>OX030976.1:10000000-12400000 GCA_943735965.1 Eupithecia abbreviata
TTTTCCTCTTTACTCTCCCTTATATTTAAATGTTTATAGACCCTCCACATTTCTTTTAACTAAAGATCATTTATTCGATCATTATTCATTTTCTTGATTAATTTCGTAGAGGGTGCTACGACGCTACGCCGCGCCACGCCGGACCCGCGCGTAGCATACAAAAGACTTCAACGCGCAACCGTTATTGTAAAAAAACGGAACTCTGCTAATTTCTGAAAGTAGTAAGTATAAGGCGCTCCAATTGTCACTTAAATATAAGATAAGAATTGCATACTTCTGTACTTTCAATCGCTTATTTTTTTTACGTATACAACCTTTAATTTTACTAGCCCTGTTTGAGACAAATCTTTCTACTGAATTTTAATACAGTTTTCCTCAACCGATTGAGCTGAAATTTTACTTATGTAATTTCGGCGACAATGCAATGATATGGTACCATCAAGCTGGTCTCATGATACGAGATGATGGATAGAAACAGAATGTGGCCGTAGAAACTCCTTAACGAAACGACTTAACCCAGTCGAGTTTGGGTTCGTTGGATTTGTCTTCCCAAGCATCGGTGGGTCCTGCATGATTATAAATGCTTGTTTTTAAAATAAAATAAATTATTTAGTTTGTTTTACAAAAACGCTCGTTGAAACCTGTATATTACATGGTTTTGGCGTAACATTATACCTACTAAAGATTTCAACGCGCATCCGAAGCTTAGGCTTAGTTACTATTTTGTTAGGGCGGAAATACAGGCTTAGCGAAATTATTTTTGGTGTTTACCAAAATCAAGGCCTTATAATACGTTTTACAAACTGTCGCGAGAATCTTAGATTGATCCTCTGTAGGTATATAAGAAAAAATATGTGGTGGCGCTAGTTTCGCTTGTATATTCGTTAAATTTCATAGAAGTAAGAGGCGAGTGGAACATTTGGAAATATGAGAAGAAAAAGGATGAACTTTCCTACACAATTATGGAAACCGTAAGGACGTTCCTTCCGTTCTGCAAGGACACCAAGAATCCTCAAAATTTTTCACAATAATGCCCGCTCGCAAAAAATGTCTCGTCGCGCAAATGTAGACCCCGGAATATGCGCAGAATTTAATTTCAAGACATATCAAGGACGGTGATTCGATTTGATAGTTACCTCATTAATGTAAATGGCTACCAGTTTGATTCAGCCCAACCCATGTCGTTCGATACTTTTTTCTCCTATTCATTGATTTTGTCGACTATTAGCGACAAAATACATAATTTTGTCTTCTCCGTTGATGTCACGACTAATTCTGTTCTCTCCGTCATACGAGTACGTTTCGCGATGTAGTTCGTTTCGTTTTACCATGACAATGAAGCTATTTAAAGGGTAATTATTTTGAATGACTGAAAGGTCACAGCAACGGCCATGAACCTGACAAAAGTTGAGTGATTGTTCGCCCAAAATGTTTCTAGTTGCTCTTTTAATTGGTTGAAACACGCGCGTTGACAATTTGTTACATAAACTGGATTAATTATTTCATATTTTTATTAATCGTTTTATTTGTTTGCTATAGCTTTTTAAGTCTCAAAGTTATTAATCTTCTCCACCACACCCCTTTCTCAAATCCAGTGGTTGAGCGAGTTCTACACCTTTGATTCCGTTTCGTGCTCTGGTAGGTAGGTACCAGATCAAATATGAAATTTACGTTTATTTTGTAACGTCCCAGCAAACTCGTTCTTTGGAATGCAGGCGCCACTTTCATTGTGCTCTCTCTGCGCCAAATGGATCAGGCACCAGGTGCCAACATCCTGATCTCTTGCTACCGATAATATCATTACTATTGCATAACGTAGCTACGTAAGTATGGTTATGTAGTTCAGTCCAGCTTAATCAATTCAAATGGCCATAGTCGCTTTGATAGTATGAATGAATTATTGCACTTCAAAACATAACCAAATAAAATCTTATATCTAAATTTTTTATATTAACAGTACATGTGGTTTCTTCTCACTTCTTCCACTGGTGGACAAAAAATTGAAGTGAACTATAAAATATGACCTGTCTAAGTGCTTATTTGTAAGCTTAAAGAAATAAAAAAACTTTTCATTCATTTTTCATTTCATAGGCGGCCTTAGTATTTTTTGATAGTAGGTTTTTTCTAGCTTTGTCGCACATATAGCATGTTCGACAAAGCCAGAAAAGACCTACTATATATATATATATTGGATGTTTGTTACTCTTTCACGTAAAAACTACTGAATGGATTTTGATGAAACTTTACAATAATATAGCTTATACAACGGAATAACACATAGTCTACAATTTATAAAGATATTATTGTATATTATCCAAAATATCTATCACCACGCCGGTGAAACCGCGGGGCGCAGCTAGTAAAATATAATCTTAGAAACTAAAAGAAAATTATTCGAATTACCTAACATCACAAACAACTCACAAGCGTGTACAGCGTTCTAGCTGCGTCCGAAACAGGCTCTGCTAGAACGCTGTTGCAGTGACCTATATCTCTCTAGCTAAATGACAAAATACTATTTAAAACGATTCGTTGCGAACGTAATCCATCAAAATGTGGTAAACATCGACTACAGAATGACATAGTAGGCAATTCGGTCTATGTCGTTATTTCTTCATAAATTTATTTCTCGGGATGTGTCCGGCCGGATCAAAGTCGTAATGCTAAAACAGTTTCGCGATGATTCATATTATCCGTGGAGATTGAGAGTGGGTTCCGAATGTCTATATTTTACAATGTATTTGTAAGCTATTGGCTATAAAATACGAAGCTTACAAAGTAGAATCGGCCATTCGATATTGTTAACGTAGATGTATTGGAATCGTGAAAGCCGTCTAGCAAACAGGCTTCTAATTATATTTAGCAACAAGATATTGAAATTCTAGAGGTTTCGCCATAAAGGACCATCCACCTACCTGTCTCTGTTATTTGTGCACTTACCCTAATATATACAATATATAGAAGTGTACATTTCTGTTACGGTTTCCAATGTAGAGTTGAGTTGCATTAACGGTCATCGAAGGCTCGTATTGTGTAAGTAATGTAATGCATAGAGATTGGAAAGCGCACCGCATGAGCGTTGAGCTAATTCTTTAAATGCCCATTAGTCATTCAGGAGAAACCTAGGCTGGTTGGTAATTTATTCAGTGGATTAGACAACTCTCCATATAAAGTGCGACCTGCCTAGCCACTGGTAGAGAAGATACATAGGTATAAGTACGCTATCTCTATCTGTGGCGCTGTCGAGAGCGGTGGGGTAACCGATTGGCCACTTGACAGAGTGAATTATTATTCACGCATAATAATAGACCTAACTCGACATACCTAGCTCTAAAGCAAGCTGAAGTGGCAGTGGGCCGGCCATATCTCGCGAAGAACCGACAACCTGGCAATTGTGTTCTTGAGCGGAGAGCACGACTCGGTAAACGTAGTGTAGGACGTCCTTCGAGCAGGTGGGAGACGACCTGCGGAAGACTGCCGGCAGATGCTGGATGCGACAAGCTGAAGACAGGGTGCTATTATGGCGCTCATTGGGCCTATGTCTACCAGTGGACTTGATGAATAATAAATAATACTCGCATAGCTAAACCTTATTTACTTGTTTCTGTATACGGGTTTATGTAATTAATGCACAGTGGTATGTAATTACTGAATAGTTATTACATGACAATCAACGCAATAACAAAGCAGTTAACGGCTATCGAGATCAAGTGTCACACAATCCGTAGGCATGCATCTATAGACCATGCTTTGTTTGTTATGCCATGCGTGTCCTTTTACATTTTTTTCTAGGAAACTGTTTTGCTCGGTTAGTTCATTATGTTCTCGGATAATTCAGTTTTTGTAGTAGTTCGTAACGTCTTGGCAAGTTGTACTAAGTCACCTATACGTATAATAATGCTTTAAGTATTGGTGTCATCAGCAGTGTCATGTATTAAATAGGTCGTTTACTTTGTTTGTGGTAATTCTAGTAATATCACTTACACACTCCTACAAAGAAGTCAATTAAAAACAAAAGTTAATCATTCGTAATTCATGAAACTTACTCGTAGTAGAACAAGAATCTAAAGCTTGAGAGTTAAACAATATTGTGGATAGGTAGTTCTTATTCAATCAAACTAATAATGAAAATATTTTTTTCCACAATATTGTTTAACTCTCAAGCTTTAGTTTCTTGTTCTACTACGAGTAAGTTTCATGGAATGATCCCTTTGTGGCAATGAACCTGTATTATTTTCGATCGAAGTGTTATCTTAAAAGGGCCAGTTAGGGGCCAGTAATAAAATTAAAGTGTATTTATCACGTTGCGTTGGCACATTATAAATTTTCCTTGTGAAGATGGACTGGTAACCGGCCGGTGTATGTGTGTGTGCGTGTGTGTGAGTGTCGGTATCGCTGGCACATAATACTTGTGTCGGCGGTATCGGTTTCTGAGAAGCGATGGCGCGAGCGCAGCGGGGCGAGGCGGGACGGGCTTTAAGCCGACTAGTATTACCAACTATGTTACGGTGTAGCTGAATCTGGCCAATTGTTTCAGTGACATTAAAGATGTTTATCTTGGGATGCCGTTTGGGTGTGGCTAATATTATATTTTCAGAATATGAATTGACTATGGCACCCCGAGTTCCCTGTTGCTCAACTGCGATAGGTAAATTAGTGAATTCATGACCTACTATTAATTATTTTCCCGTCTACGTTTTCTTACAGTCAGATCAGATGGGTTCACTGACACTGAATTATCTTCTATTTAGATGCCTCTGAAATTTTTCAAACTCTATCTACCTACTTTAGTACTACTATTTTATATTCAAGCCTTCCTGTAATAATTTTCAGCATGTTTATCTATAGAAAATTTTCTTTTCAATTTACTATTATTATTAACTTTCAATTTAAAAATTTTGGTCACAACATCAACTCTTCCTAGTTTCCTCCCGTTGGCAATACTGCGCAGGCGTTGGTCGATGGGCCCATAATAATCTGGCGGGGAGCGGGGGACAGTGCCCGCCTGCCCGGGCGCCGGCCGTCCCTGCCAGACAACTTGTCGCTGTGCCCCTGAGCCGCTTTCCCTCCCTGCCCCGCGCCTCGCTCCTCAGCAAATTACTTGGCGCACCCAACTTAACTAACCAGTTTAACTTAATAGCCTGTAGGTGCCTACGTGTATTGTCGATCTCATAACATTAATCTGTATGTGGTTCGAGTCGGATCTAGCTTTTTCCACGCTTGATTATCTCTACACTACTGATCAATAAAAGCTAAATTTTCCATTGTATTATCAATATATTTCAAAAGGAAAGCCAGTTATCGTGTTAGAATAGAACTTATAACTCTGCTATATCTAACTGGCAGGTCTAATTATCTCAAAGAGTCCTTCGAAGTCACGAAAATAAACTCTCCATCACTTTATGGTAAAAATATTCGTTCAAACTTTTTATCACGCTGATATGATGACCTGCGGCGACGGATCGCAGGTCATCTGTATATGACTCAGCTTCAGGCTCCTCCGAAACCTGGCAGGCTTCAAAGTTGTTGGTGCCAAGTGCCAACGCCTAAACGACACTTGGTTGTGGTCTGAGTGTTTTACCACTAATTATCCCAATGCGACGATCCCCATGATTGCATTACTAACGTGCTTTTTCTGTGTTATCGACAAAACTAGGAAATACGGAACTAAAAGCCAATTAGCTATAGTTAAAGCAAAGCAACAATATGACAGGTCAATAAAGAGAATAGATAATCGTCGGACAATTATTCCTTCGCCTCCTGCTCCTGGCACCCCTTGTGCAGCCACAGTCATACATATTTCCGCAATGACACGCTGTTAGCTTGACTCATTCTTTGTTTCGAAAACTGGGGCATCTACTTCATATGGATTTGCTCACGATTTGCAGTATTCAGATAACAATTTGCAATTTCGTAATGGCGGCGTTCAAACGCACTTTAGCCTTACTTGTTAGCTGAAAAACAATCGCTCCTTTATCAGAATGAAAAGTTGATGCAAAGTTTATCTTAATTTTCTGGCCCAAGAAAGGCATCTGCTAAGTACCTATACTTTTAGATTTGTGAATGGAAATGTCTGAACAGTGTCTGATTAAGACGACGCAAGATCGCGTCCCAAAAATTGGTCACGATGGTTATAAAATCCCTTGACATAAAGGATTAACAATATTCAACAGATTTGTCGGTTGCCTGGTAAGCCTCACTTGGCTTATCAGGGCTTAATGCGGCACATAAAAGATGATCCCTATTGCGCCACGAATATTTATGACATCGATTAACAGGCGTCACACTCGGGTGGTCCGAATAAGGTACAGGCTCTCGGGTGGTAGTGCCGCTATCAGCACAAGTTTATCAAGAGGCCAGAGCCGTTAAAAACTTATGGAAACTGATATGACATGCTTCACTTTAAAGGGAGCGCAACTTACGCGAACTTAAAAATAAACGAAGTATAGGTAATCAAATCACTGGTTTTAATATAAGTACCGATATTTCTGTCTTGGCAATAAACATTCTCTACGTACAATACCTATCTACATGAAGAAATTTGTCCACATTTTTTGCACTTTCTTTGGCAGCGTCTTCGTTTGCGTCATGGCCGGTCGTCGTTCCTGAAAAATGTGTTAGTCCATTGTCACATCATTGACCCTTGTGAAGGTTGAATTATTCTTTGCTATTTATTCTAGGATGAGCCATTTGCTTATCCTAGAATAAATCACAAAGAAATGTAATTGCGGACTTTACCTGTAAATATTACCTTCTCCATAATTTTACCTTATCATGAACATAACCAAGTTCCTAGTAATAATGCGGTAAGTATATGGGTAGCCAATAGCCATATTATTTACCACATTATTACTGGTTAGGATTGTATCTATGCAGTGTGAATACCGCAATAACGGAACAATTTATTGATTTATTCAAAAGGAATATTGAATAACTACAATATACCAGTTGCGATAAGGTGATTGTGTGCCAAATGCTATTAGGAGCGCACTCGTCATTATCAGAGGCACCGAATCTGGTGTCAAGGGGCGCGTTGATTGCGCCACGCCAGGTCGCAGAGGCGGCGGCGACGGCTCGCCTGGCCGTGTTTACCGAGAATCGCTGTTTCAACGTGCCGACACCTCTGATCTCACCGCTACATTTATACCGTGCCCTATGCTAGCAATAATAAATTAACAGGAACAGTAATCCAATTACGAGAATTCAGGAGTACTTAATACAGACTCTTCCTTGTTGCTCGAGCGGGCCTATTTATCAAAGAAGCCATAAACCCAGATGATATTTGAGTGCGGTGCGCCCGCGCAGCGAGAAGACGAGCGGATGGACGATTTGAGCAATGCTAGCTCTCAGAATATTATAATTAGTTTAAGCCCGCGTGAGTAATGGCGTCGGAAATAACACGCGAGCAGTGTGTTGGCGCCAAGCGGAGCGGGCCGCGCGCGGGTGTCTCATCGCATCACACATCACACCACGCGAGCTCGGCTGCGGCCTGCGCCTGCGCCTCCCCCGGACTCCGGAGCCGCGCCGCCGCGCCGCCGCGCGCGCATCGCACAGCGCCGACCGGTCTGTCTTGTGACTTGAGCTATTTGTGTTTAGTATGATGTGACTGCGACCGTACCATGCCTCCTGCCAAGCGAATACGCACGACACTTTTATTCACTCATAATACCGGATTTTTTTGTTTTTCCTGGATTAAATCCTAGCTTAAGTAGCCAGACAACATTTCAGTGTTTTCAGTAGATTTATCGTGAAAAAATAATAAATATTCCATCCATCAATTCAAATTATCGTAGGTATAATTGATTTGATGTGGTGCAGTTAAAGCAAGATGCAAATAGAAACAGTCATACAGGTCAAAGGTGGTAGGTACCTACTTATTTTATGATGTCTGATTGAGTGAATCGACGATAAAGACACTTGTTCTACAAAATGACTAAGCCCCGATGTTTATTGACGTGGAAGATGAGATGACAAAGGCATTTAATGATAGAGCACACTAGAGCAGCATTCTCGTCCTGATAGGATCAGAGCAAAGCTGCAGGGTGGCATTCCTTTTCGCTGAGTTATCTCTAACTGACAGAGAAGTTGAGGATTTTCTGTGATAGATAGACTGTTGAACATTTATACGAGAGCGAGTCAGTCGGAATGATAAATAGAACGTGCGTAACTTGTTTAATTTCAAGCGGCTGTTATCTTAAACGGAGAGAATTTCTGGAAGTAGAAAACAAAGGCACCGCGGTTAATTAGTTATGTTTGCTAGAAACAAACTCATTGAAAAGGCACATACCCTTTCGCTTGACTCTACCAGGTAAACAATATTGGGTGACAAGTTTTTATTACGGCGTCTTTGTTCGAAGGTCATTGTTATTGTTATACTCATAGAGTTTTTGTTTATTTTTTTAGTTTCATAATCTTAGTTTGTTTTACCTTGTCTAAGTCGTTTATTATGTTTCTGTGCCGTGATACAACTGAACTGCTTACCTGTGGAGCTAGAAAAAAAGTAAAATTAAAAAAGTATTTATAACAGCAAAAGTACCTAGGTAAGGTAGGTACTCCGGCGGATAAAAGCTGACCTATCATTGCCGCTAATACCTACTGAAGATGTTTTATGGATAGGTACATAAACTACCTTTTCTAAACATAGGGCAGGTAGGGACTAATGGATGCTCAAAAATATAGGTAAACATTGATTTCTTTTACTGCATTTTCTTACAGGAGTTTCAAAAGATTTAACGTCGATGTAATTTATTTACTCATGCGGTTTCCCTTCCGACCCTAGTCACAACTGTCTGTAATAGACGGACAGATTGAAGAGCCCACCACACCACGTAGGGCCATCATAAGCGCGCTAAATTATACCGCTCATGCATAGATCCGCGTTCGAAGTAGCGCGCCTGCCGCAAACAGAAGTGCAGTGTGCACTGTAGAGCTGGTCAAATTATCCGTGAACCATAACAGTGGGATTGCACTGAAGCTGTGCCAAAAATATCCTTCAGGCCTGCACCCGTGGACGCTCATTTCAAATTACCTACAACTGAAATAAAACTGTACCCCGCTGAAGTTAGATTCAATTTCGCCTAGAGGCAGATTCCTGCTCGGGAATAAACAGTTGTTGGCTCTGCAGAAGAATTTCCAACTCTTTGCTTGTGTTAATAACGACTGGGAGACACTATGTCTGCGGAGTACTGGCTATAGGTACTCTTGTTACATGACATCATCTTTTAACAGCTTGATAAATAGTTTGTATGTAAGCTTTGAACGCGGGCTTTATGATCCTCGTCCGGCAGAGTCGTAAATATTGCAAGTAGAAGGCATCTGGTAGCGCTTGCTTGAGCTTGCCAACGTTTTACTGAAACGGGTGTCTATTTCCTACTTTCAGTTAGTAGGTATACAAAGCGTAGTTTTTACCTATACGTAGGGTTTTGTGCAAAGGCAGCTTTATGCACTGTGACGTTTTATAGTTGCTGATGATTTATCCCACCCTGCACAGTAACCGTGCAGCTTGCGAGTGCTAGACTGTGCGAATTGCTCTCATTTTCATGATGAAACAATATGTATGACCAATTGGTTCCTAAATTTGCTGTCTCTGTATTTTCTTTTATTTATAAATGACGAAAAATATGAAATATCTATGTATAAGTTTACTTTCAGGGTTTACACCTTATTCTAAAAGTTCCTTGCTACACATTCATTGGTCTCTGTCTCCCTCTGCCTTTGCCAGACAGCTTGTCGCCTCTCGCCAGAGTTGGTCACGGTTCATAATAATACGCTTTATTATACCAAGCCTACACAATATAAAATACCTACTTCGTTGTATGTAAGTAAGTAAGTAGGTAATATACCTATAGCCCACAACAATATTAAAACAATATCACTAAATAGTATAAAACAAAGTCGCTTCCCGCTGTCTGTCTGTCCCTATGTAGGTATGCTTAGATCTTTAAAACTACGCAACGGATTTTGATGCGGTTTTTTAATAGATAGAATGATTCAAGAAGAAGGTTTATAAACCATTTGACACATAGATTTCCACGCAGGCGCAGCTATGTAAAATATATAATGCTGCTTTCAAGCCCAACGAGACATAGCGTCTACAGTTTCAAAAAATTTACAGGGGCCTACTAAGGTCGGAAGAGCAAGGGCAGGAAGCTGTCAGGGGCTTTTAATAGCTTAAATAGTTCAAAAGGTACCTTAAAATACCTTTTATTAGTTAGATTTTTAGTAAGTACAATAAGTGTCTATGTCAAACAGTTTTGGTTGTTTGTTTTGAGGTATAACAAGATTTAGCTTTACCTTCGTACTTTACTTACCTAAATTTACTTTACAGAAAGTTACAAATTAAGAAGGTTAGAGAACCTACCTAATAATTAGGTATATAAATGTATTATTTATTTTTGTAGGAAATATACCATTCAGTCCCATGCCTACCTGGGCTTGTCCCTCTTAAAATATCTTTGACAAGAGTATAAAAATAGTCTTATTGAAAAGGTATCAAGAATTAAGTTAACTTCAGGTAAAAATAGGTAGGTAGGGGTTGGGTTGGCGCCGGCGCTACCTGCCAAGCCGGGAAAAAGAACTGTAGAACGGCCATGAATTAAAATACAGTTTAGTAAACAACATGCTTTATTATAAAGAGATAATAGTTATAATATATTTTAAATCTTCATAAGTAAATGTAGGTACTACATTCCATAAATCCCACATATAAAAATACATTATTTATTATAATCTATACACAAAATAACCTTTCATCTCTAGATGAAGGTGTAATGCACTATGGCGGCGTGTACATTAAGGCACGGTGATGGAGGGCTACGCCCCGGGCGGCACCGGACAGGCGTCGGCGACTAGATCACAGAAGGTTCAGGGCAGAGCCCTTACGGCAACATTTCATCTGAGCGGAGCCGAAAATGAGGGCACGGGTGCACACCAATGCGGTGCGGAGTATGCGGTCAACGCGCAGCCAGCTGCACTCTGAACTGGTACAAATGCTGACACGTGCACGCCGACAGAGACCGGCAAAGCTGCTATTGCAGGTCTTTTCTCATTGTCATCTTCCAGGAGGTAAGGCCGGAACAGTTTGAAAGGTTTACGAGGCTCTGGTGCAGCTAGTGATCCAGTAACATAGTGAGGTGGTGGTGGTGGTGAAGGCCGACGCACAGATAGGTCGATGGGTTCAGAAGCTGGCAATGGCACTGGCATCTGAACAGGTAGCTGTGTCACTTGTGGCAGAGAAGGCATCGTCGCAGGTGGCGGTGAAGGCAACCGTGCACTCTCCGGTGAGCCCGCGGCGTAAGGTGGTGGCGATGGGGCCGGTTGTGGAGCACGCCTTAGAAGCGCTGCTCGTAGAGCGGGTTCTGCCTGCAACCACTTTTGGATTTGGCGGCGATGTATGCCAAACTTCCTGGCAGTGGCACGTTGGTTACCACGACATTGAGCGTCTCGTCGATAGGCTTCAAGAACTTGAAGTTTGAATTGTGGTGGGAAGATACGTCGAGAACCAGCACGGCCCTCTGAGCGACGGTCTGAGGGCGCGGGGGCTGAGAGCGTGTGGGCGGCAGCCATTGCTGAGTGTAAACGTGTGCGCGTGGCGGTTGACGGCGCCGAACTGACTGCTCGTTCGTTCGACACGGCGCAGCGCGGATATTGGTGGCGCGCCGCTGCCTGTCCAACGTGCGTGAGTGTGCGACACGAGCTTCATGTACATAAACTAGCGTTCACATTGGAATTAAAAAACTTGCTCAAACTATTTTTGCACCATTACTTACTTCACTAGGCAGGTAAGTTCATGACATCCGTGCATTGCATGCCCTGTGATCTAGTGGTTAGCTTAGGAGGTACTTACTACTTACGTATACGCACCCACCTAATTTTAATTTTAATTTAACTATAAGTTACGTATCTATCTAACTGTGTACTGTCATAATTGTGATTTGCTAAAAAAAATTCATTTATAAAATCTGTATTAGGTTTAGTGTGGCCAACAAAGCCATGAAAATTATTTGGCAAATGATAATTATGACAGTTCTATTATTAATTAGGTAGGTAATTATTAAATATAATGGGAAAAGTGTAGGTAAGGTAGAGGACACACAATAATATTTAATGATTAACTCATACCCACACGACAGCGTTATTGGCATTTTTAGTTTGAGCATAGTTGTTGCTTGAAATATTTTCTTCGTTTGTTTTTTTAGTTTTGTGTGAATACTACCTATGTCAGTAATCTCGCCTCATTCTCGGCGGCGTGAAAAAATGCCGCAAGTGGGAGCCGATAGCACGTAGCGCCACCATCGCTGTTTCATTCTAGCTCTTGCCAATGCGTATGCCAAAGCAAGATAGAAAATAATGCCCTGCCTCGGTCTCCTCCACATCCGTTTACGAAACAAGTTTGCATGCGATGTTGTCGCTCTGTGCGCGCGGTCGGCTCATGAGCGCTGTGGGGTGCGGGCGGATAGGAATGTGCACGAAGCGGCAACACCGCTGACCGTGGCAGACAGGGTGTCGCCGTCTTGGCGGCGTAGACAGGCCGTCGCTCGACGGCGCTTGTCCCCTCCTGCACCCGCTCACTTTGCTCCACCCGCAACGAACATCAACAAGTTATTTCGGCCCGGGCTTAACTGTAGTTAAAAGAACCCATGTTGTGTGCCGTGAGCGGTCACTTAAGACTTTACGGATTTGAATTGAAGTCTTAGCGCCATAGCCGATTCGAGGAAAGTTGTTTTTTTAGCAAACGGCTGCCGCCTGCCGCGTTCGCCGTTGCTGCCTCGATAGCGTCCGACGGTGACCGTGAAAACAGAGCTTTGAGAATAATGAAATAACTTTCTGAGCTTTTCAATGTTTACGTTATTGTTATTGAAAAAATTTAAACTTGCTTGCTTGTTACCATATTTGTAGCAGGACTTACTTAACTTACCTATCTAAAATTTAAGCAGTTCTTACGTACCTACCGTTTTCTATATTATGTTATTTTGCACGCGTGGCCCCCATTCGCCTACTTAGTCCCACCCTTTTTACTAAGTATCTCATACAATTTTTCTCTTTTGCAGATATTTTTGTTTTGTTTTCTGTAAAATATTTTATCTTAGAGCTTATTTAAGAGCTGATAAGGGTTATTATTTAATTATTATCATTCATCGCGTTGAATACGTTTTGGGTTTCGATCACCAACACCAAACTAACCTACAAAACCGGTGTAGTTGACTTGTGCGTGTGGGTGCCAATGCTAGCTCGTTGTTGGGCAACTCAGTAGAATTAAGTAATAGTTGGTATTTATTAAAATTTTGTTTAGTTAGGTACTCATCTTACCTAACCTACCTAAAGTATAGTTTAACAAAGTCATTCGATATAATTTTTTAATAAAACTATTTATAAGGTTCCTCTATTATGGTTTATAACTAATAGAAGGTAAACCTTATTCCCAATCTATAAAGGTACCTACTACCTACCAATTTTATAGGTATGTTTAAGTTCGATCGGGTAAAGTCTGGAAATAAACAAAGTCGTGCATATTTGTTTCGTGGAATATAATCGTGTTTTTTAAGGCGAATCAAACTTAGGCAATTTTATTTTTAAAAACGAATTACCTAATTGCATAGTATTAGGTATGTATTTATAAAATCAACTCTAGAACGCTCTTCCATTTAAAACAGCCACTGCGCGGTCCAAATACACTTGATTGGAATTAATCCATGCTAATATGGGGCCCCTCCAAGCGGATGATGCCAAACAAGTTTATAAACGACTCTAGATAAGTATCTATGTAGCTAATGTGGCTATCATCAACAGTCTCGTCTAGGTTATTAAAATAAGTAAGATTAATAATTAGGAGCTCTGCTCTAGTCAAACAAGAATACGACAGCTTACGACACTTAGTTCCAAGAATATCGTATGTAATGTAGGTACATAGGTAACCTGCAAGGTTCTGCCTGTGACTTCGCAATCAGTTTTCGGGATCAAAGCCTAGACCATGAATGAGGTCCAGAACTTCGTGCGTGGAAAATTCGTTCTATTGTTTTGGCGTAGTTTTTTGTTTGCCTACATATCTCACATCTTTACGAACTTTGTCACTATTTACATTATCACTATTTAATTTATCAAAGTAATGGTCTATTCGCATCCCATCGAGAGGCGTTCTGGGGGATGGTTGTCATTTCAGCGGGCTGATATCATAAACAGCTCGCCTCTTTGACACGCTTGTTCAATCTGTCTTGTGCGTGGTTAAACTTCGATCACAGTCATCCCTTCCTTCCGGCCGACTTTCTGTCAATTAAAGCTCTGAGCTGCTCTCTCTCGTCAATGCAGTACCGCTACCACACAGCAAAAAAAATTGAGAATATCTTTAGATACATTTTACAGTGACAAAATGGCTTCCCACGTGCATAAAACGAGTGGTCCGCGACCCGCGAGCTATCTATTGATGTCGTCATTATAAAATTCATATACAATACATAGATGTTACGAGTTAAAGCCCATTTTTGTGCTGTGCTGTAGGTAGGTACTTACGGTACGTTAGGTATTTTCATGTGTGCGACAAGCAGGTATTCATTGTTATTAAAGTTACACAGTTCACAGGAAGACACCAACCAACATAACGCGAAGGAGTTTTGACCACCCAGTGTCTGGATCTCCGACTCTGTGGAACCCTAAAAAAAAGCTTCACTTGGTGGGTAGATAAGATACAGATACTGAGGAGCAAGGTCAGAGTCCTCGGTAATTTAATCCGCCATGACATCATGGCGAGAAAATATTCCATGAAATACTTTTTGTACGGTTCACATCATAACTCGCGCTCTCGACTCTTGCCAAAACGAGTTGCTATAGATTTCTATAATATTCATAACTCGCTTCTGCCGCGGCTTCGCGTCTCTTTTCTAGCGACAAGAAAATTCATTCAGATCTTTCCGTTGTATGCAGTAGTTTTGACTACTTTTGACTATGTAACAAACATCTGTCTTAACTTTTGGATATTTAGGTAATATAAAACTTTTTAAACTACCAGGTGCAATAAAAACCTGATTAATAAACATTAATTTCTATAATATTAGTCTGATGTTGTTGACATGATTGGTGGGCTTTTAATGTCTTCGCTATCACACTGATCGTCAGGCAAATTGAATATTTTCCGTACCTACATTAGATAGGTAATTCAATTACTTTATAGCAAAATGTTGTTACGAAAAGTGAACTACATGACTCTACATTTTGACAATATCAAAATGCTATTCAAATAAAATGCTGCTATTTTCCATTTCCTGTGTATAAGTGATCATTAGATATGTAGGTAGTTCTAAGAATAAGTTATAATACAACCTAACTCTACTAGAGGTTTCTAAAGACCTAGTACCAGTGTAATAAATTTGAAACAAAGTGGTTATATTGTGATGTGTATCTCTAATAAACTAAGCTAATCAAGAATCAAGTCTACAGACACATCGTCGCCGAGGCCTGTTCGCCATACCAATAAGCACCATCATTTCATAAAACAGCTTAAGTAGCAAAAACACACGTTAAAATTGAACCTTACATAAATATAAATACGATTCGCTTAAAAACAACTAGCGCTATAAAATATTTCAGTAGTTATCACTTCTTCATATCAATAATGACGCATCGCAGTTCTCTGCTAAAGGAATTATATTTCTATGACTTTGTAGTAGTGTTGATTTTCAAATGTGTCTTTTGTTCGTCAAGCAAGTGTTAAGCACACGTGTTTCAAACCGTCGTCGTCGTCACCCAAATGGGGACCTGTTGGAGCTCGTCTTAAGATTGTAGAGTCGATAACTGTATCAATATAATAGCTCTTTGTTGGCTTAATGGGTCATTTTACTACATAATAAATCCTGAATCATTAAAAAACTACACGGAAAATGCTAGATCACGATAAATTTCCACGAAAACCATCTTACTCAAACTTAACAACAAACCCGACCATGACAGGAAATCTTGTGAACTTATTTTTTTGTTAATTTGTATAAGTAGAATGCGTAAAAGGAAAAATATTATTCTATCGCAACACATTGCCAAGAAATAAGAAAAATATACTTTCGTAACTGAGTATAAAGCCAAATTGCGAACGCAGTCGAAGGAGTTTACTTTTGAGTAAAGTAACTTATCTATCTATATATGTAATGTAGGTAAGGTACTTATTATAAACCTAGAAGGTACCTACTATACTTTCTGGACTAAAGTCCTAGGTACTATGTTAATAGGTATGTAAATAGTGAGTGATGCAATATCTTCATGACAGCATGCAAATAGAGCTCTCGCTATCATAACAGCCGCGCTGTGCGCATGCGCCGAACTGTTTGTTCATTGTATTAGAGTCAATAATCACCACTCGTGCGCTTACGGCTTATTAGCAGAGCGCTAATAAGTTCAGATTACCATAAAGATAAGGATATATCCAGGAGGAAAATACCTTTAAGTAATTATAATGGCTTTCACCGACTCATAAAAATGTGTTTGATATTAAGCACCGTGGATCCTTGCCGATGGCCGACCTTGCCGCCGATCTAGATAATGTTCATCTTCATAATATTCCATCGTTTGTATTTTACTTTTTGTAATTGCAGGAGACCACAGGAGACATAATTCTGCTTCTACTTTGTAACACACATACTTAACAAAAATAGCGTCCAACAGTTAAATTAGCCCCCAAATCTTCAACCCGCGCTTGCTAACATTTTTGTTCAGCTCACGAATATTAGCCTGTTTTTTTTATACAAAGTTGCTTTGCAGCGCTATGCTCTATCTAGACATATTAATAAATCAAAGCCCTAATTATACCCAATAGGTTGTGGTATCTACATTACAAGCATGATATTTCTTCTGATCTAATTATGCCCCCTCGCAGCGACCACCTTTGGCCTTTGGA
Source organism: Eupithecia abbreviata (assembly GCA_943735965.1). Lineage (NCBI taxonomy): Eukaryota > Metazoa > Arthropoda > Insecta > Lepidoptera > Geometridae > Eupithecia > Eupithecia abbreviata. The sequence goes on from OX030976.1 coordinate 10,016,877, forward strand.
ACTGGTATCAGGATATTAAATGGAACTCGTTTTCAAATAAGTTTGGAAGACAACATGGAGTCTGATTCACGGAACGAGGAGATGGACGCGCAACCGGTTTCGTGGTCATCTCACCTGCGCCCGCGCACCGTCGTTTCTCGGCTTTCGATCGCAGGTAGGCACTTGGACCTTATAGCTTTCTACACATAAAAAGCAGCTATTAACTTTATTCCAGTGTTGGAAAACGCGGCTTAATTATTTTTCTATGCTGTCTCGTATATACGTAAAGTACAGGATGCAGGTAATAAGTCGCAAGTCCTAATAAAAAAAAAGCCGTGAGACTTTTAAATATCTACTAAATCGGTAAAGCTACAAAATAACTTTACCTACATACTTATAGCTAGTCACAAAAAGTTGAACCCATTATCTATAGCTCTATCGTAATCCAATCTTCAGCGAAGCCAAAAATCATAACTAAGTAAAGATAACCTAACTTTTTTTTGCCTATTTGTATTTTGTAGGTAGGTAAGTTTCAATTTTACTAACTTACCACTGAATTGACGCTCGAAGTACCTATTATAGCATTCTGGGAGAAGAGCAAAAAATATTAAAAATAGCTAAACAAAAACAACCCACGTTCGTGACGATGGAAAACATGCACCTGAAGTTCTCAGAAATTATGATGCGAAGAACAGAATCTTTTGCCTCGAAGTAACTTTATGTTTTTACATGCCATGTAATGTAGAATGGATTTTCCTTATAGTTACACAATCACCTAGGCCCGTACTCTTAATAACGACGTCGTTGTTTCTGACTCGTTTTCGAGCAAAGACAAGAAGTCGAAGTGTGTTTTGCACGAAAACTAATCAGAAACTATGAATTTACTTTTCCGAGTAGACCTCCAGAACTGGCATCGCAGGTTTGCAATCTACGAGCAAGTTAGTATTGCTGAAAAGATGTCAAGTATCATCTTGTCAAAACCCTTTTTACCCATTTTATCTCCGGGACAAGAAACTCTATGTAAATATCGCTTCAGGTTAGATTTTACAAATGGGGGGTGATTCTGTTATAGCCTGATAATAAATAACTGTAATTTAATTACCGAATTTAATTAGAAAACCGCAAAGGCCGCTTTATATTCCTTTATTATCCCTGAATCCTCATAAAACAATAATAAGCAAACAAAACACGTAAAAAATTAGCCACGTGACGTGTTGGTAAAAGTTTATTGAATCTCAAGTTTTCTTGAACAATAGGTCTATTTAGGTCCGTTTAATACCTCCAAAACAAAACTCAATTGAGAATATGACCCAAAATAAAGGAAAATTAAAACTGAAGGATGTCGAATACTTAGCAAAATCATCTATAGATCAACCCACCCTGGACCCAACCTTCCTAGTCTCTAGTAGCAGTAGTGGTACTTCAAGGTGTGACCATCAACTTATGAATGCTCCTCAATTACACTGCGGTATTGTGGTCAGCGACATGGCCATTGGTCAAGCTCTGCTGCCCAGAGAATAATAGTGTGCCTGCATTAATAGTGCGTACTAGTTAGCAAGATAATGTTACAGTAAGGCAAGCGATTCACATTATCTTTTATCATACATTCATGGGCAATTGAAAACTTTCTGACTTCTTAACATATGTACCATGTAACTTCCTGGTTATCCTGGATTGGCTAGCCTAAGATTAACCATGGGAAGTGCAGAAGAGTTTGAGCAGTGGGGGAAGTAAAGTTGCGGTTGATGACGATGATGTTTGTTAAAATTCGAAGTAGGAATTTTGAAAGGCGTATTATAGTATCATTATTGTTTATGGGCCGTTTTCAGAATTACAGAACATAAATAACTGCTAACTTTGTCATCGTCACCTTGTGGGAATTTCCGGAAAGTCCGCAGCGCCGGCGCTGGCGCCTAAATTAGGTAATGACCTTCTTGCTTCTATATTAATAAAACTCATTGAATGATACCAAGGTGCTATATTCGTGCCTTGCCTACTACCTATCACAACTCAAACCTTATCGTACACTATCTTACATCATGTGAATGACGATTGTTTGCAAAAACTGATAATCGTATAAGTATAAAGTTTATTTAACTTAGCTGTCGATTGATTACATTATCGATAGAGTTGGTAGAGGCGCCTACGTGCGCGAATACGCGTTCTCAATCGTTTTAGGTACACACCTACCTATACTTGTAGTGTAGATGTGTCAATATCAACGTTGGTGTTAATGAAGGTAATTGATAGTACAATAAACTATTCACCAGTTAGGAAATACCCACTGTTTTCGCACGTAATCCACATCACTAGCAAGAGCAACTATAAACGGTCCTCCTGTATAGGGCAGGTCATCTTTGTCGTCGTCTCATGTTTTGTTAGGTTCACTTTTCTTTAAGGTTTCTCTCTTTTTAGTTGAAGACAAAGTAAAAGAGTCCAAGCCACGCCGATTCCTAATTTGTCAAACCTTCATGAGATACATATTTGAAAGTTCATTTTATGTGCTTACTAGAACTCTGGGTACAGGCTCTATGTTTAGCCACGTTTAGCCTTAAGATACGATAAACAATATATAAATAAATCGAGACCTAGGATGTCGCCTAAGTCGTGTGAAGGATTGTCAAAAATCAAACCCACTAAACTCTTTTTTCATTGGCCTAGATGAGCAACTAACGTAGGTAGCTCATGAGAGCTTGATTATACTTGTTGTGTTTCATAAGAATGCAAAAAGAAGAGTTGTCCTATTATCTACCATAATAATTTAGATTACTGCACTGTTTTCGCTATAAGGCCATATTTATTTCGTCATCCTATACTTAGTATACTGAGTCTCCAAGTTCATGTGCCACGGCCTACTGTCCTCGCAAGTCTTATTTTATTTCTAACAAATGAACCCAGCTGTCAATTACGCATGGTTTCTCTCATTGATTCAATCGTATTTGGATCGTATTATGTTTCATCGTTCTGCACAAGTGGGCACTGTGTGAAATGAGCGATGCAAACTGTTAGGTAGCGTGGCGGTGGCACACGCGTCATCGACCGCTCGAGGCACGCAAGAGCACGCAAGCCTTGGCGCCGCCTGCCAGTAGGCAGGCAGTAGCTACATTCGCAGAATGTACCTAATAGCAAAATTGCAACTAGCAATACCTGTCACAGCGACATGAGCAATATAAACACCTCTTTCTATCTTGATAATACCTTAACTTAAACGGATATGGAACAGCTTTAGTATGAAAAGGTTTTTAATGCTCTATGAATACAAGATGCTTTAGAGGGGCGTGAAGTAGATGTATGAGAATATTTGCACACACCACCTAACTCTATCATCACTAAGAATTGTTTGGTATTGCTTGCAACCTCAAACTTGTTTCGTATGATTAAACCTGAAGATTTAAGACTGTCTTGTCTGCTGCCATCTCAATATGTAGTCAGTCATTCCATATGTAAACACCAGTATTGTAAAATGGCTGTTTAATCATCACTGCAATTTTATCCAAAAGGTAGTTCCTACTGTGCAGCAAAGATGTTATCAAAATACTCCTTTGTTTGATAAACTGATCGTATCAAATGATAGCAATACCATATTGACGCGATCTTGTGTAATCTGTATGCACGTGTGCCTGGTGGCGCCAAGCCAGCCGGTTTGCAGACCAGGGTCATCTAATGCAACATGTTATTTGTGATCCAATGTCATGCTACTAATCAGAACAATGTCGCGTAGTCACCTACTGTTTTTTTATGTTATCAATCAGCCAACTGCACGTGTTCATAAAGGTCTCAAAAAGAAACAAAGAGTTTAGTTTTAGAAATAGATAATTTTAATTCCTTTACCGACTCTACCATGATCTACCCATAATCGTCGTCAGCCTTTCAGCATTAGGAGAAACAAATCAAAAAATAAAATAAAGTCGCTTCCGGCTGTCTGTCTGTCCCATTGTCTATCCATATGCACTCGTATGTATCTTTAAAACTACGCAACGGATTTTAATGCATTTTTTTTTAAATAGATAGAGTGATTCAAGAGGAAGATACTCATAAACCATTTTACATATAGATTTCACGCGGACGATGCCGCGGGGCGCAGCTAGTAACTAATAAAACAATCAACAAATGCTGACGCAGGCAGTGGAGCAGACACCTCGTCGCCGTGAAATATGGAAGTGCGTCATCAATCCAGGACCACACCACACGGATGTATAGCACATTTCGCCAAGTTGACATCATTTGATCGCTCTCAAATTCGCAATCGTTTGGAATTGAAAACTAACACGTTGTTATCGTGAGAAACTCAGTGCCTGGCCAGATGGCACATAATGTAGTAATATTCCGTTGATTAATGCCCCACGCTTTGTGCGGGTGAACTTTTCCTTGAACTTTTCTGACAGCGAGATTGATATAAGGGGCTAGATCAAAAGTCTTCTTGTTATTGAAAATTGACTTGATCATCAGTAAAAACGTTTGTTCTATAACCTACGCATAATATTCGAAGTTATCAAGAACACAAGATGGTGAACGTGGCATGGCGACTAGTGGCATGGTCGCGGTGAGAGGAAACCAGTTTCGTTGGTTTGATCGCCGTTGGATCGTAGGCGTCTGCCGCTTTTAAGCCGCACCTTACGTTCCTCTATCTTGCATCTAATTTACCTACCTCTGATGTTTTTGGTAGGTAGGTTAGGTTCTCATGCAGCATATATAACGTAAGATAGGCGATGGCTAGCGATATAAAACTACGTTGCATGCGTAATGTAGTGCTTTGTACAACATATCAAGAAAGTACCCAAGGGCAAGATCCCGAGACCAATGTGGCAAAACTTCATTGATAGATAAGCAGCAATATCTTCCCCAACCGAAGCATTAGAACAGGTTGTATTGAATTTTATTCATGGTGTAGGTAAGTCCATTTGAAGTCTCACAAAAAATAAGGTGCCAATAAAGGGACGGAAACCTTTTGTTTGAGTGTCATTCTGTATCAGGAATTTGGAAAAAAATGCCGTAAAAGGTAAGGGTCCCTTGTATAGGGTCGGTCGAGGAATACAATGGGTCCTTTGTGAGCGCAGGCGCCGAACGGTCTGGCGGCGCAGGCGCGGTGCCGCCGGATCGTCTGGGCGCGCCCGCGCTGTGGCGGCGGCGGCGGCGGCGGCAGCAGCGTGGCTCGACGCTCCACGGCGGGGCGGCGCGGCGGCAGCGCGGCATAAGGTCACACACGTGTGCGTGTATAGTGTAGGTAAGGGTAACAATTATGTATATAGCGTAGGCCCGCTCTTTGTCACGCACGTCCCAACTGATAATGGTGGATATCGAAGCTATGCCGCGGATCTTGCATCTGCATTGTATGCAGATACAACGTTTGTCCTGTTCGTCCGAGGCAGAGTTAGGTACTTACTACTCTTTTGCCAACCAGTTTCGCTGTGCAACCTGTACAAGGGAAGATAGGTACATAGAGGACTGTTTTATGGAACCAGTGAAAAAAAACGCTTAAGAATGAAAACAAAATAAATAATAACCAAATTTGGTTTAAACTTTTCTGACTTCATTTTATGTGATGGCTTTAGGCATCATCATTAAGTCATAATTAAGTACCTAAAGCTATTGAAATAAAATAACCATAAATAGATATTTTTCATCATACACATAGTCCTCCCCTAATGAGTGCCATAGCGCACATGTATTTATGTATACGCTATAGCATCTTCAGCTTGCCACATCAGTCGTTAGCAGTCCTTAGCAGGTCGTCATCCCACCTGGCCGGAGGATGTCCTACACTACGTTTGCCGAGTCGCAATCTCCACTCAAGAACACGTATTATATGTATATCAGAAATGTTTCATCAGCGTTTTAAAAATCATATTAGCCTCTATAGGAAGGTATGACTCCTACTAAGGAACTTAAATATACTAGTTCCAATCATAAGTATAGGTTACCTTACCTACTGCACTCACATGCACAATGAATGACACACCGCATCACGCCACCTCTGCAGACGTAGAATGCCTGACTCAACGAAGGGCTCTGACGAAGGTACATACCTATACCTACCCAAACAACACATTCCATGCCTTCTCACGACCTCCAAGGTCTGATATAATAGATTAATCTATTATCTTTTACCTCAGTTCCACTATAAATGACACCCTTTCACTACGAACCAAAGCTGGTATAGGGATTTGGCATGGCACCTACATTACATACACTGGTATGGTTAGTACCTACACCCAATCGAATGGTAATCGCGTCTCGTGTCTAAAGATTTTGAAAAAAAAAACTAGATCACTTTGAAAAGGACACAAAATACGAGTGCGTATTTTGTGTCCTTTTCAAAGTGACGAAAAAATACCTACTCAAACGGAGTCATTTCGTGTCTTTTTAAATAAATTTATGAGAAGTGTCATCAACGCTACGGTTTCGCACACGATTTTCAAGATGAAAGTAGCCCAATTAATGATAATATAGATCTAGACTAGAATTATTTACTACTTATTTGCATTTACACTAATAGTAAAGACTGATTAATAAAACAACTTGAAAGAAAAATTTTATGTTTGACTGTACCTGTGAACGCGAAGAAATTAATTTTATGCAAAAACGGACTCGACATAACGGGAATCGACGTAAAGGGAACACATCTTACTTCCTTCTATCGTCAATAGTTGTCAATAGCGCACGCGATGTAAGGAATGTTTTTACATCTTGGGTTTACATTATTGGAGTTTTAGTAAGGATCCCTAATTTTTTGAAAATATAATAGCCTATGTTCACCGGGGATAGTGTAGCTTCCTAACGTTGATTTAATTTTTCAAATCGGTCCAGTAGTTTCAGCCTATTCATTAAATACAAACAAAAAATCAAAACCTTCCTCTTTATAATATATATAAGTAGGGTAAGTAGGTGTAGATTTTAATCCCTGAATAATGTCATCTGTGGATTTCATTTGAAAACATCCAGTTCCTTGATTGTGCGTGACGTGATAAATAACTAACAGACAATCTTTAAGACTATTGTTACTAGTTTTACTCGTCCCTGCTTCAAAATTATACTTAACTAATTCTAATTGCAAAATACAAGTACATACCTACCAAAATGATCACGCACAGTGAAAAAGTTTCAAATTCTTAGGTCGACAAGGACGAGAAACGAAGCTTTTATAACCTAAAACTATTTTAATGTTCCACCCAGGGACGAGATAAAATTTCGTCACTGGTTACACCATTATTTCTTTACAGTGATCGTGATGTCTGGAGAGAGTGGAGGGAGGCCCTTGCCCAGCAGTGGGATGACCAAAGCAAATTTTTTTTTTAACAAAAATTTCTTGGACTCTATTATCTATTACCAAGTATCTACTAAAAATCTTGTCTGTTGTATAGGAATAGCTCTTACGTAATATCATTTTGTTAGGTAGAGAAGCCTTCCCATTTCTTGGGACTGCTATCTTTGGTGACGCAAATAACACATTCCATGGCAGTTCCTATCAGGGCATTCCAAGGATTGTTAGAAACACACCTCACTCATAATGTATACCTACCTATAATGTCTTAGCATTAATGGAATGTTGGATAATACCTTATGATTAAACTAAAATTAAAATATTCAGTCATTTTGATTTTGAGCTCAAACAATTACTGGTGGATACACTACCAGTATGTTCCTATAGTTCGATAGAAGGCGATCTCTGTAGAGTCTGTTATATAGTAGGTAAGGTACTTACCGTGGTACCTACCTATCTAAGCTTATATGTACCTACATATAATATAAATATAATATATTAGCTTTGTCCCGCGGTTTCACCCGCGTGGAAATCTATGTGTCAAATGGTTTATAAACCTTCCTCTTAAATCACTCTATTAAAAAAACGGCATCAAAATCCGTTGCGTCATACATAGGGTCAATCAAACAGACAGCGGGAAGCGACTTTGTTTGGACAATACTATGTAGTGATTATAATATTTTATATACTTAGATAAGTCTTTATCAAGTTTACAAGTGCCTGTAGTGTAGGAACCTACCTACCGTAGATGTATCGCTCGCTACCCAAGGCATGGCACGGAGCGTTGAAGCGGTACATTCCAGTGCCTAGCTAAGGTAGTTTACATTATTGTGAAGTTAATTGCCTCGCAGTCAGGCCATACTCCATTTATGGCGAGTTGCCTAGAATCTAGTCTCTCGAGAGCCAGCCGCATGCTTTCATTACGTTACATGCCACGATTACTTACGTCAAAGATAGATAGATAGAAAATTCTTTTATTGCACACTTACAAAATAAAACAAACAAGACAGAATGAAATACAAAACATGTGACAATTTGGCGGTCTTATCGCTCAAGAGCGATCTCTACCAGACAACCGTGGATGGATAGGATCGTTGGATTGTACATGGGGATCCGTGTGCATTATATTAACTTATAAAATATTGCATGAAAATACGTTCCTAATTAAAAATAAATAAAATAAATATAAATACATATAACTAATTATATACCTACTTATATAAATACATACTCTTAATTTTATAAAGGGAAACAAGGGTGTGGTCAGTGACATAGGGACAAATAGTGTTCCTTTAGCTTACTCTTGAATATTGGTAGTGACTTTGCACGCCTTACTGTGACTGGTAATGTGTTCCAAAGTTGTACAGCACGGGCGGTAAATGAGTTGTTGTAAAAGGAAGTAGAGTGGACTGGAACATGAAGCATGAGTGTTTCAGAAGAGCGGAGAGAAAGAGCGTGAGAATGGTGGAGAAAAGTAAAACGTTCCTTGAAATAAGGGGGTGCAGAAGAGAAAAATAAACTATTATAGAGAAGAGACAGGATGTGACTATTACGGCGAAGCCGTATTGGTAACCACTTGAGCTTCCTGCGAAATTCCGAGACATTGTCATACATGCGTAAGCCAAATATAAACCTTATCCCGACATTCTGCAGGCGCTCAAGTTTATCAAGTTGTTGCTCAGTAATATCAATATAATCAGAATCAGCGTAATCAAGAAATGGAAGGAGAAGAGATTGGGCAAGAGAAATTTTAGTGGCGATTGGGAGAAAGTTTCGTAGTCTTCGAAGGGAGCCAGCTGACGCAAACATCCTACGGCTGATTTCAGAAAGCTGAGGTCCCCATGACATATTCCTGTCAATGAGGACACCAAAATTTTTCACCGTTTCGCTTTGATCCACAGGGGTCCCGTCGACCACAGTTGGCAGACTACCCCAGTTTACCCGAGAAATCATTCGCGAGCTTCCCACTGTGATCACTTGCGTTTTTGAAGGATTGACTTTGAGACCAAACCTTTTGCTCCAGTCAAGGATACGGTCCAGGTCTTCATTTATTGTTGCTATGGCTTTCGACAATTGATCTACCGAGGCCTGCGTGTAAATTTAGAGATCATCTGCATAGAGGTGGTACGATGAAATAATATTATGAGATATAGAGTTTATAAAAATAGTGAAAAGGAGAGGTGAAAGAACGCCGCCTTGAGGCACGCCCGCAGAAATATCGTACCATGATGAGCAAACATCATCAATGCAAATACGCTGCCGACGTCCATGCAAATAACTGCGAAACCAGCAGCCACTGCTGGAGATACGTTTAGAGAGCGCAATATTCCAAGGAGAAAATTAAAATCAACGTTATTAAAAGCGTTGCTGAAATCCAGCAAGCAAAGGACAGTTACTTTTCCGCCTTCCATGCCAGAGCGTATATCATCGGTTATTTTAACCAACGCGGATATTTACGGTGCTGTGGCCTGGACGAAACCCGGACTGGAAGGGATTAAGAAGATTATTTCTGGAGAGGAAGGTGCTAAGTTGTTGACAAGGCGTTCTAGAACTTTGGACAGGAAAGGAAGAATGGATATAGGACGGAAATCTGAGAAAGAATCAGGCTTCGATTTTTTGGGGAGTGGAGTAACCTGAGCTACTTTCCAAGCAGTTGGAAAAAAGCCAGTAGACAGAGAGTAATTAAGTAGATATGTGTTGGATTACAGGTGCTATTTGGAAAAGGATGGGGATTATCATGTTTCGACTAATGCGATCATCGCTGATAGCCTTAGAGGATATAGATGTTACTGCTCTCTTTACGTCACAGACAGTGATCTGGCTAAAATGAAGAGGTGAGTAGTCGGGAATCGGCGTAGAAGAAAGATGAGCCAAAATTTTTCGATTTCAGTTGTATATCGAGATTGAAAATGGAAGTGAAGTGTTTATTGTGCAGGAATTTTGGTACGTTCTTTAGATTTTCCGATTCCCAATGACCGTAGGAACTTCCAAACCTTAGCAGGGTCGGAGTTCTCTACTGAAGTATGAATATAGCGGCGTTGCGCGTCACGACACGCTCTATTGCAGTGATTCCGTCGATCGATGTACCTCTGCTTGTTAACCTCGGAAAGTTTTCGTTTTAGTTTGGCTTTGGCTAAACATTTTCGATTCATCAGTGTTTTTAACTCAGGAGTTATCCAAGGCGCCGGAAGGTGCTTCAGTTTGATCTTCCTGAGCGGGGCATGTTTGTCGTATAGGTTGGTAATGATACTATTGAATACCTCTACTTTGCTATCAATATCTAGAACATGAAAAAGCTCAGACCAGTCGATACCGTCCGCATCACGTCTTAATTCCTCCAAATTAATGCCGCTAAAATTTATCTGCAGAATTATCTGAGGCTTGGGCTTAGGGGGACGAATTTTATAGGACATGTATACCATGTATATGGTAGGAGAAAGCTCCTGCTTCACATTGCCCATGTTTGGCTACGTGAGAAGGAGACGAAACTATGATGAGATCTAAAAGAGAGGGAGCAGAATGAGGGAAGAAATGGGTAGCGTTTAAAGGAAGAATAGACATATTGCACCCCCTAACAACAGTTTCAAGAGAAGTGGACCGACTGTCTTTTTTGAGTAAGCAAGTGTTGAAGTCGCCCATAATTATAAAATGATTATAAGATGGAGCCAGATTTTCGAGGAGAGTTTCAAACGAGAGGAAGTAGTAAATTTTTGAAGAAGGACAGTAAAAAACTCCAAGTAGTACCTTGGCATGCGAAAGGACGATAGTCATAATAGTCATTTATTCATAATAATAATTACATGTCATATTTTTATAGGTATCTAATTATGTTGGTACCTAAGAGTATTTAATTAATTAACTAACATTCAAATTAATATTATAATATCATAGCTAAATAGATTAAACTATTATTTTATGATAATAAATGATAACTTAACAACTTAACTTAACACTAACTACGAATTCGTCGTAGCTGTAGAAAGTTTGCTCAATAAGCCAGCGTTTAAGTTTATATTTGAATGCAGGCAGACTGTGGGCTCCTGTAATAGCACTGGGAAGTCGGTTGTACACGGCTGGGCCCATGATGTGTGTTAGCTGCTTGGACGACTTCTCCAGCGAGCGCGTCACGGTGGCCAGTCTATCACGGCTGCGCGTGGCATAAGAGTGGGTGCTGCCTAGCGTGGCGTATGTGCCATGGTTCTGCCGGACGTACATAGCCACCTGGTATATCAGCAGACATGGTAATGTCATGATACCCAGGGACTTGAAATGGGGTCTCGCCGAGTGGTCGCTGGGGATCCCTACAATTGCTCGTACAGCCCTTTTCTGCATCCGGAACGCGCGCTCCCAGTCGGCCGCGCGCGACCATAGCTCGGCGCCCCGTACTGAAGCAGCGATTGCACTGTTGCGAAGAAACAGGCACGAACCACAGTGGCGGAGACCACTCGCGCCATCCGGCTCAGCGCATAGCATGCACCCGCCAGCCTTCCACACAGCTTGTCGATATGGCTCGCCCACCTCAGCCCTCTGTCTATCTGGAAGCCAAGGAATGTAGTGTTTTCAACTTGGTCAATGCTGTTCCCATTGACTAACACGGTTAGTGGTCTAGGTACACGGCCCGACAGGTAGAGGTGAATGAAATGGGTTTTGCTTAGGTTTAGGGCTAGCCCATTCCAACAAAACCATTTCGTTAGTAGTATCGCCGTGCAATTGAGCTTCGCCTCCAGCAGATCTACAGTGGGCACAGTGACGATAGCGGCCACATCGTCGGCGTACAGGTACACATCAGCACTAGTGATGAATTCGGGTAAGTCATTAAGCAGTAGGGAGAACAGTATTATTTGAAACAGAGGATCCTTGGACTTCAATGAAAAGGTGTTCTCCCGCTTTGGTGGGTGGTGGCTGTGCAGACTCACTTACTTTGTTAAAAGGTATATGGGATCGCAGATATATAGCAACACCTCCACCACCTGATCCAACACGATCGTTGCGAATAAGTTTGAAGCCTGGAATAGCATAAGAAGAAGAAGAAAGACATGGCTTGAGCCAAGATTCAGAGACAAGTAAGGCGTGAATGTTCTTATGATCAAAAGAAGCAAGTAAGTCAGGATAGTGTTGCGGGATACTCTGAGCGTTTATGTGAAGGACATTAAGATTCTTTGGAACATCAGAAAACAAAGAAGAGATAGAGCCAGAAAGAGAGGGAATACTACAGAAGCTGTCGTCACTACCAGAATCCGAGTCACAGAAAGACACGTATTCATCGCTGTCAGAACTTTCAACACTGAGCGGCATCAGATTGATGCTTTAATGAGTATTTAAAAATAACAGTATAAAAAAAGTGTACCTAATTAAAATATATACCTATATAATATAATAATATACTTTATTTAATACAATATAAAATTAGAAATTTCTTAGTGCGCACTCAACAAACCACCTATCCATCTGCCAATTGTGTCTAGATAGATTACAAAAGGAACCATTATAAAAACTCTAATTACTACTGTAGCACTAGCACAGAAATATTTTAGCCGTGGCAATTCGTGTGGCCATCGTTGATATCTCAGAAGGAATATTACAATGATGCATAAATACAAACAAGCAAGCATCACAATAGGTCGTGGGTAACAAAGAAGAAGTAAGTGTCAGTCTGATGTCAAAGTGACATTTGAATTGACTGCTCAGTACATAACATCTAGCAAGAAGTTGAAACAAAATAAAGTGTAATGTAAACAAAAAATTATAAAATTATTTTGTGTATGAGGGTTGGACACTTTGGACTTTGGACAGACTTGTTGAGCAGAGTGGGGAAAAATAAGAGAAATCAACCTGCACTTCAGTTTATAGCCACATAATGCTAATTGTATGCAGACGATCTAGGACTTCTTGGACGATGGCGCTACACGCCTTGCCTTCGACACCTTGGTCACCGCCGCCGTGAGCTTCTCAGTGGCCGCCGGCGGCGGTGGGCTTCCGGATACAGTAGCCACAGGCTCGACGATGCTCAGATCCGAAGGACAGCGAAGTTGGTTGCGTTTACCGTCGTTTCCCATCAAACATTAACCTATATCTTTACCTTAGATGTCATACCTAACCTACTTGTTATAAAAATATAGTGATATTTTACTATAGCTTAACAAAGGACCTATGGAATTAAACTACCTTTAAGTCACATCGGCTAGCAGCAGCTACAGTTAACTGGGGGTAAAATTGATACCTAGCTGGCGGCGGCGGCGCGGCGGCGCGGCAGCATGATAGGCAAGCTGTTTCTTACTTAGATTGTATTTTTTTGTGTACCTACTTTTCATTATTATACATATATTTTTAAACGCAAATAAACATATTCTATTATATTATACTATAATATAAAGGAAATAAACAGTAAATTATCGAAAAAAAATTTTTATATAAAAAGTTTTTTACATAATATTACCTATAAAATAAGTAGGACATACATTTTTGAGATGTTATTAAAGATGATAATAAAATTGACACCTTCAGTATCATTAATCATTAAACATTAAACAAAGAAAGATTATAAACAGTTTAACACATCAAGGCATTTAGCTACGGTCATACTCAAAACCTGTGTTGCCAATTCGACTTTCATTAGGTACCTAACTCATTCCTGAAGTTGATATGTCGAAGAGTAATTTTATTGTGTGAAATTTAACCCTATGACATTTTGAAACTTATCTAAATTTACAAGAAATTACTATCGAATTTGATTTACACCTGTGTCAAATATTAGTCTTTTGACTTCGAATTAATTTCACACCAGTGTTATCTTATCAATATGACATGCATTGCCCCACAAGGTGCTTGAATGTGGTTTTCAAGCCAAAAGCTTGGTCAGGGCTTTTTGTAAACTATCACATTTTTCTTTGAGTTTTTTATTTTTCCTAGTCAAATTATAATTCTTCATTTGTAACTGTTTTTTTTCTTTATTTATTTTTATAATTGTGTTCTTGAGTTCAGTATTTCTTTGCGACTCAAATATTGAAGCATGGTCCGAAATATCTTCATCTTTTAATGACACGTCGTCAGAAATAATTCCTTCTCCCAAATTTTCTTTATGCTAAAAAATAAACGACAGATAGTGACAGACAGATATAGATTAAATAAGTAAATATTTAATACAGGCTTTATCTACAAGCACAGATGTACTGCAGTAGGTATCACATTCGTGCATAAATTTTGAAAAAGCCATTAAAAAATATTTGTGATCCACAAATTAAGTTGATTGCTTTTCTTTTTACCTTAATTACCGGGACTGCTGTATTTATCAGTTTGTGAAAATTTTTTTTCGTAAGGTACTTGTCACTTTCCACAAAGTGATGAGAACAAACAGTTGAGAATGCCGTTGGCATCCAGTCATCTTCTCGTCTTTGGGTTCTCACTACTTGTACCCATTTTTCTTTGATTAATCCGTCTTTAGGAAATCTAAAACAAAAAAGGAAATTATTGCTGAAAGTCAAATATCTTTATAATATGGATACCTACTATGGATAAAATTGGATAAAAGTTGTCAAAAATAATATTGCAGCAAGTTATGAAATTAATGTTATATTCGAGTAATAGGTCGATAAGCTCCATATTACCCCAACATCCTCTAACATCGTCGTCGTTCGACGAATGTATTACACCGCGCCATTATCTCATTATCTCTGTCACTCATAAAATATGCAAACACACCCCTAGAAAGAGAAGAACACACCACTCGTCTCGTTCGCGTAGGCGGCAAAGCGGCAACAGCGCGGTGGTGGCGGCGTCAGTGATTTTATTTTTGGGTAAAATAAATAGTAGTATTATTTTCCATTTGATATAGACTCAACAGTACTTACAAATGAAAAGACACATCCTTCCCGTTTTTTACAGTCACAGTATAAGAATTGCACTTTCTAAAGACACAAGATGGCATTTTTGTTTATTTTTAGTACTCCAAAATCACGCTTCAAGGTACGTCCACGTCGCAGCCAGGAGCAGGACAGACTGAGTTCACTCAAGGTAATTACCTGGTGTTCGTCTTGCCACGCAGAAATCGGTACAACGTACTTATCTAGTTATATATAACATCATTGCCTGTTATATAGTTAAGCTGATTTCAGCCAGTACAGCTGGCCTAGCCAACCAGCATTCGCTATGAAGCGATTCGATTTCTACAATCGTCATGGCTCAAGCGATGGCGAAGTTCGATTTGTAGACAAAGTAACCTTCGCGTGGCGATCGCCTTTTCTATTCGTTCGATCGCTAAATACCGGGCTTATTCTATGGTTATCTACATCAAACGTCAAATGTGTCATTCAATTATTTAGCCCGTCTCGATTACGTTCCAGTCTACGCAAAACTAATATATCTTTGAATATATTTATGAATAGGTTTTCTATTTTTTATTACTTGTGGAGGCTTATTATATTTAGTTTTTGATAATTTGAGTGGGGTAATCAAATTCTACGGTACTTATAATTAATACGTTGAAATGGAAATAAAAACCATTTGATTTTTCGAACTAACTTATTAAAAAAACCCAGTCAGTTGAAATGAAACTCAGTACCTACATCTGTCAGAGAACGTCTTGTGCTTGCTTGTATCTATTCGTCGTCGTCGTTTGTAAAACCTACATCCGCTCTCGCCTTACATATGCGGCTGTTGCGGCTCCGGCGTGGTATGCCCTGTGCTCCAGAGCAAAACAAACCGGAGTAGGATCCAAGCGCAGCAGAACATCGCACTCCGAGTCTGCACGATATGTACGGAACACGGTTATCGCACGTGACCTACAAACACCCTCAGTAGAAAAGTTCGTGGTGAAGCTGGCGCGCAGGATGTACGACCGTGCGGACAATTCCCGCCACGCCCACCTCAACGGACTCGCTCCCCTACACGCGAGGCCACCAGATTCAAGACCTTCCTGGCGACCGCTTCCCCGGGAACTGCTGGAACACCACGATGATGTCCAAACGCAAGAAAACCATCGCAGCCAATCGGCTGCTGAACAGCAATTGAGAGGCCGGCAGGACTCTCATTGCTGTAACTCAAGACTCGAGTGACGTCTCGCTCGACATTGAAGCTAGAAGAAAGAATCTTAGTTCGATTCTAACCGCATTTCGCTCGAAAGACGAACTGTTGAAGACCATTGATGAATGTCGTCGTTTGTTTGTTTGTTGTGTCTTGTCTTGTTTTGAATTAAATGACTTTGACGAAATTGGAATTTTTATTTGAGCTAAAGATACCTTTTTGGCCTTCCCTAGTGTTATGATATTCTTTTTGGATGCTTTTTGGCCTCAGTGTAATAATATTCTTTTTGGCCACAGTGTTATATATATTTTAAGTATTTATGGAATCAGGAGCACGGGCCAGTGGTGAACAATTTTCAACTATGTATATGAAAAGTATATGGAAGGGTAAAATATTAATTTAGTACCTACCTACTTACCTTTCTTTGTTATAACTATAATAGGCTAGTGTATCTAGGTATCTACCTACCTAACTCTAAGATTTATATATCTACATAAACAAAAGCGCACTTATCATAAAACACTAAAAAGTTTCAAGCTGGAAGGCAATACTGTAAACAATTACGCGATTCACAAAGAAATATTTGGAAGGGAAGGAGAGCTCATTAGTTTATTTATGTTATGTTACAGCCAAGGTGACCTTGCTAAACCTCGGCCTGTTGCGTAGGGACGTTTGAGGTCTGATCGCCGTTAGTGGCAAGAGCTGTCCAACACCTTAAATTCTGTTGGTGGTGGTGTCTGAAAGACTATGGTCAAGTGGAAAAAGGTACCTACATACTTACAAGTACTTCGAGCACTTTTATGATTTTAGCAAGTAAATTAATTAAGTACCAAAGTCATTTCTAAATAGAAAGGTACCTAAATATGCATATTTTATTTAATATAATGAATCATATTAAAAAAAACACCTACAATTCACTTAACTAAAACTCTCATATAATTTTAAGGTATGGGCCGACTGAAAGTCAAAGTCAAAAAAAAAAACCTTATCCATAAGACAACATTCACATGGCACTGGTGGTGGTCCTCATACGTTGTGACATGCCTGCCGTCGATAACATGCCGTCCGTGTATATGAGCCCTTAGTAAGTGACCTTGATACTGCTAAGACTATGATTGTATTATATTATATATTAAGACTATTATGAATGTAAGTACAGCAGATGTGTACTCAAATATGTTTAAAAATAAAATATGTTTGTAACTTTAACTATGTACTTTTATTTATAATCCACTTAGAATTCTCATTCTCATCACAACCTGCTGATTAAATGATTGAGCATTGCTCTGCCTCGGATAAGATCAGTTTGGTTATCAGCATTAGTGGTGTTAGCTTGTGAAGTGTAATCATCGCTACCATCATTATTTGTGCCAGGGCTAATGCTTGGTGTTGGAAGCCGAGCCTTTACTGCCATGTTATGTAGTACACAGCATACAAGTGTTATTTTACTAGCTACATAAGGATGGTAGTGAAGAACTCTGTCTTTAAGTAAACAACTCCAACGAGACTTCAGCAAACCATAGCAACGCTCAATGCAGTTTCTGGCTTGCACGCTGCGAGATCTGTATATCTCTTCTCGAGACCCAGGTGCAGCATTTAAAACTGGGGTCATCAGCCAGGGTCGCAGTGGATAACCAGAATCACCTGCAAGTAAACAAACAGCACTTATTCACATTGGTTGTTTATGAGTAGGTACCTGCCCTAACTAAATTTAATATTAATGTCTAATTTTAAAAGCAACTTCTTATCTACTAAAGTTATTCATAAAATAATTTTGCATGTACAATGCCTTGGCAGGTCCTCTTATTGCTAATCAAATAAAATGTTTATTGTCTTACCCAGCATCAAACATGTTCCCCGCTTGCATGAAGCCCACGCATGTATGGCTCTACTATACTTGCAGACCATATGGGAGTCATGTGTGGCACCACCAAACTTAGAATTGACGACAGGACAGATAAGAGGAGGAGGGACCGGGGTTGCCCAGCATTGGGATACACCAGGCTAATTATAATTCTAACTAGCTTCCATCACAAATCAATAACTTTATTTCGGCTTACAAAATAAGCACTTAGATTATGTCAAATTGCAATGCGGCTGAATGTGTAAGTAAGCCAACATTCAAGAATGATCTATTTATTTCATTTTAATTGCGCGATTTCGTTTGTATATGGGGTATGGGCATTAATAACAGCGTGCATCAAACTTTTTGTTTCTATCTTGTTTCGAACAAAAAACCTTATATGGACGCATTCCTTGCCCCGGTCCGCCCTACATTCCATCAAGATAGGCCGTTTCGAGAACTTCAAAATAACGAGCATTCTTACTTATGAGAAAAAAAAGATTGATGCGTTGAAATCAGAGCAGGGTAATCTTATGCTAACCTGGCCCACGGGCTTTAGAGGTACCTACCAAACGACGAAAAAAACAATAAAAGAAGATAAGTAACTGCCTATTGAATGTATTTTATAACATGAATTTTTAAATAGCTTTGATTTCATGTCAATTAAATTACATGCGTCTAGCATAGGTAAAATAGGTACCTACCTACTTATATCCATTTTTTTAGAAACATCACTTTCATTAAGTAGGTAGTTGGTAAGATACAAAGGATTTATCAAATAAGTTTAGTTAAGTAAGTTTAGCTGAAATGCAATAGGCGCGTATCAGAAATTATTCGTGTACATAAAGCATGTAGGTAGGTAAGTGCAGTAGTACTTACAAATGCCATGGTTTACAATCGGCAGCGGGGCGTCGCGGGCGGCGCGTCGGCGCGGGGCGGCCTGGTATCGGCGCGATCCCAATTTACTAATTAGACATTAGTTAAATGTTAGTTTTGTACGGTCTACTAATTGAACGGATGTCATCCTAGGCCTGCGGCAAATTAAGCTTTTTTTGGTAGCGCGCTAGCAGAAGCTTCCAAGTTTTTGCTCCCAAATCCCAACGCGTTAACTAACCGCGTGGCGGTTCACACTTTAGTATGTTTGAACTGGTTTCAACTTTGCATTTCCTGGGTAGGTAGGTACTAATTGGGAAAGCAAACTTGCTATTTTATGTAGACAACAGCTCATAGCAACAAAATGGTACAAAATATTTCATTCCTCCGATGTACATAGAGTAGTGTGTAACATTATCTACCTAACAAAATGGACCCCTCATAACAAAATGGAAGGAACATAAAAGTATTAAATGTTTTTTGTGACCTCTACGCGAAAAATACTGAACGAATCGGGCTGAAATTTTGCATAGATGATTGTAATTTTGAGATGAAACAGAGGCTACATTTTATATCATAAATCAGTTACTATGTGATAGAAATCTTTGTTTTATGATTTCTATTACATAGGTACTACGCTGCGGACAGAAACTATTATTCAACAAAATAGAAATTGTACTGTACCTATCATGTTGAGCTATATATAACAAGCACTGTTAGAATGTGTGGTACAAATCTTGCAACTGAATTTGGGCCATGATGTTGATGATGGAGACAGAGGTGGCCATAGAAACTCCTAAACGAAAATACTTATTTAACCCCCTCGAGTTTGGGTTCGTTGTATTTATCTTCCGAAGCACTTTAGTCCTAGATGACAATTAAACTTGTTTATAAAAAATATTATATTTATTTATTGTAAAATGTGTTGGTTTATGATTCAAAATTTAAAAAATAGAATTGCAAATCAAATACTACTAGCGCCATCTGTTAGTTTGTACGTAGACTTGTTTGTAGAACTTTTTGCCGCTAAAAAAAGATGTTTTGTTGTTTGTTTAAGAATTTGTAACTCTGAAACAAGATTTTAATAATTATTTTACTAATAGAAAGCTACATTATCCTTAAATGACCTAGGCTATCTGTTTTATCCAGGTACTGCATAAGCTATGCCTCTTGCAGAAGCTATTTAAATAATCAATAAAATACAGTTATAGTTAAATTTTATTCTGTTTATTACTCAACACTCCACACTTCTTCAAAGGCAGTACATAGTTTTGCACATGTCAAGGCTGCTGACAGTGGGTAATTACTGATTGAAATCACATCTTCGGAGTAATCTGCCTCAACTTTACCATGAGCCATTGCTCCTACAATCATCACGATAGGCTCATCTTTAGGAACCAATTCTCTGGTGTTTGTTACCACTTTAGAACTGAAAGACATTGTGATTTTCTTTACTCCAACAGGCAAATGTCCAGTCACTGGGTTTTTTATTACTTTTAGCAATTTCATTGGGCCATCTGAAGCTCTGATTGCAAACTTGTGGAGGAGTTGGACTGCAAAGGGAGAAAAATAATACAAACATGATTAATCACTGAGAAGATAAGATCCCTTATAAGGCGCACAAATATATAAAGTTATTGGTATGTACAAAGAGCTCCTTCGATAGCTAACTCCCTCAAATATTTTAAGTCATCACAGACTTATTTAAAGGATAATTACATCATTTAACCAGTAGATTTCAGGTGTGATAAAAAAATAACCATTAACATACCCATTAGACCAGCAAATCTCTTAAAAGTCCGAGGAATTCTAGTTTGCGGATTTATTTCTATGAGAACATTATTTTCTGTGTGAATGTACACTTGTAGCAAGCCTGCCCTGTTTAGAGGAGAGTCCATTAGCATTAGCAGTGACTGGTGGGTGATGTCCGGTCGGCAAGAACCAGGGTCTCTGTCATTTTTCCTCAGAATATGAGCATGGTCATCACAATTTAGAAGTTCAAAGCTGCTACCTGTCTGCAAGAAATACATGAATGAGATCAGGAATTATAGAACATTTAAAAGGTACGAGAAACAGTATTAGATAGGATAATCATTTGGTAGCATACCTTCTCATATGCCCCACAGGAATCTACTTACTTTGACAGTTTCCAGCTGAGCTTTTTCCAAAATAACAATGAGACGTTTCTCCTGTTTCTTGATATGGGAAGTAACGAGGTGTTTCGGTATAGGATCGAACTCGAACTCGTCATCTTTAGCTTGGAGCTTCCTTTTCTTACCCATTGCTTTTGAGGTTATCTATGAGAGTCTATAAATCCAAGTTTCTACAAGAAAACTTTTAATAAGGGTAGGATTTAAAAGGGGGTTATTTTTCTAGATATTTATTTAGAAAAAGAAAATAAACAGAAAACCGATCGGACCAAAAATAAACAACACAACACCATGTGTATTTGTGTGTATTTATGACATTGACTGACATACAGACAGATGTCCTGGGGATGCCCATTGCCCACTCTGGAGCAGAGCAAATTTTTTTTTTTTTTTTTTTTTTTTTTTTTTTCTTGGACTCGCTAGTTTTAGCATTTGCCATATTTAATTTGTAATTTTTTTTAAAAAATTTGGGAAACATTTAAAGCTTATAATAACCTAATACGAGAGAGAGAAAACGGAAAAGGATCAGGAGAGTTAGGTTAGGAAAGTTATTATTAAGGAATTATCAAACATACATAATAATATATATATTATATATTTATATTATTTGTACAAATAAAGGATGATAAGCAATGATAAATAGAAGGGTCTAAGGAGGAAAGGAGGGAGGCAATATTAATAGGAAGCGGAATACGGAGGGAGATGAGATCATGTATTTTAAGCTATTGAATGAATGATACTATCAGTCAGGCACTGTCACTGTCCAGTCTGACATAGTTCTCATTCATTCTATTTTATTCAATCAATCCATCTAATGTTTTGCTAGTGTGTATGCATGCAATATTTTATTGTTTTCCGTGTTTTCAAATTTGTTTGTTCTGCTCATTAACAAATAAATTATGGCTAACGATAGAGAAGTTTTAAGAGAAATATGGGATGGCAAACTGCCGATATGTTTTCAGCTTGCACAAGAAGAAATTATGGAAATTCAACAACCCGATCCGTTCTATGTAATGGTTCCAAGATTGAGCTATTTTCCTCTTGTTACTGATAAAGTAATAAAAAGATTCAGTAGTATATGGTTTTAATGAAGCAATAAATATGTATTATAACTGTATCATGTTTTTTTTCTAGATGAAAAGGCATTTTTTGCGCTACATATCCCAGGAGAACTCGGACAGCGAAATGTGGCTAGATTACAATGGGCAACCCTTAAAATGGCATTATCCAATAGGCTTCCTGTACGACTTATTGTGTGGCAGTGAACCTCAACTTCCTTGGATACTGACTGTGCACTTTACTAAATTTCCTGATGATATTCTTCTACGCTGTCCGAACAAGTATACTACATCTAGTCCCCTATGTAAATGTCTAGATACCATGATGCATATATAATAATTATAAAACTATGTTTCAGAGATGTTGTTGAGGCACACTTCATTTCTACAGTCAAGGAAGCAGATGTTCTGAAACACAGGGGCCAGGTTATGTCTACCATGCAGAAGAAAGACCACAATCAGTTATGGCTTGGCTTACAAAATGGTAGTAACTTGCTTTGTTTTAATTAAATAAATAAATAATGCTGGACAGCATTGCCTAGCCCCAAGCTTAGCAGAGCTTCTATTATGGATACTGGATACATGACATATACATTACATTGGTAGATATTTTTTATTATTCATAGAAAATACCCAGAACAATTATATATCCCAAGGTGGAAATCGAACTTGCAACCTCCTGCATCACAGGCGGACTTTCACCCTCTGGGCCACATTGCAACATCAGCAACTTCATCACATCAATCAATCACCTAAACTTTGTTCACAGATAAATTTGACCAATTCTGGGCTATCAACAGAAGGTTAATGGAATCCCATGGAGACAATGAAGGTTTTAAACACATACCTATTAGAATTTATTCAGATGATGGAACATGCCATCAAACTCTAGTCAACCCGAAGAACACAAGTGATGGTAGCAGAAAAACTTTACAGCAAATGATTTCTGAATTATATCCAGAAAAAAGTAGCAGTGAGTACTTAAATATGAAGATAAAAAAAAGTTTCTTGCTTATATATTCTTGTTAATAGTTTTATTGTTTTTTTCAGTAAAATTGAAGACACATGGAATAACAATACCATTAGAAACACCACTGCAATGGCTTTCTGAACATTTGAGCTACCCAGATAACTTTCTTCATCTATGTGTGTGTTAAAATTGTGAAATATGCATGAAAAAGTGAATTTGTTGAAGATGGAAATCTGCTTTCACACATTTCTCATTCCAATTATTTAGGTATTGCAATTTGTGAGCTAGTCTGTTATAGTTTTAAGTTAGTTGTGCTAAGCCACAGAATCATGAAGTGTACACCTTAATTGCCAACTACAATAAGTTGAAAAATATATTACTACTATGCAAAATACCATAATTTGTGTTTTAGATTTATATAAACCTTTTTGATCACCATTTGTAGGGCTATGTAGCAATTGATTTAAACAAAGAAACATTGACTGGTAACAACATTTTATTACAAAATGCCTGGAAGGGCTCTTAGAAGGGTGTGAAAAAAATATTTTTCAGTAAACATAATTTTAGCTTTTGTCAAAACACATTTAACAATCAGGCAGATCGGGTATTAACAATATTAATTCCAAATAATGAGTCCTGGACAAAAACTTCATAATTTGTAAATAAATAACAATAAGTTTAGACTGCTCAGTTGCTCAGGTACAACTACAAATCAAATCTTACCTTAAAAACTTAAAAAGCTCTAAACCTAAACATCTATTTACAAAAATATCACATAAGTTAACACATTCACTGCCAGGCTTCAATGGCGCCAGCCACCAGGAAGGCTGCGCCCCTGCACTATGTGTTCTACAGCACAACTTAATCTGTGAAATGTGCATTATCAGCACTCAGGGTTAATCTTATTTTCACATTTATAATTCTAAATGCTTTCTTTTATGCTTTTGTATGACATAAGGTATATGTTTTGTGAACCTCTTGCAGCCATTGTTAGCAAATATCGGCTGGTCTTCTGATGGTCCATATGTTATCACAGATGTTGCATCTCTGAAAATAAGAATAAAATGAATAAGAATGTTACATTTAGATAACAACTAGTTTCTATAACACAAGCTCTGCTTTGCTTTGGGTTTGATGATGCTGTGTGGATTGTCCAGCATAATTTATTTCAAAGGCCATTTCCTAACTAAGGAAGTGTTTTTTTAGCAAATGAATGGTTAAACCAATAACTATGTAATAACTGTTACTTACAGCATCATCTGTTCAGTAGGATTGACTCCATGCGCTCTGAATTCAGCTAGTGCACACATTTCCACATGGTTCTGCTCTAATGGCAGGAATGGTATGTAGTGATCAATCAAGTGGTGGGCAATGACAGTAGCCTTTTCAAAGCCACCTGAAACATAGACACAATACAGATAGGAAACAGACAAAAACAATAAATTATATTGAGATGAGTATTTTGAGTCCAGGATAGAAATCTTACCTTGAAAGAATGCAGTTCTCCTGATAATGGATTCAAAGTCATGGAATTCCACATCTGTTCTTTTGACACCCTGCCCATACAGGTTCAGCAAAGTGTTTGATATTTCTTGCCCTCCAATATTTGAGATAAACACAAAGACACTGTCCCTAAAAAGATAAAAATTTATGAAATTATTGTAAACAAAATTGTATGGGATATTGAAATACAGGAATATAATTTATTGGTAAAATCAATGTCAAGTTTTTATTAAAATAGTTTTTTTATTTTGCTTAGCTAAGCTTTAGCATTAGCGACCTTCACAAATAATGTTTTTGTACTTATTGCCAGAAATAATACACAAATTATTCTTTGATTTGAAATAAATTATGTGCGAAAATTGCAAGGTCTTGCACTAGATGGCATGTTTTATTGACCATTTATAAAAAAAGAAAGTATCTGACACTCACATTTTATTTTGCTAACAATAACAATCATAAGTTAGCGAGCATAAAACGAGGTTGGCCGCAACCGAGATGAAATCACAAACTGCAAGGGTTTCATTTTAAAATAATGTATAGCTACCTGTAATCAACTCCATCCACTGTATGATGATGGTCAAGCATTGGTTTGATGGCATCCAGAACAGAGGGACACATTTCATGGATTTCATCAAATATTATGAGGGATGTAGAACATTCCTTTACTATCTTGTTCACAGTGCTGACTAGTTCCTGCTAAAATATGAACAAAAACAGTTGAGCAGTGTTTTCTTACTCTGACTTACAAATTATGGCATTAGATGAAAACAAATAACTTTCAGCTTTAACATAAGGATGAAAGGTTATAAATAGAAGGGAATGCATCCTTTACCTTTTTATGTTCCAAATCAGAACAATCAAAGTCTTTCTTGCCCATATACATCTTGACAAATTTACTACCCATGCCTTTTAGGTATAAAGCCTCTGCAATCATTGAAGTTGCATAGTTTTTCCCAACTCCAGACCATCCATGCAGACTGATGACTAAAGCTTTCTTGTTCAGCTTAGTTTTATCTCTCATAGATTCCTTGTGAGCAGTTAGAATGTTAACAAGTTCATTGACTAGAGGCTGTCCAAACATTTTTTGTGAAAGTGAGACTTTCAGTTCTGAAATGTTGTATAATTATTAGTATACATATATCTGACTTATAGTCAACGAACTGACTGTAGGATCAAAACACTCACTATCCATATCATATGGCACATGTACATCATTGCAACATTCCGTAAAACGACAGACAGTGTTGTCCTTTATAGTATCCCATTTGTACCAGCCTCCGGCAAAGAACGCCGTTCCTATCAGAGAGGCTGTAATAATTTCTGCAGAAACATGGTACACTAGAACTGTGGTGATGAGAAGAGTACATTGAGTCCTCATTGTTTTATATGAACAATCTCTATTTATTTGATTGTTCGACAATGAAAGTAAGAAAACATTAATTAGGTATTCGTCTTTCTTGTTTTATATTGATTATTCACTTGCTCAAAGAGAATACAAAAACAATAACTATGTTGCCTTCATTCAATTCAAGGAGTCTCAACTCTCATCTCAACTAGTCTCACTCAAGCAAAGCAAGTTTCTGTCCATTAAATTTGTTTTGTTTGTGCCTGCCAGCCAGCCATTGCCTGCCTTCTTGTGACAGTAGGACAGCTCAGCTGTTTGGAACTGTCATTTGCTGTCAGTGGTCAACATAGTGGTCAAGCATTACCGCGGGTGCCAAGCTTTTACGGCCAATCTGGGAACAACCATTTTTTATTGCATGTTAATTTTATTGATGTTCCTATAGATGATGCTTGTATATGAACAACATTTCGGGCCTTTTATAATTCCTTTTAACTAACATTGTTTCATTTATTAGTAATAATTACCACTACTGAATCATTTTGTACTAGAGTCACTGTGTACCACCAGGGGTGAGCCACTCTGTACCACTAGTGGCTCAATTCTCATTTATTGTCTTTAGTTTGTAATTTTGTTGTGGCAGTATTTAATGAAAATAACACTATATTAAACTAGAATAGTTTAACAACAACCTGTGCAAATTTCAGGTTGTTCTTTTGCGTTTTCTTATATTTTGATATAAGAAAACGCAAAAGAACGAGACTTTTTGAGATTCGAGACTTATCAAAAATATCCGAGTCACTGTAGCCTCCCTGACCCTAATGATTTTTTAATTTGCTCAATTCTTTATCAGGACTTGTTATGTATATGATTAACAGGTCAACATTCCTAAAGGAAACACAAAGACGGGATAATACCACGATAAATGTTTCGTCACCAGGTACATGTCTGGAATTATTTTCTCAGTGAAATATGTCCTGCCAGGAATAGTGTATTGCGGCAAAGCATTATTAATAAGTTGCCCAGTCAGCCTTTGGTGCAACCGTCACTGCAAAAACTACTTTAAAAAAAGGCTCTGGGACATCAACGATAGCCGAGCAAAAAAATATCACTACTTGATTGGTGAAATGATCGCTATTGACAATGAGCCACTTTCCATCGTCGATCATCATGTGGGCTTTAAACGTGTTATCGAGAATTGAGTCACTGTTGTACCTTCCCGTGCCGGGAGTGGTTCCTATAATGATTTTTTCATTTCCTTAATTCTTTGTCAGGACTTTTTTTTATATGATTGACAGGTATACATTCATATTGGAAACACAAAGGGAAGATAATAAAACAAAAATAATTTTCGTAACTAGGTACCTTCCCGTGCCGAGAGTGGTTTCTATCCAGTGGTGGTACGTGCAAAACCAACATCCAGGTAACACCATCTGGAAGATATGCAAGATTATTATAAAAGACGAGAATATGAGATTGACGACCAGTGTTAAATAAGTCAGTAGATTACGAATCAAATTTTTACTTGCATTTAGTCCGCCCGTAACTTATCATCATCATCATCATAGATTTTTTAGGCCCTAGAAAGAGAAGCCTCAGACAGACTGCAATGGCAGTGGCATGAGAAGTATCGCGTTTACACACCGTCCACTTCCCTGCCCACTTCCCTGCTCACTACGGCTGAATGTAAATGCGACAATAAGTTGTCACTGTCGTATAGCTTTTCTGTCAATTCGACATTCAT
Organism: Eupithecia abbreviata; assembly: GCA_943735965.1. Lineage (NCBI taxonomy): Eukaryota > Metazoa > Arthropoda > Insecta > Lepidoptera > Geometridae > Eupithecia > Eupithecia abbreviata. The sequence goes on from OX030976.1 coordinate 10,044,618, forward strand.
TCACTCGGTCAGTGTCAGTCAAACAAAAATCTTTCTTTTCATGTGGTGTCCTTTTGCGGATGCCCGAATTTAGTTTCTGTAATTTTTAATAAAAATGGTGAGCATTTCAACCTGAAATAACATACAATTTATCATGAAGAATCTGTGTTTTACTTTTGTTGTTAAACCAATTTGAAGATTGTCTAGTGATGGTGCAAATATTAATTGATAACTTTCGACCATAGTCGTGGTATCTTTAACAAAATATGTATTGAACAGTGATAGTGGGCTGAGACAAAAACAAAATTCACTGTTTGTATTGTACTACTATAACATTGAGTGATTCTAAACAATGCACCAGTCGCCTTTGGTGCTAAGTTTGACGGGAATAAATTGCTTCCAACTCTAACCTCCAAAATGATGAAACACCGACACATGCGCGTCATCTGAGGCTGTGGAAGATGCAATGTTGATGTGTAGTGCCATGTTCTATGTGCGCTACATTATTGCTTTGCTTTCGGAAACAGCATACCTGATTATAAAGTGTCTCTGATCAAACTAAGTAGATACCTTTTCAATAATCCCAAGCAATCATCTCCACTCTTTAGCAAAGTTACTTTCATTTCAGGGTTTTGTGAAAGTAGTGAAGAACAAGCAGTACTTCAAGAGGTACCAAGTCAAGTTCAAGAGGCGTCGTGAAGGAAAAACTGACTACTATGCCCGGAAACGTCTTATTATTCAGGATAAGAACAAGTATAACACACCCAAATACCGCCTGATTGTCCGTCTGTCAAACAAGAATGTAACTTGCCAAGTTGCATACTCTCGCATTGAGGGAGACCACATTGTGTGTGCTGCCTACTCTAGCGAACTCCCTCGCTACGGAATCAAGGTAAGGCTCAATACTCAATATTTTTATTGCAAACATGTTGTAGGTACAGGGATCTTAAAGATAAAAATGTTTCAAACGTGCACTCTGCTAGGGCACGGCAATATTATTGAAACAACCTCGTAGTTGCTTGTTATTTTGTTCACTAACTTCATGATAAACTTTATGATGGAAGTCTTGAACAAAATAACTAGATGGAGATCCATCAAATGATGATTTGAACGGGCGGTCTGAAGCCACTGTACAAAGGCACAAAACCCTGTTGTTTTATGTTCACTACTGATTTTTCAACTCCACTACATGTGCACATTTTCTTGAGTGCAAATCAGACTAAATACTCAGATGGTGATTGCAGGTCGGTCTGACAAACTATGCTGCGGCTTACTGCACTGGTCTCCTGCTGGCTAGAAGACTGCTCCAGAGACTAGGCCTGGATTCCTTGTACACTGGTGCAGAGGAAATCACTGGTGATGAATACAATGTAGAGCCTGCAGACAATGGACCCGGAGCTTTCAGGTAGTAAAATTCAACCAATTCAGTTCTTGATGCTGGTTTCAGGTATAAAAATATCTATGATGATAGGTTTACGGGCGGACTAAAAGCAAGTACAATGCTATCAAAAAATGTTGATTCGTAATCTACTGACTTATTTAAACACTGTTCTTCAATCTCATCCTAAAATCATGAATTTTATAATAATCTTGCATATCTTCCAGATGTTACCTTGATGTTGGTCTTGCACGTACCACCACTGGAGCCCGTGTGTTTGGAGCCATGAAAGGAGCAGTGGATGGTGGCCTAAACGTACCTCACTCCCTCAAGAGATTCCCTGGATATGATGCAGAGTCTAAAAAATTCAATGCCGAAGTCCATAGGTAAATAACAACCCAATTTATTTTATTTTTGCTCCTTTCATCCTCCACTTAATAGATACTCTATTGATTGGACAGCCATTACTGGAGCTAAAGCATTATTCATATCTTTTTGGTTGTCACAGAAAACACATTAATTTTCTGAAACCGGTTATGAGAACAAATTCAAAACAATGTAAGTTGAGTTTTGCATCAAAAGCCATTGTGCCTCATGGAATATTTTTTTTACACAGATCACACATTTTCGGTAAGCATGTGGCAGATTACATGAAGAGCCTTCAAGAGGATGATGATGATTCCTTCAAGAGGCAATTCAGCAAGTACATTAAATTAGGTGTGGATGCTAATGAGGTAAATATATATATATATATATATGAATACGTATTTGCAGTAAATAGAAACATTATCCATTGTAAATTACGTCCAACCAAATTACAGCCCAATCAAATACAATTGTGCTGTGTCGAAGTTGGGACTACATAAAATGGAATGCCTTAATTGTGAAATGAAACAAATTATATTGTTTTTATTATGATCGACATACCTACAGCTACACCAACATATACTCAATATATGCACGAGGTCAAAACATGTACCAAATAAAAGAAAACTCTTTTTCTTAGGTTGAAAGCCTATACCAAAAGGCCCATGCCGCGATACGCGCAGACCCTGCACTCAAGAAGAAGGACAGTAAGAAGGACCCTGCTAAGCAGAAACGCTGGAACAAGCGCAAGCTTACTCTGGCCGAGAGGAAGAACAGAATCAAGCAAAAGAAGGCATCCTTCATCAAGAGGGTTACAGCTCAGGCAGAAGCATAAAAGCTTATGACACCAATAAATGTCTGAAGCCAGTCTGTTTTTTTACTAGTTTATGAACCTATCAATCCTTATTAATTAATAAGCCACAGAAACAGGACATCAAGCCAAATGAAATTAAGAGTAACAACTAAAATATGACTTAATAAGAATAAAATAAATAAATGATGTAAAGTATTATGTATTAGTCATAGTACCCTATATAATTTAGTTTTATAGTTAATAGGGATGATTAGGAGGAAGGAAGCATAGGCTGGCTGTACATGCTGTAAATTAACAAATAACAAGCTCTGCTTGGGGCTAGATAATGCTGTGTGAATTGTCCAGCATTATTTATCTATTTTATTTACCACTACCTAGGTAGCTCACCAAATTATTAATATCAGTCTGAAGTGTCCCCAAGAAAGGAAAAATGTTTTTTATTAGGTAGGGCGTAAATGGAGCGTGCGTGTGTACTCCTACTAAAATTATAAACGTGAAAGTTTGTATGTATGGATGTTTGTTACTCTTTCACGCAAAAACTACTGAACGGATCGGGCTGAAATTTTGCGTACAGGTAGTCCCAGGCCCGGAATAAAACATAGGCTACTTATTCCATCAATCAGTTCCCATGGGATAGAATCAACCTTAAATTTTATAGAAAATCGCGGACGGAAACTAGTACTTTATAATTCTCTTTGCGTGTGAACCTACCTACTCAAAAACACCCACGTAGCTATGTAAGTCCTGTTACATTCAAGCGAAACTATGTGAAATGGCTGTATAAGAAAACAAAAACTAAATCTTGCATGCTGGCGTCTCACTCGTCTCAGCAATATTTATCGAAGGAACGACTTCATTCAAGGCAGGCAAAATATATTGTAACAATAACAAATAATCCTAACTATTTATATGATTGGAGGTTTTTTAAATCCAATTTGGCTACCGTCATGGATGAATTAAATTACGTACTTCCCCTCGTAGGCTAACCGGATGGGGCGGCCAAAGAGAATACACCCATCCCAACCTACGGCGGCGGCGCGGCGCGGCGGCGGCGGCGGCGGCGGCGGCGCGGGGCTGTCGCCCCCGAGCGATTTGTAGGCACGGAGACATTTCATGTTTGTAGGGTACCTACTTATTAGTAATAGCAGATAGGTATCGTTTCATGGTGTGTAGGCCTGCCTGCAGTCTATGAGAAGATGGGAATGAACGGAAGAATGAATGATTTTGAATGTAAAGTAAACAAACAAATTAATTTTTCCTTTACACGAAAATCTGGAATTCTGGATTGTTTTAGGACGAGTGTTGAATCTGACTGAATAATGGATAACCACATGAACTCGAGACATGTTTGTAGTATTTGTTTAGAAAGTTTCAAGAAAGATACACACTCAGTAGAGTCAGCCTCAGCAGTAGACCCCAAAACGGTTTGGGAAAAGCTATCATGGTGTTTTCAAATCAGCTCTAACTTTGAGAAGGAAAATGAACCTTATTCATTTTGTCGACAATGCTTGGAAGACTTAGATACATCGTGTCGTTTCAAAACGACATGTATCACTAACCATGAACATTTTCAAGAATACAACAAAAAACTATCTGAAATAAGTTTATTAGACAACTCTGAAGTAGAGGATAGAGAACTTTTGGAAGATACTCAGTCTGAACTCAAGGAAGATACAATAAATGAAAAAGAAAGATATATTTGTGATCTCTGTAATAAAGTTTTGACAACAAAGAAGTCCCTGTTGAAGCACATTGTTTCTATGCATGAGAAACGTGATCATCCAGGAAAAGTGACTGGTTTTGGCGGTTCTCGTCAGTATCACTGCACTAGTTGCCCTTATTCTACTCCTCACAGCCAGACTCTAATTAACCACATGAGGAGACATAATGGTGAGAGGCCATTTAAGTGTGAATGTGGAAAGAGCTTTACACAGACTTCTAGCCTCGCTGCACACCGTAAAATTCACAGTTCAAGAACATATTTTACTTGCACCAAATGTGGGAAACAATTTAAACATGCCTTCTCATTAAAAACCCATATGAAAGTACACAGTAATGGCACCTTCTCATGTCATATTTGTACCAAAGTTCTAAAATCCAAGAGGACTTTGACTAGTCACCTACACAGACATTACAAAATCTATAATTTCAACTGTGAGGATTGTGGTGACACTTTTGTGACATCAGCAGAGTTGCTCAACCACAAAAATAAGCATTTAACTAAAAAAAACATTGTTTGTAATTTTTGTGATTACGCAACAAACTCAAAAAAGAACCTAATTGCTCATCTCAAAAGGTAATAATTGTAAAAACTATCTCCGTTATCTACACACTCACTTAGACCAAAAAGTAAAATATAAATTCTGTTTTGTTTATTCCAGGCATGAAGGTGAAAAAGCAAGCAAGTGCATGTTCTGTGAAAAGGCCTTTCTCACAGATGGAAACCTAAGGCGGCATATACGCGTCCACACTCGTGAAAAACCTTACATATGCAACATATGCACACAGAGATTTGCACATAGTTCAAGTCTTAACAATCATATGCTAACTCTCCATGGAGTCAAATACAAATGGGGAGATGACAAGCTTAAAAGCAAAACTATGAAAACTGAAAACGCGTGAAACTGAAAAAGTAGAAGCGTTTTACCCGAAATAAAACGCATATATAAAATATGTACCTCACTGGAAGATTTAATAATGATAGGGCCCATCTGTTTCCGTCGAATTGGACTACTTTTTACCAGTACCATTGGTTGTATATCCTGTTTCAAGGGCGACACCTAGCGGCCGCGCGCCATTTATAGTTTACGTAAAATGGACAGCGCCATATTTTCTCATTGGCTAAGTTTCACCAGGCAGAATTAAAAGCAAAGATTCCAGTGAGGTTAATATTTTAATATGCGTTTTATTTCAGGTAAAACGCTTCTATTAAATTCGCCACTTGTATAATAGTAAGAGGGAATAGCGCCAATGTGATTAGATAATATAATTATTATCAAACAACAGAATGTCTAATAAATAAGTCTTTAGAAAAAGCACTTTATGTTCTCTAACTTTTGTTGAACTATTAGTCACACTCTTTATGTAAACAAGAATCGTTTTGTCAAACCTTTATAAAATATATTTAATATAATTATGACCTCTATGATATGACTCTATAACTATGGCTCTGAACAGCTTAAATAGACAAATTATTATTTCAGTGGACATTAATTTAAACAATTGTTTAGTATTTATTATTTCTCGCTATAAAATTGATAGGCCATCAATCCCTCATCCTAAGATATCACTCGTGATACTAGCTTATAATTTTATATAAAGTGTAAGACGACACACCGACAGAGAACCAAAGTTATCGACATAACTCTAAGAATTAGCAAGCTTAGTGGCAGTTGGCCGGCCATATCTCGCGAGGAACCGAAGGCCGCTGGGGCATCTTGTTCTTGAGCGGAGACTACGACTCGGTAAACGAAGTGTAGGACGCCCTCCGACCGGTGGGATGACGAGCTGCGAAAGACGCAGGTAGATCTGGATGCGGCAAGCTGAAGACAAGGCGCTTTGGCGCTCATTGGGGGAGGCCTATGTCTAGCAGTGGAGTACTATAGGTTGATGATGATGAATTTTTAGATTGTTTTTTAATAAAATGACAAAATATAACCTTGTTTTTTATTCGCATCAAAGTTCTTTTCGAACAACCATTTGCCAAACAAGTTCGTTTGACAGCTTGATCGACAGGTATGACGAAACGTTTATTCATTTTCAAAAAACTGCATCACTTTCAAAATAATCTTCTTTCCCTACTGTGAATAGTTTTCCCCACAATCACTCAAAATCTGGCCAACAATAATAACAACGAAAATAAAACACAAAGGACGCGCGCGCGTAAGGGTAGTATTAAATTTACTGACCGTACCCTACACCGTACCGTACTGACGCGTCGAGTCGCGGGCGAGAGCGGTAGGCGGTGGGGTGTAGTGAGAAGGAAAGCACATTCCACGCAGCGCAGGTGCCAAGTTGATTTCTGCGAGATAAAACCTGCAGAATTTGGACTGGGTGCGTGGAGTGTATCATCCATAAGTCTATAAAAAATTTCGAGAAAACAGTTATTTTGAATGTTGTATATTTTAGACATAAGAATTTATTAAGAAACTCACACTTATTGAACCAAAATCTTGCTATTTACCTTGCCTTATGATCTCTTGTTAGATGTCCTGTAAAGATAAATAAAATAAGACACAATTTGTAGACAAGAAAGTCTTATTTATTTGCTAAAAGCACATAAAACTAATTATTATATCAATTAAATTTGCTATCAATGAATAAAATTTTAGCATTGCATCTATACTTAAATGTATAATGAAATTATTTTGTGATTATAAACTTTCACATTTAATATTTCATGAACCCAATAAATTAATTATATTTGAAAGAAGTACACAGATTATGATAAACTTAACTGTTTTATCAAAATGCATAAATTTGATACTTCACATTCCCATTATTATATTGAGATAGAGAGAAGCAAATAGTTTGTGGATTTGTATTGAAACGAAGCATGTAACATTTTGAGTAGGTACTTTGACATTATGAGTGTAAACCTACGAGTGTGTACCTCCTAGGGAATGATAACCGTTGCAGTTGCTTCCTTTAAACATGTCATTTTTTTAATAGCTTTTATTTGATTTGCCTTGTAATATAATAATATGTACGCGAAATCTTGGAATGAAGCCAGATGGGGCGCCATAATTGCGGTGATGCGGCATTCGTACCTAACCTACACTTACGCAAAAATCTCGCAAATAGTCGCGACCAAAATATTAAAAGGTGAGAAAAATATATTGACAACTGAGGCGCCTTCTGGGGTTTGCAGTTACGGAATCGCTCGCTACTGTTTTGATTAAATATTAGAAAGCAATAAAATGAATTAATTTAAAAACAATAATGTTTTAGGACAAAGAGAAATAACAGATGAAATAGAATACCTTGATCAATAGCTTTGCCTTTTTTGGTGGTATTTGAACAGTTAATTATCGAACAATATATTTTGTTTTATAGATACATTTTGCTTCTATCTCGATACAACTCTGTGTTCATTATGTACAAGACCAACTATGTGGCGATTTAGTCGTTAATATGAAAATTAAGAAACATACAATTCTACTTATCTATATTTTGCAACCAAAATTAGTGAAATCTATTACAAGGCTCTTTCTATACCTTTACTTAACATTTTATCAGGTGAGCTACGAATAGAAGAAAACATTGAGTAATAATTAGAATAAGTGACGCCATCTATACAGAAACAATGGCGCCTGTTTACAGGGCTGTTTTCGGTGAGTTCGAGGAGACGAAACGAGACATTCCATTTTTGTAAGGGCTACAAACATCGGCAAACCAAATCCCATATAAATGATGACGTCGAGAATATCCTATCGACTTACCGAACTCAGCCCTCTGTTCCTACATCTAGTCCGTAAATAATCACTGATCAATAATTCATTAAAGTCGTTATGATAAAACCTATAATATCTAATTAGTTGCTAGCCTATTTCAATCCTCCTCGTAATCCTCGTCGTCCGAGATATACTTGCGCTGTTTCCGTTTCCGGGCCGGTGTGCTTTTGCTCTTGCCCTTCAGTTTGATCTTCATTTTCATTGATCTGTTCGATTCGCCGTCGGAATCTTCTTCTTCTGTAAACATAAATGACATTTGAAATTTTTACAGAATTTATATGCTAAATATATATTTATATACAGGGTGGAAAAACAGAATGGGTCCTGGACGGCCCTGACGGTAATACTTTCTAATTTACCTTTTTCTTTTTCCTTTTCTTTCTCCTTCTCCTCTTCGGATTCATCAGAGTTCTGTCCGTTTTCGTACTTGCGGCGCAATTCTATGAACACGTTGCGGAGGCGGACGGAGTCCTCGTAGATCAGAGAGGCCTCTTCGTTGTACGTCTGGGCGTTGGCGCAGAGCGTGAAGAAATCACGCTCCAAATCAGTTATCTCGGTATACTGTTCGTAGGAAAAATAAAAGTATAAGTAGGTATGAACGAATTTAGGAAGGTTACTTTGGTTTCGAAGGTTACTTATATCCCGGAACTGATATATGAGATAAAAAGTAGCCCAATCAGTTTTGTGGTTTTGGCTTGAAGAAGTAGAAAGCCGCCTTTTGTACTGTGTCAGTCTTTATACATACATACAATAAAGTGTTAATTCAATATACATCCATCCATTGAATTTTTTTTTTCACGTATACATGTAATTCTTCCAGATTTACTTACTCATCAGAATGTCCAACCACTTTCTTCATAATGCTCTTGAGGCGTTTTTTCAACAGATTCAGTTCAGTTTTGCTCTTCTTTTTGGAAGAAGATGCCATTTCCTCATCGTCCGAATCTTCTTGACGACTAAAACAGAATTTTAACAGTAAAACAGAGAGAACATCATCATCTTTGTTCAAGATGCAGCCCAAGTCCAAGAATCACTACAAGTTTAACCTCTAGCAACTAACAGTGACATAGCTCTACGAATTAGCAAGCTGAAGTGGCAGTGGGCCGGCTATATTCCGCGAAGAACCGACTCACCCTCAACAAACTGACAAAATCATCAAAAGTCTTCAGCCATTCCCGCTCAGTACGGCAATATGACCTTTAGTATGTACTACACATAAAGTAATACTCACCGCCGCTTCTTCCCTTTCTTCCTCTTCTTGTCCAGCACCTCATCGTCATCGTCCTCTTCCTCCTCGCCCTCGTCGAACTCGTCGTCGATAGCCTTCAGCCATTCCTTCTCCGTGAGCGAGTCTGTGTAGTCGACCTCCTTGCGCTGGCGAGAGCCGCGGCCCAGGATCTCGTCCTCGTCCATGTTCCAACCTTGACCCTATTGGCATAAGGTTCAGGTTACTGTTTATACAGTATATTTTTTGGCGCCAATAAAAAAAAATTGTTTATTTCGAGCACAGGACTCAAACAAAAGATAACATTAAAATTTACATACTCAATCACAAATCAATGATATAAAATAAAATAAAAATATGCGGACGCGAGAGACCATCAGTGGCCGGGGCACCGCCCCTTAAAAAGGGTTGCGTGTAAATTTATCCAGTGCCCCGTAAAGGAGAGTCCCACCTGTCCGCCAATGTGCTTAGAATGGTGTTGGGGCTGGCACGCAGGCGCTTCAAGAGCGACGCACAACGCTTTCTTACGATGGCGTGAAAGCCATCAGTGTGCGCCTCGCTGAACATACCCGATGCACTGCAGAAACGTGGCAACCCCATCAGCACTCTAAACCCATTATGATAGTAATGATAACAGTTTAGTAAAAAAAAACTTTAAAATATTTAATTATCTATAGCTGCTGGCAGCTGGGAATTTTAGTATTAAATTTTATTTCGTGTTACCTATGTTCTATTTATGTCCTTTATTTCATTATACTACTGTTTGTTCGTATGTGAACTTCTGTCCTTCAGTACATTATGCGAGTACTCACCTTTGGTTTATAGTATTTGATAATATCTACTATTCTTTTATATATGTGAAAACCGGCTCACCTGCAGATAGGTGAAGGAATGTCGTATGTCGAAATTGGTCTCATACAAATTATTATACTACTCAGTATAGCTGCTGCCGTATGCCACGTCTTGCGAAATAGACCATTGGCCTCTAGAAGTCTGTACAATGAGACTCTACAATGCCCTCTTTAATTTTTTTTTATTTCCTAAAAACTAAACTGTACGTTAATTATGTAACTCATTTTTCTTTTTAGTAGGTAAAAACTATCTTTGTAAATTTTATTTTTTGGAATTCTGTCCACGTTTATCTCGGAGGAGGGCGTTGTCATCTGCGACACAGTTTTTAAACTTCTGCAGATGACATCGTTTTCAATTTTTATCTATATGTAAGCATTGTTTTTGTTCCATAATAAACGATTTATTATTATTATTATCTTGAATTTATACTACGATACGAGTTAATTCATTGAACTCACTAACCTTATTACAAACGACCTCGTCATCATTCTTCACCAGCCAATCCGGAAGCTCCGATTCGTCGATAAGCCGCGGTCGAGTTTCAGTTTTCTTCCGCTCGATATCCATCTGTTTGAACATCTCCATTTCATCTTCGGAGCGCGCTATCATCTCGTTTATAAGGTCGTCATCGGGTAATTCGTTCTCCTCCTGTAAAATAAAGACGGCATGTAGATATTCAATCAAATATGGCTTATAGGAAGACAAGAAGATTCATCGAATGTATTCTATAGATACTTTCCGATGTCTATGTTTTGTTTAAGGGTTCGAAACATGTCAGAGACCGGAAGCCGAGAATTAAAAGCAAATTTCATGTCTCTGTCCCGTGAAAGTCTTTCTCTCGGTCGCGCACGCGAACTAACACACAAAAAGCCTAAAGTATGGTCTCGTTCTACGATCTTCGTAGGGGCGCAAACCGCCACCTTTAGAATGAACACGGTACTTTCTGCTGGACTTACAAATTGGCATTATTTTTACATAAAATATCATTCAATGTCTAGGAGTGGTTTATTGTTTTCTTCTGGTTAAAGTTCAGAAGGAATAAAAATATGAATGAATAGCAATAAATAAATTGCGAAGTCACGGCCAGACCGTTATCCATAACAATATAAGATTATAAAGTCAAAATTACTTCTGTCTCTATGTCTATTCTTTTTGTTATGATCTTAATGAAATTTGGCAAGGTTGTAAACGATATCCCAGGAAAAGACATGGGCTACTTTTTATTTAGAAAAAAAAGCGTGCGAAGCCGCGGGCAGAAACTAAAATTAATTATTAATACTGGAGCACCACACAGCAACATCTAGTCGAAGGCTAAGCAGAGCTTGTGTTATGGGTACTAGATGACTCATATACATAACATAGATAGACATTTTTTATTATACATAGATAACGACTAGAACACCCGGAACAAATGTCTGCAGATCGTACAAAAACTTTTGATAAATATAAAGTTGAGTTTAATTCCTTACCTCTTCATCATCTCCGTCCTGGTGCAATATGCTCTGCAGGAACTGCTGCCGCTCGGAGCCCGTAGACTTCTGGTCGAACATGCCCGCCTGGATTACCTTCTCGTCCATGTTCAATTTGTATCTGGGAATGAGACGAAGCTAAACATGACGGTTCTCCTTGATATATAACAGCGCCTATTGAACAATGTTTACCCCCGACGGAACGGAGAAATTATATGCATGATGTGTTGAAATGTCGTTTGTTGGTGTGTGTGTGTGTGTTTGTGCAAACCAAAGTTCCCAAAATCTCCCAAGAGGTTTTACCGATTTTTCAGTTTTATTTTAGTTGGCCAATAGGAAAGTGTTCGATGCCTGATGAAGATCGATGCAGCTGTTCGATCCAATGTTTTGAATTATGATGGTTAACTGTAAAATCGGTTTTTATTTGTAAAATTCCTTTTCCCAATATAATATAAAGTGATAACGTACTTCGCATCGTCTGTCAGATATAAGTTTTTTACCAGCTAATAAGCGCCCAATAGATTTATATATGTAGTAATAAACATACCTAGCGGCAGCAAGGATTCTCTCTTCCACGGAGTTTACGGTCATCAGTCGAAGCACACGCACCTCGTTCCGTTGGCCGATACGATGCGCACGATCTTGAGCTTGCAGATCCTAATGAAGAGTAATAAATAAGGGTAAATTTAGCGTAAGCCACAAGGAGTTCCTACTCTTTTAGATAGGTAGCCGAAGAGGTTTTAATAATTGGACTACGATGCATTTTTACACAATGATGTTTTGTCTTTTGTACATTTTGCCAATGTAAAAATTTAGACACTGATGCATTATTTCTCGATGATGTTTTGTACTTTTTAACACTTGTGCGTAATCATATAGACTTTTGTACATTTTGATACCATGTTACCCATTGACATCTTGACTTCGAGACGTTTATTACCCTATTCCCACAATAGAATGTCGTTAACTTGCGTCTCACACAGATAAAGAGAAAGACCAAACAGACCAGCGGGTACACGAGATATATATTTCAATTAATGTGATTGGTCGATTGTGATCCGCTCTGCGTTAAAACGCACATACTCAGAATCTTTGAAAGGTTTCTAAGTAGATAGATACCCAATGGAATGTTACCTGATGCGGATTCCAATCGGAGTCGAATATGACGACAGTATCGGCGCTCTGCAAGTTAAGGCCTAAGCCTCCGGCACGCGTCGAGAGCAGGAAGATGAAGTATTCAGAGTTGGCAACATTGAACTTTTTCAGCAAGTCGCCACGGTCCTCTGCCTTCGTCATACCGTCCAATCTGTTAAGTTTTTTGAATGAATGAATTATTTTTTATTGTTATAAGACTTACACTACACAGAACATAATAAACGTTAACACTTTGAGTGCTGAAAACGCACGGTATGAGTTTTCTACAAGTGACTAATATGCATAAATCCACAATAGCGCAGCGGCTGAGAAAATACAGATCTTTGTGACTCAGCAGAGCTGTAATATTTTTCGAACGAAACGCATGTGCGGCGCAACACAACCGCTGTGTAGAGTGGCAGCACGAATTTTTTAGGTGAAAAAAAAGACCGCAGTCGTCGAAAAAAAACCGCAGTCAAAGTGTTAACAAAGAGGAAACGTGTAGGTAAGTGTGTAAGTCCAGTAACAAAATGGCTTTGCCTCAGCATGACTTGGTGTGTTGGATCACTGTAGGTTTTCGTGTACTTTCGTTTTCGTTTATGGAAATATTCAATAAATAAATAATACTGGTCTTTTCACACAGCTTCACAATCACTGAAGTAAATATAAGTAGACGCAGGTGGATCTTCGTCCAATGCGCCACTAAGGTCAAAAATGTAATCGGTCGATTCCGTTCGCTCAACGAGCGTTAGTGAGAAGAATCAAACACTATGAATAGTAAGGGCCAAGGGCCATGATATTGATTGCATATCTCCACAACGTAAGTCACTAATTCTGCATTCCACGGTATTTCCGCGACTTTTAGCGAAATAATATGCTTTCAAATATCTATTATTTCCTTTAGACCTTGCAGGATTCTTAGACACGTCTCAAAATTCAAATTACATAAGTAAAACTAGGAAATAGTTGTTCAAATTATAAAAGTTCCCTTTAAATGTCCCCTGATTGGCCCAAAGACTTACCTCAAGTACGAAAAGCTGCGGTAGGAGAGATAATCCTCGATGATGGTCATGCACTGCGTCATCTGACAGAACATCAGCACTCTGTGGTTGCTGGCCTTCAGTTTGGGCAGGATCCGGTCCAGCAGTTCGAACTTACCGGAAGAACGGTACAGGTCAGGCCTGGAAAATAATGAACAGTTTAAATGAAATTAAAATATTTATTGAAAATGAAATACACAATAACAATGGCTAACTCTACTATTTAACTGTGCAAAAAATTACAAAGTCGGTAATTAAATTTTTTTTTTTTTTTTTTAATAAATAATGCTGGACAATTTACACAGCATTATCTAGCCCCATGGTAAGCAGAGCTTGTGTTATGGGTACTAGGTAACTGATATACATAATACAATATTACATAGATAAATATTTTTTTATTAAACATAGAAAACGACCAGAACACCCGAAACAAATATCTGCAGATCGTACACACATTTGTTCCGAGGCGGGAATCGAACCCGCAACCTCCTGCGTCGCAGGCGGACCTTCGCCCACCGCGCCACATCGGTCGTCAAGATAACAGATTTAATTCGAATTAACAACTCAAGAGTCTATATGCGTTTCGGCATGATAGCGGGTATATTTCGACATGGGTTTTGCGTCTCCTAATAAATATTTGGAAACACACATTTCATTACTAACTACTAATTTAGTATATGAGTTACCCTGAAACAACCCCGCCGCCGGAGCCCACATGGTCGCAGAACTTCTCCTCGATGTGCTGGAACATGAAGGGATGGTTGCACAGTTTGCGGAGCTGTACGATCGTGTTCATCAGCGCTTTGGCACCACCCTTGCCTTTGTTCCCCTTCTCTGAACCGTCTGTTAGAAGGACGCCCTTAGACTGCATGTGTCTGTGGAGAAATAGAATATTACTAATTATCATAAAATATACATAATATATAAATCAAATGTAGTGGAGCCCTATATATTAGAAGACGACGAGGCCATGAATAGATGAGATTTCCAGAAATGCAGTAATTAAATTTGAATTGAGAAGGGCACCCATTATAATGAATAGTTCATATCAATTAATACGGAATGGGTGTATAGAATTGTGACCAATGTAAGACGAGCTGTTAGTGGTTAGGGTAAATACATATTTCATAATTTTATCTCGGTCAAGTCGAACACTAATTTAATTTCTGCACAGATCACTTTGTATTTGTCATCTGCGACAGTTTTTAATCGTCTGCAGATGACACCGTTTTTAGCTTTTTACTATATGAAGTAGGCATTGTTTTTGTTCGATAATAAATGATTGAATGAATTTATTTATTTCTACGTTTCGACCTATAATCAAGATGAACAACAGAAACAAAAGTTATGGAAAACATAATTCTTGATTTTCTCGCTAGAAACTCAGCAATTAAATGTAAAATAGAAACAAACATAGTAAAATATCCTCACTTGTAAAGCACCCGCTGCAAGCCACTCATGTCACATTTGATGATGTATTCCACCTTATCCGGCAGCTGACTCTCCACTTCCTTCTTCAGACGCCGCAGCAAGAACGGACGCAGCACTTTGTGCAGACGACGGATAATCAGAATCGTTTCTTCTTCGTTCAACTCCACCTGAAGTTAATTGAAAGAACAATTAGTGCAGTTCAAGTAACTTTATGCTCTTCCTTTGAGCAATAAGGTTGTTTATTGCTTGGCTTAATATGTTTCTTTCTCAAGCTAAGACAGCAACAGTTAAACTTACTGCTGCAAACTGCTAGGGGTTATAGAAAATTGTTTTATGGCAAAGATATTCCAAGCCATAATCTTGAAAATTATCTTTTTCGAGTCGCGATTGAGGAATAATTAATTCTTAGTATTATACAAATATACATTGAAATAACTGAAATTGTCAAAAATTACAAATTCTTTTAAAAACAATCAAAATAGAAGTGATTTTGATTTTGAGGTTAAGTTTGCGGTTTGTTACCAAATAAGTTATCTATATATTGGCTGAAGTCCAGATGTAATTTGTTTATACCTTTTCACCAGTAGTAGCGAACGGCGCATTGAACCACTGCTCAAAGGTGGAACAACTCTTGAATATAGACGGCAGAAGGAAGTTGAGTAGCGCCCACAACTCAGGCAGTTTGTTCTGCAGTGGGGTTCCGGTGAGCAGTAGACGATGCGGCGCTATGTAATGCGTGTTGAGCACTTGTGTGAGCTTGCAGTGGTGGTTCTTCATGCGGTGACCTTCGTCAATGATCATGTATTTCCATGCCACCTGCGAAATTTAATTAAATTTATTTATTTTACACACAATTCTTACATTTTGTTTGTAAAATAAATAAATTTTATTAGAGATCAGTTTGTTAGATCGAAAACACTTAGTTTACTTTACAAGAAAGTAATATTGGAAGTATGGATTACGTCTGAGTACATTTTTTTCTACAATTCTTCAAGTTTAGAATCGTAGGTACACAACTTGAAACCTTTACCCCATAGACTTAGTACTCACTTTAGCTAGCACCCCCTTATCCTTGATAACGTATTCGTACGTGGTAAGCAACACGTTGAACTTGGTGGACCGCAGCTGCGTTTGGACCAGGCGGCGCGCCTGCGGAGATCCCTTGTAGGACACAACGTTCACTATAGGCGCCCATTTCTCGAACTCAAGCACCCAGTTGGATAGAGTACTAAAAAAAACATTAAATATTTATAAGGAAAAAGCAACCGTGGAACATATGTACATCCAACACCGCTAGCGCACCTCATATATATAATCAGAATGTTCAATAGAATAAAATCGTATTATTGTTTTTGTGTGATCGGTCAAAAATAACTGAGTCTCAGATAAACTACATTCAGATTTCATTTTTTTACAGATATGTGAACATAGCCTATGGGAAACTGCGCGTAATCATCACTGCAACTATAATCAAGTTAACTCATTCAAACACATTTAATCGTCCCAGAGTAACTTAATTACAAAAATATGAAATAATACTCGACTAGACTGTACTTTCGAACGGCAACGTCTTTAAAATAAGCTAGTGCGCCACTCGCACGTACATCTCATCAGTTCATTTAAATTTGCCCTCTCTATATCTGTACATTTATTGACTAATTATTAGATAGCAAAATATCAATACATAGTATAAATTAAAGTCACTTCCCGCTGTCTGTCTGTCCATATGTATGCTGAGATCTTTAAAACTACGCAACGGATTTTGATGTGGTTTTATATAGATAGAGTGATTCAAGAGGAAGGTTTATAAATGGCTAAAGTGCTGGATAGTTTGCTTGACCGACACCTACGGAGGCACATTAAACTGAACGATGCCCAATTTGAGTTTCGGTCAGGTTTATCAACGGAAAGTGCTATCTTGTCTCTCAAGCAAACTGTTCAGTATTATACGGCTAGAGGAACACCAGTGTACGCCTGTTATTTGGACCTGTCCAAAGCATTCGACCTGGTATCGTATCACATACTCTGGAAGAAGCTGGAGCTTGAGTCGGACTTCCCACGAGAGTCGGCATCACTATTTCGCTATTGGTATAGTCACCAAACCAATATTGTGAAGTGGGCGGACTCATACTCGGACATGTACAGGCTGGAATGCGGTGTAAGGCAGGGGGGGTCTCCTCTCCAAGTTTTTTTAACCTGTACATGAACAGCTTGATTGGGGAGCTCAGTGGCACCAAAGTCGGCTGTCACATAGATGGGGGTTGTATCAATAAAAAAGAGTGAGTTTATGGTGTTTAAAGGAGGGTCCAAGACCTTTTTAAATGTACCACCCATCACCCTAGATGGAGCTCCTCTCGAGCGCGTGTCGAAGTTTAAATATCTGGGCCACTGGGTCAACGAGGACCTAAATGATAATGACCACATAGAGAGAGAGCGCAGAGCGTTGGCCGTCCGATGTAACATGCTCGCAGGTTTGCTCGCAGTTCCAGGGAGGTGAAGGTGACGCTCTTCAAAGCATATTGCCAGTCACTATACACAGGCAGCCTGTGGGTAAGCTATACGCAGAAGGCGTACAACGCGCTGCGCGTGCTATACAACAATGGGTTTAGAGTGCTGATGGGGTTGCCACGTTTCTGCAGTGCATCGGGTACGTTCAGCGAGGTGCACACTGATGGCTTTCACGCCATCATAAGAAAGCGTTGTGCGTCGCTCTTGAAGCGCCTGCGTGCCAGCCCCAACACCATTCTAAGCACATTGGCGGACAGGTGGGACTCTCCTTTAACGGGGCACTGGATAAATTTACACGCAACCCTTTTTAAGGGGCGGTGCCCCGGCCACTGATGGTCTCTCGCGTCCGCATATTATTATTTTTTTTATTTTAATATTTTATTTTATGTCATTGATTTGTGATTGAGTATGTAAATTTGTAATGTTATCTTTTGTATGAGTCCTGTGCTCGAAATAAACAATTTTTTATTTTTTTATTTTATAAACAATTTGACAGATAGATTTCCACGCGGGCGTAGCCGCGGGGCACGTCTAATAATATAAATTATTAAATGATAAAGTTACCTGAGTGGCACAATGATAAGGAAAGGGCCGTTGACTTTCTTCTTCTCCATCAGATAAGTGACGAGTGCTATAGTCTGGATGGTCTTGCCGAGACCCATCTCGTCTGCCAGGATGCCGTTCAAGTTGTTATTGAACAGTGAAACAAGCCATTCCAAGCCCTGAAAATGTTGATAAGTTGATGTTTGTAGTAATTTTATACAAGTCAATAATAAAAACAGACACCGTAATAAGGCCGCAATTTTATTAACGGCGAGCTAAGCGAACTTCAATGAGATCACAGATAAAGGATCACAGATACTTGAATCAGTATTAGTTTAGCATGGTGTACATGCGAATATAATCTAATATAGTAGATACAGTCTTGTATGTACTTTAATTTGATATTAATCTAGTATAGTAGAAAAGTCTTGTATGTACCCTAATTTGATATTAATCTAGTATAGTAGAAAAGTCTTGTATTTACCTTAATTTGATATTAATCTAGTATAGCAGAAAAGTCTTGTATGTACCTTAATTTGATATTCTTTGAGATTTCCGTTAACGAGGATGCTGGCCTGCTCCGTGACAGATTCATGGACGGTGTGCGCGATACTGAAAATATTACACATAGACTGTTTTGCTGAATTGATAAATAAGCCGCTAATCATGTTTAATTTGAGGAATGATTAGACGACTAACTAAACGTATTTGTGCAAGAACTGTTTTGATAATTCTAAATGTATCTAGATGATGCTGCGTGGATTGTCGAAGCATTATTTGTTTATTATTTATTAATCATTATTATATTAATAAGCTTAAAGTTCTAGTTACCTGTAGTATGTCTGCTCCTCCGTTTTGTATTCGTCGTCTTCGACTTTGACCTTCTTGATCGCGTCACGCTCTTTCTCTTCCGCGGTCTTTTCTTTCTCTGGTTTCTTTCTGCTTTCTAATTAGAGATAGAACATAATTTAAATTACTTATTATAAAATTACTTTCTAATTTTGAGCTAAAAAGTGTTTTACTAGCTCTTTATCCTATTGTAAATAATCGGAATGTTATATCGCGTAAACAACAAGCGGTTCCATTATGGTATAGTTTGACCGAAACTGCTGTACCGCGCCTGAGGTATGCGAGCGGCGAGACGGGGGGGAAATACCGGCCGCTCCGATCCATCAGTCTGCCGTCAACGCGTACTCTTGCTCTTTTTTCCTCGCCCCCCACCTCGCCGCACTTTCCTAAGGAGGTATCGGTCAAACCATACTAAACTAACTATAGCGGGGCAGAAGTAAGGTTGTTATATTGTAGCCTTGTCTTGTTTTATCGTGCGCGTGTTTCAAAGTCGCGGAGATGAGGATATGTATATTGGTTAGAATGAATAAGGATAGAATTTATAAATAAGTATTGTATAATGTATAACTAATAATGTAATGCAATTTTGTTTACTATTTTGTTGTATAAATCACGCGCCGGACTACCGTGGCGTGACACGATCCCTCTGGTCTTCACTGAAAATCAACGCTGGGTGGACACATTAGTGTGCATCCAGCACAAAATTCTATATCCTTCTCCTGGTTCTAAGCTATTAATATACATATGTATTTTTCTACTTACTTTACTTAACTTTAATTAGGCTAAATTACAAAATAGTATTTTTTTATTTTTTAAGGCATTTTAGAGGAAAAAAATCTGAATGAATAATGAAATAATATCGTTTTTATCTCGCATTTTAAAATTTAGAGCGAAAATTGTTTTAATATTGATAAATAACCAGTGTTTATTCGTTTTTATAAATCAGAAGAAAAAATATAATAACAGACAGTTTTTTTTTATCAATTTTTGATGTTGCACTTTTGACTTATTTTGAAAAAAGCTAAAAATCATGATAACTTATACTATTATATATATTGTACTATACGAACTATGGTTCACTTTTGCATGATGCACATGGGGATGAAAATTATCGCAAATAGTCACCCCTATCACCTCCTAACGGGAATACGTCGAATTACCAATAACCCTGTATATAGATTTGGGACAACATACCATCATCATCCTGGCTGTCGTCGCCAGAATCTTCTGAATCGGAGAGCACCTCCCAGCCCGGGTGGGTTTCCATCCAATCCTTGAGCTGAGACAGCAACGGAGCTTCTTCGCCTTTCAGTGTCTAGTGAGAAAATAACGTAAAATATTGTTAATGAAGACAGTAGCATAATATTTCCGTTTTTTTTCACAATTTCATCTTATGGAAAGTGAAGACGATGTACTACGACGGTCTATAAAATACCCTATTCATTATTGTCTTGAAGATACCCAGGTTGTAATTGACCGGAAAAACAGCAGCAGGGAGCTTTTTCCAAACCCCAGCAGTACGAATCTCAAGAATAACAACATTTCGTGAATCTCAATTACATTTGAACATCACTTAAAGCTTAGTGATAACAAAATAAAAATGGATGTTATCATTATCACACAGCGTCTGGCTTCTAAGAAGGCCGAATTATAGGTACCAGATGACTGGTACTTAGCCATCCCGATAATCTTGCGCCGGAAATCGAACGCACGACCTTCGCCGGCTATGCCTCTGCTTCGATGATTCTCTTGATAGACAGAGAAGACAGATTTATATTGATATATAATTTATCAACAGAAAAAAAAACCAACAATACAGCGCAGTAAAGTTTTGGCATACCTCTCCCGACTTGGAATCCATAACGCTGACACGCTGGTCCGACGTTTGAGAGCTATCGTCCATCGCGTCGATCTCGCCGCCTTCCAGAAGCTTCTTCTTCCGAGATTTCTGTTCAAAATGAATACTTTATTTCTATTGTCAGATCAAAGGTTTTTCAGCAGTAATCGGTAATTATTATCCGGGCACGGTTCAACAAACAAAACGTGCTTTTATAATACCACCACTAACTACGTGAAAATTGTACGTTTTCAGCAATCCATGTCGTCGTGTGCATATCACTTTACGTTAGTTTCGATCTAGACACGCTCAGTCCAGTTCAGTGGCGTAGCATTAACAGCCAAGACAAAGCCTGTAAAATATTTGAAATGAATTTTTCAGTTTCAATAATTTACCTATAACATTTTCTCTATTCTTCCCTAAAAAACAAAGATTAACTAGGAAAAATTCTTATACTTTTGCGATAATTATCGAGCTTATTAAAATAAAATATCTTTGTGGTCTTTATAAATATCCCATGATCGGATCGGATCCAAATCTGGGTGTTATTTTTGGATCATGGGTTGATTCATCTAATCATGAGAGCACTAGTGTTGTCTGTATGTAAAAGCATATTTACAGATTTGGACAAAATTCAACTGTGGTTTTTAATGATTTATTTGAAATATAGCATGCACAGCCTGGGGAGGATTAATTTAAGGGCTACATACCCTCTTCCTCTTTTCCTCCTCGACTTGTTTCTTCCTCTGCTCTTGTTTATGCGTTTTCACCATGTCAGTGAGACTGGCGATGTACTCATCTGTCTGCGCCAAGAGGAACGCCAATCTCTTGTCTTTCTTCTGATCAATGAGCTTTCTGTAACCCTCTTCGTCTTCCGCCATCAAACTGTGGAGGTTGAAAACAAATGAAGACGGCCCATGACGAAATACTCATTGGTTTTTTATCGCCAAAATTTAACAATGTGAATTAACGCGATTCGGTATAATGGGTTAACAAAGCACTAGAGAATTTTTAACTTGGAAAACCTGAAATGAAATATAGTCCTCATTAGGACACAAATATATGCTTCTACCCGCGGCTGCGCAAGCGTTGATTCTATAAAAACGTTTAAAGGTTATTTCTATCCCATGGGATGAAAAGCCTGTTTTAATGCAGGCCTAGAGTTACCTGCTTGCAAAATTTCGAGGTAACAAACATCCAAACTGAGTGTGATTATGAATATCAGATAGATACGTACCGTCGCATACGTTCTTTCTCTATACGCTCTTGTTCCTTCTTCTGTTCCCTCTCTGCGTTCGCGTGGTAATTCATGATAGCCTTGTTCATTCTAGACAGCTTGGCCACATTATTGCGATGGTACTCCTTAAAGTCCTTGGCTGGAAGGGAATATTTTGTTCAGCCAAAAGCAATCAATTTTTCGTTAAGGTAAAATATTTTTTTTTCATTTAGTTAGTCCCAAAGCACGCCTTCGTCGAGGTCGTCCACCTTGATGAATATTGGTGAGAGATTGCGCGAGATCGTAGGAGGCTTTTATATATTTTATATCTTTTAACTTACTTTTGATAAAAAAAGGTAGCTAAAAGTGATTTTGTAACATTTCAAGTGTTGATCAAGCACTCATCAAACACTTCCTGTTCAAAACGGGTATTGTGAAAAATGCAGAGTTAATCATAATTTGTATAGGATAGAATCTCTGAGGGTCAAGGCACACTGGAAGGTAATTTTTGACGATTACGATTGCCTATTGACCCTTATCTCACAAATAACTAAGGCACAGATTTCTATTAAGATAAAACAAGAACGCCTTCCATCGAACGAGTGAATAAATACCATGCTGAAGCACAGTCTGCAAGAACTCCTGGTGTTTCTGCCTGCGTTTCCTCTCAGCCTCGAGTTTCTGTTGCTTCTCCAGTTTCTCGGTAGCGCGCGCCTCCCGCAAGCCTTGCCGTTTAGTGCGTTTGTAGGCTTTTATGTTCACTGCCGTCTCTAATGTCGTGTCGCGGCGGACTTGCCCTAGGATCTGGAAGTAGAAATATTTTATAAGAGCTGTGGATCAGGATCTTTACATTTATATAGCCCTTTCTACCTCAAAGTAAAAAATATTAGTATTCGAAAATTCTAGTATACAAAGCAGCTTGGTACGGAAGCGGAGAGGAACGGTATCAGGAACCAGCGTAGTGACTAGGTGCTTAGTTCAGCCTGTGATTGGTCGATTCCGCTCAGCTCCGCGTCAGTCGGTTCCCTGACGATTTGACAATTTGATTCTTTTTTATAGCCTGCAACGCTAGTCAGGATCTTAGTTATAGATACCTCAGCGCGCAATTGCTTTTGGAAGTTGAGTACGCGTAGACCCCTGAGCTCTAGCTGTGCCTGTAGACGTAGATCGTCAGGGATGTTTGCCGGCAAGTTCGATAGCACCTCCATTCGTAGCGCGATTCGGGCGGCAATCCTGCAAAACAAAAGAAGGCATTCGTATATGCAGCGTCTTTCCCCTCCACCAATGCTAGTTACATTTGCCTTAGCTGCGCACAAATCTATGTTATATTGTTGCATAAATGGCTAGATATCAGTAGTTTATTAATCCAAAATGGTTTTAATAAAGGCCCCACCTTTATTAAGGGGTGATTTTATTTCTTAAAAGTACGATTGACTACTTGAGTCCACGTGACCGTCGTAGGTGTCATATTTCATTGGTTTCTTTATAGGTGTAAATGTTTCGAAATCATACCTGTTTTCTCTTTCATTGAGAATCTGTAAGGGATCAATGCCTACTGGTTTTGGCAAGCTGGTTATACGATTCTGCTTCGTACCGGGAACTGGTACACCGGGCTGTAAAATATTTTGTTAGTTATTATAAGGTATGAAATTACTGAAAAACACGATATTTGGATAGAGTGCTGTAATTTACCTGGTTAGGATTAGGTTGACTTCCCGGAGTGCCGGGACCTGGGTGCCGCAGCGGCGGTGGACCTCGTATCGGAGCTCCGCCTATTGGCTGTAAAAATAATGTATTATAATTACTTATTGCGTATTTGCTTTACAGCGTTTTCAACATTGTTAGTTATTTTAAAGTAACTTACAGGGTTAACGAGAGGAGGAGTCAGCTGCGTCGGAGGAGCCATCTGCCCCGTCATGGGCAATGGAGTGGGAGGCGCTCCTCCCCCACCTCTGGCGGGGTCGTTCTGTCCCGCACCCCCCAGTTTTCCTCCAGGTCCCCCCGGCATCGGCGGCTGGCCCTGTCCATCGTATGGAGGCTGGGCCGTCGGCGTGGGCGAGTCGGAAGGTCCGTCGCGCTTACCCGCCGCTATCATCGCTATCTGCTGCGTGAGCGGCTGGTTCCGCGCGAGACTCCTGTACGCGGTGATTTGAGCCTTCAGCTGACACAGCTGGTGGTTTGAGAACAATCCTTTGGACGGATCTTGCGGGTTGGAGCGGGCTCGGAGCGCGAGCAGCTGCGAGTATCTCGGGTCCTCCTGCAGACCTTTCTCCTCCATGCAGTCGATGGCTCGCTGCAGCGCTATGAGGTTGTCGGGGCCGGGCGCGGGGATCGAACCTTGCATGGGCGAGTTGGAAGGAGGGGCGCCGTTGGCGGAGGTGGGAGGCGGGGGCGCCTGCCCGTGCGGCGGGGTCTGCGCCGAGGGAGGGTGCTGGGCCGAGGAGGGCTGCGGGGAGGGCGCGGGCTGCGCAGGGGCGCCGCCGGGCGGGTGTCCGTACTGCGGAGAGGGGTGCGGTCCGCCTGGCATCATGCCGTGGTGCGGCGGCATGTGGCCCCCCGCGCCACCCGGTCCCATTCCCGGCCCGTGCCCGTGCGGGCCCGCGCCCCCAGGACCTTGCGGACCGTTACCAGGCGGCGGACCTCCTCCCATTTGCATAGGTCCCTGGATAAATATTATTAGGCCATGAAATCATACTGCGTGTGTAGGTACTTTTGGGGATTTGTAGTTTTATTATTTGACATTGTCATGTAATGCACTATCTATTCTTTGCAATGGTTTCATAGCCACACTGAAATAACATCAAACTCTGAATAAAATATGTTAATATCTTTATTTTCTATATTTCTAACAATAAAAACTGTTAGTTGTTGGGAGCAAGTGACTACTCAACATGCTTTGTACCAGGTGACAGCTTTTAATTTATACGAAAGGCAGTTTTTGTATCAGCTTCACATAAAAGATAATAATATTTTCTTTCTGAATGGAGTAACCAACGATGCGGCTTTGCCAATGATTATTGTAGTGAATGAGTGCTGTATAGAACAGTTTGAGATCAATCTTCAAGAAAGGTACATCGAGTACATGAACATTGATATTGATCATATGTAAGTAAAACATGTCTGTTAATTCGCGTACTAGGTAAATAACACAACTATTTGATTTCCAATGAGAACTTGTTTATTAAAAATTATGGTTCTGATGT
The DNA here is from genome assembly GCA_943735965.1 of Eupithecia abbreviata. NCBI lineage: Eukaryota > Metazoa > Arthropoda > Insecta > Lepidoptera > Geometridae > Eupithecia > Eupithecia abbreviata. Next base: position 10,069,915 of record OX030976.1, read on the forward strand.
AGGTAAATGTCGTGAACCAAACGATAGCGCGATCTAGAGCTCGTCCACTTTTTACAGCGACATCTAGTTATAATTTACCAGTACTAATGGGTGATTTGGACACATACTACATATTTCAATTAAACATATCGCCCACCAAGAACTCTGTTCTTTACTTTAACCTTTGAACCAAATTAACAATTCTTTAATGAAATTAACATTTCGCCCACCAACATCTATGTTTCTTTTATATAAATCTAAAACCAAATTTAACACGAGTACTAAAATTTAAAAGTTTTATAACTTTTATCTAAGCATGCAAACTAACACAATATCAATGAATTTTTAACTTTCAAAAACAAAAACATACAATAGTAAACTCAAAACATAATTCTAAACCCTTTTATATTAACTTACAATTAGACACATTATAAGTTGAAACACAATGAAACTTTAACATGAATTTTACATTTCAAACACAGAACATACACTTTGAGTTGAAAACTTAAATCTACAACCTTTAATATGAACTTACTGACTTAATGAGATACACATTATACGAAGTAGAAACACAGTAAAACTGAAACATGATTCTTTACATGAATATACATTTTCGGTTTAACACATTTTACATAAACCAAACTAACACTGTAAATAAAAACAAACCTATAGGACACGTACTTCAAGTTTTTATTTATATGAAATAACAATTAAATTTCATTTTCAGTTACATTCGAGGGCAAATTTAATTTATTAAAAGGTCGTTTACACAATCCTAACTTAGTTTTTTTAAAGTAACACTGTAATACACATTTGATTTAAACACTTGTAATATTGTTATTCCCTGGGTGTTGATTTTTTTTTGTACAACTTTGCCTAACAACCATTTAGCAGGAGTTAAGTAAGTTATCTTCACCAATTGTCACACATCATCGATTTCTAGTCATTAGTTTTAGCTACCCATTTATACCTATTATTTAAAGTTACAAGATATTTCTAAGACCATCTTCTCCAAATCTATGTACTATTTTTTAACATACATAATTTCCATCTACCTATACCAGTGCTATGATCTTGTGAATAGTCTTCGTCAGGTAAGGTGATAAGTGCGTCACCGACTAAAGGTGTCTAGGTGTTAACAGTAACGGATCATTAGGATTATCATTCAAATAAATTGGACGCTAATTAAGATACGCTTCTATTTGTTAATACTTTAGTGATTTCTTCAAATGGTAGGGTAGAATCTCCTATCACAGTTTTTAAACGACTTAGTGGATTAAACTCCGGCTACCCCAAGTCCTCCAAATTTAGGCGCATGAGGTTGTATGAAGTGCCAATTGCCCAAGTGCCCTTCATTCCCCAGCCACTGATCGATTTCTCTGGGTAATTGAGATACAGCTCTACCAAACTTATTATTCAATTCTCCATTAGCATCCACAAAATTGGTCTCTTTATCACGATATAACTCTTGACAATTACCTCTTCTTCCTTCCGGACGACCTTGTCCACTTCCTAACCTTTGGTTGTTTCTCTGTTTCGAATATCGGACACAGGTTATGCAATTTCTGAAACACTTTTTTACCATCTCTCTTCCCCTGATTATCCAATATTTTGATCTCAAAAGTTTCAACATGACTTGTGGTCCTCCATGTAATGTTCTTTGATGTGCGTCTTGAATAAGTAGCTTTGTATAATGACTTTCTTTTGGTAGTATTATTGGATTCTTCTTTTCAAAGTTTGCCTTGGACTGATTGAATCTACCTCCTACTCTCAATATTGCGTTCTTATCCAGAAATGGATTCAAGTTGTATAATAAACTCTTCTTTGCTATTTTCTCTTTCGCTTTAATTGTTTTAATTTCTTCTTTAAAATATAGCTTTTGTATTTCTTTTATGATTTCATTAGCTTCTTTCATTTCTATAATTTTCTTTTCTAGTAGGTTAAACTCATTTAAGGCTATTCTTTCTCTCTGATTGTTAAAGCGATTTGGTTTGGATTCTTTACACGACGACCTGACTTCGTATCGTCCATTTACTTCTCTAATATATTTTGTTTTCTCGTATATCTCTTCGCTTTTTATTTCTTCTTTTGTCGTTTTCTTCTTTATTTCATCTAGTTCTCTTTCTGTTCGCAAGATGTTATCTTCTCTCGCTCGTATGTGTAGGTTAACAACTCTACGGTGTGATGATTTACTCGGATTCTCTATATTTGGACCTGATAAAACCCATCCAAGTTGCGTATTCTGCGCAATTGGACCACAATTATTAGGGTGTTTTAAAAGTCCTTCTAGTATGATTTCGCTGTATATCTCTACTCCCAGAATTAAGTCAATTCGACCAGGTGCATCGTATTTTGGATCCGCTAGCGGCACTGTATTAATCTCTGACCATCCCTTTATTAAAACTTTACTAGTGGGCAAAAGGATGTCAGTTTGTTCAAAACGTATGCTTTAACCTGCACAGAAAAGGAAGGATTTTGAATTGACTCTATGTTAAACGAAACCATGTTTTTAATATTCATCTCACCGTCACCTACACCGGACACAAGACCTTTCACGGGGGTTTGCTCTAAACCTAACGCTTGGGCTGTATCTTCATTTACAAAAGAAGCTTCGGAACCCTGATCAATTAATGCTCTAACTACTCTAATATGACCGTTACTAGATTTGATTTTAACTAAAGCTGTAGCAAGCAGTACTCCGCTACGGTCCTCTTTTGCAAAATGAGATACAATTCTCTTTTCATTCTCGTTCGTAGTCGTGGTAGTAGCAGGATCGCCCGTCATGGTACTCTCTGTGTGTGTTGCCTCTGAATTTGGAGTTCTCTCTCTGTGTAACAGTGTGTGATGTCGTCTTCCACATTTTTGACAATAGGTTGATTGACGACAGCTCTTCACACTGTGGTTGGAAGCGAAACAGTTAAAACATAGCCTATTGGATTTTATAAACTCATTTCTCATTTCGATAGGCTGTTTCTTAAACTGTTCGCATTGAAATAGTAAGTGTTCACTGGTGCACAGTACGCAAGTTAATTTTTTGTTGTTATCTTTCTCTTTGTTTTCTTCTTCTACCTTACAATGGTAGGTATTCTTTCTTTGTTTGATGACGTTTGGTTTGTTTTCTTCTATCAATTCAAGTGTACGAAATCTAGTGGTAAGAAAGTTGGCTAGCTCGTACCATGTTGGTATATCATCAGAATAGTTCGTATTTGAGGACATCTCCCAGGCTTTCCTCGTTTCTGAATCTAATTTTGATTGGACCATATAATTAATTATTGGGTGCCAAGTTGAGGTATCTATTTCGAGGTTGTTCAATGCCTTTATGTAAGAATTTGTATTGTCCAATAACTCTTTCATTTGTGTTGAAGATTCTGATATAACCTTTTGATTGAATAGGCGTTTCATTATTTCATTAACGTTATATCTCTTGTTGCTGTATCTTCCCATCAGTTGACTCCAAGCTTCAGTGTAGTTGTTCTCTGTAGTGGCCAGGTTTGATAACAGTCTTTCTGGTTCACCTGAGAGACAGCTCTTTAGATAATGAAGCTTTTGTACAGAATTTAAATTCGAATTTTTGTGTATCAGGGACACAAACATGTCATAAAAGGTTTGCCATTCTTCGTAGTTTCCTTTAAATGCGGGTAGTTGAATTTGAGGTAGTTTTACCTTACACCCTGTAGTGGTATCTGTTGGCTTTGTTGAAGTTTCATTCGATGAAGTAGCGGTTAACGCCCAATGGTCATCTTTTAACTTCGCCTTGTATTCATGATATGTTTCTTCACATTTATTATAGAAGTCATCTTTAAAATATTCTATCGTTTGCTTCTTCTCTTTTGGTACAATCTTAACGATGGAGCTATGTACAGCATTGAACTCACGCCACAATTTATCCAAACTTTCTAACTTTGATTCGACATACGTACGTGTTATTCTAGTTTTTGGTGATTTTTTATAATTCACAAACGCCTTTTCTATATTTTCTGAATAATCATCTTGTTTTCTAATTTCAATATCAAGTTTTTCCATTTTGTATGTTAGTTACTTCAATCACAGTATTTTCAAAGTCTAAGATTTTTCTGTTTTATTTCAATCTCAATTTTTCAAACTCCAAAATTTCTAAATTTTTCTAAATCTTTTTTCTGTTTGATTTCAATTTCTATTTTTCTATGTCCAAATTTCCAAATTTTTCTAAGTCTTTATTTTCACAAAAATCTTCAAAGTGTTTGTCAATCTTATTTTTCTTCAGTCTTTATTTTCACAAAAATCTTCAAAGTGTTTGTCAATCTTATTTTTCTTCAGTCTTTATTTTCACAAAAATCTTCAAAGTGTTTGTCAATCTTATTTTTCTTCAGTCTTTATTTTCACAAAAATTTTCAAAGTGTTTGTCAATCTTATTTTTCTTCAGTCTTTATTTTCACAAAAATTTTCAAAGTGTTTTTCAATGTTACTTTTCTTCAAAGTTTTTAATTTCACAAAAATTTTCTAAGTTCATTCCATATTGTATACTATTTAAAATTTTACAAGTCCCGTATAGAGTAAATTTTCAAAGTCTTTCGTATTTTCACTTTGGAATTTACACACACAAAAGTTCACTTTACTCACGGTTTTACAATCCAAATCCAATGCAATCCAATTTGGGTTCACTGTTCACTGTCACTTTGCACTGTATTTTTTCACTTCACTGTATTTTTCACTTCACTGTATTTTTTGCACTTTTTTCACTTCAATCCCTGGTTTCGGCACCATGTTAATTCGCGTACTAGGTAAATAACACAACTATTTGATTTCCAATGAGAACTTGTTTATTAAAAATTATGGTTCTGATGTAGGTAAATGTCGTGAACCAAACGATAGCGCGATCTAGAGCTCGTCCACTTTTTACAGCGACATCTAGTTATAATTTACCAGTACTAATGGGTGATTTGGACACATACTACATATTTCAATTAAACATGTCAATAGTAGCCAGCAGGTTTGAAATTTATATTTTTAATTAAAAATTGTCACCATTTTCAGAAAGTATGTATACAACAGAATTACTCCTATGAAATTTAATAATAACAATAAAAATGAAACCATTTTACCTGATGCATCAGCAAACTTTCTTGACTGGGACAATATTTTATTCTGGGTCCAAAACAAATGTAAAAAGTTCCCAGCATTAAAAAAAATTATAATAGGAACTACATTTGAGAAAAGAGAAATATTTCTATTGAAGTTATCTATTGGTGGAGAGAAACCAGCTGTATTCATCATGGGTGGGGAGCAAGGAAGAGATTGGATGCCTACAGCTATCATCCTGAATTTTATAAGCAACTTGTTAGAGAACCCAAATAATTACATACTGTTAAAAGCATTTGACTACTACTTCGTGCCAGTCTTTAATCCTGATGGCTATTCATACAGTATGACAAATGTAAGCTTACACATACCTAAATATATTTCTATATTATAAATTTCATATTATTCTTTGAAATAAAGTGCCAGTTAGAATTGTTCTTTGTGAGACCTACATGCATGAAAAAGCAGAGATGATGGTTGGAGATTAAAATTGTTAAAACTGGGAATGGCATGAGATTAGTTAGAACTGAAATAATGATTACTTAATTATTACGGAATGCTTGGTCATACCATGTGAGGGTGCATGAAATTGAACTGATATTTAAGCGGCAGTATTGAGTTTTTACAGGACGCATTAAGTTGGTATCTTATCTGCAGGATTCATTCTGGATGAAAAACAGGAAAAAGTTTAAGCCAATCAAAAATTGTGGTAACAAAGAAATAGCTGTAGGGGTCAATATTGACCAAAACTGGTTTTTAGCAAGAGCCACAACAGGTACTGGAAATTAATTCTAATGTGAGCACAAAAGTTCTTTGCTCTATAATCAATCCAATGAAATATACTGTAGTTTTTCTATATTATTTCAGCCATTGATGCAGAATGTAATTCAGTTTATGTGGGACATAGATTCTTATCAGAGGAAGAAACAAAGTCTGTGTCAAGTTTCCTAAACCAAATTGCAGTGAACCTTATAGCTTTTATGAATTTGAAGGGATTCGGAAACCTTGTGACTGTGCCTTTCGCTGAATCTGAACAATATGCAAACAATCAGGCAATTTTGGTAAAATATTTAATCATTTTTGATACGCAAGATACTAATGAGCCAGTTTTTTTAATTACAAATTTTGTTGTTCAACTTATTTATCTCAGATTTTTATTAATTTCAGATGGAAATGTTACTCTTTGCATGTAAAAGAGTAAAGCAAGATTTTAAGGTCACTTTTAAGTTCAGCAACACTGCAAGCTGCTTTTGTATGTACCTTACCTACAGTATCAAAACACAAACTTTAATGAGAATAAATTTAAGATAGTTATGTACTAATAATTTTTCATGTTTCAGTCAACTTTTCAGGGAATTCTGCAGACTGGGTAAAAGCTAGACTAAATGTGCCTATAGTTTACACTATTTATATGAAGCAAGAACCATTTCTTCTTCCACACACCAGTCACATTGAAACCTTGACAAAGCAGTTTACATTGATGGCCCGAGAGATTCTTATGTTAGGCAGCAGTTTTTATGGACCACTGTTTAACAAACAGCCAGTTTTGTATAGCAATGCTTTTCTTATAGGTTTGATTATGACATTTATCAATAAAATCAGTATCAACATGTAATTCTATTTTAGTATTTTAATTGTTGCAAACAACCATGTAAGTAGAATAAGATAAAACACAAACTATGACCAAGTTAAGAAATATTTACCTGCCCTGGTGGCATGTGCCCTATTTGATGCTGCATGTAGCCATGAGGCGGTCCCTGTCCTGGAACATTTGGGTGTTGAGGTCCACCAGGCATAGACGGGTGGCCATTGGGTCCCGGTGGATGGGGGCCACCTGGCCCTAAGGGATGTCCCGGCGGGCCTGACATATGCGGCCCTACCATATGAGGAGGCATTTGATGCCCTCCTTGTGGCATCGGATGTTGCTGCGGCGGCATTGGTGGTCCATTGTTATTCGGCGGAATGGAGTGTGAAGGCCCAGAGGGCGACATATGATTGGGAATAGGTGGCTGTGCTCCACCAGGAGGATGCGACGACGGCGGACCGTTTACGTGTGGTTGATTGTACGGACTGTGCGGTGACTGCGGCGGCGCCGGGCTCTGTGTAGGAGGACCCATAGGGCTAGGAGCCTGCGGTGGCGGCATTGGGCTACTTTGAGGGGAAGGACTAGCCATTTTTACTTGCACAGTAAACACTTATTCACACATTTCCAGCTCCACACGTATACGTACGTAATGCCTATAGCCTCTTTATTACCTCAGCACTTTGGTAAGCATTTCCCCTGCTACCAGGTCTGATGAAAATAAATATTGAAACTAAGATTACAATTTAGCATTAACTCACGAATCACAAAATTCCAATTTATCTATCTTTCATCACAATTTTTTGTATTTTATTTCGTTCGCGAAGGCAAGCACAGCACCACAGGTCGCGTCGGTCAGTCTTGCTTGACATTTCATTTCATTTCATCTTGTTTGACTATGACAATGACATGACTTGAACGCATGATTCGAATGCCAGTGTATGTAGCATAAGCCTACGTTCCGGTTTTAGATAATAATTAATGCATCGCCGATGTGTATAGCATAGTTTAATAAAGACCAGTAAAAATAATATTAGGCTCTGTCTGCTCTCTTCTCTGCTGCTGCGCTGCGGCCTGCGGTATTTTTGCTTTGCAGGTTTTGTTTGATTCGCTCAAATTGAATACGTTTGAATCATGTTTGAATTTAAAACTATTTAATAATCAAGTTCAGCAGAGAGACGAGAATGTGGCTTTACGGAATATACCTTCAAACAACGTAATCCGCGGCGTTATTAATTCAAAATCGATTAGTAAATATAATATATTCGTTTATAAAATACGAAGAAGTCTTTCGAAATGGAAGAAGATGATGAGTATACTGACTCCTCTTGGTCATATCTTTTATTGTGTGCTGAACCGACTTTTTATGAAGGCCTCAAATTCGCCCGAGACTTGATCATCGCCAATGTTTTGCTCCGTGCCATTATCCAGTTTGTGCCTGTACCGCACAATGTTCGCCACAGCCTGTGTCTAGTTATTGGAAGCTTTTTGTTGTACTACAACATTGGACCATCATTTTTGTGGACAGTGGGACTCAGTACTTCTGCATATATGCTGATTATACTTCTGTCATTTGTAACAAAACGGTGGAGAGGTTTATTGGTATCTGTTTCTGTGATATCATTTCTATTACTATGTGAAGTGTTTGTGTTGAACCCCAAGATGTGGCAGCAAATAAGAGGAGTTCAGATGATTGCAGCTATGAAGATTATATCAATAGCAATAGAGCTTGATAGAAACCTATTTAAGCGAATGTTGAATCCTGTTGAGTTTGGTGGTTATATACTGTGTCCTGCCAATTGTATTTTGGGACCATGGATATCATTTCATTCCTATAATCTTTATCTTGATGTTAAGTTTTTATCTAGGAGATGGCTAAAATTAATATTTTTTAATTTATTCATTGCTATGTTCTTTTTAGAGTTATCAAACTGTGTTGTCCCTTGGTACATCGATGATGATATGACAAAGTGGTTGTTAGCGTACAGAGATGCTCAATCATTTAGAATGTCTCATTACTTTATATCTTACATGTCAATCGTTTCTATGGTGTCTGCTGGGTTTGGGTTGACAAATGATTGCCACTTTGAACTTAATGTAACAAAGCCTCTTTTCATTGAATTGCCAAGATCTTTAGTTCAAGTTGTAATATATTGGAATATGCCTATGCATCAATGGTTGAAAAATTATGTGTTTAAAGCATGTCAACCATATGGCCAATTTACAGCAATTTTTGTAACATATCTCATTTCATCTTTACTACATGGATTCAATTTTCAATTCTCAGCTGTTCTTCTCAGTATTGGCACATTTTCATACGTGGAATACAATCTACGTTACAAAGTAGCATCAGCATTGGAAGTCTGCTGTTTAGCTAACCCCTGCACTAAACAGTGTGAACACAAATTCAGGAAGAACAGCCTCTTGGCAGTCTTTGTTAATGCCATATTTTCATTGATGACAATTACACATCTTGCTTATTTAGGAGTAATGTTTGAAGCTTCATTTGCTATTCAAGAATCTGGGTACTCATATTTTCACACAATAAGTAAATGGGAGAATCTTAACTATTTTAGTCACTGTTTTACAGCATTTATGTATTTGTTTTATTTGATGATGTGATGAAGTTGGCCATTCCTAGTTTTATGAATCTCTTATTATGTGATCTCAGTATTAAAAAAGCTTTACAAAGCAGTTTACAAGAATCAATATTAACAATAAGAATGAATTTTTACAACTTTTAAAATGTATAATTAGGAATTTTAATAGTTAATAATTACTTAGTCCATAGTAAAGTAGGTAAGTTTAATGTATTATGTACCTACACTAAATAAAAAAGAATCACAAAACTCATAAGAATAGTTTAATAATATTTATATAGATAATAGAACAATATGTAGTTTAGTAAGGATGAAGAAATGCATGTAATAACATAGCTAAATTTTAAATGTAGTATAAGCTGGATGGACTTTATCATCTCATCCATCCAAACTCACTTTTCTTCTTGTAACCACTTTAACTCTTTATTGACAATCTTGAAAAACTTTGTAGCTATTAAACCTGTAGATTTCACATTCATTTGATAAATCCCTTTACTGTTTTCTATAATGTTTATCTGGTAGTTTAGTTCTGCAGGTATATTAATGGCATCTTTATATTTTGTACAAAAATACGCAGGTCTTGTATACAAACATACCGTTTTGTACTCCTTAGTGACTTTTTGTATTGAGTTTATTAAATTTTTTATATATAAATCCATTCTTGTTATTTTACTTCCTTGCTCCGACCAGTAAAATGCTGTTAAAGTATCAAAAATAATCAATGATATATTTGAGTATTCAGTCAGAATGTTTTCCAAATTATGTATTGTAATGTAGTATTGGGTAACATCATAAACATCTACAGTATGAAAGTTGGAAACAATATCCTTAAATTCATCTTCCAATGCTTCCGGGTACCCATTGTTTTGTATGGTAATCTTTTTCCTGATTACATCAAACAAGTCATGGTAGTTAGTATTACCATCTGTTTTAAAGAATAACACACCGGCTGTTACACCTTTTGATCTGGACTGTATGAGAGCTTCAGATATAATCTCATTTATGAAATATGAGGTGCAACTGTCACTGAATACTTCTATAACTTCACCTTTTTTGAGTCCATGTGGAAATATTGTTGGATAAAAGTTTTCTAAGTCTGGTTTTTTTATTAGTCTTGCAAGTAGTTGTGCTCCTGATTCTATTTTGAATTTCGCGGCAGACATAACTTAACTGTAACTTGTCTACTACTGTAGTAATAATTATATAATAGAGCTTAGACCAAGCTTTAATTTAAGTAACATTTGATGTTAAAATTTGTAAGTAAAAATAAACAAGAAGTCAACTTTTACAAACCTTAACTAACTAGCTTGGCTACAAAGATTGGTACCTATTATAGGTATGTAATGTACGGCACCGAATTCTCTTTGTTTTTTGAGTTGATTGAGTAAGAAAGATAGATTATATTTACGCGCAATTTTTGACAGTGAGTGAATACAATACAACTTTATACTAATCTATGCTTTATACATTGTTCACTGGTTCACTCATAAAGCCAATCTCCCACAAAGAACGAAATTAATGAATTTTTCGTTCATTCTATGCTGCATCTGATTGCGCGCGCATGAACAGGAAGTCCAGTCCGATGTATCGATCGTACTTCACTCGTAGCTATGGCTTCCTCTTATTCATATCCTGAATTATTTTTGGCGGGTTTTATATTTACTTTGCCTTTTCTATACGAAAAGAGCAATGTTTTTAGATATTATTTCAAGTTTTTCCTCTACTATGCGTATGTTTTAATAACGTGTACAGTATTAATACCTGTTGTACTAATTTATCCTCGAGATGTAACAAACCTAATGTAAGTTTATTGATTTTCGTTTTCCGTTTTATGACAAAAATGTATTCCGGAGAAGTGAAACTAGCATAAAATATTTGTTACAGAGTTGCTTCCAGATTTTGTAGATACGCTTCGCATATAGTGGGTATTGAATGGGAGTTGCGTGGGCTAGAAAATTGGGATAACGAGCAATGCTACATTGTGATATCAAACCATCAGAGCTCCTTAGATATTTTAGGTAAGTGGCATTTACGCCTCGCATAATTTAAATTACAATCGAGAAACAGAAATAAAATATTTCTAGTAAGTATATTCACGTAGATAGGTTAGTAGGTAAATTTAGTGTTTTTAGTTTGTGTGTGATATCTGAAATAAACACTTGTTTAACTTTAGTACCTACTTCTATTCTATGGGAATACCTAAGCCACATTTTTGAACAGTTCATTAGGTTTCAAATTCGGCATACAGGTACATACCTTTATGCAAGATGAAATAATAAATACTTAATGCTGGACAATCCATACAGCATCATTTAGCCCAAAGCAGAGCTGGTATTATGGGTAGGTACTAAATGGCTGATTATAATTAAACGAATATATATAGATATTTGTTTATTATACAGAGAAATACTCAGAACACCCGGAACGAATATTTGCAGATCGTATGTAGGTACATACATTTGTCCCAAGGCGGGAATCGAACCCGCACCTCCTGCGTCGCAGGCAGACCTTCGCCCTCCGCGCTACATCAGTACATCGGTCGGTGAATATTCAGACTTTAATAATATGCTACTTTAATCCGGGAACAGAGCGAAGCCGCATGCAAATGCATAATCTAGTCTAAGATCAAGCTAAGTTTTTATATTTAATTTACAGGCATGTTTGAAATGTGGCCTCGCATGAAACGATGTACGGTAGTCGCCAAGAGGCCTTTGATGTTCACCGGGGCATTTGGCTTCGGAGCCTGGCTCTCAGGCCTAGTATTCATCGATAGGTTAAAAACAGATAGAGCCAGGAGGCTCATGAGAGAAGCAACTGATAGAGTTATAAGGGAAAAGGTGGGTATTTCAACACGGCCTCTATATACTCGTATATATATATATATATATATTATACTACGAGATGCGCCCCGCTCCTTCGCCCGCGTGGAAATCTATGTGTCAAATGGTTTATAAACCTTCCTATTGAATCACTCTATCTATTAAAAAAACCGCATCAATATCCGTTGCGTAGTTTTAACACTTTGAGTGCTGAAAACGCACGGTATGATTTTCTACAAGTGACTAATATGCGTAAATCCACACTAGCGCAGCGGCTGAGAAAATACAGATCTTTGTGACTCAGCAGAGCTGTAATATTTTTCGAACGAAACGCATGTGCGGCGCAACACAACCGCTGTGTAGAGCGGCAGCACGAATTTTTTAGGTAAAAAAAAAGATCGCAGTCGTCGAAAAAAAACCGCAGTCAAAGTGTTAAAGATCTAAGCATACATAGGGACAGACAGACAGCGGGAAGCGACATTGTTTAATACTATGGAGTGGATCCCCACTTCACTTAACAATGACACATACCTACATATAGATTATGATTATTATGCAAGTAGGTAACGTTCCCTATGTTGGAAGGAGGCCGCGCAAGATCGATCGGTCATTGTGGTGATATTTAGTGGAGGCTTATGACCAGCTGTGGACGTCGTCGGTTCGGTTAGGATAGTGGACTTATCTCTTATATAATCTGTAAGTAGGTACAGGTACTTTATGTAGATTTAAATGGAACCAAAACAAGAAAGACTATTAAATGTAATTTAATTAATGATTGTTTATTTCAGACAAAATTATGGGTTTTTCCTGAAGGAGCAAGATATAACAATGGTAGTATTCAAGAATTTAAGAAAGGTGCATTTTACTCTGCCATTGACGCGCAGATTCCAATAATGCCAGTAGTTTTCAGCCAGTACTATTTCATTGACAGTGAAACCAAAACATTTGAACCAGGTAAAGTGATTCTAACTACAAAACCAAATATTTTGACTTTGGTGCCAGATTTTGATTTTCTTGAATTATTCAGTGCCATATAAACAAAGAACCTATTAGATTAGGTATGCCGGATCATTGCTCATGTACAAAATACAATTCTGAGTTAAATGCAATGAGATTAATAAGTATAATTTATAATATTTTTCAGGTAAAGTGGTCATTACTACATTGCCACCAATCCCAACCAAAGGAATGACACGCGACGATTTAGAGACACTATCAGACATGGCTCGTCAACAAATGATCGAAGTTTTTAAAGAAAGTTCTAAGGATTTGGTAGTGCAAAGAAAAATAGCTATTTAGCTTAAAGCATACAAAAAGCTATTTACACTCTTAACATTACAATTCTTAACATGGACCCTTATCAAAGATACCTACAATAATATTAATTTTTGTTACCTACCCATGAGCTACTACCGACGGCATTGTAGATCTCGCAGCGTGTCGATGGATTAATGCGGCTCAGACATATGTAGCTCAGGCAAGAGAGGCTTCGTCGTTTGGGGGACGCCTATGTTCAGCAGTGGACGTATACGGGCTGATAATGATAAGCTACGAAATAAGAATAATACTACATAGTTTTATCAACAAACTATAGCTTAAAAGTAATTTATAACGTGATATTTAACATGATTTATTATGAGTTTTCGAATATTCCGACACAGTGGCGACATGCGCCATGATCACGGAATAACTTTTGTGTTATCATCAACCATGATAGTTTTACTATAGTTTAACAACTACCGAATAACTCAAACTATGGGATGATGATTGCTGATTTTATGAGGCAGTGCTTCATCAGTTAATAGGAAAAAAAACAGTATTAAGGTCCAAACACAAAACGATCAAGCATAAGGTTGGCGTGAGATTAAATTTAAAAAACTATTTTCTATGAACCCATGATAAAACCAATTTAGTCCTTATTTGGAAAATTCTAGATTTTTAGCTCCGAAATATCTATCTTATTTACCCAGACCAATGAATCGAAACAATAGTATGTAATTTACAATTGGCGGGAAATAACCTTTCGAAGAAAAAAAATCTCACGCCAACACGAATCAAACATAAAAACACTTCATAAAGCTTCCATTTTAAAAGCTTAGTAATAGATTTTATTAATTAATGTACATAACATGACATTATTATTTTGTAAAATCGATATTTTTTTATATTTCCACGTTAAGTTTCAAGGTGTTTAATAAATATACCACACTTATTAATTTAGAGCTATTTTATTTATGTTTCCAAAATAACCGCTAAGTATGTATTCCTTAAATTGTTGAAGAAGGAAGGTCTTGGCACCTTACCTTATTTATTGTGATAGCATATTATGGAATGTAACTAAATAAATTATTTAGGTACCTATATCAACATGGCCAAGCTTGACGAGGTCATGATTAGCAGAGATCATTTGAATTGTAGAAAACTGGTTAGATACATTTGACATTTAAAGTAAAATTTTAACTATACGATAATTACGGTTTATTAAATTAAAACTTTATAAAACATAACAACAAATTATTCTTCAAGATATTTACAGTTAAAACAATGGTACATATATTCATTGATCTCAATGACATACAACCTTTATACAATACATACGAACGAACATGTTCTAACATAGACAGGAGAATAATGAATCTCGAAATAAGGCTGAATATTATGCTTAATTTGTTAAACAAGTTCAATTGCCATAACTCCTGAACACCCAAACTCAACTCAGATTTAAGGACATCTCAAGTGATTAATTTTCTACAAATTTTCATTCAAAACTGTCAAAAAATCGCGACTTTCGATTTACTTAAATTTGAGTTGCGTTTGAGTATTCGGGAGTTAACTTACTAAAGCTTAAAATAAACTTATCGTCATTTCACCAACTTTTATATTTGATATGTTATTAATTTATAAAGCATGTAAGTATTACACAGTTTATATGAATTCAATTAACGTTAAAAAGTTCAATCATTCCAGTTTTCCCCCCAACCTTCACTTTCATCAAGTCCTTCATCAGGAACAAAATTCAGCTTGCTACTTACGCTTTGGTTTTCATTAACCGGGTTTAATTCTGCAATATTTGGCTTTTCTATTACAGGCGTCATATCAGCAAAGAAGTCAAATTCGTCTGCTTCCTTCACTTTGCTTTCCGATTTCTGATTTTTTATATCTAATTCGGAAATGTCAACCATATTCCTTTTCGCTTGGAGAGCAGCTTTTTGCAATAACATTGTTTTTTGTAATTTATCTGGAATTGTCTTTAAAATAGTTGTGTCAAATTCTTTCTTGTCGAGTGGTTTTTCCGACAGTATTCCATCGTTTGGGGAAGGACCAAATGTCAACTGGCCTTTTGTATTGTCCCAGTCACTCCAATCTTCCTCGCTTTCATAGTTAAGTTTATTTTTGGATTCCATAGCAATTGTATATTCATCATCTAAAGATTCTCCACCTACAGGTGAGGGTCTTTCATTTAAAATGAGTGCATTATCAAATGTTTCGAGGGCGCCATGTCCATTTACATAAATATCTTCAGAACATGGTAGTTCGTGTAACGATTTTTCTGGTAGATAAACATTTCTTTCAGGCATTGCTAGCATATTTAGTTTCGAATTTGGTCGCCCATCTGTGAAATATTTTGACCTGTTTCCTCCTATAACTGTATCTGCGCCAAGGATGGGTACTAACTTGCTTAGACAAATTAGAGTAGATGCTACTAGATTGTCATCTGTGTCTTTTATTCCAAGAAGTAGCTGAAAATAAAACTATTCATTCAGGTATACTTAATACAAAAATATATTCATGCTTGCTTGGCTTTTTTATTATCTCTCACCTCTGGTAAAATTTGTTGAGAGAGCTCATCATGTGAAAATACATGCACAAACTTGGAGAAATGATTTAAAAGCAACATTCTGATTTGACTGTCCCTCACACCAAACAGTTGCATTAGTTTTGGTTTAACATGTTCTTTGAATATTGCCAAACTAAAATATCCAATGTTTTCTCCATTTTGTAATCTGTCTGAAATATACATTACATTTTATTATTTTTAAGATATGGTAAACAAGCTATTTAAAGTATCTTTATGATTTATCTATTCTCAATTTTACTTACCATCTTTTGGTTTAAGAATGTATGGTATGACGTTTTTTCTGGCTGTTTGATCTAACATTGTAAGACGAGATAGCAAAAACCCACTAAGTTGTTGGGCAACAGTCTCTTCATCAAACCTTTTTAGGTTTTCTAAAATATTTGAGAAAAACTGGCTCTTTTCATCATCATCTTTTAAAGGCAGAAAGTTAAGAAACTTGTAAATTGTAATAAACTCATGGTTGAAAAAGTTGTGCTTAAGACATTCTGATAGAATAGGTCTCTTTCTTGGATCATGATTTTGCAGATGATCTCTGCAGAATTTTTTAAATTCTGTCAAATGTGGTACATCTTCTGAAACAGGATATTCAAATAAATAGATTAAATAGATATTTTATGCTAACTATATTCATGAGACAAGTAGTTTACCATCATTTCTTCCTTTGAAGACATCTTCAACCAATACTGCAAAGCTGTACTGGTCCACTGTTGTTGTGACTTCATATGAATCTTCACTTGGATCTACTCCTTTATCATATCTTGAAAAAAATAACAGAAAGATTTGGTGCCTGTGTACCTTATATATCTTATGTTCCAATATATTTTGAGGGTTACTAATTTACACTTCAATTATGCACAGGTATGGAAATGAAGCTCATTTTACATGCAGGTTTAGAATTACTAGGTATTTTTATTAACAAATTTGTATCCTTATACATACTACGTATGAGAGTAGCATTCATAAAAATAAGTTACCTATGTATTCTGGAATGTTTCAAATATGCTGGGGTAAGCTCATTGAAAGCACAGAGGTACTGCATACCCCCAAGCTTCCACTGGCCATCTCCAGTCACATATACTGCTGATATGCTTACATTGTTGTGCGACATGCCAGCCTAAAAGTATGTCAAAAATTAGAAAAAAGTATTATGTAGGTATCTGAAAATAAATTTGGTACATTATAATATGATTAGGTTGCTCACTTGTTCATGTAAAAACACCAAAGCTCGTAGAACATTGTTTAGTCCGATGCATATTTGCTGAGGTGTGAGCGACTGTAGTTGATGCGAGAGGGGCTGGACATATTCTGTGACTAAGTGAAGGGTAGATCTCTGTTGCCATGTCGATATGTACCGGACAATGCATGGATGGCGGTATTTAAGAAGATTCTATAAAAAAAAACTTATAAATTGCCTAACCAAAAAAAACTTATAATGTACCTAACCTACTAACAATATTTATTTACTAAGTAGGTATAGTACTTAAAAAGTAGCAACACTAACACCTACTTTTACCATAGGGTATTGGGCCCTTAAAGAATTCGAAAGACCTATGTTTAATGTTTGAAATACCTACATTAGATAGGTATTATAATGGAGCAATTTTAGTACCTACCTAGTGTTAGTAAAATACATGAAATTTAAAATGAGTAGACACAAGAACAACAAATTTTACAACTTAATTAAACTTAGAATATTACTTTATTTTATTTTTTACTTTAACTATTTTATAATTGATGTTATTATTCTAGTTTAATATTTATTTATAGGCACTTACGACTGAGGTAAGTGGTACCTAGGTTTATCTAACTATACCTACCAGGTTACAAAGATAACTTACATTAGAAAACTTCTCCAAAGGGGTAGATACAGACCAAAGAGGTCCAACAGCTGCTTCACCTTTGAAAACAGACACAGAACCATCACTTTTTAGACTAAAATATCGGCAGCTATCATTAATTTTAGCCTGATATTGATACCAGAAATCCGTAATTTCAACAGCTCTTTCTTCAACTTCTAGTCCACTCAATTGTGAATTTTCGTTTCCCATCATGGGTTATCATTAATTTCACACTAATCTTCTGTATAGTATCGATAGAAAGACTAGTTATTTGCCAAAAATGCGAAATAATTTTGGATAGTAATTAGTTTAGATATTTACAAAGTAAAAGGCACTTTGAAACGGAAACGCAAACACCAACCAATACGACAGTGACAGTAGTATATGCCAGCTGTTTTGTCTGTCTCCTTCTGTCACACAACTAACGAAGTAAGCAAAACCTTGGGTGCCATGCTCTTACGGCCAACCAAGGAACAACCATGGAGGTTACAGCCCAGTAATATCTGTACATGGATGGCATCATATTCCAAGGCTGTAAGTTCTGATTATGTAAAGTACGGGCTGAACATTAATAGCACGGCCTCGTCACTTACAGCCGTGGAAAGTTCTGCCATTGGCAGAGCATTACAAGGTTGTATATACCAAGGTTGAATTATCAGAGGCTGACAGATATTGATACGTACCAACCTTTCACAGCCCAAACTTTACAGCCTTGGAAAATAATGCCAAGATGACATCCTATCCTATGCTGCGTTTACAATCACTAGCTCGTGCAAGCTGACAATTGGATAGCATGACATGATAATGTCACTGTCAATGTATACTCTGTAGAAACATAACACTTATGTTTCTACAGAGTATACCCTTGAATAATTAAATCTCCGTGTGCCTAGTCCGTGTGGCTGGAGTTCTAAATACTCCTGCCTAACCTCTGTCCGTGTAGTTGGCCCCCTAACTTTTTTTATGAGAATAGTGTTGAAATGCTTCACAATATATCACAGAGATGACGCTACATACTAGCGAATAATTTGTCAAAATTTAAAAATGCTCCAATTGGAGCTTATCTGACGACCGATGTGGCGCGGTGGGTGAAGGTCCGCCTGCGACGCAGGAGGTTGCGGGTTCGATTCCCGCCTCGGAACAATTGTGTGTACGATCTGCAGATACTTGTTCCGGGTGTTCTGGTCGTTTTCTATGTATAATAAAAAATATCTATCTATGTAATGTATTGTATTATGTATATCAGTTATCTAGTACCCATAACACAAGCTCTGCTTACCATGGGGCTAGATAATGCTGTGTGAATTGTCCAGTATTATTTATTTATTTATCTATAAGCTTAGCGCTTTGCACGACAAAAAGTAACTACGAAGAACATCCTTCCGCTACCTACCGTTCTTAGCTGGACCCAGTGACTGAAGGCATCTGTCTTTGAATGGATCTTAATTCATGTTCTAGAAAGATGATCTTACAGCCCCATCCAAAATTCTACCATATTTTTATAGTACTTATATGTAGCTATTAGATAAAACCCTACCTATGCCTTTACCTGCGTACCATTATTTAATCAGTTCCTAAATTCAGGACCTATAGACTACTAACTGTAAATATTATCAATATACCTAAGGGATTTGAAAGTAGAGACACGAGTTGAAAGTGAATATCGTAAGGCGAGTGCTGTTGGGTAGATAGGTACGTACCTACTTATCGTAAGGTACCTCACCTTTCAAATACATTATTTATTTTGTATGTATTTTATGTATGCACCACATCTAACCTACCTATTACAGCATTGTAATATTGATAATAATAAATAAAACCACCTTTGCATCATAAATTCATAATCTTAACTTTAATGTATGTAGATATGTAATGCTGTGCAGCAGCACAGCATTGTGCATTACAGCTTATATATATGATTGCTGAGCTGTATGCTGTGCAAAATGCTGGGGCAAACGTGTTCTTGAGTCGAGACCATGACTCGGTAAACGTAGTGTAGGACGCCCTCCGACCAGGTGGGATGACGACCTGCGTAAGACTGCAGGTAGATGCTGGATGCGGCAAGCTGAAGACAGGGCGCTATGGCGCTCATTGGGGTGGCCTATGTCCAGCAGTGGACTGCTATAATAGGCTGATGATGATGATGATGTAATGCACACTCAATTAAAAAATAAGTGTCGGTCTGTATGTTTGTTTTAATATAATTATGTACATATTAAATTCAGTCTCACGTTGGCCAACTCGTTTTGCCCATCGTGTAGTGCGGGTGTTTATGAGTGTTGGTGTACCTATATAGATGTGGTCTGGTGTAGTATTGGTCAATACATTGATTGACGCTTGATCCTTTTAGTATTGGTTTTTAACCCTAAGCCTGCGCATCCTAGTGCGCGTAATTTGTCACTTCTGTCGAAGGGGCCTACGTGGGTGGTACGCGCTTTTGCGCCGCGCGGTACTTATGTGATGATAATTTTACGTTTTTCTACTGTGCCTATGTAGTAATAAACCTTCTTGAAATAGTCTTGAAATTTTCTAACCCATTCAATAGTAAATATTAGTTGTTCACAAATGAACATGTTGCTACTTGAACTGAAAGATTTATTACGCGGGTGGATTCCCGCTTTACGTACAAAATGTTTGAGGGTTAACATAAACAAAAAAAGATTTTAAGTGAAGTATCTCTTTTATTTATAAATATAATAAATATAAATATATACACTACGCTACATTACTGAGTCAACAAAAGTATAGCTCTCAAGGAATTTTTTACAAAAAAAAAGAACCACAAAAAATGGTTAAAGTCGGCGTGACGTGACCCTAGCGGCCCGCTGCGAGAGTATCAAATTTAAGGATTGTTTATGAATTCCACATGAATGAAGTGGCCTCCTGGCCTCTATTGTGGCTCAAATCACAAGAGTAGTTTATAAGCAATACTCAGACAAAGGTTCACACATCCTTAGAATACTATTTGGAGATTTCTAAACTAAATACCAGAACCTTTTAATACGAATAACAAATACACACTAACAATGTATGTATTGTAGTAATAATTACTATCAACATGTCAAGATTTTTTTTTATCCAAAAGCTTTAATATATTTACAAAAGATTCATAGTAAAATAATCACCTATTCCTATAGAAAAACATTTAGAAATTCAACAACCAAAAGTCTCAAAATTCTCAAATTACCATCAATGACAATGCCAAGGATCAACTAACAAAATGGATATTACTGGATGCGGCATGAATATATTTTCATCGAGCTTTTTTGGTTGTAGTTTTAAAGTCTTTTACAAAATAAAATACTTTAAATATTTTTTTGGGAATTTTATAAATATTAAACTGGAAAAAAACATTTACATAAACCATCGACAACTGAGCTACTCTCGGTGTACCTATATTTGAAATTTCCTCATTGTCATCACTAAAGTCCTCGTCGCTTCCTGGTAAAAAAAATTGTTATTTTTAATATGACATCAAAACACATAATGATAACTCCTACAAAAGAAGTTAAACATACTGAAATGGAACATTGAAAATATATCAGCATCCGGAAGGGCAGGACGCGGAGGACTGTAGCTCACGATTCTAAAACAACAATTTTAAATTAAATACAACCGTTACAATTAAATGCAATGTAAGAATGTTAAATGGATTTCAAAATGCCACAAATACCCCGTCTGGGATTCACATATTTCGTATGATTTTATTCCTACATGAGCTGCCTTGTTTGATGATGATAATGATTGCGATACCGCAATGCCACATCCATTCGTATCTAGATCCGTGAAAATGGTCGGCCATGTTGGCAAAATACATGTACCGATATTGTTTACATTTTGAAGAAATTTTAATACTTACCTACTTCTTTTGATAAATTAGTAAATGTATCACTTGAATAACATTAAATTATAAATTGTTTATCGGTTTAATTGGTATTTTAGTATGAACAATAAGATTTTATGTCAAACGATTTTAAAAGATTTTCAATAAGATTTTATGTAAATAGTAAAGCTTTCGCCCTTGATGACGCATCCATTCCCGAGGCTGATAATGCCGGCATGTTGAGTCACTCAGCTGTTACTTGCCGTTCGCATATTATTCTTATCGTTCGTTGAGTACAACAGAAGTACATGTAGGTATTTGTTTTGTAAAGCTCAATCCACACGTCCCCGCAGATTGTATGTTTTATTGCGTATTGTACCATTTCTTCCTTCATAGTACATAGGCTGTTTTCAGACTTCTGTTGGTAGATAGTTCGTTGTAGTTTGCACATAAGTTTTTAATACCTATATTCTGTAGTTAGTGTTTTGGTGTTAGACTGTAAGCTAACTGCTGTATTTTTTATAAATAAATAAATAAGGGTATTCATGTATGGTGTGCAGTTTTGTAGCTCGTTTTCGGACATCGGTTTGTAGGCGTCCTTTTGTAGATTTATGGAAACGTAGTCACAATAGTCACCATAGTTTTGTGTATAAGTTGAGGGTCTTCGATAAGGTTGTAAATCTCGTAGGCATCCCGAGTTATCAAAGGAATTTTGAAATAATATAAAGTACCTACCTACTTCTGAGTCAGCCTTGCCTTTGATATAGTTTCCGAAGATCCACTTGAATATTTTCCTTGAACCATGGCCAACTATCGAATGTGTCCTTCGATAGTTGACCAGATATTATGTTAAGCTCTTCCGTAAGATGTTGTGGACTCAATATATGGATGTTGAATTTTCCGTTGTGAATTTTGGTAAGTTTCCAAAAGTATCTCTTGAAGACCTTTCAAATTCATCAAAATGTTGTACGCGACAATCGACATCATAGTAAAGTCATTGTTTATTTTGACGTCTCTCATTTCAATAGCTAGTGTGTTCACGGCCTTATTCAGTGTTATCAATTGTGTTGGTTATACATTTTATATTGTTGGTCGATAGAGTTCTCTATTCTCTTCATTACGTTATTCTCGGCTTCTAGAATGGAAGTTTGATTTTTCCACAATGAAGCGAAGTGTTGTTCGTTAGATCGGATGCTGTCTTTTTCGTATTTTTCGGCAAAGTGTTCATCCAGCACTCCGAACAAGTTGTTGGTGAGGTAGGTACGTACTAGCGTTGCCAGACGTCCCGTATTTCCCGGGACGTCCCGTATTTCAGGTATAATTTTAAACGTCCCGCCGGGACAGACTCTGTCCCGTATTTCAGCATTATTTTTACATTATGAACATTTTCAAAAAGCTGCAGAGCTTTTAAGGATCGATCAATTAAATATGGAGGACATGTTATACGAAGAATTTCAAATTATTAAAAAAAGCCTGGAAATTGCAACGTCTCTTGATGACAAAAGCATGGGTGCTATTGAAAAAAAAAAAAAAAATGGAAAAAAAAAATGGAAGGATTTTCCAGAAGTGAAATTCCTAACATTTTTCTAATAATATCGTTTGTCTTCAGCATACCTAGTTCCAACTGTTTTGTAGAGAGGATTTTTTCGCAGATGGCATTAAAAAGGACTGATGTGCGCAACAAATGTACTCCGGATTTGATAAAAAGCGAATTAATGACCGTTTTCAACTATGATTATAGGTGCATTGAATTTTATAAATATGTAAAATCAAACAAAGACATGTTAAAGCTTGCACAATCTTTAAAATATACCTAACTATTAACTAGCAATAAAAACAACGTAAAATATATTTGTTTTTCATTTGTCCCGGGGAAAAAATTAAAATCCCTTGTTTTTTTGCCATAATGAGCATGTGTCCCTTACAGGATCAAAAAGAATCTGGCAACCCTAGTAGGTACCCATCGCCGTTGATGAGCCCCCACCGAACTAAGTTGTTCATTCGTTTTCGGTCCAAAAGCATCCCGCTGTAATGCATCAGTTCCGCATAGCCGTTTTGTAACTGGAGTATTAAGTTACATTGATTATGTGTTTCGATGTTAGTACATGTTTGTCGCAGTGTAGAAATGTAGCTTTTGAAAGCTTCTATTCCTTGCCATTATGGTTGCATATCCTAGTATACGATTAATTTCCATTCATCACGTACTAGGTGCATATCAGTGGCCTTATCAAAGTACATAGTTTGGTTGTTGTTTATGTTAGCTAGGCTGTAGTCACACCGAACGGGATTTAGTATCGCAAAAATGCATAAAACCACCCAAATTAAATTGCATGAAGTTTTGTTTCTCCTTCGAGTTCGTTTGTTTTGTGGTTGTTCTAGCTGTGTTTGAATAGGTTTCTATAAATTGCTTGGTATATTTCTTATCAGGTTTGTAGATTGCACCCAGGTGAAAATTGTAGCGTTGTATGAATATCCATAGATAGTTGATTCCATCTATTATTGTGTTCTGTGTTAGGTCGTAAGAAAGGCTTTTGTGTATGTATATAGAAACGCTTCCTCCCTCTCGTCTTTTCGTATATTGTAGGCATGTGAATATTCTGGTAAAGTAAACAACTGGGCTTCTTCGTCCGATCTAAGCCAAGTTTCTGTTATTACTATGAGGTGGGTGATACAGTTCATTGCCTTTATAATACATTGTAATTTATCGAATTTTCCTTTGGTGCGAATACTGCGCATATTGGTGTAAAATATCTTGAGTGAAGACGGGTCGTAAAATATGCTGTCGTAGGTAGATTTAATGTAGTGGTAGGTATTTGTAGTATCATTAGTTCCTGGTGTAGATTTTATTAGTTTTTTGAAGGGATTTTTACTACCTTTGGAATCCCCTTAACGTATTTTATCCCGATGTCTATTCCCCGTTCGTTTCACGGGTCTTTAGTTCCTCTTGGATCGCATGAAGATAGGATCTGCGCCGGAGTTTGGTCTACGTAGACGCGAATATTAGTATTTTCGGGAAGTTTGGACTTATTTCGTAGAGTAGTTTTTACTTCCTCAGCTGATTGGAAGGACACTTTTATTAAGCGGGTTTTATTAGAGTTGTATTTTCCGAGTCTTGAATATCTTAGTGGTGTAGTGTAGGGTAGTCCTTGTTGTCATGGATCTTTTCAAGTACTTTCAAGACTTGACCTTGATCATGCTGTTGTCGTATCTTTAGGTTCTTCTCATTAGATTCAGGAATACCCACGACGATAAGATTGTTCATACGGCGGTGGCGCTCCTCGAGTTCCCGAAACATGTTTTCATGTGATGTGTAAGGGGTGCTCCACTCCATCGATGTCGAGGGCTCGCTTTGTTGGCAAGTAGTTTTTATTGATTGAAGATCACTCTCTAGGTTTTTTATTGTATCGCGAATATCAATACCTATTTTCCGTCTTGATATTGGATACCTCTTAGTTTATATTCTCGTATCTTAGATTTAAATTATCGGTAGTATCCCGCATCCTTTATATGTCATCTAATAACTGTGAGATTTTTTTGTAACTCGGCGAAGTCTTCTTTTTGTTGGGCCGCAAATCTTTTAAAAAAATGTCATCATTTCTTCGCGAAATGTGGCTAGTTCTTCTGTAATGATTCCTACATATGGGTCCGGCTGCTGTAAAATCACTGTAAATCTGAGATTCCTGGTGAGCGGAGGTCGGGCTCAGATATAACAGAAGACTCTTTATTCTTCGGGGTAGGATGTTGTTACATTATATTGATGTCTTCGAGGTGGGGTTCCGATGAAACAGCAGCGGGTAGGTTTTTGTTCTTTGCTAAGTGTTTCGTAAACATTTTTTGTACAATGCGCTAGTAACACGAGAGGGGAGATAGTGTCTCGTTTTCACACCGCTGCTGGTTGCGTTTGCGCTGTGGCTACTATGAGTTCCTCTGTGGCGGCTTCTCGGAACTATGAAGACGTAAATCCAGTAGTGGTGCACAAACGAACTTCACTTATATTTCAATACACTTTGAATTGTTTTTGGATTAGTCCGTACTTTTTATTTTTTGGCGAGTAATTAGTTGCAACGAATAAACGCGTGTACTAGTCGGGGGACTACACGGAACTTCCTTAGGTTTTTACGGAAAATCGAATCTTTTTTAATATATTTTATGGAGCTAGGTAGGTATTTTATTATAAATATTATCTAATCGCGAGTAAGGACCTTTGCTAAATTGTGTAAGGGTAGTCGTAGGTAAAATTAGTTTGTCTTTATTTCGTCTATTGTACCTAGTTACTGAAATGTTCGGATTTAGATTTAAAGAAATGTCGATATTAACTACAACTAACTAAAACTCTTTTTAACTTTATTTCGAACAATCTAAACTCATAGCATTGTAGGTGGCGAAGTGGCGAACTACGCACCCTACAACTTTGTTGATTTTTCTCTTGTGAACTCTATCGTGACTATAACAGTGAGTGCGGTGAGTTTTATAAGGACACTAACTACAACTGGGTGAGTGAGTATTTACTAGGTACCTATGTATTGCCTATAAGTAGCGGATCGGTTCGACTGGCCTCCCACACAAGCGGGTCTCACCGGTTGGATTGAGAAGTCGCACATACTGAAAGATTAGTACCTACCACACCACATCCACAACTACCTACTTTATACTAGGTATAACTACAACGTAACACTATGGATATCCAGAATATTCTAACAAACCAAACTATACTGCAAGAGGAGATACAAAGACTCCTAGGCAACTTCAAGAAAGATGGAGCGAAAAACTCAACTTTATGTGAAGAAACGACTTGAAGTTCTAGATTCCTACTGGAAGAAATTTCAAAATAACCATATACCCACAACTTTGCCAATGTAAAGATCGCAACTAAGTATGCGTAGGTGTAGGGAGGTACTTCACGGAGAACCACTTCTAACTAACAAGGCAGATTTACGCTGTAGCTCTAGCGTTGATCGCACAGTATGCGGTCTCTCCACAGCCGAATGAAAGAGTCCTACAATCCAGGTATCTGAAACTCAACAGCCTTCGGGAGAACTATCTACATCGCACCAACGAGCAGGTGACGTTGCCCCTGCCTACCAAACAAAATCCCAAGGTAACCCTAGCTAGTCTGAAGACCTACTGCGAAAACAGAAAAGTAACTTTAGGGCTTTTGCTAGTACACTATCTACAATCAA
Organism: Eupithecia abbreviata; assembly: GCA_943735965.1. Classification (NCBI taxonomy): domain Eukaryota; kingdom Metazoa; phylum Arthropoda; class Insecta; order Lepidoptera; family Geometridae; genus Eupithecia; species Eupithecia abbreviata. The sequence continues at coordinate 10,096,653 of OX030976.1, forward strand.
TATCGAACAAATAAACGAGAACTGGGAGTTCGAGGACGCCCTCAAAGCTCTCGAATCTAGGTGGAGAACCGTCGACTCCCTGCACTAGGAGATCCACTGTGAAAAAGCGCTCGACCAAGATTACGAATCGATCTTCGAGACCTACGAAGAACAATACCACTCCATGAAGAAAGCCTAAATAGCTAAATAGCACTAAAATGTGGTCTGTTTCTCAAATTGAAAAATCGAATCCTGAAATGGAACTACATCCCTACTTTCTCTGGATCCTACCAACACTGGACATCTTTCAAGGACTTGTTTCAAGAGGTAATCAATAACAACAGAATACTATCAGGTGCACAAAAGATGCAGTACCTAAAATCTAAGGTAAAGGGTGAAGCAGAAAAACTAATACAATACCTAACAATTAGTACCGACAACTACTCGATATGCTGGGACATACTCAACAACAGGTACAACAACAAGAAACAAATTTCTATTTCGCACCTTAACACTACCTATACTAAACCTACAAACACTACAAAATCAAACTGGTAGGTACTTCCATCAAAAAACTACATGATACGGCGAACGAATGCATAAACGCGATCGAAAAGGTCAGCGTCGATATCTCAACATGGGACGCTATCCTGGTACCTGGTACCTTCTCTCGCTGAAACTCGATGCCGACCCGACACCTACAGTGATTACATGGAATCGGTGTAGGAACCGCAAGAACTACCCAACTTGTCCGAATTCATGAGTGACGCAAACCTGGCATCTTATATTCTTGAGTAAAACGTTGGTTTAGGCACAAATAAATCGTAAACATAACAGACGCCATTACATAAACATGTTGATATTATTATTATTATTAGAAAAAATATTTTCCCCATAGGTACCTACTTATTTGTTTAATCTATTTCTACTTTACACTTGTAGGACTTTTATTTGCCAGATAATGTTCTATTAAGCTTGGTATAAATAATCAAACACTTCTGTTTTATTTTCACAGGCAAGGGAATAGATTATTGCAGACTGTCCGGATGTTGATGTGTCGGAGCTTTAAATATAAAAACTTAATTGGTTTCATTTGACGATGAACCCTAGTTTTATTAATGTCTTTATATTCGTTTTTAGATTTCCTTTTGATCCGACATCAGTTCAGTTCTTTATTAAAAAGAATATTCTTATATGTCAAAGAAAATAATACATAGGGTAACAAAGATAAATACATAATGAAATAACACGAAAAATAAAATAGACTGTTGCTTCCCGATGGGTTAAAAAACTTATACTGAATCGTAAAGAAAATTTTTGGAAGCCAACTAAATACACTAAAATATTATTATGTTCTATATATTTTGAAGAAAAAGACTAGTATAATTATCATGAAAGGTGGTTTGTGCAAATTACGAGAGGGTGCTATCCCAACAAAGGTATGAAAATGTTTCGGCCACAATATTTATTTCTATCTATTTAACTTGTTCGCTAACTGAACATTACCCTGTATGTAAACACCCATAGAGTATGTTATATTAACAGGACATTTTCTGTTAATGAAATATCATCTAACATAAAAGTGATAAATATCATTTACTCCGTACAAAATGTTACAATTTCCCTACCTTATGGGGAAAATGTTAATAGCTTGCAACATTATTTGTGCACTTGGGTGCGTGTCGGCTAATGTAATAAATAACGTGCTGCTTACGCACACATTGGTTGATTTTTAGCTTCAACTTAGAGCGGAATGTTTTGTGAAATTATCACTCTACGTCTTATTACTCTGAGACTCTAGATATATAACAATTGTTTGTACGACCAAAAAGACAAACAATGCAAGTCCGAAAAACGCTGCCTGCAGTGTAATTCAAATCATCATACCTTGCTATATGACGCTTCGCAGAAAACACATACAACATCGACTACGTATAATAGACACCTAATACCTATTTATTCACTGTGCAAACAAATCTGTCAACCAACTAAGGTGAGCGGGCGCGAGGAAGTGAGTGCTCGCTCATTGGTCCGTTCAAGGTTACGACAAATCATGACCATTATTAGTGATGGGGTAAGTTCTATAAAAACAATCGATACTTGCAACAAGGTAATATTTACTTTGACGATTTGACGACCGATGTGGCGCAGCGGGCGAGGACTGCCTGCGACGCAGGAGGTTGTGGGTTCGATTCCCGCCTGGGGTAAAATATTTCTACGATCTGCAAGTACCTATTTGTTTCGGGTGTTTTGGGTATTTTCTATGTATGTATAATAAAAAATATCTATCTATGTAACTAATGTGTTGTATTGTATTAAGTTGATCAGTCATCTAGTAACTATAAAACAAATGCTCTATGTAGGAGCCCGTTAATACATACGTTTCATTTATACGATTCATTTATGCGTAAGTGTGTGCAGTCAGCTGAGTGCTACGCAATCGCCCGCCCGGCCGAGTGACGTGCTACATACTGCATAGCGTTTAGGACCGCGTAGCAGAAAGACCTACCTAGGTTAGTGTTTCAACAAAGGTTCTAAGATCTTTAGGTACATGTTTATATATCGAATCCAAAATTCCTTCATACTTATCCAGGCCTAAGACTGGCTTCATTAAAAATAAAAAAGTAAATAAAATAACATCGCGCGCAGCGAACATTGCAACTGTCGTGCGTATCGTGAACTAGGTCAAGGGCAAGTGCCCGCCCCCGCTCGTCTCACCCCGCAACCCCTTTCTCTGTACAGCTGACCGACACACAAACGCGCGCCCACCTACAAAGAGCATAGAAGATTAGAACTGGAAATTAAAATTTTTTTTTAAGGAAAAAAAATCATTGAATTAGATAAAGTCATAGAACAACAGTTGTTAGTCTGGTACCCAAATGTACCCAAGTCACCTTTAAGAGGTTATTGATTAGTTACCTATAACCCTGTAGAGTATAAAAAAAAAAGTATCAATGGTAATCTAGCTTTATACTATAGTAGAATAGAATAATATAATATGAAAAATATAAATAAATATTAGGGTTAACATTTAGGTACCTTACATTTTAGATAATACCGTGTAGCAATGTAACGTTAAATATTATTTTAATCGACTTTTACATAATTCATCATAATCTTTCCTACGGCCATCGACATCTTAATGTTGATGGCACTATTTGCCCCCGCCTTCTCAGAGAAGAAAGGAAAGCAAATACAGAATTGGTTATGAAATAAAGAGATGCACAGTTGACCTCGACAGTTGACCTCGACAGTTGACCTCAACCGGCCAACCAAATTAAGTTGAGCTCCGTCAGGAGTCATTGAGTAAGCCAGCGCAGAGATTGTCACGGGTCACTGGTCTGGTCGTTACTGATCGAACGTTAGTGGGCGTGGATTTTTATAAGATCTCTTTTCCTTATGTGATGTCTAAAATCGTTTGCCCTGTATTAGGTGTCCAGGGTACGTAGTCAATGACATACAACGACAGTCGAAAACAACTGTCCTTACGTCCTTAGAGACACGTCACAGCGTAAAACCGCTGACCCGCAGGAACATGTAGGTATCTCTGTATGGTATGTAAACCGTACAGTCACTCGTATTATTTCGTGTGGTTTGCTTTGTGCGTATCTCCGAGACAAAACAAATTACCTATTTCTGAATAAATTATCACAATCCTTACCTTACCTTACACTGTTCACAAATATTATTTATAATTTTTAACTATTATTTCGTTACTTATTCTCACATAAGTAATCACATTTAGTAGATATTTATCGTCTTTTCTTGTAGGCATCTATAAAAACAAAGTTTTTTTTTAATTACTAGCTATTAAGCACTTGCGGAACAATATTAATAAAAAATCTTGCATAATGTAACGAGAATAGATAACATTTGATTGAAAAAAGAACACTGCTTACGAGATTTGAACCCTGTCATGTCACTGATATCTTGCATTTATTTGCCTGTACATATCTGCCGCAGAGCCAAATTGCTACTTGTGAGTTTGTTCGAAATTTAAAGTCACGTTACCAAATGAAAAAGAAAGAAAATTATATTTTATGGACGAATTGCAATTTAAAGATACAAAACATACAATTTATGTTGGAAACGTCTAAACATATTAAAGAAAATGGAAAATTATAAATTACGTGTCGTTTTTATCTCCCAATCAGTCGGCAGGATTCGAACCCACATACATAGAGATAGGGGGATACTTATATGTAACGCTTACTATACTTACCTACTATTATATTTTTATTTAGTCTGGTACTTAAAGTTATAGTCTATTGCGCTCATTAGGCCTATGTCCAGCAATGGACTACTATAGGTTGATGATGATGATGACAGTTATTTCTTTTGTTTTGAAGTATTTTTTTATGTTTTCTAACAAACATGGCCGCTTCTTACTTATGTAGGTATAGATGCAGGATAAGCTAAGTGAATAAAGTGTCTTGCCGAATTTTTGCGGAGGAATATTTACAAGGATATGTATCAAGAGACAAGACGTAATTTTACTCGTCCCGTCCCTGAATACGTATTTATTTATTTTGCGTTATAAAAGTTGTTCGATGCCCGTACTGTCACTCCACACCACAGTATAACACCGTGGTTGAAAGCTGATGTACCTGCGGATGCCAAGGATCTATTAGATTGCCATGAAAATAAATCTAAAAGCCACAGATATTTTTTCCGGGTGTTCTGGTTGTTTTCTATGTATAATGAAAAATATCGATCTATGTAATGTATTGTTGTATTATGTATATCAGTTATCTAGTACCCATAACACAAGCTTAGCTTACCATTGGGCTAGATAATGCTGTGTAAGTTGTCCAGCATTATTTATTTATTTATTTGTTTATTTATACATAAATCGGCTTATTGGCAGATTTTTGATTTTCACAAAGCATAATTTAAAAATTATGTATATCACACAATTTACGGAATACATAAGTAAGTAAAAATACTAATCAGAATACATATAGATATTCTGTAATGTGATAAATCATCAAAGCAAAACATGCGCAACATGAGAACGCGTCCCAATCAATAAATTACCTATTTAATTCTGGACTCGGATCGTAATTTACTTCCTACTCATATTTTTCAACCTGTAAAGGTTCCAAACGCTTTCAAATTGTTTTATTACCTTTCATAAACTGAGAACATGTAGCGCCACCTGTTACATTTTTGCCACAACCACTGCATTTATTTATCACCATTCTGTGTCAATGTGTGTCAAGAACTCAAGATAAGCCACTCTTCAATTTATGTAGCGATTGAGCAAAGTGCTTTCAGTTTTATGAAGTTGAAAATAGATGGCGTTACTTGGTTACTATGATGATATTAACGATTATACAGAGAAAATAGAATTATTAAGAAATAAGAATTAACAGGCAAAGTTTTATGGCTATGTACCTACTTTTCTTTCTTACTTTGTTACATTACTTGTGTTGTTATAAAGTTGATGTGTGACCTACCTCTGCGAAACTCAAAACTTAATATACCTACCTAGGAACAATATGATCTACATAAATCTGAACTTCTAGTGAGGTACGACAACCTTCCCACTCATTTACTCAAAAAATACTAAATAAAATACTTGTCATTGTATTAATGGGAAGGTAGGTGAAATAATTATTAATGAATCACCTAACTGCCAAACTAAGTTCGACAGGTGTGTTTCTGATTGTTTATTTATTTATTTAATCTGTGGTTTTTGTTAGATTACAGAACGGGACAGTAACATTTTTAATCTGTATATGCATCTAACGAAGCATAGGCTTCCAACCAATCACAAGCACTGGTCAAAGTTGCCAAGTCTGTGATTTCCAGGCTGAACATGACTGACACGTAACTAGAACTTTCAGCCGTGGAAAGTCTGTACATGGATCTCAGTACAGTTTGGACACACTTTCCAAGGTTGAACAAAACTGGGTCGAAAGCTACAGGTTGTAAGTTAATATTACGGGTCAGTTATGAACGGCCCGGTAACCACAGCCATTTGTAAGCAAATTACCAGGCTGCGCAGTACAGCCTGCTGAATCCGTGGTCGTATTTTCCAAGTCTGTACATGCCATGGCCGGCAGTTATATGGACTCCAAAACCTTGACCATGCTTGCGATGCTACCATGATGAGACGGACATTGATTGCGTCAATCCAAATCCAGTGCAGAGTCATCTAGCAAGAAGTTGAAGTTGACCTTAAATTGCCTCGCCTCAAGAGAAATGGCATCGACTTTGCTGAAAAAATCTATTTTTTCAAATCCAGAGTCTGTAAGAAAGACTGTTGGAATATTCTGCAATGCTGCTAGAAACCGTAAGGATATCTTTGTCGTATAATTTTATTATTGATTTTAGTTCATCCACACGCACTCGTCCAAACACGAATGTTTTTATTGTTACGTCACTTTGTTACAGATTGGAATTATCAATTTAAGCCTGGTCGTTACCCCACAAACCCGGAAGAAATAGCAGCGGCAGCCAAAAAATATGGTATGACACTTGAGGAGTATAAACCATACCCCGAAGACATGGGGTACGGTGACTATCCAAAACTTCCCGATATTGGTGCGGATTCAAAGGATATACATTATCCCTATGATTTCCCAGAACTAAAGAGAAACTTTGGAGAACCGGTGAGATGTTAGACTACACTAGACACATCGCAACTTGTATAATATAGCCTTGCTGCCTTAGTACCTTAATAATTTATTTTAAACTAGCTTTACCTGCACACATTCTTTCATGGTAAAATAAAGTTCCTTTATGTATTTTTTTTGTTACCTTTATGTTTATCCATAACTAGAACTACCTCTATGCAATTTTTCTTTTGATTTGTTCAGTAGTTTTGGTGTTAATAAGTAACTAACATATTACACTATTAATGTGATATGATACCGAAATTGTTCTAATTAGTAATTTTCTTTTTAGATTCATGCCAGGGCTGAAATTTTTGGAGGAGATCGTTATGACCCTGCCTTCAAACCCAGGTTCTCAGTGTTGTTTCAGGCAGTTTTTCTGTTTTCTGTACTTGGTGGTGCCATTACCCTCTTCTTGTTTCTAGAAGATTACAAAATTGGAAGACCAGTGGTAGCCAAACAAATGCCTGGCCAGGGAAAGCACTACCATTTCTGTCCAATTTAAATTGGACAGATGTTTTATGAATTATTATTAGTGTTCTTGTTAGCAATGCAGAAAAAAAAATGTCAGTTGAAATAAAGATATGATTTATGAATTTTTATTACTTAAAACTAGCTTATTTAAATCCCATTGTTATGTTATACAGGGCAGGAATCACACCTGATTATTACATAATTTGTGGCACCCTGCAGGAGCAGGAATTAAAATTTTGAAACAAATTTCATAAGAACTCTGTAAATACAGGAGATTCAATCAGCTAGAAACAGCAAATTAGTGCATTAACCATACACAAAGAAGATATAATCCACCTATTATTGAAAATAATATAATTTTATGCTGCTATTTGTAAATGCTCGTAAAATATTCATCTTCCAAGTCATAAAGATCAGCTGCAATATCATCCCTCAGAGACATTAATTTTTGATCACACTCTTGTTGCTTTGTACGGAAGAGTTTAGAGTTTTGGCCTATAGCCTCATTTACAGATGGGAAGTCGTTGAGAATCAGGTATTGCTTGATATCTGATACCAATTTCATTAGCGACTCTCCTGCTCTTACTGAAAAAGATAAACAAACCAAATTTAAACTCTTATTGCCAATGATGCACATGCATGTTTGTTTGATCCTGGAGTTGTGACCAGGTGCACACTGTCTGGGCAGTGAATAAGTTAATGATGAATGAACTAAATATTGTATATTCCATACACAAAAACAGATGGTGAGCGAAGGTCAGCCTGCAACACAGAAAGTTGTGGGTTTGATTGCAGTCTGGGACAAATGTTTGTATGAACTACAGATTTTTGTTATGGGTCTTTGGGTATTTCCTATATGTATATAAATAAAAGTATCTATTCATATAATGTAGTATTATGTCTATCAGTTGTCTAGTATTAGTGTATCTTTAGTGTTACATAGTGTAGCTAGGCACTGTTTTTTACCAATATTAGCAGCTCTGACTTGCATTTCAAATGTATCCTGCTCTATTTGAGTCATTCTGTTCAGCTGAGATTCATTTTCCAATTTCGCAAGTTTTATTATCTCTGAAAAAGAGAGGAAGATCAGGCACAGCATAGTATTTTTCTTGTTCAGAGGACTCCTAAAAAATTTTTTTTCATACCTTCGAAGTTTTCCAGCATACTTTTAACATCTTCTTTAAGGCGCGTTGTGTAAGATTTAAGCAAGGCTTCTTTATTTTGTGGAAGATTGCGTTGCATGTTTGCAACTTTTCAGAGAACAATCGACTGAATTATTATCAAAAAAATATAAAATTCACTGAATAATCGACTGAACGATTACAGTAGTATTTAGGGTGGATCTTATCTTTCAACAGTAGGTTTTCTTCAAGCCTTTCGTGTTTTTATGCTCAGAAAGGATAAATTACCTACTCTAATTATTATCTTTCTTTGGTGGTTTACTTTACTTACTAAAGTTTACTACCCCTATGTTATGTTATGTAGGTATGTAATGTACTGTGACTGACTGATTTACCGATTATTTTGGATTGTTTCTGTCAGATGACATTGACATACACAAAAACAGTACACAAACTTCATCATTTTATATCGGCCTACGTTACTGCCATCTAGTGACCAGTAGCTGTACTAGCACCACACCACAATAAAAGCTGTCCACGCGCGTAAAAGCTGCGCTCTTCACAATTAAATATCGAACATAATAATTGATTATCAACATTATATTATATTCTTATGGATGAATATATTACTGCATTCATCCAATAATTAATATAAAAATAGGTTAAATATACAAATTTCACTATAAAGAGATATGGAAATAGTTTATTCTTGGTTATTATTGTTAAATAATAACCAAGAAGTAAGCTGGTTGGTAGGTACTAGGTACTTAATTATGTAAAACACATATAATTTATATATCAAGATTTCTTCCTACCGACACGGTATAGTATCTATATTTTAATGATATTAATCATTTTTCCATGGAGTTAAATCTTGCATATTCCTTAAGGCGAAGTGCGTTTATGTTAATGAAGCCAGTACTGTCTTCAGGTGAAAATCCTCCAGCGATGTCCATTGAGACCAGGTCTTTGTTATAGAGGCTCTTTGGGCTTTTTCTCGCCAATACAGTGACTGCAATAAAAAAAAATATATACTTAATGCAGAGATACTCCAAGCCAAAAAATGAATAGTAAGTAGGCATGACTTTGCGATGGGTACTTTGGTGTATTCCTAAAAGGTAAGAGTAAATTACCGTTTCCTTTAAAAATTTGGACCGTCACAGAACCTGTGACTGATTCCTGAGATTGTTCGAGGCATTTCCTTGTGAAGTTTGCTTCAGGAGAGAACCAGAATCCATTGTACACGAAGTCAGCCATTTTATCTTGAAGGTATTTTTTTACTCTGAAAATATAAATCAATTACTTCTATCGTGTAGCAGGAAAATAAATACCTGGCTTGCTACTTGAGAACCAACCTCAAAACTTCTCTATCTAAAGCAAAAGCTTCCAAATCCACGTGTGCTTCGTGCAGGATGGTGCCGGCTGGAGTTTCGTACAGACCTCGCGACTGAAAATAAAAATTTCATGTAAGTATTCCCAAAAATATATTTTCTTTTCTTCACAAATTAAAAACGTAGGCACCTACATATTTCGGTTTAAATTATGTGCGGATCTTCATCATCTTAGTTTAGTGGTTTTAATGATTAATATAATGAATACAAGTATTTTATGTTACCTACAGTATGTATTATATTATCTGTGCCTACGTATTCATGGGTATTTATCGCATAACATAATTATACTAATAGTAATAGGTATAATTAGAGCTTTTCAGGTACCTATACTAGTAGGTAAATAGATGGAACAAATACGTTTCTATATAATATAATAATTTAAGGTAGTAAGTTGGTACAATAATTGCCAAACCTTAAGGCCCAAAAATCTGTTTTCTACAATGTCAATGCGTCCAACGCCATGCTGCCCGCCGAGCTTGTTCAGTGTTTCCACCAATGCAAGAGGGTCGGTCACGAGCAGCGACTTATCTTGCTGGCTCGGGATTTTCACCGAGATTGGCAGGCCTGGGAAATGATGGTATACTTAGTACAGAATAAATTACCACGGCCGGCGGAGGCGACCGGAAAAAGGAAGTGGGAAGACCTAGGTTAGCTTAATATATTAAGCTAACCTAGGTCTACTAACCTAGGTCTTCTAGATCACTGCCATTTTCGTATCAGCGATAAGTATACTTAAAATCTTACTTACTATAAAATCACTATAGTATAAAACAAGTCGCGTCCCGCTGTCTGTCTGTCCCTATGTATGCTTAGAGCTGTAAAACTACGCAACAGATTTTGATACTGTTTTTTTTTATAGATAGAGTGATTCAAGAGGAAGTTTTATGTGTATAATAATACATGCATTTGCAGCCGACGCGACGTAGAGGGGCGGGTCGCTATTTAGGTATATAAACCGAACGTACAAACAAAAAGTGAAAACCTTTTTTGAAGATGATGTCGATGACGCTCGGGTAATCCTCAGCTTGCTGCAAGTCGCGCGTCATCTTGTAGATGCCTCCCGGAGGAATGGCACCCGGGTCTTCCAGGACCCCAGACTCGTAACTGGAGACATTGATGAAATTGACAAGAAGTTATTTTACAAATACAGATAGAAATTAAAAGAAAAATGGAACAGAGACATGTACATAGGTACATAATTAAGTTGCAGGAGATATAGAGGCCTCCTCCCAAAGAGAGCAATTAATTAGGGATGTGTCATGATCGCCACGCTTGGCATTCGGGTTGGTGATCGCGGTATTGGTGTTAAGTACGTCTTTCCTAATATAGGTAGGCCTATGTCCAGCAGGGGACGTCGATCGACTGATATGAATATGATGACTTTAGGTACTGCTGCCCAGCCCGTGGTGTAACTCGACTACAGTCACGGGAGCCGGGTAACTAGATACCTAAAAGTAAAAAAGTAAAAAAGTATATTTTATTGCATGAAATACAGGTGTTGAGGCATAAATGTGATTCAATGTATTTCTACCGTTAAGTGTGCAATCAAGTCAGATTTACAATTTGTGTGTAATGAATTTAAATTAAATTGTATAGATATAATTAAAATTAAAAAAAAAGTGTAGATAGGAATAAAACAGATAATAAGAATTGATTTTAAAACAAAAGTCAGACTTAAAAATAACGAATGTCATGGAGTGGTTAAATCTTTGTCAGTAATAAATTCATTAATGGTATAGTAACATTTGCTAGAAAGTATAGTTTTAAGTTTTCTTTGGAACTCCAATCTCGGCAATAGTCTTATGCACTTTGGTAGTTTGTTATATATAGACGGGGCCATACCAAAGATACTATTGCTCATCATTGTGGTATTACCTACTCATTGAATTTTGGATTGAGGCGTTATAGTTATAGGTAGCCTTATTGTTACCAAATAAGGAAATTGAACTTGAACTAAGTTCCTACTTATTTCAAGAAAATGTCTGGATTGAAATAAATATGGAAAAGGCAATTTACCTGATGTGCATTATGTTCTCATCGGTAGACCAAGGTTCCTTGGGCGTCGCAGACACTGGGATATTCTCCTGCTTTGCATATTCTATCAAATCGCTGCGCCCTTGGAAGCGGTCGAAGAATTCTGGTAGACGCCATGGTGCTATGATCTACGAAAAATACTCATCATCATCATTAACCTATAGTAGTCCACTGCTGGACATATGCCTCCCCTAATGAGCGCAATAGCGCTTCGCAAGTCTTAAGCTAACCGCATCCAGCAAAAAACTTGATAAAAACTCATTGGTACACACGAGACTTAAGTCTTAACTAAAGACATTTCATCACACAAACTTTGGATTAATTCAAGGGCTAAACCAATGGATTCTGTCAATTATTTTATTCAAGAGGCAGGGACGAGTAATATAACCTCAAGAAACTACGATAACACTTACAGTATGTATTATATTATCCGTGACACTACTAAGAAAATAAAATCGTATCCATACCTTTCCTGTAGGCCATAGAGCGTAAACGCTGAGTTCAAATCTGACTTGGTCATTTCCTTTGCCAGTGGCTCCATGGGCAATATATCTGAAAAGAGAAGTCTATAAGAAACTAGATCTGCCTGCGGCTTCGCACTTTACCGGGATAAAAAGGTTGCAGCAATAAGTGAAATCCAGTTGCTCATAATTAACATTTGAGCCCTTACTTAGCACCCAGTTTCTTAGCAGCCATCACAAGGGCCACGGAGATGCACGGCCGAGCGAGGGAAGTGCCGAGGTAGTACCGCCCTTCGTAAACCAAGCCCATCTGGACAGCTGGCAGCATGTAGTTCGATACGAACTCCTTGCGTAAATCTTCTACTATCACCTGTGGAAGAAAAATCAATTTGTCATGATCACTAACACTTTCATGGCCCAAGACGCGCATGTCCGTCGCGTCATATTCGCGCCGCTCCAGTTAACACCACCATGCCTGGGCAGGCAGTAGGTACCTATTACCCTACGTAATGCGTTACGAGACATCAGTCAGCTATATTTAGAGCTAGCGCCAAAGTTAGTCGGTTTCAAGCCTTTCTCACCCCGCTCATATCGGATCAGACCGTCATGTAAGTAGGGTTTTTTTAAATATTTTTTTTTCGATAGAACTTTGTTTGACCACAATCTCATCTGATAGCAAGTAAGGATGTGGCCGACGTTGTATGACGAAGATAGACTAGAAGAAATCTATTCACTCTTGCCTGGAAGAGACCAGGCCGGTAACTAGCCGAAAAAACAGTAGTATGCTGCAAGTTCCATTCCTTAGTGGTGCGAATGATGAAGCTGGAAGAAAATAACTTCGTGCGAGTGTAAGTACATACCTATGTATGTATAGGTACACTAGTTAAGGATGGTATTATGGTAGGTCGACAGATAGGTATAGTACCAAACATGTACCAAATAAATATATTTTTTGTTCCATCAAAAGGAGTATGCATTATTAGGTAAGTAAGTAGGTACTTACATCTTTAGCTCCGATGGCGCTAGCCTTTTGTTTTGCTTTCGTGAAATCTTCATTTTGACCTACGTCAGCCATGAGGCAAACGACGTCGTAATTCTTCTGGATCAACCTGTAGAAGTTTCATCACTTTAAAAATATTCTTAGGTGCTTATGAGAATTAGACGTGGCAGCAAGTATTTAATAATAATTTGGTCCGTAGTTAGCCCTACCAAACCAACCGTCTCAAATTTTAACTTATTATAGATCAGGAACTGTGGTAAAGATGAATAGGCACTAGTACTAGCTATAAACTAGAAAAAATCTACCTATCCTTTTGAAGACAGACTTGGGACAGAAAAAATATAAAATAATCCATTAAGTAATAAATAATTTCGAAACATTTACCATTTTAATATGCAGCTGGTGTCCAAACCGCCGGAGTAAGCTAAGATCACTAGGTCTTTCACCATCTTGGGTTGTTTTTTCTTAACAGATTTTATTATTCCTCAGAGACGCCAGAGATGCTATCCACAAAAGACACAATAAGACTAATAGCAAAGCTTTCGTGCAATACCCTTTTGTTTCGATAACACTGAGGTCAACATAAACAGAGATAGGAGAAAATTCTTGCAATGTTCATTAATGTAGATTATGAATGACTATTATGTACATATGAGGCAAGTAGCCTACCTATAAAAAATTGGGAACCGTAAATATTAGTTATTATAAAATTTCATTTTATTTCGAAATGGACCTTGAAACTATTTATATAAATAAAAATAAATGCAAAAAGAAGTATGCATCGACCGGGAATCGAACCCGGGCCGCCCGCGTGGCAGGCGAGCATTCTACCACTGAACCATCGATGCTTATGATTGGTGGTCAAATTTAATTACCATAACGGGGATGTAAATACCTACCTTATATAACTTCACTCTCCAAAGCCTTCTCAGTAGTCCCTTCATGGTGTTTCTATTGTGTGTCAGACCGTTTGACTTGAAATCACTATCTGTAACATTGAATATTCCCCTTATGATTAAAATATTACGCTATGTACGAGATAACCCCTTAAAATATTACGCTATGTACGAGATAACTTCTATACCTACATACCTACAGAGAACATCGACACTAGTTATTTATGATGCTTTTGATTAATCGTGATTCAAAATAACCATTACTTATGCTTAAAATAGCTCAGAGTGCTCATGATACCCACGTGAGTTATTTGCTTGTAAAGTTTATATTAAATAAAAAAACGGAGATGATTAAACAATTTAATGACATTTTCAACATTCAATACTGATAAACATAATTTGTATTTCACTATTATATATTTCACATTATTTTGTATTAGTAATTGCATCATCAACAGATAAATATAATTGCACCGTGTAAAGTGCCTAAATACTGGAGTCTGTACCATTGCTTTTCGGTTCACATTTTGGTATGTAGTTAATTAGTGTTTTATATCATTGCTAACTTATAAACGCCATATGTATATTATTATATTACCTTACAAACGGCATACATATCTTTTGGAATTTTCCCCTTACACCTGTCTAGGAAATATGAAACATTTGATGTCGTTTATAAGAATGCAGTTCAGTTTATGTACAGAACTCCTAAATCCTATACAATATTATCTAGAAGGAATTAGTCTAGTTGTATAAATAGAACATTACAAATGTAATGAGAAGTCAAAGTTTGTATAAGATAAGAAATTTAAGTTGACACACTCTTTTGCAAGCAAATCAAACCCAGGGATTTGTTGTCTAGGATAGAAAAGAGGTCAATTACGTCACTTTATCATCTTGTGTACATTATTTGCAAATAATTCCTTCAACGTCAATAATAATTATACGCAATGTATGACAATGCCATGTCATTATTGTATATTCTACCCTAGAGAACAATCTCCGAGCTTGGCCTGGATTTCTTGTGTACTATAGCAAGAGATACAAAAGAGTGTGTTTAAGTTAAAATCACACCAATGAGTTAAGAAACTACACACACACACGTAATTACAGACTGGAATGTAAACATAATTGTTTCGAAAACCTTTAGAATATTTTATAAACAGTAAAGTCTAAAGCGACAGGCCGAGAACTAACCACATAATCTAGCAACCTTAGCATTTATGGGTAACATACGAGTTACTTTCTCATGCACATTTTGTAAGATAAATCTTTATAAGATTCTAATCAATAAATACAGACACATACAAGGTTTATAATTAATAAGGAAAATGTATTGAGACTTCTAAAGATAGCACAATAACAATGCAAATGTTTATAATAATTTGTGATAAGGCGATTATACATACAGCGAGCTATTGCGTTATTGTAAATTGATAAAATCCAGTGTCTGGAAACGTTAATGAATTGTACTTCGTAAACATTTTTTTAGGGCACATCATGAGATATGCAAACATTAACTACGGGTTAAAATGTTAAAATCTAGCGTTATATTCAAATAATGCATCTAATAGCCACTCCTAAAGTAAGAACGATAAAGGGCGAATATGCCCTTACCTAGTCTAATACTTTGATTTTATATTCAATATTTTGTTACATTATCATCACTCAGTCTAAATTAATCAATACTAACAATAAATTAAGATTAAATCCGACTTACAAAATAAATTAAATAATAACACGATTCAAAATCTTAACAATCCATGTAAGACAATAATAGTTAAAATTTGAGAAATTAACAACAATATAAAATATTTTAATTATAACACACTGCTAAATTCAAACATTTAGGGGAACAGTAATTAATCGGGGTTAAAAAAATATTAAATTTGATGAAATGATATAATACTCATAGAATTTACAGGCTTTAAACTTTATCTAAGCCTGATTATACCATCTACAGTTATAGGCAAAACTCGTTGAAATCACAAGCGATAAGATTTTAACTTATTTGCCGACCAATCATTTGGCAAATGTGGGTCTTTGGTAACATTCAACTATACACCACTTATTAGGATTTGTTGAAACAACACAGAGAAAGACCTTCCAAAATACTAAGTAACAGCGACAAATAACTCGTTTTAAATAGTCTAGATAGATAAATGAATGTATAGAAATGCGCACGTCAACTAAAACGATCAAGGTCCTCCCAGACACAAATGAACCACAGAATCTGCAAAAAAGTTAACCTTTTCCAACCATTTCTGTAGAAGGATGTTCGAAACTGTACAATTGAGGCAATATGACGCAGTTTTGTAGATCGAGAATTAATATCATCTCATCAGCCGGTTTCTCGACCGCTGATTGGTTGAACAATGATTTAACAAGCATTTAGCCATAATAAAATTACTATAGCGTTTGTAAAATGCATAACTATTCAGCAATTGATAAGAGATTGTGATTTGACAGACTGGTCTACAAATCTTACTTCAAATCAACCAAAAAGCACTTGACGAGAAGTTTGACCATTGAAGCTTAATCAGTGTTTAAGAAATATGTGGTTCTTCACCAGATATGGTGGAGGCGCCATTATTCTGCATCTTCTTCAGTTTAAGCAGTGAGAGAGCTGAGGTCTGAGAGGAAGTTATCAGGAGTTGTGATGTGCGAGGAGCCGATGATGACCTCCCAAGTCTTGACTGCGTTCGTCACTTCGTAGGCGCAACGGATCTCCGAGAAGCAAAGTCCTGGAATGAAAGAATATACATTATTTTTAGTATTGTGTGACTCTTTAGGATTCCGTACCGAAGGGGTGCTTAAACTTTTGTAACTATCATGGTTATTATCACAAAACTCACTTATAACGGGATATTTACCATGATTTGATTTTTCCAATTTCAAATATTGAATTAAACTCGAATCATGGTAAATATCGCGTTATAAGTCACTTATGCGAAAGGTGCTATGCCAACAGGGCCCACTTAGTCCGCTGTCTATCTATCTGACAGCGGACTGTATATTATGCACCGTAATTGGTTGAAATCTTAGTATGTTTTTCTTATTACATAGCGTGTCTTACTTTTCTATTGCCGCTATAACAATAAACGGGAAAGAAAAGCTTTCGTGCGAGTCTGATTTGCATTCTCCGGTTTTTGTTCATAGAGTGTAATCTAGTAGTTATGAAAGTAACCCCAAAATATGAGTAAAAGAAAAGATGTAACTCACCTCCCACAATGAAAACAATCAGACGCGGTACATTCTTGATGGTTTGCTGGGCCTTGTCCTTATGCCAATGTCCGTAGCGGACGCTGCAATCATAAATTAAATCATCAGTCCCCGATAATAATGTATTTACTTCGATAAGCTTTCATTCACAAAAATAGAAAAAGAGATATAGAAAGAAGAAATATTCTAACTCTAAGAGTTTCACTACTAAGATAGAACCACTATTTACTTACTTAGATTTACTTTCATCGTGAGGAAAGGAAAGGGAAGAAAAAGTCGTTCAAGTCAGTTTGAAAAGCCTAATCAATCAAATTGTTAGGTGAATAAGGCTGCGATTTCAAAGAAGTAGGCACAGCGGAAGTGGTTTTATTCGCCTTAATTGGGGATTTAATGGGAGAGCACTTTTCATTGTAATACTACATATGCATTGACTAGTCGGCAAGTAAATTCAATTTGGTAAAGGCCTCTGAATAAGATTCTGCACAAAAGGAAGCAGCCAGGTAGTATATTGTATTTCATATTTAGCTTAGTTTCTTTTTGTAATTGTTAGTTAAAAAGTTACAATATATTATGCAACTGACTTGTTATCAAAGTCTTAACTTTCTATTTTCTCATCAAGTAAAAGATTTTATAAAAGCTTTTTGTTTTGATTATGTATTATCTCATACACGTGAGAATTTACCACTCCCGCTTTGGCCTATACTCGGTTCTAGAATAATAGATATTTTTTGTAAACAAAGGTGTTATAAAACCAAAGAAAAATTGGCGGAAAATATTTTACGATACTTCTATTTTTGGTATTTAAAGTCAAAAATCATTTATTTCTTTAGGCTTACAATATAAGCACTTAAACAAGTCATATTTTATACATTAAATTATTTTACTGTTTACTTCAATTTTTTGTCCGCTTGTATTGACAGCTTTCATTCGTTTCTCATTTTTGGACTTCCATTTGCGCCTTTTCGCTGAGCGAGTGCAATTATACGTCGTCGAAGTTTTCGTCTTTGTTATTAGTGGATTTCTGCTGTTACCCTGTCGTTTTCTATTATTTTATCATATTTGTTAAGCTTACATAAATATCTTCGATTACAAAAAATATCTTGTACTCTAGAACCGAGTGTAACAACGGGCCGTGAGTCAAAGTTAGATAATTACCTGGTCGGAGCTTGGTAGCCGGAGGTCTGCGCGCGACCAGCCAGGAATGGGAAGTGACGTTGGTCCAGCTTGTCTTCGATCGCATCTTCCATCAGATCCTGAAAGTAGAATGGGGGATTTATTTATTATACATTTGATTTGATTTTTTTATTATACATGTATTCCATATACATAAATAAAAAAATAGATCGAATACAATACTATCTGTATTCCAATTTATGCTTGTCGGATTGCTTAGCTGTAAGGAACTTACTTTTTATTAGAGTTCCTGAGTTAGAGTTAAATGATGCTGTGTGAATTGTTCAACATATTTATTTACTAGCGGATCTTCCCGGCTTCGCAAGGATCCCTAACTTTTTTGAAAATATAATATAGCCTATGTTCACCAGGGATAGTGTAGCTTCCCAACGGTGAAAGAATTTTTCAAATCGGTCCAGTAGTTTCCGAGCCTATTCACTACAAACAAACAAAAAATCAAACCTTTCCTCTTTATAATATTAGTATAGATTATGTTTGCAAGTGCTTTAACAATGAACCTTGTTCGTACCGTCTATATTGTTCGTTCATGTCCAGTCCATCCCAAGGTTGCCTGGAAGAGATCGCTCTCAGCGATATGGCCGCCCTTTATACCTTTATTTTAAGTTTTTATCTCTGTATTATTTTCTGTTTTGTGTGGTGTAATAAAGTGTTATCTATCTATCTTGTTCAAACGTTTTTGTTATACAGCCAGCTTTTATTTACATTTAGTGCCTAAGCCCTCAAACTCGAGAGTTATTTCTTTGTCTTGAAAAATACAAACATGAAAACCAAAAAAAAAAATAACGTTTCGTAGACATGCAATAACTGTTTGGTGTCTCATAACAAAATCTACGATTTCTTTTATATTGATATCTTGTGTACAGTTGGAAAGTTTCAAATGTATTTTATTAATAAACATTTTAGTTCTCCTGTTTTGTATTTACCTTGATAATAGGCGTCCACCGCGACATCTGGTAGGTTTGTTCTGTAATCCTTTCCTTCCTTGAGACTTGGTAGACTTTCTTCCTGTTGCCCTGTTAGTAAATACAAAGTGATTAAGATTCAACCAAATTTCAATATTCTAAAGGGTTTTGTGGGTAACCAAACAACTTATTGAGATAGTTTCAAAAGGTACAACTAAATTGCAATTTTTTTGCCGTGGTAGTAGCAGCTTTAGAATCTACCACTCGCTCGATGTTGTTAAGTTGACTAAGGGATACTACCAGAGGAACAGTAGCGTCTATGTATATTTAATAAGTCCACTGAGATCCTGAAACCCTCATGATGATGTGGATTATGGCAATACCCTTAAATGATAAGAGCCACCGGCGCGTATCAGCGGAATTCTATGTCAAGCAGTGGACTAATATAGGCTGTAGGTAGACCATCAGGTATTCAAGCCAGATGAAGCATTAATTGCATTTATTAAAGAATAGCAACAAATCTTAACTAGTAATTTACAAGGAAACAATTATGGTTAAGCTAACGCTAAGCTGCAGACTGTTGCAAACAATCTAGAGGATGCACAACTGATCAATACCAGCCGGAAGCATCCCACACACTGGCTGTATAGCCCCGCTGTATGGCCAAATTACACTATGACCCCCCATAAACATCCCATTAGGACCACTTTACTTACATCAATGCAGACGTTGAGGCCAAGATTGGCGATGTTGAGTAAAGTCTGCTTGTCAGACGGCTCGAGCTGCGCGTGAGTGACCAGCTTGTTCAGATTCTCCTCGGAAATACCATTCTTAGACATGATGTAGAGAGCGATTATACGCATCTTGTTGAAGTTTATCACCGCCTGAAAGAAAAAAATATTATTAATTATTATTTATCGTTGTAGTATTTCCATTACGTTTACCTTGCCTTTCAGCGATCGTGGTCACAGGGTGACTGAAAGTTACAGCTGGGATTGACGGCAGTATCCACGACTAGTCAAGTAAAGATACATTGTATAGGAGCAGAGGTTATACCTCAATGATTCAACAGATTGGCGTCTAATCGATCCTTTTTTTTTTTCAAATTTGACAACATATTTGATAATTGGTTTGATCCATCTGAATTTTAATAACCAGCTTACCGCTTGTCATTTCAATTCAGATGAATAAAACTTATTTTGAAGCACATATTCTGTACTATCATTCAGAAACAAAAATAAAGTAGCTTGACAGTTTAGATTTAATGCAAAAGCTAATAATTAAAAAAAAAAGTTTTATGATTATCTTTTCCTCTATTATAAAATAGAAATTGCAACAATATTCTCATTACTTTTATTGTTATTGTGTATTACATTATTGGCTATCAAATAAGTCTTCTATCGTCTTCCTAGGACCCCTACATGGGTAGCTATAGCTTAATCAGTACAAGCACCCGTGCTTCCAGGCAAAAGAAAACAAAATGGCTGCCATTTTATCATGGAGAGAAAAAAAGATAGGCATAGTGATTTGTCGATAAAATTAACTCGACTCCGGTCTCCTCTCTATATTATGAAATCCATGAAATAGCTAAAAAAGTTGTTACCTGATCTAGCAGCACTGGCACAATGCTCCTCATGTGATCTTTGATCTTTTCGCCCTCTGCATCAGTGCCCATAGCCAGGTCCTATAAATTAATTTTAAAATAATTAAACGAATGGAGAAAGGACGACGTTTAATGTCATTTAAAACATTAAAGTAATGAAATTGGCGCAGCCAGAGGATATTCCATCATCATCACCAACTACCGGTCCTTATCCCACACAGAGTGCGGTTAACACATGTTTTCCTTAATCTTATCTATCAGCCGTCATCTCTGTACATACACTTTTCTAACGCATGTCTTTTTCACACAGTCCATCAATGAAGGATATTCTAATTGTATTTTAATAGGAATTAGTATTGGTAGGTGTACCATAAGGTACGCAAAGTACTATAAATATTGTTTATGTAAATGACGATCTCTGTGGCGCGGTGGGCGAGGGTCCGCTGCGGGTTCTATCCCGCCGCATGACATTCGTGTGTACGATCTGTACGGTTCACGTACAACACATATTATATAAAACTATTTCGGCTGACCCGGCATTCAGCCGCGACCTACATTTTCAGATATTTTTTCCGGGTGTTCTGGTCGTATAATAAAAATATCTATCTATGTAATATATTTTATTAAGTATATCAGTCATCTAGTATTCATAACACAAGCATTGCTTAGCTTGGGGCTGCTAGATAACGCTGTGTAGATTGTCCAGCATTATACATATATTATATTTATTTAAATTATTTACGTTAACCTAGTGCACCCAAACAGGATCTATTTTATATGTTCATACCTGCTCAACCTTGCAGAGTTTGTCGACATATCCCTGGTACGACTTCATACAATCCTCAGCGAGACGCAGGTGCGTCGCATACTTGGATAACTCCTTCTGGTACTGGGGCATTTTCTTGATCATCTGGGATAGATCGCGCATGGATTGCTTGTCACCTACAAAATAAAACAAAAAAGTTGTAAGCAGGTAACATAAAACTTATTTAAATAAGTTAAATTTCTAAAACCGTTAATACTGCTTATCTTGGGGCTAGATGATGCTGTGTGAATTGTCCAGCATTATTTATTTATATTTATTTAATACTGACATCACAGCTTTAACCTCACAGCCTCTAAGATTATAGTAGTATGATTACTTTAATATATCCTCAGAGACTGATAGCGAGGCTGAACACATGATAGCGCTCATTATTAGAACATTCCTTGCTCATTGTCAGAATAGGTACTGATCGCAGATACACTTTTCACATTTGTAAAAATCGTAGTATTTATAGTAGAACTACTTCATTGTGAAGTAAACAATTATTATTATGAACGTTGGTCTTCTTCCAACTCAAATAAGGTTTGTGTAACCCACTTACATTCACAATCGACTCTTAAATGACTACAAAAGGGAATACGAAAATCCGACAATAAAAATATTAATGTACACATCAATTAAGTTAGTTTTGCAGTTGTTAATTGAAGGGGACCAATGTTTACAGTAAACTAGCTTGTGCCAGCCAATTTTCCGGGATAAATGGTAGGTAGCCTAGCGATAATTCAGGTTTATAACTACATCTAAACAAAATTCCAGCACAATCCGTTTAGTTCAGTAGTTTTGTCGTAAACCAGTAACAACCATAGTACATTATCCATCTATACAAACTTTCACATTTATAACATTAGTGCGTATCAAAGTCGGACCAATCTCAATCAATTTGACGACCTCTGTGGCGCGGTGGGCGAAGGTACACAATAACAATAACTTGATGATAACACAATATCTGCTTAGCTTGGTACTAGAATCCTGCTATGTGGATTTTCCAGCACTATTTATTCCTTTAGTTAATGTTATCAAAAGAACTTCCTCAAGTAGGACCTACCTCCACCCATGCGTTTGGAGTCCGTGAACTTCTTCAGATTCTTCGTGACGGACTGCGACACGACGGCGATGTGCTGATGACGTAACTCCACCCACAGCTCGTCATTCTCATCTAAGAGCACCTCTTTTAGCTGCTGGCCTTGTCCAGCTTCATACCTAGAACATAGATTATTGCTTTATTCTACACAATTTTAATATGACAATTGTTATCGCGTAGATACTTCCTATCGACAAAACTATGGCCATGATTGGATGACGATGACAAAAGCAAGACCACCTAGAATGGAGGCGCGTCGACTTCCAAAATCATAATTTCTAAGCAGAATACGATAATTCCAGATGATGAACGCAACCGACCAATATGACAGACAAAGATGTCAATTATTATGGACTAGCTGCGCCACGCGGCTTCGCCCTCGTCGAAATATATGTTTCAAATAGTTTATAAACCTTCCTCCTGAATCACTCTATCTATAAAAAAAACTACATCGAAATCCGTTGCGTAGTTTTAAAGATCTAAGCATTCATAGGGACAGACAAGACAGCGGGAAGCGACTTTGTTTTATACTATGTAGTGATGAACAAATGATTCTTCGAAATTTTGCTGCTTCTACAAAATATGTTTACTTTTGCATAGTATAATGTAAGCAGACATAAACCCGCAATACCGGGCACGAGACATATCTGGCATCACCATTTCTATGCAAAAGATCTAATATACTAACTTGTAGACATCGTTCTCGATAGGCAGTAGATCGTAAGCCATAGCCTGCAGAGTCAGCTCGTGTAGAAGCGGAGACACGCAGTCGAAGCCGCGGTCGATCACTAGCAGTTGAGAGCGCGCCTTCTCCGGCCCTTCGCCCATTGTCGGCTCATCAGCCTGCACACAAAATTATGAATATATTAAATACTCTCAAATTATTAAATTCACATTTCTAAAATAATAATATAGCCTATGTCACCCGGGGATAGTGTAGCTTCCCAACGGTGAAAGTATTTTTAAAATCGGTCCAGTAGTTTCGGAGCCTATTCAAAAAATCAAATCTTTCCTCTTTATAATATTAGTATAGATAGATGCCATAAAAGTAGAAACGCGCGTGCAGTCAATGGTTTTTTCCTTTCGCCTTACCTTATAGGCATCCAATTTCTGTTGGATGAGCTGAGCAAGCTCGACATTACGCTCCCAATCGCTGGAAAAAACAGTGATGCGTAAGTATAGTCTTAAAAATTTTGGAAACTTATTAAAATTTATTTTCAGACTGAAGTGTCCAACTGCAGGGCAAAGGCCTTAATTAATGAATGCTATATAAATAAGTTATTTCCGCAGTATCTCTACTCATTTATATATTGAACCGAATATGTTGGTCTCTAAAAGCATAGATTAAGTAATTAGGGCAAGCATTCTTATTAAGTAATGTGTCGTGTTATGTGTTATGTTTGGTGTCAAATAAATGTATTTTCTTTCTTTCTTTCATCGACCTGCGAAAGACTGCAGGTAGATGCTGGATGCGTCAAGCTGAAGACAGGACGCTACGGCACTCGTTAGGGGAGGCCTATGTCCAGCTATGGACTAACAAAGGATGATGATAGATTAGGTAATGTATGTAAAGACATGATATATCAACATACATGCGATAGCGCACAGATGGGTATTCTCCGAGAGTAGCGCAGAGGGTTGCAATCTGCTCAGCGATACGTTCCATATTAGCGTTGCGAGTCTGCGCTAGCGCAGGGTTGTACATGCATTGGAACGTTTCGGGGGAATCCAGAGAGAACACCTAAAAAGGAAATACAAATGAATTATAAGCACAAAATACCTAGCTTCTGTCGATCCTTACCGTGAACTGTAACTGCACTCCATATTCGAAGGTGGATTCCGACGCTAATGTTTATACTCTTGCTATGCAATACTTCAGAATTCAGATGTATTTATTTTCTTTAGGCTTACAAATAAGCACTTAGACAAGTCATATGTAAACAGTACTCTACTCTGTGTTGATTAAATATAAAAATTACCTATGTAGAACCACAGAACGACATTATATTTACAAATTAAATTTACCTGACTTTCATAAGGCAAGAAAGCAATGTTGATTTCTTTCAAAGTTTTGATCTTCCGTGCCGCTGATGACTTGCAGATCTCATTGAACAGTTCCTCAGGGCATACTAACCATTAGCAGCATGTAAACAATATTATGATGTAGAATTTTTATAGAAAAATGGAGACAGAAAATGAGAAATATTTTCTGCCTCACAAGACCTATATTCATAGAAAGAAAATTGATGACAAACCTGCTGCTCATATGGAATGAAAGCAATGTTGATTTCCTTTAACGTTTTGATGTATTTAGCTATTGGACTATGAGACAACGCATCAAACAGAACATCAGGACAAGCTGAAAAAACAAAAAAAAAATGCAACATAAACGTAAAAGCCCTACTAGAAAAAAAGGGAAGCTACAAAACGAATAAAAAATGTCATAACATTTAAAATTACTACCAGAAATTACAATAATTTACAATACAACTTATATTTCTTTATGTAATGTTAGCACGCCAACCTTTTTATTTTAAACATGTGTTTCCTGGTTGGCAGGTAGAAAATGCCTCGGCATTAAGCCCACCCTTTGTACCCTTAATAGTGCAATGAAGTTTAAATAAAATATAACCACAAAAATTAAAAGTTAACTCAACGACCTCTGCGGCGCGGTGGGCGAAGGTCTGCCTACGACGTAGGAGGTTGCGGATTCGATCCCGCCTCAGGACAAATGTTTGTATGATCTGCAGATATTTGTTCCGGTCTGGTCCTTTTCTATGTATAATAAAAAATATCTATCTATGTAATGTATTGTATTATGAATTATCAGTACAGGTATCTAGTACCCATCGTAGGTACCCATAACGAAATAAAATTCCTTTGACTAGTTTTAGAAAGTAACACATACCTTCAGTGAAGAAGACATGAGCAGCCTTGTACATGATGCGGTTACCGACGGAGAAGTCGTTGATCAGAGCATGGACGGACTTCTCGCATGGAGTAATGAGGTAGATCCCATCCATTGTGCAGAGTGGTTCTCTCTTCTTGTGAATGTCTTCCACCACTGATTGAAAACAAGAGATTTTTTAAAATCATTTAATTGTTAGATTTCTGTTTAGAAAAATCTAGTTAAAAAAAAAACTGACTTTATGAAAGGAGGAGTATTTTACTTTAAAGGAGACATATTTTATTTGTAATGTTACTACTGAAACTGTCATAACATTTTTAATATGCTTTTTAACATATTTCCGCTCATGTTATCAAGGTGTATGATGCAATAAAAGATTAGTCAATGGTCTCAAATCAAATGTAACTAGACATTCTAATGTTATTTGTTTGAAAACATCTTTTACCTGCCAACTCTTAGTCTAATAGAGTACTAAGTACCAGGGGCCAAATTCTGTAAACTAATTCCTTTATTATGAAAATAGTATTGTCGCAGAATCATCCATTGAGGAAGTAATCTCTAGATAGTGCATGGAGGGATTAACACAGTGTTTTTGAACTTCTGTGGTTACTTTCCTCGATCTATAGTTATTTCCATCAAAGGTAAAATGCCAAATGTTGACATTCCAAGACAATACCATTGTTATGGTGATGTGATTAGCTTAGTGAAATTAAGGCCCAGTGTATACTATTTTTATCAGAGCAGTACTTACAAGTGATTCCTTCTGCTGAGATGTCGTGCATCTTGCAGCAAGCAGACACCATGCGCATGGAGAGCTGGTCCACAATGAGGATGCGCCATTCTATGCGCTGTGACTCCTTGCCTTTGGGACCGCGATAGCGGATCACCTCATTCATAATCTCTGTCAATTATATTTTTATTTTGTATTGCCATCAGGAAATCAATAAATGCAACGATAAAGGCTAGGCCATTGAAATTTCTTGTGTGACAATTTCTTAATTAGGTACATACAATTCATTCCTATAATTTTCAAGTTATTTCTATATTCGATTCTAAGGGTGTCCTCACGTAGCATACAAACGCCGGTCATTTATCTCTTTCTACGCGATTCTGAGATGTAGGAAGCATGACGCAGGTATCGCCCCCACCCACCCCTCTATGACCTAAGAAAATCAATAACTCGCCTTTACAGACCATACTTGGATGTCAGACTCGTTATTAGTTGTTTTATATAAGGGACAAAACACAATAAGTATGTTTGTTAAATAATCAGCACTAGAAGGCTAAAATTGTTGTATTATTGAAAACATTATCGACGAAACATGAATTTACACAATAGGTAAGTTGTCCAATTCAACACAATTTGAAACAACGGTACTGGGTAAATAAATTGAATATAGTGATACTTGTATTATATTGCAGTCTTTTGGTCTTTATTGCATTAGAATGAGCTCCAAATACGATAAATATGCAATCATTAGTCATCGACCAGCGAATCTAAGTCGTTTAATAACTATTGTTGGGAGGTTTTTCATGTACAAAATCATGAATTACTGAATGGAGAAATAATTCTACATTTGTTTTATATATAAAAATGTTTCAGAACGGCTTGAAATCTCATGAAAATTAATTTTTTACTCACTTTGTCCGACAAGAGCTTTGAGAGCCATCTTGATTCACTCACAAACTGACAAATTGTTGTGACATTGACAGCTAATGAAACGAATGAAACGTCAACCAGATGTCGACAATTTCATGTGTCAAGTGCTGCCGCCCCCGCCGGTAGCCCTTCGAAAAGTATGCAAACAAAATGGATAGCAATGGTGGAAAGTCATTATTTTTCGTGTATATAATGAATAGATAAATATTTCAATCCCTTCAAAAATTAGTTTATTTTTATTATAAAATACGAGTGGAATGGAATGTTAAAAATTGTATTTTGCGATGATAACAAAGAGATCGATATTTCTATAAGAAAGAGATAAAACATATCGATCTCTCTTTCTGTCTCTCATTACCACAGAAATCAGAAAACAGCGACGCAGCGCCACTACATAGAAAAGCCATTCAGTATTTTTTATGCATGTGCTAGGAAGACTTGTGCTCATTTTCGTAACGGAGTGAAAATCACGTGCGTGCGCGTAGAACTAAATTCTATGTTTGATTGACATAAAGTACAAGCCTGAATTAATAGGTAATAGTATTTTTATTTTATTTTCTCTTGTATTTTTTATAGTTTAGGTAGGTAGGTTTCAAGTAGTTAAGCTGGTATAAAGAGAAAAATAGTAATAGGTCAAAAATTTTATTTAAGTCTTACTACTGCGATTTTTTTAGAGTTTACTCACTTATTTCATGAATGGATTTGGTAGATACATATACATTACATTGTTTGAACCCACATATAATTATATAGGTATTCATTAATATGTAGGTAGGTATCTATTTGTTTACTTTGGTCTGTAATTAAATTAGTTTCTTCGGAATTATTTATGTGCCCTTGAATAATAGATATACCTACATAATATGGGTTGGGTTAAATGCCTGTATGTCATGTAGTAGTAGGTATAGTTATAGTACCTACCTACATACCTAAAGTTGCAGCAACCTAAGATTAAAAATCTACTACAAATAAACAATCTCACTACAGGTGGCGTTGGCACTAACTTAGTACCTACCCATTAAACTTCCTAAGTTTTTATTATAATAATACCTATATGCTTGACTGTCAAAGATTCTAACTTATTCAAGTGTTGATATTTTTTTGCATAGAGATTAGAGATCGTATAAATCGATGAACCTATATAGTTTTGCATTTTTCTTAATGCTGCGATAATGTTCTATGTTTGATTCATGTTGTTTTTATTGGCAGTTGGTGAAAGCGAGTTGAGTTGTTACGACGACGATCGAGAAGCCAGCAGCTCTGCCGCGCCAGGCACAATTTGGCAGAAGTCGTGAATAAAATAACATTTAACAATAAAATATTATGAATGAACAGATAAGTGCGTGTGTTGAATTAAGTGTTGTGTAGTGAACTTTGTGCAACTATCTACAATGAGGACGGATGATTTGCTTGTGATCTCCTACCCTTGCCGCGCTGAAGGTTGGCTGGATAGATGTGGTGAGTATAAATCTAAATACCTACCTCTTTTATTAGGTACAGGTACCCACCCATAGATATTATCTACCAAAATACATAGCTATCTGGGATAGGTTTACCTGCATGCAAAGAGCTAGTTATTTTAAGCGTTACATTACACGATTGGCGAGTTATTCGGGACGATTTACGTAAGTACTCAATCAGCGACATGAGGTCACTCTTTTATAGACGGGTTACAAATACAGGTACCAATGTTTTAAGACTTTCGACTTCGAGCATTCCGCCATCTTACCTTCCTCCCCATTATTTCAATATCTACTAACAAATTAAACCACTAGCTAATATAAATTTGATTCATAGTGAATCGTGGAAATTTATTTTTAATGTGATTAACCATAACGATATTGTAAATGAGATAACTAGCTACTTGTTGTGATATTGATTTGTTTGCTGCCCGACACGATGACGTGGTTGTACTGATTAAGTCAAATTGCACAACACAATGCCTAGTGGGAGTTTAACAATCATGGGGATCGAGCAATTCTTTATGTTTGCTGTAACGTTTAATCGTCTTGCTTGGAAGGCGCCAGTTTTAATTGTTGGTCTCCTATCGAGAAGACGTCACCTCGTCGTATTTTTTCACACTCCTAAATTTTCAAAAAGCTTCTGTATTGCTAAACAGACACATGCACAAATCATAATAAACTCTAATCACAGAATAATTAAAGAAACTAAGCTAAGTATCCATAATATATCGAGCCACTAGTGTTTAAAATATTCTTTGCCACTGCTGTGCCAAACTGCCAATTAATCAGATTTACATAAATTAATCAATGACTGGACTAATTAATACAATGGCGGACCTTATCGTAGAGAGCAGTAGCAGGTCATTCGCGTATGCCCTACTTGTAGTGAAAACTATACGCCCCGCCGCCGGTGTTGTGGTTTTCTATCTAGTTTCTTTCGGTCCATTAGTTGGGCTGAACGTCGGACTTTCTATTTTCAATCTTTACCCATTGAAATAATTTATAAATAATATATTACTTTTCAAACTATTGACATTTATTGTTTTTGTATCAATTGGAAATTGTACGATCCTAGCACAGTAGAAAATTGTTTACAAAGAAAGATCGTGCTATATGTAAGTTGTAAGAACAAAGCAGAAAAGTACGAACAGTAAGTATATCAACCAACTTTGGTGTGGTAAACGTGACGAGAAAAGCTCCGTTATTTCAATAAAGTACCTGCCTGCCTGGTGGATGGAAAAGACACGTGCCGCGCCTGCGAATGACATTCGGTAGAAAGTAAACTCTCGCGTTAGGTAAGTATACCTTGTGCTTCACCTCCATCGGATGTCATGACGACTGACATCCGCTGCTATTGTTTTTAGTTGAAAAAATTTACTAATCTCACAAGTTAGCGTCTACTTTCTACAATACTTTCTATCCTGAGAATTCCTTAATAATACTTAATCAAGAGCTGACGAGCTGACTAATTGGTGCAAAGAGTTACATTACAAGATTTCAACTTTGTCCGTCCTTCATTGATCCGTTTTAATTGCAATAAAAATTGATTGCCCGCTGTACTGATACTTCGCTAAGCAATTTCTCAACAAGCGAATCGCTAACGGCAATCAGAAAAACCACTCAAATAGAACCAGGGTGAGTGCGTTGTTACAATCTAATGAAGGCGTTCAACAAAGGGTCTCACTGGACATGCGAATACGTCATTGGGTAATTATGTTCCCTAGGGCACCATTTGAAGGGGAATCTTTTGACACTGCTATAAATCAGGGTAACCTAACTGCTCAAATGAGTCGTTTGCACTATCTTTCTGATAGAATAGATGCTATCAAATAAAGTGCCTATGTAAATGTGAAATACGTCATTGGTTTAGGCTCCGTTGACCAAGCAAGTTGCACTAAATATCTTAATTCATTTCAGCTAGATACTGCTATAAGCCACCATGTCCAGCTGTGGACTAATGATGATGACGATGAGGCATAGTTGTACAGGAAAGCTAAACTGTTCATCTGTGTACACACCCAGCCATTGCATCACAGATAGAATTGCGTAAACCGAGAATTCCTGGTAAATAGAAGTCAAACTGTTCAAATATTTAACTAGGTACTAGATATATTTCGTTCGATATAGTCCAAATTTAATTGCTTCAATAAAACCCATATCATCAACTTGAATCTCAGTTACAACTAAATAATGCTCTGAGTATAAAAATACCTCAGTTCATAAAAAATAAAATAAAGATAAACAGTCTTGTCTATATGAAAATAGAACGAAGGTGTGCACTTGACTTGATGCAAATAGTTTCAGTAATTGCAAAAAATGCACAAATAATCTGGAAAGCTGCCAACTCTCCGAGCTCTTGAAGCTTTCGTTGTGTTCTCAGAATGATGACGTTATAACGAACCGGCTAATATTGAAATTTATCATTCAATTAGAAGAATAGAGAGGTCAGGGAAGCATACATCCCACGACCGCCCACTTATCAGCAAAACTGGACCGGGGCCGCCGGCAGTCCTATGAGCTGGCTGGACGAATCTTTACGAATTGATTTTAGCAGTTTACCTACTAAACATTGATCGGCGTATGTTAAATTTCTGCATAACTTGGATACATATTTATCATCATCTAGAATCTAGATGTTCCTACGACTATGTTCGCGTAAAGTTCGCAACAATGGTTTTTACTTTTTTGTGCGAAACCAAGTTACCCGTTATAGTTAAAACACCAATTTTCGGTTATGTTATAGAGAAAAATATTGCATGGTGGTAAGTAGGTCACATAATTGTGAAAAAACAATAGGGTTTTTCATATTTTCTAGGTTCTTCAAGTAATTTAGATAGCTGATAAAAAGTTTGCTATGTTGTATTGTAGGTAAAAGGTAGGTTGTAGGTCGAATACATCCGACAGAGAACCAAGGTTATCGACATAGCTCAAAGAATTAGCAAGCTGAAGTGGCAGTGGGCCGGCCATATCTCGCGAAGAACCGACGGCAAGCTGAAGACAGGGCGCTATGGCGCTCATTGGGGGAGGCCTATGTCCAGCAGTGGACTGCTATAGGCTGATGATGATGATGATGATTGTAGGTAATCTTTGCCTATACAAATTTCGAATTAATTGTAGTTTTGGAGTCTATCGATAATTATGTCATTGTGCTATCGACATACTGTTGATTTTTGTAGGTAATAAATAAATCTCTTCCAATTGATTCGTAGTTTGTTTAAGCGTTGGTTCATAGCTTACAATGTGCACAAAACTACATAACTGCTAGTTAGTTATCTTGTAAAAGCAGAAATTACAAAAACCAGTTTTTTTATAACGTCACTTTCCACCTTATGCCTATATTTTGGCCAAACAAGCTATGTAGCTGCCGGTACTCCTTAAAACTTTATGTAATAGGTACTTTACATTAACCTGCATCAAGATATGAGTTCGGATTAAAACTTGTTTGCTTTTCACTTTTACTCAGTCAATCATTGCTGCAATTTTATTTCTACGAGACCACTTTAACTACAAATCTTAAAGTGGTCTCGTAAGTATAAATCTTTACAATGGGGTCACTATTTGTGTTAGTATGATTTATGGGCGGGCATTGCACTCTTGAATTTGATGTAGTATCTACCTAACTCACCCTGTTAGATGTGTCTTTGAATAGTTTTGACAAAACTTAAATAATTGGAATGGTGCATGCTAAAGCCCCGCCTATACATTGAATGTTAAGTATATAATATACTTACGTATACAAATACTAGGTTAATGATTATAAATCATTAGGAAAGAGCTCGGGGGGAGGGGGGGTCCCTCTGAAGGATAGGATTCGTAACGAAATCATCCGACAGAGAATCAAAGTATTGGTAAACGTAGTGTAGGACGCCCTCCAGCCAGGTGACATGACGACCTGCGAAAGAGTGGACTATTATAGGTTGATGATGATAACCCAAATTAGTACGGTTATGGATATATTA
Source organism: Eupithecia abbreviata (assembly GCA_943735965.1). Lineage (NCBI taxonomy): Eukaryota > Metazoa > Arthropoda > Insecta > Lepidoptera > Geometridae > Eupithecia > Eupithecia abbreviata. The sequence goes on from OX030976.1 coordinate 10,129,450, forward strand.
CGGGGTTTCGTAATCAATGACTTAAATGTTATTGACCTGAGCAATAATGAAGTTGTTTATAATTATGTGCATTTCGTGTGGGTGTTTTAAACAAGACACCTTTAAAAGCCGCTGTCGAGCTTTCCATTGCTTATTCACACCTGCAGAATAGTCGAATAGACTGAGTATTATGTAAGAACCAGACTTTACCAGACTATGATAATAAGGTTAATTTCCAGTTCATTCAGAGTTCTACTTAAATGTTTTAATGAAGTGCCTGTACCAAGGTGTAAGATAGATAATATTCAATCTGTTGCTGCGGTCTTGCGTGACCATTATTGTGGCTGGTGCTGTGGCCATCTCCAGTTACTATGAGAACACATCATAATGAAAATAATACCTCATAATCAACTGTAGGTAGGTATTATCATTCGATCGCTTCTGAGAAAATCACACAGTGAAACACATACTATTCGGAAACAAAATATTGTAAATGTTCCGGTTAAAGAATTAAAGTTAGGTATATTTTCAAAACTTAGGTAGGTAGGGGTACTTTGTTGAATGACACAACTACCTAAGTCTTCAAATTCAAAATTTATTGTAGAAACTATACAAAAAGAATCTTAAAAGCTAGATGAAACAACAGTACTTATATAAATTAATTATAGACGATATCATGTTTAACTTTTATAACTAGGTAATGTATTGATTATAATTTTTAATGTCGTAATTCTTTAATGTCACAAAAACATTTTTCTATTGTCATGCCGTAAATTTAAGACAAAATTCCGTAGGTAGCCTCTTACGGCTCTGATTTTTAATAAGACCAAACCCAACTTAAGGGGTGAACATAAATTTCCACCAATTTCGTGCCGAAATCGTTATCATTACGACACTACAGTTTTAATTGACCCTACTATAAGCACTTTGACGCACGCAATATAACAATTCAACTCCCCACTGCGAATCTCAAAGGCAACGACTCCTTATCAGCAATGAATATGTCGTAATTTTGGGGGCATTAATTCTTGTAAAAACGTATCATTGTGAAAGCACGCGACTGGGTTTAAGCTTTGTAAGGTGCACAGACACAACAGACAGAGGGTCGTATTTGTCAATAATATTCGCGAGAAGAGAGGGGTTGCTATGGTGACGGGAGGCAGGATGACGGTCGCTGCCCTATGCCTTTACCAATGTCAGAGAATATAATAATACTAACGCCTATGTGCAAAATTGCAGTGCCTAGGGTTGGACTTAGAGAGTGGTGTGAATTTATCTCAATAATAGAGGTGAAAGTAGTTTATCTCTGTACTAACTTACCATACCAAGGCGCCAGTGAGGCGCTCCAAGACGCTAATAAACTTGTTTACTCTAAGCACATACATACCTACCTAAATATGTAGACAATACTGCTAGGTTGGTGCCATGTACCTACCCATGTAGGTTGGCAATTTTATCATACCCATATAATTTATATTCTCATGTAGGTATTTAAGATACGATATTGCCTTGCTGAGGGACAGCGGCGCGGTGGATGAATAATAATATTTATAATTCATACATAGACTGAGGATGATAAGTACCTATCATAAATTATACTTATGACCAATTTGGGGTACAAAAACAGAAAAATATTAAAAAAAACTTTTGAAACAAACTATCATGGTTATTTACACAAAAGTAATTTATAACGGGATATTTACATTTAGACAAAAAATGAGGATAGATCGGTAAGTCTGCCAATAATATTATTTAGCTTATAACTCGCAGTACCTATACCTACAGTTATTCCGTAATCATGGCGCATAAAACTGTGCCAATATATTGGAAATATAGGTTATAAATTACTTTTGTGAACCTATAAAAAATGTAGAAATCTCATAGAATTGTCACCTCTAGTCGCGAACACTTCCAAGTGCTCTATCTATGGTCCGAACCGCTTGGTCGGAGTTACATGACGCGCTCTGACGAGAGAGGACAGGGAGACGAGACTAGGGTGTTGCCACAGCATAAAATAATAGTTGCCATAGCGTCTGGCTTGACTCCTCTGGGAGGTGGAATTTTGCAAGGGGACACGAGCGCGTTGGGATGCCAGCACCCCATAAATTAGAACACCCTAAAGCGCATTGCATTTTAATGTTGAGCCCAAAGGTTGGCAAAAAACGTGCTTCCGCATAAAACAGACACTTTAGCGTTTAATCACTGTGGGATGGAATCTCTGCTTCAGAAATTCGCTTATCTATAACATAAGTACCTAGGTGTTCCTAATATTAATTTACAGATATTTATATATTTTTAATATATATAATTATATAATTTTTATTTATACATAATAAATAATACTAGTCATTCCACACATCATCATTTAGTCCCAAGATAAGCACAAGCGGAGCTTGTGTTATGGGTAAAATAATTACATAGATTGACATTTTTTAACATAGAAAATACCCAGACAGAATAAATATTTGCAGATTGTACTTACATTTTTCCCAAGATGGGAATCGAATCCGCAACCTCCGGCGTCGCAGGTGTGCCGCGACAGATCGGTCGTCGCAAATCAATTTCTATTATAGTTTTGAATTCTTTACAGAATTTGAACTTTCTGTCAATTTGAGCTCTTTCCAACAATACATAATGCTCAGTTTATCAAACTTGCTTGACGTCAAAACAAGAATTTTGTAATCATGCCATGTGAGTTGTTTACAAACATTTTAGTCTTGAGAATGGCTTGAGTATAGTCTTCACCACACGTCTACCTAGAATAGGTTCCCTTTCTGACGGAACCCTATTGAAACAGTGGGTATGGTAAAGGTTTAAAAATACAATCCGGAAGTAACACATGCAACATGAACCACATTAGGTTTAGTAATAAACCCGCCCGTTCTTTCTTTTGATCACCCTAATTCATAAAGATTTTATTTTGAAGCTAGTTTTAGAACGATAGACTCCACAGTCCACACCACAGAATGGAGATTCTGTGGTGTGGAGATATGGAGATTTTAGTTCTGCTTTCAACACAGTGCAGGCGGTTGCGGGTTCGAGTCCTGCCTTGGGCCCTGTTTGTACGATTTGCAATAGTTTGTGGTGGGATTTCTGGGCATTTTATATGTATAATAAAAAATAGGTAGGTACCTATCTATCTTTGTCATACACTTGTATTATGCAGGTATATCAGTCATCATCTAGTACCTACTCATAAACACAAGCTCTACTTAGTTTAGGGCTAGATGAGGTTGTGTGGATTGTCCAGCATTATTTATTTATAATTTTAGGTTGCCCTAATGTTTACAAAAATTGCATCTTGATATTGGCTGGAGTACATATATGAACATTCGAGGCATTACGAAAGTGCTGCATGTGGTTGTTGTTTCAACAAGTTTTTATAGATACCTAGTGAAGTAACGTTTTGCGTCTGATAAAAACCGAAAATCCACAATACATCACGTATTCATTTACAAGTTCACCCACTGTAGGCTATAGGCAGTACCGAATGGAATGAATATGACATCATCATCATCAGCCCATCATAGTCCACTGCTAGTCATTTGGCCTCCCCTAATGAGCACCATAGCACTCTGTCTTCAGCTTGCCGCATCCATCCAGCATCTGCCTGCAGTCTTTCGCAGGTCGTCATCCTATCTAACCGGAGGGCGTCCTACACTACGTTTCCCGAGTTGCGGTCTCCACTCAAGAACCCGTTTACCCCAGCAATTGTCAGATCAAATCTTCATGTCAAATATTACATACATAATTATAAAAAAATTCTACTTAAAATCCCTTAATTAATTTCACACTATTTTTAAATTTACTAATTTCTAGAACAGATCCCTCGGGAATACATTTTTTATCGGAAATACTCTCTATACAAAAGCGTTTTTTTATTCAAAATATGTTCATTATTAACAAAAATCGACGAACATACATAAAGTCGAACATTCGTCCTATTTTTTGTGTGAAGATTCGATTAAAACTAATGCTGTGTCTACATTTTAATCGTTAGGATAAATAATATTTTTTGCTGATTTATTGTTCGTTAAATTATGGTCTTGGTACATACATAGTTGGTCGTTATATTATCGAAAACACCAAATCAACGCGGAAAATGTATATTGATGACAGCCCAGCAAGTTTGCGGACCTTGGCACGGATATCGAGTGCTCAAAGCCGACTGGTTTGTCGATGAAGCGTCAGCACAACACTGCCCGTTATGGAGTGAGACATTTATCATCAGCAATATTCAGCCTTCAACTGTGAACTGTGCCATCAGCATATACAAATGAAGTTAGGCATTGGTAAATTGTGATTTATTTGTGAGTTACGCATTAATTGGACTTTATTTATTGGCTAGGAGTGAAGTCAAGGCAGACAGTCTAGATAGCTGGCTTTTTTCTATGACAACAAGGAGTTAAGAGCGTGCCATACCTCAGCCAAAATTCGAATTTCGCTTCAGTTCAGAGCAGAATGACAAGATATGATTTTCTTGTGAGTGAGAAGCACAGAGCGATAGACGTGCTCCGTAGTTTTTATCGACGTAAGCGCCAAAACTGCCTAATGCCTAATTCGGGCACAGTAGTCAGTTCGAATGACCTGTTCATTCGAACTGACTACTGTGGCAGGTCTAATTTGACCTTAAAGACGCGACAGATGATACGCTCGGCGCATTTTCCGTCAGATACATATGTACCGACCCTAAGAAAGGATAGAGAGGGATTCAGAACTGACGAGACGCGTAATGTGGCAGGTCTAATTTGACTGAATAGACTCGACCGATGATACGCTCGACGCATTTTCCGTCAGATACATATGTACCGACCCTAAAAAAGGATAGAGAGGGATTCAGAACTGACTAGACGCGTAATGTGGCAGGTCTAATTTGACTGAATAGACTTGACCGATGATACGCTCGACGCATTTTCCGTCAGATACATATGTACCGACCCTAAGAAAGGATAGAGAGGGATTTAGAACTGACTAGACGCGTAATGTGGCAGGTCTAATTTGACTGAATAGACGCGACCGATGATATGCTCGACCGATTTTCCGTCAGATACGTGTATGTACCATACCAACCCTAAGGAAGGACAGACAGGGATTCAAATCCCCCTCGATTCAGCACATTACCGGAGCCGCCCTCCCATTTGCAGAGTCAACAATAGGAAATGACTTACTACGGTTTCCCCGAATGCTATGCGATTGCCAATCAATAGCGAAATCCGTGAAGCGAATATAATAGAATTAGGGATGCTTTTGTAGGGTTTTGTAATATTTTTTGTCAATCCACATTTATGTTTTTTTCTTCATATCTAATCATAATTCCATAACTATAGACAATACGACATTTTATTAACTATTCCGTAACTTGCTCCTACGATGTAGCTTAGGTACTATAAAGTAGCTTACTCCTACGATGTAGCTTAGGTACTATAAAGTAGCTTGCTCCTACGATATAGCTTAGGTACTATAAAGTAGCTTGCTCCTACGATGTAGCTTAGGTACTATAAAGTAGCTTGCTCCTACGATGTAGCTTAGGTACTATAAAGTAGCTTGCTCCTTCGATGAAGCTTAGGTACTATAAAGTAGCTTGCTGCTACGATGCAGCTTATTACGTCATCGCTTATTGCTCCATTGTAGGTTGCCTTCGAGTATAGATTTTGAATTATTCAACGCGTCTACATTGTAGGTTCGCTTCCAGTAACGTTTTTTAGTTTTTCATCGCAACGAAACACTAACTGGACCTACTAAAAGGGGGTTTGAAAAATATATCTCTCGACCTCTTGACCGCTTTCTTTTTCAGTTTTAATTTTAGATAGATAGAGAAAAATTGATTTATAAGTGCACAGAGTACAATAAAATCTTTAATTAAGTAATAATTGGCGGTACTTTCGCTCGAGAGCGATCTTTACCAGGCACCCATGGATGGATAGGATCGTGGACAGTACTAGGGGATCTGTGTGCTTTTTTAAAGATAAAAATGCGCCTAAATATTTAATAAAATATTGTTCTTTTAAAATGTAGCATTTCATAATTCAAGAAGCGTTGTGGGTGGTGGGTGGGTAACACAAGGGTGGGTACTGACATGGTCGTATCCATCAGAGCATGCATATTCACAATTTTGCCTCTGGGGTTTTCGTGCACACTGTTTAACATAGCTCATCTCTGCAAAACGAATTACGGGTAAAATATATTTTTACCATTATATTACCTGTATAATTATTAGTTTGCCAGAATTATTTTAGTTACGAATTTTTAGATATTTACAAAAAAAAACATGCGGGGCAGTCATTGGGGGCTGCCGATAGAAGTGAAAACTAAGTAATTTACATTTTATTAAACTGGGAACCGTGCGGTGACGATGCAGCGATGGCGCTAGTTTCACGCCCAATTGTACACATAATGACGCGAGTTCCATGATTTTTGTTCACCCAAAAAGTACATACCTACTCACGCGCCTAAAGAAGGTTGTCAATTCCAAGATAATAAGCTAGTAACTTAGAGCAATATTTGTATACAAACAAACTTTAACATAAAAAACTAAATTTAATATCCTTGGCGTCGAGTTTCAGATATTATATATACAATATTTATTATTGAAGAAAGAAATCTCTCGAATCAACAAGTAATGTTAGTTGGGTATAAAAAGACGCGGTAACAGAGTGATTTTTACGAGTAGGATAAGTATGGGCGATTTTCATTTTTTTCCCTCGATATTAACATCGAGTTTGGCTCATGTACCTTACGTATTTGCAAAATATCACGTTCTCCGAAATCGACATCTTGCGCAGTCACGTTCAAAAACTTAACACTTTGATTGCTGAAATCACACGGTATGTGTTTTCTACAAGTGACTAATATGCGTAAAACCACTAGCGCAGCGGCTGAGAAAATACAGATCTCTGTGACTCAGCACAGCCGTAATATTTTTCGAACGAAACGCATGTGCGGCGCAACACAACCGATGTGTAGAGCGGCAGCACGAAATTTTTAGGTTAAAAAAAATATCGCAGTCGTCGAAAAAAAATCGCAGTCAAAGTGTTAATAATAGTATCTAACCGATTACATCACTCATCATTGCTTCTTAGCGATAAGTCCGCCCATTGTACTTGTCGCATGTAATGTCTTTTTTTGTAATGATCTGCATCTGGTGTATCATAAAGTATATTTTTTGTATTGTATTGTATTATCATCTCAGTCGAACGACGTCCACGGCTGGACATACGCTGCCCCCAACATACTATACGGGCGGGCTTATGATATGTATTTAACACTTGTCATAAGCCCGCCCATTTCATTTTGCAAGGGTAATGTTTAACTGTGGCATTAACATTAAGGTTGCTTTTTACAAAGTCTCAAAGGTGAATAAAAACCTTGTGATATGTTTGATAAACTTTATGATCATCGTAAACGTGATTCAGCAGGTGAACAATCCTTTTAACTTTGTAAATGATGTCATTTTGAATCACAAAATAACACGATGTATGTTATTTTGTACCTTTACTTATGTAAAATTACCACTTAGTAGGTAGGTAGACGCTACGAGATGGGACCCATTCGTTACCTTGTATGTTTCTCTTCTAAAAATGAAAATGAAAATGTTGTGAAACTTTTATGGTTATTAACACTAAAGTAATTTAAAACGGGATATTTACCATGATTTAATTTTTGAGTTTTCCAATATTTCGGCACACTCGCAGTGTCTTCAGTTATTCCGTGATCATGGCGCATGAAACTGAGCCGAAATGACTTTAATGTTGTGAAAGCCAGATTTATCCAGATTTTTGGCTTAAAGTGCCACGTCAGCCGTTCAGAGGCAGGCCTCCATCCTAGGCCCTTTATAAAACCAAGTCTGGTAGATCTGTTTTCCACCATCACTCCCACACTTGTTAGAAAAAGCGCATCGCTTATAAACGATTGTAAATGTAAGTTAATACATATTATCTAGGAAAAATGTACACTGGGTTTGTTTTACTATTATATTTTGTTATGTTTATAAATGAAGACATTTAAAAATTTAAAAAAAAAAATGACTTGTAGAGCGGACGAGTTTTTGTAGTAGAGTAATTTAAATCTGTAAGGTAGATTAAAGGTAGATTTTGAATAATTTAGTAGCACTTAATTTCTCATAGCAAGCAGCGACTAATTTATAAAAGTTTTATTAAATATGTACTCATTGCTTACATCTATTATAATTCGCGGTTATCAAAATTAGAATCGCAAAAAGTCACTCGGGGTCAACGAAGGCTGTTTCACACCGATTTGAATGGCGGCACCGTTCCATATTCAAAACAGTTTGTTGCGTGACCGGCGCAAAGGATGCAGACGATATTGAACCGTTATTCTAATAATGAAGAACAGTTTTGTTTTGTCCATAAGATGTCTAAGTCGCTGTGGATGTTTTTTTGCGGATAAAGAACTCCAAACTTGAATCAGATTCTAGGAAATAAGTTCGCTTTGTACTTAGTAGGTACCTATAGTATGTAATGTATAGTATGTAAAACGAAGATGACTCAAAAGGATGTCTTTAAGAGTAAGTACCTACCTACTTACCCACTAATGTTTTGAGGAAAACTACCTGCCTAGCTCTAACATTTTGTAGGACTGATGTTTATCTTACATAGGTTGGTCTGCGTTGTTCACTTAGCTTTATATTATAATAAACTAGCATAGTATATTTCATATTTTGTTTGCCATTAGTCCAGTCTCGCTGAAGTGAGATGAAATGTAAATTTTTGGGGTAAGTAGAGACTTAGTTAGGTAGGTAGAGCTAGCACAAATAAAACACCCGCATCTATCTCCATCGAACTACAAAAAGGTAACTCTAGGTATCTATACGTTCCGTGCAAAATAATAATTAGCTAACAAACGGTATCAGCGGCATTGCTTGTTTTTGGTAAGCACCGGATGGGTGAGGGAGGACGTACTTTCCATACCCAGAACGCATTCTCATAGAACCACTCAACTATCGGATATCAACACTTACATATTCTTTGCGTATGGAAACAGAATTTTAAAATACAATAAATGAAATAGATATTCATTTGACGACCTCCGTGACGCGGTGGGCGAAGGTCCGCCTGCGACCTTGAAGGTTTGGTTTGGTTGGACAATTGTGTCTGCAGATATTTGATCCGGGTGTTCTGGTCGTTATCTATGTATGATAAAAAATCTATCTATGTTATATATTGTAGTATGTATAAGTTTTTCAGTCATCTAGTACCCATCACAAGCTCTGCTTAGCTTGGGGCTAGATGATGCTGTGTGGATTGTCCAGCATTATTTATTTATTTGCTGCTGCAGTACAAAACAAAGTATTACATTTTAAATGAAAATAACTTAATTAAATCAGTAGGTTCCAAGTGACCTCATCGTAACGGTCCCATTAAGCAATTTGGACCTTGGTAGAGCAGTCGATTTATTCAAGCACGTCACGATTAGGGGTCTAACATGGGTTGGCTTTGGCTGCGTGAATACCGCTATTAACATGGCCTTAAGGCCAATGAGTAAATTTTCTTCGTAAATACCGCTATTAACATGACCATAAGGCCAATGAGTAACTTTTCTTCGAGTAACATGGCCTTAAGGCCAATGAGTAAATTTTCTTCGTAAATACCGCTATTAACATGACCATAAGGCCAATGAGTAACTTTTCTTCGAGTAACATGGCCTTAAGGCCAATGAGTAAATTTTCTTCGTAAATACCGCTATTAACATGACCATAAGGCCAATGAGTAACTTTTCTTCGAGTAACATGGCCTTAAGGCCAATGAGTAAATTTTCTTCGTAAATACCGCTATTAACATGACCATAAGGCCAATGAGTAACTTTTCTTCGAGTAACATGGCCTTAAGGCCAATGAGTAAATTTTCTTCGTAAATACCGCTATTAACATGACCATAAGGCCAATGAGTAACTTTTCTTCGAGTAACATGGCCATAAGGTAAGGCCAATGGATAACTTTTCTGCATTAAAATTAAATTAAGTCCCGCCCGGATCTGTATGGTTCTGTCGTTATCATGACATGAAAGTAGGTGGTTGCAGATGTTTAAGTGAAATCTAAATGAACTAGTAACTGGTATCGCTAGGTAATAGATAAACCTGCTTAGAATTACTCTACACTAATGTATTTAATGAGCGTCTACCCTCTTTCAATCCGCAGCCAAGATAAGGTAATAAATAATAATATATAATTCATATCATTTATTGTAATTTCATGCATACAGGTAGTATCTTAGGTGTAGTCTTAGTGGGTAGGTACACAATGCATAAAAACCCTGTCAGGGCACAACAATTTTTGGGTTCTTTTTAAATATTAGCCTAAAATTCTAAACAATCATTATTTATAAAATTAGGAATGTCATATAGGAATTATAGGAATGTCATATAGAAATTATAGGAATGTCATGATTAGGTAGATAGGCTTACTAATTTAATCTGTAGGTATGTCAGCTAGTACACTTTCAGTTTTTTGTTTTAAATTGTCATCGGAGAAAAATTCGTGGATTGAATAATAGCATTTTTGTAGTAGTAAAGTTTTCAAGTGTTTCGTAAATATATTATCTTTTGGTTCGCATTTTAGGATTTCAGGTAGTTTGTTAAATATTTTAATTAATCTAAATTTGGGGCTTTTGCTAACAGTTGTTAGGGTTGTATCAGGGAGTACTATTTTATTTTTATTTCGTCTATTATAGTTATTGTCTAGTTCTTGTTTTGTTTTAAAGTATTTTTTATGTTTTCTAACAAACTAATAAATAATACTTGACAATTCACACAACATCATCTAGCCCAAAAGGGATGTTATGGGTATTGTTACAGGTACATAATACAATACATTACATGGATAGATATTTTGTTATTATTCATCGTAAAAACTTTTGTCTCAAGGCGGGAATCGAACCCGCAACCTATTGCGTCGCAGACAGACCTTCGCCCGCCGCGCATCATCAGTCGTCGTAAGATCATCTGTCTCTATCAGATGATATGAAAATTATGAAACATTACAACTTATGTCCAATGCCTCCCATTGCCACATTGCTGCCTTCTTCAAAAACATTTTTCCAATATTTAGGAACTGCGGTTTCCCAAACGTTTAAAAAAAAAATTTTGATTATTGAAGGTTTAATCAACATGATTATGTCACTGTTTAAAGTATACTTAATTAACTTATTATCTATGCTTAATTCCTAATTTAACAAATTTTAACATCATAAGGGTTCCTCTCTGAGAGCGGAGTAGCCAAAATATGGTTGAAATCAACATTGAAACTATCATGGTTATCAAAAGTCATTTATAACGGGCGGGATATTTACCTACCATGATTTTGTGCCGACTTTCGCACTTTGCCGATTTTTGCAGTATTCAATACAGGTGAGTGCCGACATTTTGATTTTTGATTACTTTTTGGAGTTTCCAATATTGCGGCACAGCTTGCGCCATGATCACAGAATAACTGAAAAAATAAAGTGGTTTCTCAATAAAATCTCCCAAAATGTGTCACAGAGTAGAGGATCTGATGAGGATTAGTTACATTTACAGTCATTGAGATTCAGGGCGTACGCGCGAGGATTGTGAACGACCATGATTGTGCTACATAGTTTAGTGAGTCATTCAGTGAGCTACCTACTAACTTACCTGCCAATCCGCGAGTAAGTTGTTTACATAGATAAATATTTAATTGACCAACCCAGCTGAGAGGATGATTGGGTCAAACTTGAGTGCAAATTATTATAATATAGTTCTTTACTTTACTGCTGGGTACAATACAAAATCCCTTCCTTGAACGTATCTTTGGTTACCATTACCACCTTACTGCATAAGAGACATTTAAATCTACGTACCTACTATTTAAACAGGTACCTAAATAGAGTTTTTGAAATATATAAACTTTCTGATACATCTTTTAAACGGTTAACAGCAGTATTAAGAGTCGTTTAGGTGCTAGTTGTACTGTACTGTACCTACCACCATGGACGAAATCATACACCAAACCAACCTGATGGAAAACTTGTGCGCTAAAACTGTTGTCACCGTCTGCGTCTGTCCGTCCGTTACATTGGTCATTTTATTAGTTTTAGATTGCACATGATCAACGTTGACTAAACACATGACTAAAAAGTTGTAGCTTATTAACGATTTGGTAAATCGGTAATGCCATCTAGCGTCAATATTGTGCTACTAGTATAGGTTCTATTTATATCCACCAGAGGGCGGAACCAGAAGCTATTAGTTCAACTACTCAGCACTAGATGGCGCTACTTTAATAAAGTAAGCATAAGCAAGCAGAGCCATGCATGGTAGAGCTTACCAGTGAGGTAGGCTTGGTTGTTTACGATTTTATATCATAACAACCTCTGTATTTTTTAATTTTTATATTTATATCACGATGTTGTATTCTAAAATCTTTTATATTTACTTGAAATAAAAGCAACAACTTGGTACAAAAAGCTTAACATCTGTGAAATGTGCAGCATTAATTATAATTATTTGTATCAGGTTGGTAGGTTAGGTATTTTTTGTTTATTTATTTTTTAGTCTATTATTGCTAGTGCTAGGCTATGCTTGGCCTGGATGCGCTTGTCAACCGACCATACTTACTTGGCTCTAATTAATTTTCATAAACCTAACGTAAGCGTTTTGTAGTAGGTACCTAGTACCTACTGTGGTTTTTTGATAAAAAACGAACTCTATAGACATTGAATGAGATCATCAACCTAATTATGCGAGTAGTCTATAAATAAAAAATGTCAAACACATGGCATTGGCTTGAGGTTTCATACTGACTAACTAAACCAACAAAAACTCGCACATATCATCTCCCATCCAGCAAATCTTGGGGTCAACGACACTACAATTTGATTTATAAGCTCAGCCACAGATTAGTTCTTACTATGTAAGTGTTGAATCTATGTGGGTGTCATTGTGTAGGTAATTGTCTATGAAGAACTAACAGCTTGTAATTTGCCTTCGCAAAACAATCGCTTTACATCTAGTCCACCTACGCAGGGCGGCTAGAATGCTTTTATGTGTTTCCTCATACCTACTCAGTTTCACGTTAATCGGTGTCAGAAGATTTGAGACGTTATAGATGTTGCATTCATTGGGATTTTAAGGGACAGGCGTCTCGACATTCGTATGGCGGTCCCTGAATTTGACTTAGGTACTTTGTAAAAAGTTTTTCGTAGATTATAATTTCCGTATTTTCCCTGTTCCGAGAGTGTGTAATGTAACAATTTGCTCCTCTACCTCCCGAATCTAGTGTAGGTTGCTTACTCCTCTCAGTCAAATTAAATCAAAGAAAAAGAAATTACGCGCGCGTTGAAATCTTTTGTACGGAAGAAATACAACATCAAAGTTTCAGATAGTTGTTTGTTATTGCGGAAAAAACCAAACGCTGATAATATGATCTACTTTTGTTACTCAGTAATAGAAGTAGTTATTCTGTGGTTATTACCATAGATTAAAGCAAGTTTCGAAAGTCCTCACAAAATATACTTACCAATATTATTATTATTATTTATTTTTAGATAACAAGATCTGTGAGGTGTGCGGTGCTAATGAGACTGGCTCAAGTAGATTATTTCGAGGTGGCAGGGATGGCGTCTAATTTTTGTCATGGTGGTATTCTTTATTGGTTATGGTCAAGCTATTGGCCACTGTATTCCCGGAAGGAACTTATTTACCCTGGCTTTGAAGACTGCAAGATTATACTATCTTATTAACATGAAGATTATTCTGTAAAAATTTCAGGATTCCGCCTAAACAAAAATAAATAGGTAAAATGGATTCAGATCATCTATTTTACCTATTAAATAATTATGTACTGTTTGTAGCCCTGGGGGGATAAAAACTGTAGAGTTCACAGTAAGTATCAATATACGGTTACAACTAAGCAATTCGATATCTTCCAAAATGTTTACAGACAATGATCTCGATTCCAATGTTGACTGAGCGACCGGCCATTGAGATTGCTCCCGGTTGCTTGTTTACTAACTCAAACTGTTGAACCCACGGTTTCCCGTGAGAAAGACTTTTTAAACAAAGCTATATTAATGGGTGTTATTTTATGATATTTGTTAAATAAGTGGGCGAAAGGAATTTTTGTTGAACGTGCTGATTAACGTGCTGAAACCACGAAAAAACAAAATTATTATTTTCTATGAAGGTTGAACGCTTTCTAACCTCCTTCGATATGCTAAAATGAGTGCAGTTCACAGAGGTGCATCTCCTCTTATACCTCTAAAGTACAAACTTGTTGTTTGTAAGATAAAATTTAAATAGGGCGCTGTCCGCTAACGTAGGCTGCTTGATCTTAGAGAAGAATGGTGCCACAAGGCATGTTGTCATGGTATTCATAAAAAATGGCACTGCCTCCAGATATAAAGTTGACCTTCCATCCTTCCATGCTGCAGATCACGTAGTATTTTCATTTCTCACTCGAGGACTTTTGAAAATAACGTAATTTCGTTTAAAAATAAAATAATAAGGAATTTTTAAACTAACGTTGTTTAAAGTTCGTTGTTTAAGTAAATATAGCTCGTTTAATATTTTTTTCAATTATATTTGAACTCTACATATGAATGAATTAATCTATCTAATTTTTTTAGACAGTCGTTCAATATAGTAAATAGATGGATAGAAAATGGTCTTATGATTACTCTACACTTAATTTATAATTCAGTTTAGAGTTTTTGCTAAAGCGAACCGAGAATTTACATGCAGTTTCATAATTCTATTGTTAGTTTACGAAAGTCTGGTACAGCAGGACAACAATAAAATGTCAGTAATCATTAAGGGCTATAAACGGCCCACGATACCAGACCTTTGACTTTCCAATTAAGTCCAATTAAGCAATGCCCACAGCTTCCTAGCTGCAGATGGATATTAAATGACACATATTAAATTTCAAATCGTGTTATTTACTCAGTACTATTTTTATCTATAAAGCCGTTGGAATCAGAGCGGAATGGCTGGCCAGTTCAAATAGGTATATCAGTTCTGAACCGGTCCTTATTGAGGACCGGAGATAAGGCAACTTTTACATGCGAAATAGCAGTTCTATTGCTATTCAATAGTATTGAATGTCTCTAATACGTAATTTTGTCTTGATACAAAGTTCTTGCATAGAGAAATAATTGGGTCATAGGGATTAAAACGCACGCTACTTGCTATGCATTCGCCTTTGTGCGGATCAGCCCTCATGCAATAGTAACAATAAGACCCCTCAGACAATGTTCACACAGACTTAGCAATGAAGCCCCTAGTAATAGTTAAAAGCCGTATCTATGTAAACTGGTTCCGATGTGACGACAGACGTGATAGATGATTTGAATTCAGATACGTTTGAGAACTGTGACTGTACCTATCCCTAGTAACGGTTTGCGACCAGCTGCGAAGAGATCATAGATTATTATGCAGTTAGTAGTGTATAATGTGGTGTGGTCGCAGATTAGAGAGTAGTTGGTACTGATGTTGTGTGGTATAGAATAGTGGGTAGTTAGTAGTGGTGGTAAGGGCGCACTCGCACGCCTGGTTCAAGTCAAGTCAGTCTGAAACCGCGCGAACCCGCACGCGCACGACGCACGACGCGCGAGACGAAACGAATTCGAATATTAAATCGAATCATTCGAATGAAACAGTCAAATGAATTATCGATGCTTGTAGTGAATAAAATTTACAAGTTCAATAAAGGATGCTGCTAAGGATTAAAGTGAACCTAGTGTGAATATTTTGTTTTGTTTATATTTACTTCGGTCGGTGTCCGATGAGTGTACTCGGTACATATGTACCAAAGATTTTACGAGCACAAGTGCCGATCGAATTTATAGCAAGTGCTTAGGAATAATGCTGTTATGGCCAAAGTACATCATGTTACTAGTGCTCGATCGTAATTGGTTGCTCGAATACAGAAATAGTAGAGCTTTTAATCCATCAACAACAGGATCATAAATCGGTTGTGTTTTTATTACTTTAAAACAGACAGTTTAGATTGTGACAGGAACAATATTTACGGAAGCTGGGTAGTAAATGCTGTTTGTTTATCAACACTGAACATTTGTTCTTGGATTATCTATTTCTCGGAAAAAGTTAACTTTAACTTTACTGGTAAGATTGAAAATTAACATTTAGGAGAAGTAGGACGAGTATTAAAAACTTTTCTTTATGATAAAACAGCTTTATAATTCAGTAAACTTATGTTTCTCGTTTTGGTTGAGTTTACTTACTAAATATATATGTTGGACAATTCACACAGCATCATCTAGCCCCAATCTAAGCAGAGCTTATGTTATCGGTACTAGAGGATTGATATACATACAATGCGATACATAGATAGATATATTTAATTATACATAGATATATATATATATATATATAGATAGAACGACCAGAACAAATATCTGCAGGTAGGTACAAACAATTGTCCCGAGGCGGGAATCGAACACGTAAGCTCCTGCAGCGCAGGCGGACCTTCGTCCACCTCGCTACATCGCTCGTCGGCCAACTTAGGTTACGCACTCGCTTCGATTCTCTGACATAGGCTACATCTGAATTATTCTTCCAACATCGATCTTTATCTGGAACCTCAAACACGCAGACAACGGCTCGATTAAAGTTTAGGGCAATTCATTATTTGATTCGATCTTTATAGAGTCGTTTGACAACAACTCGTTTGGTGTTTATCGAACTGAATGTAACATCGGTAATTCAACACAAAATCGAATGTAACCCTTCTTTCAGTAACATGCACCCCATTAGATACCATATAAGTTACGACAATGTTACCTACAACCACGGGGATATAAGCGATATAATGTAAAGTCATAAAATATCGATCATCGTTGCTAGGAGCCCCAGGGTACAATAAACCTGGTTTATAATCCTCTGTCTACAGTTACCATGGCCCCGGCGACGGTACATTTCAATATCTCGGACAGGACGGTTAGCAATAGTATGTCAATGAGTCCGGGAGCCGACTGCAAAAAACCCTACCTGATAAAAAAATAGAAAATACCTACTCTGTAAGGGTAGTTGACTTTTGCAAATGGCAAAAGGTTGCTATTTGCACAAAATTTGCCAAGATAAGCCGCGGCCGACCAAGAGCAGTTGCAGTTACTAAAAGTCAGCTACCCTACAGAGTAGGTATTTTCTATTTTTTTATCAGGTAGGGTTTTTTACAGTCGGCTCCCGGACTAAATGGTATTGGTCACAAATATGTCAGCAAAAACCTTATTGTAGTGTAGCCTCTTTGTGGTGTTTGAGGATCGTGATGATCTGTTGCCCTCCTCTGGGATTGACCAAAATCACCTTTAGTATAAACGTAAAACAATAGATGATCGAAGGTTCTTCTTGTTCGCTTTTCTGGCTTTAGTTTACCACTTTGCCACTAAATGATATAATAGATGAATGGATATTTGTTTAAAAAGCTTTGTAAAAGCTCTCTTTAAGATACTTAGAGTACCTACTGAATCATTGAAATAGCAATACATTTTGGATTCCATTTTTTTTTAAACAAGCTTTTGTCTAGGATTTGCTTGGGAAGAGAAATGAAACGAACCCAAACAAGACGGGGATTAGTCGTTTCGCTTAGGAGTTCTTATGGTCACCGTCTCCATCATCAGACCAGCTCGATGGTACCATGCAATTGCATTGTCACCGAACTTACAAGCCAACTGATCTAAAATTCAGTTACAAGATTTGTCCCACACATATTTTTTTTTATTGTTTCAACAAAATCAACAGCTAAATAATTTAAACCTTAGTAATCTAACTTACGGCCAATAAGAGATTTACACTTTATAAAATAAACTAACAAAATACCAACAGTCTAACATTAACAAATCAAACAATATTAAAACCATATCATTGCGTTGTCACCGAATTACCATAAGTATGCCAAATATCATCTCAATCGGTCGAGGATAACTGGTCTAAAACTCAGTTGCAAGATTTGTTCCACAAAAAAACAATACAACTAACTACTAACAGGGTAAGTAGAATAACTGCAGTCAGATGCTAGATGCGGCAAGCTGAAGACAGGGCGCTATGGCGCTCATTAGGGGAGGCCTATGTCCAGCAGTGGACTAGTACAAGCTGATGATGATGATGATGAAGTAGAATAAAATCTTGTAAAATGTGACTTACTCGTATAACTAGTGTAGGTACCTGTATGTTATTGGTTTCACATAGTTATACCACCTGGTCTCTAGGGAGCTTTCCGTTGTATCGGGGACAACTTTCGCCACACGGTCAATATTTGCGTGTCATCTGCCGATGCATTATGCATTACCTTATTTGTAACCTTGTTTGTGAAGTAACTTCTTTTTAACGAAATATTCATTAATAATGAAGCAATAATTAATGCTTCGATTTCAGAATTCCAGATTAGTCTAATACAATGAAATACTATGAGTATATTTTAGTGGAATTTCGAAATACGTGTATCTAAGCTCGCTTAGGCTTGAAAACATGTTTAAAAATAAACTGCGTTCTACGTGCTTGGAGAATATAAATTAGCTTAGCTTTAGCCTCACACGGTCAGTAAAATGAATGTTTTTTTTTTGTCTGGTGCTTCTCATAGGTATAATTAATAACTCATTAAAGTAATAAAACAATGTTATGTAAACATACAATATATTGTAGGTTTTTGGCACCTTAAAGCTACAAAACAAAAGACTTTCTCTAAGAAAAACAAAGGTTACGAACACGTAACATATTCTTAAGTTTGTTTAAAATCATTCTTGAGACAAAGCAATTATTTAACCAACTAATTACACCAACACGTAGACGCCAATTGTCGCAATGTAGTAAAAGTGTTGTTATTGAACGCAAAAACGATAATTAATTAGGTAGCGGATATATGTAGGAACATTATTTTCTCAGCATTATATCGTTCCGCTAGTAAAAGTGATGTTCCTATGTGCGTCTATTATACTCTTGGTAAGCCACTTGCGTAACAAGCTATTATTTACAGATAACTGGGTATAGGTATATATTTACACCTGTACAACTACTCCTTTGCACCTGCAGTTTTTCTGCAGGCATAGTACGCTCAATTTTCAAGAAAGCTTAATGTGAACAAAAGCTTTTTTTGGTCGATGACTGCTAGCTTGGTATCGATAGAAAAGCTCAGGACATATACGTTCATAGCTGGACGTCTTACCCCCAAACAAGCGGGGTTTTTGCCATAACCCCTACAGACTATCTCAAACAACATTTTCGACTATTAGTAATGATTAAATTACTAACAGTCGAAAAGAAAATGTTGTTTGAGATAGTCTGTAGGGATTATGGAAACTTATAATTAGCCGACAGTTACACACCATGTTTTGTAATATGGTTACTTAGCAGTCAGTTTCTTCTAAAATTGTATACAAAATAAAATTATGACTGAGAGATTATCTTTCGGAAAATAATTTCGCTTAAAAACTTACTTCATTATCGTAAGAATTGTGTTACTTTAATAACTAACTATTCATTAGTCTCCTCTCTCAAATCTGTCATTACCATCTGCAATAGTATTTTGCACTTGATCTTGATAAATGACGTCGTAATTAGATTTAGATGAATTCATTAGGCAAGTGTTGTAAGCGTGAAGATCGATGCCAGATCTTTTCCGCTTTTTGGTTCTTTTCAAATGTTTTATTTATAAGGTCTAAATAGCAACCCTTTAAATCACGGGGTAATCCAACCGTGGAGGCTTACCGTTTGTATTTTACATGGAGATCTACTCTAGATCGAGAGAATTTCTAACCAAAATGTAATTTTGTTTGTTTTACCAGAATAAATAATGCTAAAGGTGCAAAAAAGATTTTACTACAAAAAGTTTTTATTACAACTTTTAATTTAGGTGTTTCCATATTTGTTGTTCCAAAATACAAAGTGTGTAAATATATAAAGTCAGGGTAACATTCTTTCGAGTGAACTTTACATGTGCTTTACTTTATATTCAAAAACAATTCAAACTTCCCATTAACATTAACAAATAATTAAGTTGTACAGTATTATCATTAGAGCCTTGCAAGGTTTTGACTTAACGTTATGAATCAAATTAAAGTATTGGAATAGTCCTCATATTAAATTACAATTAATAATGCCTTTGAGTTTTCGCAGACATCAAAGCTTTCCAAACCCCTAACGGACTTTACGAGCAAGAGATATTAGATACAGATCAATGAACGTTTATATCTAAGTATAGAGCAACGAAGATTTCGATAGATTTGTTATCATGGTAATCGAGAGAATAGTAATTTTCGTGCATTGACCGCAGTGGGCTGGTGTTTTTGTCGCCAACGCATTCGCCCAAAAGAATTGAAGCACGTGCCTGGGCCAGTTTTTGTATGGTCGTGTCCAGTTTCCTTATTGTATTTTGTATAAATTTGGAATAAGAACATTCTGAAAAAGAATTATGTTCTTTTGTGGAATTCAAATGCCACATTGGAATTTGTTACTGAGATCATCGATGTAGGCATGTAAGCAAAGCGGTTTCCAAGTAGAGAAATCAGACTCGGTTTTTTGTACATATTGTTAGTTATTTGATGGCGCGACGGTGGCGTCTAGATTCTCTCAAAAACTGTAAACAAACAAACGTTTAATCTCGTATTAAATATTCCGAATATTATTATACGTATTACAACTAAGTACGTATTACAATTTTTACCTGACAAACAACGGAAGAGGGTTATACTGACACGGGTACTTGACCCTTGCACAACACCTCCGGAGGTGAGAAGCCGCAAATATTTTTCCCTTGTTATAAAAAATCTACTCGTGCAGCACTAAAGCAGTCACGAACCTTCTTCTGTTATTTAGAAGCCGCGCTAACAATTTCAAAGTAGATACTAATAACAAAATAATGGTGTTGCTAAGCACGATCATTGTCGATAACCTAAGTTCATGCAGCTTTTAAATTTCTTTGAGGAATCCATGCATTTATATTCTTTTCATCCAAAGAAGAATTAAAACATAAAAAAGGCACAAGCTTAATATATGTAGGTAGTCGGCATGAAGACCTCTTTTGCAAATAATACCTACGTTAAAAAGAGGCTTGTAACTTGTTAGGTTTAAATATCGCAAGCTGCTAACAGATAGTGCAAGAAACGTTATTTTCCAAGAATAGCATTTTGTCTGTTGATGTAGTAAACAGCGAAATATGGCTATCCCTCAAATTTTACACCAGCACTTGTTGTACACTTTGTACAGGCTCTTTCATGTATTATTTTTCGGATCTTAAATTATTCCTTATTAACAAGTAAACCCGCTACAAGATTATCTTGTACCAATAAAGCGAGGTAATCGTCCAAAATATTCTCCATAACGGGGTAGGCGGTCCACAATACCGTAATAGCCGCAGAGCGGCCAACTTTACTGCACCCCGATTAAAATGGTCAGTACCAATAGCTGTGTCAGACATTATGAACAAACGACAGTCAACAATGGGACGGTATGGAACATTGTTTAGATTTCAATCTCTGTTTACCAGGTGAATTGTGTTCTCGCATTGACTTTGAAAGCAATGATGCTACTTCGTTGTGCGCGCTGTTAGGTAGTGTGACCCAAAGTTGATCGTTATGTTTTTCTGGAATGATAATTAAGTATTTGTTTGCCATTAGTGATTTCTCCGCACAACTTTATCGGCCAATATAACTTGAAACTAAGTAGGGCAAATGTAGAGAGCTTCCGCCGTTCTGTATTACATTACTTGCATCAATATTAGGTACTACAACAGAGATGTAAGTTTTATTGCTTTCTGTGACCCACATTGCGTTCGCGACGCATATGGCCGTTCTGCTATTCGTGTTTGGTTATAACGGACAAATGTAGATACTTGCTTACATTTTGTAAAGATGTACTGAACTAAGAAAGCCAATATAGCTAAGAGTTCACGACCACAAGCAAGCTGAAACTTATTTTTAGAACAGCTAAATTAATACGGCGGCCATAACAGCACTAATAAAGTAGTCTTTATTTAGAACGATGCGGACACTGACCGTGGTGAAATGAAAATATTACTCCTTTAACAGAATGAACTATCATGACATAATGAGTGTTTAAATGAAAGTGAACAGTTATCTCGAGTGAATGAAGTGATGGTCTGCGATGCCGGACTGGCGGTACAACGTGTTGTCGACGAGCGAGGCGTACATCAACACGGACGGGGTGGCGTTGGATCCGCTGGCGGCCAGCTACCCGCGCCGCGCCGACCGCACCCGCCCCCAGCACACTTGCCCCTATACCACCATCTTCCTCGGAGCTCGCTCGCATCACTCTCCGTTTAGACAACAGACTCAACAGAGCGACTCCGTAGACCCATACGCAGATGTCTACTCCGTCGACCGTTCGTCCAACCTCACGGACACATCCAGCTTCGCTCGCTATGAAGACTGCCGGCCACAACTAGACGACGAAGATCTCCCTCAGATCATCGACCATGAGGATTCAGATCTCTCTTTACAAGTACAAAAAGTGCC
This sequence comes from Eupithecia abbreviata, assembly GCA_943735965.1. NCBI lineage: Eukaryota > Metazoa > Arthropoda > Insecta > Lepidoptera > Geometridae > Eupithecia > Eupithecia abbreviata. The sequence goes on from OX030976.1 coordinate 10,151,886, forward strand.
ATACGCATCAAGTCCTTTCTTTATATCGGAATCGTCACAAAAAGACATTGTTCAGAGCAATAATGTGTTCCTGGTCGAAGGATCCGACTCGGATGCGCTATCGTCGTGTACTTGTGACAGCTTTGAGCGATGCGAGTTTGATTGTAGGGACTTTGAACCGTTCTCGGACACTTGTTGCTGTGACCCACTCAGCGACGGAGTGTGCAGCCGGAGCCCTAAGGATGTGGAGTCACCGGAAAACTTTTGTGAGCGTGTTGTGGACGAAGATTGCGCGTCGGCGCGGAGCGATATGGACGGACTGGATCTGACGCTGTTCGAGCCGGCTACGGCCAACGAGTGCGAGCTCGATGCGGAGCCACGGAGCAGACCCGCTGTGTCCTCCGCTCTCTGCGGAATACTCCACGCGGTGCCAGAGAACAGTACCGGTAAGTGATGTTTAATTTGTCCAATGGCGAGCTTTACGGAACAAGTTTGCGATAAGCTCTATTACTGCGATTAGGAGCAATGCGGTGTGGCCGCTTCAATTGGACTCGTATCGGATACGAACAACGGTCGCGGGAAATTACTATCGCATCAATCATATGTCATTGTCATACCAGGAGTAACTACACTCAGTTATGAGGAAGGTATAACAGAGTTACTAGTTACGCCCATGTCCTACACTTCCAATGGGTACAATACAAAACACAGCTATGAACAGAGACCAACAAGCAAAGCGCATTATGCCTAGATTGAATCACTAGTCTTCATTCGGACCATACAACTAACAGCCTCATACAAATTGCGTACCGTTAAGTTTCTAATTACCGGAGAAGATAGTGGGCAATACATGGTTCATGGAAATTGCGATAAGCCAATATAGTACGTCATTATGGATAGAATCAGACCCGAGCGGAATGTAACGATCTATCTAGACCACCTACTTTATCCAATACACTCTGATGAAATCGATAAACAATCATGCGGATTTCCGTGTATTTGAATTGGCCGGTGTATATTATACACGGCGATGTCCCCAACTTGCTTGGCCTGAATTTGTCTTTGACATACATAGCATTGATACAGAAACAAATTATAATTGCAGTTACGTACGATCCCGTATCAGATCTGATGTCTTGATGAGATGATTGATCCTATCTATTAAACTCATTAATTGAAAAGCAAACGATTTGTCATGCACGTGCGTGTATTAACTGATAGATAAGCATTCCATACAGTTAGCCTAGGAAAAGTAAATCTGAAATCTTTGGTTCACGTCTGCTCCGATTACCTTATAGCAGAGGCAACGTGCTGCTTTTAGGTATCATGACGTTTTCTTTAAAAATACTTCTTATCCTATAACTTGCAATAAAACAATATAAAGAACACCTCTGTGGGGCAGTGGGCGAAGGTCCGCAGGACGCAGAAGGTCGCGTGTTAGATTCCCGCCTCGGGACAAATGTGTGTACGATCTACAGATATTTGTGTCGGGTATTCTGGTCGTTTTCTATGTATAATAAAATATTATGATTTATAGATGGCGAATAAAAAATATCTATCTATGTATGTAAAAGTGTTCTGGATACCCATAAGTATCCAGAACACAAGCTCTGCTTAGCTTGAGGCTAGATAATGCTGTGTGAATTGTCCAACATTATTTATTTATTCGAATATCTTTATATATTATATATACGGTCTATACCTGACAAAATGTATTCGGTAGATGTTTACACCGACGCATAAAGATTATGCGTGTAATGTTACTCATCATGGTCCATCAAATTACCATCACATTCAATCCATCTAATTATCTTCGTGTGAACGAGATTGCCTTACGATTCTGGCTGCACGTCCTCATAAAAACGGTTGCGTGTTATTAAAATAACGTGAATGTATTTTTAATGACCTTCCAGATTCCTGCTTTTTGTTTTTCGCTTTGAGGTATTCTGTGTTTATACAAAGACCTCACATTCTTGTTGGTGCATCAATTATTTGGAACACAAACATGCGTAGCTTATTTGACGACCGATGTGGCGCGGTGGGCGAAGGTCCGCCTGCGACGCAGGAAGTTGCGGGTTCGATTCCCGCCTCAGAACAATTGTGTGTACGATCTGCAGATCATTGTTCCGGGTGTTCTGGTCGTTTTCTATGTATAATAAAAAAAATATCTATTTAGATAGATATTTACCTATGTAAAAAAAATATCTATCTATATAGATATTTTTTTTACATAGGTAAAGTATTGTATTATGTACTCGTATATCAGTTATCTAGTACCCATAACACAAGCTCTGCTTACCATGGGGCTAGATAATGATGTGTGAATTGTCCAGCATTATTTATTTATATTTATTTATTTATTTATGCATCGAGAGCTGGTGAGTATCTGGCACGGAGTATCAGCATTGCCATACAGCGGGGCAATGCAGCTAGCATTTTGGAGACGCTACCGACTGGCATTCATATGAATCAGTTGAGCTACCTGTAGATTGCTTGCAAAAGTCTGCAGTTAGCTCAATTATAAATAAACATAGACATATCATTTATTTGACACACACAAAATAAATTAACAATTTCAAAATAAAAATAAAATTGTTAATAATTAAATTAAATAGGTACTAGTTCTAATTTTAGCTATTCATCGTCATCATCATCTGCCTTTAGTCCACTGCTGGACATAGACCTCAACTAATGAGGCGTCCTGTCTTTAGCTTGATGCATCCTATTAAATGAATTGAATTTTGAATTGTTTCCATTATTTGATTGTAACTTGCTTTTTAATTGTCATTGTGTGTGTTGTTGTGTAAATCTTAATTGATTACCATAATAATATTGATATACCTACTTTTGACCGTTTGTGGATTTGAATGCGAGACATTTAGAACAATGAAAAGTGTAGTTTTAATTAATTTTCAAATAAAATTGTGTAATAATGCCTTTTGTCTATTATTTTACTAATTCTATTTTGGTTGACTGTACTAAAATTCACCCAAAGTAAAAATGGTGTGAGTTGCAGAACGAAGAGTATAGCTTTTTTACGATTCATCAACTCACACCAGTTGGGACAAGATTCGTGGTGTGAGTTGACGAACGACCCAAATTATTATCATATTTCTGAAACAAAATTATTGTTGCTAGTATCAAAATAAGGTTTTATCTAGAGATCACGCCCTAGAACTTTTGAAGTAATTTAGCATCACTCACTATCCGTCCTTAGAGTTATAAAACTATACTATATATACTCTACTTCCTTCTACAACAACTCATTTACCGCCCGTGCTGTACAACTTTGGAACACATTACCAGTCACAGTAAGGCGTGCAAAGTCACTACCAATATTCAAGACATCGACTACGTATAATAGACGCCTAATACCTATTTATTCACTGTGCAAACAAGTCTGTCAACCAACTGAGGTGAGCGGGCGCGGGGAAGTGAGTGCTCATTGGTCCGTTCAAGGTTACGACAAATCATGACCATTATTAGTGATGGGGTAAGTACTATGAAAGCAATCGATACTTGCAACAAGGTATATTTACTTTGACGATTTGACGACCGATGTGGCGCGGCGGGCGAGGGCTGCCTGCGACGCAGGAGGTTGTGGGTTCAATTCCTGCCTGGGGTCAAATATTTCTACGATCTGAAAGTACCTATTTGTTTCGGGTGTTTTGGGTAGTAAAAATAGGTCAATTTTCGGTTTTTCCTCAAAAAAGAGGCCTGTCGGCCGGAGGGGATGCAGGGGGGGGGCTGGGGCGTGGGGGGGGGGGGGGTCACGGCACGGCTCGCTTGCCGTGCCGTTCCCCTTGGTCGCATTGCGGCTTATAGTTGCGGTTATAGTTGATGGGGTCTTAGGGGGTCATTGGGGGGGTCGCGGCAAGGCTCGCTTCGCTCACCGCAATGCTCCTCCTAGTTCTAGGTGAGGGGGTCTTGGGGGTCGGGGGTCCCCCCGACGACCCCCGACGACCCCCGACGACCCCCCGACGACCCCCCCTGACTTCCCCGCCGTCGCATCTTGAAGTTATTTTTGGTAGAGATTTTTTGGTAGAGGGGGCTTATGGGGGTCACGGCACGGTTCGCTTCGCTCGCTGTGCTGTTCCCCTTAGTCGCACTGCGTCTCGCTTCGCTCGCCGCAATGCTCCCCCGGGTTATAAGTGAGGGGGTCTTGGGGGTGTTGTCGGTGGGATCACAACACGGCTCGCTTCGCTCGCCGTGCTGTTCCCCGCGGTCGCTTAGCTCGCTGCGATGCTCCACCCGAAAAAAAAAATGGTAGTAGGCCAATTTTCGGTTTTTCCTAAAAAAAGGGGGTCTGGGAGGCAAAAGGGGGAAAAAAAATCTTCTTATTCAAAACCATTTGTCCTCCTCTAAATGACTGTGTACAAATTTTCTTCCAAGTCTATCCGTTTTGGAGATGGAAAAGGGGGGGGGGGGGGGGGGGGGCAAAAAAGGGGCTAAAGGGAAGTCCAATTTTTTTTCTTCCGTAACAAAGAGAAACCCTATAAACGACCCCGCAATCAGAACCCCTCTATCGCGACGGCATCTGGTAGCACACTCAAAAGGGGGGTCCTGGGGGGCAGGGGGGGCAACATTTTCTATGCATTAAAAATCACTTGTCCCCCTCTATACAACCCCCATAAAAAAATTAAGCAATATGGCTCCATGTAGGAGCCCCCCACTGGGGGCGGTCTTGGGGGGGCAAATGTCAAAAAGTCGGAATTTTTCCTAGGAGACTTTTACCTCCCCTATACGATTCTGTAAAAAAAACATACCTTCCCATCCACCATCAAGGCGAAAATCAGTCAGTCAGTAGTAATCTAGCTTTATATAGTATGTATAATGTATAATATAATGTATAATAATAAAAAAAAAATAAGTATCAATGGTAATCTAGCTTTATACTATAGTAGAATAGAATAATATTATATGAAAAATAAATAAATATTAGAGTTAACATTTAGGTACCTTATATTTTAGATAATACCATGTAGCAATGTAACGTTAAATATTATTTTAATCGACTTTTACATAATTCATCATAATCTTTCCTACGGCCACCGACATCTTAATGTCGCCTACGGCACAGCACTATTTACACTATTTACACTATTCACCCCGCCTTCTAAGAGAAAAAAGGAAAGCAAATACAGAATTGGTTATGAAAGAAAGAGATGCACAGTTGACCTCGACAGTTGACCTCAACCGGTCAACCAAATTAAGTTGAGCTCCGTCAGGAGCCATTGAGTAAGCGAGCGCAGAGATTGTCACGGGTCACTGGTCTGGTCGTTACTGATCGAACGTTAGTGGGCGTGGATTTTTATAAGATCTCTTTATCTTATGTGATGTCTTAAATCGTTCGCCCTGTATTAGGTGTCTAGGGTACGTAGTCGATGATTCAAGAGTATGCTAAAGGAACACTATTTGTCCCTATGTCACTGACCACACCCTTGTTTCCCTTTATAAAATTAAGAGTATGTATTTATATAAGTAGGTATATAATTGGTTATATGTATTTATTTTATTTATTTTAAGTACGAACGTATTTTCAAGAAATATTTTATAAATTAATATAATGCACACAGATCCCCATGTACAATCCAACGATCCTATCCATCCACGGTTGTCTGGTAGAGATCGCTCTTGAGCGATAAGACCGCCAAATTGTCACATGTATTGTATTTTATTCTGTCTTGTTTGTTTTATTTTGTAAGTGTGCAATAAAAGAATTTTCTATCTATCTATCTAAAATGTAAAAAAACCTCTGTATTGTTGTGGTCTAATTACGAGCAAGTTATATGAGATAAATGCACGTTCAGAAGTGTGCTAACGTCCGTCGCCTGTCACGAAAAGAACATTTCACATTCATAGGAATCCTGTGCCCTTAGCATGAGATTATTTACTTGTTCTACAAGATGTGGTAAAGAGTTATTAGGTCATTTACGTAAACATACTCGTATATGAGTATATTTACGTAAATTTTATTTATTGCACACTTAAATACTAGAACAATGTAAAACCAAACTTAAGAAACTGGATACAATTAATTGGCGGTCTTATCGCTCAAGAGTATATGAATTTCAATACAGGAAAAACATATAACATGTCTATTCCATGTATGTATATTGCCTTTAGTATATTTTCTATAGAATTTGGCATGATTGAACTCAAAATGATAGATAGAACCTAAGTAAAAACCGTTTTTGTAAGAGAATTGACTAAGATAGAGAAAGATTCAGAGAGTTGACTAAGAAACTTGAAACTTTGACGACCGATGTGGCGCGGTGGGCGAAGGTCCGCCTGCGACGCAGGAGGTTGCGGGATCGATTCCCGCCTCGGAACAAATGTGTGTACGATCTGCAGATATTTTTTTCGGGTGTTCTGGTCGTTTTCTATGTATAATAAAAAATATCTATCTATGTAATGTATTGTATTATGTATATCAGTTATCTAGTACCCATAACACAAGCTCTGCTTACCATGGGGCTAGATAATGCTGTGTGAATTGTCCAGCATTTTAAACTGTCACAAAATAAAACCTGGCATCAACTAGTTCTAGATCGATTTAATTTTTTAACTCATGCTAAGCTCACAGATTGCAAATAAGATAATATTACATACAACCAACCTTGGAGCGTGTTTGTAACCTGTTATTAATGTTATTTGGGACTTGTTAGATGACAATAGCCTGATTTTTCTTTTTATACTAATAAATTGTCTAAGAGTTTAGATTTTTTTAGATAGATAGGTATAAAAATATGTAACATAATTTAATTTCAATTGAATAATAATAATAAATAAATTCATTTCTTCAGATAATAATAATCCATGGTGTTAGTTTGCTTATAACTAGATGTTAGTACTTATAATTAACTACAGATTTTGTCCTTTGGACTAATTGGTGCATTACCGGACAGTTATATATTATAATAGTGCGGCAGTCAGTTGTTTTGTGTTCTACGTAAGTACAACTTTGACGATCTCTGTGGCGCGGTGGGCGAAGGTCCGCCTGCGATGCAGGAGGTTGCGGGTTCGATTCTCGCCTCGGAACAATTGTGTGCACGATCTGCAGATATTTGTTCCGGGTGTTCTGGTTGTTTTCTATGTATAATAAAAAAATATCTATCTATGTAATATATTGTATTATGTATATGAATTATCTAGTACCCATAACACAAGCTCTGCTTAGCTAGGGGTTAGATAATGCTGTGTGAATTGTCCAGCATTATATATTTATTTATTTAAATTTAATGTGGCAATCATTTGTTTTGTGTTTGACGTAAGTACAACTAAAAATGTACAAAGAAATAGAAACGGTACCTACAAATCTGCCCGCAAAACATTTTTAATCTACTTATTTCGACATGATTTACAACACTGTAATACAAAAGTGATTTGTTTTACCGTCGGCATTGAAAACATTCGCATACAATGCTACATAAACAAGTTTTCAAAATAAGGTTCCTTATTTTAAAGTTACAATGCATTGTGCGAAAAAATAAAGGTTGCTCCTTTGAGTTGTGCCCTCGAGGTACTTGAACGCTGACAGAAACTATTATTGTTATCAAAGTTAATAATGTTATAATATTTAATAAATATCTATGTAATGTATTGTATTATGTATATCAGTTATCTAGTACCCAAAACACAAGCTCTGCTTACCATGGGGCTAGATAATGCTGTGTGAATTGTCCAGCATTATTTATTTATTATTATTTAAATAAAACATATTTAAAATCAAGCTTTTATAATAATCTGGGACCAAAGTGCTTGGAAGACAAATCCAAGAATCCAAACACGGACGGGGTTTAGTAAAGTAAAGTAAAGTAAAAAATCATTTATTTCTTTAGGCTTACAAAATAAGCACTTAGACAAGTCATATTTTATATATAAATTATTATCAATTAAAATTATTTTACTGTTCACTTCAATTTTTTGTCCACTAGTGGACGTAGTCGTAGTCGTTTAGGAGTTGCTATGGCAACGGTCTGTTTCCATCATCAGACCAGCTCGATGGTACTATGACATTGCATTGTCATCAAACTTACATAATTATGCCCAGCTCAATCGGTTGAGCACAACTGGTATAAATTCAGTTGCAAGATTTGTCTCACACATAATAATATAACAGGGCAAGTGGAATAATATGTAGGACGCCAGGTGGGATGACGAACTGCGAAAGACTGCAGGTAGATGCTGGATGCGGCAAGCTGAAGACAGGGCGCTATGGCGCTCATTGGGGGAGGCCTATGTCCAGCAGTGGACTGCTATAGGCTGATGATGAAGTGGAATAATAGTATTTTCTCACATAGGGGACTAAACCACTACATTATGCACGAGGTTGATTGCATCGAGTTAGAATCCAACTCGATGGTTGGTTGTTATACTCCCGATCATAGCGAGGGAGGATGACTTGACCGAGGTATAATGGGTGGTTTTGGCACGAGTCAAAAACTCTAATTTTCATTACATTGCGAGAAAATAAAACAATCAAAACTTGCAATATATCACACTTCTTTTACTTCTGTACTCAAATAAATGTTTCCTAGTAGTCATTGATAATATTTCACGTGATTTCAAAAGAAAAATATTTTGTGTCCCTAGGGAGTTTCTTTGAGACACGAGTTTCACGGCCGCCGCTTAGATACGATATAATTACAGACTTTTTGAGCAAGAGAAGTTAAAAGGCATTTTACTTCAATTTACAGCACAAAAGCATTGGCATTGGCCAAGCATTCAAAGGAACAGTATGGAACAAAAATCGTGTCTATTGATGAAATGTATGATGATGATGGAAATATATAAAATTTCAAAATACTATTCCCCGTAAGTTTTTAATTAGTGTTTAATTTGAGGCGCACTGTTTTCGGATCATTGCCTTCTACGATGTCATCTACGAGTATATCTCTATTAGTAAATAACTAGTAATAATGAGCTCATTAAACTCTCTTACTAGCGATGCCACACGTTCGAGTTTTTAGTATCGTTTTACTACATTACTTCCTGCGATTTATCAACTCGCATCAATAGCGTAATGCCCTACGTGAGAGGTTGCATACAAAACGCTATGGGATGCAATGCGATGCTACGTGATAGATAAGAAAAGCCGGGTTACGTAAATGCTCGAAGCTTTATCAATTCTATTTTGAGCTTTCAGCTTTGTGACTTGTGTTTTGAGCAGATTAATTATGTATTCATGAATTCAACATTATAAAATTCTAAGGTTTGTTATTATTATATATAGTGCGTAAGCCCTCTTTGGGAGATTAATCTCTAATCGAAGTTGATTATTCATAAGGAAGTAATAAGTTTGAATTTGGACCCTCAAACTATATATGGAAATGTTGACCAAGGAGGTTCTAAGCGTTTTCCTTAGATTTATTTGAATTTGGTATAACCTTTAAATTTTTCAGCTAACTGGGCTATAATCACTTGTTTTCGGCTAGAGATACGTATACGTATTACGACCAAAGAGTGTGAAAAATTATATTATCGCCAGGGGTTTTTAATATTTAATGTAAGCTTTGAACGACTGTACTCTTAATTCATCTCAGCAGCGCATCGCTTTCTCATAGCTTTAGAACAAGAAGTGAAGACTACCCGATTGCCAAGAATGTTGCCACTCTTGTTTGACTTCCTACACTTCAATCAGTTTTCGAATACTGGTAGTAAAACAACTTTTTATGTGTATTTACTTGGAGGCAATGTAGGTTCGACCTGGGGTATTTGAAATCATACCTGTTATAATTAGCTAATTGGGCATTTAACCGCAATAGTGCATTGAATATTGATACATTGATAATCCACTAGCAAAACAGAAGTAAAAAGATTAATACAAATTTAAATCTGGAAAACCCTTAACATTTCCCTATGTTAGGGGTTCTTCAGATTATAATTATGTATTTTAATCTGATCCCAAGGCAACTTTTTAAACTTTCGCGATTTGTTACATATTAACACTTTGACTGCGGTTTTTTTTCGACGACTGCTATCTTTTTTTTTACCTAAAATATTCGTGCTGCCGCTCTACACAGCGGTTGTGTTGCGCCGCACATGCGTTTCGTTCGAAAAATATTACAGCTCTGCTGAGTCACAAAGATCTGTATTTTCTCAGCCGCTGCGCTAGTGTGGATTTACGCATATTAGTCACTTGTTGAAAACTCATACAGTGCGTTTTCAGCACTCAAAGTGATCAATAATTTTCTAACTCCGAGTACATCTAGTCGTCCCGTGACCACGATCGCTGTAACGGGATGGAAACGTAGGGGAAAATAAAACAAAAGATACGCGATAAATACCCGATAAACAATCATCAAATGTCGAACCCCATTTTGGTTTTGGGGTTTGTTCTTAGGTTTGTTCTCGGCATTCAAAGTCAATGTCAACATTCCATCTAAGATCTGAGAATGTGATGCAACAAACTGTCTATACATTCTATTCTAATTAACTTGCTCTTCCTGTCCGCCTAGAGGCAGGTATTCGACCACTTAGCACTTGCGCATTCGTAAACATACTTGTGTGAGGGGAAAAAATAAACTGCAAGCGAACCTGAGGATATTGCTTCATGACAAATGTTGGAATGAAGAAATAGCTAACACTCTTTACTAACTATGGATAGACTAATAGAGTCCATAGGCCAGGGCTCTTTATGGATTTTTTTATGTGCCTTCAGTATTTAGTTACATACCTACTCATTAAGTTAGCTGTTAATTTGTTGAATATAGTTTAAAAAAATGGTTTGTTGTTCCCAGGGCTGTTCAGAAACTATATCACATAAAGGTTTCAGAGTTGCTAAAGAATTTGAATGCGAACATAATTACATATATACTTTGATATTTTAGCTTCTATGTATCTTCTATGCAGAGATTCGTATAATTGTGGTCAAACTTTACTAAAGAAAAGTTTGTTAAAACTTTGATTTTAGACCAATAGTTCCCAACATTTTTTTCATGTAAAATATTACATAATGCGTTTCGGTACGTGCTGAAAAATAAACATGTTTTTTCAATTAATAAAGTAATAATGTTGCATTCACTGAGAATTTGTTTCGGTACACGCTGAAAAATAAACATGTTTTTTCAATTAATAAAGTAAGCTTGTTGCATGAACTGAGAATTTGAAAGTAAAGTGTTAATATGGGAACGAAACAGCGAAATACGAGCCTTCGTATATTAGCCAATATGCAAATGAAACGAAGACATCCATGTTGAATTTAAGATGAGACCGGTTTGCGGCAAGGTTTTTAAGAATCTATTGATTTATAGCTTAGGATGTTGAAATGAACAGAAAAAATGTTGAGGCTGTAATTTACGTGCATATTCCTAACCAACTCACGATAGGGCTGGTCCACCAGTTTAAAGTCGCTCAGCGAGCTGTGGAAAGAGCTATGCTCGGAGTTTCTCTGAAGGATAGGATTCGTAACGAATACATCCGACAGAGAACCAAAGTTATCGACATAGCTCTAAGAATTAGCAAGCTGAAGTGGCAGTGGGCCGGCGGCCATATCTCGCGAAGAACCGACGGCCGCTGGGGCAAACGTGTTCTTGAGTGGAGACCACAACTCGGTAAACGTAGGACGCACTCCCACAAGGTGGGATGACGACCTGCGAAAGACTGCAGGTAGATGCTGGATGCGGCAAGCTGAAGACAGGGCGCTATGGCGCTCATTGTGGGAGGCCTATGTCCAGCAGTGGACTGCTATAGGCTGATGATGATGATGATTCCTAACCATCACGAGCCATAGCGCTGTTCACTACAATACATAGTATAAAACAAAGTCGCTTCTCGCAGTCTGTCTGTCCATAGGGACGTGTCGTTAAATATTTTCCATCAATATTGGGCAAAATAATATACAGGTTTTTTAATCTAGAGTATACTACTTTGTCAGCAATAAAAATGGTGCCATTCCTTAACTAATTGACCTTGAAAGTCCATCCTGCATTTTATGTAGCTCAGGTACTTTTCGTAATCGAAGATAGATTGAATAATCTAACTACAAAAAAAAACGTTATAAAATGTATCATTAAAAAGTGAGGAGTAAAACTTCAAAGCACTTGATACTTCTACAGTAATTGCAATCATTCGACGGGCGATGTTAAAACGGCCTATAGCAATGCATGCTAGGGCGTCTCTGCTGTAAAAACCCATTGGACAGTTATTTCTATTACCACAGCAATTTAGCGGAACACAGATAGTCACTACTCTAATAGCAGTGTGAGAACAGACAATACGGAATTGAGATTACTAAGTTACGGTACAATAATTATGCCATCTGTGGTTTGTTGTTTGCACTCGGGAATAGGTCGGGGTTCGACAATATTTTGTAGGTAATGCTCTTGGCTGCTCCGCTAGCTTTGTGGTTTCATTAATCACTGGAGCTTCTCTGAAAATTGGACTTCCTATTGAGAAATACTCGTACACCTAAAGCTTTGGTCTTATGATCACTACAGAGTACGCTGCGGACTGTCACGTCGTCGTCGACCGCTTTTCCGCAAAGACGACAGCGTTGTGATCAAAGCTGACGGTTGTTACGTTCATTAGAACTATGCACAGGTAATATGTGAGTTTTTAACAATATTTGATTGGTGAAGCGACCATCACTGGTTAAACGTGTTCTTCAGTGGAGACCGCGACTCGGCAAACGGACGCCCTCCGGCTAGGTGTGATGAATACCTGCGAAGGACTAAGGGCAGATGCTGGATGCGTCAAGCTGAAGATAGGGCGCTATAACGCTCATTGGGGGAGGCCTATGTCCAGCAATGGCTAAGTTAGTGCTAAGTTAGAGTTAATCTTAGGTTGTAAGATGTCAATTTAATGTGTATATATATTTTTGTCTTATCTGTGGTCTGCCACCCGTGTGGACACGCGCGCGCCAATGGTTCTGTCAGAAAACCAGCGTTGCTCTACTTCTTGAGGAGAAGTAGAGCAACATTATGCTGAGACAGGACCTATTGGTTCGCTTTGTGGAGTCGCTTGTTGCTTGTATATAATACATACGTAGTTAATTTTATTTATTTCTTTATGTTCTTGTTTACTTATATATTATTATTATTTAGTAGCAAGCTGTACCTACTTGTGAATCAATAAATGTATTTTCTTTCTTTCTTTCTTTCTTTCAATGGATTAAAATAGGCTGATGATGATGAAAGCTGATATTATTACCATTACTTGGACAGCGATTAGGTGTTTTAGAATCTGACTCACCCCGTTCTGATATTGGCACATTAGTAAGTACCTAATTTAAATACAAATGATTTTATTTTTATTATTTTAACCAGATTGATTTGGTTACGCCATGTAACATTATTGCATGCGTCTATTTGCCAATCTTTACCTCCTTCGTTTGCTTAGGTAATATTGGTTAGAATATCTGAGTTTACCAAGTCGTGTTATATAGAACAGTTTATGAATGCACGTATTGTCTGTAATGAGTTGTATGAATCAATCGGTTCAGGCGTATCACAACATTGCAGTTCAGTATGATTGCTTGCGTTCAAGGTGAAGCTTTATTTGCCTGCCTTTATCTGAGTTTGTATCGAGGATTGATAAGATAACTAACATGACTTTTCAAAACATTCAAAAATGAAACGGTTTTTAAAGCTTCCATAGATTTTACTCTCAAATTTTGTGTAATATCTATAACTATTGCTCTTTTAAAAGCTCAATAATTGAATAAATATGTTATATATATACACGAGTAAGTATCAAGATATAGCATTACAGGTTTGCTAATAGATATTTTGCATTCCTTAAGATTATTATAGATAGGACTGGGTGAATACTCGTGAGAAACTCGCTAAGAATTTACTACATTTGTTCGATTGAAAGGGTGATTAATTAAATACGTGTTTTGTAAGTTACTATTTAATCAAAATGGAGACCACGACTCGGTAAACGTAGTGTACGACGCCCGCCGACCAGGTGGGATGACGACCTGCGAAAGACTGCAGGTAGATGCTGGATGCGACAAGCTGAAGACAGGGCGCTATGGCGCTCATTGGGGGAGGCCTATGTCCAGCAGTGGACTGCTATAGGCTGATGATGATGATGATGATCTAATCAATTGTTCTATGTTTTCTTTTGCTTCTTGTTCATGAAACTCACAAGAAATTTTATGGTTTATGCGTGGTATTTGTTTTAAGCTGTACCTAACGGTATTGCTTGTATGATGAGTTCTTAACAACCTATTTAATTTTATGGGGTATTAAATTCTCTGCAAAATTCTGTGTACTTATCAGCATGTTATATCATCAAATACATAATTTATAGGCCTACTGACATTTACAAGCTTTCTGTGCTCATAACCGTTGCAAGTGTTTATAGCTTTTAGTATTTGTTCTCTTTCTTATCATAATAGCTGATAGCTTAAAAAAAAAAGTTTCAAAACATATAGGTTAAAGTTTTCTAATTATTACTAACTGCGCCCCGCGGAAATCTTTATATATAAAAATCGATTGCTGTTCGTTAGTCTCGCTAAAACTCGAGAACGGCTGGGCCGATTTAGCTGATTTTGGTTTTGCAATGTTTGTAATAGTCCAGGGGCCTAATTCCACTAACACAATCGCCTCACAATGACAGTAGTATCGCGTCTAAATCGCCACTATTGACACCTATTGGTATTCTACAAGCACAATCTTTCTCAGTCTCAGTTGTATCGTGGTCGTATCTATGAAACTTACAATTGTGACAAGTTGTCGCATTCAACTAATCACAGTCTCAATTGTATCGCTTGCGATAGGCGCAAACATGGAATTCTATTGTTATTTTGACGGCTAATTTAGTCTATGGTTAGAGATTTTGACGAGATTATGGACGATTGAACAAAGGTAGCTCTCGGTGCTATTGTGCTTGTGAAATAATAGTGAAATAATAAAAAGTTCAATGAGTTTCCTAATTCGAGCGCGTCTGCAACTCATTATAAACTCTCGCCGGCTGTTAGAGCGTCAAAACCGGCGACGATCTAGAGCTCTTCTGCGAAAGACGCTGGACCCCTTGCATTGCAGGACAAGGAATTTACAAAACCTATCGTCTTATCAAGGGGACAGTGAAAACATAAGCGGAATATCTCAATCCTCATATTCGTAAGGAACGCCGGCCGTACTGATCTGATGGCATTTCCATAATGACCAATGTAAGTAAAACAAACTATCTTTGTTGATTAAATTCCCTCTTGCCTAAGCTTTATAATGTTTATTTTATGTAACTAGATAGTACCTACTATTTAAATCAATTTATTTTGCAGATATTGACTGCACTGGCATTTGTCGCTCATACGCGCCCGCTGTTTCCAGAGCTGTGAGGGAGGTGTTGGTGGCACTTATTTTGGTCTATCCCATATATATGTTCCTTTGCCAACACGAAGAGATCAAAGCAACAAATTAAAGAGCAAGTGAGTTCATGAATATGATACCTATATATAGATTAGAAACTGTCGAAATCAGATAAGTGTCTGTCTCCCTTAAACTCGAGACCTTTTACTTACCATATTGTCATGATTAAAACAGAAGCTAGCTTAGCTGTTTAGTACCCCTCACACTTTGTACCTAAACCCTAATTATACATAATGTATATACATTCATTGTTATAATTTTCTACAGATTGCAGAAGAATTGAAAGCCAGCACTGAAAGCTGTAGTTGTAGAGTCAAACCAAAACTTCTAGCCGGTCGAGCAATGCAGCAAGCTGTCGTTGGCAAATAGTGGCAAGGCATGGAATCAGCCATGTCGACAAGATAATGGCTGTCATGATGATAATGTAAATAGTATTAATAAATTCATTTATACACTTTTAACTCCACATGTGAGATAATGCATTGTTGTAGTTTGTGTTTTAGTTTTTAAAGATAAGCTGTTACCACATTGTTTTCTGTTATTGCTATCAGTTATTATAACTTTTCATTCAAAAATGTCTATGTTGGCATAAAAAATCTTGTATTCTACTGAGTATTCAAGAATCTGCAGGTTTAGAGTAAAAATAAATACCATTTTTTATATACACATTTTTTATTCATTAATATAATAATGTATGTACACTTATGCTAATTAAAACAACACTTAAACTAATCAAAAGTGCTCTAAGCTAAACACTTGTCTAATTGTTTTACATAGGTAGGTAATAATTGTGTTATGTTTTGGAAAGACACAAAGATTGAGCGGGAAAATATAGATAATGCTCCGCAGACCATGTAAATCTTTGTAGTTGCAACAGTGAAGCGACGACAGCATACATTTTCATATTTTGTATTCATTGTAGTACTGAAAAAGAATGGTAGATTATTATTAGGTATTAGTAGGTAGACCTATACAACAAAGAGTGGGTTCTCCTTACTGAGGACCGAGATGAGTGGAAGAAGGGGAGGGAGGCCTTTGCTCTGCAGTGGGACACTGCAGGCAAATATAATAATAATAAAAATTAGTAGGTACTAGTTTATGCTTGTAGAAATATGAAACTATCTAAGCAACTACATGGTATTATGGCCTCTCTGTACTTGTTTGCGATAAAAAATGGAGTAGGTATTGATTACAGGTTCATATAGAATAGTATAGTAGTTGCATTTCTTACCAATCTCCACTCGTCTGCCGTTTTTGACGGCGAGTCTGAGCTAATACCATTTCTTTATGAGATCGTTCCACTTCCTTCGAGATAGCTCTAGGATAAGGCATTCTAGAATAATGCCCTAGCGCCAAATATCGGTGGTAGTCGAGGCAGTCAAGGAGGGCCTTAATTTGTTTCAGCAGTACCATTAATTATCCATTGATTTTGTGTGAGAAATCACGAAAATCAAACATAAATAACAAGATGATAACAAGTGTTTTCTTTCTTGAATTGACATGAGTTGCTATATGACGTTTACATTGACAACTTTGAAACTCTTTTATCTATGTTTTAAAGTTTACCACACACGCACATTTTATTAAAATCGTGATTTTGTTGCGTTTTAAGTATTTGAGAGCGATGTAAATAGACTTTTACGCAATTGCAGTAATAATTTGAATTGTTAGATACCTATAAACCCTTAATTATGAGTGCACGGATTCATAAATATTTGGTCCGCCATTTCATATTTATTTTATGATGTATACGGCAACACCTACCATACTACTCAATAGCAATACAATAGTAAGCGATTGAGACAGCTGTCACAATTTAGTAGGATACCTTATAAACGTAAGACACAATAGCTATGACAATTGTATGGAGCCATAGTCGTGTTTGTTTTAAAAATAGTGGAATTAGGCCCCAGGGTTTTGTCAAGGTTTAAACGGTGAGAAAACATGGTAAAATTGCGCAGAAATTTCCACGCGGGCGAAGCCGCGGGGCGCAGCTAGTAAATAAATAATAAAAGGCCCGTTAATTTGAAAAATATTAGGGGTATGAATAATAGTTTACGTCCTATTCTCAGACCTACTGAATATACAAAAAAAAAATGCATAAGAATCGGTCAAGCCGTTTCGGAAGGGTTTTGTTACAAACACTGTACACGAAAATTGTATATATTAGATAATAGTAAATCTTGAACTTGAGGAATATACTCTGCTACATCCCGGTGGAAAATGAGCAAGCATGTCCATTTTTTTGAATTGTAAAAACTCAAAAATGAATCTTAAACCTAGAAAGCCGCAAAAATTTACACACCCAAACCAAAACTAACATTTAGAAACGCATGTTAAAATTTGCAGAATCTTGAACGTTACTAATGGAAAATTTAGTGTGTAGTAAACGATTTACTTCACAATAAATAAATTCAGTGAACGATTCAAATGTCAGCTCATTCCCGCGCGTATTACTTATAATAAGCTAACAAGAGCTAATACTTTTCTTAAGACGTAGTTTTACTGCTGAGATTGAATACAGCATCTCAATAATTTATCGACGACCGATGTGGCGCGGTGGGCGAAGGTCCGCCTGCGACGCAGGAGGTTGCGGGTTCGATTCCCGCCTCGGAACAATTGTGTGTACGATCTGCAGATATTTGTTCCGGGTGTTCTGGTCGTTTTCTATGTATAATAAAAAATATCCATATATGTAATGTATTGTATTATGTATATCAGTTATCTAGTACCCATAACACAATCTCTGCTTACCATGGGGCTAGATAATGCTGTGCTGAATTGTCCAGCATTATTTATATTTATTTATTTATCTATGAGCTCAATGAGCTCTAAATACTAACTCAAGTAACGGAAACGAAAACCAGTAATATATAACTGTGCAAATTGTAAAATTTGCTATTAAATATAACAGAATTATTATTGTGTGAGATAAAGTTGGATACAACTATGCTTATTTATAAACTTTTTTCCATGATTTACATAAAGTCCGTTCAAATGAGTTTTTGTTCTAAAATCCTAAGCTCAAAACTTTATGGAACTTTTTTAAATATTATTTTTTATACAGGGTTTAAGTCACTTTTACGGATTTATTCTTACATTACTATTCTTCCATACTAATTCGATTCTGATCGAGCTGCACGATATATTTCTATCAGCACCTTGACATCCAGGGAGACTAGTTCTGATAGGATACTGTGACAGCCTCCTACCCGGAGACAATTTTGATGAAAATTAAATATTCTTCGACGAATTTCTTTACCCCACGCACACTGCATTAAAATGTGGTAATCATTAATCGTTCCACATCGATTTCAATTAGGTGACTTAAATCTTCCTATCTTCATATCACATTTTCCGGACTTCTGAATGTTTATTAATAGTTAAGATACTATATGACAATAATTGGCTTATGCCAGTTCTCCCCCTTGGCAAATTCCCCTGGAGGACAACTGGAATCCAAACAAAATAAATTCCCGTTTCGTCCCCCCACCGTTTTTATAATTCCATTATTCCCCCTTAGGAAAATTTCCCAAGGCGGAAAATTGTAGACTTTTACAAAATAATAATAATTTATTTTGTCTGAATGTCTAGAATTCCCTCTCAACGTTTTTTCCTGTTCCAGTTTTCGCCCTTGAGGAAATGTATTCAAGGAGGAAATATATACTGAATGTATACATAATACTTACGTACAATTTACTAATCATAAATCTCAGTGTAATGATGCCAGCTGGTATGCACTGGTACCTGTATATTCTCTGTGGCTGTGCCACGTGCCTTCGCCCCACCTGTTTCTGTGTCCATTGTACCATAATTAAGTGTAGCCTGTGTGGCTGGTTTGACCAGGCCTGAGGTGACGTCACAGTGAAATGTCTTGTGATTAGTTTGACAACATTTCAAGGTCCTTCATCTTGAGGGAACTCTAATGGTATTACGAATAAAAATACTAAGCTTTTTCAAATCTGAATAGCGTGAATAAGTTAGGGGACTTAAAGATCGTATACAATAACCCTCGGAGCCCTGAGACGTGGAGTCTTAAATAAGGGTACTTTTTGATTGGTTGAATACTTTTTTAAAAGTATTCAACATTAAATTCTCAGAATAATATAAAACGATGTACGTTTGGCGCGGAACCTAACCTAATGAATTAATATTTTTACGACTGTACTGTATGTAAGCAATGAAAGAATGAAAGAATGAATGACACAGTTTCGTGCCTCTGGCACACAAGGCTCGGATTACGTTGTAAATCTTAGTATACAGCGTGTTCAATAACTTCCTCTAGCACTCATTAGTTTATACTGATATGATATGACTTGCAGTCTTTTTTTTTACTATAAAAACTATCGTAGTTCGATGAATTCATTACGGATGTAAATGGGTTAACTACGAATCGTATTTGTATTGGAGAAACACCAACGTTTCTTCCCTCAACATGACTTTTCAAGGTAAGTTCGCATAACTAGACGCGCGCGTACCACATACCTCTGACTTTCAGTCTCGTTCTAAGGGTCCTTTAAGTTGCTATACAATCTACATATTTAACAAGTAACATTATGTTTCTAAGCCCACTTACTTTAAGTCCTTCGGCTTATATTAATGAATTATAGCCATGGTTTGCTTTTATTTCGAACTTGCCTATCTAAGGCGTGTTCATCTGCTCCTTATCGATATCCGTCGTAAATTGCAATATCTGTATACACTACTTTATAATATAACATCCTGTATCCCCATTCCCCAGTAACAAATAATTCCCACAAAGACTCATAGCTCGCGTGTTCATCACGCTCCACTCTCAATTGCATTCATAATATAATTTGATTTCTTTAATGAATGGAATAAGCCACTTGGAATACTTCTCGTCTTTTGAGTCATTAGGGCCTTTATTGAAATCGGGCTACGAGATTTTATTCAACGAACTAATACCTACTCATATATTCGTGCACAAGGCACACTTGGTTACGTCAATTTATAATTATACTTTACATATATTATAATAGAAGCATCTTTAAGTACCTACTAAGACGAAATAAATTAACAAAGCAATACAAATAAATGAATACCTACATCTGCTTTAAATGGGCATCGTCTTGATTATGTTTTACTCACATAGCTATCACATATAAATAAATCTACAGGAACTGGGAAGGGAATATCAGAAGCATAAGGACAACTATGCACAATTAAGAAAACACGCATTCAAATTTTATGGAGTTGAGTGTTTTTTACCACATTTCTTCAAAATCTCAGCATTAGCATCAGCATTTCAGATTTTACGGTAGGAATATTTCTAAAAAATAAATAAAAACATCGCACCACATCGTCTAAATAAAGTAGTAAATACCCATGATTCAAATAGCAACAAGTTTGTCGGCATCTTGGCAAGTCGGCACAAATACACTTTATTGAAATGCATTCATTACGGTTGCAACAGCAAACAGCAACTGCTCAAAGGAAGTGGCCCGTACTTCTTAGAACTACGAGACATGCGTATGATTTCCGTCGACTCTCCACTGATCAATAGAGAAAGCAGGAACTTTACTAATTATGCCTCTATATGACTCCAGGGCTTATACATAAATTAATAAAATAAAAAAGCATTTTATTCCTTAACCTTAAATAACATTGATCAATCATAAAAAAAAATTTAATCTAGGTATGTAAGTCAAATATTGTAGAAAATGTCAGTATATATAATAGATTTTTTTTTAAATTTAATATTGAATTTGACTCCAGGGCTTACATTGCACTCTTAGGAATAAGGAATCTGGTTATAAAAAATGTTTATGTAGGTAACATATTAACTAACTTAGTATAGTTTAAATCCCTACTACTTAAGTTGTTTTGTATTTTTATGTGTTTTCCTTTTTTTTGTAACTGTTTATTATTGTGTGTGGCTATAAATAAATTATTTTATTCTTTTTATTCTAACTTTGAGATAACGTGCTCAAGTAAGCGAGCCAGATGCAAAAATTAGGGTTGCTATTATTCGGATTCGACTCTACTATAATATCTAAGTGGCTTAGAAAAGTAACTCAATAGTTCAATGACATTAAAAATTCATACAACTGCTTGGTTTACATATAGGTCTACGTGGAAATCATAAATTACTGCTATCTAGATTTAATTTGGTTTAGAAATCTGATAACTAATGAACTTTATCCAGTGCTTCATTAATTTCCCTCCTCCATTGCATAAATAACGAATTAGACTTTCACGTGCTTTTATGGGCATTTAATGCTTAAAAGCACATTTAAGCATCTAATATGTTTAGGACCTTAGGTATATCATTAGTGTGTGTATGTATATGTAGTTGAGTGCACTTGTCGTATATCTCATAAAAATGAGTTTCTACAAAATACGGACAGTTGGAGCTTTTTGACTTTTTGATCCCTCTTCGTCAAAAACCTGACCTGATAGCATTGTCATAGTTATAAAAACTTTTTAAATAATTGTAAATATAAGATCGTATTCGTTTCTATTATTTAATAGTAATTTTATCTTTTTTATGCAGTAGAAGGATATCAAACTTCACAGACATCAATAATTGAATTTTCCCGACGATTTTCATTCTAAAAATGTGCGATTTTCAACAGCATTATTATTTATTACAAATTGCCGCTAAACTATGTTCCCGACCATTTCAACGTTCTTCCGTTTATGCGCAAACGAAGCGTGCGGATAATCAGAGGTCGTAGGGTTTCCACAGTTTCCACAATATCGCGTTATCCAACTGCCTTTGTTACATCAGCCGTGACATTAGGAACTACCGTATTATGTCGTTCCACTGGATAGCCTGTGACTTCTATTGCGTTTTCACCTTTAGTTTCAATTCCCATACCACCCTTTGGTTTTTATTGAGCTCCATTATGTCTAGGCTCCCCTTCTCAAGTAGGGTTCTCAAAAAGCTTCAAGTTTTTGTGTGGAAGGTCAACTTTACAATAGTTTTTTTCATTTCATTTATTCAGTTTCATCGTAGGTACACATGTTATACTTGATGTCGTTCAGTTGTACATAAAAATAATATAACAATTTTATTATAAAACACACATTAATTTTGATATAGGAAAAACCATAAGGGATTGTGTTTTAGAAAAAGCAGACAGACATGCCTTCTTTAAAAATTTGATACAACATTCATAGATAATATTTATTACAGTAAAATAATAATAAATTAGTTAAATTGAATTGAAATAAAAAATACATGTCAAGATAATTTAATGCAGCTGTATAAGGGCTTTTCTCTTGTTATACTCATAGTCAGCCCTACAAACGGAAAGTTTTATAGTTTTAGATCTCGCTCAATGATGTATTGTTATTTAATGTAATTGTGAAGGCGAAATCATTGTTTCTGGGGTACACCTGCACCTTTTAATAAGCATTCGTGACAGAAAGGAACAATTATAGACCTGCAGGTGTTTTAGTTATTATCGGTCATTAGAATTTAAATCATTGTGATTTGGTTCTGACATTTACCCAAGTCAATGTGTGGGTTACATTGACTCTGCCGAGTATATGATTCTTAGTTGTAGGTAAAGTACTACTATTAGGTATTTATCCTGTCTCTTAACTGATACAACATATCCTGCTAAAAGCTTTTCCAGTTTTAATGGCTGCAGGAAGACCCCGCTACTTCCAGAGAATTACAGTTAAATCATCTGTTTTAATTTGAGTGTCTTACCTTGGCACATAATAACTTAATCTTGTTTATCCATATAAATAAAAACCAAGCCGCCAGTGACGCTATTTTCACACTACTATCCACTTTGTCCCTCTAACCCAGGTTCAAAGTAACATTGCCAATCAATGGTCCTAGTAATCTAGGCCCATTCAATTTGTACACCTTTTGCTCTTAATAAGGAACATCCCAAGATTCATGATTAAAATATTTATGTTCATCCTGAGAACCCATAGAAGAGAATGAGTTCTCGAGATGAGCCAAGGCTATGACAGGCCGTTTTACTGTCACTTGACATTGCAAATTCTAATCTAACCAGCCTACTTACGCGATAATTTCCTATTAGCCTCAGAAGCAGAACTGCTGGTCTCGGGTTAATTGTGTCAGGTGACGAATAGTGCCGCTTTCTCTTGGTCTTGGCGGGATGTCGCCTTCTCAGCTGCGTTCTCACATTGTGATTATACCCGAGCCTACACGCTGCTCAGCTTAAAAATTGCGTTAGGTATAATTTTATTCAGGCCTTTTTTGTATGTGCTTTAGATGTTCTTAATAAACTCTAAGATCTGGTGTGTACAACGCAACCATCAATGATAGAATCACACTAATATAAAAATGCGAAAGCCACGATGGATGTTTGTTACCTCTTCACGCAAAAAGTACTAAAGGATCACCTGAAATTTTATATACAGGTCGTTTCAGGCCTGGAATTAAACATACGCTACTTTTATCCCATAAATCAGTTCCCAAGGGATGGGAATAACCTTAAAATGAAACCATAGAAACAACGCGAGTGAAGCCGCGGGCACGCGCATTAAAGAAACTATAAAAGTTCGAAAACGCGTCCTGTCTTTTGCTCACCCACTATTGACTTTAATACTTTTCTCAGCTTTACATAACACGGACCTTGTATATTTTATTAGCATTTCAAAGAATAAATCTCAGTTATTCCTAATTTGTATTCGGAGCACAAGTGCGCCTGCGCCCCGCCAGGACGCATGTCTTCATTATTGTCTTAGAGAGTTCAGCCGCGTCCATTATGGAAATTAGAACTCTAAAGTTCTGCCACTCCTAAAGCTTTCTACAGCTTCCTACCAGATCGGTTAACGAAACAATTTTTTAAGATTTATTTTAATTTAATAAAACTTATTGGTAATGCCTAGATATGCCTAGAATATTGAAGGTAGATGAAAACTAACCACGATAATGAACTAGACATTATCCAACTACAGGCTACAGGACTGAAAGACGCAGGATTACTCGTATTGTTATAGGATTGTATGTTAAGTACAATTGATATAATAAATTTATGAAAAATAGGTGTCAGACAGGAGGTTGTAACCAAGTGTTTAGACAAACCTAACATAGGCTTTAACGCAATGTAAACTAAGTTATGTAACCTTATTCTAATGAATATATTATCATTAAATCAATTTTTTTGGAAGTGGCAGCACTTTACTGTGAATAGTTCTAAGTTTTAACCACTGAAGCTGTCAAAACGATCACCATTCCGACCGCCTCTGCCGAACATGCTCGTCATTTTTTTTATTTATTATCCACCGCTTATTGCGGTGGATAATAAATAAAAAAAATGTCGGCCAGACCATTCGGTTAAGGTATAATAAACAAGATTCATAGGGTCTTTGAGCCCAGAGACATTTTTCAATTACGCTCATCTCATTATATCAGTGGCCATGGACAATAAGCCTGTCATGATTGCTGCGTAGGCGCTGACGAGCATGTTCGGCAGAGGCGGTCGGAATGGTGATCGTTTTGACAGCTTCAGTGGTTAAAACTTAGAACTATTCACAGTAAAGTGCTGCCACTTCCAAAAAAATTGATTTAATGATAATATATTCATTAGAATAAGGTTACATAACTTAGTTTACATTGCGTTAAAGCCTATGTTAGGTTTGTCTAAACACTTGGTTACAACCTCCTGTCTGACACCTATTTTTCATAAATTTATTATATCAATTGTACTTAACATACAATCCTATAACAATACGAGTAATCCTGCGTCTTTCAGTCCTGTAGCCTGTAGTTGGATAATGTCTAGTTCATTATCGTGGTTAGTTTTCATCTACCTTCAATATTCTAGGCATATCTAGGCATTACCAATAAGTTTTATTAAATTAAAATAAATCTTAAAAAATTGTTTCGTTAACCGATCTGGTAGGAAGCTGTAGAAAGCTTTAGGAGTGGCAGAACTTTAGAGTTCTAATTTCCATAATGGACGCGGCTGAACTCTCTAAGACAATAATGAAGACATGCGTCCTGGCGGGGCGCAGGCGCACTTGTGCTCCGAATACAAATTAGGAATAACTGAGATTTATTCTTTGAAATGCTAATAAAATATACAAGGTCCGTGTTATGTAAAGCTGAGAAAAGTATTAAAGTCAATAGTGGGTGAGCAAAAGACAGGACGCGTTTTCGAACTTTTATAGTTTCTTTAATGCGCGTGCCCGCGGCTTCACTCGCGTTGTTTCTATGGTTTCATTTTAAGGTTATTCCCATCCCTTGGGAACTGATTTATGGGATAAAAGTAGCGTATGTTTAATTCCAGGCCTGAAACGACCTGTATATAAAATTTCAGGTGATCCTTTAGTACTTTTTGCGTGAAGAGGTAACAAACATCCATCGTGGCTTTCGCATTTTTATATTAGTGTGATTCTATCATTGATGGTTGCGTTGTACACACCAGATCACATTGTGATACTAATCTATACATTAGCCAATGTGATGACAACAATAAATATATTGAGTATTGAGTATTTTATAACTAGAATCTTTCGGATAAAAGATACTATAAATCGTTTTGAATAAAAAACAAATTTAATAATATAAAACCAAAATTGAAGGGGTCAGCTAACGATGAACGCCACTGTACCAACGCGTCGTAAAAACTTTGTTTTGTTATGCACCAAACCAAACAGAAATTTAAAATTCCAAACATCAGGCAAAAAATCTGAAGCCAGCAAGGGAGGGTTGCGGGTTCAAATCCCGTTTAAGTCAGATTTTTTTTAAACTTTATTAAATTTCTTAGCCTAAATCCCAAGCAGCTTATAACAGCTTCAAGTGAACTTCAGAGCCGAGAGATGCGTAGGAGGCCTTAGGCGCCACACATACAAAGAACTTACCCGTCTACGAGAGCTTTAGTACAGACAAATTATATAATACTACGTTCTGTGGTATACCTACAACAAACATAGATTTATTTACACAAGATATGAAACGTAGTAATGAAAGCTTGTAAATAATATTTTCTGAGAGCACCTCAACGAAATCGAGTCTAGTTGATATAGGTGGTTTCTAAATACGTTCATATGAAAAATATTAATTATTTTATATATAATTTTCTTCAATATTTACGCCACCGTCAGCTTTAATACGATCTTACCCATCCAAAGGTTGCCTGGAAGAAATCGCTGTTAGCGATAAGGCCGCCGAATGTGCCACTAGACTTTGTATCCATTATTATTGTATTTTTTTATATTGATGGTACAATAAAGAAATATTGTATTGTATTGGTGATTTGGGGAATGGGCTTTAAGGCTGATAGACTTTCAGAGACTGGACATTTAAGGACCTAATAGACCGAACCTGCCATGAAATCTATGGCTCGTTTTATGGACCGTTTCAGCAATATCCGTTCAGCATTATTTGGTTCTCAATAGATTTTAGAGTCAAAGTTTGGTTATTTTTATGATATTTCATGCAATTTTTTTTATGACATTTACCCTTACGTTATTTTTTGTTTCCGGTAGTTTTTTGTACTTTTAACGAAATGAATGTTAATTATTCTACTTCCAAACGTTCCAAACGTTTCGTAACACATAAAAAGATAAGTACCTTTAAAAGCTCTATTCCGTCTATATTAAAACAGCCTATTTTAAGTATATCGGCACAGTTTCGCAATTTTAATGAGAATACATAATTGTCTTCATCGGTTCCCACGGAGCTTTCAGCCATGGACTAGTGAGAGTTAATGAGCGGATTTTATTATAGCTGTCCGATCTGCCCTTGGACGGCGACACAAATCCTTTCTAGAGTAAACCGATAATTGCTGTGTTATAAAAATATACAACGAACTTTGATTGTCAAGGTTTGTCTTGAAATATAGGTATAAGCTTTCATTTAAAAATAGCCGGAGTGAACTTTAATTGTAGGGGTTGACTCACTTTAGCGAAAAAAGAATGAGCGTTAGTTAAAAGGTATTTTTTTGCTCACGTAAATACAAATAACAAAAGTATAGTGCTTATGGATCCATAGTGTTGACCTATTGTGATCAGATCACCTGATCATCGACATTGGCAGTGCTTGAGCTTCAATTACGTACCGTACACTGTATATAATCCCATATCGATGCCCCTAGAGCTGAAGGCATTTTCACCCTACAATGTAATTTCTTCACACACTCAGACACGTCAAACTTATAACACAGTCAGCGTTGATATTTTCACTTTTCAAAATGCAAAATAGCAACGCAACAATCTTCATTATTTGATAACATATTTATTTTTCAATTATTTTCCATTACTTTACACTGGCAGAAAAGTGTCCAAACAGACACAATCAATTATTTTGTAATCTTCTGTTTTAATTTGATATTGTTTCTCTATTATTTTGTATTCTTGTCAGGTCGGTCAGTTTCTTTTATATATAAGTTTTATGACATTATGTACCTAGTCTTATATTTAATTCATTTCATTTCATCACCAAAGCTTTAGACGCAGAGGTATCACCAAAGCCTTAGATGCAGAGGTTATGTGAAACGGGCCTAGTTCTAGTATTAGATTATTAACCTGTCAGTATCAAAGGTATAATCAAAGGTTCTAGTCTAGTATGTCTGAATTCTCTAGTCGTAAACTAAAAGATCACCTGACCGGCTCGAGGGCGTCGCCCTTCTCGCGTTATGCTATGTAGGTATTCATTCAGGTACCCTTAGCAGTATTATTGTAGACGTTAACAGGTATTGATAATTTTAGTGTCTATTTTAATCTAATGGCAAACAGTTGAAAATCAGAAATTTTGAATTAATTAACAGATTTTTTTTTAGTGCAAATTCGCATCTGGTTGTTTCGTTTATCGTAAGGTATATTTAATTCTCCCTGTTTTATAGTTTTCTTGTAAATTATTAAATGATATCCCACAAAAAATCTATTTCGGTGGGACTTGGAACTTGCGACCGTTTTCTTTTGTTTCTTTTTTATTTAAATTTTTCCACGGCCTAGCAAAGGCATCCTAAGGGAAGAAAATACAATATGATATAATACAATATATTATATTATTTAATTAATCCACACTTCTTTATTTTGCGCCACGTCTATTTCGTCTTACAGATACATAGACAATTTTTAATTACGAAATTTGATTGTTGGGTTTTGAGCTACAGCAAGTTACATACAAGTTTACAAAAGTTTCAGGTATTTTTTTACTGTTGGTGAAGTACCTCATCATCATCATCAGCCTATAGCAGTCCACTGCTGGACATATGCCTCCCCCAATGAGCGCCATAGCGCCCTGTCTTCAGCTTGCCGCATCCAGCATCTACCTGCAGTCTTTCGCAGGTCGTCATCCCACCTGGTCGGAGGGCGTCCTACACTACGTTTACCGAGTCGTGGTCTCCACTCAAGAACACGTTTGCCCCATCGGCCATCGGTTCTTCGCGAGATATGGCCGGCCCACTGCCACTTCAGCTTGCTAATTCTTTGAGCTATGTCGATAACCTTGGTTCTCTGTCGGATGTATTCGTTACGAATCCTATCCTTCAGTGAAACTCCGAGCATAGCTCTTTCCATAGCTCGCTGAGCGACTTTGAACTGGTGGACCAGCCCTATCGTGAGTGTCCACGTCTCAGCTCCGTAGGTGTAGGTTTTAAATGTAGGTGAAGTACCTACCTTTAAAAATTACCTGATTGCATGACATCGCATTATTTTGCAAACTGCTATAGATCGATCAATACTCAGTACTTTATCGGTAAGATTTATGTAAGTTTGCGACAATTCAAGCTCTCTTCGCAGCCTATAGGTAATAAATGGCTAGAATAGAATACATTTAAACTACGACCGTGGGAATCATAATCCAACGCCATTCTTCGCAGTAAAGCAACTAGCCCACCAAACCATAACAACCTGTACTATTGCCACTACCATCCATGACGACCGATGTGGCGCGGTGGGCGAAGGTCCGCCTGCGACGCAGGAGGTTGCGGGTTCGGTTCCCGCCTCGGAACAATTGTGTTTACAATCTGCAGATTTGTTTCGGGTGTTCTGATCGTTTTCTATGTATAATTAAAAATATCTATCTATGTAATGTATTGTATTATGTATATCAGTTATCTAGTAGCCATAACACAAGCTCTGCTTACCATGGGGCTGGAAAATGCTGTGTGAATTGTCCGACATTTTTTTTATTTATTATCCACCGCTTATTGCGGTGGATAATAAATAAAAAAAATGTCGGCCAGACCATTCGGTTAAGGTATAATAAACAAGATTCATAGGGTCTTTGAGCCCAGAGACATTTTTCAATTACGCTCATCTCATTATATCAGTGGCCATGGACAATAAGCCTGTCATGATTGCTGCGTAGGCGCTGACGAGCATGTTCGGCAGAGGCGGTCGGAATGGTGATCGTTTTGACAGCTTCAGTGGTTAAAACTTAGAACTATTCACAGTAAAGTGCTGCCACTTCCAAAAAAATTGATTTAATGATAATATATTCATTAGAATAAGGTTACATAACTTAGTTTACATTGCGTTAAAGCCTATGTTAGGTTTGTCTAAACACTTGGTTACAACCTCCTGTCTGACACCTATTTTTCATAAATTTATTATATCAATTGTACTTAACATACAATCCTATAACAATACGAGTAACCAGTCTAATCTAACCAGCCTACTTACGCGATAATTTCCTATTAGCCTCAGAAGCAGAACTGCTGGTCTCGGGTTAATTGTGTCAGGTGACGAATAGTGCCGCTTTCTCTTGGTCTTGGCGGGATGTCGCCTTCTCAGCTGCGTTCTCACATTGTGATTATACCCGAGCCTACACGCTGCTCAGCTTAAAAATTGCGTTAGGTATAATTTTATTCAGGCCTTTTTTGTATGTGCTTTAGATGTTCTTAATAAACTCTAAGATCTGGTGTGTACAACGCAACCATCAATGATAGAATCACACTAATATAAAAATGCGAAAGCCACGATGGATGTTTGTTACCTCTTCACGCAAAAAGTACTAAAGGATCACCTGAAATTTTATATACAGGTCGTTTCAGGCCTGGAATTAAACATACGCTACTTTTATCCCATAAATCAGTTCCCAAGGGATGGGAATAACCTTAAAATGAAACCATAGAAACAACGCGAGTGAAGCCGCGGGCACGCGCATTAAAGAAACTATAAAAGTTCGAAAACGCGTCCTGTCTTTTGCTCACCCACTATTGACTTTAATACTTTTCTCAGCTTTACATAACACGGACCTTGTATATTTTATTAGCATTTCAAAGAATAAATCTCAGTTATTCCTAATTTGTATTCGGAGCACAAGTGCGCCTGCGCCCCGCCAGGACGCATGTCTTCATTATTGTCTTAGAGAGTTCAGCCGCGTCCATTATGGAAATTAGAACTCTAAAGTTCTGCCACTCCTAAAGCTTTCTACAGCTTCCTACCAGATCGGTTAACGAAACAATTTTTTAAGATTTATTTTAATTTAATAAAACTTATTGGTAATGCCTAGATATGCCTAGAATATTGAAGGTAGATGAAAACTAACCACGATAATGAACTAGACATTATCCAACTACAGGCTACAGGACTGAAAGACGCAGGATTACTCGTATTGTTATAGGATTGTATGTTAAGTACAATTGATATAATAAATTTATGAAAAATAGGTGTCAGACAGGAGGTTGTAACCAAGTGTTTAGACAAACCTAACATAGGCTTTAACGCAATGTAAACTAAGTTATGTAACCTTATTCTAATGAATATATTATCATTAAATCAATTTTTTTGGAAGTGGCAGCACTTTACTGTGAATAGTTCTAAGTTTTAACCACTGAAGCTGTCAAAACGATCACCATTCCGACCGCCTCTGCCGAACATGCTCGTCAGCGCCTACGCAGCAATCATGACAGGCTTATTGTCCATGGCCACTGATATAATGAGATGAGCGTAATTGAAAAATGTCTCTGGGCTCAAAGACCCTATGAATCTTGTTTATTATACCTTAACCGAATGGTCTGGCCGACATTTTTTTTATTTATTATCCACCGCAATAAGCGGTGGATAATAAATAAAAAAAATGTCGGACAATTCACACAGCATTTTCCAGCCCCATGGTAAGCAGAGCTTGTGTTATGGCTACTAGATAACTGATATACATAATACAATACATTACATAGATAGATATTTTTAATTATACATAGAAAACGATCAGAACACCCGAAACAAATCTGCAGATTGTAAACACAATTGTTCCGAGGCGGGAACCGAACCCGCAACCTCCTGCGTCGCAGGCGGACCTTCGCCCACCGCGCCACATCGGTCGTCATGGATGGTAGTGGCAATAGTACAGGTTGTTATGGTTTGGTGGGCTAGTTGCTTTACTGCGAAGAATGGCGTTGGATTATGATTCCCACGGTCGTAGTTTAAATGTATTCTATTCTAGCCATTTATTACCTATAGGCTGCGAAGAGAGCTTGAATTGTCGCAAACTTACATAAATCTTACCGATAAAGTACTGAGTATTGATCGATCTATAGCAGTTTGCAAAATAATGCGATGTCATGCAATCAGGTAATTTTTAAAGGTAGGTACTTCACCTACATTTAAAACCTACACCTACGGAGCTGAGACGTGGACACTCACGATAGGGCTGGTCCACCAGTTCAAAGTCGCTCAGCGAGCTATGGAAAGAGCTATGCTCGGAGTTTCACTGAAGGATAGGATTCGTAACGAATACATCCGACAGAGAACCAAGGTTATCGACATAGCTCAAAGAATTAGCAAGCTGAAGTGGCAGTGGGCCGGCCATATCTCGCGAAGAACCGATGGCCGATGGGGCAAACGTGTTCTTGAGTGGAGACCACGACTCGGTAAACGTAGTGTAGGACGCCCTCCGACCAGGTGGGATGACGACCTGCGAAAGACTGCAGGTAGATGCTGGATGCGGCAAGCTGAAGACAGGGCGCTATGGCGCTCATTGGGGGAGGCATATGTCCAGCAGTGGACTGCTATAGGCTGATGATGATGATGAGGTACTTCACCAACAGTAAAAAAATACCTGAAACTTTTGTAAACTTGTATGTAACTTGCTGTAGCTCAAAACCCAACAATCAAATTTCGTAATTAAAAATTGTCTATGTATCTGTAAGACGAAATAGACGTGGCGCAAAATAAAGAAGTGTGGATTAATTAAATAATATAATATATTGTATTATATCATATTGTATTTTCTTCCCTTAGGATGCCTTTGCTAGGCCGTGGAAAAATTTAAATAAAAAAGAAACAAAAGAAAACGGTCGCAAGTTCCAAGTCCCACCGAAATAGATTTTTTGTGGGATATCATTTAATAATTTACAAGAAAACTATAAAACAGGGAGAATTAAATATACCTTACGATAAACGAAACAACCAGATGCGAATTTGCACTAAAAAAAAATCTGTTAATTAATTCAAAATTTCTGATTTTCAACTGTTTGCCATTAGATTAAAATAGACACTAAAATTATCAATACCTGTTAACGTCTACAATAATACTGCTAAGGGTACCTGAATGAATACCTACATAGCATAACGCGAGAAGGGCGACGCCCTCGAGCCGGTCAGGTGATCTTTTAGTTTACGACTAGAGAATTCAGACATACTAGACTAGAACCTTTGATTATACCTTTGATACTGACAGGTTAATAATCTAATACTAGAACTAGGCCCGTTTCACATAACCTCTGCATCTAAGGCTTTGGTGATACCTCTGCGTCTAAAGCTTTGGTGATGAAATGAAATGAATTAAATATAAGACTAGGTACATAATGTCATAAAACTTATATATAAAAGAAACTGACCGACCTGACAAGAATACAAAATAATAGAGAAACAATATCAAATTAAAACAGAAGATTACAAAATAATTGATTGTGTCTGTTTGGACACTTTTCTGCCAGTGTAAAGTAATGGAAAATAATTGAAAAATAAATATGTTATCAAATAATGAAGATTGTTGCGTTGCTATTTTGCATTTTGAAAAGTGAAAATATCAACGCTGACTGTGTTATAAGTTTGACGTGTCTGAGTGTGTGAAGAAATTACATTGTAGGGTGAAAATGCCTTCAGCTCTAGGGGCATCGATATGGGATTATATACAGTGTACGGTACGTAATTGAAGCTCAAGCACTGCCAATGTCGATGATCAGGTGATCTGATCACAATAGGTCAACACTATGGATCCATAAGCACTATACTTTTGTTATTTGTATTTACGTGAGCAAAAAAATACCTTTTAACTAACGCTCATTCTTTTTTCGCTAAAGTGAGTCAACCCCTACAATTAAAGTTCACTCCGGCTATTTTTAAATGAAAGCTTATACCTATATTTCAAGACAAACCTTGACAATCAAAGTTCGTTGTATATTTTTATAACACAGCAATTATCGGTTTACTCTAGAAAGGATTTGTGTCGCCGTCCAAGGGCAGATCGGACAGCTATAATAAAATCCGCTCATTAAGGGCCTACATTACCTCAGCAGAAAATCAAATTTCGCCTCAGCTTGTTACGCCGCCGCGCCGCGGCGCACGGGCGGCGCCACGGGGCGGACGGCCGGTGGCAACGTACCTACTCGCCGCGCTATTACTTCGCGCGCAAAATTATATTGGGTTGGGTTCACGCTAGTTCAAAACAATCTTATTGAAGTTAGGTAGGTGCAATATTATTGTCTAAAAGGTAGGTAATTAATTATATATACGGTACCTACTAAGAAATGAAATTATCAAATACGTAGGTAATGCTTTTTAGTAACTTTATACCTTAGTATGTACCTATACCTACCTACCTAATATTATGATAGTTGGATATTGGTAGGTACCTACCTACCTACTTACAATTACAAAACATTATTTTATTTTATTGTTTTTCAATGTAGTTGCCAACATACCTACTACTGCTACTAGACCACCGCGCCCGAGACGTTATTTTCTACCCAAACACTAGACAGGTGCGAGTCGCTATAGCGCTGAAGGGTTCCGAACATTCTTTTCTGTAGTAAGATAGTGTTCTGCGAAATGTAAATTATACTTATGCCTACTACCAACCTAAAAATAGGTACGTAGTACTATTATTTATTCTTTGGTACTAGTAAATAGGATTTTTTATTATAACACCTTGTTTACAGATTTAATATAAACGAAGATTGGTACTACTACCTATATAAGGTAAAACTAACACAACAAAACCTATATAAGCAATGAAATAGAATACAAGTTTATGTCTAAGTATATTGAGTGAGGGTTCCGCATATTAGTTTTTTAAGTAAAATTGAATTTTGCCAAAAAAACATTGTGTGGAAATAGGATGTGTATGACAAGTAGTGTGCAGGTAAATATTGTAATAAATTAAAATATAGTCTAGATTATATTTGCACATACATAATATGTTTAACTTTATTAACAATATATATTACTTTATATTAAATTTATTTCAATTCACTTATATCTCGTATTTTCATATTGCGAACATGCCAGGGATCGCATAACTCGGACAAAATATATGTTAAAAAAATTTTGGTTCCATTAGTTGTTCCCAAAATTCGTCATCCCTTTCGATGATCTCAACTTTCATCTGAAATGAAATGATATTTTATCACACTAATCTATATCTATTGTGTATATTATATATATAAAATAAAGTCGTGTTAGTTACACTATTTATAACTCAAGAACGGCTGAACCGATTTGGCTGAAAATTGGTGGTTGGTTTTTATCCCGCAGGGTAGGTTAGCGTAGGGTAGGTAGGTTGGTAGGTTTGGGTAGGGTGGGGTAGTGACTTTGACTCTGGAGAGGTGTGTGTTTGTCTGAAAAAGGAAAAATAAAACACAATCTTATTATAATCTAGATACCAAATCATATTTCAGTAGATATGTAAGTATTTACTTACAATTCTACGTTCTGTAATTGATAAAGATTTGTCTTATCCGAATTTATGCCATTTGTCAAATCATTCGACGTTACTTCCATCCTGTAACAGTTACACATGCCAAGAAAGTAGGTAGGTAAGGTACCTAACATGTAAATATATGTGCCCACTCTAGTAATATGAATGAATCGTAATGAAGAATTAATAAGGACTCTCGTTCAAGCTATCAACCGTAAAAAGTCCATTATTACCCAATTTATAAATTTGAACCATGTGATATATTTTCACTTTCATGAACTAAAAGTAGAAAAGCTTGTGTTCGTTAGGTACGAATAGTTCTAGGTTAAATTATTGCAGAACCCTAAAATTTACAAACTCGTGAAAACGTTAGGAAAGAATATACACTAGGTATATTTATATTTCAGTAGATATGTAAGTATTTACTTACAATTCTATGTTCTGTAATTGATAAAGATTTGTCTTGTCCGGATTTATGCCATTTGTCGAATCATACGACGTTACTTCCATCCTGTAACAGTCATACATGTCAAGAAAATAGGTACCTAACATGTAAATATAATATGCCCACTCTAGTAATATGAATGAATTATAATGAATAATTAATAAGGACTCTCGTTCAAGGTATAAACCGTATAAGTCCATTATTACCCATTTATATTTTGAACCATGTGATATATCTTCACTTTCATGAACTAAAAGTAGAAAAGCTTGTGTTCGTAAGGTTGGAACCATGACTAAATTAATTATTGCAGAACCCTAAAATTTACAAACTCGTAAAAATGTTAGGAAAGTTATAATACATTATAGGTGTAGACAGTAGGTACTATAGTTAGTAACTATAGTAGGTACCTAACCTACTACTTACAATTCAATGTTTTGTAATTGGTAAAAAAAAAACTCGTACGGATCTTTTCTGATATCCAAAATGTCCAGATCATTCGATGTTACTTCCATCATGTATCAGTAACGATTCATATATTATGGAGATACAAATTAGGTGGGTATACCTAGGTGTAAA
This sequence comes from Eupithecia abbreviata, assembly GCA_943735965.1. NCBI lineage: Eukaryota > Metazoa > Arthropoda > Insecta > Lepidoptera > Geometridae > Eupithecia > Eupithecia abbreviata. The sequence goes on from OX030976.1 coordinate 10,188,031, forward strand.
TATTTTATAGTATTGATAGTCAAACGGAACCCTAATATATATTTCTACCTAGATAATGATGTGTTGTGAAAATACTACTTCTATCACATGGAGATACAAATTGAGGTGGGTATACCTTGTATTTACACCTAGGTAGGACCTAGGTATAGGTTTTTACCTATAAGTATAAAAAATACGATTTTCACATACTTAGCGCCATCCAGTCCCATAAACAAGTAAGGTCTACTACCTTACTGGTAGGTAGGTAGGTGTTTGGTACACACGGATTTACCGGGACATTATTTTCTTTATCATTGTCACCATCATCGCTTACAATAGGAGCTGTACTTTCTAATCGACGTTTTCTAAAATAAAATAAAAAATAATTAGTTTGGCTGCGATATTTACTTAGGTACTCACAAATCACAATCCACATCCTCACCTCACCTCACCTCAACGTGTAGGGTAGGTAGGTACTTACTTTATAACGTCGTTCATGTGTTTTCCATCTTTTTTATGATTCCGTCGTCGCTTTCTACACTTATTATAAAGATTTCCCATATTTACAAATATACAAAGTCCGATCACACGAAGCGCGGAGCAGCGACACAGGCTCCCCGTCCGAAGGCCGAAGCTAGACTGAATTATGGCCCGGACGGAAGATAGCGCGTGAATGTTTAGGTATTATTTTTTTACGGTAAAAATAATAGTAATTTTGAAAATCTAAAACACACATCGTCTGCTTTATACTCTGATTGTTTACTGTATAAAGTATCAAGGCTTATTTTAACGTATCTATTGAATAGCGACGGTTTAAAGTACAGTTTAGAGTGAACTTTGGATTTTTTTTCTATCGAGAAAATTTCATGTAATCGTGTTTTCGAAACACTGGTGGTCTAGCATCAATCCTGAACTATAACATATTAAAATCTCAAAGTAAATGCTTCAAAATTGTGGAAGATATGATCGTTCAAAATAACCGATTTCAGATAGTATCAACTCTTAACTCTCACTAGTCCATGGCTGAAAGCTCCGTGGGAACCGATGAAGACAATTATGTATTCTCATTAAAATTGCGAAACTGTGCCGATATACTTAAAATAGGCTGTTTTAATATAGACGGAATAGAGCTTTTAAAGGTACTTATCTTTTTATGTGTTACGAAACGTTTGGAACGTTTGGAAGTAGAATAATTAACATTCATTTCGTTAAAAGTACAAAAAACTACCGGAAACAAAAAATAACGTAAGGGTAAATGTCATAAAAAAAATTGCATGAAATATCATAAAAATAACCAAACTTTGACTCTAAAATCTATTGAGAACCAAATAATGCTGAACGGATATTGCTGAAACGGTCCATAAAACGAGCCATAGATTTCATGGCAGGTTCGGTCTATTAGGTCCTTAAATGTCCAGTCTCTGAAAGTCTATCAGCCTTAAAGCCCATTCCCCAAATCACCAATACAATACAATATTTCTTTATTGTACCATCAATATAAAAAAATACAATAATAATGGATACAAAGTCTAGTGGCACATTAGGCGGCCTTATCGCTAACAGCGATTTCTTCCAGGCAACCTTTGGATGGGTAAGATCGTATTAAAGCTGACGGTGGCGTAAATATTGAAGAAAATTATATATAAAATAATTAATATTTTTCATATGAACGTATTTAGAAACCACCTATATCAACTAGACTCGATTTCGTTGAGGTGCTCTCAGAAAATATTATTTACAAGCTTTCATTACTACGTTTCATATCTTGTGTAAATAAATCTATGTTTGTTGTAGGTATACCACAGAACGTAGTATTATATAATTTGTCTGTACTAAAGCTCTCGTAGACGGGTAAGTTCTTTGTATGTGTGGCGCCTAAGGCCTCCTACGCATCTCTCGGCTCTGAAGTTCACTTGAAGCTGTTATAAGCTGCTTGGGATTTAGGCTAAGAAATTTAATAAAGTTTAAAAAAAATCTGACTTAAACGGGATTTGAACCCGCAACCCTCCCTTGCTGGCTTCAGATTTTTTGCCTGATGTTTGGAATTTTAAATTTCTGTTTGGTTTGGTGCATAACAAAACAAAGTTTTTACGACGCGTTGGTACAGTGGCGTTCATCGTTAGCTGACCCCTTCAATTTTGGTTTTATATTATTAAATTTGTTTTTTATTCAAAACGATTTATAGTATCTTTTATCCGAAAGATTCTAGTTATAAAATACTCAATACTCAATATATTTATTGTTGTCATCACATTGGCTAATGTATAGATTAGTATCACAATGTGAACCCTATTGGGCGTGAACAACAAGTGGAAGGCAGACCGAGATTGTTTTTAGTAAAATATAAATATGTAGGTACTAAGGTAAGTAGTACCTACTTGTCTAGTAATTTTAGTAATTATTATATTTTATTTGCCTTATCATAATGTCAGTTTTATTTATTTATTCTTATCATAATGTCAATTTGTCATTTAAAAATTCATTTATGTCATAATAGCATTTGTCAATTAATAATTTCTTTAGTATATAAATATATATAAATAGTTCCCTGTTCATAAAAATAGAGATCAAACGTAACAGGGGTCAGCTGACAATGAACGCCACTGTACCAACGCGTTCTAAAAACTATGTTTGTTTTGTTATTCAGCAAATCAAAAGAAACTAAAATTCCAACAACAGGCCCAGGCAAAACCTAAGCTGTCAAGGGAGGGTTGCGGGTTCAAGTCCCATCGAAGTCAGAATTTTTTTGTACATTATTAAGTTTCTTGGAAATCCTAACCAGCTTGTCATGAGCAGCATGATTTAAGTTGAGGTATCTACAGTGCATGTACCTCAACTTAAATCATGATTACTTTAATGACTCTAGAAGTGCGACTCTCACCTTTATAATGAGACGTCTAAACGGTTCGTTTTCGTCGTGTAAATCAAGCCTGTCTATGGCATGTTAATATTTACCGTTTCTAAAACTACATAAACATAACTTGTTAGCGTGGCGATAGTGCATTTACAATGTTTGTATGATCATGACCAAGTTTGTCGACATTATCGGAGCTTACAAAATGAGCTGGCAAAGCTTTAGTCATAGCCGTTGAATATTATTGTGGTCACAAACACACGGTTAAAACAAAACAGAAATTACTTTGTATTAACTTCAAAGTCACTCAGTGAGCTATGGAAAGAGCTATGACCGAAGTTTCTCTGAAGGTCATGATTTGTAACATGTATACTCGACAGGCCATGAGATAATGAGAAATGGAAAGGAATCACCTATTTGGTTTATATCATTACAGTAAATATTTTAATATTATATTTTTTCACAAAATAATCAGATATAATATTAATTCATTTATTAAAATGAAGAATAATTATGAAAATGCACACGACGAAAACTGAAAAAATTTACGAACGTGTCGAATGTTATTGTATGAATAAATTCTTGTAAAAGCCAATAACTTTAACACTTTGAGTGCTGAAAACGCACGGTATGAGTTTTCTACAAGTGACTAATCTGCGAAAATCCACACTAGCGCAGCGGCTAAGAAAATACAGATCTTTGTGACTCAGCAGAGCTGTAATATTTTTCGAACGAAACGCATGTGCGGCGCAACACAACCGCTGTGTAGAGCGGCAGCACGAATTTTTTAATAAAGGTAAAAAAAAAGATCGCAGTCGTCGAAAAAAAACCGCAGTCAAAGTGTTAATTTAATTTTCTAATAAGCTTCATCAAGAAATTGTTATTCTACTCACAAAATTTCTATCGGGGGTGCATACCGCACCGGTTCAAGATTCAAGATAGCGATGCGATATTTTGTCTAGTAGGAACGACTTTTCAACCATGTATTAGACTAATAGTCATCGCAGGCCCTCAACGGTGGAATATTATAAAGCAACGAGAATTTCTTGTTTATTTGACGACGGCGCATTGAAGTATTGCCTCTGGCGCGCTAACAAGATGCCACCCTCATTGCACGAAGGCGTAAAACTATACTTTACCTTAATTTTTATACACATCGATACCTACTTTAAACGTCTAAACCTTGTAATGGTGTAAAGTTACGCTGAGAGGAAGAAATTTGTGAACAACCCACCTTGTTCACAAATTTCTTCCTTTCAAAACTAATTTTGATAATCGCTTCAAGCTTTTGAGGATTTTAATAGTGTCAGGGAAGTCGAACTTAAGTAAAACCCAGCAGAACTGTAAGAAAATAATAAATTGCAAGTTTCAATTATTTAATGTAGGTACACGTTAAAGTCATTTAAAACGGGATATTTACCATGATTTGATTTTTGAGTTTTCCAATATTTCGGCACAGTTAGTTTATTCCGTGATCATGGCGCATGAAACTGTGCCGAAATATTGGAAAACTCAAAAATCTAATCATGGTAAATATCCCGTTTTAAATGACTTTAGTGTTAATAACCATGATAGTTTCAGAAGTTTTAGGTACACGTTTTTACATCATCATCGTTAGTCCACTGCTGGACATAGCCATAGGGCCCTGTCTCCAGCTTGACGCAGTCAGAATTTCCCTGCAGTCTTTTGCAAGTTGTTATCCCACCTGGTTGGAGGTCGTATGTTGTTACATAGGTTTTACAAATTAGTTAACAATCGATATGAACCGTGGGCCCTAATTCCACTAAATTAATCGTTTAGCTTCACCATATCAAAAGCATCGTCTTAGAATGACACATTTTGACATTTTGCCTATATGGAAAGAAACTACAGAGCGAGAAGGACGCGTGTCAAGTGCCAAGAAACCTTTCTATCAAAACAAAACTGTGCAAATAGCATCGCATTTCTTTGTTTCTTTATCTTGCAGCGATACCATTGTCATTGTAAATTGATTGATTAGCATAATTCGGGCCCTGTAAGAGTGAAATAACACTACAATCGTAAATAGTTTTGGTCGACTTAATAAAGACTTTATCAAACCACTTTCATGATATTCTGCTTACCGTTCATACGCACATACCGTCGGCAGTATTTTGACCTCCACCTTATTGCCTATCTGAATATCATCTCAGATCTTTATCTACCAACTGTCAACTTCTGAAAAGTTGTCTGTTACATAATTAAGTCAGGATTTGCATGTTGAAAATATTAACAGTTTATTACATATTCGAGAAAGAAAATGTGATAATCTCAAAGAAAATTCCGAGAAACAGGAAGTGCAGTGGACTGGCAAGTTGTTTTTGTAATTTAATGTTTTTAATGTGAAAAAGTAGTCGTTGCACCAAGAATACTAACAGAGTTGTCAGGTTTCGTTAATGATGGGTAGTTTAACCTGTTTTGGTGAGAAATTTACGAACGAGAAATTTAAGAGAATTTTTTTGTCACATAGATTTCACGATAACGTATCTTTTATTAGATCAGAGTATTTTCAGAGCTCTACGATCACACTGATACTAGAAATGCGAAAGTTTGAATGTTTAGTTTAGATGCATGGATGGATGTACTTCTTCACGCTAAAACTATTGAGCGGATCCGGCTGAAATGCATATAGGTAGTTATAGGCCTGAAATAAAACTGACTTCTTTTTATCCCATAAATCAGTTCCCATGGAACAGAAATACCCTTAGAACGTTTCGATGGAAACAAAACGTGCGAAGCCGCGGACAGAAACTATTAACCCATATGTTATAAAATCTGAAGATAACTCTAAATAATGAAAACATAAACTACCTATGTATACATATAAAATTAAGAAAAAAAAAGAAAACCTTAAAAGCTTTCAACTGCAAAAGCGTCTGCGCGGCTGGTGCTGTGTATACACATGTACTCGTAAGGTACATATTACATACACAAAAGGATGTGATATTACATACACAAGGTTTCTATTTCTGTATCAATCTACGTGTTTTTCGTATTCTAGCCCGGGGCTAAACTCATAGTGCAAGAGCGTGCGTGACCGACTCTGTGATAGTGGGTTCGATAGCCGCGGGCCGGCGCACGAGCTGGCTAGATTTTAGGATTATGTTTATTTACCGCCAGGGCTAGAGACCTATTCTTTTGTTCGATGTATGTTTTACCATAGTCTTGTTTTATCTCTAAACGTTTCGGATAACATAAAAAAACAAATTATACTGGTTGTTTTTATGACGACCTGCGAAAGACTGCAGCTGGATGCGGCAAGCTGAAGACAGGGCGCTATGGCGCTCGTTGGGGGAGGCCTATGTCAAGCAGTGGACTGCTATAGGCTGATGATGATGATGATGATGATCAGGAGAGCATTACTACTAATTAATGATTATGTACCTATTACCATAAAAACATTACACACATCAACACAAAGGTGTTTAAGAAAAATTTGGTTATTATTTTTCACTTTACACTTTACTATTTCACACTTTAAGTTGTTAAGTACCTAATAGTAATTTGCAATATTTTTTTATGAATAAGATTTTCGAAACTTACCAGTCAATAAGCCAGTAGGAAATTAGAAACAAAAAAAGTGGTGGTTTTTTGTGTGCTCGCAAAAAATTGGACAGCTAATAGTAAGCAATCTAATTTTTTCAATAGTTTATGCTGCATCCAATTTACTCAGCTATATCCATCCAGGACAGTGAATGTCCGCGTGATCTAGATGACTTGCGCGTGATTGTGTTGCGCTTGCGCACGCGCACGTTATGTCAGGGAGCATCATTATCTGAATTGTGTAATGCCATCAAATTATTGATGAACCATCACCAAGTGGCATTTTTTTAGTGTGATTATTTCTGAAGGCTTTGACATTGCTATCTCTAGCGGACTCAATTTCAACTTGGGATTTAGGCCGACCATATGACTCTTGGTGGTCTTTCTAAACTTGCTATACTTACCGCATTGATACCTTCTAAAAGTTACTAGTTAGTTATTGGAAAACTCAAAAATGAAATCATAGTAAATACATACCCCTTTTTATGTGACTTTTGTGTTAATAACCATGATAGTTTCAAAAGCTTTACCTTCTAGAAGTGTCCTCGTAAAATACTATTAAACGATTTGTTTAGTGTTTTCTACCTTGCTTTTGAATGTAAATTTCCCTGTAAAATGGACACAAGTTGTTAATTCAAGCGAGCAGTATTTTGTAAGCGCGGTGCGTGCGATGATAAGTGGCGAAATTAACGCTAATTAATGCGAACAACGCTACTGCAGTTTCGTTGCTTTCCTTTGAGATGCTGGAATAATTAAAACCTAGAACAAATTCAGATAACAAGATAAGGCAGTTTTAAAAACGTGTATTTATATCATCATTCATCACACTTATACATACATATTACAAATACGAAACTTTAAGATGGTTGGCTTGGATATACGAATTTTGCCTCTTCACACCATAACTACTAAACGGATTAGGCTGAAATAACGTATACTGCATAAACGTAGTTCTAGACTGGGATTAACAATGCTCTTTACCATGAAACGCGTGCGAAGCCGCGGGCAGAAACTGGCATTACATACAAATAAAATCTTCTGGTAAGCCTATTACGATCAGATTACTCAGCGTTCTTCTTATCGCAATACCAGATGGTTACTAGTTATTTAAAAATGATAATCTCGTTCCCACCTACAAAAATATCTTGCAAAAAGTAAGTGGGTGTAGATAGATGTGATTCCTATGTAATGAAAAATTACCTCTTCAATAGAGCCTGCCTCAAGCATTTGTTGCTGCAATCTGCGGCAGATTATCGAGATGCTCGCGCTACGTGGGTGGGTTTGCACTTGAAGAAGCGCACACTGTTTGTAGTATTTCACCTATCTATAGGTTGGTTTATAAGAATTTACACTACACTTTTGAGAGGCCTATGTCCAGCAGTGGAAAAATGTTGGCAGGTGATGACGATGATTGAGGACATATTTATCCTTTAGTAGTTTGCATTCATTTGGACCACATATTTTCATGTTCTGTGGACCCTGTATGAATGGCCCTTTTGGCCACCATCAATTGACCTTAGGTAGAGCATTTTCCCAGAAGGAACTTATAAGCTGAACGCACCTGTCCGCGCCGCAGGAATCGGACTCAATTTTATTTCAGTAAAATTGAGTCCGACTCCTGCGGCGCGGACAGGTGCTTCGCGTTCGGCGCGGATAGGTGCGCGATGTTGCATACTATCTCATATAAAGATTTAGAAAATGCGATGACTGCGGCGAGTGCGGTTCCTGCGGCGCGGAAAGGTGCGCGTTCAGCTTAAATCTGTAGGTAGCTAAACCTGTAGTATCCGAAACAATTGGAACCACCAACGTTTTGCAAATAAGAAATTTAACTGAGAGTTGTTCAAAATCATGTGTTTAGTGGGTTGCTAACGTACCAGTAGCAAGACAGCTGATAGTTGAAGCTTTAACGCTTGCATTGCCACTCATGCACATCTATTAGCTCCCTGGAGCCCGGAGACGCGGGCAGTGATAGCGTAAAGATACATCATCAGCTTCATATCACCTTTTCAAAGTTTCTCTGCATCTAAAACTAGACCAGCCGGTTAAAGTCATAGGAATTCGTCAGTTAATGAAATAAATAGCTCTTAAATTGACTCTGTAATATCCGGTCACGATTTGTTCCGACAAATGTAACACATACATATAAAGCTGCGTGTAAGTACAGTTAGTGGTTATAAAGTTTATGGGCCTTTTACCGCTAAGATGTAGGAAGTATTTACATCTTTTATTTGACAGAAAGCCTAAAACGCGAAAAGGTTTCCATGTATATGTATGCCTAAGATAAATAATTAAATAATGCTGGACAATTCACACAGCATCATTTAACCCCAAGCTAAGCAGAGCAACTACCTAATAACCAATTAATCAATGCATTACATAGATATATATTTTTTATTATATAGAAAACGACCAGAACACCCTGAACAATTATCTGCAGATCGTACAAACATTTGTCCACCGTACAAGCAACCATTGTCAACATACATGTTTTTACCCGCGGCTTCACACGCGTTGTTTCTATGGAAACGTTATAAGGTTGTTTCTATCCCATGGGAACTGATTGATGGGATAAAAGTAGCCAATGTTTAATTCTAGGCCTGAAATTGTATGCAAATTTCAGCCCGATCCGTTCAGTAGTTTAGGCGTAAAGAAGTAACAAACATCCATACATTCATCTCAACATCCAAACTTTCTCATTTATAATATTAACATGATAACTAAAACAAATTTATTTTTATTAAATCCTATACCAATGGTATAATAAATAATTCATGTAACAATAATAGCCGTTTAACAACAGCCAGGTTTCTAGTCTCGCTTGTATTTGGCAGAAACGCTAAATCTAGCCGAATATGGTAGTGTGTGCTGGCAACAATATAACACAAAGGGGTATGGAATTTAGCGCATGCGTGCTAGGCAAGGCATCTCTCAGCACAGGTATGGGAGACAAGCAAATTAATGGAAGTCTAATTTCACACCACAACTTTAGATGCAGCGCATTGGACATTTCTTTATGTGCTCATTCTATAAGAAGTTCATAATCTTCAATCAAAGGTATAATTATGCAATTCTGACAAAAACGACGTAGAAATATTAATTGATCGCCCACACTTACTGACAAAAACATCGGATGTTTTAATGATTCTGAAATGGGAAATAATAATTATTTTTTTAAATAACTAAATATTGGCTTCAAATGGTTTAGTTAACGGGTATAGATCGCGTTTATCATTCCGTGAACACGACGGTGTGTTAACCGTCAAAAATACAAGTAAATAAATGCAATAAATACCCGTTAAATAGTAGATATATTATGTGATCAGATCGCGTGAGTCTGAAAATATTTATTTACCCTGTTTTTAAACTTTTTGGGACTTACTCTGAATCATCCTCCACGCGAATCATTTTCCAAATCAGTCCTTAATTGACGGATAAATCGAAGAACATACAAAAATACACCTACAGCCGAACTTAGAACCTCCTCTTTTGTATTTTTCAAATTACTATTCGTGTCCTAGTGATGAGTAGATTTATTTCCAAGCAAATTTTAGCACTTTGGTAAAATATGTCGTTTATGTTTTTTATTTATTTCATTGCATTTCTAGTCCCAGAAGTAGATATGACATGCAGTTCTGTAAACAGCCATGAGTCACCGATTAGACTAAATGGAACGCATTAATCTAGCAGCCCATTGTCGCCACAAGTTTTATTAGCCATAGCCCAGTAAGTGCTTCAATTATGGCCATTGGTGCGGACAAAGCTTTTGGAAGTTTGTCTGGTCTGTGCAGCTCAAGTGAAAATCTGTTTATTTTCATATAACCTTTTCAACCTCTGCGCCCGCCAAAAGTCCGGTAACGCTGTCATGGCCATCTGAGGTCAACAGCATAATAGACCATTCGAAAAAAAAAAAAAAAAACTTTTTAAAGTTTCTTAACTCAACTCGCAATAAAATCAAAATCTATTTTCGCTTTCTTAAAATGAAATGAAATCAACCTGATCTGATAATTATTATCGGTTATTGCACTTTAAGGCAAGGTAGTCCCAGTTTTAGGTTTTTTAAATAACTGTATTTCTACCAAAATGTAAATGAAGCACGAAATGAATATATTTTATAAAAATTGAACTTATACTCTATATATCATTTCTATATAATTTTCTATACTTTGGCACAAATATATCGTAAACGGTCAGGTGGCGCGCGGCCTGGCGGCCTTCCCCGCCGGACGCGTAATATATACGTCGCGCGCGCAATGGGCGGGGCTAAAAAGCCCAAAGTTCCGAACTGCCTCGCCTTAACTCAAAAACTAGCAAAAATGTTTTAAAAAATGGCCTAAATAGTTTGTAATCGATAACCATACGTATTACATAACCTTACGTACGAGTTTGGCTTACAATGTTGGCATACCATGGCACCCTGTATATTGTCTAGATATTCACTAGATTTTAAAACCTGTCACATTGTATTAGGATTGAAAAATAAATACTTGAATACTAGATGATGCTGAGTAAAATTTCCAGCATTATTTATTTACCTATGTGGCGCGGTGGGCGAAGGTCTGCCTGCGACGCAGGATGTTGCGGGTTCAATTCCCGCCTCGGAACAATTGTGTGTACGATCTGCAGATATTTGTTCCGGGTGTTCTGGTCGTTTTCTATGTATAATAAAAAAAATATCTATCCATGTTATGTATTGTATTATGCACACATATCAGTTATCTAGTACCCATAACACAAGCTCTGCTTACCATGGGGCTAGATAATGCTGTGTGAATTGTCCAGCATTCTTTATTTATTTATCTCAGCCATGCAATACCTTTGGCCGTTCTCTTATATTCTAAAACTATGACTAATACTGTAGGAATAGGACGTTACATTTGAAACGGGTTTTAATCTAACGTTAAAGTTATAAGGTTAGCTAGTTTTTGCTACTAACGGGTGGACGCCGTATCTAATGTAGGAATGTATTAATTATGTTGTAATTACATAATGGCTCATGGACGTTGTGGGCTTTTTAAGAAGCTCTGTTAATTCATCATAATCTTTGATGAGTTAGAGTAAAAAAAATTACCTATGTAATGTATTGTATTACGTATAACAGTCATCTAGTACCCATAACACAAGTTCTGCTTAGCCTGCGGCTAGATGATGTTGTGTGGATAGTCCAGCATTATTTATTTATTTTATCATCTTCATCAGCCTAGGTTAGTCCACTTCTGCACATAGGCCTTTCTTGATGAGCACCATAGGGCTCTGTCTTCAGCCTGATGCATCTAGCAGCTGCTTGCAGACTTTCGCAGGTCGTCCGTCATCCCACCGGGCCGGAGGGTCCAACACCGGTTACTACCTGGTTAATTATTGCGGTTAAACTCCCAGTTCAGTTAGATTAAAAAGCTTATCACAGCTAGCAAGCTACCGTACCATTGAAAATAATAACTTACGCCATATTCAAACCAAATTTATGTATAAGAATATAAATAGCAAGAGAACGTACAAGTCGCTAGACCTGTCTATTTCTATATTTACATTACTGAGCAGTGCTCAGTCACTATCATCATTGATTTACTTTTCTTGTCATGTCTCGTGTTATTTATTCTATGGCCACCTGGAGTATTGCCAGATCCTGTTCTTTAATGGCCACATCCTCTGCTTTATAGACTTTCGCGTTTCTTCCTTCCAGATTGTTTTGTGTAAAGTGTATTTTATTGCGATTGGATGATTTTTATTGCTATTGCGCTGTTTATTTATTTATTTGATAGGATGTTCAGCCCTCAACTTATTTTTATTTAACAATTTGTTGTTTCATCTTAAATTTTATTGCCACTAAAAAGAAAATTCGTTTTGTTAGTTAAAGGAAACCTATTTGGTATAAACGTACCTATTTGGTTTCCTTCATTATATCCTATCTAAATAGGGCCTTATTCTGCTAAACTAATCGCAGATAATGGTTAAGTCACATAATGACACGTTTTGGTATTCCACGATGGATCCAAGCACGTTAAAATGCCAAGATTGAAACCATTATATCATAGTCTCCGTGAAGATAACCACACGCATTATATGAAGTTTATTTAATCTAGGACTCGCGTGATTCAAACAATTCTGCGATGATACCATTGTTATAGTGAAGCAATTATCTGGTAGAATTGCACCCCAGATAATAAAAAAATAAAAAATAAATAATTCGTGACAATCACACAGCATCATCTATCCCCTAGCTAAGCCAAAGCTTGTGTTATGGGTACTTGATGACTAATATATATATAATACATTTTAAGATAAATATTTTCTTATTATACATAGAAAACGACCAGAACACCCAATTAATCAAGTCATCTATAGTTTTTTTATTCATAGAAAATATTAATCTGGATTTAGTTACTCTCAGCTTATCCCACCCACATAATAGGGCTCCATATACATATATAAAATAATTTTTGATATAAAGTGTATTTTGTTTACAGATGTGGCGACGAGCGCAGTCGCAGGCGCGGCAACAGGCGTCCCGCTATCCTGGGAGCCATTCTACTGCGTCCTGCAGCAGGACCGGCGAATCCTCACGGCGTACACCAGCGAAGAACTCGCTGTAAGTAACCTTAACTACCTATTATAACGGGATATTTATCATGATTTGATTTTCGAGATTTGCAATATATCGGCACGTTCGTAAATAAATAAAGATTTTATTTAAAACAACTGACTAAATGGATTATATCATATACATAAAGTCTAAAATAATACCTTAAGAACATAATATAATTGAAATGAGATGAACGTTACCAAACTTTTACTAGGTATAATATTTTCTCGCGTTTGAGGAAAATCGCATCGAGGCAATGGACGCAAGACGCCAGATACGTAAACAGAGACCTAAGCCCTCCTACACGTATACATATAACTCATCGGGCCAACTCTACTGCCATGCGTGCCGTAGGATATTCAAGACCAAGTTCGATCTAGCGAGCCATATTAGAGCTCATAATAGAAAAAATCCGTGATTACTTAGGGTCGCCGTCATCGAAATCGACGAGGAGGCCTATATATAATATTTTCTCGTTTGAAAAAGAGAGAATTATTTTCTTGTATAAAACTGTCATCGTCTAGGTAGGCGTGATTAAATCCCTCTAGTACTCAGGATTCTAGAAACCCTCGCTTCGCTCGTCAGTTATTCTAGAATAGCTGCGCAACATTGAATCCCTAATTCAATGACACCCTTGATGGAAGATACTGCATTATGCAGTATTCCGGTACATAATTTACTATTATTGACTACTTACCTATGATTTTTAATCAGTATAAACAGAAAAATCAATTTATAGGTAAAAAACAAAATTATTAAAAGTTTTTTTAAATTGTTTTTTGTACTGCAGCAGCAAATAAATTATAGTTTATGTCATATTCTTGGGCTATATAGTGTTGATCGGGGTAAAGAAACTAGAAGCCTACGTTCCGGTTCGGGGGAATTAAAATTCAATAATCAATTAACACTTTGACTGCGATTTTTTTTCGACGACTGCGATCTTTTTTTTAACCTAAAAAATTCGTGCTGCCGCTCTACACAGCAGTTGTGTTGCGCCGCAAATGCGTTACGTTCGAAAAATATTACGGTTGTGCTGAGTCACACAGATCTGTATTTTCTCAGCCGCTGCGCTAGTGTGGATATGCGCATATTAGTCACTTGTAGAAAACACATACCGTGTGATTTCAGCAATCAAAGTGTTCAAGCAATTAATCAAGTCTGATAATGCAACATAAAAGTACGATCGGCACACAATTCAATAGGTTAATCAACACATGTTTCACAATTGAAATTTAACCTGAAACTACTGAAGCTTAACAAAACTGGAATGCAGATTGTATTAATTATCTTATTGAATTTAATGATGTCTTTATAGCAACCATTTTTTATTCAGGGTTCCGCACACGAACGGAATGAGATAAACCACTTGTGTTGGTTATAGTCTATTCAATGTTTCCATCAGTTCGTTTCACTCAGTTCTAGAATCTTATATATTTTTTGTAAACAAAGACACTTTTGTCGGTATGAAAACTTAACGAATACTGATAACGATAACAACGAGGTAGCAGCAAATCTCTAAGATAAATACGAAAAACTTCGGCAACTCAGAAATGTAGACGAGCAGTAAGGGAGGTGGAAATTCGAGTAAGAAAACGGATAAGAGATGAATTAAATAATGAATGAAAACTGTCAATTACACGTTTTTTTTTGTTTTTTTTTTCAGATGATATTAGTGTTAAGTATTTTCCGCCAATATTTCTTTGGTTTTGAACGTTTCAGACTTTTTTTATGAACAAGTTAATCGAGGTAGAGTAACACGCTCGCCGTTATTAGCGGAACATTTCGGTCAACTCGGGTCAGTAGATAATGATGCCTGTGCATGAAGGTTTTTGCGCACAGACCGGCCAAAACCGGATGTTATTACTAAATTAGATTGCAATAGACCATGACTTTTTTGTCGCACTATGTTGATTTGTTGCTGTCGACACTCGACCAAGTAGAGCAGCGAATATTTTTGCTGCGGATGTCGTTTTTTGCTTTATAAAACAGACCACTTTTTAAACAACGAAACAAAAACGAAAGAGGAGGATGTTCTATGTTTGGCTGTTTGTGTATTTTTTATGTATATTTGTCGATATTCCTCTTCTTTTGGAAAATTATCCCGAGGTGGTCCCATAAAGATATTTCCGTGTAAAAATTTGTCCCGAAGTCTTTAAAAACTTTGCAAGGAACTAAGGAATACTAAGGATTTTGTGTTCGGTTTCGTTTTTTAATTTTTCATTCACAATTTAGTTGACCGAAATGTTCCGCTAATACTAAAAACTTGTTGACCTAAAAAAAAAAAGAAATATTAGCAGAATATATTTAACATTCTGGTATCATCGGAACTAATGACAGATGTTCTTAAAAAATGCTTTCGACGGTTTTCAATCATCATTTAGTATTTCTGCAAAGTTCAAACGAATCAGGACCAGATCACAGGTCTTGAATCTTGATCCCCTTGAGTAAAAACCCATATTTAGAGATTTCATTGTTTACGATCTAATAGACTATAATAATGAAAAATACGCGAAATCGGCCTGTTTAGTTTTTTAACGTTTTTCACTAGTCACTGCTCTATTTGTTCAAATCTCAATCACAACTTTCACGATCTTTTGGCGAGTGTCTTTTACAAGCTGTTATTTCACAAATTGGCGAATGCCTACTTTGTTTCATTTGTTCCGCTTTCCACACTTAATTCATTCTTTTTATTATTGGTGATTATCCAATCTTGATACTTACCTAACCTTTAAAGTTTAAATGATTGGTTTAAGAACATGTCCACTGACTTGAACTTTACTGATTATAGAATGTCCAAATTATTCAGCTCGTTAACCCAAAACTGCATTGCTGCAGAAACGTAAATTGCTAACAGAAGCTGGTTACCGAAGTAATGATTTATTTCCCCTATTTCAATCGCCGACATAAACATCAATTGAAATCTTTATGACCACCTAACCAGTCTTTAAGTTTCCATAAAGGGTGAATCTAGTACAAAGCAGTTACTCCGTTCATAGCTCTATCCGTACCGTTTGACTACAGTTATTGAGACTGACTCAGCATTATTTATTTAATAAATAACCAACAACTGAGGGTATACATAAAAGCTATTTCCATCACTATGTCTGCGCTACTGGAAGTTTACAAATCACTTGAGCAAAATTGAAGCCTTATAAGATTGGTATGACCACGCGTTTTCATTGGATGATGGTGGCATTCGACTCATCGGATGACTATAACTAATATTGGAGATCAAAAGCAATAAACAACATAGAGTAGCATAAACTATTTTGGTTAAACCACAGGGTTAAACAAAATGAAGTTGATATAATGTATTTGCTATTGACGTTCTTCGAAAACGAAAGGCTTTGTCTAAACATTATTATAGATTGTAAGGTTTTTCTTATTATAGTGCGTAAGCCCTTGCACTCGTGGTAATCTCTAAGAAATTAAGGGCAGGTTCAAGTCCCGCCGAAATCGATTTTTTTAGGATATTATTTAAGTATAATAGATACCTAGTACCTACTCAATACTCGCTCGTTGGTTTTCAGTGGCGTAACTGAAAAATAAGGGTAAGGGTGGCGTCGGCAAAATGCCACGGGCCACCCCCCAGCTGGAAGAGGGCATCCGATGAATTTGCCACGGGCCTCGAACGGTATAGTAACGCCACTGTTGGTTTTATCAGTCGATGATCGAATCATATTATATTTAGACTTAAATATGTATTAGACATAATATAAGAGATGAACATGCTAGTGGTTTCTTTTTTACTTCTTAATAAATTATTTTTGACTTGACTTGAGTTTTTTACCGAAGAGATGATTTCAATTAGTTTGAGTCGCATACTCTGGCTCATCGCGCGACAAACTTGTGCTGCGTGGGCGCATGTGCACTTCGCATAAATCAAAATTAAGTATTCCAGGCACTCGGTGGCTCGCCCTTTTGGCGCGAGTGAAGAAAGCCTGTTTGTTCAACCATTTTTATTTACGTTTCAAAGGTGCTCTTCAAAGTGCGAGAGGAAACGTGCTTATTTTTTTTGCTAAGTATATCCGTTTCGGTTTAAAGATGTACATGTCTATACATATATATATATATATATATACATATATATATGTATATGTCCTTTAGATTCGGATTTCCCCATACTGTCCCATTTAAAAAAATTACTCTGTATATACAAAATAAAGTCGTGTTAGTTACACTATTTATAACTCAAGAATAAATTAATTTATAACTAAATAACAATACAATAAGTATAAAAATAATGCTTAGGTAATCTAATATTACGCTATACCACCGTATATACAATTTCATACCGACTGTTTTTGATATAGGTAGCTGTTTAGGGTATTAGCTACCGAGTTATAAATAATAAATAAATAATGCTGGACAATTCACACAGCATTATCTAGCCCCAAGGTAAGCAGAGCTTGTTTTATGGGTTACTAGATAACTGATATACATAATACAATACATTACATAAATATATATTTTTTATACATAGAAAACGACCAGAACACCCGGAACAAATATCTGTAGATTGTACAAACATTTGTTCCGAGGCGGGAATCGAACCCGCAACCTCCTGCGTCGCAGGCAGACCTTCGTCCATCGCGCCACATAGGTCGTCAATAACTCGATGGTAAAGTAAAAGTAAAGTAAAGTAAAGTAGAGTAAAGTAAAGTTTAAAGTTTAGTTTATTAGTTACGTTTGTATGTTTAGATGAATGGATGTATGGATGGATGTTTGTTAGTTCTTACCGTCGCCGTAACTACTGAACGGATCGGGCATTTGAATACAGGTAGTTTCAGGCCTGGAATAAAACATAGGCTACTTTTTATCCCATAAATTAGTTCCCATGGGATATACATATGTAAATAACATTTAAACGCTTCCATAGAAGCAACGCGTGCGAAGTCGCGGGCAGAATCTACTCGCAGTTAACCTTATTCCTTTAATTTACAGGCAGATAGTTTTTTTACTGTTAAATCCTGGTTTGAATAATAATGACTCAAAAATTTCTATGTATTATCAGTAAATATTTTTTTACTTGGCGGTCCATAATCCCTGAAATCTATCGGTCCGTTTTAAATGTTTATATTCTGAAGGATTTCCTCCGAGAAGTCCAGGCCCAGTAGATTAGCAATTATCGTTTTAGTCAGAGACGGGAAGTGTTTAACACAATGAGAGCGGATGTATGGAGTGAGCCCCTTCCTACTCATGAAGATGAATGACTTTAGATGTATAGAATCCTGTACCTTAGAAATGATCATAGCATGTCCTAGATCTCGGAATTATCTTACATTGGAAATTACAATTAAGCGATGTCAAACGCAAAGATGCACATTAATATGCGTCGAAACCTACCTACCTAATGTATGTATAGTAATAATATTTATATAAACAGGTAGGTATTACAAATTATATTTTGCCAGCAAAAGTTAAGGTATGTATGGCACCAATAACGAAATGAGAGATTCGTCAACAAGAAAGGAGAGGTTTAATGGGAATGGGAGATTCGTCAACATTGAGAGGAATTTTTAGTCACTAAATGAAATATAAAACTTTAAAAATATCTATAGGTTATACGCTGGTTAAAATTTATTGCATTTCCTTCAGTAATATATTTTTATGTTTTTTCACGCGGCTGGACAGTCCTTCCCGGGATTCTATGTGGAGAGTCAGGTAAGAAGTCATGTGTGTGAAGTGTAAACTTGTGATTGTCTGCGTGTTTAATGGTTTTGTCATTATGATTAGTGATTTAATTACCATACTTGTGTTGTCATCATTTTGTAAAGTTCTAAGTTAAATATTAATAACCAAGTTTATTGGTAATTCATCAATTAATATTTTATTTTAATTTCTAATTTTTTATGTCACGCAACGTTTTGTTTATCAACGCCTTATCATAAGCATGGAATCATCAAGTTACAAAAAAGATAGATGTGTATTTGGTTCACAAACATAGACAGCAGAAACAAAATCAAACATAGGCTTAAACCAGGTAAGTATCGGTCGGAATACACTGGCAACACACAAACAAAAAAAAAACATATACATATAACAAACGTACACCAAAGAATAAAAAAAAAACTTTTCATGGAGCACTCAAATAAATACATACCTACCTATATACCTGCCCACAATGCCCATGACTGGGTTCTCATCGACAGGTATATAAGAAATATATTAGTGCTGCCGATGTGAGTCAAAACAAATCAGTCTCAGCTTTAGCACAGCTTTAGTACAAAACAGCGCTGGTTTGAAGACGGACCCCAATCTTGGTGACACGAGCAGAGACGAGCTCTGTTCAGTGTTCTTATCAAGATTACAACACATATGTGGAATAGGAGTAATTTGACTTGTTTGTTATTTTTGACATTGCCATAATCATCATCAGCCTATATCAGTCCACTGCTGGACATAGGCCTCCTCCAATGAGCGCCATAGCGCCCTGTCTTCAGCTTGCCGCATACAGCATCTACCTGCAGTCTTTCGCAATTGCCATAATGTGTACCTATAAATAATCTCAACCCTATATTCATATGCATAGAATAACTTATTGCAAAAAATGGTCTTATTAATCTACTTCTCTCCATCCATAAATACTTCGCCAAAGTTGTGTCACACTGTTATTGTACATTTCCTTATAACTCAACCTACATTATCACGTCCCTTTCTCTGTAATATTTAATTGATGATTTCCCTGAGAAGCACAATAGCATTTTCTTTGAAGGCGCATCGGCTTGTTCCTTTGTCCCGGTTCTCGGAATACATTTGGTAATGGCACAGGCTGATGTCATGGCCATGTGCGCAGGAGCATGACGGTGGCGGCGGCGGCGGCGCGGTTTATCCAAATGTTTATTATATTATGCCGACTATACCGTGTAGGTAGTATATACATAGGTACATTATTTACTGTGTTGACTCGAACACGTGCGTTCAAGTGTGCAATGTGTAAACGCGCTTACCATACTTATATTAGATTTGCGTTTGCCTATTCACTGTCGTGGGTATCATACGTGGTGATATATCTAGCCAAAATCGATGTAGAATGTTTGTAAACAAACCGCCCATACTTAACCTTAAGTTCAGTCTGTTGTTGTTTCTTTTTATACGCAAGTTACATTACTAGTCGATTTGAGATACGAGTATATACCTACTTCGTAAATGTAAAAAGTACTACATACATATATTGGTATTACAATTTGTTTTCTGACAAGTTTGCCATCTTTCCGCGTCCTGAAAGCCCTTTAGAATAAAGATCAAAAACATCAAAAATAAAGTGTACCCACTTCCATTCTCGACTTTGACGACCGATGTGGCGCGGTGGGCGAAGGTCCGCCTGCGACGCTGAAGGTTGCGGGTTCGATTCCCGCCTCGGAACAATTGTGTGTACGATCTGCAGATATTTGTTCCGGGTGCTCTGGTCGTTTTCTATGTATAATAAAAAAAATATATATATCTATCTATGTAATGTATTGTATTATGTATATCAGTTATCTAGTACCCATAACACAAGCTTGCTTACCATGGGGCTAGATAATGCTGTGTGAACTGTCCAGCATTATTTATTTATTTATTTATTCTCGTAATTATACAAGATCTGTGTTCGTACAACATTTGCAGATAGTTAGCTCTGTCTGTCGTGTCCCTTGAATATCGTGTAACAGCCGGCGCTCTAAGTGGTACCCAGACTCAGACATCTTGAGCTATTTATGTGCTCGAAATGAGAGCTGGGACTTGCCGGGGTTATCAATAAAACTTAATCCAGACTAGCTGCGTTTACTGATTTTCGTAGATATCTTCCTAACTAATGCCATTAAACTAATAGTATCATTCAATTTAGGTACATCAGGTGTTCTATAAAGCATACGCGGGAAAGTACCCTAGAAGAGACCTGGAACCTGCCAGGGGGTCAGCTAACGATGGCCGCCGCTAGACATAGGTCGGTCAAGAGTCAAGTCGCGTCGAAGGCAGAGCTCTTTTCTTTGGGTGGCTTGTGTGTCACTGCGGCCATGATAGCCCTATTGTGATCAAGGCAGAGCTATAGAGCGACGAGTACATTACATCCACGTGTTACCTTCGAGTTCTTACCTCTCGTATATGCTTCGAACGTCTGCATTAGAAAAGGTAGATTAGTTAATATTTTAATGGTAGGTAGATACTCTCCGATATTTAGATCAAGCAAAATAAGATTGTTGCTATAAAGCTGTTTGGTCGAAAAACCAGACGATTGCTTTTTCTTTCTTTTGTAAGCTCGTTTTTTTATTAAAATAATAATAATGCACCAAACGTGCATATTTAATTCATAGTTTTATAATTAAGGAAGTCTGATTTGTGCCGAGCACAAAGCTTGTTCAAAGTCGCTCAGCGAGCTATGGAAAGAGCTATGCTCGGAGTTTCTCTGAAGGATAGGATTCGTAACGAATACATCCGACAGAGAACCAAGGTTATCGACATAGCTCAAAGAATTAGCAAGCTGAAGTGGCAGTGGGCCGGCCATATCTCGCGAAGAACCGACGGCCGATGGGGCAAATGTGTTCTTTAGTGGAGACCACGACTCGGTAAACGTAGTGTAGGACGCCCTCCGACCAGGTGGGATGACGACCTGCGAAAGACTGCAGGTAGATGCTGGATGCGGCAAGCTGAAGACAGGGCGCTATGGCGCTCATTGGGGGAGGCCTATGTCCAGCAGTGGACTGCTATAGGCTGATGATGATGATGATGATGATGATTTGTGCCGAGCACAAGTTAGTGACCCGAGCATGAACAAGTTAAAAATAGATAACAATACGTTTTTATAACGACAAGATTTTCTCGCGATTTAATTTCGATGATAAATCTTTTCATTTAGTTTCCGCATGGGAGAGCACCGCCTATTGTAATTTATTTAATTTGTAAGAACACGCTGTAGCTGTTTTTGTTACAAATTTTACATTTGTATAATTTCTAATAAAGTTTTAACACTTTGACTGCGATTTTTTTTCGACAACTGCGATCTTTTTTTAACCTAAAAAATTCGTGCTGCCGCTCTACACAGCGGTTGTGTTATTGTGTTGCGCCGCACATGCGTTTCGTTAGAAAAATATTACGGCTGTGCTGAGTCACAAAGATCTGTATTTTCTCAGCCGCTGCGCTAGTGTGGATTTACGCATATTAGTCACTTGTAGAAAACACATACCGTGTGATTTCAGCAATCAAAATGTTAACATGGCAAATGGTGTCTACCATTTGCCATGTAAAACTTACTAACTTACTTACTTTATTACAGTTCACAGTACGTTGATATGATAGAGAACGTTATACAAGTAGAAGACAATACGTTGTCAGTAGTTATTGTTTTTCTTTTGACCTAGGCCTAGACGAATAGAACTAGAGTAGAACTCCGTATTTCCGCGTATCTAGTAATATATCGTCTAGTAATTATATTTACTAATAATAAATATTTCTCTTAAATGTATCCTTATTCTGTGCTGCCACCTAGTTTCGTGGCGGTAACCTGTAGTTAGGGTCGACCTCTAAAGAGTGCGCTTTGATGACATTGGAGTAGTAGTGTGCCGAGGCGCGAGCGATGCGACTGCGCTCGGGGGAGTCAAAGTATCGTCCGTAATATTTATTTCATGTTCTTCGTAATCCATACTTTCCATAAATCCACAATTGCAGTTAGTATTGTGACATCATAATAACCCTGTTACTAGTTACAATTATGTCTAGTTATGCCATTAAACGTCCATTATGGTTTTGGTATGTTAAACTGTAACAAAATCACCTCTGGTCGTTCTGCTTTCTTGACAAATTATTGGTCTCGGTAACAATGAAATATGTATGTAGTTATTTAAACTTACACAGAATACAACAAATAATAGTTTAATTATTTGGAATATATTATCGCGTTCTTTTACTTATTTTTCTCGACGTTTCAACAACAACGCTGTCGTGGTCACAAGTGGCCTGGAGTACATAATATGTGCCGGGCAGTATACAAACCTGTTGAAACGCCGGGAAAAATTAGGTAAGAAGTAAATAAACGCTATGAATACCCTTTTATAAGTTATATTTATAACAATTAAATATTATAATTGAGCTTGTTACAAATGAAAGGCTTATCGAGCGATCAAAGTTAAATGTTACGAGTAATCCTTGACCAAAGGGATTGGAAAATGCTACAGTTTATAAAAAAAAATATAAAACTTTAATTAGTCACATTAGAAAGGTTTAAAATTTAAATCTCAATAATGTGAAGACAAAGTAACAACATTAGTGATTTTTAAGAAAATACATTTTATCTAACTCTTTTGTAACCAAAAAAAAAACACGAGTGTTTTTATACATTTTTAAATGGGCCAGGCAGGTTGTAAGCAGGCTACTAGTATGCAAAAAGCGCTCTAAATGACGGACGACCTCTGTGGCGCGGTGGGCGAAGGTCCGCCTGCGACACAGGAGGTCGCGGGTTCGATTCCCGCCTCGGAACAATTGTGTGTACGATCTGCAGATTATTGTTCCGAGTGTTCTGGTCGTTTCCTATGTATAATAAAAAAAAATATCTATGTAATGTATTGTATTATGTATATCAGTTATCTAGTACCCATAACACAAGCTCTGCTTACCATGGGGCTAGATAATGCTGTGTGAATTGTCCAGCATTATTTATTTATTAAAAATTTAAAATTATAAGCTGCACTTGTTTACGTAAAAACGGTTTATTTGTCTGCGGAACAGCATCATTACTATTGATATTTACGAATATGAAATCAGAATATTACGGTAAAATGTCGGTATTGCAAAACTATTAAAATGTCGAGTGCTCACGCTCTTAATGAACGCAAAGTGACATTACTAAAGTAAAGTAAAGTATATTTATTGCATGAAATACATGTGTAAAAAGGTGTTACAATATAATTGTGATTCAATGTATTTCTACAGTTAATTTATTTATTTATTTATTTTTCATTTATTAAGGCACAAACAGTTTACAATATTCTTAAAATTAACAGTAATATATTTTTGTATAAACCAATCAAGATGCCACTAATAGAAACATATATTAAAAAAACACTACAACGTTACAGACGCTAATTTGGAAAACTAATAAAACAACAAATCAAAATAGACAAATCATGCATGAATGATACAAATATATACATATACATATTATATAAAGCAAATTAACCTAAGAGAGAAACTTGTTAAGTGTGCAATGTCAGATTTACAATGTATGTGATGAAATTAAATTGCAGAGATATAATTAAAATCAAAAAAAATTTAAAATTAATAATGAAAATTGATTAAAACAAAAATAAAATATTAATAAAGGAAAACCTTAAAGATAACGAATGTCATGGAGTAGTTAAATCTTTGTCAGTAATAAATTCATTAATTGTATAATAAAATTTGTTAGAAAGTATAGTTTTAAGTTTGCTTTGGAACTTCAATTTCGGCAATAGTCTTATAGATTTTGGTAGTTTGTTATATATAGACGGGGCCATACCAAAGATACTATTGCTCATCATTGTGGTATTTCTATTAGGTAAACAGACTTTATGGTTGTCACGCCTGTTTCGGATAACGAAATTCGAAGGTTTACTGAAGAGCTCTGGATTATTATTATTATTAAAGTCCACAGTAGTTAAGTTCACTGTCTTCGGTTTTATTTGCAGGTGTGATTTTAAATGACCATTTACTTAAAACTGTGTCTTTTATACGCAAAAACGATTGAAATATATTATTAAAAAACCTATGCCATTGATTGGTTTGGTTCATTATACGACCGACCGATGTGGCGCGGTGGGCGAAGGTCCGCTTGCGACGCAGGAGGTTGCGGGATCGATTCCCGCCTCGGAACAATTGTGTGTACGATCTGCAGATATTTGTTCCGGGGGTTCTGGTCGTTTTCTATATAGTATAATAAAAAAAATATCTATCTATGTAATGCATTGTATGTATATCAGTTATCTAGTACCCATAACACAAGCTCTGCTTACCATGGGGCTAGGTGCTGTGTGAATTGTCCAGCATTATATTATATTATATATTATTATAAGGTACGAAATGCGAATACAAAACTGCTCTATCCACCACATACGTAACTACCACACCCGACCATGATTCTAATGATTTTATTAAGTTCACAGCGTGTTCGTCTAAATTAGTCCTTCAGGTTATTACGATATATTTCGCTGCCTTTCCACAATCACTGGCGTCTACCATGTAATCTGTGACGTAGGTGTATCAAAGGGCCGCCAGAGTGGCGTGTCTAATTTCATGCTTTCTCCGACCTATTTTTAGGTATCCATTACAGCACCCTGCTGCACTCTCGTCATGTCAGTGTTCGTTCCTGTACCTAGCTTTTGGGCACAACTGCTGGAGCTTTTAAGTTTTTCTCTGCTTATTGTCGGAATCATTTTAAACGTGTGCTTTCATCTTATTTTTTTTTAATCATATCGGAAGGGCTTTACCTTTTGCTAGGTCAAATAAATAGCACAGTAACACCTACCTAGCTAAATTAATTCGAAATCATTGCATGCTGATTTGTATTGTGAGTGAGTACATACGATAAAAAATTATTATCATCTGTCAGTTACAATTATTTTCCACCAATTCCTTAATTTTCCTTCTTTTTGGGGAAAGCCTTAGTGTCTATATAAACCTTAGTCTTAAGACGCTATTAACGGTAAATTGAAACAACTTTTTATATAAATATACATGTTTATCTATGTATATATAAGTAGGTACTTCCTAGAGATTAATCAGTCACTAGCTTTTCTCGTCAATAATCTTGAGCCGTACTGTACTGACCGGTGTAACAGGGCGTAATGTACCAGTCGCAGCGATAATGAAACATACACCTTGTGCAAAAATCCGTCTCGTTGCTTGTTGAGAGCGCCTTCTTTCCCAATACTGAGTGCACGAACGGGAGCTGTGTAAGACGTTACTATACGTCCTGTAACGCCGGTCATTACCTGGCTTTATGATCAGAGGCCAGTCAGAGGTAGGCCAGAGGCTATGGATTAGAGTCTAATTCATGATCATACATAACACACGCTTAAGCCACCACACACGTCTCTTGGACCGATGACTTACGAGTATACAAGTAACAAGGAAGCTTCGAAATTAGGTCGCTTTCATTTAGCCCGAGTTGATGCCACGCGTCCATTGGTTTGTTATGCATCGGCCTGTGCTTTGAACTTGTTTTATCTCTAAACATGAGTGAAAACATAATGGATATTGATAATAGGTTTAATGATGTATTTTTAAACTTGTACTCTGAGTAACATAGGTACATTCTTTAATGAAAATAAAAGTAAATTTTAAAAGCTCTGCTTGGGCTCGACGTTGCTGTGTGAATTGTTACGAAATGTTTTATGTGTTTATTTGACAGTAAATTGGATGAGGCAAATGACACGCGTATCCAGACACGACAAACTGAAGACAGAGCGCTATGGAAAGGCTAATGTCCAGCAATGAACAAGTATAGGCTGAGCCTGAGATTATGATTTATTTACGTATGTGACGCACCAGTTATTTAGTTATAGCACAGGTTACAGCAAATCCCCCAGTTACAGCAAACACATAAAAATAGATAATTTTTCTAGGCATAATATATACTCATACTTATAAACGAATAATGGACCAAATTATAAAAAGAAATAATAATTGTAAATTGATATAGACCTATAATTTAAAAAGCCGAGAGCAGTTAAGCAGTTAGAGAAAGTTCGCAGTCAAAGTGTTATATGTTTTGTTTTGGATTTGAACTTAAATGCCATTTGGCTGTGTTGTAAAACAATAGCAAACGATGGTAGCTAATTAATGAATGAATGGTAAAGTTCATCCTAGCCACATGTAAATGAAGTAGCAGACACAAGTAAGAGAGAGGCACAAGGCCACTGTTTGTTTGGGATCAAATGACAGCGAGTGCTTGGTCACGCTCCAATCTTCATCGTTCACGTTCAGACTATTTCAACAGGTTCACATGGTACGTATACTCTAGCTATTCTTAAGATGAATGATGATGATGTTTGTGAACAACTCACAGCACAACCCTGAAAAATTATATTTCTATTTCTCTCTAATTCTCGTTTTGGCGTCAAGTTTAAAGAATTAATCGCAATGTAGCAGGCTTACCTTCGCCCGCCGCGCTACATTAGTCGTCAATTGATATTAATCGATTGAGCTTTTTCCTCGATTGACTCGTTGGCTCATTAGAGGCATTAGCCGTCATTTGTTTCTTGTTCCTACAATCCTGCGCATCAGTAGCTGAGTTTCTTGTGGTAGAAAGTAACGGATGTACCTACCTACATGGAAGAAGACTTTTACTCAGGTGGGAGTACCTTTTGCTGGGAGTACCGTTGTCATTTCCCTGTTCTGTGGGTAGACAATTTTAGATTACTCCCTTATGCTACGTGCAGTGTGACTGGCAAAGGTTCACCTAGACTCGAGTGTCTCAATTGATCATTAGAATTCTATGGATTTCTCTAAGCAATAATGACACATCCATTATACATAATAATATGTATGTAAATAT
Source organism: Eupithecia abbreviata (assembly GCA_943735965.1). Taxonomy (NCBI): domain Eukaryota; kingdom Metazoa; phylum Arthropoda; class Insecta; order Lepidoptera; family Geometridae; genus Eupithecia; species Eupithecia abbreviata. Next base: position 10,215,508 of record OX030976.1, read on the forward strand.
GTTGTTTTAAGTGTAAAACAACATATATAACTAGTGAGTTACGTATACCTTTTCTTACTTTCTCGCGCATCTATGTATATTCGTAGGACAATTTTTTTACGGATGTCAGTGGGTTAACTACAAAATTATTTGTGTTGGAAGTACACCAACGTTTCTTCCATTAACGTGGGACTTTTTCAAGGAAGTGCGGTGCGGTCTAGACGCGCGTGTACCGCGTCCCTCCGAGCACTGCGTCTGTGTCAGTGTTCTTCCAACACAAATATGGTTCGTAGTTAACCCGCTTACATCCGTAATTATTTCGCGTTTATAATAATTGTGTGATGTGATTTTTCTTAAGCCACGTTTCTGCGGTAACATTTACCAGGTAGCGAGGAGGTGGACTCAGTAACTACCGAGTGGGCCGTAAGTCCAGTGTGCCCGGCTGAGAAGTCGCATAGTTGAGATTCCTCTGTCCCTATTATATCATAATAACGTAAACGTTGCGCTAGTAATCTAGAAGATAAAGCAAGGGGAATCATTATTCATTTATTGCGCGTATTTATATTAACTGTGGTTAAATTCAAACTTTGTAACTGTCATGGGTATAAACGTCATTTGTATTTAATATGATTTTTTTTAACTTACTCGCAATGCCTTCAGTTACTCCGTGATCATAGCGCATGAAACTGTGCCGAAATATTGGAAAACTCAAAAATTCAATTATTCTAAGTATCCCGTTGTAAATGACTTTTGTAATAAATTTATAGATTTATGCGTCAAAATATTGTCGCTAATAAATTTTATGAGAATCTCTAATATTATGAAAACTGAAGGTGTTTCAAACCTCTTTTACCCTTTACGGTTTCTGTACTACCCTCTATCTGGTCAGAATCAAATCATTCGTTTTTCAAAAGGACCAATGTTGATATTGCGTCCATGATGTAAATAGTACGATTCGAGCTCCTGTCCTATGGTATGTAAAATAATGACCGATGCGACGGTAATCACGGCTTTATACGGCTTGTAACTTTATGATTATAAAGCGCTTATAGACTGGTTGGACGGTTGAGGCTTAGACGAGTACTCAAGGCGATAAATGTAAATCGCGGTGTTTAGTAACATTAGCCTGTGTTAGGTACCTATTGAGAAGTTTCTGAACAAAGCTATATTATCATTTATTTTATTTTTTGTTTTGTTTATTAATAACACAAAATCCACAGCCCTCTTAAATAAAAGTATCACTTACAGACAAAAACAGGATTTATTTTATTAAATTTGAAACATTAAAGACGACTCACCAAAATTGTATGTGAATATTGTATACGTCAGCTCTCGCACTGCGGGTATTTTTTAATTACTAGAAAATGTTCATTTATTTAATTTATTCTTTTAAACTTTAAATTAATCGATGTACTATACTTTGGTTAAAATGTTGTTGTTTTAATATTTTGTAAATATATTTCCCAAAAAGAGAAAAAACATAATCTAACTATGTAAGAAAACCACATTTCGAATAAGTTGGTACCTAGTGCCTAAAGATAACCCTATTGGTCTACTGTACCTACTTTGTATCGATATATCACGACTTGCAAACATTTCTGAACATTTACTCGAGACATAGTCGACTCCAACAAGCAATATCTGCTAAAGGCATTGAGGCCTAAAGCTTAATGTTCCCACGAAAACCGGTCGGCTTTGTAACATGTAATTTTTTAATGAGATTAATGATTCGAGCTTCAAAGCTCTAGGAAAGATAAATAGGCTGCAAAGCTCAGTTCGAAGTCCAGATGTTTCTGTTTACTGGTAATCTGATTTTGGTCTAGTGTAAAGAAGACTCTTACAGAGAACTTCACGATCAATCTAAGCAAGGCATTCAATGGTGACTCCATTGAATGCCTTGCTTAGATTGATCGTCGTATTAGTTGATCTACGGAAAGGTTTTAAGTAGTTTGGTTTGTTAATTTTGGTTTAAAAATGTTTATTTATACTCAAAATTTTAAAGTTTGGATGTTTAGATTGATGGATGTTAGTTAAAACGGCGGGCATAAAGTAGTTACAAATACATCAAGTGATAAGTATGAACATTTTTGATGTGTTGTGCGGTACGTTGCAAAGGTGTTCCTTCGCAACAAACTTCCTTCTCAAACCTTTTTACAAAAGCGGAGGATACCCATGGTGGGTTAGGGACACAAACATACTCGTAGGTAATTGTTTATCTAGAACGCCTAGGTGAGTCAATTTGACGATAGTAATGAGACGAGATCGCGAAGTCTCGATCACACCTTGCCAGAATCATTGCCAAAAAAGTTATCTTGCGAAGTGTGGACGCTTTTTCAACTGACATTTTAAAATAAAATCATTTTCTGTTTATTTATTAAATTGATATCATTGTTGTGTGTTTTGCATGCTGAATTAATCGATGAATTTATGTGCAACTAATTTTAAGTACAAATCTTTTACATATAATTACCATTTTTCATGCAATAATGCCACTATGATTATATATATATATGACGTATAGTCACGTAAATTGTAATGTATTTAGCATTTCCCTCATGGAGTCCACACACCAATGTTGACGGGCCGCCTTCTAGTTGACAATATACATACATGTCTGTCGGCTGCACAATATTCATATACATACACTCAAATATCACACCCTCCGGCTCGCACCGGGTTCGCCGACTGCAGTCTTGACTCTATTAGCTTAGCAGTTCTCAACTTTTTTTCAAATTAAACATGCGAAACAAAAGTAGAGCCCTTGGTCCATGTGAGAACAAAGTTTTTAACCTATTCTTTTTTATTAACCTACTTATTTAAATTGTTTGTATTTTTCCAGAACACAAATGGCAACGGGGAGTACACAACACGCAGCCTGCCCCGGGTGAGGCTCGACAGCGGGACGCAAGTCAACGGCGCGGGTGTTCGACTCCGGTGCTGGGCCGCGCCACCCTCCATCACTGAGGAGGAGGTCGAAGATGAGGTCGAGGAAGATGCTGTATCTTTACGGGCGATGCCTGCACAAGGTAAGGCATCCTTTTTGATAATGGCAAAGTGGAGAAAAAAAACCTCTTTGGAACATCTTTCTTTTCACTAAAAGAAGTTTGGCCATCAACGCTGAAACCATGAAGAAACAAAACTCTATAGGCCAATTGGATTAGCTTCTTTAGCTAAAACCTTTTACGTTCTGAGTAAATTTTATTCAGACTCTTTGGTTGTGACCATGTTATTGGGACCGTGGTACTAGTGACGCCATCTAGCGTCGAGTAGTATATTCAGTTTGTTGTTGCCATCTAGCGTTGTGTTGGAAATGTACGTTTCAAAAAGCTTGTTGACGGTACTGCTTAGTTCGTTAGAATCATACAAGATGGCGCTACTAATGAAATACTTTAGTAGAGCTTACGTATGGAAATGATTTATATTGTAGAGCTTTGCACAAATTATTGCCGAAGGGTTTTCTTTAGTAACCACCGCTAACTTTATTGATAAATTATTCAACAAAGAAGCTGATGCAGTGCTAAAAGACTAAATGGGTATCATGAACCATGCACTCTCTCCAATTTCCTTATAGTCGACGCTGCGACTACTAAATACTAAGTTTATTTATTTCACGTTCCGCCTCATAAGTCGAACCTATTTAAAGTATGCCCCATGATATTAACGTCAACCTTTCTTCCTCACGACATTTCCTACGCCAATCAGGACCGCTGACAAGACAGGGAACACTCGGAGCGTGACGCCGGCGCACCCACCCGACTCAAATCGATTATTCGTGTTTCACGCTCCTTCTGGGCCCGTATTTCAAAGGGCTATAAAATTATAGCTTACTGAAACGCATTTTAGAATCGCGTTTTGGTATTGTAAACTTAGACGACTGTAGTACTTGCTGATACCGAGAGCAGTAAGTAGGTACCTATATCGGCTCAAACACTACAACGACTAATTAAAATAAACCTAATTTCAGGAAAAAATACTTAAAACTTTTCGTTACAAATTATTAGAGTACCTGCAAGATTTACGACAGATTTTAAAAGTGCCGCAAGCGAGAAGCGCCAATATTAACACTACCCGCATTTTGTAGATTAGTTAGATCCAACATAATAATATAAGTAGGCTCGTACCAAACACTCCTTGCGATTACGAGAGAGAATCTCTATGAAGCACTTCCTGTGAAGTAACCGCTCGGATTCAATGAGTTATTTCGTCATAATAGTAATTTAATGTACATATGTAGGTTACCTTCTACAGAACTTATCGTTATCCAATCAGTGTGTACGTTAGGTCCGTTCATACTACGGACATATAACTCCAAGCTTGTGTTCATAAGTTCGTAAATAAACTTGACAGAAAAGTCGCAGGCCATGAAAACTTAAATCAAAATTCAGCTTGCCAACAGGCCGTTAAATTATGCGTGAACGTCTTTTATCATTTGAAAAATATTTTCCATTTGCATTGCTCTTCCCAAATCTAACCGAGATTGACGTACAATCTCGCCGTGAGCGAGGGCCGTCAATTAGACAGGTCAGGACTAATTGTGCCCATTTTAGCTCAGCCGGCCCCGGGCGAAGGGATTCTCTTCAATCCGTTGATATTTTTAAAAGCGTCAGTGTCAGTTTCACTTTTGCGTTAGAGCGAATGAGAATTGAAACTAGAATGAAACTCGATGTAGAAGTGTTATTCTATTCCGGATAGGTTCATGTACTTTAGGTTGGTTTTTCTTCTAGGTTTCTCATTAGGTTACATACTTTATAAAAAACTATTTCGTTGATAACACAACATAAGTAACTATAATACGCATTTACTTAAACACCCAACCGAAACAACGAAGATATTCTTGACAAAGAACTTAATTCGGTGTAGGTGTTTCTAAAGCCGGGTATTGACCGGTGTTACGGGGCGGGTAAAAAATAGTTGTCTCAATGGAAAATAATCTTTTGCGGACACAACTGTGAAGAGTAAAATAAAATTTCCTCCAGGTAACTGGTTTTCTCAGCGGAAGATAATTTACCTTCGAGATAACTAAAGGTACCTAGTTACTAAGCAGTTGTGAAGATGGAAATAAATTACTAACCAGGTAACTGTAGTTCCCTGTGGAAAATTCTTTCTACGACCAGTTGTCTAGTTTGGTTGTTTTTGTGCGGAACAAATCGTTGTGTAACGTGAGCAGCACACAGTGAGCATTCGTGCAATCAGTATGGCCAAAAAACTATTTATACCTACTATAAGTATGGGGAAAGATTTATAAAGCCTAAGAATATTGTAGCTAATAAATTTGTAACAATTTTGCACGCCCTGACGAGGCAGAATGTATAGGAACCTTATTATTAAGAAGATCTATTGTACCGACATTCCTGCAAAAATAAATGATTTATGATTTATGATTCAAGAATATGCTCGCAACAAGCAACGAGACAGATTTGTGACGTTTTATGTTCGCTGCAAATGGTACATTACGAACGCCCAGTAACGCCCCGGTCAGCATCTGGCTTATGAGCAAATTTTCCTCTTTTATAAAACGTCCGTAACAAAAATGTCAAAGAAGTAAAACCTACTGAAAATCAGAGGTACCTCTGAATCTCAGTTACTTTGCACTTACTGGTTCAAAAAGTAAAATAGTTAAATATACAGGTTAGTGGTTGCTCAAAACCCGTTGAAAGAAAAGTTTCCTCCAAAGTCTCGTCTTTCAGTCCAAAGCAAACTGGAGTCGATTGACGCCACAGAAATAGCGGAAGCAAACGGACGTCTAATTTCGTACAGACTACTTTTTAGTTTCCTAATAATTCTAAAACAAAAGGGGTTATGTTTGGGAAGTATTAGAGGAGTATCGTTTACAACAACACAGATATAAATAAATATGAACGAATAGCTTACGACTTGGATAATGTGAGCTATGTACTTGTTCTCAATAATAAGTTAAGTTCTAAAACGGGTTTCCTGTTAAGTTTCTTGTTTTTGGATTTGCTTCAGGAAGCATGTGTTAGTTATAAAATATAAATAGGTCATAATGAATGCCCCCATTGTGACTGAAATTTTCATATTTGCAATATCTACCCTGGGTATTTATCGTAGATAGTATTTAGCGCTAGATTATTTACTCACCGTATGTAGTATCATAATTTTTTTGTACCTACATGATTAAATTATTCATTTTTAAAATCTGAAATAAACCTAAATAAATGTACCTACACAGTTACAATACTATACTACATATTCAATCAAATTGTTAAAGAATGTTGACGCAAATTGGATATCCATAACAATTGCTACAACTATTGTCTACACTGGTCTACACTAACACTATTAAGAGCTGATTCACTTAAACTACTAAGAATGAGTGTTTTTACTACGTACCTACGTATGCTTTAATTTGTGAATCAGCTGTCAAAACCACTGAAAATCACTAGCGGAATAAGATAATGCGACGACGTTACTTGTGAATTCAATAGTACTTACTTAATAATTTTGTTTCTTTGTGAGAAATTAAATATATCGGCTCTCAATATTGGCTAACAAACAAACAACATAATGGTTTTGATGTCACCCTAGCCGAATTTCGGCGGCCTGTCTCAACGGAACTAGACATGTAGAATAGCGCAGGGCATATAATAGTGCACAAGTGTAAGCGCAAACACAAGTGCACTCTCAATTCCTTCACTCTCATAATCCGATGGGACGGCAGACCGATAAGTATGATCACCACTACATAGTATAAAACAAAGTCGCTTCCCGCTGTCTGTCTGTCCCTATTTATAATAATTTATAATAATGCTGGACATTTCACACAGCATTATCTAGCCCCATGGTAAGCAGAGCTTGTGTTATGGGTACTAGATAATTGATATACATAATACAATACATTACATAGATAGATATTTTTTATTATACATAGAAAACGACCAGAACACCCGAAACAAATATCTGCAGATCGTACACACATTTGTTCCGAGGCGGGAATCGAACCCGCAACCTCCTGCGTCGCAGGCGGATCTTCGCCCACCGCGCCACATCGGTCATCGGCCTATGTATGCTTAGATCTCTAAAACTGCGCAACTGATTTTCATGCGGTATTTTTAATAGATAGAGTGATTAAAGAGGAAGGTTTATAAACCATTTGACAAATAGATTTCAACGCGGGTGAAGCCGCGGGGCGCAGCTAGTTAGGTATATGATATATACCACGTAAGTATATCGCCAGCAAAAAAACCGCGTGCGAAGAGGCCTTACCCACCGACTAGTCGCCGCCACATCAGCAGCACTCGTCCTGAATATTAACAAAACACTCGTCATCGGAACAAATACGTATCCATACTCATATTAAGTATACATGGAAAAGATGGCAAGTAACTCTGTCTGTCCTTCCACGATGACCTAACCGGAACTAAATTTTGAACCAAGCTATACTTGATTGCGATTCCTATATATTAGGATTTGGCGATGGGACATGTTTCACAGATGAGGCGTCTACCCAGACTTTACCCTATTTGGTAAGGACGAGCAGTATAAGTGTCCTAAGGAGCCTATAAAAATTTAATGCGATTTTGGGAGGTTGGTAGTGGGGCACGAATCTCTCCTATTGCAACAATAAGGATTTTACCCTACATAGGATATATTAAGCCTTGAAAAATAGTAAAGTAGTTTCTGCATGAGCGAAACAAAGGGCAGAAGCTAGTATGTACTTATTAAATATGGGTTTCCGTGACCAAATAGCTACAAATCAGACGCATGAGGAAACAAAACCAAGTCATTGTACTCATTTACGGGAATTCAATAAATCTAATTGAATTAATATTGTATATAAACAGGAAAATAATCTGAATTACAATAAAATCTACTTAGCAAAAGCTGCAAAAAGCATGGATATGATTATAAATTGTCTAGTTCGGATAAAATACATATATGTATGTATAGGATGATAATTTTTAAATCAAAAGATTGGCTTCTAAATTTTTTTTGAATATCTTTGAATTTTTGCATGTCAGATGAGGATGAGGCATGTTAAAACATACTTTTATATCTTACTAGCTGCTCCCCGCGGCTTCGCCCCCGTGGAAATCTATGTGTCAAATTGTTTAAATGATAAAAAGTATCCTATGTTAGACTCCTGGTTCTAAGCTACCTCTCCACCAATTTTCAGCTAAATCGGTCCAGCCGTTCTCGAGTTATAAGTGTTGTAACAAACACGACTTTCTTTTATATATATATAGATGTATTGATACAAAATAGATGAATATGAAAGCATTAAATGTATGTTTTAGGCCTTTGGCAGACCTTTAATATTGGCACGAGCTTCGATTACTTAAGGATTAAATAATGAGATTAGTAAGGTCGTTAAGCTCGATTTCAATTAAGTACTACTACTACTCGCGTACGAAGGTATGCCATCTGAAAAAGGTTGTCGAAGGAGGTCGAGTAAGATGTTGTCTCTTTTGGGGCGATGCCAGCACAAGTTAAGACAACCTTTTTGAGAATGGCGAAGTGGAGACCAAAACCTCTTTGAAACCAATTTTCACAGAAAAAAGATTGATTATCAATGCTGAAACCATAAAGAAACAAAACTATATAGGCCCAAAAAGGTTGGATTATTTTCTTTACTTAGGTAAAGAAAATATTCAAAAAAACCTTTAAATTCTTTTTACGTTCTGAGTAGATTTTATTCAATTATTCATAGTGATTTCAATTAAGTACCCGCGTACGTAGGTATGCCATCTGAAATAAAAATAAGTCCACAACAAATACATACAAATAAAAAGAGGTCAGTCCGTGGTTTCTCCTTAAAAGGCGAGCTCTCGATGGCTCAGACGAATGCTGTTGTACTTAGAGAAGGCATTCAGTCGTCACATCTCTTTGTATAGGTTTTTAAAACTTCCAAGGATTATAGGCATAAAGTAACGTAAGCGGGTGATGACGATGATGAGAAATCATGAACAGGGCATCCACCCTGTGTTGTGTGTGTCTGCTTTTCTTGACTCACAAACTGTTCTTTTCCAGTTGTCATTAATTATTTATTTTATTTTAAGCCATTACTGTCCCACTGCTGGTCAAAGGCCTCCCTTTTCTCCTTCCACTCCTCGCGATCCAACGCTGCAACAGGCCATGATGGAAGAAGTTGTCATTATAAGAAATAATAATTTGTAGGTGCTACGAGACCTAGAAACTATTCTTTCTTATAATGACAGAGTTCAGTTTTTCGTATTTTAATATTTTGTATAGCTGTAATTCAATTTGTTCTTTTCTGAAAATAAATGCATCTCAAGATCTTTTCTTTAGCCAATGATAACGGCGAATATCAAAATAAAACCAAAATATCAGTGTCTCATTAAAATTGCATTAACCGAGATATACAAATTTATAAATTAAGTAACACTGACACCAAAACAACCGAATAAAAGCTCAGCCAAATCCAGACCAATGATCTAACAGTAATTAATTTGGAAAGGTCAATCTATATGGAAATGTTGCTGTTCAATAACTCTCTATAAGGAAGGTAGATTCTGTCTCGCCGTATACGTTGGTAAGCCAGTCATCCCCGACATAAAGGCGATTTCACACTGGGATAATCTTTCTGTAACAGTTCAGATTCTAGATACATAGGTATTCATCATTCAGTACATCAGTGAGTGATTAGTACCGAGCGTTCAGTTAAGTTAAATTTGCACGTGCTTACATGAGCGAGAGGCCAGTCGTTCAAGCCGCACTTCAGTTTAGCAAAGTGTTTTCGTCGCCTCACTTGTTACAAACAAGTGAGGCGACGAAAGCACTGTTGCTTTTTTTAAGCCAGCAATAAAAAAAACTTTTAAAAAAAATATATCTTCTTTGCTCGTGCTTACATAAGCGAGAAGCTAGTGGTTCAACAAATTACCTAGGTACTCAGGCGATGACTTCAGGCGCATAATCAACACACAACTTCAACATAATCTTGGATTGTAACATTACAGACGAATGCTAGTTAGCCAATAAGGCAGTATTGTGATGTGCCCAATGCTTCAATCGAATCTTGGATACATTTTGTATATTTTATATACCTAGTGGAATGCTGCCATTCCAGTGAGGCATCACCCTAAGGCTGCCAATCCACTCCGGTGCACGTAACCGAACGTGCGCTTATTAGTTTCGACTAATATGATTTTCATCTTCTCGTGACGTGATTTGACCGTAAAATTGTCGAAGCTTATTAGGTGCTGAATGTTCGAACGATCATATCTGTATGCGCTATGAGCGTCCTTTTTTACCGATTTTGAAACCAAGATAAGGTTCTATGTTTGGCTGTATGTACATTTTTTTTTTAAGGCTCGTAAATGTTTTCGTCATAAGATCGGATTTGGAAACATCGATCGATATTGTATAGAGAATGATGAATGAACCCTATAGGTTTAGGTACTATATAAAATAAGTGCCTAGTTGGTATGGCAATACGATACGTCGTACTGACATTAATGAAGTGATTCATACTGCTTCGGCCTCCGTGATGCATTTCCAGTGTTGCCGGATAGTGCCTGTGCTAGGCTACTGTCCGATATCAACATACATATATTGTCTCTACGTAATGTTTTGATTTGATACGCTCCAATATTCAGGGTTGCCACTTCAAAGCCACATCACCAATGCGGATAATTATATTTTTGGAAGACTTGTAGACCCATGGGAAGTATAAACACAGAGTTTTGTCATATACAAAATGCGTATTGCTATAACGGAGGGCCGTTATATTTCTTGTGACATTTAGAAATGACTAATCGTAAGTTGAGTTATATTCTGCGTGTAGATAATTTAAGATAATTGCTTAATAAGCGTGCCATGTAAATTCATGTTAACAACCGTCCAGTTAAATGGGGAAATTAAAATTACTAACTAGTTTTAATCCAGCTTAATACTTTCAACCATATTGCAGCAGTTTCTACGAAAAATCGTGTTCATAATTTAGAGCGTGTTTAAAATTTTAATTGTCAACATAGCGGATAATGTGCGACGCCCCTACTTTTCTCTGAGTCAGTGACAGTAGCATCGCGGGCCAAGCGTCGACTCAGTGTGTTGTGCCGCTTCCGACTCGCCGCACTTCGGCGCCGATCGTTTTTCCATTTTCAAATTCTGAAAAACGAACGCGAAGTTTTTTTTAAACCGTTTCCACACACGTGGCTTTTGTGAAAAAGTTTTTATTGTGTGTGACTGGCAACCTTGGAATAGTGTTTTGAATTATCAGCTGTTTTGAGTAAAGTGTAAGGTTTCTGCATAAAATAATGCACCAATGAGTTTATTATGCCGTCACTGATAAATGAGTGCAACGCAATGCTGGTAGTTACGTAGGGAATATGAATATCAACATGGTTCAAGTAGTTTACTGCATTCCTCGTTCACTTGAATAATAAGTGAATAATACGCAAACATTTTTTTTAGTTAGTTGTGGCGTTAATTAATTTGTTTATCATAATTTTCCTAATAACAAAGAAGAGCTAGATTTCTCTTATTTTAACAGGAATATGGCATTGCTCGTACCGTGCATATAATAATAAATAACAATAACAGAATACCTACGCTATACCTTATACAATACCTACTCGCGGCTTGTTTACAGAAACCCTTTTGTCTTGTCGGCAAGCACGTTCCTACAATCATACATATGTACATGCAAATTTTCTTCTCCATCATAAATCTGTATACTCTATGGTAAGTAAATAGATTGCTTTTACGTAGACCAAAACGTCGATACAGATTTTATTATTGCAATTTATTTGTAAGTGGAAAAGGTATTCACACAGAGTAAATAAAAAAGAAGCAATCCATCTTCAGTTTCCGTCTCAAGCATATGGTGCGTAGGAGTGCTCGCTTCAAGTTCACATCAGTATTATATCAATAGATTTCAACATTAATATTAATCCTCCAGTAGAAGGCAAAAACAAAACGACGCAATTAAAGCTTTGTACGGGCTATTTACCATGATTTGAGTTTTCCTATATTTCAGAACAGTTTTATGCGGCATGATCACAGAATAACTGAAGTTACAGCGATTAAGTTTTTATTTTCCATCAGGTCAGCTTTGTGGCCAAACAAAGGTCTATTGACTATAAAAAAAGTTTTATAAGTACGTTTTATTTTGTACATAGTGTAAATAAATGAGTAAAGAATCTCCTGACTGACGCTAGGAAATTAAATTCCTACTCTACAAGAAATTTTGAAGTTGATGTTTAGCAAAACTTTGTTTATGTAATAATTTTACGTTGTCCGCTCTAGAAGACATTAACAAAACCTATGCTTGCTGTACCTGATGGTAGGAGGAAATATGCGAATAACATAATAATAGTGATAGCACTTTGCCAGGAAATGAATAATAATGGACAATTTACAGCTTTACCTAGCCGAGAAGGAAGCTGAGATTCAAATTTATCCATAGATTATTTCCAAAATAATACATGTTAACATGGCTAGAAATTATATAATATCTGGCACTCCTCCCGAGTTGAAGGCAGAACCGTGCTGCTTGTTTATATAGGAGTTGTTAATACCACCTTGATGGTTGTCATTAGCAGGGTAATAAGCTGGAGCATTTAGATCCATGTGTTGATTTTAAATGTGTGTTTCTCATTGTGCTACATTATTGAAGACATATAACGACAAAGCTTGAATGAGGCGTTTGCCAAATAAGAAAAAACTCTATTTGTCTTAGAATAGAACTATAGATGGCATGGATTTTGAAGGAGAGACTGTTGCTGTCATCTCACGTCCAAATAAGCACGGTCTAGGCCACTTTCAGCTCCACGGCCACGTAAAAGTCTTTTTCCGAATTAATTTTGGACATTCAGCATGCGCAAAAAAAAAAATGGGGGCCGATGTCATAGTAAAGCGATTGGTAGCAGAATCGTTTTATTTCAATTTTTAAAAAAACTCTTTATTTTGGAATTTAATACAACGGAAATAAATAACGTGTGTGAAAATGATAGTAAGCGCAATAGTTATAAAGACTATATACTATTCTTCGTTGTTCTTCAGCACGATGGCAAATCATATATTTTCCCATTTACCACAAAAGTGTTACCACTCCCAGAAAAATAATAATTCAGTGATAATATAATAAAGAATAATTTAAAAACATCGAAGAGTGATTGCACTGAATTAACAACAAAAAAGTTGTAATGCTGGCAATTTTTTTTCTATGCTAATCGCGTTGATCAATTGACCAAGGAGGTATTCGTAGCATTCGCGTCTGTTACAACATAATTGGCGGTATCGCATGTAACTAAAACACTACATAGATATCGACTGGTGGCTTTCGCTTTTGTTGGAACGAGTGTTTAAAACTGTAAATGATTTATTTCACTATTGTTTAACTAAATGGATATTTAGTGTTACTAAAAATCTGAATCAAATTTAAAGCATCCAGTTTAAACAGCACCCTACTAATATTATAAACGCAAAAGTTTGTATGGATGTTTGTTACTCTTTCACGAAAAAATTTATGAACGGATCCGGCTGAAATTTTGCATACAAGTAGTTCCAGACCCGGAATAAAACATAGGCTTTTTACTACTTTTTATCCCATGGAGACCTCAAAACTCTTTTTACCCATGGATAACCTCAAAACGTTACCATAAAAAACAACGCGTGCGAAGTCGCGGGCAAAGTACTAGCTGCTACTAAAATTAACAAAATACGTTTTTATACAAACATTTAATTGTGGCACTCATAAGATTAGTATTATTATTTTTACTGAATACAGAAAGTGGCAAAAATTTTAAAAGAATTTCAGGAAACTTGGCATGAAATTTGATAAATAGAACCGCATCGCGCATCGGTTGCGTACTTTTTGTACATCGGGGATTACGGTTGTACTCTTACAGTGCGACCCAGTGTTGCATGCTCATGGATATGTGTTGCCGTGTTAATGAAGCTATTTAACGTTAATTATTACGTGACGTGCCCTGACACACATCCAACGCAATCGGGAGTCGAAAATCATAATCCATTGCATATTTACACGGCGCGGGCGAGTCGGGTATGATTTTTGGGTGTTTGTTGTTTGTCTTGTACTCTATATGTATATAAAACCTGGAAACATTCAAACAGCTGAACCAATTTTGATAAATGATTAATTACATAGATAAAACGGTCTTCTCTATTCCTATATGGTTCTTAGCTACATGTTTGTAGATTTGCGGATTTTCATATATATTTTTTTTAATAAATTATTATGTTTACAATTTCCGAACTTGTGTTGATGTAAGAGGAGCTTAAAGCTTTTTTACACCCGATAACACCTACAGCTTGGTTTAAAATAACGTACGTGCTTTTTTCCCCTTAGAACTTACTCTTGGACACTTCAAAAATATCAAATAACATAAGAAAAACTAGGAAATAAAGTAATCACTTTGATTTTTAGTTCACTTAAATCTTGTTAAGGTAAAGTAAAGTACTGTAATATAAATATCCGTTATCACTAGTAATGGATCCTCAAAATTAACTTTTGTTAGTCACAGATTTAATAGCTCGATAACATTTAACTGAATAGTGATTAATCCTCTAATTTACGAGCAATTCCACTGCAAATACCTATAAATACCTACACGTGGATACATTCATGTAATGCCGTGACAACATAAAGTAAAACTACAGATGCAGCGGCGTCTATTTTTACCTCACTGCCGAAGGATCATAACCGTGCTTACATAAAATGGTGTCTTACACGTCGGTGACCGTCTCTCGCGCGTAACTCGATCAAAATATCGATATTATGCTGTTATTTTAAAGACTTCCTATTGATGTAACTCGATTCGTTCCGTTCATGTATCGGTATCGGTGTCTATCGAAGCATCTGACGAGCGATTGGTGCACCATTGATAGATGCTATTAGATATTGGAAATATACAATTCAAGCTAAAGTATTGAGTTCTCAGTCAGTGTCAGTTCCTTTTTAACCACATTCTTAACAAAAAGAAAGTTTCTCACTTCTAGCTTATATACTAATGGTTTTCTGCTCTAATAGTCTTTTATAAAGTACTTATCGGATATATCTCGGTTTTCTCTACCTTGGTATTGCACGGATAACAATATTGTGATCGGAAGAAAGCTAAAAAGCAAGCTCTGAATTTGACTTGTTTGGCGACTGTCTTCGTTTGTAGCCTTGCGTTTAATTTGACATAGAATACCTAGGAAGAGCCCTTCCTAAACGAACTTATTATTTTCCTTACTATCTTGAATGTGAACCATATCCACTAGAGTGAAGGCACCTACGAGTATATCTTATACCCTCATCATCTTGGGCGTCTTGTCATTCAGATAAATAAGATTTCCTGTAATCACATAATTATTTTAATACCTATTCTCTGACAGAACAGCAATTTCATTGACTACCTATAATTTTGTTATTCCTCACAGGTAATAAAATGAATGAATGGCGTATTCAATCATAGAGAGGGGTTTTCTTCAAATAAATCAATCAATATATTGAGGAAATCAATTTGTCGCATTCATGCTTTATGGAGCGATACGGGATTTATCGCTGTTATTATTTTTTTGTTCTTGGATTTTGGTTGATCATGAAAGAAAATCTTTTATTTATTTGAAGGCTTTTTAGGGAATTCTAGACCAACCCAGTTAATAAGTTAATTCTTTATGGGTTGGTTCTCTAAGCTCTTAGACAACCGATGTGGTGGCCTAGGGTGGAGTTGATTTCAACGATTTCTCCTTAATTACTTTTCGCTTGAAACTATACATATATATGTATATATCTTTTTGCTCGTCCAGTCCTTTCCGTTCGACTATTTGATCGTGGAAATACAAGTATACAGTTTAATCTTGGCGAGTTATAATGGGTACGCTCCGCTCACCGGTGGAAACCGGGCTTAAGAGCTAAGTATAATAAAACAGATCGGACTACATACAGTGATCAGATTTTATCGAAATTTTATTTCTGTGGTACCTTCTTATTGTATTCGGTTATTCTTATTTGTAGTTTTTCTTTTAGGTTAGTTTTAATTTAAGTAGTTTTGTATTGCATGCAATGTATTAAGTTTGTATTCTTTGTTTTTTTTTTACTTCTCTATTACAGTTTGTTTGTGCTCTACCAACTCTTTTTATAATATATCTTTTTCTCCATCCTTGTTGCCTGGAAGAATTCGCTTTAAGCGATAAGGCCGCCTATTGTACTGTTAATATGTAAGATTTAGATATAAGGTGTTATTTTGGGTACAATAAAGTGTTCATTTATTCATTCAATAAAAAAAAAACCTGAGTGACGTTACATAACATATTCAGATGCAGTTTTGCAGTTTTTGCTTCGTAATTTATAATAATTTTGTCATATATCATTACAAGGTAGGTTGTTCCCTGAGATTATGTCTTTAATCACATATTACAAAGTTTCTTGGTCGTTGAAACTGGTTTTAATAATTATGTTAGCTTACGTAAAATTGTCTCCTTTCTAATAATGTTACTGACCACATAGCCAGAGATTAATATGTATGTTAGGAACGTGCCGCACTTTCCGAATATTGTGATCACTTACCACATAATTGTCGTTTTTTAACGTTAGATATGTATCTAACGGTAAAAAGTATATACCAAAAGCATAGCTATATAGGTATGCTTTTGGTAAAATTTCTAATCGTAAAAAATGATTGTTAAGAAAAGCTAAAAACCGACTTCAAATTCCTCAGTATTTACATAGATTTTGGGATATATAGGTATAAATATTATATAAGACCACCTCGGGATTATTTTCCATACAATAGCAAAATCATTTTCCAAATCGGTCTGTAATTGACTGAGAAATCGACGAACATACAAAAAAATAGATACAGCCAAACATAGAACCTCAATTAATATAATTAATAAAGTCCCTAATAATTTTTATTTTGGCGGGAATAGAATCCACAAAATAAGCAAACGTAAACATTGCAGACTACAGATAATTTTAAGATTCACCAATCTCAGCAGAAAATTATTCATGAGCGGAATGTCTATGTTTAAAAAAATATTGAACATCATATTTCTTTCAGAAGTTGCAGCACTTCTGCCCTTTACTTTCGTTGTTTACCTTTACGTCTTGTCAGCGAAAGTTCTCAAATTATAATTGAAACGAACTGTGATTATGGAAATTGGTCCCCGTTTTCACTTTATTACATAAACTTTTAAAATGTTATTAGGTATGAAAATGTCACCCAGTTTACAAAAGTTAGGTAACTTACTCGTAATTAATCGGAATTTAAATAGGATTTTGTAAAAGCCAGTTCATAAAAGTTATTAAAGGAATGTTTTTAAAATACTTCGGTTTACTAGCTCCATCTAGTACGTGGTTATGTAATCGTGAGTGTCATATTCCGCAAGGTAGAGCTTATAATATCGAATTCTTACATACTTACTTCTATCATTGACAGATAAATGTTGAATGTTTGTCTGTTTGTTGAGAACAATCTCCTGAAGTATTGCTGTGTTTTGAAAAATACTCCGCAGTTTGGAACTGATCTGGCCTATTTTAATTCTCCAACACAACATGTTGAGTGTCGTATCGTCCTTTCGGTGAAATCTATTAAACCGTATAGAGTACAAATGCACAATAAAACGAAACGAAGCAATCGATTGCGTATTTGGAGAAATAAAATAGACCTTAAGTAAGGGACTCTTTTCAAAAGATAACTCTTCCTCACTCCCCTTATTAGCCTGTTTCTGCTATCTATTGCGGATGGTGCAACTGCACACTGTAGATTAGACTATAAATGCCCCATTTAGATGTCTGGAGATAATTCTTGCTGCGCTCCAAACAATACTATCAATTAAGCAGTCTGCGAGGGGTGCCACGGTATTTATTAATGGATACCCTGCGCACAGTACAATATTAAAGGAGAGATTCAGAAGAATATGTACATTTAAAGGGATTTATTATGAAGCTGCTATTCTATAAGTTACGATTGTATTGAGTCTCAGAGGTCTTATGGTCATTGAAGAAATACAATGTGTTTTGATGTAATTATACCAATAACACGAAATTGATTATACATTCCCATTTATAATTATGTTATTTAGAAGCAGTGTAGTAGTACTGTTTTATGTTTATTCTAATAAGATCTGAATTGGTAATCAAAATGATAATATCCATTTCCAAATTCAAAAATATATATATTTCCGTTGGATTTATTTACAGTTGGATTACAACTCAGAACCTGCTCGTCAATTAGTTACTTTTACATTTCGCATTACCTTAAGTGTCGATACTGACTGTTATTGCATAGTTGCTGTGCCCTAACCCTTCCCGGCCACCCCTGTAATGGATTAGGCATTACCCCTGAGGGGTGACCTAGACCCCTGGCAAAGTCAATTGCCGTGAATCCCCTTTTAAGTGCAGTACATTTGCTCACAAGTTCTAAATAATTTGAACACTCTCATCAATCGATCTGTTTCTACTGGTAATATCTGGTTGAATGGTAAAAAGTCGCGTATAGAAGGTATCTGTATTTTCAATTTTTTTATTATATCTCACAAGGAATAGGCAGAATTTCTTTGCATAACGACATTTTTTTATTTTTCTACTTCAAAGTTTAGGTATTTTATTTTGCTTTATTCGGAATACAAACAGTTGTACTCACTTAACAGATAACTTAAATAATAACCATATAAGTGTCCTAGAAGCTAAAAGATTGCTTGCTTGCAGAGGAGACATAGAGAAACAGTTCAGTTTTACAAAGTCTTTGGTAAACAAATAACTGCTGATAGTCTCTGAATGAAAGTTAGCAAATACTTTATACATACTATCTTTGGTTCAAGTAATGTGCCAAGATACTTTCGAAAGTTCTTTTGTTGGCTGGGATATTTAAGAAAGTGTTGAGTAGTCGATACGTAAGCCTATTTCATTCATATTTATAGGCTTATTGTCATATATAGTATGGTACCTGTCAGGGATCTTAATTTGTGATTGGGTAGCGTCATCAATATTATCATCAGCTAATCTTTCCCTAAACACCATAGCGTACTGCTGTCTCCAGTTTGCCGCATCCAGCATTTGCCAGCAGTCGTTTTGCAGATCGTCATCCCACCGGGCCATGGGGCGGTCCACACTATGTTCATTAGGTAGCGGTCCATACTTAGAAACAACTAAAGGTTTTCATTATACAAAAAAAGGTTTTTAATATATTAAAAAAAATACAAATATCTTTGTTTTTAATAAAGATTTTTGTATCTTTTTTATGTATTAATCCTTAGACTTAGATGGGTAGCATGCACATTAACAATATAAGTCCCTTCTACATCTCCATGAAATAGCTGCGTGCGTTCGAATGATAACGCTCTTTTCCAGGTCAGGCTGTGGTAACGATAAACTTAATTTTAATTTAACTGGACTCGTCATTTCTCATTGTTTATGTTTAATATAGCGTAGAGTATCGTACAAAACATACCAATATGTTTTAAAAACCAGAAGATATATCCTACTAATATTATAAACGCGAAAGTTTAGTAAGTATGGATGGATGGATGGATGTTTGTTACTCTTTCACGTAAAAACTACTGAATGGATTTTAATGCAACTTCACATTAATATAGCTTACATATCAGAATAACACATAGGCATATTCATAAAGATATATAGTATATTATCCAAAATATCTATCACCACGCGGGTGAAATCGCGGGGTGCAGCTAGTATATTTATAAACAAAGAATTTCAATCAATAATAGAAACAAATTAGAACTTGTATTTACAATTGAGCTATCTGCAGACTATAGCAAAAAATTTACAGGTAACTCGAGTTATCCCGATTTTATTACAAAAATCAAAGTATGTGTCTAAGTAGGTACAGTATACAAATTCCTGTGAATGTCCAACAAAAATAAATGTTGATTTTGTTTCCATTCATAAATGACGAACCAAGGTCGGCCATAACTCGTTATAATCTGTAGATACCTTTTTTATAACATAAAACAAACCGAAGTAGATAAGTAATTGAATAATGTTATTGTTAGGCTTGGGTGTGGCTAATTACGTAATTACCTAGTATACACTTGTCCAACTCATAGCTGAGTCAACCTTTGTCCTATAATGTCCCATTATTTGATAAAGCTCTACAAATTGATAGACTGCGTCGTTGTTCTAGCAGTCGCATGTTCAACCGCTGATAATGAGGTCCCTGGTTCATATCCAGGATCAAGCCAAATCATTTATTAGGATTTTTTCAATAAGAAAAATTCACAGTATCAGCCCGGAGTTGGCAATGCCCATATACAGCTGCATTATTATGACATTCCTTAACATATCTCTATATTTTATTATTATACACGTTTTGGACATTATTATTAACTCTAGGCCCCTTTTACAGCCAATCATTTGTGTTTTGTGTGTTAAATAGGAGTCACTGTTTTGTCTGTTTTTCATATTCCCTCTACTTTTCCACAATTTCCCTTATAGTGTTTCATATATAAATAACAATAATTAAGTACCTAGTATGTATAAAAGTAAATTAGATTATAACGACACTAAGTGTATCAACATGTACCTACGGTGGAATAAATAAATGAATATAGTATTATGTCTCTCATTTACCATGATCTCGGGCCATAAAGTGACCCGGTCCTTTGGAAGCCTTGCGTGGGGCCGAAGCCAACAGCACAGAGGCCCTTTGAGAAGTTAATCTAAAGGCGATGGCTACACATAGCGGGTATCATCCTCGGGTGCACAATATGATACACCCAAAGATGGTATCCGCCAGGTGTAGAGATTATTGCAAAGAAAAATGAAAGAAATAAAACCAGGCTATTGTGATGGATGGATGGACTGGGTAATCGGGGAGATTGCGGACGTCTGCCATAAACAAGTCACTCATAATGTTAAGAAGAGTGGCAGACGGTGGCTTGCCGAATGCTGGATGGGTTCCTTAAAAAGCCGGAGTAAATTACCGGAGAGGAACAACATCGGCGCAAACGACTGAGGGGTGTCTAGAGGTGCGGCCCCGATTTCATCATCACGAAGACTGCTCGTGAGCGGGTTTCCTCGCTATTACGCCATTAGACACTTCCACCCCCGAGTCTACATCCTAAGATGCATCTCTCGCGACTCCACTCAGACCGGCCAATGAAGGCAAGCAAGAGGTGGGGATCTGGTTCTCTTGGGATGCCACTCCGCAAGCGGAGACGAGAACCAGGAACTTCCCCGGGAGCACTCGGTACCCGTGGTGTCGCTACTCACCAACAGCTCGCCACAAGCTGCCCGGCTGCGGGCATAGAATATAGTATTATTATTATTAACATATTAATATTAATTAAGTGGTGACACCCCCGTGTCCCGGAAAGCACGTTTAGTCGTTGTTCCTCCGCCTGACCCTCTCCCTTGTCGTATCGGTCTACTTTCTAATCGGATATTGAGAGTGAGATTATTTTATCAATGTTACCATTACAATGCTATTAGGAAGCGAGTAATAGAATCACAATGAAGACTTACAAAGGAGGCGATGACACAACATCTGACCTTTGTGGATCCGCAAAACGATGGATCTCTTTTAGCAAAATACATCCTATTAACATACACACTTACCTATATAGTACCTACTATGTAGTTATTTTGTCCTCATATGAACTAGACTCAATTAAAAAGCAGGTGTTTAAGTGATTTTTACTTAGTTTTTCCGTTATTTTATGTTTGTTTCTATGTTCTACAGTCTTATTATGCCTATGTCTCATTGGGCCAAATGAGTCATTATAATACAGACGTCACATGGGGAACTCCCAATTGGTGTCATAGAATATTTTTCTTTGAAGACTAGTGGCGTATTTGAGCAGGAAGAATTGTTTGCATTGTTTTGTATTTCTTCATAATAGCGATGACGTTAACAATTTGCTAGTTTTCGGTTTCACTGTGTAACTAATGCATCCTGTCGGTCGCTATATTTGCTCATTGACGGAATCCACGGCCGCATTTACACATTAAACAGGTGCCAGTAAAGCAGTCTTTCCAGTTTTAAACCTAGAGACGAGTACATAGAGTTCAAGATTATCTGTAGAGTCGGTCACGCATTTACTGCCTTGGTAGAAACTGGATATGGGCATGTGTCTCGTGGGCACTCTTGGGCCATGAATGTGTTAATTAGCGAATGTTAGTTGTGTTGCCTTCCTTTTGCATATACTGCATCTATTTAAAGCATCTTTAAATATCCGTTTATTTATGTAACACAGTTGTAAAAAATTGCACGTCTACATCACTCATCATTTATATGACTTTATTAACCAGACTCATAAATATATTTGACTAGTTTCAGGTTCTATTTCATTATTGATCCTTACAAAACCTGATGCAAATTTAAGGCATGTTTTTGAATTTTGAACTCACAATAACCAGTGTTTTGTAGAAATGCGTCCAGGCACTGTAATTTTTAACAGTCTACCTTAAAGTCTGTTTTATGGGGTGGCCATTGTAAACATTTTGTTGGCAAGCTGCCACCTGCTGGTGATCGAATACCCAAGGTTAATGTTCAGGACATGACTAGACTTTGATGGAAGGCATATGGGATTTATAATCTCTGTTTCAAGGTAATAGTTAGGTTCCTATCAACTTATAAATAATCTATATCAGTGAGTTTTAGTTTATTGTATACATTATATTATATTTGAGACTTCAATATATGAAAAGTAAGCAGCAGCGGTTTCTTCGAGACTAGATACATACCAGTATGTGCATAATATCATATAATAATAAAATGCTTTTATTTCAGACATATTGCTCACATATGATCAATAGATCTGCCAGACTAGATATACTAATTTTACGAAATCCGAAAGATTTTTCATTCTAAGACACTACACAGGGTATCTTTGCAACATCATTGACAACCTTCTAACGAGTTTATCTCGGTTCGCAGTTGACAACATAATTGAAAAGATTAGCAGGTAGGTACTGGTAATGAACACTTCTTAGATCAAGTATCATACCCACGCGATGAACTGTACCGCGAACACCTTCACAACTTAACTACGTAGCAGTAGTCCTAGTTAACGTTTCAAGGTGTCGAGTTAACTTGGTTTATCTCTACAAAGTAGCGGATTATCAGTAGAAATTGTATGAAAATGTATGTTTTTATTTTCAAATTCCGGTTAGTTTAGGTAACGATAATCATCTCACGATTAGGATTTTACTGAGGGGCAATAAAAAAAAGAAATTACGAACTGTACTTCAGTTCGTAATAATTTTTTTTATTGCCCCAGTGCAGCAAAGGCTAATTTGAGAATTATAAAAACAAATGTAATGGAATTTTTTGTGTTAAAACGTTAAAAAAATTAAGCAACTAAAGGTAGAATTCCTCAACAACCTTCCCAACCAATCTTATTAGTTTACATTATTCTGTTCAAAACATCAATGTAAAATAAAAACAAGTAACTTAATGATTTTTGTGCTTTTAATGTTCTGATATTGATAAAGTATACCTGACTGACTATACTTAGATCTTTGTTCAGTCCGAATGACGTTCCTTGCAAAATACTTAATGGAATCAATGCGTGGGCGGCGCCCGCCCTCGCTGATGAGTAACGATATACCCTGTAATTAAATACTGTTATGTGTACGTACATCGTCTGTGTTCTGTTCAATAAATTATGGAAGAATCGTAAAAAATATGATGGAAACCTAAATTTATACTGGATAAATCGTATTATTATAGAAACATTCACGAGTATGCTGTATAAAAAGGAGTATCAAAAGAAATATGACTAAAAAGCGTATCGATACAGCCTCGTCGTCGATCATAAAATGCACGAGTTACTTTAGGGCGATATTTTAGAGAGATTCGATCATCAATCGAGTATCAATCGAATCATGATGGCATCGGCTGCCAACTAAAAAGTAACATAGGTACCGTTGAATCATATTCCTCATTGTATGCAAACGGTCAAGTTACTGCTTAATTTGGCGTGAACAATGGTGTACTAAGACAAAAGCCTGTGCCTAGGTAATTTGTTATGGTATAGCCACAGAATAGCTGGTTTTTGTATTGCACTGGGTGCAGTCATGCGATGCCATGATTGGGAAATGTTCAGTGTCGTCTGGTTGACTGACTTGGCTGTTGACTTGAATGCGTTTTTGATGTTATATGCAAATGGGAATTAAACTGTTTACCTTCCTATAAATAGATGTATCTACAAGTAACATTTATTTATTGGTTAAATGTTTTTTTTAAGTAGCTTAACTAGCTTCTTGTTGGGACTTCAGCTTGACGTATGAAACGTACTGCTAAGATTATAGAACTTTGTTTGATATTTTTTTCTTATTCTCTTGATATTAAATCATTATATTCTATTTCTTCCGATCTATGCGGAGCCGGTGTCACAGGTTTTCTCCTTCCATACAGTTTTATCAGCCTTCATGACTACAAAATTCATTCATTACATATATTATTATGTCATCTTCCACACAATCCATCTATTCATCTTACTCTGTTAATATTGTTGTATAACAAAATATTTACGTTTTTTTAAATTGTCTGTCCATAATTTCAGGTTAAATTTGTTACCCATAAGGATATATTATCTATAAAACATTGTAAGTTTCTAAATTCATGGTTACGTCTTAATGCTAGCAAGGTTTTCCCAGTTGAGTTGCTTATTATTTCAGTTCTCAGTATTGTTTCATCTTAATCAGTCTAGCAATGCCACATTTGAGAAATTAATTTCATTGTTTATAGTATCATAATGACAAATAAGTGAGAATAACCTTTTTGTTTTTATCGTAACAAAAAACAATAAAACAAAGTTGTATTATATTTTCAGAAAGTTATATTTTCGCTAAAAGCTAACGAATGTTGGTACCTACCCATCTTCGTAGAATTTTACCCGACTAAGCAAGAGTGTATTTTTTGTGATGTTTCTTGGCCGCTATCTGACGTGTTTTTTCCTAAAAAAACGTTTTATATTTACGCAACTCAACCCAATATGTTTATTTGTCAAACAAATAGGGACAGCTGTTTTAGTGGAAATCTAATTAAACTTTATATTTGAGTACGAAACTCTTGTGTAAAACTTTCACACACTAAAATATGTTTTATATAGAGTTTCGCGTACTAGACATACGCTAGACAACTAGAGGAACACTAGACACTTATACATAGGTAAAGAAAAGTAACACAGACACAGAAATTAAAAACGATCGTGACTTTTTCTATGGGTAATGGTGGGTGAGGTCATTTTAACGCACCTGGACCTTTATTATTAAAAATAAGTGTCACGAACGTTACACGTTCCTATTTAATTGTTTCGATCATTCCTTGTGAGGAGGGCGATACGACTCCAATACTAAACGTTATTGACATTGAGTTTGTATTTAAATAGTTGGTCAACTAGCACAGGGCAAGGGCGCTAAAACAACGGAAGGGAACACAATAATGTAGAGACAAATTTGTTCTGATTTATTGATCAACACTTTTATAAGTCGCGTAGATAAATATTGGCATTTAAAATGACAGGCTGTCCAATCTTTATTTAAGTGGCTTGTAGGTAAAAGTGAGGTCTTCACAAAGCTTAGAACATAACCATAATATATAACTATGACTTGGAACTGGATGGGTTGTTATCCTACAAATTGAAAGTAATAGCGAGGCCGGCGCCCCCTATGCATTGACAATCGTTAAGCTTGTTGCATTGCACTCTCGGTGATTTGTTTGCCAATTTACCAGCATCTTTACCGTCTACATGTCCCTGATACTTTACTCAAGTATATTTCTTTCTATAATCAACTTTCTAGTGCGTTGAAAATACATACTTTGTCCACGCTCTATGAGTAAACACTCTCTAAGTTTACGAATTTTACGAGTGAACCAAGTGTTATTGAAAGTGAAACAAAACGGTTTAAAATGAGCCTTCAAAGAGAAAAACGACCCAAGTTCAAGATGTGGAAATCACTGATGCACAGGAAAAGAAAATACAGTGAACATTTACCATGTGATCGCGAGAGCTACGCCGCCCTGGCGGCCATGCAGGGAGGCAGCGCTGCGACGCTACCGCCGTCACTCGACGCGTTTCGAGCATGTAAGTGATTCAACTACTCAGCGCTAGATGGCGCCACTCTGCATTTTAACCCAAGGCTTAAAATTGTTATTAGTAGTATTACTGCCAATGAAGTATATAGTCATGATTCATAGTCAAAGTAATTTAAACTGCCAATTTTTATAATTAACTAAGACTAAGGAAAATTCTTACGGAAAATTACCATCGCAATTATCGCGTGGTGTAGGAAAACATCAAATACCTACCTACTACTACTAACTATGAAGGTAAACATTACAGAAGGAGTATTTATTACACTATGCTCAGTAAGTAATTATATTAATATCAGTGTCAAGACTCTGTCATGAATTAGAATATTTAGGTATAAGAGGATGACTCACACTATTTAACTGTTTGCTGTGCCAACCGCATCAAACGTGCCGACGCAACTCCTTAATAAGGTCAACCTTTGTGAGGATTCTGGCTAAACGAAACCCACATGGTATAGTGAGACCTGTGGACTTCTTGGGAAATGTAGGTACCTTACGGACAGTGAATTGAGGAACTAGGGACACTGATTGACCGGGACAATGAAACTGCGACATTTTTGGAGTGTAAAAAGTTTCAAAAACTAGCAACTAACTTTTCAAAACAAAAATAATTCCTTTTTGATATATATGCTTACGATGCATGCTACGTCAAAAAAATTCGACTATTTGTCGCGCTACGAATATGAAACAAATGCACGACAAAACGGACGACAAACAGTCGTCGTATCGAAGACCAGATGGTCCGTTATATTGATTATTTGTATTTAAATAATGAGCTGTAATATTACCTTTTACTTCGGCAATAAAACACAAATAATCCCAAGAACAGGTACGCTAAGACAATGTCAGTACACAAATAATTATGTAGGTACCTAACTAGGAAAAGGAAACACCTCTATACATGCTGTTCCAAGAATATGTTTCTCATAAAAAAATCTCAAAAAATTCAAATCTATGTGTATATATTTTTATTTTTTGTAGATTTATGTGACTTTCTAATTATTATTGTGTACTTTTAAGTTTATATGGACCCATGTAGTCTGAAATAAAGATCATTATTATTATTATGTCTCTCATTTACCATGATCTCGGGCCATAAAGTGACCCGGTCCTTTGGAAGGCTTGCGTGGGGCCGAAGCCCGAGAAGTTAATCTAAAGGCGATGGCTACACATAGCGGGTATCATCCTCGGGTGCACAATATGATACATCCAAAGATGGTATCCGCGAGGTGTAGAGACTATTGCAAAGAAAAATGAAAGAAATAAAACCAGAATAATGTTAAGAAGAATGGCAGACGGGGGCTTGCCGAATGCTGGATGGGTTCCTTAAAAAGCCGGAGTAAATTACCGGAGAGGAACAACATCGGCGCAAACGACTAAGGGGTGTCGAGAGGTGCGGCCCCGATTTCACCATCACGAAGACTGCTCGTGAGCGGGTTTCCTCGCTATTACGCCATTAGACACTTCCACCCCCGAGTCTACATCCTAAGATGCATCTCTCGCGACTCCACTCAGACCGGCCAATGAAGGCAAGCAAGAGGTGGGGGTCTGGTTCTCTTGGGATGCCACTCCGTAAGCGGAGACGAGAACCAGGAACTTCCCCGGGAGCACTCGGTACCCGTGGTGTCGCTACTCACCAACAGCTCGCCACAAGCTGCCCTGCGGGCTTATTATTATTATACACTCATTTATTAAAATTCTCGTATAAAATACATTTTTTACTATAGAAAATACAATAAAATTGTATAAAACTATTCTACAGTAAAAAATATATCAAAACGGTAGATCACCGACCGCGAAGCTAGGCTCAAGCGGCCAGTGACTAGGGCTGCAAAGAAAGGAACTTCCTGACGATACGTGCCGAGTCCAAGAGTACCGCCTTCTGGATCTGGCCCTTGATCCAACTTCCTAGCGAGAGTCTCTTCAGGTGTTGATCGAGGCTCTTCGCTATTACGCCGTTAACCGAAACGACTATCGGGACTATGGTCGCTGAATCTACATCCCACATGCTGACAACCTCGTTAGCCAAGTCAAGATATTTGCTAAGTTTATCTTTCTCAGCTCTAACGAGGTTAGCATCATGCTGTATGGTGACATCAGCGAGCACCGCCCTCCGTTCTAACCTATCTATCAGTACAATATCAGGCTTATTCGCAAGAATAGTCCTGTCCGTAATGATAGATCGGTCCCAATTATTATTATTATACACTCATTTATTAAAATTCTCGTATAAAATACATTTTTTACTATAGAAAATACAAAAATTGTAAAAAACTATTCTACAGTAAAAAATATATCAAAACGGTAGATCACCGACCGCGAAGCTAGGCTCAAGCGGCCGGTGACTAGGGCTGCAGAGAAAGGAACTTCCTGACGATACGTGCCGAGTCCAAGAGTACCGCCTTCTGGATCTGGCCCTTGATCCAACTTCCTAGCGAGAGTCTCTTCAGGTGTTGATCGAGGCTCTTCATTATTATTATTATTATTATAACTCAGTTCTTCTAAACCAAAAAAAATTGGAATTTGTATGTAGTCTATGATCCGAACCCCCGAATACCTCACCTGGTTGATCGTATTAGAATGGAACACCCTGTGTAAGAAGCTAGGCAATGCAACAGTGTCAGACAATATGCCTCCCACGACATGGTTACCACGACTTACGTAAACTCACTAATTATTACTGCGTTTTAACATAACAATGGTGTTTCTTCATTTATTATGAAGGCTTTTCATAATCAAAGGATAATAACGTAGCAAATGTACCTCACTTTGTTTTTTTATTTACCTGAAAGGTAAACAGGGGTTTTTATCTATTTTATTTTTCAAATGAAATAAATACTAAAGTATTGGCACAATACGTGTTCTTTACCTAACTAAAATAATAAGCAATACAAACTTAGTTCAGTTATCAAATATTAAGAACATTATAAAATCCACAGAAAATAAATTAATAATGTTAAATTTGGAGAAGCACTTAAATAAACAACAATCGAACTTGCTACTGAAAATAAACCATGTACAAAGAAAATTCAAACGAAGGAATATAAACACAATTTACAATTTAAACACTGAGCCAACTGCAGACTGTTGCAAACGATCAAGAGATAGCTCAAATTATCCATGTACAAATCTTGTCGCGGGTCATACGTTGTTTTCACAATTTACAACAACGCACCAAAGTACATACATTAGTGTACCTATGTCTGACCTAGTTATGTGGCCTGGAGTCCCCCTCATAAAACAAAGAGACGAATCAAACCCGGTACACTTATCTTTAACACTTTCATTGCCCACGACGCAGGTGTGCATCTATCTAGCACTGCTTGTGGCCGGGTGCTGGTTGCACTGCACAGGCTGTCCTGGCAGTGTAAGCGTTAAACATACATAAATATACTTCGAAGTAACCTTTATTCAGTGCTTTAAAGTGTAACAATAAAATACAATTATTCTTTATTGTATTGTATTGTATTGTATTTATTTAACTCAGATAATAAAATCCATAGTATACATTCAATTAAACATTATAACATTAATTAAATCATAATAAATAATAAAACATTAATACATTGAATAAGATAAAATAGTATTAAATTAAATAAATTATTGCACACAAAATAAAACAGATACACCGGACAGGAAAATAAGCGTTCATAGACCATATGTTGGAATAAGAGGAGTGACTCATCTAGAATACTTATTAAACTAAAAGAAAATGATTAGGATCAAGATTTTAACGGCAATCATAGAAGTTGTTGCTCAGATAACTTTTTGAGTAGTTTCATAGCGCATAGTTGGAACCACTTTATTTTACTATAGTATGTAAAATAACATATCTCCTGAAAATGTCTCCTTTTTTTAGTCCCTACTAAAAATAAATAAATAATAATGCTGGACAATTCACACAGCATTATCTAGCCCCATGGTAAGCAGAGCTTGTGTTATGGGTACTAGATAACTGATATACATAATACAATACATTACATAGATAGATATTTTTTTTATTATACATAGAAAACGACCAGAACCCCGGAACAAATATCTGCAGATCGTACACACAATTGTTCCGAGGCGGGAATCGAACCCGCAACCTCCTGCGTCGCAGGCGGACCTTCGCCCACCGCGCCACATCGGTCGTCAAAAAGGACGCAGGAAGGAGACAATTCCCCGTCTACGTTCCGTTTCGACGTGAACAACCTTTGCTCCTCCTCAGAGAATACGTACAGTACGTTTCATGCATTAACACGTTGAAAATTGTGTACAATTATAATTCATGCGGCGTAGAATGACTCTTTATGGCTTGCGCTGGTCATAAGAGCAAAGTTTGAGGGTCACAAGTCTCGTGGGAAAATCATATGAACAAATATCTGCAGATCGTACACACAATTGTCCTGAGGCGGGAATCACACCCGTAACCTCCTGCGTCGCAGGCGGACTTTGGCCCACCGTGCCAAAGAGGTCGTCAAATAAATATAAAGTGATTTTTGCTCAGCTACCAATTCACAGTGAATTTTGGTACTGATATGATGACGAATATGACCTGACGATATCTGAACACGGTCTTGCGAAGTATCTTGCAGCATCTTTGCCCCCGAATGCCTAAACACAAAACACCATACTTTAAAATCTAGTTTCTCTGACCATAAAAGCCAACTTACCCTAATGAAACGACCGTACTTGGGCATGGAAGTGAGATCTGGTGCAAAAAGATGCCAGTCGTGCTCTGAAGGCCGTCATTACTAAATTCTAACTTTTTCACCCGACCACTTCGAGGAAACTCTCGGCCAGTCGAAGTGAAAATGACGATGCCCCAGATGGTAGATCAGATAAGTTATAATTGTGCTGTGTGCTAGAACTGTAATCGAGTATTTCCGATTGCTATTTCCAAGGAAGGAAAACTGGAGAAAACCATCTCCAATTGTCGATGTGTACTTATTAATGGAAGGTAGTCATTATCGACGACCTCTGAGCCGTGGCAGGCGACGGGATGCCTGCGAGACAAATGTTTGTACAATCTGGTGTATTTTTTTTGTATTATATGTTTAGTAAAAAAAAAAACTATGTCTACGTATGCAATGTAACAATATTCGTAAACTATTATTAGTACCCATCATAAATTCATAACACAAGCTCTGCTTAGAACAGAATAGAATATGTATTAATTTATTGAGCCATAAATACATAAAAAACTAGAAAACAGAACTAAATTTGGGGCTAAAAGATGAGCTGTCCTAAAAAAACATAAACAAATATATCAGTATAACCTCAGGAATGGAATGTATGGTTAGCATAACGTCAGTATTATATTTTCTGGCATATCGAAACTTCAGACAGGAGTGTGGGTTCAATGCCAATGGTAATTTAGCTCTGTGTAAATTTTCATTGTGATGGAAACAATGATTCAACTGCTCGTTAGTGGTGAGTCATTTCATTGCTGCTGATTCGCGTGTTCAATGGGACTGGATGCAATCATATAGAAGACGGCGTGCGGATGATTTGCAGTTTTATTCCCACTTTATTTATTTGTCAATTGCATTTGTCATTTATTGTGTCTCTTTCTTGATGCATTTGTATCATATTATGTATATGTCATCTGATTATAAGATTGAGAAGTTAGGGTACAGCTCTAAACCTTGCCTTCGATTAAAATAATATTATATTAATAATCAGAAACAAAGGACCAAGGGACCATCGGTCCGAAGAGGGTTTTATCCATGTAATTTCTGGTTGCAACTATTGGGCAGGCGATTCCATAAAAAACAGCACCTACATAGGTACCGGTTTTGATTAATTGATTTTTATTAATTGAGCGCTAGGGCAGGTCTATAAAAGCGGGATATGTAAACTCACTAGTGGGACCTCAAATTATGTACTTATTCTTTCATTGATTGTTAGTATTATTTCATTGATTCCATGATTTTGGTTCCTGCCGTAAAAACGGAGGTGACCACCTCCGCTTTGTTTAGGTAGGAACTTTTTAGTCTCTCATCATGGACCCGCCATGCTGAGAGACTAAAAAGTTCCTACCTAAACAAAGCGGAGGTGGTCACCTCCGTTTTTACGGCAGACTAAAAAGTTACAACCCGTTTTCTGTATAATTGACGATGATTCCTAATAAACGTGTCTGTCATGACAGTTATTTATGTGGAATATGACGACTTCAATGAGCTCGATCGGGTCTTGCTCGTTTTACAAGAAACTCTTATTACCCGACTGCGCATGAAGGGATTATGGTTTTAGCTGTACATCTGATTCCTGAGTTTTTTTTTCCTGATTTAATACGGAAATTACTTTACTTGTAGTAATTTATAAAATAAAAAATGGAACGTGTCGATGTTGTATCGAGAACCCACATCGGGCACAGCTCTGATATCTTTTTTATGACTTCCGAAACTTCATCATACTTAATACGTAACTTTATCCTACTAATATTTTAAACGCGAAAGTTTGTATGCATGGATGTTTGTTATACTTTTACTCAATAACTACAGAACGGATCGGGCTGAAATTTTTCATACATAGTTCAAGGCCCGGAATAAAACACTTTTTATCCCATAAATCAGTTCCCTTGAGATAGAAATAACCTTTAAAACTTTCTATAGAAACGACGCATGCGAAGCCGCGGGCAGAAACTAGTAATATAAATAATAATATCTGACGAGCATGTGCATAGTTATTGCGTTCATAGATTCACTGATTGACACGGGCAGACACAACACGATTAATTCTCCCTAAATTTAATTGCTTTAATCTTGTATTTTTTTTTGTTACAGGTAAGTGAGCTCCGCCGTTAAACCTGTAATTAGCATTTAGTAGTGTGAAACTGGTAAGTAAAATAAAAAGGAAAAGTTTGGTTACATTTCACGCTTTCTAAGTTAGTAAGCACCTTCTTATCTTTTAAACATCATCGCTGGCATAGGGTTTTTTTAATTATGACTGAAAACTTTTTGTATTCTTCACAAAGTATTGTTATTCTGTAACTAGACAATATAAGCTATGTTCCTTAATAAATAAAACGTAAGATATTGATGTTTTTAATACGAAACAAATTCGAACCATTTTCGCATAAAAATGTGCAAAATGCGATTGGCTTTAATTTAATTTTAGGCAAGTATTTTGAAAAATAAACTATTTAGGAACCTAGAAAATACAAATAATACAATATTATAGTGGAAATATGCTTGAATTGGAAATAATTTTGGTATTACGTTTGTATGAAGAATTCGTCCCTCCGGAGGCCTCTTAAACCATTTTTTTGACTAAGTTGATTATGGATTGAGATAAATGATTTTATATGACTTAGTTCAATAATGATAAAAACTGCCAAGCCAACGTAATAATGACCAAAGTAAAGTTATCTCTTGTTTGGGTGGAACTGTCCGCTTGCAGTCTTTAATTACTGCTTTGGAAGCAGTTGGTATCATATCAAACTCTTTTCGCCGTGATTATAATCATTTACCGGTCTTCGCATTGTTTTGGTCTGTTAGGTACATTTAAGAGCCACATTGTAAACTTATACCTACTGATAAGATCTTCAGGAAAACTACTTTTTTGGTTAAAATTTTAAAAAGTTAGCTCAACAGTGAAGAGTTGAACATTTAAACTCAAAAGTGAGCTTAAGAGGCCAGTGGAGGACGAATTCCCCATACAAACGTAATACATCATTAGGTAGGTACCTTAGTATTATTTGGTTTTAAAAAAGTTTCACGCTTCCTCGGAGATTGTTGAGAGATGGCGCGTGACCACACCAAGTGAAAATATATATTTTAGGGCCTTTTAGGGCCGAAGAGTGAGGGATAATAAGGCTAATTAAAAAAAATGTTGCGGTTTGATAATCAAAGCAGTTTTTTGATCAACTTGGAGTCAAATCACCTATACCTATCATTATCCTATCCGTGTACCTATCTCTAAACTAGACCCTAGACTAACTTGCATGACATCAAGATAATGAAAATCAGTCAGGTTATGGTATAGTTCTTTGTCCGTCGCCGGATGCGTGGACTGACGTGGAACAAGTGCATCTTTGCATCCGGCGCGAGCCAGTTTGTTTATGCAGCTATTTTAGAACGCCGCGGTGGCTACTCTGAAAGGACCAATGTGATGCAAGCGAACACTTGTATGATACATGCATCCTCGGGTGGCTAGATGACTACTCAGAAAGAACAGCTTGTACGCGAACTTTCGTATGATAGATGCTTCTTTAGGTCTATTCGAATGAGAAAATTCAGATCTTGATTTTTAGAAGCAGTAGTAGGTACTGAAATTTATTTTAATGTTGCCTGTATATTACTGGTTCATTGTTATTTAAACACAAGTTCCAAACCTCCTATTCTCCTGCAAAATTGTATTGTATGAATTTTTAAATGTCAATTTGTTGAGTATATCTGATGATAGAGCATGGTTTTTGTTTCGGCAGTCTCACAAATTTCCCGTTTCTTTACTCAAACCTAATTAAAAAGTATGTTTCAACTTTCACATTGTTTCACGCACTTTTTACGAGTGCCCTGTTGATGTATGTAGAGCAACGTGTCAGTATACACCATCAAAAGTCGATTTCACGGTAGCTTAGCTATATTAACCTACTCTTAGATCAAACCTCGTGGAAATCTCCATTGAGACTACTCAGAAATCTATCTGTATGTTATGTAGGTTCTATAGGTAGCACTTATGAATGATTTCATGGAATCGTCGTACAGTCTATTAATTGAATCATTGATGTTATTGCATTTGTAATCGATCCTGAATGTAATTGTCATTTGTCAATTGTCATTGTTATGTTCAATCATCGGGTTACTCTATTCTTTTGGTATTACCTTTTTTATGTCACATCAAAACTATGAAAATATGTGTTTTTGTTCGTAAAGGTAAGGCCACAAATACCTGAATAACTACCCCGAGAGACCTAGGAAGACCTAGAACCAGGGGGAAGTTACCAGCTGGTTAGAAAGATAGAAGTACAAATAGTATTACTTCTACAGATTGTGTTTAAATTAGTCTAAAGTAGTTCTAAAGTGACCTACGCTTCGACTCCAATGCAATACTACTCACTAAATTCTGGAATTGCAGTTCATTTCTCCGAAGCAAAGTACAGACGGCTTTCAATTTTCACCATAACCATGTCAAAGCTATTATCAATTCTAAACGCGTATGGAAGGTGGGAAAGCGTAGTTGATTAGTAAACGGTGTGGAGAATACTGTCCTAGGGACCAATATCCACATACCATAATCACCTAACACGCAACCAAAGTATACAACTCTACTATTTCTTCGCAACTTGTCTTTAGGTTTTCCATCATAGAAGGTAAGAGATGAAAATTCGGGTAAAGAGGTCGTAGGAATTTTTCTACAACTCCATCTATACTAATAATAATATTATAAAGAGGAAAGGTTTGATTTTTTGTTTGTTTGTATTGAATAGGCTCCGAAACTACTGAACCGATTTGAAAAATTCTTGCACTGTTGGGAAGCTGTACTACCCGCGGTGAAAATAGGCTATATTAAAATTAGGAAATGTGAAATTTGAATTTAACGCGGGTGAAACCGCGGGAAACAGCTAGTTCCAAATAAACAGCTGTATCAATATCGATATGCTACTTTGTCCGGAGTATGAACATCCATAAACTTACGCAGCTTTGCTCGTCCTTAATATAGAAGGATTAAAATTTAATTAAATTTAACACCGCAGGTGAAGCTCCAGGCAATTTACGCCCCGTAGAGGCTATTTGGCCTCATTTTAAAAGTTCTGAGCCAAAAATATAACTGCCGCATTCGGCAGCAATGCAGATGTTCCACGCATACAAATGAAGCTCATCTCCAGTGTCCGGCCAGTCCGCAACATGACAATATTGACGCATATTATCTTTATATTTATCAAGGCCGGCTGCATGCGAGTTTGATAAAGACGTTAATGCTAATTCTTCGTCACCTCAGTTTACTTAGTTGACCCTATTTTTAGAAGCATATCAACTCCTATCTTATGTCTGCCCCAAGACAATAAAGTCTCATCGACTAAATCGTCTTATTTATTCTTTTGTAGGTTATTTCATATATCGCAATGTTTTATCTTTATCCTCGAGTACCTATTTTTGGCGGACTAAGTTACTAACAACAAACAAATCTTCACAAACTTTCGCCTTAATTTAAGTAAGATTAGCTCCCTGCCATAAAAGAAGAAACTAAGCTTCTGTCTGACTCATCCAGTCGACACAACTCCACCTCATTCACGTTTTGTCCGATTCCCAAAACAGATTAAAAGCTTATTCGGTAAATGTGTTAATTTTAACCGTGTAAGTTATGTTTACTGATTCCTTCCGGTGCTAACCGAGATAAATCTCCGGTTATAACCGAAACGGTTGTGGAATAGTATTTCGTTGGTTATCTGAGTTATCTCTGTGAAAGAGTTAATCGCTGTGAAATTGTAACGTAACGTTTCCAAAAGGTTTTCATTCTGTAATACTCCATCTGTTTATTGCTCAATTATTGTTATTGCGTTGATATGGCTTCTGTGGGAATCGCTTTATCTTACTGTGTCGGGGTTATAGTTATTCTACATTTGTTCTACATTTTTCTGGAACAATTAACGAGAGCTTTGTTTTCAAAGACTAAAAATGAACCAATCAACCACTAAAGTTGTTCACTTTTTACGGAAACAAAAGAGAGATTGCGAGAACCGTTTGCGTTTTGTTAACGGGTACATACAATTATCTATGCATTTTACAACAATGCCACGTGGGGGACTGAAATGTCGACGATAAACACGATAGCGAGAACATTGACACCGGTTACGCTATGCGGTAGCACGATTATCACGTGAAATTCGTCTTTTTCTGTTAACCTATAAAAGCGTAGTCTGTTTTGACATTAGCTTTCCCCACCCTATTATACTTATTACCAATATAATGTACTAACGCGTCCCTATTACAGAACAGGGAAATTAGGAGCTAGAGGTGTACAAAAGTGTTAACATAAAATAACATTAAAATTTTGACTTTTATTTGATTCTTTCTCTATGCAGTTTTCATTGAAACAAACGACGCTAGTTTTGCTTCGTGAAATTGATCGTCTTTTGTTTATACGTTTTGTTACCATGGGTTACCCTTTCTGAACGTTCTACAAACATTCTTATAAATACTTTTATATGAGGTCTATAATATAGTATATTGATGTTAATATACTATATTATAGGTCTTTATGCAATGTAGTTACAAGCGATAACTGGGTTATGCGTTATTATGATAATAGTTATCGCGTATGACCAAGTTTTTTGTGGTCCCAAATAGGCTCTACGGTCCGTTGCACAGGGCTGCCTCAAATTGGAATGTTTTTGACGTGTTTTTTGCTGGATCGATTATTACGCCACATTCCTTGCAGCTACACTTGACTTTGGTATTCACTTGAGAGATCGATGTAGTTTTGCATGATGCTAGTACAATTGATTCATGGTAAGTGACTTTATGAAGTTTACAACTCGAAAATAATCAGCATAAATCTAAAGACATTTAATTTGAAGACCGATGTGGCGCGGCGGGCGAAGGTCCGCCTGCGACGCAGGAGGTTGCGGGTTCGATTCCCGCCTCGGAACAATTGTGTGTACGATCTGCAGATATTTGTTCCGGGTGTTCTGGTCGTTTTCTATGAACAATAAAAAATATCTATCTATGTAATGTATTGTATTATGTATATCAGTTATCTAGTACCCCTAACACAAGCTTTGCTTACCATGGGGCTAGATAATGCTGTGTGGATTGTCCAGCATTATCATTATCATTTTATTAAACAAATAGGTAGTTTGACGGAAATATATATTTATTACTGTTTAACATTTACCCCATAATTCATAGTTACTTACTCGTAAACTTGTAACTCAGTCTCTAAATTGCAGATATTAAAATTCTTCTATTCTGTTTCTATAGAAAATCCTCGCTCAAAAAAGTAATTTAAAGTTGCCCTTTTTACCGGCAGCCCTATAGTAGGGTGCTCATGCTCACCGGCGAGGCGTAGCATAGCTAGCCCGCGTTGGTAAACACAGTCAGTCGGTGAAGCGCGCGCGACGCGCTTGTGGCGTGCCCGATTTTTTGCACCAGTGGAACACAATACGCAGGAACTGCGGTCTGTTGTCTCTGGACACCATTGTGAACTGAACATCCCTGTCAAGTGTGTTTCGAATTTTGTGGTCTTGGTGTTGTGTTTGAGCTAGTGATCTCTTGATACGGCAGGGTAACTATACAATATATTCAAGAAATTCGAGTTGAAAAACTTTTCTAACATAATTTTTATTTCTAAACATAACTGTTTTAAAAACAATGAAAATTGAGTTGGCATGATGTCAAAACTGAGATTTAATATTTCCATACTGTTTCCAACAAAGCTTTCCTAACTAGGTCACTCTCAAAAAGGACAATGACCGATAACGCTATCCGTAAAAATGTATGTACGGTACACACTGAACATGCAATAAAAAGTTATCTTCTCGAACATAAGTTTTTTAGCGGCCAAAAGTTACGAATGCTCACGCAACTTACGTAAGTCACGAACTTTCGAAAGCTGACGTACGAGATTTCTGTGAAGGAATATGATGTTGAATGTCAACTTTCCTTTTTAAGGACATTGCAAGTCTTGTCTTGCAGCCCTACTCCCAAGCTACGTCCCAACCCAAAACCCTATAAAGAATAAAATGTCCTTCTTACAAATTGAAGGCCCCCCTCTTAATGATTCATGGTTTTGTTTCGTGTTCTGTCTATAAA
The DNA here is from genome assembly GCA_943735965.1 of Eupithecia abbreviata. Classification (NCBI taxonomy): domain Eukaryota; kingdom Metazoa; phylum Arthropoda; class Insecta; order Lepidoptera; family Geometridae; genus Eupithecia; species Eupithecia abbreviata. The sequence continues at coordinate 10,254,215 of OX030976.1, forward strand.
TAAAAATTGTTGTACAATTCACACAACTTGTGACAACATTTGAATCGAAGTTGGTTTTATTACGGGTTGATAGAAAATAATTTGCAATTCAAGCCAAATAACTTTTTCTTTAATTTAAATTCTTAAGAACGCAAAAAAAAACACAAATTAAAAAACTCTCCCTCACTTGTTCTGATTTGGTATATGTAATAATCAGTTTATTCAGAAGTTAAGCACTTAATGCAAGCAGTAATTTACCTTGTATTTAAGACCTTATGTATGGAAAGCATATAATAATGTTGTGTTGTTTATATTCATATGAAACAAAATATAAACATTAACGCTATATATGCTGAATTCTAATAACCTGCGTAGGTAGTGCATTCTTAAACGGATTAGCTACAGCGAAACATTTCAAGAATTGTGTTAAATAGAGTTCCTCGAAGTAATAAAAGCACCGCAGAATACTTTCCATAATATCCAAAGAGCTGCATTCGATTCCTCAAAACCACATAGATCTCTGTGCTCAAAACAGAAGACATAAAGACATAATTTCATTAGAATGAATAAACTGAGTGGTTAAAGGTTTGCTTGACAGTGACCGTGTGGGGCAGTGTTCTGATAAATCAATTAATCAGTGTATTGATTGCCTGTGCCGTGTCACACATCGCTGGCTCGCAAACTCAAGAGTGGAGTCCTAATTATAGAATTACTCTCCCTAAGCGGCGTTCGTACACTTGCTTGTGCTAAGCTTAGAATTTTTATCGGTATAAGAATTCGAATTGTTGGATCTTTACCTCTAAAAGTCATATCTGCAGTGGTAACATGGCAGCTGTCCACTGATATACGAATTTTAAATCAATTTAAATCTGCTCCCAGTTCCAACTCGCTCTTTGCAGCGAAAATCAGGTAAAGAAAAAAGTTTTCCATCTTCAAAGACACATCTACACCTTTCAAACTCCCTTGCCGTAATTCCAATTTGTTTGAAGTTTTAAAATGTTCAGTATCCTTGAAACTGTCTGAAGATTTGAACACCGTGGCAGATTCTGAGAGGTCGAACTTTACGGTCGGCTCCACAACAAACAGTTTAGATACACACGAACGGATCCATTCAATATTCTTGACAATAGTTTTCGTGTTTTCTGCAACTACATAATATTTAAGATTTGAGAGACTTCCCTTTATTGCATAAACACCGTGAAGATGGTCGTGCGTGAAAAAGCAATATCTGGTTCTGAAGTCGATTAAATCTGTTTTGACCATCTGCTGGACCAGCTGGCGTATGATGGAACCGGGCCCAGTCGGGGAGCAATTCTTCAATAAAGTTAAACTCGACCACGACAACAACCTAACGTTTAATCAATAATAATCAAATAAAAATTTCTCAGATACCTAGTTAGAACATATAGTTATTATACATATGTATGTACCGTATTTTTAAATGCTACAAAGTCACTGCCAAACAATCAACGAATAGTATATTTTATTTTTACACGTTTGTTATTAATTACTGGATTAATTTTTACTTACTTGTCTCAACAAAAAATAAAAATGCCCGATAGATTTTTTTGTCCAACGGCATTGAGGCTCGAGAGAATCGCGGCACGGGCTTGCACATGTCGAATCTTGGGGCAACATCTTGCAGGGCCCGCATCCCCTATATCTATCTACCTGCTCTTATTGTTCCGTCTCTTTGAGGACAATATGGACCTGCTTGAGTTTGTTCTGAATAACAATAACGCATTGTTACCACTACGCCACCAACGCTGCACTTGACTAAAACTTGGCTCTAGGAATTTTGATTAGGAAGCACTTGCCCCAAGTGCTGATTGAATGTACGGACTGACTGTTGAATAATCTGATATACAAGTTGTAATTGTAAACTGTGTCTGCAATAAAATATTTCCGTAGTTAAGGCCTGGAACTAAAAAAAATCCTCAATAAATGTTTACAAATTCGATTCTGAAATGCAATAAAAAAGTTCGAAACCTTATTAATCCGTTTTGTTACGATTACTGCAATGCAGCTTTCATTGCCGACTAGGTGCTGGTTTTTATTGTTGAATTAAAAAAATCTTTAGCTCTAAGCTTGGACTGTCTGTCTCGTTACCTGTAGCTGACATAGCAGTCAAAAGTCAAAACCATAACTTGTTAGGGCGTTAGCAAATATAGTCTTCATAATGGATGTAATTAACTGTAAATCAGAATGCAGCGTTGTGTTGCGACCCGACATGACAACAGCGTCGGCATATTAAAATGCAGGTAAACATAGTAAGGCTTTGTTAATTGACAATCTCGCCACGTCCTTTTCACAAGCGGAATGCAAAGAGAATTTCATACACCTTTATGTTAGGAATTTTAACCGTTTTTATTGGCAAACTTTTTGAGAGATTTTGATGGAATTACGGTTAGAGGATTGATGTCGATTATGTGTTACTGGTAAGATTAAATCGCAAATACGTAAAATGTTTATCTACTAACTTTGCTTGTAATTTTGTGATACAAAATAAATACTTTTTCCTTTACTCATCGAGAGATTGTAACTGGATGACATTACTAAATAGAATGAAAACTCTTAGGCAAATAACAAACAATCAAATATTGGTTACGCATAGAGTCTATACGTAACCGATGGTCCGTCTATACTATACTATAGACGGACCTGACTAAAATGTCAGAGTATACCAAGATAAGAATATATTAGGATTTTCTATACATTTTTACAACACAAATTCTATAATGCCACATTCTTGAAATTTGCTTCAGTGTAGGCGAGCAGTTCTCGTTAAAAAGTTTGTTTATGAATTGGAAGATAGAATATCACCGTAAAGCTAAATTAGCGCATCATAATAATAAAAGATTCTGAACATTTCACACAACATAGTATCTGTTCAGAACACGCATCTGTAGAATGTCAACATTGGTATAAATCTCGCCGCTCGCGATCCTCCGTGCTCGCAGATATTTATTTATTGGCAGTGAAGGAATCAACAACCGCATCCATTACGGATACCGAGAATATAATAAAGCAATCGTCACATCTTCTACAATAATTACTAATACATCACAATTTGCAATGTTGCATTGCCGCTTCATGATGCTCTATAGAATCATCTATAAATTCAAAGGTTCTTGATAATTTCTCTGGCAGACAGAACAGGCTCATAGATTATATTATTGTAACTGCTTAACAGGATTTAAAGATAAGTGTTGTGTTGTTATCGCAGCCGAATTCCCTTCGATAACGTGCCGTGAGAACACGATGCAGGATAATCCGGGATTTTTGGAAGCGTTTGTGATAAATAACAGGAGATTGGAACAATCTAAAAGGTTGGGGCGGGACTTGACTTCAAGTGTTTCCTTCACACACTTCAAAAGGGGTCAAAAAGCTAGCGACAAAGGTATACTTCACTTACTTTAGCCCTGTCGGTGTACCGATTATTGCACTATTCCGCTGACATTATAAGGAAAAAAATACCTACTTGACAAGTAGGTACTACTTACCTTAGTACCTACATATTTTTTTACCTAAACCAACCTCGATCTGCCTTCCACTTGTTGTTCACGCAAAATTAAATTAGTATCACAATGTGAACCCTACATTGTGATACTTATGTAGACTTATTCGTCAACTCGCGGGCGTGAAAATCGAAATGACCCGCGAGTTGGCATCTTCCAATTTTACCTATTTTTTCTGTCGTCAACTCGCGTGCACATGATCAACGGGGCTTTGTACAGTCAGATCAATAAACGAAAACTGCCAAGACGACTATATTACTGTAGCAGAGTTCCTCATCCAAAGTTGGTACTTTGGATGAGGACTCTGCTACAGTAATATAGTAGGTCTGTTAACCTGGTGGTTAACAGAAATATAACGGAGGATGCGCAAGTCAATCTTAACGCCTACCTATGTGATTACATACATCAATAAATGTATTTAGTATTCTATTCCGAGTTCTGATATTTAAAAAATCCACGAGTAAGTATTGATTTATTTCGGTCGATATCCTGCGACCAAATATGCCGGAAAATCAATGTTTGTAAGATTCTGCGTATTTTTTTTAATGTCATGTGGTTGACAAGCTCAATGAAGTGTGATGGGCACCTGAGATGGGCTAATCAGGGTCACTAGCAGCGTTTCCACTTCACAAGTGACCTCCCATCGACAAAGATTATGTCAGGCATGAAATTATGTGACCCATCTATCCTTTCAGTAGCATTGAACTTGTGGGGCATAGGGACAGGGCTACAGCAACTCTAGTGTTTGTAAATGTTTTTCAAATTCATCAGCGGACGAGTCGAAGGTCAATTGCAAGTCTAGGGCTCTATCACGAATTCAAGATGCATTTGTTTAACCAAATTACCTATGTGTTCTTTGTCAATACGTGATGTCATTGGTTGTCTAGAATTAATTTTATATAATGTTTTAGAACAAAACTCTAATATGAATCAAATCATACAATTCGTGTTGTTGCTATACAATAGTCGATACAATTGGTTGTCAAAAACTAGTGCCAATCAAAGCCATTGATTTCAGATGGATCCGTTATCAGTTGCTGTTGATATTTGACATTCACCTTCGTCTGAGGCTAATAATATCAACAACATTTCCGTGATAAGATATAATATTGATACACTTCGATAATTTGACTCAACATGACGAAGAGGTTTTATCAAAATATAAAAAAAACATACAAATGTTTTTGCAATATCGATTAACTTTTCTCATTTCATAAAAAGGTGCTATAAATTGCATTAGCGAGTAAATTATTACTACGAAGTGTATTATTACCCCTTAGTGTGCCCTTCGATGAAACTTTGATTGAAGTTTTCTTTCCGTGTTGATAATAGCTTTCGACCCAGTTTTGTTTTCTCTGCATAATTTCACCCTGCTTATGAAAATATAATAAGCAGGAATAATACAAACTTTGTACATTCGAAAGTTTGTACGTATGGATGTTTGTTAGTCTTTCACGCAAAAACTACTGAACGGATCGGGCTGAAATTGCAAATAGGTAGGCTACTTTTTTCCCATAAATCAGTTCCCATAGGATAGAAATCTTAAAATGATATTTTCCCATACATCCAACGCGTGCGAAGCCGCGGAAGAAACTAGTGTTACACATTTCTACGAGTAACTTGTCACAGATTTTCGTGCTGATAAGCCCTCGAAAATCCAATGTTGAAATCATTATTTCACTCTTACTTATAACTTTTTTTTATGCAAATCTGTCTTTTACATTTTACAGATTTAATGTCACAGTTCTGCTACTGTCTCTATATTATATGTGAAATTTTTCGCGTCTGTCACCTGTTCCTGTCACCGCCTAAATGGTCAGCCGAGCGGTCATTCCCCTCGGCTTCCGGCCCTGCGATGACAACCGGATATTATGCCAGTCGTTTAGCTACTTTAATATGATGCCCGAAAAATTATGATAATTGCATATTAGTAAAGGGACTAATGAGAATTATCCTGAAAGTTTTTTACCATCGTTAGCGCATTAGTAATACTAGTTTTCTTAACCTTTTGGTGTCACACTTGTGTCTACATGATTTCGTGATTTGGTAAAAAATTTGTTTTTTTTAAACTTGTCTCCGGAAGCTAAGGTATCTTGTTAAAGCTTAGAGTAAAGCGGTAAGCAAGATTGCGTAAATCGAGAACAAAGCAGAAAGTCGTGGTTGTCGTGCAGTGACTTACCCTAATTTCTCGTCTAATCGGTTCGCAATAGACTGATGCCCTGATCACGATTCGAACTTGTACAGTCCATTTCCCAGGCGCATGGGACATCACTATTTAACCGAGAAGATGCAGATCAAAAGTGAAATTCAATATTGAACACAAACTTTTTTTTTTAAATTATTTGTTGAATCATCAATATCATCAACCTATGATAGTCCACTGCTGGACAATCCTCCATGCCTCCCCCAATGAGCGCCATAGCGCCCAGTCTTCAGCTCGATGCATCCAGCATCTACCTGCAGTCTTTCGCAGTCGTCATCCCACCTGGTCGGAGGGCGTCCTACACTACGTTTATCATAAAAGTAGTTGACATTTATTTAGGGCTCTCATTATCAATATAAGTTATTCTAGGAATAAGTTGTGGTTGGCAGTGAGTGCTTTCCCTTACAATTATTACGTTTGGTTATTGTACAAGACTTAGATGTACGTCGAAATAATAAAAATAAACAGTTTAATTGATATATACAACCTTAAAATTGATTAGAAAACATAATAGTATTTACTTTTTAATTCAGTTAGTAGAAAAAGCATGCAGATTTAGAACTATTATTATAATGTATAGTTTTGGTTATGGTTTCATTGTAACTGTGGTTTACTTTCACCAAAAGTTTACGGCTGATCTTTATCTTAAATTTATCCCGTCACAGTTCATTGTTGTGCTTATTTCGTGCCCATACGTTTACCCAGATTATCATCTTGCCGAATACGGCGATCCGGCGTCGGTTCAGTCAGATCAGTCGGCAGTATGAGTGCTTGCAAAGCTTGCGATTCATAAATCTAATAAAGTTATTGGACTAAGCCTATCAGGGAGACAAAGTAAATAAATAATAGAAAGACCCAAAGTTAGACTAACAAAACAATGTAAGAAAGAAGTGTAATGAAAACCTGAATCATAATCTGATTATTATATGCACAATTCCAGTAAAGTTGCTATAAGATTGGAAACACTAAACGCCTATGAGTACTTAAGGGGCCTCCGGAGGGACGAATTCTTCATACAAACGTAATACCAAAATTATTTCTAATTCAAGCATATTTCCACTATAATATTGCGTTATTTGTATTAAAATAGTATTTATCTAGGTTCCTAAATAGTTTTTTTTCTTCAAAATACTTACCTAAAATGAAATGAAAGCCAATCTCATTTTGCACAATTTTATGCGAAAATGGGCATGTTTTCTTGCTATTTGTTTCGTATTAAGGAACATAGCTTATATTGTCTAGTTACAGAATAACAATACTTTGTCAAGAATACAAAAAGTTTTCAGTCATAATTTTTGGTATTACGGAACAAACCAAATTTTGAACGGCTAATATTGCTATCGCGCACGCATGGGGCGTGGCGCAAGGGTTAAACAGGGACAGCGATATTCGGAGCGATTTTTGCAAGCGAGGGTCGCCGGACTCTTAATTCCTAGAAAAAGCCTTTACTTTCTTGTCTTACAAGAAATACTCTTTTCCAATAAGTACCAACAGCACTTTTGCATTATATCAAAAAAGGTGTTTCGATTCACATACCTACTATCATAGATTACTTCCCTACTATGTTGTAAAGAAGATATAGTTTACTTTGCATAATTTGAAAGAGGTCGTATTTTATGGTCGATTGTGCTCTATAATTCTATTCTTTAGTAAGATCGTTAAGTTAGGTAGTAAACCGTAGGTTGTAAACACTAGTTTAGAAATACTTTTACGATTTTGAACAGCTACAATAACATTGGCCTGCTGCTGACATCTTCAACATCTTTCGTTGCTGTAACGCAATACAGGTTGGCTTTTTGAGATGGGAGTGGATGGCTAAATCTGAAACTATGAATAAATAAATAAATAATGCTGGACAATTCACACAGCATTATCTAGCCCCATGGTAAGCAGAGCTTGTGTTATGGGTACTAGATAACTGATATCCATAATACTATACATTACATAGATAGATTGTTTTTTTATTATACATAGAAAACGACCAGAACACCCGGAACAAATACATATCTGCAGATTGTACACACAATTGTTCCGAGGCGGTAATCGAACCTGCAACCTCCTGCGTCGCAGGCGGACCTTCGCCCACCGCGCCACATCGGTCGTCATGAGAGTTAGGAGAAAGCCGCGAAAGGAGTCATGAGCTTAATTAATGAGAAAATAAAAGGCAATGCCGTTTACGGAATTTTGTATTAAAATGTAGAAATCTCGATTAGATGTTTAATCGAAGTTAAATCCCATTAAGATACAGAGTGGATGACAAAAAATACGTCGTCTTTGTTTTGTAATAAATCGAGGTCAATGCCTCCTTTAACGGCTTTTCTCTTTCTATCTTGGTTTCGGATTTGGCCATCCGTAACAAAACAAACTGTAATACAATTGTAGAGAATCAATTTCTTTATTCTACTATAATGCTTCACTAATATATATCCTACATCCTGGTAGCACTGTTTCTTTTTTCCTTATTTGGACTGTTAGTTTAGTATATTGGCAACACTTTTGCAGTGCATTGGGTTTATTGGAGATTATACCCATTTATTCACACCGACAGCTTAACGTGGACCAGTTTCCAGAGGGATTTGGGCGCTTTTGGCATCGCTCCAAAACGTGCACGTTTACTCACTATGAAATCTGCTTGCAGCTGGACTATAAAGTTTTTTTGTCTTCCTTAAAGTTGTAATTTTATTTGAAAAAATATTGGTAATTTGTAATTTAAACCCTATGTCCTTAAAATGAACTTTCTAAATTACATGTTCTAGCAGTAGAAACAAACCGTAAAGCTCTACCTACGCACCCTGTGGAAGTAATTCTAGCTTACATATTGTAATTTGCATTTGTAGTGTTTGATAATTCACCTTTAAACAATTCTCTACATTTGTCATCAATAAATTTAATAAGCAAAATTGAAAATAGCACCATACCGTGAATGAACAAATATGGGTATTTGTTTAATTCACGGCATGGTGCACGAGTCTTGCAAATCTTTTATCTCATACCGGAAAACATTTACAATCCCATTGAAATGATGTGCAAGATAAATAAACTGAAATAGGTCGGTGTCTATGCCGTCGTGTTTGGTTATGAGTTTTATTATGATTTTAATAGCGTCCGCGTCGTCACGACTAAAACTTAAAATATTAATATAATCAATCTATTCCAGTCTTTCAAACTTTCAGCACGTATAAATAAAACATGACAAAATTTAACAAAAAACGATGATAAAATTAATAATTTTTTAATGCACATTTGTTGTTTTATAATAATTATGTATTTTAATAAATAAATATAATAATAAACAATGCTGGACAATCTACACAGCATCATCTAGCCCCAAGCTAGCAGAGCATGTGTATGGGTACTAGAAGACTGATATACATTACATTGATAGATATTTTTTATTATACACAGAAAATAGCCAGAACACTCGCAATGAATATTTGCAGACCGTACAAACATTTATCACAAGGCGGGAATATCGAAACCGCAAGTTCCTTCGTCGCAGGCGGACCTTTGTCCGCCGTGCCTCGTCGGTCGTCGATGTAAGGGTTGATAAATTATGTCACAAAAAATATTGAGCAATGTTGCCCCTCATTGATTTCTAGTCGTTTGTCTGTTATGATGAATCATCACTACATAGTGTAAAACAAAGTCGCTTCCCACTTTCTGTCTGTCCCTATGTATGCTTAGATCTTTAAAACTACGCAACGAGTTGATGAGGAAGGTTAATATGTATATTATATTGAAAATCGTGCGAAGCCGGGGCAGGTCTCTAGTGGTTTATAGAATACAAACACAACTCTTCTAGCATTAACCAAAACAAATGAATGTAATTCTGCCACTGCAGTACGTGTGATCCTTTGAGAATTCAACTCAAAGGTGTGATCTCATTACATTATTTATATGAACATTGGACGGTTGCTGCGTCCGTAGGTACCTACCATATCATATATGCATTATGTCATGTCTATAGGCTGAAAATTATGTAGACCTTTTGCGTTAAACTAAATGTGAATTTGAGCTTTCTTTCCACCCATATAGAGTTTCGCTTATCTATGTAGTATCTATATATGTCAGTTAATAGAGTGAATAGTGCGAGGTAATGTTCAAACTTCTATTGCAGTTACAGCTGTGTGTTTCATATATGTATATACCAGCTGCGCTCCGCGGTTTCGCCTGCGTGGAAATCTATGTGTCAAATGGTTTATAAACCTACCTCCTGAATCACTTTATCTATTAAAAGAACCGCATCAAAATCCGTTGCGTAGTTTTAAAGGTCTAAGCACATAGGGACACATAGGGACAGACACACAGCGGGAAGAGATTTTGTTTTATACTATCTAGTGATGTATATACATACATATATTATGTTTGTAATGACTAGGTATCTAGTGCGGGTTGCGTGCTTAATCTCTTCCATAGTCGACACAGTACCTTCTAACACTCTTTCCTGAGTTCAGATTACCCTATATAGAGGGCATCCATTTGCACCGTGAGTCATTTGTGTTATTCTTTGAAGTATATACTGTTTCTATGTCACTTTTATTATTTAAGTAACGTAATGTGACCTAATGTCACTTCATAAGTGTCTTTGAGACACTTGTGGTGAAATGCTGTGAAACTACTTGAAGCATTATAATTTATCTTTCTCTCAATCTACAAGGTTATTATGAGAAAAAAATCCTGTTTTGAAACTTTATGTTATGTTAGAGCAGAAAGAATGTCTTTTAATTAACATAGAATATAACAAAAACAATTGGTGTGAATAAGATTTTGCCGTTTTTTGCGTCATTGCGTAAAACGCACAATAAGAATTGTTCTCTATGTACGAACATCACCATAATACAAAAGGTTAGAGCACTTATGTTAGAGCAGAAAGAATGTCTTTTAATTAACATAGAATAAAACAAAACGATTTTGAAAAATCGCAATTGACCTAGAGAGTTCTATTTTAATTGACAATTTATTTGCGTTTATTTTATTTAATTACTGACATTTAATTTAATTTTATTGATTTTTATATTCACGTGCCTGCATTCGGGCGAGATATGCAGCTCTACTGTGTTATTCCACCAATGTATTATGTACCATGTCTTATTTGAATAAATATTACTGATTACTGATTACAAAAACAATTGGTGTGAATAAAATTTTGCCGTTTTTTTTGTTTTTTGCGTCATTGAGTAAAACGCACAATAAGAATTTTTCTCTATGTACGAACATCACCATAATACAAAAGGTATGTATAATACAAAAATATTACGACGTGAGTGATTAAAATACAAATCAGTTTCACTAGCACAGCACCTATTTAGTGCGTTTATGCATGCATTTATTCTTCACATTTCGACCGAGCTCACCTAGCACGCACAATGCATTCTATTGGCACACTTCTCTCCATCGAAAGTTCCTTACTTATTCCACTTTTTGCGCTTTCCTTTGCGGGCTGCTATACACTGAAGTTTTCTTAATTATCATGGGTGTAAGCCAAATTCTCATTTAACCTCTTTCTTGAGTCTTTCCTTTGCGGGCTGCTATCCACTGAAGCTTAGTTTTCTTAATACTATATAGGGTATAAGTCAAATTCTCATTCACCCTTACTCTTGAGTCTTAAGTGAACCTGATACATATTTGCAGATCGTTGTTACAATTCCGTTTTAGAAGGTAGTAGCCCTAATGATATATCAAGTTGATCGACTGTATTGTTCTATAATGGCATTTGTAATACAACTTTTTGAATTTTCGCCATTTGTTAATATATTAAAGATTATTTATCGCGATGGAAACGTAGAGGAAAATAAAACAAAGGGTACGCGATAAATACTCGATAAATAAAATCATTTTTAATAGACGCGATGTCATGAGCAACTCGTAATGTAATGCCGCCTCTAGCAGGTACTTTTTATGATCGTGGTTTTTACTAGTACTTAAAATTCTTCAATCATCAATCATCTATTTGATCACAATGAATTTGATTGACTTCGATATTTATAAAAGCGTTGTTTGTTACATCAATAAGTAAAATTGTTTTAAAATTAGTCCGTAGCCTAGACTCGTCATGTCTCACGACAATGCGTTGCGTTGCTATAAGATTAATATTATTAGGGACCTTATATAAAATAAGGTATATAAGGTGCTATACTTAACCTTTTTCTATAATCAAAAAGAAAAAAAAACAAAGTAGGCAGCCTGATATTATGGTGTCAGAATAGAAGTAGATAAGCTATTGTTCTATATAAAAACAAAATTCCGCTCGGCAATGTCATCACAAAGATAGTTTTGATGTAAGCATAGATAATATTTTTACTAGACTGCCATTGAATATAGAAGGGCCTAAGGTTGCGCAAGAGTTGCCGTCTTGCCAAGTTCATACGCCTACAACTGACGCCAGTGGCTCCTACGCAAGTTTTGCATCTGTTTAGGAATACAGCAATAGCTCCCCATTTAAAAATATTTGAAAACTATATAAGGTAGTTTTTACTCTGCGTTACCTAAAGAACATCATATTTTTTGATGGTATCCATCTCTATTTGTAATCCAGCTAGGCCAAAAGTCGGATAACTCAAAACCTTTAGAACGTAGGTGAAGTTACAATGCGATTGCAAGTTTAATCTTCATCGTAACAATTCATATTAGTTTTGCACCTCGTGGTCCAGTTTCTCATTGAGTAGGTAAACTACATACTCATTCAGCGTGACCATGAACTAGCGCTATACAATAAATACGTGAGCCATAACTGCTTTCAAGGTCAACAGCTTGATGAACTGGTCATATACGCCATTTAAAAGAACGGAATTATTTTAAACTTAGTCATAAAATGTGTCTTGTAGTAGCAATTTCAGTAAAAGTAGAAAGGTCAACATTACACCTGGTAAAACAAAGCACCTGCTTCATTTCGTAGGTCAATATTTGCTTGAATTCCGATCCTTAGTACCTCGCCTTGCCGTGTGGCAACAACGCAACGCTGATGTTGTTTATCAAGGCTTATTTGTAACCCTGTTATAATAGGTGTTCAATAAATCGGTTTCTGTTTCTTTATGAACGTTTCTTTTCTTCACATCCTGTTAGCCCTACGTATTAATTTCTTACTCATGTATGTGTATTCATAATAACGTTCTCAAAATGACTATCTTGTTTTATAAATATAGAGTCTATTAATTACCAGCAGTTGAGGTCTAGGAACCTAACTCTAATAACATCGTACACATAATCCACATTATTTAGTTTTAGTACACCAGTAGCTGCTTTAACCAGCGATCGACATTCCTACAGGTCTCTGTTTGCCCGTCTCGTCTAGTGGGCTTAAAATAATTGTCAGAGTACATCCCTCTAGGCAAAGTTCGTTGCCTTTGACTACCTGCCCAACTTTTATGAGTAAAAGTGTTCTTTACTCTACTTCAACAGGTTTTCGTTGAGTAGCGCCTTCTGATATTTGATTGCTTTCACTTTCTTTGATTACGTTATTACGAATTTCGAATACGATTGGTAGTATCTCGTACTATGCGTTTGGCTTGTTTATTTGTTTCGGCTACCGCTAGAATGTCGAGATGATCTATAGCTACTAGAAGAATGTTCTACAAATAATAAATTAAAATGATTGCAATGATGACAAGACTCTTGGTGCGTTTACTAACAGATCATTACTGTTTTATGAATCGTTATCTTTTTCCTTGTAATCATGGTTGTTTCCTCTTTTTACATGATTGCGTACTGAGGCATGAAGAAACGCCGGTATATGCGCCATGTTGATTATTAGAGCACGTTCGAATTTTAAAACTGTGAATAGTAAATAAACGGTCCGCCATGCGCAGGCGCGTACGCCGCACGTCTGGTGCGCGCCAGTCAGTGTGTTGCTATCTCTGAATGGAGACAGTCAAGCCATTCCTGTCTTCACGCAGCTCGTATCGTACTGACTATCGATACTGTGACACATCCGTGTATGGAAACGTGCGTTTTGTTTCTAATTTACTTTAAAACAGTACCAGTGTTTCAGTATCTTGGTGTCAGTAAGCCCTGTTTGGCGTTGTTGTGACGTACCGGTTTATTTTGGTGTCGTTCTATTTCGGTGATGGTGATTCTCAGTGTGAATAAACAGCATCTCAAAATGCTTTAACTTCAACATGTAATTGCTCAGTGAGTCGTACAAATGTGGTTAGTAGCAGGTTTACAAACAAACTTTTGTAGGTGTTTAAGCGATGATGAATATTGACGGTAATAATTATCCAGATGTCCTTGCCTTCTTAGGTTACGACGATCAATACATATAACTCTTTTCATTTAATTCGATTTTTTATATTTTTTTCATGACTGCATACCTATTGATTAATAAAAGTGTGTTGGAATTTAATTGCTGCTCTACGACTGTATACCGATAGTTATTTTCACACGTAATTAATACAGCATTCTGTCCTAGTGCTAACAATTCACCGACGCACAATGACTCTATTGAAGCCCACGACATAATGAGTGAGATTAATAACTCAGTTCAACAGTTCAGACCCACTTGCCTCAATCGCCGTATCCGTCGCAAATGGACCGCTTCCTTCGTCTTCGAATCTTGCTATTACCGATGATTTATACCTGTCCAGGCCATTAGTTTACATGTCAGCGATTGTCGCTGGCGGATGCGCTTTATTTGCTCTATCAACCCCGTCCAGGCTTTCCATTCTGCCGAGCCTTTGGAGCTCATTTTAGACTTTAGGATTGCCCTTGATTTATATGTGTTTCTATCACACTTGGTTTTGCTGCAGGTAGAAAGCATTGTATTTATCGAAAGTGTTGCAAACTAGTGGGTTTCATATCGTAACCAGCTTGAAAGCTCTGGTAGGTACGTGACGTACGTAAAGTTTCGTAAAGCGTGGATGTAAACTTTCAACGCCTTGCATGCCCTGGATAATTTCAACCCATATGCAACGTTTTCAGTGTTTTCACTCATTGTAAATTATGCCATGCCATATGGACCACCCGTTGCTTCGTTCCGATCTCCTTGACCGAATCTGACTACTTGTATATGTTCATTGTCTAGCGGATTCGTGTTCTATTTTAGCATTTTTGAATGACCGCTGGTAGAAAACTAGCAAAACAGGCCAATTATGATCATCGCCGCAAAATTGTATTGTTTACGTGGACAATACAAGGGCTTATGCAGGTGCTATCAATGCAAGGTCACAGTCACGATAATCTTATAATGCAATTATTCCTAGTTTATTTTCTACCATTGTTTAAGTGTGGCCTTAGCGTGGTGTGCCATACATGATTTAGGTGCCCGCACGCCAATTCTGAGGCCCGCGGTCTGCTGGCCTTCTTTATCTCGAGTAAATATCGGTCTCGTGCCGGAAAACGTTGGCAGCCAGCCAGCCAACGCCAGCCCTCGCACGTTCCATTACTGTACTTTATTCACGGTGCTGATCACCCTTTGTAAACTACATTACCTGAAAACTCAAATGGAACGTTGCAGGAAGTCATTACTCCCAAAAATATACAGCCATAATCGAGCTTCCGTTCACAGTTTCCTTGCGGTTTCGGAACTACATATTGGCTATTTATCGAATGAAAATTATGATGTCTGCACGTTCTGGGTAGGTTGGCGCCGTAAGACTGACTTGGGAACAAAACAATGAGCTATCGGAGGTTTTTAGATAGACCCTAACGGGCAAGATACGGCCCTTCCGCGAAAACTGCCACGTGCTTTATCGCTTATCAGTGGTTTCCCTATCGAGCACAGGATGTTTTGATTGTTGCTCATAACAACGAGCGCTTTCACAGTCTCAGTTTCATATAAATAATTCAGTTGGCCTTCTGGAATATTTATTTTACTACATACATATTACTAGACGCTTTAGGTTTGTGTTAGATAGAGGGGATACTGTTAACCACTCAGAAGAAAGTATGATAGATAAGATAACTTTTTGTCGGTGGTTAACAATACCACTTACAAAAAGTGTTGTCATATTGCAGTGGAAAGGTATGAAAGCTCACTATCCTATTCCGCAATTCTCTTCGCAGGTTGATTCACGTGTTCTAGCTCCCACGAACTTTCCAATGAAACAATGACTTGTTGAGTTTCACTCTTTTTGTCAACGCAGTGCATTTGGTGCTAATTATATTCAGCTGTTACAGCGCTGGCTCTTCCTAGATCGAGATACCTTTAATTGTTACGCAAGATATCCCACGTCGCACAATAAGGAATCTCCACATAATTCATTTCATTACTTTTTTTCTTTTTCTCATCCGTATTTTTATGGATCCACGTAACTTTATGATTGATGTTATTACGTTCGTATACTCTGTTCTCCTTGATAAGATAAAATGATTCATATCGCGATATTCGTGGATTACCTTTTACCTTTATTTGGTGATGTCATATTTTATCGTTCTATTCTATTCTTCGATTCTTCTTCGGTTTGTTATTTGAAGGTCGACGATCGATGTCCGTTGCTAATTGGGATTGTTTACAAATTACCAATTCTTTCATTAACTAGTGTTTTACGGTTAAATTGTGATTCGTTTCGGTTTGTGGTCAGGGTTATTTTTGGTAACTAGTTTACACAATAGAGTAAGAATCTTTGTATTGTGGTTCTTCGCTTTGCTTTATCTTTATTATTTTGGTAAAACAACTGGAGAAGATAAACTTAAGAACAAGTTATGTATATATAATTATTTGTGCATTTATGTATAACAGATTTGGAAAGTCTATATTTTCATAAGAAACAAGGATGGATTGCGTTGCATATGTATATATGAATAGGCATGAATAGGTCCAAGCCACAACGTGTCTCTTTTGTCTGTCTGCCATTCATTAGCCGAATGTGGCTGGAAGGCCCCATTCTCTGAGTTCGTCGACCTGACAATTGTCATGTTTCCCTGTGTTTCATGTAACGTGTTTTACGGGTTGTACTACTTTTTGGTACATCACAATGAGGTATGGTATGTCGCAACAGGCTTGACAAATACTCAAGAGAAACGGTGGCTCTTTCGAACACTTCAATTTTTAATTATTGGGTAGGTGTTCTTTTTGGGGACATTCCAAACAAAATACTCTCATATCGTGGGAAAACTACATCTCACCAAGTGCCTACGATTTATATAATTTTAAATTTATCTAGTAGTTTAAATAGGTTCGTAAAATTTCATCGGAACACAATCGTCTTTATAGACAATTGCACTTTGTCAACAGTTAGATTAACTTTGTCCAAATCCATATTCGTTTTTATAACAGCATTTTAGCTTCGATGTTGCAAGCTCGAGATTGACCACGTAAAGGTAGCCTGTCATTCAATTCGCTGCATCTAATGATATAACTACTCGGGAGGTAGAACCAATCATTTTGTGAAAATCGGAGTCCGTTTCATCCAGTGACGGTACTCACGGCTCTCAAATTGATTTTACTGTTACCTTTCGATTTGCCTTTCTGTGTAATTTTAAAAATAACCAGTAAGTAGAATGACTTCTCCAATATTCCTAGATGTTGTACGTTTCATCTGTATATATGTATAAAAAACAATTGCTGTTCGTTAGACTCGCTAAATCTTAAAAACGGCTTGACCGATTTGAATATTTTTTGTTTGCTCTTATACAGGGGTGGTTTAAAAGAAAAAAATTGTGTGGGAATTGTGGCCATTGTAAATAGGTTGAGTAACCAATCCAACGAAGTAGCGGGTAATAACTAGCTTTACTATGAAAACTATCGTAGTTTGATGAATTCATTAAAAATGTAAGCGGGTCAGGTACGAATCTTATTTGTGTTCTTAGAATTTACATTTCGTTTCTTACCAAATAAGTATATAAAAAAATATATTATATAAATATAAAAAATATTATATAAAATATAAATAATATTTAGATAAGATATTCTGGGAAATAGAAGAGTTTAACATCAAACGCGAGGTAATCAAATTAATTATATATAACTTACATAGTAGCATAGACTTATCCAAAATTGTGTTGTAAAACCAGATGTTACAGATGTAAACATTACAATAATTGCGTAGTCATGTTTACATAACAACAGAAACGTTATTCGAGGCTAACTTCCGCCGTTAATCTTTGAAGGAACGACGAAGCTATTTGTAGATTTATTGTTAAGCATAGTAGTAGCACTTCATAGAACTTTTAAATGTTCAGCTAATGGACGGAATTTGGATTTAATTATTATCATCAATTGCACTTAAGTCGAAGTCTATCACGAATCGCACTCTACTCTAGATACCTACTACGTGCCTACATTAACACCATGGAATAACTTTACTACTATGTACTCTGCTTTTCTTGAACCAACACGATGTATAAAGCACATGCGTTTTTTATTAATTTATTAGCTTCTGCCCGCGAATTCCCACGAACTTTTCAAGTAGCTTTTGTCCGTCTCCGGGATACCGTTTACCTCTGGCAATTTTTATTGAGTACGGTTCACTCGCTTAGGGGTTAAAATATAACAAACGGACAGATAGACTGACAGAACTTTTGGTTTTATAATATTTGTATGGAAGTATGAATATTATTACTACCAGGTTGTGATCTTTTGATTCTTCTTGATACAGCTTTTTCTCCTTCCTGTAGTTTGATATGTTCACGCAGATTAACTTTTATTTTGTGTTGAGAAAATATAGAATAACTTTTATTCCGACACACCGATACATAAAAATATACTTATATTTTATCTTATAAATCGAAAGAATTACAAACATCGAATAACATTGATGTAGTAAATGAATAAAAATGGATAAAATCCGGGTACCAATAATGAAACCAGGACAGGTGTTGGCAACATGCTCTACCTACCGCTGGAGTAGTTAATGAGAGACGACTGATGATTGACAAGTGCGTGTCTAGTGCTTGTTAATTAGGAATCCGTACGACTGGTATAAAAACTACATATTTACTCACATGAACACATATTGTTCAAACGAACTGTGCTTTAAATAATATAGCAGTTTAAATTAATTAAGGAAATGATAGAACAAGAAATGCTGTTTCTTGTTAGTTTCTACAATTTTTTTCTAATTTTTATCGGCCGATATATAGATAAAAATATAATAAACTCTATAGAGTAAATTATTATAAAGATTTATAAATTGCAACTGCTGGAATCTGTATGCATCAAGCTGAAGACGGGGAGTTATGGGGCATCATTAGGGGAGGCCTATGTCCAACAGTGGACTATATTAGGCTGATGAAAGATACAATTATAAAATCCAATAGTGTTTTGAATTGCTGTTTATTTACAAGTAGATCACTAGCTCATTATGTCGTTATTACAGTGTCCTCCCTGATAAAGAAATGCGATAAACGTCTACTAACATAAGTGCAGTGATATCTGAAAAGGTGTGTCGATCGCACATCTGCCAGAAAACCGATATGATAAATACAAAGTTACGTCACTACATATGACTCAGTCAACAAGAAGTGATGAAAGCGCACGTGCTAGTGAAATAAGTGTTAATTGAAACGTAATAAAGTTTAATTTTGCTCGTTGTCGGGACATGAGTGAGGATGAGCACAGAACGCCGTCTTTCCCGGAGCTTCCACTCCTGTCTGAAGGGTTCTTCCACGGAGGAAGCTGCCGACGATGAGGACACTTGCTACCACTCGCTCGGGGGACGCCATTCCCTGAGCAGGCAGCCGCAGGTCTATGTGGAAGACCTGTCTAATATCTCGCTGGCTGATTTCGAAACTACGCAGGATGGGAATAATGGTCTGTATCTCTGATAACAACTTGTTTTTTCAGCTTTTCTTTTTTACAATTTATTGATTGATTAAAATACATTACAACAAATTATCATTAAAATTAAACAACGAGACAAACTAATAATATTAAATGATTCATAAAAAATCTAGGCAAACAACATTTAGAGTTATTTTTAGATAAAATAAGATATTCTACGATAAAGCGACCCGACTGGCACGTCTAACTATTGCAGTACCTAAGTACTAGATATCAGAATAAAATTGCTTTTTGACGAGTTTGACCTGAAGCTTTAAATTACTTTATTACACCTTTCTGATTGTCTCTGAGAATAAAGTAATAAACGCATCCATTTGATATACGGAGATGTTCGCCCACATGCTCGTATATCCACAATTTTCATTGCTGTTTAGACCTTTATAAACGTCAATGTAGTAATGCACGCATCGGTAATGATTTACTATAGGAAGTTTATCACTCTTTATTGCAATACACATAGAGAAGGCACACACTGATAACTACTCTTTTGAAGACTGTATTTGAAGCGTCAAACTACGTGCCAGTTTGAATTTTTGTCTTGGACGAATACTTGACCAAAAGCGAAGGCAAGTTGACACATCTCTTTTGTTTATTGCCTGATTGGTGATGCCAATTGAATTACCTAATAAGTATAGCTCTTTAATGTATATAGACTAGAATATACTGTGTAAAAAAGACCACATTTACTGAGGATTTAATGTAATGGTAATTGTATTTGTGGAAATGAGTATTAGATATAATATGCTTATCGATTAATAACATTAACTAACCTTGTAGCTGCTGTCCAGTAATTCTATGCTCTGAGCAACCGGTAATTGAATCCAGACGATAAATTATCAATTTGTCGTCGTTGTATTGATAACATTACTCAGACAAACGGATGCGCATAATTGTAATTAAATTAATCAGGAATGAACTAGATGAACTAACGTCATAGCATCTTGGTTTCCGTCAACAATTTCTTGTTCAAGTTCTGTGTTGATTATATTTCTCTACTCAGTAGCTACATTATGTTAGACTCAAGTATTTGACGATATTATTTTGATGGCTTTTATTAGTTAAATTAGGTTTTGCAATTGTGCACGGTATTTTTTGTTTTACCTTTACTACATTTTGTGATCTTTACTGTGCTGTGGGCTGAGACTCATAGTCTTACTTATTTTGAGCCTGATAAATAAGTTCACTTTTTGCCATTAAGTACTAGTATGCAATACTAGTTGTTCAATTCCACAGCCATGCAACAGACCGGCTGTATTTGTTTAAATTCTCAATTAGTTTTTCAGACAAAAACAGGATAAAATCTCATCTTCTCCTTACAAATTTCACTCCTCTGTTCTTTCGTTTAGCCTTGAAGAAGTAACAAACATACATCCATCCAGTCATCCATCAGGGCCCAAATTCTGCTAACCAATCGCTGAACGATGACAATAGTATCGTCGCAGAATCATCCATTGATAAGAGAATAGTGTGTGCACGGATCCATTGAATGTCAAAACTTTTGACACGCGTCACTCCAACTGTAGTGTCTTTCATCAAAGGTAAAATGCCAAAATGCGTCATTTAGAGACGATACCATTGATATGGTTAATTGTTACGGCAAATAGTTTAGTGGAATTAGGGCCCAGAGTTCTTCTAGAAATTATAATATTAGCTTGAATATGGATAACACCAGTACGTGTATGTAGGCGATGAGGAAGGTATTACGAACACTCTCTGCTTACATTACACAGTCGGCGCCTAACTGTAGCCAACCACATGCAGCGGTATACGCTACCGAGCTACGTTATGAGATTATGGATGCCTTAGTCATTATAGAATGCCTTTCTTGCTGATACAATGTCAATTTACTTGGCCATAATGAATTTTAATGTTATTATGCGAGAGGGTATTCATTGATTGTCAGTTGGTAGAGGTTAAACGCGTTTGAAAGGTAATTATTTTGTCTGAAAAATACTTAATACTTTGTTTGAAAAATACTATTTCAGTATGAATACAGTTTATTCTACAGGGTGCTATAAGCATCGACGATGAAACGAAGTAGGGAGAGATTTATCCACTGTTTGACCCCCACTATCAGACAATGTATGTTTTTAGCGATTTTTAAAGCTTTTTTTACGTTACGTTTTCGTTATGAGATTACGGATGTCTTAGTCATTATAGAATGCCTTTCTTGCTGATACAATGTCAATTTACTTGGCCATAATGAATTTTAATGTTATTATGCGAGAGGGTATTCATTGATTGCCAGTTGGTAGAGGTTAAACGCGTTTGAAAGGTAATTATTTTGTCTGAAAAATACTTAATACTTTGTTTGAAAAATACTATTTCAGTATGAACACAGTTTATTCTACAGGGTGCTATAAGCATCGACGATGAAACGAAGTAGGGAGAGATTTATCCACTGTTTGACCCCCACTATCAGACAATGTATGTTTTTAGCGATTTTTAAAGCTTTTTTTACGTTACGTTTTCGTTATGAGATTATGGATGTCTTAGTCATTATAGAATGCCTTTCTTGCTGATACAATGTCAATTTACTTGGCCATAATTAATTTTAATGTTATTATGCGAGAGGGTATTCATTGATTGCCAGTTGGTAGAGGTTAAACGCGTTTGAAAGGTAATTATTTTGTCTGAAAAATACTTAATACTTAGTTTGAAAAATAATATTTCAGTATGAATACAGTTTATTCTACAAGGTGCTACAAGCATCGACATTGAAACGAAGTAGGGAGGGATTTATTCACTATTTGGCCCTATGTAAGTTTTTAGCGATTTTTAAAGCTTTTTTATGTTACGTTTAGTTATGAGATTATGGATGCCTTAGTTATTATAGAGGCATTCTATAATAACTAAGGCATCCATAATCTCTTTTTCTTTTTATTTATTTCTTGCTGATACAATGACAATTTACTTGGCCATAATGAATTTAATGTGAAAGGTAATTATTTCAAGTGTCTTTGCTACCATGGTGGGCGACATCTGCTTGTTCCATCAATAAGTAAAATAAAATAAAATATGCGTTAGGATGAAGTACAATATTTTTCATTTTCTGCCAATCATGAAAATAAATAAATTCATACCATCCAATAACTATCCTTGTTTTATCTATCTTTAACGAGCAGAGTTTTTCCGTAACATTTTATTATTCATCATGGTTTTTTATTTTGAAAAAGTGTAATAATTCTAAGTTAAATTGCCAGCCTCAAGATAATAATTATATACTAAGTAACTTTACCACTTTTTTGTATATGTTTTATAACTCAAACATAAAATGATTTAATTTCTTTCCGTACCGCACTAAAGGACCTTCATAGAGGGGGCATATCTTACGCAATTATGTGTTTTGTTTCGGCCAATTGGTAGTCTAATATAATACACCGAATTAAATTTAACTGAACCAATGCACACAAAAAACTAAACACGCAATTGCGTAAATTAAAACCTTCGGGCATATATACACTTTGACTGCGGTTTTTTTTCGATGACAGCGGTCTTTTTTTTTACCTAAAAAATTCGTGCTGCTACACAGCGGTTGTGTTGGGCCGCACATGCGTTTCGTTCGAAAAATATTACAGCTCTGCTGAGTCACAAAGATCTGTATTTTCTCAGCCGCTGCGCTAGTGTGGATTTACGCATATTAGTCACTTGTAGAAAACTCATACCGTGCGTTTTCAGCACTCAAAGTGTTAAGTAATCAAGTTTATAATATTGTTCGCATAGTTATTGTTTTTGTTAATTAATTTTATAATTTTAGTTTTGTTCCTTGTTGTATTACCACCTTACGCAACGGTCTCCACGGAAGACCAGCGCTATGGTATGATCTGCTCTACCATAGCACATGCTGAGTGGAGACCGATTTTGTAAGTTCTCTATTAATCTAAGTTTTACTTATAAGAGTATTATATACTATCTGTTCTGACAAAATAAATATATTTTTACTTAGACTTTATTTTATTATATTCGTTTATCAATAGATATATAATCGTAGGTGTATCATTTTAGTAGGTGGCAATATCCTCGGCTTGATCTTGACATTGATTTTATTATTCGCGTGGTCTTTCATTATACACTGAGTCACCGGATGTGATTCTCTGGTATTCTTCCTCAAGAGGAGTCCATTATTCATAACACGTAAGCTTTTTATAATATGCCTACTGATTGAAGAAGCTTGATTTAAAAATACATACAGCGATAGGCTTTTGCAAATGAATATTTTATGTAGGTCAAAAAAAATACGTCAATAACATAAAATATAAAGTCAGAACAAAGAAAAACTAAGACTGATTTTTTTTATTATAGCACTTGTAAAAATATAATCACACCTACGAATAATGTATATTTACCAGTTACCTTTGATATTTAAAAGTTTTATTAATAAAGAAAATAATAATCAAATACTAGAAACAAATTAGAATTAGTATTTACAACTGAAACAATTGAGGTAATTGCAGACTGTTGAGACAATCTACTGGTAGCTCAACTGATCCATAGCAATACAAGTTCGAAGCGTCCCTAAGACGCTGGCTGCATTGCTCCGCTGTATGGCAATGCTGATGCGTTGCGCCAGCTCTCGGGTCACGCGTCGCTTCGACCAGATATTTTTTTTTAATCTTTAAAGTTGATTTGTTCAATCAAAATCCATTTAAAAAATATCTCAAATTAAAATTAAAGTTCATTTATTTTGTTTACAAAGATGTTAGATTTAAAATAGGAGCACAACCATGATCAGCTTTATTGTAGCATGCAAAGTCACAGTAATGTAGGTATTATCTAATCTATATCTCACCGCTTGTGTTACAGAAACTTTAAAAAAGATATTTAATTCTGTGCAGGGTTAATACATATATAATCTATCTCATCTACGCAACACATCCTATAATTTATTAACATCCTTCTTTTCGGTATACATGTTCATTAACAACTTGCATTATCTTTTAGATAACTTTTCTACAAGATATTTTAAAAACATCAACAAAAAACCCACCAAACCTACCCGAAAGGTTTTATTTCCAAGTCGGTTGTTCATTTCTATCACGTTTGAAGTTTCGTTTGACGCACCTGTCTGCGCACGCGCACATCCGCTTCCCGTGTTCCTGTTACCACTACCTATAGATCTACAAGTGTTTACATAATATATCCGTTCTTTTACCCTCACAAGCTTCTGCTATTTCTTTCTTTGTCGCACCCCTTTTAGATGTTTCCCGTGTTTTGTCAAGATCGTCTTTTAAACAGATTTGAAAGCAATTAGAAGAAATGTGGGTGGTAATTAGTGACTATTATTCATTAAGTTAACACAAATATTGAATAACTTCTTGACAATTTGTTATTTCAGTATGAATACAGTTTCTTCTACAGGGTGCTATAAGCATCGACGATGAAACGAAGTAGGGAGGGATTCATCTACTATTTGACCCCATGTATGTTTTTAGCATTTTTTTAAAGCTTTTTTGGCAATTGGCTGCCATTAAATCGATGCACGTTGGTGACCCCCTTTTCTTTTGCTCGTCGATGCATAAAATACTCTGTATGGTATAGATCGCTATGATCGCTAACTATAAAATATTTTACCAGATATCATACTCATTAACCGTTTTAGTAGCTCAGCCTTGTTCCATCAGAATTTAACTATCCTCGAATGACTTCATCTAATAATATAGAGAATTTATTATTCCTTCATCCTTTAATAATTCATACAGGCTTTGCACACATCCGCTGCCTTCACTTGATATAGTCAATCCAAGACTAATCACCTCTGGCATCTCGACCAGTCTAGTTTTTCTGTCACCCTCAACGGAAGCCAACTTGCATGACTGCTTAGTACCACGTGACAAACTAGACCAGTAAATCAGCTGACACACTCTATAATTCTAGATACGTGCACTCGGTGCTATATTATTATATTTATTAACTCATTTATTTCAGAAACATATTCCATAAAACAATACAATCAAATTAAAATCAAATTAAAATAAAAACTTAAAATATAATGTCATTATAAAATTAAAATTATACAATACAATTGGTTCAAATTAATATTAGGTAACATAAAATAAAATAAAATAAAATAAATGCTATGCTTATCAAGATAATGGAGTGGACAAAAAATTAAAGTGAACAGTAAAATAATTTTATTTGATAATAATTTATACATATATAAAATATGACTTGTCTAAGTGCTTATTTGGTAAGCCTAAAGAAATAAAATAAATGATTTTTTACTATACTTTACTTTAATGCTTTGAAAGTATGATACTAATATAGGCAAGAGTATTCTCACTGTATATTTACGGTCTATCACGTAATTCCTTGTTATTGGAAATGGCAAAAAAATAAGAAGTTTTAGTATCATAGACCCCAAAACAAAGTGACGATGCGACAGCATACATACAAACTAGAACAAATATCTTGCACAAGAGTGGTATTTTTAAACATCAGAATATGATATAAAATCATAACATTAAATTGACGAGGTGTGAGGACGTTTCTTAACGCAGGTATGACTTTTTATTTTATCATGATAACCACAGTTTCTACAGAGATTATGCTACTTCCAAATGATACTAGTAAGCGTTGGTCATTATCTACGTGCCTCTTTTGATGGTGTTTTTTTAACAATTGAGGTTCGAAGGTCCTTTGTTTGACCTTAATCTCACCTGAGGAGCGATGTGACCGACGATGTCAGACGAAGGTCTACAAGACAAAACCAAACCAGCTTTTCCATTTTCTCTGGCATTAGCCTTAGCCCTCAATGGGTTACATAGACCGGAAGATCACGTGCTAAAGAATACTCTAAATAATAAACGGACATCACTAAGCGAGTTTACTTTCTCACGTGTTTTTTCAACGCATTCCGTATCTTGTTATCGTGTGTCACGTCATTTTATGCTTGAAAACTGTATTTTTTAAATGTTAGTAATGTGCCAACTGATGTCCGTTAAATGATTCTGAGAACATCGTTTAATATACATAGGTTCCTTAAAATACACTTTCATAGAAAATGAAGGGTTGTTCTCGCAAAACAACATTTTATATTTCAACACTAGCTATTATTGCATTGCTCTTAAGGTTTTTCCTTCTCCATTTTAGAAAACTTAATGCTTTAAGAGTTTTGGTCGTACCCAGATTCTTAAGTTTACTATGACTTATCTAGTTGTTTGTCCATTGTTTTTTTTTTATATTTTGTTTTTAAACGAATTAAAAAATTTGTATACGGTTTCTGTCCCCAGAGAAGTAGAAAGGGGCTTTCTAACAGAATTATTTCTATGCTTAAAAGAAAACTCCACCCCAACCCATGTTACTTATTAACTGTAATGATTATTTTCTTTGCTAAAGTTAAAATTACCTAACCCAATATCATATTGAGTAGGTTGAAATAGTTCCATCATTCCGCTTAGGTTTGGTACAAAATAAAGGAGTAAATAAAAATTAGACTTTCTATGTTGCTTTGCAAACCATCAAAACATCCCTATGTACAATGTAACGCAAATTGTGACAATTATAACATTAGTTCCACTCGGTAGAGCTCGTTCCTCATGAGATCACTCGTGAGCTCATCTTTTTCAGGAACGACTTTACTGCCGACAGTTTTTAAATCATGATTTTTGCAGTTCTTTCAGAGTTTGCAATCATAATAGCCCCTATACAGGAAACAACCAACTGTTTGTATGTAGATTACCTTAACATGCATAGCAATTTGCAATACACTGATAAGGTTGATAGATGAACCTCACGCACGCCATGTTGAAATATGGTAGACTACCTTTCCTACCTATGGAATATAAGTTGTGATGCGATCGAGATAATGTATATTGTTTAATAACAAAATATTCACTTGTTTCAGGTAAGTGAAGTATTCAATCTTCAACATCATAATAACACAGGCAGCGCCATCTGTAAGGTATCCGTAAGTTTGTAGTTCATCTACTCGCCGCTAGATGGCTTACTCCGTGCGATACGCTCTACCACTTTATAGGAACTTGGTGCGTAGGTAGAGTAAAGAAACTTTATATTATTGGTACATAAACATTTATTGTTAGTATATTAAAAAAACATACATATTCTAAATTATTATATTACTATAGATGTCGCCAACAAACGTATTATTTATTTATTTATTTAATTTTACTCCTTACTACCCAATTACTACCAATCTGACACTCTTGCTACCAAGACTCACTATCACTCAACAAGCAACTAACGCTTACGACTGGTGTATTTAGATTTTAATATTGGTTTTATTTTCTTTCTATTCTGTGATTGTTTTTATACTTTAATAATTACATTAATAACTCCATAATTATGAGACAAATAATTAATTAAGTCTTTTCTAACAGGATATTTACCATGATTTGATTTTTAATTAGGTACTTCCCTGTAATATGGTTCCAACAATCACAACTAGATAGGAATAACATTTTGTTGCAAAAAGTTTTGTATAAGGTAATTACTTATATTAAACATTGTTCTAATTATTTTATTACAATCTTAGTTAAATTGCGATTAACGCATAGGTTGGTGATAGACCCTGTGTAGGCTAAATCATTTTCTGGGTCAAGGGAAAACGGATGACAATTTCCACTGAAGGTCAATAATTTACAATAGCATTCTGTGCAATGAAGGCTATAAACAAAAATTGCGAACACAGAGATCAGTATGTGTTCGCGATTGTTACCTAGAGCCAAATTCTACCTACATACCATCTATCTACACATCATCATCATTATCAGCCTATGTTATTCTACTGCTGGACATATTCCTCCCCTAATGAGCGCCATAGCGCTCTTCAGCTTGACGCATCTAGCATCTCCCTGCAGTATCCCACTCGGAGGGCATCCTACACAATGTTTACCGAGTCGTAGTCTCCACTCAAGAACACGTTCCATCTATCCCAGTGGTTGTCCAGTCTTTGCTATATATATGGCCGGCCCTCTGCCACTTCAGCTTGCTAATTCATAGATCTATGTCGATAACTTTGCTTCTCTGTCGGATGTATTCGTTACGAATCCTATCCTTCAGAGAAACTCCGACCATAGCTTTTTCTATTTACACAGGACCTATAGAATCTTTGATACTCGATATTTCGCAGTAATTATTTACAAAGTACGGATGAGGGTTATGAAGTTGTATGGGAGTGAACAATACCACACAGAACCAGTTTATTGGGTCCATGACCGCGGCGATCGCCTCTCGCATAATGCTGGCCGAGCCTTCGCTGTCGCTTGATTTATTCTTGTACTTGGATTCTAGGGCTGAAGGGCATCCGGTCTTCCGGCTTTTGAGGTGTATCCGGCCATATTTTTAAGATAAAGTTTACGTCAGCGACTTTTGTTTCGCATTGCTATGACGCCTTGAATCTGGCTATCATTAAAAAAATGTAATGTTTAAATTGTCATGTTGAGTAAAATGATTAAGATTAAAATAGGCGATAGAGAGTTACCATTATCATGTTAGATTTGTTTAATGTTACCGAAAATACAGGAAAATATGAATAAATATCAATGTGCAGAGGGAACTACGCAAATCCCATACAAAAATGAGATGCCAAGATGACGTCTCGATACTGACGTCGAACTCCTCAAACCGTACTCGGGGCTAAGGTTTTTTTTATAAGTTTATTTTAAACTGTTACAGAAGTAATTTTCCAAAGGATTATTATTATATTTTTATCTTAGTAACAAACAACATTATTTTTATACCATTTTTTTTGAACGGTATCTGCGTGTTCACACGCGTTGTCTAAGGTATTTTATTTTTATCCCATGGAAACTAAATTATGGGATAAAAGTAACCTCTCCAGGCCCAAAACTACCTGTATGCAAAATCTCACCCCGATCTATTAAGTAGTTTTGGCGTAAAGAGGTAACAAACATCCAACCTTTCGCATTGATAATATTATATACTGTGATGTACTTAATACTCGTAATGTCCGGCTAATAGTAACCACTTCTTCCAACCTTACTTATGTCACAGATAACTTAACAGTCAAACAGCCTCTGCCAAGCAAAAACTGGATAAGGAGGAAGCTGGCTTGCCACTCTTAATAGACCTCCGATTTCTTTGATAAGATATAAAAAGGAGGCCTGTCCCAGTGTCAATATGTAATGGTCCATGATGATTCATGTGCAGGAACTGGTCTGAATATTTGGTAATTATGATCGTACGAATTAATTACGAGCATTCTTATATGGGAGATATTATTACGGATGATAAACGGTTTTGGTTTAACGAAGTAAAATTATATTTGGAGGTTGTATGCATTTCTGATGATAGAGTTCATGAATATTTGGGCTATATTAAGTAGGTACTTCAAATAATTATTGTACGTATCACGGTCTAGGAATGTGATATGAAAGTTCTCAATTTTGAATAGAATAAGTTTTTTAGACCATTATTTACGAAACAGCAGCGCGTTGAAATCTTTTGTTGGTCCATTTTAGTTGCTACGACGTTTTGTTGATGAAGGCCGTTTATAATCTTCTCTATTACTATCTACCATCTGTATGCTTATCTAAACTATACACTTATATATACTATATTAGAACTGAAATACACACATAATTAGGAACATAACTGCATATATTCCTAATATATTCAGTATCTAGAATCTGCATGTGTTTGGATATTTCGTTGGTAGCTATAAAATATGATTAGTGAGTTGTACAAATAAGTCAAATATGATTAGCAACTTATTAGCAAGTTAAAAATCATTGCAATTGAAGCTTACTATATTTAGTAAAATAAAAAAAACTACAATATAACTTTAAAAACAATAGATTCAGGAGGTAGAGTAGAGAGTGTTTTGCATTGCATGCCACATTTGCAATGTTCATGTTATGAAAGACTCAAAAGGGGTCTAACGGCACCTCGATATTAATTATAACAATCAGTTCAACAGATATTTCGTTAGTAGCTATAAAATATGATTAGTGAGTTGTACAAATAAGTCAAATATGATTAGCAACTTATTAGCAAGTTAAAAATCATTGCAATTTAAGCTTACTATATTTAGTAAAATAAAAAAACTACAAAATAACTTTAAAAACAATAGATTCAGAAGGTAGAGTTGAGAGGGTTTTGCATTGCATGCCACATTTGCAATGTTCATGTTATGAAAGACTCAAAAGGGGTCAAACGGCACCTCGATATTAATTATAACAATCAGTTCAACCTTCCACTGGTCACGTTCCTAGACTACTTTTACTGTGAGTAGTCTAACTTACCGTTCGTTGGCGTTGCGTGTCTATTTGTATGGCATGCACATAAATGGCAAAGGGTTTATAGAATTGTAGGCTACTCGGTTAATTTAGCAAGATTATGATAGCCTTTTTAAAAGCAAAAATTTAGTTTTAGTCTTTTAATAACAATTGAAGGAACCCTAAGACGTGATAACCTTTTAATAAAAGTATCGGATTAAATATGCAATAATACGTATGAATGGCCAGTGTTATTGAAAATATTGTCGTTTTTCTTGTAATAATAGTGCCTGTAACCTGCTGAATAATAGGTAATAATAGACAAAGGTATTTTATTTATCCCTTTGAATAGAGGATAGTTGGCATAATTGAGCTCTCAGTATCGTACCCGAAGATATACGAATGCCCGCGGAAATACCCGAAGGTTTTAAAGATGGCGGAGCGCGCTCGGCTTGTCAACAAAGTTACGCTTCAAGTCTGGCACGACTGCGAAGCCGGTTGCGCGTTTTCACGCTCGTACAAGTTACGCTCGTTTCCTACGAATTGTTGAGTGCTTTTGTGAGTGAAAACATTGTTTTGTGAATAAAACAATCCCTGAATTTAGAGGATATATTTTTGTGTGAAGTTAAAAAGTTTATTTTGTTTCGTATTTCGAAACTCTTACGGTTTGTAAAATGCGTTTATTGGAATGTTGGAGTGCTGCTAGGTACTAGATTTTATGGGTGTTTATTTGATAGGTACCACTTTATAATTATTTTTTTGTTTATGTTTGAAGGTAAAAGCGATAAACCGTTAACATAAAATTGGAATTAACAAAACGGAAACAGAACATAAAATATGACGTTAAAGATAAAACCTCATAACAATTAACTAATGCTAACAATTACTGTAACTGCATTTTCTGGGAATGTATGTTACTTATTGTAAGATAAACCAACAATATACGAATGTTTTGGTGAAATAAAATTGCCATTTCAAAATTATGCGCAAAAGAACCTACCTCTCTACATACATACCTAAGTAATAAATAATGTAGAGAAATTGTGTAAGGTGACCTGCTCTTTTTTTCGTATAAGTACTGGCCTGGATTTGCAATGTCAGTGTGGATAATTGTAGGTACGAAAAAATAAAAATAAACAATCGTATCAGCTTTGAAACATTTATCTAGGTATACGATGTAAGATTCTAATATTTTTATTAAAATATCATCATTATCATCATCAGCCTATGTTAGTCCACTGATGGACATAGGCATTCTCCAAAAATACCTACATATGTAGTTACAATTTTAAAGATTCCAATTGAATGTTTCCGCATTTTAAAAAACCCTTTTTTCTGTTTCTGATTAAATAAACTTTCTCCCGAACATAAGTGGTTGCACTGGGCCTATTCGTAGGTGTCATGTCAACTCATTTGCATACCCGTATGTCCACATCCCCTAGTCAGTCCAGGGTTACCATTTAACATCATCATTGCGTTATCGTTTACCACATGCTCGTTGTTTTTCTGTTGGTCCAACCGTCCATAAATGCCTTTGCTTATCGACTTTGACGACCGATGTGGCGCGGTGGGCGAAGGTCCGCCTGCGACGCATGAGGTTGCGGGTTCGATTCCCGCCTCGGAACAATTGTGTGTACGATCTGCAGATATTTGTTTCGGGTGTTCTGGTCGTTTTCTATGTATAATAAAAAATATCTATCTATGTAATGTATTGTATTATGTATATCAGTTATCTAGTACCCATAACACAAGCTCTTCTTACCATGGGGCTAGATAATGCTGTGTGAATTGTCCAGCAATATTTATTTCTTTTATTTATTTATCATTTTCAACCTCCTAAAATACTCGTTAATTTGATTTTATTTTCTGTGTTATGTAAACATAACCATAACACAAGCTCTGCTTACCTTGGGGCTAGATGCTGTCTGCATTGTCCAACATTATTTTTTTATGTTTTATTTATACGTAGTAATAATTTATTAAATAAAACCTACTATGTGAAACTACAACTATAAATTTAAAATCGATAAAAAATACATGTAGGTCCGTAAATGGATTGTTTTTGTAAATAAAAAAGAGCAAACGTATTCGTTTAGCAGTTTTATCGCCTGGAAACCTTTTAGGGTGCAATGTCATAATGCTCGCCCAAAAACTGTGCACGTGCTTCCATAAAAACTGACCCCATTGTATTGTGCATTCTGGTGGAAACACAATGCCCTATATTTCTTGAAACCACCACTT
Source organism: Eupithecia abbreviata (assembly GCA_943735965.1). Lineage (NCBI taxonomy): Eukaryota > Metazoa > Arthropoda > Insecta > Lepidoptera > Geometridae > Eupithecia > Eupithecia abbreviata. The sequence goes on from OX030976.1 coordinate 10,287,068, forward strand.
AGCTTTATACATTAGCGTTACCCAAAGCGGCTTGCAAAAAAAAAACATCATATGGTCAAAGCAAGATGACTTGTTCCTTTATGCTAAGAGTTAGATTTTTTCAGAACGCTAGAGCTATTCCTACATTTTTCCCTATCACACAAATGTTATATTTTACGTAATTATTTGATATATTAAACAACCGCCCATTTGGAGCTTATTGGAAACATACGTTGGTACCTTATTTTGGTTATTCTTCTATTGTAATAAGTACTTAATTTGCATACGTTTTCCATTAAATAACTGCTTTAGACTGTAGAGTACCTAATAATTTTCATTTCACTGGCATTAACTTTCTCTGGCTCTCTCGAAATATTTATCTGCAGTTAGCTGAATGTAATCTGAAATTGGTGCTTTGCCAGTAACATTTCCTTTCAACTATTTCAAGTAGAGATTCTATCTTTGAGCGTAATTCAACGAGTTTCAACCTCCAGTTTGCATTAGGGTTTTAATTATTTTAATACCATTTTTTAATCGATCTTTAATTAAGCAATATATAGGTATATTTTCAATGCTTTTGATGTACTACTCACATATGATAACATTTAATAACACAAAGGAGCTTGTTGATAATTTAATAATTGAACAGTAGAAAACCATGCATTCATAATCAATTCACTCCAAACATATTAAAAGTAGAGCTGGGCCTACACCAGCTTAATTTATAGCAACAAAATAAACAAGGACTTTACACTTGTGTTTATAAAAAAGTTGCGACATAAAATGCCAATAAATAATGTAAGCGAGACCCCAAATAGCGGAAACATTCATTTCTTACATCTCGTGATAGCTCAATAAATATGCGCCGTCGAGGTTTGCCTCTACAAATATTATATTTACCTACCCTGCTTGGGGCTTTATTCTCGTTATTGTCACTCAAAATGTTTTGTTTATACTTTTTTCTTATTTATATTAATTCTTAAATTAACATTCATTTGGCCACGTGCACGCACGGCACTGTGAATTGCATCGTAAAGTTAGATAACAAAAAAACTATAATGATTCCAGTAAAATGTAGAGTCAATTTACATTATTAAGAAAAATGAATATAGTTCATAGAATTAATAAGACCACACACCTTGGGCGCAGTGATCGAAAATTGATCTTGACCGTCGACATAAGACTTCTTCAGTTATCTCGATTTTGAACTGTCTCTCGCCTTTAGCATCAAGTTCAGAATACCAAATGATGCAACCAATGGAAAATTTCTAATACTGACGGCTCCTTGATTCTTATATGAAATTCAATAAGTTGCCGCAATGTTACAAGTATTTCAAATGTAATGTGGAGAATTGGTAAGGTAGCGGCAAATAACCCTAGTGTTTATGCCCGCTGTGATGCCTTTCGAATTCCCTCCTCAGACCCTATCTAAAGTAGGTATGTGAGAGGAATGTGCCTCACCCCTGCAGGGAATTGGATATGTTTAAACAGCTATTAGACGAAATATGTTACTTGAGGTGACAATTTTCGAAGCTTTTTGGGGTTACCCAAACGTATCATTGGGGTTTCGAATTGGTTTTGTAATTTTGAAAAGAAATACGAGAAAAGTTTTTAGGTTTCAAAAAATAACAAGAACTGCAATTGTGTGTGTACGCGGTGTGAAAAGGTCATTGAATCGTTTAGCTCTTGAAAAATATTCACTAAATTTTGCAATAGTTGGCCTCTAAATGCTAAATCAGCATGCCTCAGTCCCATTCAAGGTTTCCGTTTAAACGATATTCATAGAGTGTAAATCCTTTCTGCAAAGGAGCTGAACATAAATTCCGTAGACACTTTATAAATCCAAGTGGCTGGCTCCTTAGTTAATCTTCTTAAAGTTCTTCGCTGCAGCTTTAGATATATCTGTTTTCGTTCCGATGAGTTTTATTTTGAACTCGGTCCAAGAAAACTCACTGCCTGTCTATTTGACTATGTAAAGGAGATCCATAAGAGGAAGTTCTATTCAATCTAATGGTGCGTGCACTCTCACTACAAAAACGAATGTAGGATGTCAATGACTAAAATGCGTGTAGGCGTAATGTAATCCTGTTTACCTAAGCATAAGCACCCACGTTTGACTTTCTAAACCGATGCACGCTGCGGTAGACATCGTTTAAAAAAAAATGCGTTCCAGTGAGTCACTAGTCACTACAGGCCTCGGGTCTGGGTCACATTCCTACCGTAGCGTCGCATTATTTAGTCTGTGGCTGCGGGCGCCAAACCGGACTCACAATCTCGTTCATCTTATTTCACTGGTTGATTATGCAATATTTTCTTCGGAGACCTCGGACCTTATTATGCAACGTTTTCGTCTGCCCAATTTAAATATTTCAAAGTTCAAACGCTTAAAAGTTTTGCTTTGTTTGGTGCCAGTGCGTGGTAGGTTCGTTCGTAAGGGAAGTTTTTTGTCTGCCATCTGTCGGCTTGCAGGTGTCGTTTTACATATTAAGCAGGTGATTTGAATTCGCTCTTCTCACTTTCAAAGTTTCAAGGCACTTTTCACTCTAAGTACGCGGTTGATGAAGTTTTGCTGATAAAGTCTTCGTTTCCGTTCCCATAACGGGTACTGCTTAAATATTTTTAAGGTTTTATCGAATCGAATTGGGCTGATTGCCAAATGAGCTTGATAAGTTTGGTTTAAACGGCCCAATATTTTGTAATTTGCTGTCTTTTCTTTTTCATTTACAACTTTGCGAATAATATTAAATAAATAATGCTGGACAATCCACAGAACATCATCTAGCTAGCACCAAGCTAAACAGAGCTTGTACACAATACAATACATACATAGAATAGAAAGTTAGATATCGAAAATAACTGTATTATATGATATCAAGAAAAGTAGAATACAAGTTGTTCTATTGTTTCCATTTCCATGATGGTTTAAGTAAAGCTTTCAAAATGTCACTGGCGTCACCCGATGAAGGAAATTCAATTTGTATGTAAATTGTTCCGCTAGGCTCGAGTGATGGTGATGAGGCGAGCAGTGCCACTTCCTTACTGCAAAATATGATTATTGTTTCCATTCATTCTCTTGGGACTTGCTTGAGCCTGTCAAAATGTTGCTGAATATAAGAAACGTCTGTAGACGCGGGATAAGGGCGTCATTAGTAAGAAACAAATGAAAAATGTGCAAAAGAAAGATGTGCTCTTTATTGCTTTCTCGATTTTCAAGTCTTTAATAAATCATTCTAATGATGTCGTTTTTGTGGGTATAATTCTTCTCACTCCAATGGCTTAGTGACCCAAAGTGGATCTTGGCCTCAGATACAATACTTCATGAGGCAACTCGGTTTTAAGCTGTCTTTCGCCAGCTTGCAGCTTGGAGATCCGCTTCAACTTCGATGAGATACGGCTGTCAAGAAGTCGTATGATGGGCTAATATTCAAGCCAGTAGAAAAAAATCACCAAGCGCTAAAATAACATTAATATTATTTAACCCTCAAATGACTACGCGTTTTTACTGTAACCTCTAATACCAATCTTTCGGGACTTCAATCTGGTAACACCTGTCTTCGTAAAGCTTTTTTAATTCGCCACTCAAACCTTCCTTTCCTGTATGTTTCCGTGCTAGAGCAGGTGTACAGTCACTTAACCAGCATAATCCATGTTACAAGGTAATAGAGTTTTAAATTGAATGGCAGGATTTTGAGTCCCTGACCGCTAGTCAATGATGGCAATGACAAAACATTTGACAGGAAATCTGGCTATCTCAATGGCATGTCGTTATACGCTTCCTGTCATCGTTTATAGTTTTAGCATATTAATTAAGTACTTTAATAAATATGAATTCGTTCAAGGCAATTAGTACGTTGGCCTATCATATGCCCATTCATTAGCTTCTGAGTCAAGCATTGCTAGATATAAATAAAAAGACGTAAATTTGAGGATCAATAAACAACTTAGTGTTAGATGAATGGAATTCATACTTGTGATCAATTAGTATTCAGTAAGTCCACTGCTATAAAATAATAATGAATGAATTAGCTAACGGCCTTTATACAATTTCCGCCAGAGATGTGCGATGAAAATAAGACGATCCTAATAATGATTGAGTTACATTGGAATATTATGCAAGTAATTATATGAATATTTCTCTCCCTTATTTTGGATATACCACGACACGCACATTCCGGTAGAAGACATATTTTATTGGTGGGGGAAAATACTACGTGATATGTTTTCATTTATTTTTTATTCATTGGTATATGCGAAGATAAATTGTTACTTAAATAACCTATCAGACAAATTGTTGATTCAAGTTTAGTTTGTAGTTAACTTATTTGCGTATAACTTATTTGCGGAATCAAATTTTTTGCTTGCTACTATTTTACTAACAGGTCCGTAATTGTTGTTGAAAATATCCGTGACATGATTGATCAGATATGGTATGTATCTAGCAAGCATGTTTTGACGACCTCTGTGGCGGGGTGGACGATGGTCCGCCTGCGACGCAGGAGGTCGCGGGTTCGATTCTCGCCTCGGAACAATTGTGTGTACGATCTGCAGATAATTGTTCCGGGTGTTCTGATCGTTTTCTATGTATAATAAAAAATATCTATCTATGTAATGTATTGTATTATGTTTATCAGTTATTTAGTACCCATAACACAAGCTCTGCTTACCATGGGGCTAGATAATGCTGTGTGAATTGTCCAGCATTATTTATTTATTTATGTTATTCTTAAATTAGCAAAAATAAACTCTAGCTATTTAATGTATTTTCAAATAAGATCTCTCAGAAGTTTTTATCTTTGTAGAGAAATCGGTATGCTGTAAAATCGAACTAAAAAGCGTGAAAAACTCATTAAATTGCTGTATTGCGTATTCAAATGCATAAAAATTATCTTACGTCAATATTTACGCAGGGAAAAGTCAATATACCTACCGATTTGGAGCCGACTGTGATTATCACACATTTAACATAGCAGTCCAACGGGATTCCGTATTTGGGCATAATATGTTTACCAACACTACTGTTATGCCTAGAGTAAACTGACCTTTAGATGCCTCGTGAGCTGCTAGAAGCCACGGCGGCACCACACCGTGTGTTCATGACCTTGTTTCAAGTGAACGTTTGATTTAGATAATAGCCAACGCTATCAATAGGCGTATATTGTTTCAAGACAGCTACCGAGTCAAATAGAGACCAGTAGTGCTTGATTTGTTGTTCTAGCAGTCGCTGTTTTGTGACTAGATTTAAATTATCTGGCTATCACGAGCTTTTTCAGCTTTGCATATCTAAGCAAGATCTAAATGGAATAACCTTATTGGCTCAAAGTAAATAACCATAAATAGGATCTGTATATAATTGAACAATGTCTTCATTCGGAAGCTATTATAGGAAAATATGAGAAGGAGTATGAACTACTACTCCTAATTTGTTTCTATTATTTGATAGTCCGATACCGACGACCGATGTGGCACGGTGGGCGAAGGTCCGCTTGCGACGCAGGAGCTTGCGGGTTCGATTCCCGCCTCGGAACAATTGTGTGTACGATCTGCAGATATTTGTTCCGGGTGTTCTGGTCGTTTTCTATGTATAATAAAAAAAAACTATCTATGTAACGTATTGTATTATGTATATCAGTTACCTAGTACCCATAACACAAGCTCTGCTTACCATGGGGCTAGATAATGATGTGTGAATTGTCCAGCATTATTTACTATTCATCATCATCATCATCAGCCTATAGCAGTCCACTGCTGGACATAGGCCTCCCCCAATGAGCGCCATAGCGCCCTGTCTTCAGCTTGCCGCATCCAGCATCTACCTGCAGTCTTTCGCAGGTCGTCATCCCACCTGGTCGGAGGGCGTCCTACACTACGTTTACCGAGTCGTGGTCTCCACTCAAGAACACGTTTGCCCCATCGGCCGTCGGTTCTTCGCGAGATATGGCCGGCCCACTGCCACTTCAGCTTGCTAATTCTTTGAGCTATGTCGATAACTTTGGTTCTCTGTCGGATGTATTCGTTACGAATCCTATCCTTCAGAGAAACTCCGAGTTATTTACTATTATTATTTACTATTTCTAGTAATTTTCTTTGTTAATAAAGAAGGCGAACTAATCAATCTACATATATCGATAAAAGCTTATCGATATATGTAGATTGATTAGTTCTTTTCCGATGTCAAAAGCCATGGATTCTTCGTGTCTTGATTGTCAACGTGACTGTTGATCTGATATCTCAATGCGATAGCCTATACTAATCCATGTGTTATGGTCACGATGTAATTTTTGATTTGTAACTGAACATACTGTTCGCAGCGTGATTGCTAATAGAAACGCTCCGGGGGTCTAGAATCCTTGGCCTATAAGAAGTACAATGTACTTTGATTTATTCTATGCATCAATAACTTTCCAAATCGCCTTATAACTTGCCCTAAAAGTAGCTAGTACCTACTTTTAGGGCAAGTTATAAGGCGATTTGGAAAGTTAAAAAAATGAGCAAAAAATGAAGAGGGTTACAACAAATGTTGGGAAAATTCACCCGCCATGTTTTACGTAATACAGTTTATTTTTGATTAGAACAATTTGTAAGCGTTTACCTACGTAACCACTTCTGAGTAATAACACCTTTACGTAATGGCTTCCCTAATACTGTAACAAACCTTCGATAAGTTTTTTTGTTTCAATTCAAAGACCCTCAAAGTATTTCAAATGATTATTGCACAAACCGCCTACGTCGGAAATACCGAGTAAATGGCTCAAAGCTAAGGCTAGCGACTCAACTATGACAAATCCAAGGCAAACCTACTTATCCAAATATTTATATTTTTACTGACAATAAAAAATAACTTAGGTATTAAACAGAATTTCTTGTTTTGTTTATTTTATCTACCTATAATATAGTGTATTAAGTATATCAGTAATCTAGTACATATGCTCTGCTTAGCTTGGGACTAGAGAAGCTGTGTGAATTGTTTATAATCCAACAATTTTATTTGCTGTAAAGATAACTAATAATATCACGCGATTTCGATCATCATTATGCAGTGTCATAGCTAAATATAAAACTAGATTCCCTAAAAGAGTCTACGTTTCTTAAACTTTGCTGCATCAAAAGTCACGCTCTTGCCCCCATTTTCTTGTCTTAGCTGCTATTCTGCCGTAACTAAGAACTTTCATCTTGACCTGCACAGAATGCCCTACATCTCGAGGCGTGATGCCGCATGCTCATATGCCCTAATATTTGTCGAGGGCCTATTCACAAGTGAAAAGGCAGATTCAGATTCAGATTTCTTTATTGTCATAAATCAAACATAATGCAAAAGTGTACAGGTATCTTAATTATGCTGAGAATACGACTCGCAAACTAGGCATTAAAGTTTGGAAAAATGTTAGATTCCCTATTCGATTCCAATATAAACGACATCTATTATTCTTCGTAAACTTTGTTATTGAGAAAATATTATCCCCTTTGTTTGCTTTTCAATAGGATTCTATAGACTTCAGTTCGAGTAGGTCTGGGTACTTTAGGTCCCGACTGATTTCTTCTACAAATGAACAATGAAATCTTATTTGAGATTCCGTAGGACGTTTCTATTGATACCGTCTGTAGGAGGCAACTCTCTGGGAAAGGATGGTGTACGTTCCGGTCCACTTTTTGCTCGACAGCCTGTTTAGACGGAAGTCAGCCAATTAAACTGATTGGATTGAGTAAGGGAGTTTTATTTATAAAAATACGAGATTTTTATTTTAAGTTCATACTTATGTATTGATTTGGCATCGTCGTACTCTAGTAACTATTCAGTGCTTGTACTCCGAATGTGAGCTGGTTAAAGTGGTAAAATAGTAACTTTATTTGTATTGTATGAACACCAACGACACTGAAAGACACAGCACACAGCCTACGTTAATATCTTAAATCGTTTATAATGAATTGTCAGACTAAGTTTTATTATAGAATTTGCCAAAATATCCTACCTGACTTGCAATAATTACCTACCTGACTTTTCCTCCTTAATTTTATAAAATAGCAATTACTATAAATAAATAAAAAAAACGATTACATTTTTGATTATTTTACAAGCACTAATACAGCTATTGCGCATGCAATCAATAATTACCTACGATGTAAAAGTATAGGTAAACCTAACGGATCAATTGGCGTCACACTAATGTCTCAAAGTCTTCAATCCCCAATCGCAATATAAAAAAATAAAGTAACATCATAGAAAGAAAAGTCGTCCAAAAATTACTATATGAGTCAGATCAAGGAGAAAGTCGCTGTCATGTCGTATAAAGAAGTAAAATATTGGCGCGAGAAAATTGTCACACTATCGGAAAGTGCATCACTGCACCGACAAAAACTACGCTCATTAATTTATAATAATAATAATAAATAAATCATTTTATTCAAAACAAATTTTTCAATTATCTTAAGGTTTAAAATAATATATTAGCTTTAACTAGGTAAATATATTAATAATAAAGTACCTAGTAAATATAGTATATATAGTAAATATAGTAATAATAAAGTACCTAGAACAATATTTTTTTTATCACAAATGCAATTTAAAGACTGTAGTTACGTGCCTAGTTTCAATGATAAATGGTTTTCCTGATTCAGCTCGCACATGTGCCCACATACTGCACAACAAGCACGTGTATCAGTACCCATATCCAGTAATGGTTGGTTGCGAACCCGAGGTCCAGTCGGCTAACGGTGCCTGACCTGTGGTTTTTGCCTCGCGGTTCTGATAGCTAGTTACTGCCAACAGTAAATCATTGCGCCGGGATCTACTATTATTTATTGACTTTGGACGGGTATGAATACATCATACTCTTATTTATTTTTTAACTCTTTACCTTAACAGATGACGTCCACTGATATACGTGCCTCTCTCTCTAGAATACTACAAATCAAGGGGAGTTTTGGTATAATCACCATGATTGCTAGGCGGATTGGTGATCGCAGTGGAGGTTTTAAATATACACAGAAGGAAGCTGCTGTTCTTCCTCTGGTAGGTTCCCTTAGTCTACTCTTACGACATCCTGGCCGGGCTGAGTTGGAAAGGACGATTATTATGCTGCGACCGCCACAGTCATTATTAGGATTTAACCCTATACAACGGCACAACTACAAAATGTATGACGTTGCGAACTTAGATCTCTGAACTTTCTCCTCATCCTTCATAGGCAAAACATTGATTGATGTATAACAAACTAAATTTGATCTGACTTTAATAGTAAGTCTTTATGACTGGAATTACTTGGCTCGTAATTGCTTTGCATATGCATCTTTTGATGTCTCTCTCACACACGTCCATTAGTGTCTTTTTGTCTGTTATACTTTAGCCTGTCTTCATAAGATCTTCGTAGATTTAATTCTGCATGTAAACGCAACGCAGGCATAAGAGGATCCGTAAATCTTTGCATACAAGGTTGAAAGTATTTAGCATCACTGTACGTAGAGTGACGAAGCACTAAGCTACATTGTTCTACATAGTGAACATTGCACTCTGCCAAAACAGGTTGTTACCGAAACCTGTGCTCCAGTTTAAAAGCGATGTAAGCAGTTTTGTTCTCCACACACGCTGAAACACAATTTCTCTGCTGCGAATGAATGCCGAAATCCGCAATTCGAATCTTCTATTACGTATAAACTTGTCTTGAGGATATCAAACTCTTCGATCATATCATTCCGTAAATAACTTAGCAAATTACATTTATATTTCCACGCAAGTTTTGGTCCGTATTGACAACTCTGATCCCTTTCGTTGATTAATGGCTCCGAAAGCTTTTCAGGCGTCTCGAAAGGTTATTTTGGGTGCTATAATTAATAGATGTGATGAGGGTTGATCTGCTGATAGTTTGTTTATTTGTACTCTATCTTGTTGTTGATTAAAGTAAAGATATAATTCCGAAGAAAAAAATAATAATATTACACATAATCTTGTATTTAGTACTAAATCCGAACTATCTGTCCATGGGAGACCGAGTAGGATCGGGAATGAATGAATAAAAAAGAATGTATGGTTATATTGTAGACTAGTTTCTTACCGCGGCTTCGCACGCGTGTGTCTATGAAACATTTTAAAGTTTTTTTTCTATGGGAACTGTTTTAAGTGATATAAAGTAGCTAGAGCAAATAAAAAGGTAATTTAGGGATTTATCCATTGACTAGTTTTGGCGTGAAGAAGTAACAAACATCCATGGATCCATATTTAAAAACTTTCGCGTTTATAATATTAGTGTGAAGTTGTCCTTTGTAGTTTTACAATAAAATTGAATGAATTACTAAAATGAAGGCTGATTATATAACTTAGAACTAACCTAATTTAAGTGCACCCTATAAGCTCTTTTTCAACTTTTGTATTTAAGAAAAGTTATATTCAATTAATAAAATACTATTCTCTCCTACAACGTTGCTCTAATGAGCCTTGCCTAGGTACAGGATTCAAATGAAATAAAACCTCTTTTTGTTGAACCAGGGAAGGAGTAATCAGTTTTTTATGTCTTCACATAGTATAGCTATAGTATGTAGAGATCCGGTCGACAAACCAGTATATCTATCGGCTAGTAAGGTCGGTGTTTGTTTCCACAATTTATAGTGAGCACGTGTTCTATCTCTCAAGGGCCTCACGGGCCGACGTTGTATTTAAATTACTTATTTAGGTATTTGTATTGAGTATATACCGCGACGTAAAATCGAGTAAAATCTACTACTACATTTATTTTGATTTATTTTGCAATTGCCTAATACAATGTCATATTCTGTATTTTCTCCCTATTTTCAGAATTAAGTCTTGTAGCAACTCTTGTTCAGACTTCTTCTTCGTCTTCGTTTCAGCTATTGCCACTTTTTAAATGTTTTACGACTGACTGATTTATGATAGTCAGCTGAAAGTTATCCTACATTCTTATAATAAAAATATAATTAATTATATTTTCTTTAGGTAGGTTCTTCAAAACTCTCTTCGATCTCATTATAATCTATGATTATAATGAGATCGATGAATGAAGATGTTACAATCATTTTCTACTTATCACATCGGTAGAGTACAGTGGACACAGTCACCTCTTGCCTCACGAACATTGAAACATCCGCAGTTGACGTCCACCGCCATACATTGCTTTCTCCCTAACTTATTAGCCGACAGATCTTCGTGGAATTCTCTAACAAGCTTGAGCTAACTCTATAAAAGGCTCTTTCACACGTCGAACTTCAAAGTTATTGCTTGGGAACTAGTAAGGCTCTGGCCTCTGCATCATCCCCACGTAGCAAAACCTTTTTACTAATAAGATTTTATCCTTACTTAATTTGGTGTATCTAATATCGAACTATTAAGTTTTTTGGTGTAGGTAGTTAGTATATCACTTAATGGTGTATCATTATGGACTTTTCTTCATCAAACCCCATACTGTCAATCTATGTTGCACCATAATTATCTAACATGCAATTTAGTTGTACAACATCGCACATTAGCCCACTTTGCTTATATCAGCTATTATAAATAAATATAAGTAAATCTATAAGATAATCACCGTGCTTTCACACCGGTTTTAAATTCTCCAAGACATAGAATGATTCTTGGCTTATACATGGCATAATATTGAACTTATAATCTGGGTTTAAATTGTTTTTTATTATAACCTCATCATATAGAAAGTTTCTAGCTAGTCTATAATTTCGTCGGCTTCTACATCATTACTGCCACCATTGAAGTTTTCCCAAATAATACGAAGCAAATCAAAAGTGATAAAGCTGGAAATGAAACATCTCAAGGTTAATAAAATCAAATGATTTGTACCACAGCAATTTGTATTAAAATTTCATTGTGTAATGGTAACCATTTGAGGTTTCATGGTATTTGAGGCACGGTTTGAATTACTGCTTGCGAAAGCCCGAAGGATACTTTCGTTGTTGTTCTAGCGGTTTTATTCTTTGGTAGGTACATCATCTAACCTCAAAGTAAGAAAAATATGGTAGATTACCTTATTTACTATATCTATCGTAGTTTGACGAATTATTACGGATGTAAGCGGGTTAACTACGAACCTGTACTTCAAGCTAATGCTACAACGTAATTTAGTTTAAAATCAAGGCAAAACATTTGCCTCAGTGAAGTTCTAAAGTGAGTCCCGTTCCTTTTTGCCCAGTCGGATATTAATACATTTTATCCGACTGGGCAAAAAGGAACGTTATACTTCTTTATCCAGTCGGGTAAAAAATCGTAGCGCAGCGCTAAGGATGATTGGCAGGAAGGTACCCAAATATAACTTGCTTCTTCCGTATAATAATCCCTTTGCAGTCCCGCTTGAGGGACTCCGTTTGAGGTCCGGATGATTCACAGAACAGTCGTGAGTAGTTTCGTTGAGATAACATACCGGTTTAGGAGCTATACTTCTGAGAAGTGCGGCACGATTTCTGATTTGAATCGAATACAAGATTAGTCATCATTTTAGACTGCCTTGTTGAGAACTGTCGATAACAAAACATTCAAGCTTATTACTGAGCTATTGATGATATATGAAGTATTATTCTTTAAGGTATAGCGTATTTTGTTGTGATCAAAACAGTTAAAGAAAAAACAGTTCTTAGACCCTATATACCGTACTCAGTTTCTCGTTAAATCCCATAATACAAACAAAACATATCTTTATATTATTTCGATTCCTCTCTTTTAAACGAAACTCAAGAATTCACCAAGAAATTTCATTCCACAGTGGAAATAAAACAAAAATAGTTAATTCCTTGTTCGCGGCAGGATTCGTGAGAAAATATCTCGCTTCTGCTCTTTTATTTTTAACTTTATTTGAGTGTTCATTTCGCACACTCAGGACTACGTGCTGATTGAGGGAGCAGAAGCTTTACTTAATATTACTGAGTGATGCACTCGTAATAATAGCTAGTCGCCTTAATGCGCTTTGAAGACTCGTATGATTATACTGAACATTTTATGACTCTTTTCAGTTTTTTTATGTTTTACCTACTTTAATATGTATTTTCTTTTTTTAATTATGCTTAGTAAGATTTTCCCCTTTTCACATAATGTAGGGTTAATCTTCTTAGTGTCCCCAAAATATTATTTCATGAATTTCGATGCTACTAACTAAATTTAAATCCTAATATTGATGACCATTAATAAGAAAACCAAAGATAAAAATTAGTGATTAATTTATAATTAATTTCCCAAATTAGCCAGCGAACTAACGCACTATTGTAACAAAACACTTGTAAATGAATCGTGCAAAAGCTGAGTTGAAAGACCCATAGACATCGTAGTTGATACTGACAGCCAACTTGGGACTCGCTGCGCATGCGCTGCCTTGAATCATGATTGCGGGCGCGCGTTAGTCACGCCACCTTCCCCCATTCCGGTTTCTTGCTAAATATTTGTTTTTATTTTGTAAGAACATACTTGGTTGTTACTTGGTTACACTTGTTATTCTTACACTTGAAGAATCTGCATCTATGTTCATGTTCACGCTTGCAAGTTTTTGTTCCCGGCTCTTTTCAAATACTTACTGGATACCTACTGTTTTCAGCAGTATCCTATAGGTATAGGTACCAAGGTCTATTAAGGCTAACATTTAATCACTTAATCTTCTGTGTAATTGGATCAGTGACCTATAATCCTAAAGTAACCTAAAAGTAGACAATTCTGAAGGTATAAGAATAACGTATTGTCATTATCTGCAAATAAAACGGCTATTCCAGTGAAACTTAGTTTTCGAGCACAGGAAATTAGATTTTAAGTCGCCTCTCCATCCTACATATCCAGAGTCATCAGATAATAATAAAATGGTAGCCCTAGAGAATCCAATTCGTTCCGCAAGCTTCGGTTCTGGCAAACTCGATTAAGAGCTTAGGTCTCGCAAGACGCATTACTTGTATCGTACTAACCTATAAATGTACGAAGAAGTAGGTTTGCATACACAAACACAGTAGGTAAACGAAAGTTTACTAGTAAAGGGCAAGGCAGTAGAAGAAATACTGCAAAATCTATCTTTACTTATCAATTGTTTCATTTTCTCATATTGTTCTTGACTCTAACCACAAAATGTAGCACAAGTACAATTTGTTTCTGACCATCAAAATTGTAATAAAGAAGAAATCACTGTTTTTTAATACTAGGGTGCAGTCAAAGACACGGGCGTTCCACTGGTATAGTTAACTTTGTCATATATTCTGCAATCTGGTTCACTCGCTCTCATACGACATCCGGTGGTTATTTTGCTCTTTTGATCTCTGTTCGCGTTCTGCTTGCTTGGGACAAATAATGGTTTAATATTTGACTGGTCTTGTTTTAGCATAAAGAGACAACACAATGGTTTAAAATATAGAACAAGAACAACGGCGATGCGATTATTCTTGAATATATTCTGATTTGTTAACAGCGAGTTTTTGAAACATTTCCAGAAAAAACTACAAAATTCTTATAGTCGTATGTGGTGCCTTTTCTTATAAAAATTCAAGGACCATTTTAACGCATTCAACCACTATTCCAGTGCTAATTACACCTTAAATCCCCAGTTTCGTGTTCCCGGGCAAAATGTACAAAACACACGCTTTAATTATAATCAGCTGATTCACTCGCTGACTTACACAACTTTACACTCCTATACATTTAGGCTTATCTCTTGTCTAGGTCTACACACCTGAAAATTTCACTGAGAAAAGTTTATCCGAGTAGTAACAGACGTAAACACAGGCTAAACAGTGATTCTGACGGAAGTTTTCATCGATTGTCCTTCATAAGCAATGCTTGTTCTTCCCGTTTATTTGTGGAGTGACCAGTATAGTGGCGCATTCCTATGTTTCAGTACTAATATGTAATCTGTACTTGGACGCGGTGTCTGGGCCACTAAATATATTAGCACGACAGTAACCACTCCTGTTCATTCCTTCACAAACGTTAACACTACACGCCATTTTCGGTTTATGGTTCACACAGGCACTGTTTTCGTACCGTAGTTTTATCACATAGGTATTTATCTACCCTTGAATGTTTCGCCTAACTATCAGTCATTAAAATTCGAAAGAGATTGCAGAATTTTCATTCATGTAAAATGTGTTGTCGACCGTTCATCACAATCTGTAATAGTACCATTCATTTAGACCGGTTTCCATCGATTGGTCACGCTATGGTTGCCTTGATTGGCTGTGCTAATCTTATCGGCGGCTGATAAAACAAAGCTATGGATATGTTCAGTTCAATCAACATGAGTTTCTTACTCATATTCGACACAGTGGTTTATTTAGGTTTGTTCATTCAGAAAAAATAAACTTATATGCGTTGTTTTCTTTAGTGCGTGATACAGATTCCAACATTCCCATAAACTAATGGTTACAATTTGTGATTAAATTAGATGAGAAGTAATTTTTGAAAATCAGTGATTAATTTGGAAGCAGTGAATCGAATGGAAGCGATGCAGTGCGACGGCGGAGGCGAGCGGTAGAGCGTGCATCCGCGGAGCAGCGACCACCATGTCGGACGCCCTGTCGCCCGAGAGCGCGGGCCCCGACGAGCCCACCCGCCGCCGCTCAGTCTTCTACGTGCCATTATTCGAAAGCTTCGACAACTACCTCCCTCTCACGCCAGAGGAAAAACAAGCCCTCCTATCCGGAGAAACGGCAACTCCAACCAAAACATACAGAAGAAATGCCAGCATCAGTCGAATGCAAACGCACATCCGAGGTGATTCCTCATTCACGGAAAGTGAAAGCGATATTAGCATGTTTAGCCCGGAACGAAGATATCGCCGGCCCGTGTCCTCGACGGTTAGCTCGAACGAGGCGCTCGCCAGGGTCGGCCAGCGTGACCTGACGAGCCCTAGATTAGTCGCTGATACCAACATTATGAAACACTCTAAGCCTAGACTCCGGAGCACGACCTCATGTGAACCGCGCTACGATAGAATATACACTCCGTTAGGAGCATCGATCTCATCGAACAAACTGAACACCTCGACAACGAATATTGTTAACAAGACTGTATCGAAAAACTCTATAATGAACTCCAATTTATCGCTAATACCAGATTCTCCCAACATGATTTCGCCCCCTAGAGAAAAATCAAAAACGCTGCCTCAAAATATGAACACGCCCTCCCCAATTAGAGGCAGCAGCAGCTCAACGTCTATATTCAGGACGCCGAGAATAACTGTGACGCCCGACAGTCCGAATAAAAGTCCTGGGAAAATGTCCGGATTGAATTTCATTCGGCGGTCGCGGAGTACGAAGTTGTCTAGGAGCAACTCATTATTACGGAGCATCACCTCAAGGCATATCGAAGAAGGCTTGGAGGATCACACAGTTGTGATGGATCTTACTCAGAACTACGACCAATTTGTGGACAGTAACGGGGGAGAGACAGAAGTAATCGGTGCACTTATCAAGAAACATGAAGCTGAAGTCGCCAACAGTCCCCTCAGCATTCGACGTGGCTACCTCGATGTTGATGACGATGTCGCCGTTCATTCCGGTAAGATTCAGCCATACAAAGCTTATAACTTATTCGATTATAATTTATTTCTCATCACGCTTCATTAGTTCCCCATAATAGCTTTACCAATAGGCTTGTCCGTGATATCTCGTTGCGCAAATTGAAATATCGCGAGGCCAAATTAGTTTCTTCCATCTCTAGTATCCACAAATCGAAATTAACCTTTCCTAATGCTTTTGAGCTCCTCATTATTAAAGTAGTTATAGTGAAGGTAATTAGGTTCATAATATTCAGCAGAATTACATATATTTCTTGCAATACTTAACGAGCAACCAAGTAATGGTAGTCGATAAAAGACGGGTCATTACATAATATGCCGGAACACTCAGATAACTACTGCTCTCAACCGCTCATTTGGCAGTAACATCAACATTGACGGGAGTGATTCAACAGTTTCTAGTCTCAAGTAATTCATAATAGACAATGCTCTCTAATTGCTAGACCCGAGCCCGGAACAGAGGCTAACGAGACCCTCGAACGTCACGTCTTAGAGCTATTACGAACAATAAAAGTCATGCTTGCGGTACGTTACTATATATTTATTCTGTGGTTACGGTCAACAATGAAGGAGCAACAATATCTCTGTGAATTTAATACTAAGCTATTGTAGCTTGTTAGATCATATTGTCTAAGGCACGTGCCTAAAAATAGGATAATGGTAGCACTGACATGCCGACGCCACAACAATGGCTGCCTTCACGTAAATCACCGCTACGTGCAGCTTTGTTCACTGCAGCTTTATAAAGTTCTATAAATAGTTTCTGGGAAGCTCCCATCGCAGATATGAACGCAGGCACGCTGAATATCAAATGAATATATAGGCCTATACAGTAAAATATTGCGGATGAACCTTACCTTAGTACCGGAAATAGATAGATAGATACTTAAGTTTTCAGAAATGTGAGGATATATCAATCTGTGTTCTGTGTAGAATAAAAACACTTTTATCAGAACAGTTTGGTTTTAAGATATATTATGTAGAGCAGTTTTATTATAAACATAAAAATGCCTCGGCTTTGCTATCGTCGCACTTCCTCGTGGGCGTTTATCGTGCTCTTATCGAAGTGTACACAGATTGCGGCGAACTGACCCCCTTCGAAACAATGGACTTTCATTCTCGGATTATACTGCACGAAATTACAATAATTGCATGCCGTGCAGTATATTTGTGCAGTTTAAAGTTATAGATTCGGTTCATTCACCCGCAAGGGTCGCATTATATTGACAAGTTTGCTACATTGTTTTTGATTGCAAGTCTTTATGTGCTTTTCACGTAAGTAAGGTTATTTTAGAAGTTCTTCGACGATAAAAAAAAGTAAACAATAAACAGCTTTAACTCTTTTATGGTAACTACATATAGTGTATAGAGCGAAGTAATAACGGTAATGGTATTGAACATCTGTTGTTTTCACACGTCGTCGGCGCGTCGTCGGTCGCCGTCGTCGTGGCCGGAGACATCGTGTCGATGACACCGCTCTGTTGTTTTACCCAAAGTAGGTTATGTTATATTGGAAAATATGCTAGGCGAAACTTTGGTGAAACATTTGTTTGTGTTTTACCAGCAGAACACGTAGATTAGGTACAAAAAGTTTTCAAAGGAAACCATCACAAAGAAACTTTGTGAATCATCAAATTAGATAAAGTTGGCACAAAACTAGAGCTTCCAGAAATTAGGTGACCAGCATCACGCCATTCGTCACTTTTGAGTCACAAGTCTCGTATAAAAGGGTTCATTGTGAATGTTGAAAGTTGCGACAGTTTGAACGCATACACAGCGGTCACGGGCGGCGTGCACGCAACTTCCGGCGGAAACCTCGCCGTGCCCTGCATCGCACGTATCACATGTCATGTCACTCCTATAATATAACAATGCAGTAATATGATCGAACGTATCAATTGGCGCTAAGATCAGCGCCATCGCCATATTCTCGCAAGGTTGCTACATTTGCTACAGTCAGTGTCAATTGTGGCGTCCGTACCAGTGGATATGCGGCTGTATTTCGTTCAAACGTGCATCGCGTGCTTCGGTAAATATCTTCCAAGAACGTATCGTGTTGTGTGTTATGAAATGGTTTATCTGTTATTGTTCGAACTGTGTCAACGAACGTTTGTTATTATCTTGTTAATTTGATTAACCTAGACGGTTTTATGAAATGTTTAGGCGGGAAAGAATACAATCACAATGCGTGGGTGGTTAATGTATAAAATGTAGTTGTGTAAGATAATATACATGTATGTTTTTAAATATTATCTGCTTCATACAAAATCCATGAAAAATTACAAATCCCATCTAATGATTGTAACCCTGACCTGACCATACATACATATGTATGTTCCAATAAAAACCTCCCCCACAAAAGCTACAATTATTTTCAATCAAAAATTTACAATATCTTTTATCGTTGTCCACAGACACATCATACGAGAAGGCATGTCGCCGCGGCTCGGCCCCCAGCACTCCGGTGCCGGGTGCGCAGCCCCAGCACAGCCCCTCGCGCCTCGCCTCCTTCTTCTTCTCCAAGCGGTCGTTCAGGAGCAATCCGCTCAAGCGGACGAAATCCGCTACGAAGCTAGAGCGGGAGAGAGCGCTGGCGGCCGTACCGACACATCCACCGACACACGCATTACGGACATCTAGGTAAGTCTAGAACTAAATAAGAATATCCTGTATTTATTAGTTCAGTTCAGGACTGCTTATTAGTGGCGTGGCGTCGTATGGTATAGGGCAGGCTTAAGTCCAACAGTGGACGTGTATAGGCTGATATGAACATGAATGGCTTACCAAGCAGTGCGACCTGGATTTACATGAAATGAGGCGCTCATTAGGAGAGGGTATGTCTAGTAGGAGACTGGTGAAGGCGGTTGATAACGTTTGCAAGACATGTCATCAACTCGCATTGAATATTAAATAAATCTCTAACATCTTAGGATGCCATTCGCTAAATTAGTACACAAAATAACCCTGAATCAAACCTGTGTCGCCATACACAATTATATTGAAGAGCTATTAAATATGATACTAACGCTTGGTGTGGGTGTTTATTGCCATTACACACGCTGTCATAGCCATAATTTGATAGGAAAGGTTTATTTCCGTTACGTACGTTTACATGTCCATGATATTTGAGCTGATAATAAAATATTAAACTGTTTACGATGTAAAAGATTTGAGAATAATTAAATAAATAAATAAATAATGCTGGACAATTCACACAGCATTATCTAGCCCCATGGTAAGCAGAGCTTGTGTTATAGGTACTAGATAACTGATATACATAATACAATACATTACATAGATAGTTTTTTTTTATTATATATAGAAAACAACCAGAACACCCAGAACAAATATCTGCAGATCGTACACAAATTTGTTCCGAGGCGGGAATCGAACCCGCAACCTCCTGCGTCGCAGGCGAACCTTCGCCCACCGCGCCACATCGGTCGTCAAATTACCGCCATTTTAGGTCCGTAACCTGTAACCAACTCAATAATCCTACGTAAGTATGTACAACTGTACATATACTACATACTTACGTAGGATACACACAGGCAAAAATCAAGACATCTTATTTGTAAATATTGCCAATCACTTGATATGACTTCGTTATTCATGTAAAAATCACTTTCTTGTTGTTGATTTGTTCGAAGAAAATGCACTAATCATCTTTAATGACTTTGACCTCTTTCCTACAATGCCTACATTATTTCATGACTGAGTAATGGTTTGAGTAGGTAGGTTTATCAAAGTCGGTAATAGCAGACTTATTAGTCTGATATTACCTACTGTCATAAACCTGCCTATAGGTACTCAAACCATTAAGATTTTATTGCTTCCTACTTCTCTAAATCAATTTCGATTCCCTATAATGAAGCTCTTAAGTCTTAATCCACGCTGCGGACCTTATTCAATAATCCCTCTTCACACCGTTTCTTTAATTGGGCAATCAAATCTTGAACAGGGCTGAGGATTTCCGCCTATTACGGACAAGTCATTTGCAGACTGCCTCATTTCCAGGCTTTTCAAATCGCTCCTCTACTCAATAGGTTGTATGGTGATGGTGACAAAGGAATATATTTAATTAGTCATTACTTTCTCAAATAAGTCGTAAATAAATATGTTTTTATTTATTTATGATCCGAGTTGAATAAACACACTGTTGGTCATATTGGTCTCCCAAAGTTGGTGTAATTCTTCGCGATCCTATGACATGTGTCCTGTGCTCCAGTCATATCAACAATGCTATTATCTTTGCCATTGAAAATCGATTACCAACTGTATTCATAAGTAATTTATGAATACATCGAACACTTGGTGTGTAACAGAGACTCCAACATCTCGTCTCCCAAGCCGGTTAGGTTGGCTGTGGTACACTCTGCTCGATAACAAAGGCTCTGGTGAAAATATCAAACAATCTTTATAATTTTATAATTCAATTATTTTCCATTACTGACAGAAAAGTGTCCAACCAGACACAATTGCCATTAATAAAAAATCATCATCAAACACTAAAAAGCTCCATAAAATGTGTCAAGCGCACTTACGATGCCGTGACTCTACCACGTTACTAACAACTAAATTAATGTCTAGGAGCGCCGCCCGTCCTTACCTGTTTAATTACTTCCCGGCCAATGCAAACACGAACTCATTGGAAACATTCACTTACCTATAGCAAGGAGGGGTTAGAGACAAGTGAGAAAAAATCGACCGACCTTAATTGGTCTATTCTATTAGGCCAAGACATCGTGGTTATCCGAAAGCGCGTTGAGTGGACGACATAGTCAAAGTCACTGGCCACACCTATGCAAAAGACACAGTACAGAGGAGGTTAGCAAAAATTTAAGGGGACTAAAACGTTCATCAGCTGATAATCATCAGATGACGATGATTGTGATGATAAAAATTGTCAGTCGTATAGATGTAGACCGCTAACATTATACGCAAGTCTTCGTTTTGATTTGTGTATTTGTTTTGGCTGGGGTCTATGTATATGAGTGCGATAGCGCCTTGTCTTCAGCCACCACTTAAGCCAAAACGCTGTGAGGCTAGTCCAATAAATATAGCATCGGCTAATGATGATGATGAAGAACTTTTATTTCATAAGAAAATTCATGCCTTGACTGACATCAAAACACCTTTGAAATTCAGAGAAAATGAACGCATACATTATTCGTGGAGTCGTGATTGAAACAGTACAGTTTAAAGACAGTAGCGCTGATTGCTTCGAGGGGCTGAAATTCGTAGGAAGTTTGAATCTGCAAACAACTCTAATGGGTTCAATGGGCTAGCAAACATTGAATTGGAAAGCTTTAGAAGTTTAGGATTGTAGAACCCGGGCTTGAAGATTTATGGCTTTTGTTTGTGTTATTATTTTCTATTGCAACTGTTTTAAATAAATTTTGAACAGACTTTGAACATTATGACAAACATATATGTATATAACATAATATGTACAACAACACATATTGATCAAAAATATCCGCAGCTGGATTTGATCCAAAAATAGTGATTCAGTAATATGTCACTTTAAGAACCGATCACTGCTTATCAAATAATTACCGCTAGTGCGTATCCTTGAACTCATATATAAATACCTTTTTCCATTATTTCAGATCTCATGAAAGTCTCCTGTCTGCTCACTCGCCTGCCGTCTCCACAATGGACCTGGGACCACCTAATCAGGTATAACGCTTGGTAGTTTTCACAGTCAAGCACTTCATTTAGTTCGAATCAATGCATACCAGAAACTCCATTGAAATTCAATACGTCTCGATTTCAAAGTTAGGTAGGTACACAGTCACATCAAAACGAACCAATCGAGCGTGGTGTTTTTCTGAGAGAGTTCACTTATGTAAATTATCCGCTGTCGTCTGTTTATTGGTCGCTTAAATAAATATTTACTTAGTTCGTACGTAAAGACAGCTTTTCTGTGCTAATACAAAACTTTATGTGAAAAGTCCCTAAAATTTTTACCGTTCCATTATCTAAAGAAACCCTGAGTAAATAATCAATAGTTGCATTCTCTTTATTACAAAGGTATTGCGTGTAAGGTGTGTCTAGACGGAGGATCGTGATATGTTTACTCTATCGATTGGCTGCTTTTGTTCGATAGGACATTGTCTCGTCTACGTCAGATAAGATCATTGTTAAAAGTTTCCTTAAATTTTTGTTAATGAATTAAATATAAAAGTTCAACTTAAGTATTTTCTATAAGCCGAGCCCACTAAAGATTAAAAATACGTTTACTTAGTAAGCCCATAGTTTCCACCTATTGTTCAAAACCTTTTTAATGGCATGACATACTATGAGTTATATTGATGCTTACCTTTGTTATTACAGTATCGTATGAGGTCTGCAATTATTTGCTATCATTATAATATAAAGCAACCCAACACGTCGCCTATAAGACACATAATATGTGCCTTATTTTATTTCAATACCACAGAGTTCAAATTAATGCTTTAGTAAAGGAGTGTCTTCTGCGTAGAACTCGACTTGACTTACGGCGAGGGACCAATATACGGTTCCGTACAGACGCGGGCGTTTTGAGAGTAAATCGAAATCAGAAGATCTTTAATTTGATCTTTTCTCTGTGTTTATATTTTTTTTTTGATGTCTTTGATTGTGTGTTTAAATCTAAATGTTTTTATGAGTCTTGTACTCGAAATAAACATTTTTATTATTATTATATTTATTTATTGAAACGTTTTATTTATTTCAGGTTGAAATCCGATCTCTACATTCGTCTGTGCTGGGTCGGCCGCATTGCTTCGCACTGAGCGCTGAGAACCGAGCACCGCGGTACTTCGCGTGTGCATCGCGAAAGGAACGCGATCGGTGGATATATAGGTAGGTACTGAAATTATGCAAAGAAGTAGTTATGTGGATCTCGACGGAAAAACGCGTGCGAAGCCACGGGCAGAAGCTTAGTGTGACGATGGATACCTACTAATAGGTAAAGTTTTAAAAACTGGTGTGATTGTCTATAGGGATCGTGCCAACTTAAAAAAAAAACGTAAAGGTTTTTTTTTTAAAGTTAGACCTTAGTGGTTTTATACCTATACTCGTATTATAATTACTTTTTATATCTTAACTTTATATAACTTAATATATTACTGGCTTTCAGCCCGCAGATCACACGCGGTTCTTCTGAATAAAAAATTGTAGAAGTTCCCTAATAAGATACATCTATATTTTTGCCAAACTTAATTCAGAACAAAAAATACACACAGCGCCATCTAGAAGATGTGTTAGATTGTTTTATGTTTTAAATTCTATAGTATAATTCTATAGATGGCGCCAGACCCATACAAATACCCATCCCTTATTTTACCTCATTCATCATCAAAATATATTTTTAAACCAAAAAACTAGTTTATGTCCTTACGGTAACTTGAAGGTCATCTACGTTGTGGGCTATGAAAGTGTTAGCGTAGGGCGAGAAAAGAAGACATACAGACAGAACTACTCCTATATGAATTTAATTTTAGGTTCAATTCCCGTCTCATAACACAAGCTCTACTTACTTGCGGGTTAAATGATGCTGTTTGAAAAAAAAAAAAAAAAAATTTATTCCTCTCAACTTGGAAAACACGTCGGAGCGCAACCGGAGAACTGATTTTTAGAGTCGCCGGACAACAAATCACAATAAAATATTGACATTATTGTTGATAACAAGTAATTAATAAGGTCAATAAATAAACCTGTACCTAAAGATAACAGAAGAAGGCCTCGCGCCCTTGTCCGCGGCACACGCACCGTACGCTTCGAATGTGCCAAATCTCGTTCATCATTTTTATTCAGCAGTTTGTCGCAAGTAGGAATAATCAAAGTTTCTATGGCCATTTCGTTCCTTTCTGATGGCGAAAGCACTTCAGTTTCCAAAAACTGAGATAGGTCTAGAAAAGTGGTTATAGTGCATCAATAGTGAAAGACTACCAAGATTGAAGCTAAATTAAAGTTATTAGTTTAGGTAGGTAAATAGAATAGAAAGATTTAGAGAATGCGATGACTGCGGCGAGTGCGGCTCCTGCGGTGCGAATAGGTGCCCGCTCAGCTTTAGTGTGAACTTCCTTGTTTATTTATTCGACTAAGAGTGAATAATAAACGAAGTGTATAATTACATACATTCTGAAGCTGAAGGTATGAATGTTATTGATCTAAAATTAATGATGAACGGTAAAACAGTAAAATAAAATAGAGCGGAGGCCGTAATGACAGGAAAACAAACATAGCTTACCCACAGGACTCACACGAGGAAAAGTAATGAATTCAGAGAATCGCATTTGATTTGATTTTAGTAATTAGAAGTATTCAGAGCTCCAGCCTGTTAAAGATGCGTTTTACACAAGCGAATTATTTGCATGTGGGTTTTAGTAATGTTGCAATTTTAGTTGGTTTTAGTACTGTTTCAATTTCGCTCTAAACATTTAGCGGGTAGAGTCAAATTTAGAATAAGAAAACGCTTTGAATTTCTCATAACAACATATTGACAGAGATTTGATAACCAATAAAAACCTCGAAAATGCGACGTAACACTGTAAACAAGTTATTTTATTATTAGAATTACACAATCATAAAGTAAATAATCGAGAGTGACAAGTGAGCCAAGTCACTTGCTCGCTTGTGTAAACGCGCCTTTAACCTGATGCTTCTACCTACAGTGACTCAGTGTTAGTTCAACTAGCACAATGCTTCGACGCCATGAATAAGTGGAACAAATTAAAATCAGTATTTATGCGGTCCACGGCTGAAACCCCCCAACTTCCCGACTTCACCGTCGTTAGATACGTGAAGGAAACGTAAGAGAGACCAATGGATTTCCACTTGTGTACGACAAATGAAACAGTGTTTTATTTTGAAGTGTGAAGGTCTACTTTTGTGAGATAAGTGTTTGTTTGTTCAGTTTACGGCAAGCAGCGCGGCCGGATGAGGTGCGCACGCGACGTTGTGAGCGAACGGTCAAGCTTTGGCTGTTGGAGGCGAAGGCGATTCCTCCTAAGAAGAGATACTACTGCGAAATACTTCTAGATGACACGCTGTATGCTCGGTAAGTGTTGATGAATTCTTTCTGTCTCCGTATGTAATATTGGTCTCTCAGCCATGTTGATAAAAAATTGTGAAAAGTAATATCTTATCAGTCGATAGCACTTTATAGATAAGTTGTTGTGTTTTTATTTGTTGTTTATAATTTAATTTCGGATACTTGATACAAACCAGGAAATTGACATAGTAGGTAAATCTATTCTGTTCCAAAACCGCAAATGTGTAAATTTATATTTTCTAAACTACCCGATATTGGTGAAAATATTACCTAATAGGAGTGTTATTTCAGTGGAACGGTTTTGTCGTGATTCATAATATTTTAAAAACATGCAATGTATTTCTGGAAGTGAACGAGTTGCTGCTTAGATTGGCACGTTCCTTACAAATTACTCATTGTGTCCACTGAGTATGCCGTACGTACTAGTCAGGAAGTATAACCCCTTGGAGAATAGTTTAGGTATATTTCAGTTTCACAGAAATCGATTCAGCTGTTTTGCTGATCAATCTAGATCGATGATCGATCTATCGATTGTCTATTGGTGTTATGGAAACACTAACCATTTCACCATCGAAAACGAAGATGTAGAGACCACCATATTGGTGGTCTCTACATCCCTATGTCCCGTGTGTCACCTCTGTGAGTGCACTGATACAGATGGTTGCACTTTCAGGTTGCACTTCTGAAGCCTGGTCATAATCTTTATCAGCATGTTGAGATGAGAAAGATTATTAAGATTGTAACCGCAAATCAGATCAAATTAGTCGCACAATTTCACACTAAAAACCTGGTATAATCATTGCGATATACTGACAATGAACTGTTTCTCTTTTCCAGTTCATCATCGAAGCTGAAGTCGGAGCTATGTTTCTGGGGAGAAGTGTACGAGTTCAGCGCCTTGCCTGCCGTGCACGCCATCCACGTGAATGTGTACCGCGAGCCGGAGCGACGCTCAAGGAAGAGGGACAAACACGCACTTGTCGGTGAGTACCTAGCGATTTAGATCTCTGAAGTTTGCCCAATATCGCCTAATTTGCTTTTAGTTTATGTAATATTAGGCGTTTTGAAGCGCGTGCTTAAGTAACGCTTGTTTTCATCCAAATCCATATCATAATGTGTTTAGCTCGTTATTAATATTATGTACGCAAGATTTTGTAAGGTCTTTTGTGAGTGGAAAATAGATGTTTTATTTATTATTATGATCAATCCTGGAATGGAATGGAATCCTCTGTTCAGATACATAGGTTCGGTGGAAGATAACTCTTTTTTTAATTAAACTCGCCATAGTCTTTTGTATATGTTTTATAGTGCAAGAAGAATAAATGAAAAATACATATGTATAAAAAATAAATAATATATATAGTCTTACTCGAAGAAAGTAATCAATCATACATGGAGCGATATCCACCAATCAGATAATTTTAAATGCCTGAAATGACGCTTGCCGCTGTTTCCAATCAATAATATTATGCAAATATCATATTTGCATATTATGATTTATTCCGATAATCCCGCAATTTTATGATATAGATGAAATTGACATTTTACCTAGTAAGGATTAACGACTATTGACAACGGCTTCTATTGATTCCGGAAAAAGAAATGTTCCTGTGGGATGATCAAACTTATTCAGCGCGGGTACACTGCGGGGCGCAGCTATACCTACATAAATTAACAAAAGTCTTCTCTCCTTGTCCTATATTACTCCATACATCGCAATGTAGTTCTGTAAGAATAGTCCGAGATTACTGCTCTACATGTTTATGTTCTGTTTTTATTTAGCTGGATTACTCTGTACCTACATTTAAAATTAGTTATAGATCCTTAATTGCTTAGACATAATTAATTGTATGTAAATATTAGTTGGAGAAGCCATTGGTTCCTGAAACACAGTTTTTTACTAGTTCAGGAGCCTATGGACTAGTATTGGCTGTTTCACTGTCTATTTTGTCAATAAATATTTTTTTACTTTACTTATTTACAGGCACAGTCCGTATCCCAGTCGACGACGTATCGTCCCGATACCTCAACGAGCGGTGGTACCCGCTGGTGGAAGGAGACAAGCCACAGTCCCCTGGGGGCCGCACCCCCGCCGCCCCCACCCCGGCGCTGCGGATCAAGTGCCGGTATCAGAGCGTGGATGTGCTGCCGATCGACCACTACGCCAGGTTCCTGGATTACTTGAAGAGGAATTATAAGAAGCTCTGTGAGCTGCTGGAGCCAGTTATCGGTGAGTTAGTCGATTGATTTCAGATATTGTATATTTCATTATATATTTGTATTTATTCACCATTATAACATCTGAAGTTATACAAGACAAGTCATGTTGTACAATTACAAGGTCATAGAAATCTAATTCTGTAACGTTATTTACACAATTTTATCTAAATAATACACAATATATATTCCATTCATAATAATTCAATTAATTAAATTTTTATTACTTTTCTGTTTCGTAAAAAGAGGTTTTCAGTAAATTGCTACACGTAAATTCAATATATAGACTCGTTTATGTTGAGGAAGGCTCTACGTGAAAGGACTTCTTTGGAATAACAACCACCATGCCTTGCCTAACGCCAAGCTTAATTGCTGGTGCTCTGGCAGTGTTGCTGGTGAAATTGCACTTTTGCCTCAGGTTGTCTAGCGTGGGAGCTATGTACGTGCATCGTATGTAGACTGTAGAGCACATTCCTACTATATGTGTGCGCTATAGCGTGTTTGCCCTAAATATAGTACGAATGTGGTCGCTAGGATCATGCTACACAATGCACTTTCTCGAGGTATTGCTCTGTTATAGGCGATAGTTTTGTCACAAAACTAAAAAAACAAAACTATCGCCTATAACCCTAACCTTATGGTTTTACCATATTTATTGATGCAAAAGTCAAATGAAGCAAACAACTTAGTTATTTTAAGCTTAAGCTTTAGAAAGCTGCATTCAAAGTTTACAAAGAAATGAATGTTCATTCCTTTTCATCACTGCATGGTATAAAAGAAAGTCGCTTCCCGCTGTCTGTCTGTCCCTATGTATGCTTAGGTCTATAAAACTACGTAACGGATTTTGATACGATTTCTCCACGCGGGCGAAGCCGCGGAGCGCAACTACTGTTTTTATAATTATAGAACATTTCATTTTACAGGAGTAAAAGCGAAAGAAGATATCGGCTGCGCACTAGTCCTCTGCATGGCGGGAGCTGGCTTGGCGCCACGGTACTTGGCCGATGTGGTCGCGTTAGACGTGCGACGCACCGGCGACCATTCACTTACCTTCAGGGGTAACTCGCTCGCTACCAAGAGCATGGAGGCTTACTTGAAACTGGTTGGAGATCAGTATTTGCAGGTACGTAATGCGGCATCTTAATTCTTAAGCATATTCGCAACACCGAATTCGGACGGCTAATAAAAATGTATAATATATAACCACACACGGCACTGATCATCACTTCAATTATACTTACAAACTTATTTGATAGATATTTTTTTATTATTCATAGAAAACGACCAGAACACCCGGAACAAATATCTGCAGATCGTACACACAATTGTTCCGAGGCTGGAATCGAACCCGCAACCTCCTGCGTCGCAGGCGGACCATCGCCCACTGCGCCACATCGGTCGTCAAACTACTTCTCTACACATCTACTTAATATGTCTTAGTTACAGCATTGATATTGATAGTCATATCAAAACATTTATTTGCAGTCAACGGGTTAAAAGTTGGTATACTTATTCTAAAATGTCCCATGACTTACCAGCCGAAACAACTTTGGCGTGCAAAATATAATAATAATAGTAATATACATATCAGAAAAATAATTTAAATAATGTGTGTGTGTGTGTATTACAATGCTTTCTGATCAGGAATTCTAATTTCCAAAATGCCTATGAAGATAACTACATAGAAATAACAACAAATGATAGTCTTTCTTGTTTTTGCATTTATAGGAGACGCTCGGAGACGCAGTGACGACTGCCGCCGGCCCCGGTGCCTCTGAGTGCGAGGTGGACCCTCTCCGCGCCGGCAGCAGTGCAGCTTTACGGAGACAACAGACTGCGCTGCGAGACGCTGTGACCTTGGCCTGGCGTTCCATCTCATCCTCGGCGCCGCGCTTCCCGCCTCCTCTGAGGGACTGCTTCGCTACCTTCCGTGAGAGGTGATGTGCAAAGTTCACTTTCACTCCGCGCCGACAGTAGGGCGTTCTAACGCGTGGTCGGCGGCGTCCGTCCTACCTCTTTTCACGGACTAATTTGCTACTCTCACTCTATATAACTATTAACATAATAAATGCGGTGCTCGTATGTGTCGGGGTAGCGACTCAAATTACTTAGCAATCCAAAGTGGATTTTGGTCTCCGACACGGGCCGGTAGGTCTAGCTAGAAGTCTCTGTTCTGAGTTATCTTTAGCTAGCCGTTTTCGAGAAGGCGACTATTGTTAGTTATACGGAATACTGAAACTAGAAATACCGGTAAACAGTATACAGAAAGAAGGTTATCTAACACTTTAAGAACTTCCATAATGGAATTTTATTTATATTGTAGGTTGACTGCGATGGGTCGTGAAGACATCTCCGACAATCTGATCAGCGCGTCCATCTTCTTGCGGTTCCTCTGCCCCGCAATACTCTCTCCGAGTCTCTTTGGAATCACACACGGTATGTTACTCTACCTACACCTACTCTTTCGACGTTCAGATGGTCCATGGTTTTCCATTCGAGTGTGTTCACTGATACACACCGCATGCAGCAAACGCATTGGACTGACGGCAATCCCGGCGATACACTTAGTGCGTATGACGTCATTCGGATCTCCCACGTTTCGTGCTTCTAAGTAATTTTTTGGGCTCTAAATTCGTCCGCTTGCTAGGAACATTCGAAAGTCAATGTTAAATTTGCAAATGGTGATCGCGTCGGTAACCCATTTCCAGCGGTTACAGTGGACGCACCACCCGACATTACTTCGGCTATCATCCGATGCCAGCATGTAAAGCGCACCCTTGAACCTTATTCTCTAAACGTGCATTTAATTTTCCAGAATACCCCAACGAGCGAGCAGCCCGCAACCTAACCCTAGTAGCGAAGACCTTACAGACTCTGGCCAACTTCACGCGGTTTCAAGGGAAGGAGGCTTTCATGGAGTTCTTGAATGACTTCCTGGAGCAAGAGGCGCCTCACATGAAGGCCTTCCTTAGAGCTATTTCGGTAGGTCCAAATTGTTTTTTGTTTTCGTTTTCTTTTTCATTTTCAATAGTTTTTACGGAAACATTTACTGATAACCCCTTTCATCTTACAGACACGTCCTCCAGAACAGCAGTCACAATCCATCCATCACGACGGCAGCAAGCGCCACTCTGCGGCCTCCCAGGGCTCTACTGGCGGATCTGAGGGCTCGCGGGGCGAAGCACCCAACGTGGACGCTGACCCGGAGTGGGCCCCGCACGTAGACCTCGGCAAACAACTCGCGACGCTGCATTCGCTGCTGGTCGATAGCCTGCCGAAACTGCCGGCTAATAAGTTGCAGGTAAGCTGGAGAAATTTCCGTATGTTTTGGTGGTGTGTTCCGTGTGTGTGCTGTCCATAGAATTTGTATCACCCTAATTCTTAACCGTTTTCGTAAACGGTGACTAGGGGCAGGCAGCAGCGTCCGAAAGAGAAAAATTACGTCACGAATGCGTAAATTATTAGAAATTCATTCCTTCAACTTCAATAATTAAATAAATAAATAATAAATAAATAATGCTGGACAATTCACACAGCATTATCTAGCCCCATGGTAAGCAGAGCTTGTGTTATGGGTACTAGATAACTGATATACATAATACAATACATTACATAGATATATATTTTTTATTATACATAGAAAACGACCAGAACACCCGAAACAAATATCTGCAGATCGTACACACATTTGTTCCGAGGCGGGAATCGAACCCGCAACCTCCTGCGTCGCAGGCGGACCTTCGCCCACCGCGCCACATCGGTCGTCATAATGTACGCAATGTACGATGACTCGATGTTCTCCCCTAGAGAAAAAACCCCTTTTAGGAAGAATGCTGCAATAGAGGCCAAGAGAGCTCTTGTGTCAGTCTCTGTCTATTGATTTGATTCTTATCGACTTATTTGTTTCCAGGAACTGGATCCCCTCTCTGACATCTTGGATGAGCTCAGCAAGAGGCTTCTCAGCAATGACATCGGTCCCACGCCACCTGCCGATAACATCTTTAGGTTCAACGACCCTACTTGCAACACACCCACAAAGAATAATAACGTCGAGCCAACAAACGGACCACTCAACAACTTCGCACACAGCTCCCCTATCATGAACAAAAATGGCGTTCAATTCAACATCAGCCCATCAAAATCAAATGCCGAGGAATCTAAATACAAAGGATCCTATGCCGGCGTTTCGAAATCTCCAAGCTTTAATCTTCGTTCGCAAACACTACCCAGAAATGGTTACTCAAGTCCAAACCAGAATGTGAACCCGGATCGATACAGCTCGCAATACAATAATCAAGAACATTGCGTAAACCTAAAAGTCGTACAGATTGGATTCGGCTCAGACCAATATCCCAAAGGCATTAGCAATGGTGCAAATGAAAGTTTAGAGCGAAGGTTTCAAGACCGATACAAGCCAAATAATTATAATAATCAGCAAACGCATTATCATAACTTAAACTATAACAATACTGAAAGATCCCCAAGCAGTGATAGCATCAACCAAAACTACTGCCCGAACGAAATGCAAAACATTATGAAAGAGACAGCGACGTTGGAAGAGCTCTCTGATCTGTTGAAATACGCCGATGATTCTGATATGGTTGACGATAAACTGATGAACAAGAAAAACCTCTGCCAGACGAAATCTAATAATAACAACAACATAATCAACGGAAATAAAACAAACTACACAAGCAATGGTTCAAACGTTTCCATCAGTGGTCTTTCAAATGTAGCAAGCTCGGGTTATCAAAGCATCGCTACCTACAGCCAAAGTTCTTCCCCCATCGAAAACACAACGCACAACCATCAGCCGTTTGAAAATGGCGGCCAGCAAATGAGCCGATACTCACAACTAAATTACCAAAAACAAAGAGAGAAGCAGTATTACGAAGGAAAAGAAAAGTACTATCCAAAGAGCCCAGTGCAACAGAAAATAGAGTATGATCTACAGAAATATGGCATCCAGAACTTCACAACCGCAGACAACACGCAAAATAATACAAATATGAACAACTCTAAAGTAACACCATTAGTTTTTACAAATCCTGTTTACAATATGGACGATAACCGCCAATCTCAGCAGTCGGAGAAGAAAAACAACAACGATAATAGGAACTCAAAGCGTTGCCCTTGCGGCTCATCCAGTTCATCGATCGATGAGGAGGGTCTGAGCACAGACAACGTGGAAACAAACTCGGAGGAAGGTTCTACTAACTTCAACGAGGATAGTAGAAACTATAACCAACAGAACCGCAACAATACCCACCGAAAACTAACCAGAGATAATAGTAATTACGACGATAACTACCAGCGCAGCAGTAACAGTCACTCGCCAAGGATCCGAGATGACGAGTCCTCCAGCAACTCTCCGAGCCTCACGAAGAGCAGCAAGACGCGAATGCCTAGAACTAACCCCATGCTCTCTTATTCTACAAACCAGAATCAACTGAACTTGAAACATTTCGGTCAACGAGGGGAAACCCTTTATGAGAGCAAACCTCATCACATCTCTACCGATTCCGGCTACCCGATGAGTAGATCTGACTCTAATGTAGAAGAAGTAAACAAAGAAATGTACCGACTGCAAGTATCACGCAGCCAAAAAGCGCTCTTCAATATTGAAAACAGTAAAAATACCAACGAGAAATTTTCCATGACAGAGAACGCTATACACGAAACGAACTATCCTCTAGACCGCGCCTATTCAGCGGCGAAGGTATCAAGTAGTAGATTGAACGAGGATTTAGAAAGGCCAGAGTATTACGGGGTCCGGGAAAGGAGAGAATCTCCCTCCAGAGGTTTCGGTCGCGAGACTCATTCACAGTCGAGTGAGGCGAGTGAGAGGCCGGCCCGGTCAGAAGTGAGGGATAAGCTTCAGAGAAGGTTGAGTTTGGAGTCTGCGCGAGATCTGACCGACAGTTCGGACGAATTGGATGAACCGCTGTATAGCACGACGGGGCGCCGGGCCGGGCGAGCCGCGAAGCATCATCGAACTATTGAACAGGTAATTATCAAGGTACATAACGATTTAATTTTATTTTATAGTACTAGTTGTTGGCCGCAGCATTGCACGCTTTGATTTCAGGATAATTGCCTATATATTATTCCAAGTCAACAAAGATTTAATATTTCATCTATGGACTATGGATTCTTACGTTATTTCTATCTCAGAATTTACCTAAGAAAATATGTAGTTCGATAGTTTCAGTAGATTTGACGTGAAAAACTAAAAAACATTGATTCATCCAAATTTTCACATTATTTTATAAATAATTTTTTTCTGTTTTAGTATGAACGGGAGATAGAAAGGCTGAAGGGTTCGGTGGAGCTGCTCCGGGGCAGATTGGGACCAGCCGAGCCAGGGTCGGACCACACTGACGCCAAGATGAAGGCCATCATATCAAGGTATACATACGCAGCTACTGAGTATGCAGCCATTAGATACATAGATAGGAAATACTTTATAGCACTTTTAAAAAAAAAAACTTAAAGTTACAATTTGCGAAGGTAAGCAGAGCTTGAAGGTTCTAGATAACTGATATACATAATACAATACACTAGGTACATAGATAGATATTTTTTATTATGCATAGATAACAACTAGAACACCCGGAACAAATATCTGCAGATCGTACAAACATTTGTGCCGAGGCGGGAATCAAACCCGCAACCTCCTGCGTCGCAGGCGGACCTTCGCCCACCGCGCCACATTGATCGTCAAAGAGAGTGAGAGTACTAATGAGATAGTTAAATATTACAACTATTGCTTAAAATATTCCAGATTGATCTGCGTCGAAGAAGAGTTGAGACGCGAGCAACGCAAGATGGCCGCCGCGCTGTCTCACAAACAGCGAGTGATCGAAGCTCAAGAGCACCGCATCGCAGCGTTGGACGAAGCTAACACGAGACTGCTCTCGGCTTTAGTACACCTCCAGCAAAGAGCCCCGCACCCCGCACCCCCCCACAATAACAACTCGCATTCACCCCACTCGCATCAAGAATTACAAATTTAATACCCAACCAGGACTTCTAAACATAATATTCTGTAACCCATTCACTGCCTTGTGATGCGATCTGAAGGCGCGCTATACTAGTAGCTCTACTGGATCAAACATGGTGATATGCGTGGGCAATGAAAGATAAGTGTTAAGGTGGTTGGTGAAGCGTAAAAAAATTGGGGTTCTTACCTTTAGGTTCGACAAGTAATTTACAAAGCAGATTAAAAGTTTAGCTTGCATTGAACTCACTGAATATAAAACTTACTGTGGTAAATTTTATGTTCATTGGGTTTTATGCTTACTGTGTAAGTTTTATTGGAGCATTGTAAACCATTTGCTTATAGAACCGAGAAAATAGTAAAAATAGTTTTTATTTCTTTCCACGCATGTCCAACCAGTTATTCCATGCCCATGCGTTCAGCGAGATAACTTAGGCGTCATCGGTTTGAGTGTGGACCAAAGAGTTCTGAAAAATGAGATCATAGAGAGTGCAAATGTTAATTTATAACGTAATATAGTTGTAGACCCTCGATTGCTTTATTAGACTTTAGTTTGTGTTGATTTCGCACAAATTCTATTAGGGTTCTATCACGTCACGAAACAGGAACTAATATAGTTTTTGAATTGCTACTGAACCCTTCATTGTGTTAAAAGTAAAACGCATTTGTCTGTTCTATCATGTATCTCTTGACGTTCTAATCTTCTGCACAAGATGGTTATAAAAGCACTCAACTTTAACTTAGTAAGTACAATGTTTATAATTAATTGCATTTCAATCTAATTTATTCTTAAAATCTGTTGGAATTGTTTGTTTTAATCACAATTTATTTATATTTTTTGCCATGTACCGTATATTTAATGTTGTTATTTTGTTAGTTGTAAATACCAGATACTTTAATGTCTAACATTTGATTATAATCAGTATTTTCGTAAAATAGTACATTTTCTAAACCATGATTTGATTGTAGAGCTCGTGTATGTTTGGAGAATTTTGTAAATGACACTGCTTCTTGATGTTCATGTAAGTGTCAATGATGTTTGTCTTCTTAACAATGATACCAAAGACCATGGAAAATCCCTTAGATACTGTAGATTTAGAGGACGAAACAAACCCTGCGGGAGTCCCAGTCGTTATTCCAGAACTTTTCTTAGTTCGCGAGTCATATTTCTTGGCAAGGTTTAATGGAAGGTGTATTGTTGACCCAACCGAGTTTAGTTACAGAATAACGACCCTAGTTTGTATTTTAACCTTATAGATAACCGTGACTTGTATTATTCTAAAATTGTTTGTTAATGCTAAGATTATTAAGATAAAATTATGGTTCGAATCTATATAAAGTATTTTAAAAAGTACCTTTCGAGTATTATGAAATTAATCATTGAGTAGGTATCTAAAGATTTTTTAAGATTGGTACTTACCTAGTTACATTCGTAAAATTCCTTCTTTTATCGCAATTCATTATTCGACAACATAGTTGTATTTCATCCGAACTAATAACATTTGTGTATATACTCCGTAAGCTGATAATAATAAACTTATCTCAATAAATTTTATGAATTATCTACCTAATAGCTTTTTATTAAATTTTCAACGCTGCTTAGAAGTGAACTCATTGAATGTTACGTAAGAGTTAGTAAGGTCAAAAGAAGAAAAGAGAAAATTTAATTGGAGTATTTATTCCAAATATGTAATCTGAAGACGTATTTATTTATAATCAATCTGTTAGATCTGCAATTTCTTCTGAAGTGCAGCATAACCGCTTTCCTAGAATTTCATAGTACCTGAACAGTGCTTCCTTCAGCGTGAACGGATGCATTAGCTGCACGTCATCGATCTTCTCATAAACATACGAAAAAAACACCTCACGGAAATGCTTATCTGGAAATTTATCATGGAACATCGTTGGCCATAACATATTCGTGACATTCGCTTGCACATTGTATAAATTAACTCTATAACGTTTTGTGTACTTTCTGAATTCGACATTCAATGCTTCCTTGTTGTACCAGGTGGTGACGCTGTCAAAGGACGGTTTCGGAATTCGGACTCTTCCCAGCCCTCTCTTTGTGGCTAAATCCAATAACGTCCACAGTTCCCTACTCTTACGAAGCAATGCTTTCTTTTCGGCTCGACTATACGGCCCGTAAATACGCCGGTGCATCCATTCTTTTAATTCAGGTGCTAGGTGTATGTCGGGTAGCTTTGCTGCTATGTTTTCGTCCTGCATGTATCGTAGAGCGCATCTTAAATAGTCTTCCGGCCGGGGATCTTTGCCCAAACAAGTATTAGATGCCCTCATTAGTGGTTTCCTAGTCTTTACTACTTTTCCATCATTGAGAATGCTGTCTGTTTTCCACAGCTTATTGAATTTCTTTCGAACAAGGTTGGTTTTTGGATCCATGCTAAATATATTTTCTAAATTAAATTCCGCTGGACCGTGACTTGTGGGTTTCTGAAAGAAAGCCAATTCGTCATTCGAAAAATGGCCTTCATTTCTGAAGTCGTAATTATGACCACAGTAACATTTTGTCCTTCGAACGTATTGAAGAATAGTGCCTGTCCATTGTTTCAGGCAATCGCAGGGGATTGGTAATTTATTGGGCTCGTACGCCTTATACCCGCCGTGTATAAGGATCTCTTCACCCTCTATGGACGTATGGCCACGGTGCAGTAAATCTCCCGATGGAGCAATTATCGTGATATTCCCCAGCACGTACACGTTTTTTCCTTGGATTCTAAATACGCCACTTATCATAAAGTGTGCACTCGAAATTGATGTCGTTGGCACTACTGGTTTTTGGCGACTTTTTCGTGCGCTTGTACCAAAACCCCCAACTCCGTAGTTTTTTTTTTCATTTAAAAGAAATAACATTTTTTTGCGATTTCGACTGTGTTGTGCACTGGTATAAGTGCCGGTCCTGGTATGTGGTTGTACTTTTACGGTCGTTGGCGAAGAATAGGGTTGTATGGTCATGAACCCTGCCAATTTTTCGCAATATGATTGTGGAAGTCTTTTCTTTGGTTGAGGAGGTGGCGGAAGCGGTGGCGGTGGCAGCTTCTTCTTGACATTAGGCTTCGGCTCCCAAGGTTTATTGAGGTCATCCAAATTTGGCAGAGGTGCAGGCTGGAAACGCGGCTTTCTAGGTGGATCATAAAGAATAGCAGTCTGATGTTCAAGGTAGGGAGATATTGCAGGAGTTTTAATAATCTTTGATGTCTTTTTCACGTCGGTTGTTTTCTTTTCAGGCTCCGGTTTAAATCGCTCTTTAAGTAATTTTATCAAGCTCTTTAGACCCAAATAGTATATGCCTGAGAGAATGAGCTTAGCATTGAGACTGTACTCTGACTCTATAAAATCGAAATGGGTGCCATAAGTGCACAAATATAGTTCGGCAAGCATTTCTTTAGGATCATCGCGACCAAAATAGATACAATTCATGACATCTATTTTATTGGGTCGTGGATAAAGCCCTAGAGCTTTCATGACGCCTAAAGTTCGGTTAGGGCAACCTTCCAGCAAATCCTTGAGGATGTTGCCATGTAGAGTGTCTAGCGATTGCCTTTGGTTTACACTGAGGGCTTGGTACCATTTGGGTCCTATTAATTTCATGATGTATTTCAACGTGGCTTTCTCTCTCTTCCGTCTTAAGGCGGTGAGTTCATCCAGAAATACGCGCCGCTCGTGCATTTTGCGGGAGTAGACCACCTGCATGCGGTTGTGCTGGCGCTCCTCGAAGCTCATGTCGCCGGTGTTTGAACAGGATTGCTGATATCGCACCATGATTGTTGTTACAAATCAGTTTTACGAAATTCAAAATTTGCAAAACAGTGGAAACTATAAGAAGACTGCAATTTTGAAAAAAATAATGATATATTATGAAAACAGAAATCTCATTCACACCATAGAGATTACAATAAATTCACACTTGTCAGAAACGTGAAATGAAAATACCATTGACGATCAAAGTTAATAAAATCTTTTTGTTTACCAACCACTTTGCTACATGATTTATTTTACAGATGACGATAAGAGTTCTGTGCTGCCATCTCGGGGGGAGTAGTAGTACTTGAGTGCCATCCCGCCAACCTTGTTCATAAAACTCTAGTAGCTATTTCATAATTTCAAACATTTTCCAGACATTGCACATATAAATAATAAAATGTCTGTCTGTTACTTTTTCACACCTAACCGGCTCAACGGATCTTTATGAAATTTGGCAGTAACGGTAGACGGTATCTCGGGGATGATCATAGGCCACTTTTCATCCCGGTAAAGTGCGTAAGAAGCCACGGAAATAGAGATTACGACTTTACAATACATAAAAAATTACGGATTAAAGAAATAAACAATAGTACTCGTAGTAATAGAAATGAAACAATTAGATTTAAAGGGCTGATATCCGATTCCTTTCTATGCGCGATCCCCTAAAGCCGCCACACACAGAAACCGTGGCCGGGCCGGAGGCAAAGGCGTGCGAGTTGTTTCATACAAAATTACGTGCACCGCGCCGCCGCCGCCACCGCCCGGCAAGAAAAGAGAAAATTAAATTGGAGTATGTATTCCAAATATGTAATCTGAAGACGTCTTCCTTTATAATAAATTTTTAACACCTGCAACTTATTCTGAAGTGCAGCATAACCGCTTTCCTAGAATTTCATAGTACTTCATCAGTGCTTCCTTCAGCGTGAACGGATGCATTAGCTGCACGTCATCGATCTTCGTATAAACATACGAAAAAACACCTCACGGAAATGCTTATCTGGAAATTTATCATGGAACATCGTTGGTCATAACATATTCGTGACATTCGCTTGCACATTGTATAAATTAAATCTATAAAGTTTTGTGTACTTTCTGAATTCTACTTTCAATGCTTCCTTTTTGTACCATGTGGTCTGTCGCTGTCAAAGGACGGTTTCGGCATTCGGACTCTTCCCAGCCCTCTCTTTGTGGCTAAATCCAATAACTTCCATAGTTCCATACTCTTAAGAAGCAATGCTTTCTTTTCGGCTCGACTATACGGCCCGTAAATACGCCGGTGCATCCATTCTTTTAATTCAGGTGCTAGGTGTATGTCGGGTAGCTTTGCTGCTAAGTTTACGTCCTGCATGTACCTATCGTAGAGCGCATCTTAAATAGTCTTCCGGCCGAGGATCTTTGTTGTTTCATACAAAATTACGTGCACCGTGCCGCTGCCGCCACCGCCCGGCGGTGTATGTGTAGTCTTTCATTTCATATACATTCGTATGATACAACCCGCACGCCTTCTCCTTCGGGCCGGGCACGGTTTCTGTGTGTGGCTGCTTTTAACAACATATTTATGAACTTGCCTTTATGGCACTGGCACTGCAATGACATCGCTATATACCTGCTGATAGATCTTTCCGTCTCCGCTGGGGTAGATAATTTTTAAATTATACATGAATATCCAATAATTAATTCACGGACAGAACTATAACAGCATTAGAACTGATATTATTTGTCAGTGCATGCGTGGTCGATCAGCTGATGAAACTCGGTCGGTCGTCCACCCGGCCACAGATAATAAAATACTGAACCCGGGGTTGAATGCCCTCTCGTCCATCACCTGAATATTCCATAATAGGTACCTACTTAGCTCACACACCTTATTCATACAGATGTGACTTCATCTGAATATTCTTACTATACGGCTTTCCCGGAAACGATCAATCAACCACCTCGTCACATGCAAAATGGCTATAGCTATGTCATTTAGTAATTTCTTGCAAACTTCAGTGTTCTAAAGGTTTTAGCACCACAAATAAAGCTGTGTGGGGATGCTTACGACGTTAAAAAAATAATTATAGCCTTACCTAATGAAAAACATTTTGTCTTAACTACCCTAACCGCCTTGTTCATGCATGCATTTTATGTTGTAAAGTTAAGAAATGTATAGGAAAATGTTGTGATCGTAAACAATAATGACATCATTTTTTTAGAAATAGTTTCGTTAATGATGCCTAATACCGAAACCTAATTAGATTAAGGATGAACAAATATTAATAGGTTAGTTGTACTTTTACTGACAAAATAATAACAATCAACAAATGAAACAGTTATCTTTAAATTAGATGACGTTTCGAGATGAAAGTCGACCTATACACGAACACAGCGCAGGTGGCAAAGCTCACGATTAAGGGATCTCAAAATCATCTTAAGACGTCAGCTACTTTGACGATGACAGGAACCTAATAAATTATTAGG
Source organism: Eupithecia abbreviata (assembly GCA_943735965.1). Lineage (NCBI taxonomy): Eukaryota > Metazoa > Arthropoda > Insecta > Lepidoptera > Geometridae > Eupithecia > Eupithecia abbreviata. Next base: position 10,328,028 of record OX030976.1, read on the forward strand.
TTCCATTTAAATGAAAAACTTATTACTAAACATAGTTTAAGCAATTAGATGACAGAAACCTAATAAATTATTAGGTTCCATTTAAATGAAAAACTATTATTAGTAATAACAGTTTTTCATTTAAATGGAACCTAATAATTTATTAGGTTTCTGTTAATTTAAATGGAACCTAATAATTTATTAGGTTCCTGTCATCGTCAAATTAGCTGACGAGGAAGATGAGTGTGGATTATAAAAATATGGTTATAAATATAAATTATAAGATGATTATGATTATTAGGAAGATGAGCGTGAATTACAAAAAGATGATTATTAATTTTTGTAATTTTGGAATTAATATAGCCTAGTTTTGGCCGTTTTCGAGCAGCTTCGATGAATGTTGGCCACTTTGATGGACTCCAAACGAACAATTTTTTAACTTCTTTTTCGATCACTGCGTGTACAGAGCCTACCGGCATGTAAGTATGGCCAGGAATCAGAAAGTTAATTTGAAAAACTTGTAAATGTTCAATCATTACTACTTTATTGCGATTCTGCCCGCAGCAAGAATCGCAGTACAGTAATAGATTTTTTATCCCCCTGTTGTCAACATCTTTAAGGTACAAGTAAAGGCAGCTGGATATTTCCTGACTCCCGCGTTTACCTTCTGATTCTCCCCAATCGTAAAAAGCCACATTTCGGGTTCCACTCTCGTAGAAAGTTAGGTTATACATTGCATACTTTCAAGAGTAGTATAATAATATGCTCTCTCCATGTGGTGTGTTTAAAACCTTTTGCATATCGAAAGTTGTAGTAAGCGTTTTAGAGTCCAATATGTTTTGATGCAGTTTAAACAGTGCGTAACTTGCCTTTTTCACTTCTATATGCTCCTTTATCTTCTGTTGATCCTCGTCAGTAGCTTCATTTTCTATATTTTCTAATTTAGTGCATAGGATAGTACACTTATCTTTTTTTGGAACATGGAAACTGATGTTATATTCCTCTGTGAACAATTTATTGAACATTTTTTCGCTCAGTTTTAACGGACATTAATGATACACTGTTGATACTTACGACAAAATTTATCATATTTTTAATTTATTTTGTTGAACAAAATATCGGAACAGGCAATAATGAAATACTGTTGCTACTTACGACAATATTTAAAAAAATATGTTTATGAAGAAAATGTTGTAACGGGTTCGTAATTTTGTGTATGCGTGTTACACCGTACGAAACATACAGTTACTTAGATTTACGACGTTGCTAAAAGCTACAAAAACAAAACTTGACCCATACGACTCATAAATTTTACTACAATTTCACTTACGACAAAACAATTTGACTAGATACTTCTTTATTTGAAGAGATATCAAAATTTTAAATATACAGATCGATAGAGGACAAAATTTCCAGTTTAATGGTATAAAAATGTCCCTTACGACATTTCAAATTTCCAGCGTCGATATGTAAGTGTAATTTAAGTGATTCAATTAACATTCAAATAAACAATATCAGAAATATATGTCTGACTGCCTCATTTTAATTCAAAAACAGCTAAACGAATCTAAATAAAATTTGGCTAAGAGATAAATCTTATCCAGGCTAAGGACAAAGAACATAGAACATAAACATAGACTAGTTTAATAACAGAAAAACGAGTGCAAAGCCGCCGTAAGATGCTAGTTATTTAATACCAATCGAGTGCAAATCTGGCAAATTCAACGACGGTTACGAAGCGATGGTGAAAAACGATGTTAAAATTGCACTCGACTTGAAGACTTGATCAACGACTCTGCGAAGTTCTTTCTAATTTCACGACCCCTACCACTTCAAACTTACAAGAGATTTGCTTTTTATGTATAACAACTTATATTTACTTGATTACACTTAGCTAAATAACTATTCTAATATATATGACTGTCTTTTTTGAGAATATTTATTCTCAAAAAGACACAGTCTCTTATTCGTATCTTCGTATTTTTAAACCTCAGATTATGAAACTCTGCTCAGTCATGCTTGAGTAGCTTCTGGCATAGAAACTCGTTACTCAAGCCTAGATCGATGATTGAGCAAGCTTTTATACGGGCCTTAGATTCTATAACATTGTAACTCATGTGGCAGAGATTGTCTAGGCTGAACTCACTTTCTCAGGAAGTACTTTCACTCCTTTCAAGATAGTTTCCGCCTCGCTTTACCATTAACAATGCGCTGTACTTACATCTTATTGCAATGATATATTTACCATTGAGATGCTAATAATATATATTTAAATTCAAACATCAAGCTTTTTGAGGAAAGTCTTTGAATTAAATTAAATGAATCAACTTCTCTACGGGTTTCTCCATAGACAAGTTTCGGAGACTCGATGATATAAAAATATCAAATACAGTACGGATAGACTAGTTTTATCTCAGAAACAGATACTAAGAGATCGATTGAAATTATATTTTTTACAAGCGCCTTGCCTCTTCTCGTAGCTTGCATTGCTTTTTCGTTTATTTATGGTTTACTAGATTTTTCCCGCGGATTCACACGCATTTTTTTACAAAAAAGGCTAGCACAGGACCGTTATGGATAGCATAGCACAAACTTCGGGTGTCCATACCTACAGTGAGTATAATTCTGCTGCGGATGAGCGAATAAAGATGATGATGATAATCATTTCTTTAAATATTTTATATATACGATCTGATAACGTAACACACAAAAAAAAAAGCAAAAAAAAAAAAAAAAATACAAACCAAATGAAGCTAAAAAAAAAAACATTGAGAAGGGGGAAAAAAAATATATTCCCACAAAACCCAAGGACCGAGGGGTCGTCACCCCTCGAGTTGACGCCGGGGTAATGAGGCCAAGCCTCGAGGCCCTCTGTGCCCCCACCAGGGCCGGAAAGAAATTTATTGATTGATAACGTAATTTATAAGTATCTTCTATTTAACCGGTATTTATCATTTATCGGAACAAAATGCATTGATACATGGTTAAAATTGAAACGATGCCATCTGCAGAAGCTTTAAAAACTGTGTAGCAGATAACAACTCTCTCCTACATAACCTATATTTAATTGGAAAGTATTCCAAAATAATTATAATAAAAGCTTTCTTGCCTTGTTACAGCTAAGAGCTAAGAATCCTTAGGTATTTCAGGTGCTGTTGCGGTCATTGACCGAGCCCTTATCTCGTAAGCGTGCGTGTGTGTGTGCGTGCAAGCTGCGCCTGCGACTACCTCATGGCCGCAGCATTATGCAAGTGGAGCTTATCGGAAAAATAATTTTCTTATTGAATGTAATGCCGGCTTCTGCTCGCGACTCCTTCGCGAAATAGAAAGAACTTGATAAGCTTACCAGATTTAGATTTACATTTAAGTAATGAATGTAGCTATTATATATTTACGTAGCAAAGTTATCGACATAGCTCTAAGAGTTAGCAAGCTGAAATGGCAGTGGACCGGCCATATCTAATTCTTGCAATCTTTGCTTGAGCAAAGATGTTATATATTATACCTGTAATATACCTACTTCTTTTTGTAATTTCACTTCGTTGTGAGCTTTTGAATTATAATTTTATCCAACATCTGGCAGAACTAACGCTCTTAAACACAACAACTCTTAAACAGTACCGAGGTACATTATATTAAACCAATAAATCGACAACCCATATAAAAAAACTTAAGAACTACAAACTTCGTCGGAGTGACAACGTTTAATTTCCGACAGTTAAATTAACACAGCAGCACAACCATGCCTGTCGAAAAGTCTTAGCGCGTCAACATATAACTTAGCTAATGGGCGACAGGTGGTAACCCTCAAAATTCAACCCACTGCATCACCGTGGTTGCCATCTCTACCGGTTTTATCAGTTACTATAACAACTACCTACTCATTTTATTTTAAACCATCTAAACGATTTAACCGACGGCCGCTGGGGCAAACGTGTTCTTGAGTGGAGACCACGACTCGGTAAACGTAGTGTAGGACGCCCATCCAGGTGGGATGACGACCTGCGAAAAACTGCAGGTAGATGCTGGATGCGTCAAGCTGAAGACAGGGCGCTATGGCGCTCATTGGGGAGGCCTATGTCCAGCAGTGGACTATCATGGGCTAATGATGATGAAACAATTTAATAATTTAATATTCAACTAAAACATCATAATCTTATTATTAACCTAAACCTATAAAAACAGTTTTTAATCTTACAATTAGTGTGTACCACTAACATAATTTACGACATGACACCATACCTCCAGTCTCAAATATTGTAGTTGGCAACACTCGCCAGATCGGGAAAGTATCAGCACGTTGAGGAGATTGTATCCTTTGACAAATAGTCCCTACAGGGAGGGCGATGCCCAAATACTGGGTGAACAACCTCTTAATGCTACCAGGAGACACTTTATTTTTACCATAGCGTTTCAAGCTCTCTTATAGAATTAAAAAAAGGAATTAAAATAAAGATTTGGTGTCACGTTTTAAATAGAACAATGGCCACCCACAACAAAATCGAGATTGATATACAATACTAGCGGACCGTCCCGGCTTCGCACGGGTATTAGAACCTTTGGCTACATTATTGGAGTTTTAGTAAGGATCCCTAATTTTTTTGAAAATATAATATAGCCTATATTCACCGGGGATAGTGTAGCTTTCCAACGGTGAAATAATTTTTCAAATCGGTCCAGTAGTTTCGGAGCCTATTCAATACAAACAAAAAAATCAAACCTTTCCTCTTATAATATACAAACTTTCGCGTTTATAATATTAAGTAGGATAAAGAATGTCACTTGGGTATTTAATAGTGGAATATATCTGCTCGTTTTTGTACTTTAAGATATCTTGAGCGAGTCTAAACAGTATTTTCAGATCTGAAAAGTGTCTTGAGTTCAATATCGTCCGCTTCCATCCATAATAGACCTTTGCAAAGTTTCTTTATCAGCCTGCCCGTGCTCTCGATGTGATAAGCTCAATATTTCTCGCCAGTCTGTCTCAACCATTAGGATAGAGAACTTATGATTTGGTTATTGTAGTCAGTTTTCGCAAATAATCTGAAAGAATAACAATGAACAAACACAACCACAACAAATTATTATCGTGTCTACAGATACAAAATCAAAGATTATGTAAACGCTTTACTACAAAATAATCAAAAAAGGCGAACAACCTAACAAAAGAGTTTCCATACAGTAAATTGTTATCAAACCTTTGTTGTCAAAAGAGCGTTGCTAGGCAACCACGTTTATTTAGAAAAAATGGCGTATTGATATGCTAGGAATTTTATAGGTACATTTTTCACACCTTGGGTTACATTATTGGAGTTTTAGTAAGGATCCCTTACTTTTTTGAAAATATAATATAGACTATGTTCACCACGGATGTTTAGGCTTCCTAACGGTGATAGAATTTTTCAAATCGGTCCAGTTGTTTCGGAGCCTATTCGTTAAAAACAAACAAACAAACTAAAAATCAAACCTTTCCTCTTTATAATATTAGTATAGATGGGGTTCTTCGGGTTAGCCTATGACATTTACAAATAACGTGGCTGGCTTTATATTTGCAATATAATTGTCTAAATCGGTTCAGTAGATCCAGAGATTACCCCGTACAACCACACAAACTCTCTATAATATTAGTATAGAAAATATGTTTTTACCTAACCAATGGTAGCTCATCATCATGGTAGGTACCACAGGTAGGTCATCATCATCATCATCAGCCTATATTAGTCCACTGCTGGACATAGGCCTCCCAATGAGCTACAAAACGCCCTGTCTTCAGCTTGACGCACCCAGCATTACCTGCAGTCTTTCGCAGGTCGTCATCTCACTTGGTCGGAGGGCGTCATACACTACGTTTACCGAGTCGTGGTCTCCACTCAAGAACACGTTTGCCCCAGCAGCCGTCGGTTCTTCGCGAGATATGGTACAGGTAGGTCAGTCCACTCCAATACACCACATTTTGAATCGTAAATATTTAGTAGATGTTTTGGGTAGATTACAAAAAGGGCTGACAGCAATGATATAAAACTCTATGTTCATCAACATCTGTCATCGAATATCAATAAAAGGCAAGGAAAATTAGGAACTTACCTACAAACTATCAAACTCATATTAAATCACTACATAGTATAGAAGAAAGTCGTTTCCTACTGTCTCTCTGTCCCTACTATGTATGCTTAGATCTTTAAAACTACGCAACGGATTTTGATGAGAATTTTTTATAGATAGAGTGATTCAAGGGGAAGGTTTATATATATATGTATAATACATGCATTTGCAGCCGTGCGAAGCCGGGGCGGGTCGTTAGTCATATTTCTAAATAAATAATGCTGGATAATCCACACAGCATCATCAAACCCTAAGCTAAGCTGAGCTTGTGATATAGGTATATATTTTTTTATTATACATAGAAAGCAGAACACCCGGAACAAATATCTGCAAATCGTACAAACATTTGTCCCGAGGCGGGAATCGAACCCGCAACCTCCTCTGTCGCAGGCGGACCTTTGCCCGCCTTTGCGCCATAGTTAGAAATCGTCATCACAAAATCTCATAACATAACAATCAGCATAACAACACAACATAACAATCAGCATAACAACACAACATAACAACACAACATAACTATCAGCATAACAACACAACATACCAATCAGCATAACAACACAACATAACAATCAGCATAACATAATTTAGCGTGTTTTAAAAAGCCATAAACCGACTTCAAATTTCTAATACAAATTTAAGACTTATATAGTTTTCTCATGGATGTCGTTGTCAGAACTGGACCAAATTGAAATGGGACCACACGGAAAGTACTAGCTTTCAAATAAAAAACCATCAAAATCGAATCATAAAGCACCAAGACCACCAATTCTCTACCAACGAGTCAATCACACTGTCATTCACCATACGTCAACGAATGACACAAACACACACAAGTGTGTACACGTCAGAATTGAAAATACTTCTCTTATCAGTATCCGTGGTATAATTAGAAAGACCGTTGTACAAGTCAAGGGTGCGTTCATCCCAAGTTCAAAGGTCACGGAGTTCATGGCTGTCAGACATTCGCCGAAAATCGACTAATAACTCCTTACTTCGACCTAAGACTTTATTGTTCTTTATTCGCTTTGTATCTGACCGGTTTCTTCCTATAGTTCCAAAATCTGTTACAAATTGCTGAGATTCCCAGACCTTAAGAATTTGATTTATGAATCAAAGTCTAAAGAGAATTTAAAAATTCGTTTCTGGATAAAAGCTAACCGCGCATTTGGTTAATTAGGAACTTGGCATTATTTCACTCTTTCAAATCATTAAACTTTTCAAGGTTATTTTCATAAATCATCGCCGTTTTAAAGTGGCGTGGGTATTATTTCCGTATACCGTAGTACATTGACTCACCGAAACAAGGCACTCTACTTACTTTGATTGAGCTGCCTGTAGATTGTTTGAAACAGTCTGCAGTTATCTCAATTATTTCAATTGTAAATCGTTGAAATTTGCAACTAGTTTAATTTGTTCATATTATTTTAATGTAACTTTCTTTGTTATTAACTAAAATACTTACCAAGTAAGACGTATGTGTGACTCTACGCCAGTATTAATTTTAAAATACTCGCACTATGGCCAAATTTATTCGACGTTATTGAATGAAAAAATAGGATTAGGTAAATAAAAAAAAACTTAATAAGATAGCTCTCTTATTTCCAAATATATTTTATCTCACTTTCCAGACTATAAAAGGTAATAAAAAAGTCTTTAAACTGGAGTAAAAACATAAAACAACATAATTATTTAAAATAAATTTCAGAAAAGTTTACAAGATTTGTCCTGGCAACAATAGTTTTCCGGGATGGCATGGCGTGGGCTGCGTCGGTGTGTGCGCAGGATCGCCTTACAGCTGAAACTCGGGGCGCCTGCCTGCCGAAAACGCAGGTCGACGACCCGGCCAGGAGCGCGGCCGTACATCGCGCCCGAACTAGCTTGATGCTTTGTCTAAGGACCGATGTCACGTTTTCGAAGGACTTATAAGGAGGAATATACGATATTTGTTAAATAATTGATTGTAGACAATTAGTTATTAAACAAATATCTTGAAGTAAATATTATTTTATCTAGAATTAAATATTATTTTGAATAAATATGAAATGAACAGTAAACATCTCACTTATTTGGCATTTTATGATCAGCAGTGGACGTATATGCTGGTGAAAAATATATTAAAAGATAATAATATTAATAATACTATAGCATTTTTCAGAAAACTTAGACTGACGAGTTTGTTAAGTTTGTATGGTACTTAATATAGTTATACCTAACCTGATAAAATCTACTCCTGTAAAACTTGCGTTGTTATATGATAGAAGCTTCTTACAAAAGAAACGATAGAAGACGCACACGGCAACTTATTTATCAACACAATAAAAAACACCCATAAACCATCTGTTTAAAAGTCATAAAATATTGGATTTTTTTATAACGTATTAAAAAATAATAAATAAATAAAATAAATAAAAAATAAATAATGCAGGACAATTCACACAGCATTATCTAGCCCCATGGTAAGCAGAGCTTGTGTTATGGGTACTAGATAACTGATATACATAATACAATACATTAGGTACATAGATAGATATTTTTTTTATTATACATAGAAAACGACCAGAACACCCGGAACAAATATCTGCAGATCGTACACACAATTGTTCCGAGGCGGGAATCGAACCCGCAACCTTCAGCGTCGCAAGCGGACCTTCGCCCACCGCGCCACATCGGTCGTCACTATATATATATATAACTATTAAACTATAACTATTAACTTTTAAATATATATAATTGTACTAAGTAAATTAAAAAAAAATGATACTAAAAATGTTATAATAAATATGTATATAATTTTTTTTTTACGTTCAATACAAACAAACATAACTGACGATACAGCAGGCTTTATCATTATAAATTATACAATAAATAAGAACGCATAATACCAGTCAAGGCAAGTATCAAGATATGGAGGTCGGGGCACGCCGCTCGGTGATATATTTGGTGACATTGAACTGAGTCCATTGCCAACGACCTCTCAGGGAAGCTTTGCGTAATCGCTCCTGTACCAACTGTACACGACCTCTCGATAAAACCTACGTGATCGATTCCAAATCACTGCGCTCTATGGCTCGGCGAGGGCTCGTTCCTTGGGTTCCGGGAAGCGAGAGCTCATTGAATTCGGTACGTATGCTGTTTTATTGGCTGTCTTTGACAACTTTGATAGCGAGAAGCTGAGATTCGTTAGGTTCTGCGCAAAAAGAGGGTTATTTTGCATAAAAGAGCTTAGGTACATTTTTTTTGTGCCTTCTTTTTTCTTATACATGTATTATATATCTTGATTTGAATTATACTTTGCTGAATGGAAAGGTGACTCTACCATATGTTTTTTTCTACATATTTATATGTAACTGTTTGATTTTATTTTTCTCTCTTAGGGATAAGTAACAGTTACACTAAAATATTAAGTACTAGCTGCGCCCCGCGGTTTCACCCGCGTGGTGATATATATTTTGGATAATATACAATATATCTTTATAAATTGTAGCCTATGTGTTATTCTGATGTATAAGCTATATTATTGTAAAGTTTCCTTAAAATCCATTCAGCAGTTTTTACGTGAAAGAGTAACAAACATCCATCCATACTTACAAACTTTCTCGTTTATAATATTAGTAGGATATAGCTTAAACTTATATCTAAAAGCCCCGTTATCCACATCATCATCAGCCTATGTTAGGCCACTGCTGGACATAGGCCTCCCCCATTAAGCGCCTTATCGCCTTGTCTTCAGCTTGACGCATTCAGCATCTCCCTGCAGTCTTTCGCAAGTCGTCATCACATTCTGGTCGGGGGGCATCCTACACTACGTTTACCGAGTCGCAGTCTCCTCTCAGGAACACCTTTACCCCAGCGGTTATCCGCATATTACTATAGGAAGGGGTGGCGTAAATAAAAATGTGGAACGCTTCACGATTTTGCGTGTCATCTTTGCCCAGGGGCCAAGCTTATCTTCTATGTATCGTTCTTAATTTTTGTATTATGTACCTACTGCCGAAGCAAGTACATAACAGTTGAAAATTTTCCACTGCTCAGTTTCTCGTTTATCCATATCGAGGCACTGTGGAGAATGTTGCAAGAGTTGGACCTTCTCAACAATTTCCTCAAGGTCTCTAACGAGCCTAGACCGCCGCCGACCACTTTCACTGTCTACGACCACTAGCAGTACTTGTCTTGCATTCACATCGCGGACGGGCGAAATCACCATCGCTTATTGCTTTATGATACCTTAGTACTTTTTCTAACAAACTTTTATAATGGACCAATAAACCTTAGAAAATTATTACTATTCATGTTTTATCTATTCATAGGTAAATAAAAACACAATATATCACACTATCGCTTGTTGCAATATGATTGGTTCAAAATATATCTAAGAAAACTGTAAAGTTTTCATGCATTTGATTTTGTTTAATAACATTTTATAAAGATTTAATAGTGTTGAATAAATTTTATTTATAAAATATACGTAATAGAAGTACCTCTTCTAACTTGAAACTAAAATATCGGGAATAAATATAGATGTGATAACTAACTACATAAAATATATGTAATTTACAAACAACAATTATTTTAGTCGCAGGTACGTTGCCAATAAAATTATTGTGGGTAAAATGTTATTAATTCAAGTCCGAAAATTCATTCCAAGTGTGGCCGTTCAGTAATTTCACATTTACCTGAAGAAATCTTCGAAAAAGAAATGAATAAGAAGATGCCTTGATCTGAACTGAAAATAAGCTCGAACTCTTTTGGTATCGGAAAAGTGCACTGAGATCGTGTTATGAAATGGAGGTAAATGAACCCGGATGTGTTTTCCGCTGATAAAGGAAATGTGTCTCCGGCTCTGAGATTTTTCTACAGTTTGTACTTTTCTTACAGGAAATCAAGAAATAAAGACATTAAAAATGACAATATTATGTAGGAAAACTTGCAATTTTAATAATTTCTGCAAGAAAATGGGAAAATTCTAGATACTTTCTCCTCCTGCTGAAAATCTTACGGTTGGTGTTTTGTATTTTTATTTAAAAGGTGAGTAATAAACCGAGTAAACAAAGTTATTCATCATAACGTATCATTTAATCCTATTTTAACAGGAAAAATTGGGTTTATTATGATTTTGTCATGGTTTTATCAGATTTTCCTTTATCAATGGGCATATGTCGTTATTTTTTAGCTAATCTATATTACCTGTTGAGATCATTATAACGTTTTGCGGGTCCGTTCCCTGGCGCGAAGGGTCCCGCAGGATCCGGCGGGGTGCGCGGCACTGGGCCGGTCAGTCACCGCTCTGCCGGCGCGCCGCGCGCTCGTTCGTTCCATCTCCTTGCGAATCTGATGTCCTGGTACCCATGACTGTCGTGACGTGTTTTTACTGAACTGGACTGTGACAGTGAGTCTGGACTGTGACAGTGAGTCTGGACTGTGACAGTGGATTGCCTGGACTGTGACAGTGGATTGTGTAGTGAGAAAGTGACTTGGATTTTTGTACTGAGGATTTTGTTTTGGATACTCCTGGTTCAGGAGGCTTCAGAAGGGATTTAAATATTTCAGGTGCATAACTTAGTAAGTATCTACTTATTAGTTCAAATATTGTGATATGCTCTGTAGTAAACAAATAGATTTTTAATTTGATTTTGGCATGCATGTCATCACATTCAGAATGAGTTGTTTTGATCAACAATTATTGAGATTTCGACAATTATTAATCTTATGATACAAATGTCTTTGATGATATATGGATAAAAAAACTAAGTTATATTTAACTAATCTTACTGACACAGTATTTTAAACACAGAAATGTATTATAGAAGGTTTCTAAGGAATATTTTTTGCCTTCTCTTTTCTCAACTTTTATTTTTAATATTGATAGACTGATTCTGTAAAAACTTTTTAAATTTTTGTTAAAATAACAAATACGTCAAGCGTTAAAAAACAATACTTTTCGAAATGAGATGAACTAACGTTAACCAAAGTTGTAAATTTTTACCGTATGAAAAACTAAACGAATGTCGCACAATTTGATGTGCGAGATGAAAAATCTCACGTGTTCACTTCAATCGGTTGAATGAGTACATTGCCTTTATTGGAAGTGCAGGGCGGCGGAAGCTTGAGGGCAGTAATTTCAATCCAACGCTGAGAAATTTAGGACTGACTGTGATTTAAAGAAATTGCATGTGGATGATCATTTATACTCACAATACTCAATACATTAACTCAAATCAAATTTGAATTGGACAGAACGGAATTTTTTGAATGAAAATCTGTCAAAAAATCGTCTCTTGAAACCAACTTCAATCTGATTTGCATTTGAGTATTCAGGGGTCCGACAGAGATTTGTATACATACCAATAAATTATTATAAATGCGTCAGTTTCAGTGCATAGATGGATGTTTTTTACTTCTTCGTTCATTCATACCCTGCAAAAGATCACAGATTGAGCTGGAATTTTGCATAGATGTAGCTCTAATCCCGGAATTCAAACAATAACTACTTTTTAATTAAATATAAAAATAAATAAATAAATCATAAATAATTTCCATTAACTTACCCTTTTACGTTTCCATAGAACCAACGCTGGCGAAGCGGAGGGCAGAAACTAGTGTAAATTAAATCAAAATGACATTTAATCGTCATCAAATTCATTAATTGAAATTCAAAAATAAATACTCCTGATGGACTTAACCATAAGCACTCTGAAAGATGAGTTTTCTACAACTTCCACATTGACGACCGATGTGGCGCGGTGGGCGAAGGTCCGCCTGTGACACAGGAGGTTGCGGGTTCGATTCCCGCCTCGGAACAATTGTGTGTACGATCTGCAGATATTTGTTCCGGGTGTTCTGGTCGTTTTCTATGTATAATAAAAAAAATATCTATCTATGTAATGTATTGTATTATGTATATCAGTTATCTAGTACCCATAACACAAGCTCTGCTTACCATGGTGCTAGATAATGTTGTGTAAATTGTCCAGCATTATTTATTAATTTATTATTAATTAATTAATTAATTAATTATTAATTAAATATATTATGTGTTTGGGTACTTTTTATACATTTTCAAAAATACTTTTTTTTTTCAGATACATCAAAACTTTTCTTCATCCGCCCAAGCAGAGATGATGGAAAAAGGTTAAACGGATAAGAGTGGCCTAAAAATAACAATGTGAGTACCACTATTCTTAACACTTTGAGTGCTGAAAACGCACGGTATGAGTTTTCTACAAGTGTCTAATATGCGTAAATCCACACTAGCGCAGCGGCTGAGAAAATACAGATCTTTGCGACTCAGCAGAGCTGTAATATTTTTCGAACGAAACGCATGTGCGGCGCAACACAACCGCTGTGTAGAGCGGCAGCACGAATTTTTTAGGTAAAAAAAAAGATCGCAGTCGTCGAAAAAAAACCGCAGTCAAAGTGTTAAGCCCACTAGCTTCCCAGAACATCTCCTCGCTATTATAATACGGCATATAATCCCATGAATATGAACCAGTTATAAGATGCCTATACTTCAGATTATGAAATACAGTCCAAAATATCTTCAATAGCATATTTTCCCATCTTAAAGTCTTACGACCAACGGAAAATACAAAGTAAATCAAATAAAATCAATTATTTGCATGAAATACATGTTATAGTTGTTATAAGTAATGAAATGTCATAATTTGCCTTTCTTTAATTCACACAATTCTTTCCATCCAAAGGTTGCCTGGAAGAGATCGCTTCTAAGCGACAAGGCCGCCCATTGTACTTGTCACATGTAATATCTTTCATAATGTTCTGTATCTGGTGTACAATAAAGTATTTTTGTATTGTATTGTATTGTATTGTAATTATACTCTGCTCTACTGGTGTAATTATTAAAATTTAGAATAAATACCTAGGTACTAAAATAAAATAAAAAATACACAACAAAATATACTACATCAAAAATCAAAAAAACTTTTCTACCTATAATAATTGTAGACAATAAAATGTTGTCATAAATTATTTAAAGATTTGACGACCGATGTGGCGCGGTGGGCGAAGGTCCGCCTGCGACGCAGATGGTTGCGGGTTCGATTCCCGCCTCGGAACAATTGTGTGTACGATCTGCAGATATTTGTTCCGGGTGTTCTGGTCGTTTTCTATGTATAATAAAAAATATCTATCTATGTAATATATGTATTGTATTATGTATATCAGTTATCTAGTACCCATAACACAAGCTCTGCTTACCATGGGGCTAGATAATGCTGTGTGAATTGTCCAGTATTATTTATTATTTAAAGCATTTTTGTGTCAATAGTTCACTCACTTGTCTCCTTAACAACGCACAAGGTAATTCTCATAAAGAAAACGAAGTGTTCAGAAAAAATCTACTGAAACTGGACTCTTTTAACTTGATCTGCTATTGTAAAAGCCGAAACCTGTAATATATTGTTTGCCACACGTGTTGAGGCAAAAATGGGAATTAAAGTGGTAAGTAGGTACCTTTCCGATGGGTAAAGAGAATCCTTTTCACAAATTTCATTCATTGCGTATTCTATACAATACATAAATACTCTATAGTAATTCTAGTACCTATAGAGGACATTATCTAGGTACATTCGCACATTATAAAGGGGGTTATCTTTTTGTCTGCCAGACAATGAACCAGACAGCACTTATATACAAAACTAGAATAGTTGTATTTTTTGTCTAGGCAAGAGACTTTTTTATCTGGGTCACTGTCCTATTATTTAGGATAGTAAGAAAATTATTCGAAGAAGTTACTTCTTCCTTTCATGTTCTTGCTGAGAACTCATCGCTCTTGTTACAAAGCTGTAAGTTTTGATGAGCTCCAAGAAACGCCAACTGGTGGTTCCCTAAAAATTTAGTACGTAAATATTTGTTACCTCGTTAGCTATTGCATTCACGCACCAAAACTAAAACTCTAAAGATACGATCGGAATCAGGCGTAAAACAATAAAGCACAGCATTACGACCCGTGACGCTTCCGCCACGTAAAATAGTGCGTTCGTTATTGCAATTTCCATCAGAAATTAGATGAGCTATGAATACAGTCCAAACAAAATTATTCCGTGAAACCGTATACTGTTCTTGTGCACGCAATTTTGATCTATTATTACCAGTGTATTGACAGTAATAAGAGGCATAATTGTGTGCATTGTGTTGGCGGGAATAATGCACTGGTAGTGGTTTACGAGGTCTTTCACCGACCATAGTATATAGGTCAGTGAGATTAGCAACGCTCCTCGGAGCTTGCCGTTTCTCTATTGCGCTGTTTATGCAACACTAGGGGAATGCAGCGACTTGGTCTATGCTGCACTTGTTGGTCAATCAGTAGGACACTCACACACACTCGTTATGTATTCTCAAAGTAATCTATGAACATTAAAATGATTTTATTATTTCTGTTGATAAGACACTAGCACTTTGAGTGCTGAAAACGCACGGTATGAGTTTTCTACAAGTGACTAATATGCGTAAATCCACACTAGCGCAGCGGCTGAGAAAATACAGATCTTTGTGACTCAGCAAAGCTGTAATATTTTTCGAACGAAACGCATATGCGGCGCAACACAACCGCTGTGTAGAGCGGCAGCACGAATTTTTTAGGTAAAAAAAAAGATCGCTTTCGTCGAAAAAAAACCGCAGTCAAAGTGCTAGCTTCGCCCGCGGTTTCACCCGCGTGGTGATATATATTTTGGATAATGTACAATATATCTTTATGAATTGTAGCCTATGTGTTATTCTGATATATAAGCTATTTTATTGTGAAGTTTCATCAAAATCCATTGAGTAGTTTTTGCGTGAAAGAACAACAAACATCCTCACAAACTTTCACATTTATAATATTAGTAGGATTAAGACAGGGCGCTATGGAGCTCATTAGAGGAGGCCTAATATCCAGCAGTGGACTAATATAGGCGGATGCTGATGATTGCAAATTATGCGTGTATTCTACATAGAAAAAAAATTGCCTGGAAGAGATGGCTTCTAAGCGATAAGGCCACCCGTTGTTCTTGGTTCATGTAATGTATTTTTGGTGTAGGTACAGTAAAGTATGTATTGTATTGTATTTAATAAATCCTTAGAATATACCTCTTTTCTTAGCAGTTATTAAATACAGGTATATAATACGTATAATACAATACATACTACAATATAACCGATAAATTGGATGGATTATGTACAAGCACTCCATCTCTTTATTACTTAAGTAGTATTATAATCATTAAATTAAAACTAAATTAGTCTAAGATTTTTTTATTCTTACGAATATTATGGATCTATGTTATCTGAAAAATAAATGAATTATTAATATTATTATTAATACATATGTATATCTAAATAATAGGCTTACATATCATGTTTTAAAACTAAAGTCATTTAAAACGGGATATTTACCATGATTTGATTTTTGAGTATTCCAACGTCACGTAATAACCGGTTATTCCGTGATCATGGCGCATGAAACTGTGCCGAAATATTGGAAAACTCAAAAATCAAATCATGGTAAATATCCCGTTTTAAATGACTTTAGTGTTAATAACCATGATAGTTTCAGAAGTTTATATCATGTTTTGTTACGAATATTTACCAGGGCCTTGTAGTTTCAGATTGGCAAAATCTTTCAGCTCACTCTCAACGCGGTAGGCATTGTTTCGCCTTATCTTACCAATATTATTGTGGTCATACATGTCCCACTTTCAACCCATAAAATTATGCAACGATATGATTTTATTGCTCATTAATAACTAGGCACTCCGATTGGCTATGAAAATTAAATTGAAATCGCTTAAGCTTTAACTTATCATATCGAGCTTTTTCGTTTAACTCCTTGCTAAATAATACAGTCAAAAGTTAGTAGATTTAATTGTGTAGATATATCATCCTTATTGTATGAACAATGTTTGCAAATGCCCATACATAAACATAACCTAAAATTGTGTTACCGCGTCTTTTTATACACTTACGAGTACTTGTCGATTTGAGATCATTTTTTCAATAAATATTGCTTACAATTATACATTTATATAATTATATTAAAGCAAGTGATTTAGTCGTGATTTTTTACAAACATTTCATTCAGAGTTCGGCTAGTGTTTAGTAAGAGCATCAAAAAACGTATAAATTTGTCGAAAAAATTCAAATACGCGCTCATGTAAAGCTTTCCACTCTAGACCAGCATTTTCAATACCAATTTTGTAGTATTTGTGTTACATTCTCTAAGTATAGGCACGATTATACTCTTGAGTTATTTGATTTATTGTGAATTTTAGAAATTCCTCAAAAAGGGCTTTAACCTAAAGCTTGGAACCATAATAAGGCGTGAGTTCAACAGCAGCGGAATAGGGAGGCTTATGAAAAGATCCTAAACTTTCGATTCAACCTTTTTCTTGAAAAAATGTCTCTCAGAAAATAATAAATTAACAATATTAGACAATCCAGCCTCATTAACACAAAGTAAGAAAGTGTACCCACTCGTTTTGTGAAGTTAAATTTTTTCAGAAGAAAAAATAACAAAAAGTTTAGTTAACTTATAAACTTCTTGGTTTGGGGAAAAGTGAGGAAAAGCGTATTCATTTGTGTCTGTCCCGTGATCCCCAGACCAGACCCGCCCTACATTTCGGCGAGGTCGCCGGCCGATCGTGAACTCTACACCTCGCTCGATTGCCGAATGGCGACTTTTGGGCGCTTTGTTCAGTTTCCTGACACGATTGTTGGATTAAACGTTTTTGATTCCTATGCAGGCGTTTTAGGCTATTTAGGTATAGTCGGTCGGCTAGATTAGCACTACGTAGTATAAAACAGAGTCGCTTCCCGCTGTCTGTCTGACCCTATGTGTGCTTAGATCTTTAAAATTACTATACGAATTTTGATGCGGTTTTTTTAAATAGATAGAGTGTACTCAAGAGGAAGGTTTATAAATCACTTAACACACAGATTTCAACGAGGGTTAAGCCGCGGGGCGCAGCTAGTATCTACATATATAATCGGACTCTTATCTAGGTTGGTTTGTTTGGCTCTAACATTAACAGTTTTCGAATGATATCAGAATTTTGTAAGAGAATAGAGAATAGTTTTTGAAAATTCAAATATGCGGGCTGTTACTTTTAAATCTCGGTAGAGCATTATTAACTTTACGTTAATATAGAGCCTATTTTGTGTGCTATAAATAAATTACACCCAATTTAACCTCATAAAGTTATTAACATTAATATATCTATATATATAAAAGAAAGTCGTGTTTGTTACTACACTTATAACTCGAGAACGGCTGGACCGATTTAGCTGAAAATTGGTGGAGAGGTAGCTTAGAACCAGGAGTCTAACATAGGATACTTTTTATCATTTAAACAATTTGACACATAGATTTCCACGGGGGCGAAGCCGCGGGGAGCAGCTAGTTACATATAAAAATATCAGGAATTTAAAAAAAATCTGAATTTCCTGGAGTTATTCTGAAAGCCTAAATACATATCCATCACGCACGTTACTTTATCACTGTAATTTATTATCCGAAAGGTACCTTCGTCCCGTGTCAGGGATATTTCGGCATGCCCAGGCACCCCTCTCATCCAAGCCGCCGCACGAGGCGGGTCAACGACCGTGGCAGCTATATAGGTCAACTTCAGGCGCCTCCGTGTCTCTCTATTATGTCAGCCTTGTCTTTTTCGTACCCGCAAATCTATACAATACTTCGAGACCAGTTAAAACGCGAATACACCCTTTACATTGCTATTATAACCGGTTTAATGAATAATTCAAAGGGTTAAAAATAAATTTAAACAGGATCGGATAACAATATGCAAAATAACCGATCAAGTTAGAAAGCTAGGCCGTTGATCTTGTTTGCAGTGCATTTGATACCGTGTAACAATAGCCACGCCACAATGGCTATTGAACTGAACCCAGGAAGTTCAATCAGGACCGTGATTGAGTATTTCAACTGGTCATAACCTAAGGTTCTGTTAATTCAAATGCTTAGCAGATGCCACGCATCGTAGAGCAGGGAACACTTAACCTCGTTTGTTGGTTAACTGCATTATAACCCTGATAAATTGTAGAGTTACATTCTTCTTACAGTTTTGTTTGAAAGAAGGGGCTGTTGTGTTTGGTCGGGTTATAGTGATGCATTGGTCGGCTGCTGCGCACAGGCAAAAGGGAAAGTGGTTGGAGCTTCCTGCTTGCACGCGGAAGTGTTTAGTTCAGTACTTACACGTAACTGCGTTGCTGCGATGGATCTGCATTCTAAAATGAATGGCGACGATGCTTTGGTTGTTACGTTACCCACTATTTTATTTAAAAAAAACCGATGAACGTATTATGCAGTGCGTTGCACAAACTTGACAAGCGTTTTTTTTAAATTTGCTACGCAACCTCAACTCTCCAGACTCCTTATAGGAGCCTTAAAGCACAACGAAACGCGTCACTACAAAATGACGTCGGAAATT
The DNA here is from genome assembly GCA_943735965.1 of Eupithecia abbreviata. Classification (NCBI taxonomy): domain Eukaryota; kingdom Metazoa; phylum Arthropoda; class Insecta; order Lepidoptera; family Geometridae; genus Eupithecia; species Eupithecia abbreviata. The sequence goes on from OX030976.1 coordinate 10,347,548, forward strand.
CTCATTTCCAATTTCAAATTAGATCTCACGTGTTCCAATATCAAATTAACTAAAGCAGTTAGATAAGGCCTATTTCACGCCGTCAACTGTGTCAGTCAGGGTCAATCAAGAGCTTCTCAACCACAATGCGTTTACTTTCGAATGCAAGTAACGTTCATTCACGACTCTCGACGAAGCGGAAACAAGGCATCATGGTGAAAACTCATTGCTATCATCAAACAATACGCTACTTAAGGTACGTACACAAGACACAGGCATTTGACTGATATGATGAGTATCCGAGCTATTGTATTGTGTTGCATCACTGAAATTATTAGAATTGAAGAGTTATTTCAGGGAAATTGTTAATATTTGTCTTTAGGGATCAGTCTTATGATAATATGATAAACGGGTTATTGTTTTTTATCTCATTGGGGGTAGTACCCATAATCTCCTCGCTGGGCATGCGGGTTGGGGATCGCAGTTCGGTGGTAAATTGTTCTGCTTGAGGCGCTGCTGCCCGCCCCCCGGTGGATATCCCTTGTCACCTCTTACGACATGAAGAGTAGGGGTGGTGCAAATTCTAAGCCACACCACCACCCGGCGTAAATTGTTTAATTTCACGCAAAATAAAATTAAATTACCTTAACATCTTAAAACTACAAAAAAGGTCAGAAAAATGTATTAGTTACCATCAATCTACTCGCATTTAAACGTGTTTTCCCATCAGCCGTCAATGCCGCGATTGTTTCGTGTGAAGTGTGCCTAACCTTCCGCGTACTTTCTCCGCGTCCGCTGCACTTTGCTTGCACTATCACGGAATACGTAATAGTTGTATGCAATGTAATAGATTTTCACTTTATTTATAATTTGTGCTAAGTTCCGACAGTTCAATCGAAGATAGATTATAATTTGCAATGTAAATATTTGGTAAATAAGAAAAAAATAATATTGACTGACTTATTAACCAAATATTTATATTGGAAAAAGTGTAAATAAAGTTCCTATTTAATTTCGCTAGTCTAATTTTCGAGATGACTTGACTACATTTTGTTTTTTGCGTGTAACATAATAATTAATGTTCATATGTGTGTAGGTCTAACTCTTCTGTAAAAAATCAAAATATACATTCTCCGGTGAATGACATGCATTATACTTAACTGTCTAAATACTCCTATTTATAATGTACTTATATACCCATGTACCATATTAAATGTACCATATTATGTAGTACGACTACATGATATGGTACATTTAACTAGAGTCTAGTTGACTCAAGTTTACGACTACATAATATAAAACAAAGTAGCTTCCCGCTATCTGTCTGTCCCTATGTATGTTTAGATCTATAAAACTACGCAACGGATGCATGAATAAAGGTAAAATGCCATAGGAAAATCTGCAATCAATATGAAATAAATAACAGATCGTTTGTTCCGGCATACGAGGCGAGAGCTTGCGGCTGCGACACGCAATGCATTTCTACGGCGCTATACATCTTGCATTCTAAAGAAAGTAAAGATGATTTATCGACTAATTCAAACCGTATCTCCGGGTAGGTATCTCCCTGATCTGAACTACGCTATATTTGCTACCTGGTATCGAAAGCCGGGATGTAGTTTCTGTCTGTTTACTTAAATACTCAGCGAAAAAGCGCGGACAGCGCGAAACCCGAGCGAAGCACAAACGTTTAGAAAATCAAATATTTATTGATTTGAAAACTACTTCGGTCCGCGCGATCAAAAATCTTGCGGTCGTAAGCAAAAATAGGTACTATAGTATAGGTAGATATACTCTGATATCCTAGAAAATCATAATCCGGAAAATTCTAATGTGATCCGGATTAATCAGGTAATGCCAATACCATATTTATTAATTTTATTTTATTCGGTACAACATTTTGTTCGAAATGAAAATATTCGAACTATTTTCTGTCAGTCTACCGTAAAGTTAATTAATTGGTCTACCTCACTACAAGCAATATGTGGAATGGCGAAATCTTATGTCCATCAGTTCGCGGTTAGAATTACATGAGAGAGCTCAATACAAGCTGGGTTGTATGATGCAATGGCATTTGATATTACGACTTTACGAGCTAACGTGACACGGATATTGAGCCATGGCCGGAAAATATTCTCAGGGTATGAAAATAAAGATCAATTTAATATAGTTTTATTACTTAAACTTATAGGCACGCCTAGACTGAATATATGATATGGCGGGACGAATTTGACTCTTTGTTTGTTTTTTTTTTAATTTGAATTCAGACAAATGACAGATTCATAATGAATTTGTAAGTACCTACTACATGAACGTGCGTGAAAATTACAATACAAATAGAGGTGTATGAAATAAACCAGTTGTATTTACGAGGGAATTAATTTGGAAGTCCCGGGTAAATGGATAGATTTATGGGATATCATTATTATGAAATAACAGAGAACAGAATAATCAAGTATCAAGAGTTAAATGACTGAAAATACGTAACTCTTTCTACCGATGTAAATTGGAATAGATCCTGCTTAGACAGTGCTTATTTTGAATGCCATCTTATTGACAAACACTCGTCTCCGCGAAAGATCCCCGCCACCTATTGAGTAATAAGGTACAGAAGAGTTTTTTCTGGTTTGGAAAACGCCCCATTAGTACGACAATCGACTATCATGGCTCACATAACGCTCGGAAAGGGGGATTCAAAAAACGAGCTCAGTGGCCTGGGTTGCTTCAGTTGCCAAATTAAATATCAAAATATTTGACCGTGTGAAATGTCTATAAAGTGTCATCCACACATTGTGGTGACGCATAGGTTGGGTACTCGGTTATATAGTCACATAGTTTCAAATGTTGTTTTGCATAGAAATATCAAATAAATCCCACGGATCGAAGAAAGCAATGTTGGTAACATTCACATGATTAGTTCTCAAAATAAACTGGCCAATAATAAACGAGACGCGAAAAATAGACGCTTGCGCACGTGACCTGGCCGGATTAATGATTCAAGATCAACTTTCATTGATAAAAAAAACTGTAGTTTTTTGTGATTTCGGCTTTCTTAAGTTAATAAGCTAGCAGTTTGGCGCATATTGTAAGCCATTTGCTAGCATCTCACGTTAAAACAAACTACGAATCAATTATAATTTTGGAATCTATTGATATTGAGAGTAATTACAAAAATCAACATAATGTCGATAAACTCCGAAACAACAATTGATTCAAGTTGTTTTACCGAAGATAAATAATGGCTTAAAGTATGTATACGCAAAAGCTCTTACCTACTGTAAAAAATTCTTTTTAAACCTAAAATATGCTAAAAACCACGTTTTTTTTCACGCGTGACACCGAGCAGGTAAATATGACTATAGTAATACTTGTATGACTTTCGTCCAAGTGAGTGACTCATGTAACTTATACAACTCTGGATCACTGAAACTCCTCTTTTCACATGCAAAAAGAAAACATGCTGCCAAAAATAGATGATAGAAATAGAACTCACAAAATATACCTACAGACTTCAGTCTTATTGACTAAACTTCCAAAAATTTCCTCAGTCTAATTCAGTACTTTTCCATAAGTCAACTGTTCTGTAAAGACTTGTAAAGTGAATGCGCATTAACTCTAAATGCTATTGACCGCTGTGCTCCGGAAGATGGGTGTTCGATCCACAACGTGCGTAGGCTGTGTCAACGCAGACGATCACGAGACTTAAGACTAAGACTACCGCGAGACGATTTAAATTCTGTAACTACGCAATTGCGTGTGTCGTTCCCGCCATTGTTAATACAAAAAAAATGAAACGGTACAAGCAATTTGTGGATTTTGGAAAATTTAAATAGGCTTCCTGTGTTAGCCTGTTTCAGGATTTTATTCAGAAAAGGTTTTTACTGACTTTTCAACGAGACGGGAAAGTAAGAAGGTTTATACAAAAATTTGTGTTTTTTACACGATATCTTCGCCAATTGTTATCCGATTTTGATGATTTTTTTCATAGGTATATTTTGTATTATACATAAAATTATCGTAGGCCACCCCACGATAATTTTCTGTACAATACATAAAAGTTTTATTTCCGAGGTGACATAGAAAAAAAAACCGTTTTTTATTCAAACAACAATTAAACATAGTTAGTCTTTCAATTCAGAATTAAAGGCAGGTAATCAGTTTTGATAGTGTAGCAAAGTGCTGGGTAGGATCTGATATCGATATTATTTTTCATCTTCTTTGCAACTGCTTATTGCTGTTCTTAGCCTATCTTCACCTTTTGAAAGATACCGTCAATGCAGAGACACAAGAACACTGGAAAAGTAAAGTATATTGCAATGAATGAAAACTCTGATAAGAGCTGACGTCGATAGTCTTTTGTTATTGTTCTGATACAGCGTATGCGTCTCTTCGAATGGAGTTCATTCATTGAAAATATAAATACCAGACCAATAGGTAATCTTCTATACCGAATATACCAATATCATTACTTGATTAATGATTCACTTTCCATTACCTTTTATTTCAACAACTTCTTCACTATAGAATTTGATTACAAAATTCTGAATTTTGATAATTGCTATGCCCCAAGTTCTCATTCGAGATTTCCATTTACCGATTTTCCCAGTCATACTTAACTCGCATTTTCTACAATGAAACTTATGAGAGCTAACTCAAACGCTTACAGATTTTCTGTCTGGCCTTGGACTTTTGTATGAATATGAACCGCTAGTGAATCCTGGTAAGTTATTACTGTTTATTCTGTATCGTGACGTCACGGGATCGCCGGCCGCGGCACAGATGCCGACGTAGTCAGTAGGCAGGGTTCATCGCCACTCTTGTACCAGGTGCGTTCACATTGAGCTTCGGCAGTTTCCCGTTTTCCGCATTGTATTGTCGTTTTTCTAACTAATCGGAAACTGATTTTGTAGTTTCCTGTAAAATTACGTTGCAGACATTGCAGTAGTCTGCAAAGGCACTAGATGACAAGTCTAATTAATCCTTATGCTAAACAAATTAAATACCTATATAAATTAAATTTATTGTAATTGTTAATATGAATAATGTAATTTGACCGTGAATGTAATTTTAACTATACTTTACTCTTAATATGGATTTAATTGTTTGTATATAAACGAATTTTATTTTATTTTATTTAAAATGACTTGGCTTCTAGCGGTCTACATGATCTTCAGATTTAATTATTAAAGCAACTTATTTTTTCATTAAAATAGTAGTGGTAAGTATAAGGAACATTAGTAATCGTAGTCTGATGAACCTTACCTACCATACCAAGTATCGAAATCATAATATCGATTAATAGGTAGGTAGGTAGGTGTGTACTTACTCATTTAAACTCTCTGGACCCTTGAAAGTGTTCCATGCCCCTTTTTAGTAGAGCTTAATTATCAAAGTGAACAAAGACGGTATTACCAGTCACCCCATGATAGGACCACCTGGCATAAATTTGGGATAAAGGGTAAATTTACCTCGTATGTGTTTCGAGAACGACGTGATGAATACGAGGAGTGACAAAATAGGGGTGTTTTTATTTATATCTGGAGGCTAGATAGTATTTTTAGCATTTTTCCTTCTAAACCTCTGCGAAAAACCTGAATGAAGACCGAAATAACCACCATTATCGCTCAATGCAAACAACGAATCATAGCATTAAAGTGTGAACAACAGATTTGAATAATGGAATACGGTAGCGCCGTGTCCGCTAGAGCGAGATGGCACTACGTCTGTGAGCTCCGCGCAGCTGTGCTAAGGACGGTCGGTGACCCCGCGGTGTCCGCCGGTGAACTCCCAAACGCGCGTATATTTTTATTGTTCCTCAGGCCTGTGATGTGATGCTTTCGCGATTAATTCGATCGCCGTGGTTTTTTTTTGTGCGCTGCATGGCTAAGGTACGTGCATTCTGCTTTTTGATCGATAGTAATTTGTTTTTATGTCACTTCATTGATGCTCTTCTTGTTGGTGTTGCTCATTTGTTTATTTAGACTTCATATTGCACTTATACGTGGTTCATTTAGGAGTTTCTTTTTACCTAAAGTATTTTCCAATAGCATCATTTGGTTATGGTTATATTATAATAACCTTATGGTTTATATGATTATAAGTTTGGTAAGAAGGTTTATTTATGCTTTAAAATCTTCATGTTGATGTCGATCTAGTTTACTAAGACAGCACATCTAAATTTTAGTCATGTTCTTTGAATCTTTAGTGAGAAGATGTAGACTAATATTCCAAGAACTTTATCCGTAGACCCATAGATCAGATTACCTACAGAATTCTCAATAATCACCCGGCCACCTATGCAGACATTCTGAGAAGAGTCTAAAGTCAAAGTATCTATTCATAGACCATAACACCTATGCGAATATCCGCAGATAGAATAGCTTAGCTCATTAGTAGAACCTTTGTTTGAGCATCTCAATATCTCGATATATGTAAATAGTTATTATTTTGAGTAATTGCGATCACTTCTAGATTAAGATATTTACATATAAGGTGTGTCTTACCTTACTTTTTACTATTTTATTTTATAACAAAAACTTTTATAAATTTGGATTTTTTTAAACCGCTTAATTTTTTTTAAACCCACATGCCTGAAGGTAGAGTTCATGCTTAACAAGATATTTTAAACACGACTCGCTTTTCCCTTTTTCTGTTTCTCCAAATGAAATGCCGACCTAAGGTAGATAGGAAACCAGACGAGAATTTTGATACCTCATTACCAAAAATACTAGAGCCTATTTAATGCTTGAACGTAATAAGGGTCCGTAAATCATATAGAAATCGGCTCACACACATAGAAGCTTTTCAAGTCCCGTCGAAATCAAAATCTTTTGGGATATGTTATTAAATTTCTTAGAGATTACCCCGAGTGCGAAGGCTAACGCACTATAACAGACCCATAGTATATATACAGTAACTACCTTAATATGTGGTTATCTATGGTAGGTAGGTAACTCTAACCACTCTGTCTTCCTATGTCGGGAACCAAACCATACCAAACTCGAAGCATTGGTCAACCGTACAAGGAGCTGACATTGAAAATGACGTCACACTGACGACGTAGTGGATTCCATTCCGAACAGTACTCGGGTCATTAGCCCCGGCGGGTACTTAGTATACTGCATGGCTATGGAATCATCGGTACAAATTGAAATAATAATATGTACTTTCCTACTTTGGTATGGGTACTGGGTACATACTTATTGATTATATTATGCGTGATATTTTTATTACATTTTTTAACGAGCAGTTAAGAAATGTTTAAAATAGCATTTGATGATTTTTGGAATAGAAATGCCCCCAAATTAAAATAAAAAAAACATATATAACCGCTGACCAGAAAAATCATACTTCGATTTTACATAAATATTTTACCCACAGGTCGGAGACATAAAACAGTGATCAAATCCATCTTCCTCTTTAGATCTGGGAATATTCAAATCCAGAACTTCTTAAATAAAAAAAATCATGAAATGGCCAGTTCTTCACAGGCTCACAGCGCTACGTCAGAGCAAAGCAGTTGCCAACATAACAAAAAAAAAAACAAAAAAAACGAACTACGATTGTATCATAACTTCCTTAGAAAGTAATCATTTAGTACATTAGCATGTAAACAACGCAACGGTGTGATTGGACTGCTATCGGGGCATGTGTGAGACCGAGTCATTGTCACGTACTCGCCGGCTAGTGTTTACCGGTGTTATCAATAACAGGAGAAGGACTGTGGCGTAGCCGCAGATAGATTTGCAGCTAGTGAAGCTATTTGTAAAAATATATTTTATAAGCGTGCGTGATGTTCATTTTCTTTATTCATGACGTCATTAATCCAGGACTCTGTTGTACGAAAAGTAGAGGATGAGGCCAGCTTAAGGAAATTATTCAGAATAATTAAAGGCACCAAGTTTCATACCAGTTTATAATATTAATTGGTTACGTTCTGGCATTTTTATTCAAACAAGAAAACGACAAATTACAACTAGGAAGTCTACATTGGAAAAAGTAATCTAGCTTAGATATTATGTATGCCTAACGAGGTAACCTAAAAATTTCGAAAAAGGATACGCTCGACACAATGAAGGCGTTGTTAATTAGGCCGTTTTTTGTCCAAAATCTTGACAAATACATAATATGTATGAGCATTCAAAGTTCTCCTATTTTTTTTACCATTAATACTTTGTACATTTGAAATTGTAGTTTTGTATCGCATATCTTCGAGTGGTCGAAAACGCTAATAACACTGTGGGTTCAAGTTCGTAGCGACAATGAACTTGGACGGTCATGACTCATGCATCAGCCATCGCTGTTACGAAACCATAAACAGGGCATCTGTGCGAATGTAACCGTTCCTAAGGGCTGTCTACCTTTTAATTCATTCTACAATATTCTTCCGGCACTTCGATTGTTTATTTCGGTGTCTGGATTGAGAAAACTTAGTGTTGTGTTAAGTGTACAATCACGGAGTCTTCAAAATCTAGAGTAAGTTTAAGTTCCTTCTTGGTAATCGTGCTCTAACTCTTTACAATTTAAAATATAAACTTTATCATAAACTTGCTTGCAATTCGGCTGCAGTACTGTGATTATTATTTCAGGACAGTTATGAGTCTCGCTATATTTGAAGCAGGTAAATTTTTTAATTGTTTAACGCTTCTCAAATAACACAATGATCGGACTTATCTGCTCTTCTCGCTTAAAACAACACATTGATTGGGCTTATCATTTCTGTTTTATAGGTTTTCAAATGTCACCCAAGGTGTAAAACGAACAACTGAGCGAAACCAAAGCAAGGTTACCAATATTACAGAGTCCTCTATCATGCATCACATAATTTATTTTTTTAAATAATCATTTGTTTAATCAGTCTTATACTCTCTACCTTTGGGCAGGGCAGCCCGAAAACAGAAGGCGTTTTTTGTCTTGTTTTACGCGTAAAAAGTACGGACTTACAATACATATTGAAAGGAATATATTTATGATAGACAACAGTCTTTTATTAATACACTTTGGACATTACATACATAGTCTACTTTGTTGCTTCAAAAATATTGTAAAGGTCTAAGTTATGGTAAAAACGTACTTCAAAATAAACCTTGTTAAAGCCGTTATATTAAAAGTAAACAAATAAAAAAAAACACGAAATTTTTTCAAAATCTTTGACTTCATGAAATTTTAAATTGAAGCAAACGAAAAAAATCAAATACACCTTATTTTTATTTGATTAGAATTTATTATAATTTGATTTGTCTAAGAGCTCATTTTGTAATCCTTAAGAAGTATTTTTTTGAAATCTGAACTCTAATTGGTTTACACTGGGCCAGTTAAACCTCATAATTCCGGCTATCCCGCCTCTGGTAACCCTATCCGCAAACAAGGCACGACCACGAGCGATCATTGCCCGTTTGCCCTTGATCAGGCGTAGGCTGACAGTTTTAATTTGTCATTACTGGACTTAATTATATTCGAGGAGACTTTGCTAAAGGTGTGAGGATTTAAGGCATCAAATTTAAATTGGTGAGTGATAAAGATATATCTCATAAGGCCTTGATGAATTCACAAAACATGAATTAAGTCATTTATTGAAAGTAAGTTTAAAGTCATTTACAGAGTGGGTAGTAGGTATAGGTAGCTTATGGAAGTCTAGATTTTATTCTTCGGTATTGTACATATTATGAATATTTATTTTATTGCACATAGGCGAGGTTAACCCTGACAAATTGTATCGAATCATAATTAGTCTTAAATAGGCAAATAACCATGTATCTATATAAGACATATAAGAGATGAACATAGTAGTGGTTTCTTTTTCACTTCTAGCGGACAAAAAATTTAAGTGAACAGTAAAATAATTTTATTTGATAATAATTTAATGTATAAAATATGACTTGTCTAAGTGCTTTTTTGTAAGCCTAAAGAATTTTGACTTTTGACGAAGAGGTTACCTAGGTTTATTTTGTCTTTCGTATGAATAAAAAAAAATGTATTTACTATAAGAATAAGTTTCCAATTCAGTAAATTCAGTAAATTCAATTTATTCACCATAACATTATTACTAATATTGGCATGTCAATTAAGACTACAGTACAATGAATACTCTTAAATTAAATTAAATCCTAAATTAGGTACAATAATATAAGTATAAACAATAATAACTTATCACAAATTGACAAATGAGCACGTTAAAAACTCGTTAATGCTATAAAATGGGTTACATACTAAAAAGTTATTTATTTTTGCTTTAAATTCCTGAAAATTTGTGATTGATGTGATTATCTTATCAATTTCTAATAAAGAATATTTGTACCTATGTAGTATTGTTATGGTAGAGCATCCGTAAACTAAATATGATTTAACTAATATCATTATCTTACAAATGATACAGGTTTATGTCATTATCCTAGTGACGTAATTCCGAAGATTCAAGGGCGAGGTATTTCTGTGCATGTGACCTTGTGCATAGTTCGCAGGTCGATGATGCGGTGTTCTAGCTAACGGCTGTCTGGGATATTTTACGTTAACAGGACTGCGGTTTTTTTTCGACGACTGCGATCTTTTTTTTTACCTAAAAAATTCGTGCTGCCGCTCTACACAGCGGTTGTGTTGCGCCGCACATGCGTTTCGTTCGAAAAATATTACAGCTCTGCTGAGTCACAAAGATCTGTATTTTCTCAGCCGCTGCGCTAGTGTGGATTTACGCATATTAGTCACTTGTAGAAAACTCATACCGTGCGTTTTCAGCACTCAAAGTGTTAAGTTTTTGTCTGTCTCCTTTAGACAAAGTATTTTTTTTATTTTGGGTCCGCTTGTGTTGCATTTTTATAATATTAAAGGTATTCTTATTTTTGAACATTATTTGGAGTTCCTCTGTTATCTATTATAGATAACAGAATATTTCCGGTTAAGGTAAAAAAATAAACTAGGTACCTTTATGCTTTTTTTTATTATGAAGCCAGATTGAAAACTATATATACATTTTGATAAAATTATTATCATTGCTTTACCAGTTTATCATCGGTAAACTGGTAAAGTCTAATTTGGAAAACGGAAGATGATTGGGCTCGGACCTTAACACTTTGACTGCGAACTTTTTTTTCACCTAAGCCATTCGTGCTGCCGCTCTACACAGCGGTTGTGTTGCGCCGCACATGCGTTTCGTTCGAAAAATATTACGGCTGTGCTGAGTCCCACAGATCTGTATTTTCTCAGCCGCTGCGCTAGTGTGGATTTACGCATATTAGTCACTTGTAGAAAACACATACCGTGTGATTTCAGCACTCGAAGTGTTAAAGAACCGAAGATCGGCGAACATTCGTTATCAAATTGACTTGACTGGCCGTCTTTGATATTAGCAATATGTATCTGGTTTGCTGTTCTCAAATTTTTATTTAATGACGTCATGCCAATGTCAGTGCCAGTGTCAAAGTATAGAGTTTGTTGTGTGTGAACAGTGCTGGTCTCAAGACCGTTGCATAAACACTGATGCGAAAGCAATAATATTTGTGTATTTCATCCGGTGTCCCCTGGCTGTTGTCAAAGTTAAACAGTATTTTGTTCACATTGTTTATTGGTTATGTTAAGTTATGTTTATAAATAAGTTCGAATGGGATTTTTTACGTACCTGTAGTTTCAAACAGCTGTAACTATAACTTCTCTTAATACTTTAGCCACAGAATAACCATTAACACTTTGACTGCGGTTTTTTTTCGACGACTGCGATCTTTTTTTTAACCTAAAAAATTCGTGCTGCCGCTCTACACAGCGGTTGTGTTGCGCCGCACATGCGTTTCGTTCGAAAAATATTACAGCTCTGCTGAGTCACAAAGATCTGTATCTTCTCAGCCGCTGCGCTAGTGTGGATTTACGGATATTAGTCACTTGTAGAAAACTCATACCGTGCGTTTTCAGCACTCAAAGTGTTAAGTGTTCATGTATTTATTGACATACTAATTTCTGACCGTGATTTTGTACACGTTATTTCTATGGAAACTTTTCTAGGTTATTTATATGCGATGGGAACTGTTTATGCGATAAATAAAGCATATGATTCCATGCTTAGAACTACATATGCAACACATCTATGCATTTCAGCCCGAGCGGTTTAATAGTTATGACATGAAGAGGTTACAAAGATCCATCCTTCCATCTAAACATCCAAACTTACGCATTTATAATATGGTTCTAACTTTATCTGTCTCTCTAAGGTTTTATGGAAGAGAACTCTTTATAAGGTTAAGCTCACCCTTGTTATACTATGTACATATGTATATATTAAGATGAAATATATATACTAGAAATTATAATGTTTAATATGTTAAATAGTAATGTGTTCAAAACTTACAACAACGGGCTATGACCAAGTGAACATGAACGGTAGAGTTCACGGATTTTGTCAGGAATCTTTGAACCAGGTCTTTGACCAAACGATGCTAGGAATAATCCAACTTCAATCGCGTCTCAAATTCCCAAAATCGAAAGGCGACAGTTCCCGAAGAAAGCCGAAGGCTCCCGAAGGAATGACAAGCATTTTCCTCGGAACGCGGAAATCGTCGGCACATGTTGAAAATACTAGTGGCCATTGACCCCGTCCTGAACCCAGCTGTTAGTGGATCTAGTCGCATCTTGACTCATTTATTTACAGAAATTCCATAAAAGTTACTAAAAAACATACCTAGGTGATGAAAATTATAAACAAACCCTAAAACTATGCCCTAAAAGAGAAATATTCTAAGCAAGGAGTTTTGAACTATATAAAGACTTGATAGAGGTTGTATATAAATAAACAATAAATCTTTAATGAGAAGTTTAAAAAAAACCAAACTTGTTTATTGAAATGAAACTTTGCAGACGGAAAAAGTTTAAAACGTCAACCATTAAAAGTCATTGCAAAAAAGAAATACTTGTCAAAGTGAAATTCATAATCTACTTAGAGCTTTTACATTCTCCACCAACATGAAAAATGCACGCAACGAGAATTTCTGATGAGGAAGCTAACTTATTCATATGAATAAGAGTTTTGATGCAGACAATTTCATTTGTTGCACGTAAAAGATTTTTAAATTTTGTATGACCATGCATGTAAAACCATTCATATCAACATTGTCATATATCTTTCAAACAATAAATTACATTTTAACATCTTGAAAGCAACATTAACGGCTCTGAGTGATTACTTTCCGCGTTAAAAATAATACCTCAATAAAGTCTTCGTAACGGATGTGTCTTAAAACGATTCCGACTAAACTCTTTAGCCACTTCATTTACTTCGAAATTTAAATTCATTTTGGAATGTCATCGTTCTTTTGTAGATGCCAGCGCGTTCGCGGCTAATTCGTTTTGAATATGGAATGATTCACCGTGTCTCTTGATTATATTATACAATTTATAAAATGCTTCTGGCCACACGCATAATTCATTCATTCATTTAATTGAGCCAATAATTTAGTGGTTTATGAATATAAAATAAAAAACGGAGTCTTTCCAAGTACCTACTTATATTAAGTAGGTTAGGTAGGTACGTATATCCTCAATATTATGCACCTACCTAGATTTTTTTCTTCAATGTTTATACACCCAATCATGTCAAGAGATTATCAATTGAAATTATTGTAGTTTGGATTGGAACTAAAGAATTTATTTCACGTTCGTATTGCTGGTTCCTAGAACCAGCAATTTTCAATAGATCAAACAAACTGTCGTTAGATACTTATAAATATAAATTGGTCTGTGATATAATAAGGGTTTATTGTCGATATTTGAATTGAGCCGGGAACACAGGGAAACGGAAGCGCCAGAGTTCATCGTACCGTGCACCGAGTCAATGTCAGTGCGGCTCTGGTCCAAGATTCGGCGAGAACAGGGTGCGTGTTTCGGGGTAGCAGGGTGCAACCCGGGCAACGACCGGCTGGGGTCGACAACCGGCGCCACGCGGCCGCGCGACCGACCCATCCGATTGATCGGAGCGAGACGGGGATACACCTCACCCTTACAACTCGAACAACCACCCCGACGCGTGATGCTAAAACTTAACGCTATTATGTGACAGATAAGGTTTGATTTCGCTCGTCGGGGGTACAGGATCAGGCTTTTTGGTCGTGGCACCAAAGAGGCCCGACTCACACAGAGGTTTTAAGGGAAGTAGTTTTGCTCAAAATATTGATTTTTCCGCGGGCGTTGGCGCGCGCGTGTGTGCGTTGCGTGCGTGTGTGCGTGCACGTCTATTTTGGGTTGAGCACGTGGTCCTGGTTGTTGCTTGTTGACATGCGTTTTTATTTTTATGGTGGGTGTACGGCTCGATCGGTTGATTGCATTACATCATTGTTTGATGTTTATTGTGTTGTGATTTTATATGCATTTTGGTAGAGTCAATAAATCACATAATATATTGAAATTGGTTCATAATGTCCAAAGACTTGAAGAGCTTTGTTAGATTCATTGGGTATTAGTACCTATAACACGGTATATGGTACCTACAATATAGGTATATTGGATATATTATATACCTACCTAGCTGAGAATAAATAGGTATTATTGACTAGACTTATTATTACTAGTACCTTACCTAGGAGGTAGGTACTTAGGTAGGTACTTGGAACAATTATTAATTTCTTCTGTTGGTTCGGTTCGGAGAATTTTGAAACATCTTTTTTCATTGACTGAGCAAGCTTTACGTTGTTTTCTCGAAAACAATGTATATAAAGCTATATAGCTACATATATAATAATAAAGCTTGCTCACTCAGTCATCGTTCTATGCTTGAGTAACGCTTTTCTATGACATAAACGTCACTTAAGCGTAGATTGAAATTGAAAAAGCTTTCGTAATACGGGCCTAAATTTCACCGAATTATTTAACACTTTGACTGCGATTTTTTTTCGACGAATGCGATCTTTTTTTTAACCTAAAAAATTCGTGCTGCCGCTCTACACAGCGGTTGTGTTGCGCCGCACATGCGTTTCGTTCGAAAAATATTACGGCTGTGCTGAGTCACACAGATCTGTATTTTCTCAGCCTCTGCGCTAGTGTGGATTTACGCATATTAGTCACTTGTAGAAAACACATACCGTGTGATTTCAGCAGTCAAAGTGTTAAGGAACAATGAGAGTTGGGGTTGATGGTGGAGCAGTTATAAAGTTGTTCAATTCAAGGCTTGAGCTTAGTATATTTACTTATCAAATTGCTCAATAAGTTATAATAAGTTGCAAAACATCATCAACATATAAGGAATTTTTTTGTTAGATTTGTCTTAAAATCTATGTTAAAAAAATTAGGGTATAGGTATATACATAGGCTTTTATTCATTAAATCAGTTCTCATTGGGTAGAAATAACAATAATTTTTAACTGTTTCCATGGAAACAACAGATCGAAGCAAGAATTAAGATGAATGGGTAAATGTTAGTTACTTCTTCACGCCTAAACTACTGAACGGATTGGGCTGAAATTCCATAGATGTCGCTCTAAGCCTGAAATCATAACAGAATCATAATAATCGGAATTGACAGCATAACAGCTACTTTATATCCCACTAGCTGCGCCCCGCGGTTTCACCCGCGTGGTGATAGATATTTTGGATAATATACAATATATCTTTATAAATTGTAGCGTAAGTATTATTCTGATGTATAAGCTATATTATTGTAAACTTTCATTAAAATCCATTCAGTAGTTTTTACGTGAAAGAGTAACAAACATCCATCCATCCATCCATACTTACAAACTTTCGCGTTTATAATATTAGTAGGATAAAACAGTCCCCATGGAATAGCAATTACCTACCATTAAACGTTTCCTTAGAAACAACGCGAGCAGAAAACATAAAACAAAGGACTTGTCATTGAAAACTTAAAGATTCGTCAAGACTCCCAAATTTGAACCCAAGTTCATTGAACAAGAGATGCGATGTAGCACTGTATATGTATCTATACAAGTGTGTAGCTATGCTATAACCGCATGAGTAATACAATATGTACTTATGTGCATTGGTATCGATGCACCGACTCTGGCCGGTTCCTCTCACACTCGCAAACATGCCTTACCCTTGATTTTGCCAGCTCAAGGTCTCTACCCTCCAAGAGCACTCTCTCGTACCCTTACAGTCCTGTATATCCCCATCCTCCTCTTAACTGCGGACGTTGCCGAAAATTCCCGAACAGGACATCAGGTCGATGAACTCGACTACGTATTAATTAGTAAATAAACATTGCTCTTACTTTACGCATAGGTATCCAATAAATCGAATGTCATCTGATGATAAATTAAACCAGAAATTGCTCTACTAGTATATATGGATAATTTCTGTGTAATTTTTATATCTTTACTCCGTATTTACAATCCAAGATATTTTATGTCAACCATTTATACAATTTATGAATGAAAAATTAATAATTATTAAAAAATAATTATTGACAAATGAACGAGACATCAATTAAATAATAAATAAAAGCTCTCAAAAACAAAAATGTTGTGTTTCAGAAACTGTACAGAGATGTAAGATGATAAATAAATAAATAATGCTGGACAATTCACACAGCATTATCTAGCCCCATAAGGTAAGCAGAGCTTGTGTTATGGGTACTAGATAACTGATATACATAATACAATACATTACATAGATAGATATTTTTATTATACATAGAAAACGACCAGAACACCCGAAACAAATATCTGCAGATCGTACACACAATTATTCCGAGGCGGGAATCGAACCCGCAACCTCCTGCGTCGCAGGCGGACCTTCGCCCACCGCGCCACATCGGTCGTCGATGCAGTGATAATTTCGTTAAAATGGAAAAAGAACAGGATCAAACAAATTAGCTTGCCTATATTGTCTCATTTTACTCAGTCCTAAAGCAACAAAACAACAAACAAAGGCTTCGCAATAAATCTGCTTTAGTGCGAGCAGGGACCCAAACATTGTCTAAATTGGAAGCTCTTAATTACCTACGGTCCTCATTACTAAGCTAGACTCTGAACTAGAACTTCGAACTAATACCAAACCCACCAAACCTAATTATGTAGTGAATTTATTATTATCACTACATTGTCATCAAAATACGTTATTTTACCTATTTTATCGAATATAACCTAGGAACTTGTAAGCCTTCGGAAAATGAGATAAAACATAAATCGCCGACTACAGTAAGAAGGGTCATTGTACTCACAATCACTAATTTTCACGTTCATTTATATTATTCAATCCTAATTTCTTATTTCCAGACAGTAAAGGTACATAGAAAACCCAAAATATCAAAAAATACCCAATACAACGAAGAAATTACCAAAATAAGTAACTAAAACTAGAGTACAAATAATTTCCCCCAGTGGTGTCTGTCATACTGTGAATTATTATTATAAACGCCGTTTACTAACCTTTTTAAAGCTAGACATTAAATCAAACATTCCGATCATTTTCAGCTTTAGTATCTATAATACTTCTTTGGTTTTGAGTATCAAAAAGATGTACAGCAAGCTATAACCACTATGCCCACCCTCACAGCCCCGCCTACCTTGAGACGATGAAGCAGCCCACATGTGATCTCATTACAACTATAAAACACACGCCAGTCATCGACTTACCTTTGCTATACATGTCTAAACTTACCTTGTGCAGTTGTAGCTTTTCTACAGTTGTTGTCACAGCTAAACTGCGCAACCATCATGTAACCAGCCAAAAAAAGAAACGAATAACTTGCAAAAACAAAGAGCATTCTTAGTTTGATTACGAGATGGGGTGGTCCCGACCTGCCTCTGACTACCCCTAACCTAGGCCAACGCTGCATCGATGCACCCAGACACTGCTATCTAGATATTTAGACTGGATATAGAATGCCACCCTTACGCACACAGAAGACTGCGCCTGTGTGCTTGAATCTGATTCTGTATTGATCCAGCGTTATAAACTGGAGGCGCGGTTCGATTTTTAGGGTTTCGATTGTGGTATAAAAACGTTTAGTAGCTTACTCAGTCGTTCAAAATTGTTAGTTTAACACAACAACACAAGGATAAGATAATAATACTTATTATCAAAAATGTTAAATAAATTGCATCTAAATACATTTCCTTGCCGCAACGAGTTTATTCTAAGATCTAACCCAATATGAACTGGTAGATTTATTCTAAAATTGGAGTATATATTATTGGATTTAAAGAAAGGGATATACAATTATACAATGTTTCCTAACAATCATAAATTCGTACATACGGTAGGCGATTTTATCACCACACTAATATTATAAATACGAAAGTTTAGATGGATGGATGGAAGTTTATTACTTCTATACGCCAAAACTACTGAACGGATCGGAAATTTTTCATAGCTGTAACTATGAGCCTGGAATCAAACATAAGCAATTTTTCAGCAACCCATGGGAAATAAATAACCTATAAACATTTCTTGAAACCGTTGGCAGAAATTCTATGTAGTAAGTAATAAGAAAATTAAATTTCCTAGAAATTTTACTTTGAAGTAACGACCGCCTACTAGATATAGTCTCAATTTAATTCTCTTTCATATGCTTTTTGATAGTGTGGGAAGATGTTGAGTTCGAAAATTGCTTGAAAACATAAATGAAATGATAATTCTTTGAAGAGCCCTTCAAAATTGTTGTCGTATAAGATTATTGTGACTACAATAATTTACCTTATCGCATCGGTGATGGGCTGATTTATCACTGAGCGGAGATTTTTTTTTAATTACTCACTGGAAATTAATTCTACTTTTATATTGCATCCATTCCGTTCATTTACAAGTATAAACTCACTTATACAGTGATTCTACAGAATAAAGATCAGTAAATCTCTTTCGATAGTGTTCGACGCAAAGCTTTCCATTTTATGCAGTTCATTTGCTTTTACTTCGACGTTTGCTGTTCAGTCACTCGCCTTTTCTCGTTGTATTCAACCTGATACTAATTGGCAGACAGTTTTTTATCTACCGCCTGACGTTCCTTATTTGTTCTTGTTCATCTTTAGCTATGCAAAAAGCAAAATAGTCCACTACGTCCCGAAAAAGAAACAAGTCTACTTTTAATTCGGATATTAAGCATGCAAAGCCGCGGGTAAAGTTAGTATACACTTAATTAAAAATGATGTACACACTAATATTAAAGCTAAACCCCAAACCGTTACCATGGAAGCCGTCTGACGCTCACACAAACATGCCGTATTAATGTACCTAAAGGACCTCCCCATATATTTAAAGTTCGCAAGGTGTCGTAGTGTGGGTGTGCAAACGAATGCCATCCTGTGTAAGCCTGTGCATGTACTAGATATAGATAGAATGTAGGATCGAGTGTTGAGGTAGGTCTCCCTTCGTTTGTTTTGATTTGAATCAGCTTTAAATAAGCATTTGGTAGCGTTATCGTGATTTTTACTTTTTGAGTAATTTTAGTGCATAAGCAAGTATTTAATGACAGTAGCACGCGATTTTATAGAAATAAAAGTTAGGTTTCATCAGTTTCATGGAATTAAAACAGATTATTTCCTATCAATTTATACTGCAACTTAGTAACGGTTGCTACGCCGCGTAGACCCTCTACGAGATTGCAAGGTCGATGATGGCATTCTATGAAATAAATTATTTACTGTACTTCTGACAACTTTGAATAAATCACAAATGATTATGTTACTTCAACTTAAGTTACTAGTTATTAAAATTCCGTGGACTTGGTAAATTTCTACTCATTTTCGAATGGTCATTCATGGTTTTAATTATATATCAATACAATTTAGAAAAATAGATTTTTTTAAACATTAAGTTTGAGTTTTATATTGCGTAGATATAACTGAAAATAAATACTTTGATAGTATCGAAAGAACCCCTTCGTTTTCATGCGAACTTAGCATGCGCCATAAGCGCCATCTAGCGGCGAGTAGCAAAGGTATTTAGTTCAGTGGTTTTATCACAGATGGCCAAAAAGGCGTTTTAATTAAAATTATCATAAATGTTTGCGCATTTGATAAACAGTATTAGATAAGTTATCCTTATATTTATAAGCAGTTGGTTTTATATTCCCGTTATTACGTAACAAATTTATTTAACGATTTGATCTCTTTTTATGTGTCCAGTACTTCACTGAGTGGAATCGATAATTTATTTATTTATTTATTTAAAGCATTACAACTATTTTTACAGGTATTACCTAATGCAATAGTGTAGTCAACCTAATTAATCACTAGTATAGAATTTAACAAAACTAATAATCCAATATACATTATGTAGGTATGTCAATGAGCAAAAATAATCCAATATAAATGACAATAAGCAAAATAGAATACAATCGCAAAATTAAATGTCCTCAAGAAAAATAATTGAATACATTAGTGAGCAACATAAATTAAATTGTCAGGAGCATACACAAAAATATTATTATTTACAATAACATAAATTGAATAGTATAGCCCTTGCGAACTCGCTCAGTGAACAGTCGAATACATCAATGGTCTAATCAATAATAAATTCGACGTCCCTACACTGATTATTCTATATTATTTAACAGCATGATATTAACTGAATTAAACTTAGTACTAATACTAGATAGTAAAGTAGGTCGAAAATGTAATGTGTGTGTACTATCCTACATCCCAAACATTTTAACGCTCTTAAAATCGGTCGCATGAAACATAGCTTTGCACTTTATTCCCCCTGTGACCGAAACACGTTCTGAGAAGCGTCTATGTTACTGGTAAGGAGCTCAACGATGACTAATTATTTTTGGGCACGATGCCAGAAAGCGGAATATAGGACAGCCGATGAGCCGACCCAAACACCACCAAAAGGTTAGCTTGCATTTCTCACTGATGAGTCTACGTTTCATAAAAATACGGATTTAACACGGTTCCTTCGCGAAGTTCAAAGTTTTCCTTTAGAGAAATATAAACACCATCTTGCTGCAGTTAGCTTCTTATTGATTTTGAGGTTATATTTTTTTTAAATTAAATGATAACCGACTGTAGTAATAATAACTGTAGCTCACCGGATCACGGCAATTATCAGTTTTCATTATTAATCGCAATTATTAAGGGAATTTTAAATACCATAAAGAAGCCACACAAAGTCTTATTCTCAGAACCAAACGGTGATTTAGGTACCAATGTAATTAATACCTACCAATATGCGAAATTCAATCATTGTGTCTACTGATTAGAGGGAAATCAATTTTACACATCACATCACGTGCGTCCATTATTTGTGTCGTTGTCTTGTATCTCTTTTACTGAATTGCTTAATTATTGTAACCTTATTAAATTAAGGAAAAGTTCACTTACAATTTTCTTAATGAAATTCCCTCCACCCAAATGCTCGCTATCTGGATCGTTTGAGGCGATCTATCAAGATAACCCAATTTCTATGGGAACGTGTGTGAGGAACAAACAGCTTGGATCCAGATAAATGTTGGAACGAAATTGCCACATGCTATGAAAACACCGTGCTTAGGTACCAAGTCTATGAATAGATGCCTGGATAGGCTTTAAACCCTGCTTACAGGCATTTCACTACACGGAGTAAAAAACTGACATACATTTAATTTTTATTTCAACATACATATTTTAAGCAGATTAAATATAAACCACAAATATGTTAAACTTATAGATGGATTTAGAACGGGCTATAGTGGTCGACCTAGCTCATAATAGTGGGGTTTCAAACCATAGTTAGTTAAAGGCTCGAAATCATAAAACCTATAACACTAGACATTGTTGACAAGATAGACTAAGACGGCGGTCACTTTGCATTGCGTCTTAAAATGTAGACCATAGAACATTTTGCTCCAGATTTTTACTTCTCAATATTAATAATGAGAGGCATGCGACTCTATGTAGTAGGCATATTTATATGCTAATACAATGCTACAATTCGGGCACAGTTATTGAGGCTACTTGAGTTCACCGTAGGTTCTAGGCCAGTCTGTCGCAACAAGTTCGGCTATCGCTATCAGAGACTATTATATCAAGTGCGCATTATATTACTCACCTAATTTCTGAAAGATAGAAGGTAACCTCCTTACTGTTTGTTGACCTAGACGGCCTTTTCCTGTTTTTGTTTAATTTTTGCGCTGAAATAATGACTCGTCTACACTTTGCTATTGTGCTCTAGTTAAAGTACCGATCGAATATTGAATGATTGATACATGTATGGCAATTTATTACTGTGCTTCTTGTTCCAGTTTTTTTAATTTAATTGATGGCATGTGACGACTTGCAAACAAATTCAGCTGTCAAAATGACTTTAGAATTACGTTTTTGTTCAATAAGTTACCACGCACTTGAAACAGAAAAGGTCAGGTTAATAAGGTTGGCACCTATGCTAGGAGTTTCTGTTACCCTGATTTCTGTTTTTAATTTCTCAGCGATTGTGCAATTGTTTCTCATATATTATTGGTCAATAAGCATGCACTTATTTTTACATTAAACAGTAGAAAATGAACTTTGCTTAACTGGAAACCATAATCAGCCCTATAACACGTAATAGAAATAGAAAACATATCTATGTGTGCGTGAATTGCATTTGTGGTGTTGTTATGTGTGCAATAAATACTTTGTGTATCCATCTCTTTCCTTCTCGACATTTCACTGATAGCTATGGCCTTGTCTAGTCGCATCTAATGCTGGCATTAGTCCGTTTACACTGCTTGTTAGAGGAACTGGGATTCCAGCTACTCGCGCTAGTACTAGCTTTGTGTGTAGGATATTAATGATACGACAGATAAACTGAAACGCGGTTTTAGACTTCTTTAGTAGGCTATCGTATCTACCACTGATATACTTACTATCAACCTTCCTAAATAGTATTTATGTATAAACTGTATAACTGTGTTTCTAATGCAAACGTTTGGATGTTTGCTACTCTTCACGCCAAACTAATGAACGGATCAGGCTGAAATTTCGCATACAGGTAGCTAGACTTAGAATAAAACATATGCTACTTTTTATCTTATAAATCAGTTCCCACGGGATAGAAACAACTTAAACAACGTGTGCAAAACCGCGAGAAGAGACATATATCATAAAAACGTAGGTTGTGAGGGTAATAGGCAACGTAGAGAGTACTAACGCCCTTACAGTGTTGGTACAGGTGTTTTACTAATACGGTCAATAATGAGCTCATTATGTATTAAGTACAAGACATAATTTGGTAGGTCAGTAAATTGAATATATGTATTTGTAAAGACGTTAACTAGGTAGGGCATTGAAACGTTGTTTTAATTATATTTTTGTTTTTCAGGTAAGTCGATATTTTGGATCGCTGGTGGTACCATCCAGTCAGACATCCAGTGGGGTAAGTTAGTAAACTACGCCTAAAAGACGAAATGCTTAAGAAATATAGTATATCCTATATAGAAATATAAAATACTCTTGTTGCAATTAAAAGCTCTAGCTCTAACATGAAGTTATGTTTTTGAACCAGTACTTCTGTTATTCTTCAGCAAGATGCTCATCTCCATAAGGGTAAAGATGTTTGATTATTTTTAGTTAGATAGGTATGGTATGGTAGATGGGCTATCTGGAAAAAAATAAGATAACGGATAAATGCGAAAATCTTGAAGTCGGTTCGTTTGAGGTCGACATGTTTGTGTTTTAGTTCCTAGACAAGCTGTTGATCGGCAAGTCAACTAGCATCAGCAAACGCTCCAAATGTCCCTGTAGCGAGTGTTGACTGAGCCGGAGTGTTGACCGGTATGTAGGTTACACCGCGCGAACCGGCGCTCGCCCCGCGCACCCCGCGCCTTCCCCTCTACCACGCAACTACTTCTATCATCTATGCACTTTTATACTACTAAAACATCAATCGCTCTTATTTCAAAGGCATAGAGAACGTACAATAGGATAAAGACTGCCTGAGGCACTTCTTCTCCTCTGATTTAGGTAGGAACAGGAATAAACAGGCGCAGAGTATTGATCCAGTTTCAGTTATAATGTCAAAGTGCATCGCTATATCTAGCCGGCTAACAAGTGGTAAGGTAGCGTTCGGTATTTGGCCACAGGCTCTCAGTTCGCGGCAAAGTGCCACCATTTATTCTATTATTGGACGGTGGGCCTATGAATTATATTTATATCAAGTGCTCTGTGGTCACTGGGGCAAGTTCGCTCGCTTCTTGAATCTCGCAATAAAAATCGGGCAAGTTCGCGCTCGAGACCGTGGCCTGTGTAAACACGCCATATTTTTAAAGATTCGCGGTTTTTATCGACTTGAATTTTAGTCGTGCTTTGGTTTAATCGCATGTGGCTTTTCATGAGCGATGTTGATGCCGCGCTCTTAAATTGTAGGATAATATGTCTTTATAACACAAGTCGTGAGACCTTGGAGATCTATGCGGTAGAGGTCTAAAAGCAACTTGTTATATAAAGGTACAGAGGTACATTTGAATTCCAACTAACATCCGATTATAATCTCAAGGTAAAGATATCAAAGTGACCATCAAATTAGGAGATCGACAACCGGCCGTGACTCTGTTTACGCACTATCGTATAGTCTAAATTCTGAAGGATTTAACGATAAGCTGACACAAAATTCACAAAGGAACACGCTTCGTGCGGATGCACTACGTCAAACCCTATTTCCCGTCCGCAGTAATACATTCAAAGTGAAAGTGCGGTATGCAACTTCACTTTCGATCATTCGAATAATGAGACAAACCATCAAAATAAAGACATTTAAAACGTGGTAAGTTTGGGACTTTGCCAAATACGGCAACGGCTTTCAGACAATTTACAAAACTGTACAATGATCTTTCCTCATTACTGTAAATTACCGGCGAGTGAAAACAAAGACTCGCTTTCTAAAGTGCAAGTAAACGCGGCACGAGGCCCATAGATCATCTGTACAGACTATTTACGAATGCGGATGTATCAAAACCCAATTTTAAACCTTATTAAGTTTATTTTTAGGCACATGTTTCCGTGGACTAGTGTTATGTTACAATTATTTTCAGGAAGGAGATAGATCTTGTATCTTTAACCTCTGTTCTTAGAAGTAATTTTTGTGTTGGCAATGCATGCGTCCGGAGTTCTAAAGGGTGTTTGGTGCAAGGCATAGGTGAAAGCAGATTGGGAACTGAGGATGTACTTTATACAGTAAAATATAACAGAAACTTAACTAATCGTATATGTATATCTGAAGAAGAGTTTTCCTGCAAACTTTAACATTATAGGAGAGGCTATGGAACAGGTAGAGGAAGTGTACAAAATTAATAAATGAAAATATGGAAATCGAAATTAACAAAATTAATACAATTTAAACATTTGAGCTATTGGAAACAATATACAGGTCTTTAGGTAATATTTAGATAGATAGATAATTCTTTATTGCACACTAAGTATAAAATGACAATGTAAAATAAAAACTTAAAAAACTTGATACAATTGGCGGTCTTATCGCTCAAGAGCGATCTCTACCAGACAACCATGGATGGATATGATCGTGGACAGGGGATCTGTGTGCTTGCAGGTTATATATATATTATAAAATAAAATAAAATACTTACATGGAAATATACTACATACATATCATAAAATATATATACTTATACTACTTATATACATAGGGACTCAGTTATGCATAGACAACAGCAGGACAAATAGTGCTCCTTTAAAGGTTGATAGCGACTTAGCACGCCTCACCGAAACTGGTAATACGTTCCATAGTTGAACAGCCCGGGCAGTAAAGGAATGGGCGAAGAAAGAAGTAGAGTGAGCTGGTACTTGAAGCATAAGGGCTGCCGAAGAGCGCAGAGAAAGAGTGTGAGAAAGATGAAGTGAAACGCTCTTTGAGATAAGGGGGTGCAGAGGCCAGAAATATAATGTTATAGAGAAGAGATAGGATATGAGAATTACGGCGAAGCCGTATAGGTAGCCACTTGAGCTTCTTGCGAAATTCCGAGACATGGTCATATTTGCGCAAGCCAAATATAAACCTTATCCCGACATTCTGCAGGCGCTCAAGTTTGTCTAACTTAGATCAAGAAAGGAAGAATCGGCATAATCGAGAATTGGAAGGAGGAGAGATTGTGCAAAAGAAATTTTAGTGGCAATGGGTAAAAAGTTCCGCAGCCTTCTCAGTGAACCAGCGGAAGCAATCATCCTACGGCTGATTTCAGATATCTGTGGTCCCCACGACAGATTTCGATCAATAAGAACCCCTAAATTTTTAACAGGTAATATGTAACTACCTTTATAATAACTTCCATTCTATTTTATTTTAAAACTGAAGTAACTTATGTAATTGGTTTATTTACATGGTATTAGTTGCTCAATAAATTAAGATTTCATTTAAAAGATTTTTAACTTGGATATTATTCTATGACTTAGTAAGTAGGTAGTGTAGAATCACGTGCATGCATATTTGAATCTCTAATCACAATCATGATACAAAAAAGATATTGCAGAATATATTCTCATTTATAAATCTTATATGCTTTAGCATTCTCGTAGACAATTTTTTTCTATTCTTTGTTCCTGAATGTTCGCTAGATAAGTGTTCTCATTCAAATTTAGAACGATTTAAATAAAAGTACGAACGTGCGAGACCAAACCGCCCAGAATTTGTTAAGTATAATTTGAAATTAAAATAGCCTCAGTCACGTTTCTGGTTGTCTGGTTTTCGTATAGGTTTCTATGGTCTCATGGAATATGGATGGTGTGTTTGAATAATTTTTAAACTCTATACGTAAAAAGGATTGATTCTTATCTAGACTATCAGTTATGTAACACAATAGTATATAACAAATTAAGTGAGTCAAGTAACTTACAAGGGGAAACTAACGACATCCTAACCAGTAGTTTTTTAGTGATACTTAAATTATGTAGCTATGAAGGTATGTTGTTTAAATAAAAACCCTTGATTTAATTACGATATTTTTTGACCACAATTTTAATCTGAAATCAATATACCAAACCAACTAGAATGTGTAGTCCATCAGCACATTAGGTATATGTTCACAGCTGGACATATAACCCTAAAAGTTTTGCCGTTATCACTATGCTTAGCAGGCGAATTGGTGATCGCAGTGGAGATGTTAAAATACACAGAAAGAAGCTGCTGCCATACTCTCGCAGCTTTTTATAAGTCCTGTGCTCAATAGTCCAATACCACCCAGTATAAAAATGTGTATTCCAAAATAGACTTTAAACTCGTTAAATTTAGATAAATGTTACTCATTTTTGTACTCGGTGGTGGCAGTGCTTTTCAGGTGTGCAACAAGTTTTAGTCGGCTATTATACCACGGGTTGAGTCAAAGGGATAGACTTTTACACTGCGAACGCCATGGTCCCGTTTATACATCCCCCCAAGGAATAAAGTTTCTTTGACACTCGCGCTTACTTTACCCGCTCCGCTTATGCCATAGACTCCCGCCTCCGTCCATGCCTTACACGACACTCCAGCGGTCGGCGGCCGGCCTAGTTTCGCTAGGAATAGGACCGCCCCCGCCTCTTGCCCTGCACCGGCCAAGTACCAAACTGTACCCACTACACTCTAATCTATGACTCTTCTCATACTAACTACCAGCTATTCTATAGCCCAGCACTCCACAAAGTCGTAGTAACTAGCTGATAATCTGTGGTGGCACTTCAGCAATAGGGACTATGAGTATTCTGTGGCAGCTTGTAAAGGACATAGCCGACACAGGCGTAGCTTTTCACATTATGCATGCATGCTCCCGCCCTTTGAGTCTTGAGTGTGGACCGTTTCAAAAGAGCACAAATTGCTTCTGATTGGGTTTTTATGGGCGCAGCCATTTAGTTCGTGGCAAAGCGTCGTAGAGTTAGTTCTATTCACGTGTTTTGGTTTGATAGTGGTTTGAGATCTTTATAGGTACACTATGTATTTCTCTACCAAGTAGGTATAGAAAGCTTATTATAGGAATAAACATAAGTAAAATATATACATATAGAAATCCATAAAACACAATAATGTTTTTCAGGAGCTAACAGCTTTTAAAACCTGTCCTTAGTTTTAGACAAGACTTCAAGTATCAGAAATCAGTCTAAATTGTCATTTAATTTTATATATTACTTTTTAAAACAAATTCTTAATTCAATTATTTAAAAACGGACCTGTAGAACGAACTGCTGTGTGAACGGTTCCTGGAACAAAATAAGGTTTCCTTTGTCACAAATATTAAACTTTGTATTTTATTTACATCAATAATTTGTAGTTAGAGCAGTGGAACTTTAGTAGACGGTTTGACGCCCAAAATATATTAAATCTTTAATAAATTCAACACTGGGTAAAAAACAAAATATCATAAATAAATTCACAACAGTGGGTGTAGAATAAACAGGAATGATGCAGAAAAAACGATCATTGAGACGTTGATTCAACCTAAACGCATCTTGGAAGAGATTTACTTTAAGCCGCCATTATTTTTATTGCTCAAACAATCGCTACGATTAATGGCTGCGCTTTGCCAATTTTTAAATACGATGCAGACAGGACATTCAATTTGTGAAGATAATTTATCACCGGGTTAAATTGCTGTCTAATAAAATAAAATTCAAGTGTATTTTAACAAAATTCATGGATATTTATAAAGCTTTGGATCTTAAAGATAATATTTTAGCAATGATTTGCGTTTATGCACTGAGTTTATGTTCTTCATACAAAAATATAAGGTTTTATTCAATCCTTTTTTTCTGAATACTAAAAGTTTAAAAATATCTGTTGCTATATTAAGATTATCTTACCAAAAATGAAAATTGTGTGATACTAACCAAACTTACCTACATACAGGTCAAATACACAAACGAAGCACGTGTGAAGGCGCGATTAACAGTTTTCAATGAAATTTCGACAAAAATTGGAAGACAATCAAGACAAGACGCTATTATCTGAGTAGTGTTATTTATAGTACGGGTAAGATACACTTTAGCAATGGAAAACTTATAATTCTTGAATTACTTGTAACTTCTAACCCAGATTCCATCTCAGAACAGATCAATACACGTTTGACCCGCGAACGCATGGAGGTTAGATGGGATCCCTTACTCGTGTAAGCGTGAACTTCGACCTGGGTTTTGGAGGTCATTAACATTTGGCGGGTGGGCCACGGAACTGGGTCGGCTGTGCGTCGACGGTTGCAGCGTTACTATAGCTACCAGACGCGAACTTTACCCAGGGCCTTTGTTTAGAACAGTTTTTATATGAATTTGGGCTGTATTTGCTTGCTACATTGAGGCGGGAATCCCGTATCTTTGCTGGGCGGTATGGGATGATTCGAAATATTCTTGGAGAGATACATCATCTCATACTCATCTATTTGCTATCGGAAACTGAATTACTCATATTGCCTCTCATAATGATTGATGTTCGTGAAATAGTATAGTAGTATCTTCTTCTTTTTCATCGTAAATTTACTTCTCAGGGATTTAAAGGCCTGCAGCGGGACAGCAAAAGTTTTATACCGTCAATTATTTCGAGGCCCGCTCCACCGCAGCCCGACGCTTCAGTCAATTAAAACCGTATTTTAAAATAATTGGGGTGACTATGGATTGTAACCTATATCTCATTCGATTTTGATTGAACGTACGATCATTTTACTAAAGATTGTCTATGGTGATCGGCGTTTTGAAGTTCGACAAATATTGTTTATGCGTAATTTTTCTATGAATTTCCACTCTCGACTAGCGAAATATCGATTGAATCTGAAATGTTATCGACAAAATTCGAATACAAAAATCATGTTGTAAATAAATATTATATATCTTATAATAATTATTAATTATTTTATATCTTATAATAAAATAATATTTTTGAAATGTCTGCGATACAAACATTGAAGTGCATACATCGGGAAAGAAGCTATTATTCATAAGAATCACTGAGAGGTTAATAATACCTCAATAAGGGTATACACTATACAGTGAGTGATTTCAAAGGGTTTTCTCAGAGGGGGTCCTAGCTCATCCTCAAAGGCTCGCAACAAGCGCTGCAACTATGAGGTGGAGACCGGATGCGTGAGGAGACCACTGTGACTTTGAACCTAATGTCATAATATCATTTTTTTATGAATATCAATAAGTATGAAGTATTCTTTTAACTTTATATTTTCATTTTTTTGCGTTTTTATTCATACAACTTTGCAGACATATTTTTTTGTTAGACGCGAAAGCATAAAATCGCTTAATCTGTTTATTAACAAATTTTTCGATCATCTATTTTATTTTCGTCAAACATATCATTAGATCGAGGACACTTTTACAAATAAAAAATGTCATTTGACATAGTGCAGGTTTTAAAAATATTAATATATCAAAAACAAATTATTAGAACAAAAGTTTATTTTCATCTGTGAATATCTCAGAAACCTGACAGTTTAGGCTAGATAATGAAACATATAATGGTATGAACATTTTTTCTCGGATAAGTATCCTCTACCCAAATATATACCTAACATTAATTGTACACCGCCATTTTGAAAAAAAAAGCGATGTTAGGGTTACTTCCCATACAAAAATCTTCAACCCCCTTTCTGCCTGCACCCACCAAGATCAAAATCCGACCACTAAAATCCCAAGGTATCCAATAACATCTAAATTTCCCATAGACCAACTCCTCAAGTCCAAAGCCACCGTTTCGTCTCTTGCGTCACTACTAGGGACTTGAAAATAGGTCAGAAGGGGGCCGATCCACTGTCACTGCCATGCTATATACACCTATAGGTACTTATAGCAGTTGGTATATCCACAAAATGTATAGCGACCACGCCACGTGTATCTTTAGGCCGACCTTCGAAATTTTGAGAGGTCATCCTATGGCTTCCGTAGAGGTATGTTTATATTTACGTTTCTGTGATATGGATTTTATTGTAAGTGGAGTAATTTGACCTGTTTGTTGGGTCAAGATTGTTATGTCAACTGTTGATAGACGCGTGGTAATTTTTAGTCCAGATTATCCTGATAAAATCAATCAGGTATATTCAATTTAAGTAACGTTATGATTTTATTTTCTTGTTATGTTGATTTTATTTTTTGTTGTTTGTTACTTTACTACGCCACCGTAGCACTGTTATAAAACTTTCAGATTGGTTTGAGTTTGTTTTCTTGAGAAAATAAGGTTTCACTGAAACTTTTCAGACTTACTTTGTTATTATTCGCTAAAGTAGGTAGACAAATTAAAGTTTATTTTTACAGCTTATATAAGGTACGGGCGGTCAATGTTCTCAATTTCTTCAAGATGAAGAATGTGTAAACTAACATGCCAGAAAGTTAAAAAGGCTTCTAAATTTTGATTATAAAATGCATAGACTATCAATTTAAATAATAATTGTAATATGAGGATGAACAGATTTTTAGATGTGTGCTCATTTAATTTAATCCATTATAAAACAGTGTATACGCCCCCATAGTGTCCCAACACATTGTTTGATTCTATTTCGAGTGTTTTGTTGGCCTTAATTACGTTCCGTTTATGCTATCCCACATAGAGAACACATGCTTAGTTTGTTCTACTAATTTTATAAGAGCACTTTACCAAAATATTTTGAGTGTTATTATAACTATAATACCACGCTGTTAGAATAGAGTTATTTAGTGCTAGTCAATAGAAATATAAGATAATGTTTTTACAAACGTCTCAAGCTTTTTCACTTTTTAAAGTCTAAAGTCTCTAGTAGTCTAGTTTTTATGTCTTATTGACTTTGTTGTCCGTGGTTGTACCTTTAGTATCTATACTGATAATTATCAAAAAATAATTGAAAATGAGAATTATTTGAAATGACTGGATGAGACGAGCCCATAATCGACAGGAGTAGAGATGAAGGAAAGAGGCCCATATCCAAGACGAGATCAAGAAGAGGCCACCATGATGATGAATTTAAATACTATAAGTTTTTTTAATTTATGCATCTAGTTTTCTTTTAGTTATGTTTATGTCAGTAATTTTTACATTATTAATAAAAATAATATTAATTCTACGAGTATGTTCTATTACAGCACCCTGACTACAACACCCTAATTTTATGATAGCATCTTAGTATCTCATATTTTAATAACTCAATGAACATGAAAGAACTGTACACAGAATTGAACGCATCTCTCCTAGATGGCGCTAGTAAATACTCGCACATTCGGCTTGCTATTCCGCCGGTTCGCTCCGAAAGGCGTCAAGCCTAACAATCACGTTGAATATAAATGCAACAGAGACAGAATCCAAAGGGCCCCTGACATTGGGCGGCGACCTCCCGCCTTTTGGCAGTTGCCTTGGCATTGCAGCTCAGAATGTAACCAATTTACTTGACATTCGGCATCTAATTTAAGATCTTAAAGTTAGTAAGCTAAATATACACTTGGCTCGATTTGGACGCGCTCTTTGTGCGTTGACACGTTTAATTGTTGTAATAAGGGATGTGGTGAATGAAATTAGTTGCAGTAATTTTTAATCTATGTATAAAAGCTTTGATTTTTACCTTTGTGCTTTGACCTTTATTAATTAAGAAATGGTCGAGGTCGGCCAAAAAAGCGCTGGCGAGACGACCTTAACGCTTTCCTCGGAGATTGGTGGGAGATCGCACGTGACCGCACTGAGTGGAAAGATTTGGGGGAGGCCTTTGCCCAGCAGTGGGACGAAATATGCTAAATAAAAAAAGAAAAAAAAAAGAAAATAATAATACTAGAAACAAATTAGAACAAGTGTCGATTGATTGTTTAGTTTAATAAAAGATGCGAAACAGGGTTCGATGATTACTATCCATTAAATTACTTCTTAATATTACTGTTAACGAAATTAAACTCAGTATAAAGTCATCGAATAGAACTTATATTAAGTAAGAAATTAATATTTATTATAAAAATAATTACAATCAAATAATAAAACAAATTAGTACTAGTATATACAATTGGAACAATTGAGCTAACTGTAGACTGTTGCAACAGTCTACAGATAGTTAACATATTCACGACATGACCCATATAATTTTTACAATAATCATTATACGAGTAATAACGAGTACTAATAAGTGAGAGGTAGCATCAAATTTGCACACCCCATAACATTATTACCCTTTTCCATTTAACTGGTTCATACAGCTTCATGAAGAATAACAGACGAAAATTTAAAATTTAAACTAAAAATAGCAAATACCAATGAAGTTTTTACTACTCTTACCGACGAATTTACATAATTAAAATCATCATAACGAAAAACAAATAAACAATAACTCTAACCAAAATAACTTCTTAAATTAAAAACAAGCTAGTTATCGGATCACAATCTTACGAAATCCTATTTCCCCAAGGAGTAAAACCACGTGAAGGAAAGGCCGGTAAACACGCGCGAGCCCATGATGGTCGTCATGTAGCCGTTTTCAGGCGAAGGGCACTGAAAGCTTTCAAATAAAACTAGAACACCAAACCACACAATGGGACAGTACCAACGATATCGATCACTGCAAATGCCAGGTCAAAGTTCATGAGAGTTCGACTGCAGCCCCGGAAACTTCTCGAATGTTCTAGAAATAATAAATCAACGGAGGTTTATATCGGTTTGAAGTAAAACCTACATGTTGCTAAAAAGTGCGTTTGAAAAAAGAATCCTGTGATTATTTTTGTTTTGCTTCGAAATGTGTTTGAAAAATTGTGATATGCAATGCGCGTATATTGAACAGGTATTCAATTTTGATCTGAGCATTGTCTTGTGTACTTTTTTTAATATGTATCATTTGAGTACTTATAGGTAACAGATTTTCATCTTAAGCCTAATGAGGATATCCTAGGGCCAATATCAAGCAAATTTCGGGCACTAAAGAGTCTAAAATTAGCAATTCAAAATGGATTGGCTAGGGATGCACCGCGCTGTGCGCCTGCGCGGCGTCCCAGTTCTGGCCGAGGTCGCAGGTTCGTTCCTCGACCCGTATCGATCGCCTGTCGAGGCCGGAAGAGGTGCTACGGTGCAGCGGATGTAGATGGTGGGGATAACACCGCTTCTTAATGAAAACACGTGAAATATTCTCTATTTTCTTCAGATTTTCTAAGAAGTCATCACTGGCGGTGGCCTTCTCAACTCATATTTTATTTAGATTAAGGTAAAGATTATTATATCATGCATGTGTTACAAAAACCAGCCTTCTCCTAAACCTTAATCCAATCAAAATTTGTATTTCGAACGTCCAGTCATTTGTTTATATTCTGTGCGTTATTCGAAATTTAAAGTATCTGGCAAGCAGACTTCGTTTGTTCGTTCTTATGTTATTTTATTTTAAATGTGATTTTAACGGAATTGCAGCAAACAAAATTAAATTTTTAATTCAAGTTTCAAGATCAATTCTCAGATTACCTAGGTGTCGGCTCGCATACCTACTAAAATGTGTTCACGCTACGTGCATTAATGAACACGGTGAATGTAATCTAGACATATTTGACATTGACACAAAACTACTCGGCCAGAAGGAAAATACTGTTGATCAGTATTTTCCTATTCTTTTTTATAGCCAACTAGCTGCGCCCAGCGACTTCGCCTTCGTGGAAACCTATTTTTCAAATAATTTATAAACTTTCCTCTTGAATCACTCTATCTATTAAAACCGCATCAAAATCCGTTGCGTAGTTTTTAAGATCTAAGCATACATAGGGACAGACAGACAGCGGGAAGCGACTTTGTTTTATACAAGATACTTTGTGCGACTATAATCTCACCTAATGTAAAGTGAAGATGTATGATCTTACCAAGGAATTCCTTCCATATAGGTAATAAATCCATTATTCGCGAAACCCTACGAAGAAATAATAAGTCGCGAAACCTTAGAAGTTAATAACATTTTCAATTTATGTCTAAAGAGTTCCACATTTAGCTCTTTCAGCTGTTTATTATCATTTATCATTTGATCTTATTATATTAATTATCCCTTGTATCACAACTAATAAACGAATTCAAAAATGATGGTATTTGTCAATGAGGCTGTATGTTTTTTTATTTGGTTTCTTGTGTTTTATTTGCAAAGGTAAATAAATAAATAATACTGGACAATCCACACAGCATTATCTAGCTCCAAGCCATGCAGAGCTCTTTTTATGGGTACTAAATAACTGATATACATACATAATACTATATTTAATAGATATATATTTTTTATTATACATAAAAAACGTCGAGAACACCCTGAACAAATAACTGCAGGTCGTACAAACAATTGTCCCGAGGCGGGAATCCAACTCGCAACCACCTGAATCCGGACCACTGAGGTCGTCCACTTCCAAAGGTACAACAATAGACCTTACTAATAATTAGTAGGTGTAATATTCGACCCTCAAAACTCAATTACCTACATTTTGGTACTTCACCGTCAAAGGGCTGACCTTCATTAGACGTTAATCAGTAAATTACACTATCAACGCCGCGAGGTCGTTACGTATGCGCCAGCGCAGTATTGTAGCATCCACTACCTACTTATTGCTATGTAGCGTTTTGCATTGCAGTTGTTAGTTAACAACTGTACTACAACTGTAGTTACAGTTGATAACAAATTTGTATTTTGTTATCAACTGTAACTACAGTTAATAACAAAATGTTTGTCATTTTCCTAAGGTTAATTATAAATAAAAAAATCTTTATTAGGAACATGTTCAAATTTGTTTTAGCCGTTTATTAATTTGATTTGTAGTGATAGTCATTTTTCAATTTCATATAAAGTAAATCCTTTATTGCCCTTAAGTTTAGTAATTAAGTATGTTAATATTAGTTTTAAAGGCTGTGGATTTTGTTTCTTAAATAAATAAATAAATGTTTACATAGGATCATAGATACATATTGAAACGATGACACTACCGAAGCTTTAAAAACTGTGTGGTAATGTCAACGCCCCACTCCTAGATTTCTAAATAATTTAAATTAAAAATTACATTTTTTAGTGTTGGAGACCTCCTTTTAAGTATAGGAATACCTGTATTAGGAGGTAACTCTCCTCCTTAGCATTTATTTATTTATTTCGGAACACCATCAGCTACTATAATATCTATAGACTTAAAAATGACAACAGAGAGCTAATAATAGCTCTCTGTTGACTATATGATAACATACATTATGAGTTTATATTATAACAAAAAAATTATAAAAATACAGTCAACAACAACACAGTCCCATTCCCATCTAATATCCCTAATCATCATCATCATCAGCCTATGACATATTAGTTTACTGCTGAACATAGGCCTCTCCTTATGAGCGTCGTAGCGCCCTGTCTTCAGCTTGACGCATCCAGCATCTGCCTGTAGTCTTTCGACGGTCGTCATATCACTGGCCGGAGGGCGTCCTACACTACGTTTACCGAGTCGTGGTCTCCACTCAAGAACATGTTTACCCCAGCGGTTGTCGGTACTAGTAGGTATTTAATATTGAAACAGTTGAGCTACCTGCAGACTGTTTCAAACAATGTAGAGATCGCTTAACTGAACCATATCAATACCAATCGGAATTATTCCCAAGATGTTAGTTGCATTGCAAAATCTAGTTTTATAACAAAAAACTAGTTTTTTTTGTAGTAGCAGTAGAGATACAAAGGTGTCATTTGTACTACCAGTTGTACTCTTTGTAGTACTATTGACATGGATGCCAAAATGCGATTTCGGCTAAATATTCCATTACTAACCATGCTTATTACAGCCATTCAATAGATTTTTTGAACTTTGAAAATTGCAACGCCTTTTATGTACCTACCTCCTTATAGTGCTCGCTGCTCCTTATATATTCATAGCGTAATATTCTACGAAGCAACAATAAAACATCAGTATCAGTATTAGCATACGAGTAACAATCGCTATCGGCGCGGGGGTGTTATCAGCTCTATGTAGGACTGCGAGGTGGGTCAATGACGTTCGTTCACCCGATGCAGTCGGCACGTGCCGCCCCTCCCCTGGCTCCACCCATTCACCCGGATATAACCTTAGGGGGGGGATTATTCCTAGGGTAGTTTTGGATATAGATAGTTGCCCAAAAAATTACAACGTTGATGGATAGCTGAAATATGATTGAGCCTAATGCTTGGTCAAAAGATGAAAACTTTGATGAAAGCTGAAAAATGATTGAGCCTAAGCGCCTGGCCCTGGCTAGAAATTTTAGGGGTGGGGGGAGGGGGATTTTCCTAGTTTTAGAGATAAATTAATAAATACCAGAGTTTGTATTCTGGGTAAAAGAAAGAAAATCCATTTATTGATTCACAAGTAGGTACAGCTTGTTACTAAATAAAAATAATATATAAGGTACTATCACCATCATCATCAGCCTATATTAGTCCACTGCTGGACATAGGCCTCCCCAATGAGCGCCATAGCGCCCTGTAAACAACAACACAGTCCCATTCCGCAGATTTCTTGATTTGATCAAGTTTCTAAAAACATATTGTATACATTATACGGTATTATATACAAAACATAGATATTTCTTATTCATACATAGAAAACAACGAATACGGATAAAATAATCATCTGTAAATAGTTAGTGATACGTTTGCACCGCGGCGGGAATCGAATCCGCAAACTCCTGCGTTGGTTTCCTGAGGTATACTTTCACCCGCTACGCCACTGAGGTCGAAAGAAGATGATGGTTCTCTTAGGGCAGTTATAAGAAATGAAAACGCTGATGGAAAAACTGTAAGCTTGGCTCTGCCCATCCCGAATAGAACCTTTGGGGGGGATGGGGTGAAGATGATTCTCCTCAGGGCAGTTTTGAGAATGAAAACGTTGATGGAAAAGGAGCCCTCTAAAAGTCTGCAGAGGACAGAAAAGCCGCTGTAAGAATGATTCTGGGGCAGTTTTGACGTGTCGCGAATCTTTACAACTTTATGACGTTTCGCGATTCCACTTTTCCACCCAAGGGGAATTTATCAAGGGGTAAAACTTGGATAACCCGTTTTATGACACTTATAGCGGGTTATTCGTATACTCATCATCTCATCATCTCTGTGATTAAATTTTTGCAGCCGGCGTTATGGGGACGCAACTGTACTGTATTGTATGGATCAGATGTGCTACCTGTAGATTGTTTGCAAATCTACAGTTCAAGCAAAGCAAATCTACAGCTCAATTATTTCATTTCTAAATACTAGTTCTAATTTATTTCTATAATTTTATATACCTACTATCTTTGTTGTATCTTAGTATTTACTAATTAAATCTCCAACAACAATTTACGAACAACTGGTTGTTAGGGCCAGGCTTTAATTAGATAAGAGTCCATAATAGCAATGACGAAAAGAGTTTCTGTCTTCTTCATTTGGCGACTTGCAGCGCCTCTACCGTATAAAGAGGTAATTTGCGTAGTTTGACAGCGCATAGGTTGAATAGTTTCTGCTCGTAGGCTCTAATTTCGTTTTCGAATGGTTTTGAGATATTTGACACAAGCTATTTTCACGGAATCATTCATTTGTCTCATTCTTTTTTGTACGTGTAAGCGAGATAGAAAATAAAGTCTGTTGATCTGTCGAAAACTTT
Source organism: Eupithecia abbreviata (assembly GCA_943735965.1). NCBI lineage: Eukaryota > Metazoa > Arthropoda > Insecta > Lepidoptera > Geometridae > Eupithecia > Eupithecia abbreviata. Next base: position 10,385,932 of record OX030976.1, read on the forward strand.
TTTCATCATATAACTGAGCAATTTGGTTCCACACATATGTACATACCTATTAATGTAGACAAGATATTTGACTAAATAATATTTAATTTTTAATGAAACCGTCTTAGATAAGACTCATAATGAAACTCGATACTTTATCCACCTATAAAATAACCCGACGTAAATCATTCTTCATATAACATATCAATCTGCATTTTATATCTCTAACTGTAGTAAAAATATATAACTCCATGACGAAAACCACAATGTAAATGTTCAGAAACGCAGAAACATAACTTTGTACGACGCACGTCGATATCTGAGGACGCGCCGGTTAGGTTTCTGCGTAGCCTGTTGTCCTAGGTTAGGCAACCTACGTAGGACCTAGCGCGGATGTTCCTTTGCATTATAAAACTGACTGAGTTCAAGTGGGCCGTGATGATTTGTTGTTAATAGCAACTGTGTCTGGTTGGATCCTTCTCTGCCGGTGTCAAGTAATCCTACTAATATTATAAACGCGAAAGTTTGTGAGGATGTACATATGTAAGTATGTTTGTTGCTCTTTCACGCAAAAACTACTGAATGGATTTTGATGAAACTTCACAATATTATAGCTTACATATATAATACAATACACTACGTAGATATTTTTTTACTAAATATAGAAAACGATTAGAATACCAGGAACAAATATCTGCTCATCGAAAAAACAAACATTTGATCCGAGGCGGGAATCAAACCTGCCGCATACGGTGTCGCAGGCAGACCTTAGCCCGCCACCGCGCTACAGAGATCGTTATCAATACTCTAAGCTAGTAGCTAGAGTATACTTATATAATTATTGTATGGTATTGTACTAGCTGCGCCTCGTGGCTTCGCCCGTGTGGAAATCTATGTTTCAAATAATTTATAAACCTTCCTCTTGAATCACTATTTTAAAAAAACCGCATCGAAATCCGATGCGTAGTTTTAAAGATCTAAGCGTAGGTACATAGGGACAGACAGACAGCGGGAAGCGACTTTGTTTTTTACTATGTACTATGTAGTGATTGTAAACTTGCTGGCCTAGGTAAACTACGTGGAACCTACTACGGTCAAAACTTCGATAGGCGAGCATTACTTGCGTCATAACGTGGCTAATCGAGTTACCGTTCTATGCCTATTGGAATTGTTACTAAGGTATAAGGTTTGTTCAGTACATGCCTATAAAAATCAATAAAAGATAAATTGAAAATTCATAAAAATATAATAGAAGGAACAAAACAAGGTTTTGGCTAAAGTTATTATTGAAATTCGAAATTTTAAATGCAATAATTTAATGTTTTAGAAATTTAACCCATGACATGAATCTCACATAAAAAAAAATCGTTTGAAAAAAATATTATGACTTTACGTAAAGCGGTGTAGAGATTCAAAATATTAATTTGTTTATACTTAAAGATGTCAAGTATATGTACAATGTCAGGTCTTATCGATAATTAGGTATTCGATTCATTGCAAATTACCCTATACTAGTTTTTAGAGGAAGTAGGTAACCTTAATTTGTTGAGTGCTGACGATTTTATGAAAATCTCTATTTTTATTCCAGTTTTATCACCTGGGAACAAAGAAGAATAAAATATTTAAAAAAATAGAATAAAATACTTACGAAACACCGAAGGGATCATATCGATAAATCAGGTATTAAATTCACTGCATCCTACCCTATAATCTACCGTAGACGATATACTCGTAGTTCCACGGTTTTTAGAGGAAGTAACCTTCCTTTGTTGACGATTTTATGACAATCCTGATTTTTATTCCAAGTTCATTACCTAAAAGAACAAAGAAGAATAAAATATTTAAAAAATGGAATTAAATCCCTTACGAAACACTGAAAACGCATTAAGTACCTACATAAATATTTTCTTTGTGATATTACCCCCTGTCTTTTGTTTCGATTTGATCACATAGGAAATAAAATCACCTTTGCGGAATCGATGTCTCCTGACATCTGAAGGAATGTTTTTTGGAGTGTTTCTATCTGTTCTGATTTACGGAGACATTGCGTCATTCAAGGCCATCAGATGAATGGTCGGTTCAGCCCCACATCTGTGTAGAACCTATTGATTGACTTGTTGACGTGATGCTGACGCACAGAGTGATAGGGTTGAGATAACGCCGTGAAAATGCTGGTCGCTGATTTACGTAGCGTAGAAGTTTATTTTGGTAATTAAGTTAACTTTATTTTAGTTAGATTTGATTTTGTGTTTTTCTGTTAAACTCACCAGGGCGACATAATTGCGTGTGCGACAAAGCACTTTATAATATTAAGAATAAAAAATTAAAATAAAGTTTATTTATTGGCATACGTGGAGAGATTTTTGATCAACACTGCATTAATTACGACGAATGCCAGAGCAATTTAGGTCATTTAATATTTTGGTTGATTTGAAATAACTATAAACTGGCTTCAAATTCCTTAGTATTTAACTGTTTTTTTTTTTAAGTTTTAAGGCATAAATAGGAGTACTTCTTATCCCTCGGCAAAAAAATATGGTACCACCTCGAAAACATTCTCCATACAATGGCGAAACTTAAAATTATTTAGTAGGTTAATTGTTATTTAAGCGTTAAGGGACATATACTTATCCCTCGGCAAAAAACAATAGCGAAATAATTTTCCAAATTGCGCAATTAACTCACGCGAAGAAATCGATGAACCTAAGGTATATATTAAAAGAATACATACAGCCAAACGTAGAACCTCCTCCGCTTTTGTTTTTCGTCGGTAAATAATTTAATTGAGGTACAATATCTTGTCGTAGTTTTTGTTATATTTTACAAGAAACGTTGTTGTAGTATCAAGTGAATAGCAATAACTATCCTCAGCGAATCAGCTACTGGTTATACTACCAAGAGCTATATCTAAATAGTTCATCATCATCATCCTCCTATAGTAGTCCACGGCTGGACATAGGCCTCCACTAATGAGCGTCATAGCACCCTGTCTTCAGGTTGCCGCATCCAGCATCTGCCTACAATCCTTCGCAGGTCGTCATCCCACCTGGCCGGAGGGATATATCTAGTTGCTAGGTATTATTTTATACTGTGTTACTGATGCAAATTCCTGGATTTAGTTGCTAATATTTTCTTAGAAATAACTCGTATAAAAACATCATGAAAGCGGATCGCAAGGCTGCTACAAGGTTCTGGGTTCGACCACCGCGTCAAGGCAGCTAATGGCTTCTATCCAATGTTTCCAACAGAACTCGTAGCTGAAATATTTATTTCAATACCCAGGGTTGCCAGAATTAATCATAAACCTCGGTTGTTTTCCAGTAGAGTAAGTAAGCAAAGTATCAATGCATGTCACCGGTAATTGCATAGGCTTTAAGTCATTGATTATTATTAACGTCAAGGACTGGCGTAAACATTACAAATGAAAAATCTACATGACATCCGAAACGAAACACGAAACTGAAGGTATCATCTTCACTTTGCAAAATTCCCGATGATTATTTATTATCTAGATGCATAATGTCCTTCTCCTCCAACTTCGAAATTTAATAAACTCCATTGATAACTTAAGAGACTTGCTCTTAAGTTATCAATGGAGTTTATTAAATTTCGAAGTTTTATCTTGTTATTTTGGCCTTTTTTTTAATACGTTCTAATATTTAGCTACTGGCAACCCTGCGTGGATAACTAGCGTTTCAATGCCATATTCCAGGACGTACCTCCCCCAGCTATGGTTATATCGAGCGGGCCGCGGGGTAAGGCACTAGTTGGGTCAATGACGGTTGTTCACCCGATGCAACGCGCCCTGAAACTAGGGCGCAGTAGCGTCACCCTATACCTACTTTTGAATCGCCAGGCCTGGCTGGTTACCGCGTGACTTCGACATTTTGTTTTGGTGTTTTCGAAATATGAATTCGAGATTTTGTCCATCAAATTATGTTCTTTCAAGTTTTTGATGTTTTCGAAGTTTGAATTGTATGGAACACTAATATTTCAGATTGAGTAAAGGCCTTTTTAAATGCATATGGTATGCAATAATTTATTAATGCTTTGTCTTTTTGTAATGAAAATTAGATCTAGGTGTTTTTCTATTAGAGCTTAGCTACGTAGTAAGCGGCTTCATACGTCAATTCTTGTTTTGTCAAAAATATATATTATGTAACCCAACCAATAGGCTCTATCGATTTGAATAAATAAATAATTTATTTTTCACCTACCTAGATGATATCAATAGCTAAACAATCCTATTGGGTTTGACCGCATTAGATTATCTATGGTGGAAAATAACTCTAGCCCGCCTGAACTTAGAGATTTGAAGATATGCTTATTGTGACGTCATGACGTCAAAAATCTCGTCTCAATTCTCTGATTGGTGTTCAACGTGTCATGGCGGATTGCTTTATTTTGTATTTTTATTCTATTAATATATATGTAAATAAAAAAATATAATACGTGTTTCGTAATATATAGCTCAGGTATAATTCAAATACATAATTTTGGTTATTTTTAGTCAGCATCCCTATACTATATGCTGCGATTTTTGACATCCTTTAAGAAAATCAGCAGATAATGCAAAATATTCTACCATTATGTTATTGAATTCCAAAGTTTCAAGACAATAGGTAATTACGTCTATGGGCTTACAATTCATTAGACTTGACCTTGGGGAATTCGCTTTGAATGTAAATACATTCAATTAAGTACATGTATTGGGCACAAATTTATCATTCAATATTTAAGAGCATTTGATTTGAGATTCTAAATGAATCGAACTGCAATCCCCACCCTGCATGCATGCCCATTGTTGGGATTATGGCAGTACCCATTTGACATTTTTTTCAATGTGTTTTATTTTCTTAAAATAGCCAGTTATTTTGTGTTTAAATCGTATAGTAAATAAACGCAATAAATACAAACAACTTAAGTGCTGCGAGGATAAAAAATGCTGGACAATCCACACAGCATGATCCAGCCTCAAGCAAAGTAGAATTGCATACTATACGTACTAGATGACTGACAATGCAATACATAGATAGATATTTTTTATCATAGGTACTTAATACCCAAAATACCCTTAATAAAGAAAAAAAATTGCAGATCGTACAAACATTTTTCCCGAGGCAGGAATCGAACTAGTATTATAACTTCCAGCCTTCAGGCGGACCTTCGCCCGCTGTTCCACATCGCCATATGTGTGTAGGTATTTGCAGTTTAAATTTTACCTCGCTCAATTTATTGCAATCGCTCGCAATAGCCGCGGCAAAAATCTAGAACTTTCCATGCGCATAGAAAACAAAAGTACATTCAAGTAAATACATCAGACCTAATCCAATGAAAGCATTTACCTAGAATTAGAACATTACATAAGGAATAAGCCCACGGTTGCGATAAAGGCATTGCATCAAAGTACAGAATGCACCGGTACTAAGCCTTCGCCCATGTACTCGTAAAAGTAGATAGAATGTCTAAGTCAGCCAGGCCAGTAGGAGCCAAGGCTAGGTTGTAGCGGATCTGTAAGGAAATTCCGACTTTATTGCCTAGAGATGAGGGTATAGAAGAGGATGGTGGATGCGGTCAATGACGTTCGTTGACTTCGCCGTTCGTTTGATGCCGGCGGCGCAGTGCTGTTTTCCTTCTCCGTTTTCATGCATTGATATTAAAAACTATTTATGGTATATTTTAGTGTTTTTTTCATTATTGAAGATACTTGGGACTCTGGATATACCTATCGCTATATGTATAACTAACGACACCATGGTCTCTAGACGGAAAATCGACATTGGTGCACGATCAAATATGTGCACCAATGTACAAGAACACCCGGAACAAATATGTGCACGATCTGCAGATATTTGTTCCGGATGTTCGGGTCGTTACCTATGTATAATAAAAAATATCTATCTATGTAATGTATTGTATTATGTATATTAGTTATCTAGTACCCATAACACAAGCTCTGTTTACCATGGGGCTAGATAATGCTGTGTGAATTGTCCAGCATTACTTAGCATTACTTATTATTGGTTTAAAAAAAAAACTTTTTTTTTTATTACAATTTCGAAAAGAGGAGATTTTCTTTATATTATTGCTCAAGTAGATACATTAACAATATTATAATTAACTTATAATTACATAAATATGTAAGATAAATTAAATAAAAAAATAATTTAATGAAATTATGATAAAGCATATACCTAACTACTTTGTAGCCTTTTCTAAAATAAAATGTAATTTTTTATAATTTTTATTAACTAATTTAATGTAAACTAAATGTAAAAAAAATACTACCTATGTAAGAGCTGATAGCAACAATAAAAATAAGGTAATTATTTAACAAATCCGTCGAAGCATACAATCCCACAGTCCTGATTGGAACTCAAGGTCCACCAATTGTCCCGCCAGATTCCGCGTCCGAATCATTTCGTAACAGATATTATTGTAAACAGCAGAAGGTTTATTTCATTTACCGTCTTTACCGCCCACCAATTTCAATTGAGCCCCTGCTACACCTCGCGTCATTAACTGCACTTCGCTACGTGGGTGTCTTGCTGAGCTGGTCAAAGTACGTGAGGTGGCTGGTTACGTAGATTGTGCGATAGTTAGTATGGGTTGTGGCTCGTGACCCAATTTCGCAGCTGCTGGTTTCAGCAGCGGCAGGGAGTCGCGGGGGGGGTGCCGGCGCGGCGGGGCGGGCGGCGCGTGTCAATGCCGTTCGTTGACTCGAAGCAGCGACGGCCTCCCTTACATAACCATCGACAAAGCGATCTAATGCGTGCGATGTGCTGCACTGTTATCACCTGCCGCCCTAATGGGGCACTACCGGCCACGGTACCGGCTCGTGGGATCTTTGTTAGCCTGGGGGAAGATAAAACAGCGTTCAAGTTGTAAGAAATAATGTTTCTTGCCAACGTGACATTAACTTACATTAGCCTAAAATCTTTATGAATTGCATTTGCGCATCTGATAGAAACTCTGTACAATACTGTGACGTCATCTCATGAATTAAAGTCTAACATTTTATAAATATGTATGTTCTACGCAATCAATAATGCATGATTCGACAAGTTTTCTGATTTATCATGTTTCAGTCATTATCAGAGTAAGGCTGTCAGATCAACTTATCGTATTTAGCATACTGAGAATAAGGATTCATTTTAAAATTCGAACAGCTTTAGGTTAAGAGGGTTAATGTGTAAACTTAAACCTAGCTAATTTATTTTCTTTGAACCAGTCACTAGAATCTTCATGGTCAAAGGATCAAGTGCATTGCTACGAGTATTTTCAATTTCACGAGTAAAATAGCAAAATACCCCTGAGATTTGCATACTTTCAACCCACCTGAATAACAACCGGATCTATTTTCATAGAAAATTTATATCTACAAGGTCAAAGTAGCACTGTCTGTTTGGGCCATACTGGTACGTATTACCTACGAGTAAATGTAAGTTGAAGTACCTTAATTTTATGTGGTATCTGTAAGGTTCAAATGACGTCAACACAAAAACTCGTAGCACCTCTACGCCCCGTAGCAGTTTCCCTATCCAAAAATAACCACAACATTCATCCGTAAAATCACGAAAACAAATGACTGTAAAATTTTGAAAATAGGTACCTAAGGATGCGTGAATGGGGATCTTTCGGCCTCAGGTACAGGGGTGGAAAGTGAAAGAGCTCGCGGGGCGGGGCGGGTGGAACGGGTGAGTGGAGCCGCGCGCGCCGCCTAGCGAGCGAGTGCAGCGCGCCACAGCCTCAACAAACAAAACTTTAGTTTCTAACCTACTTCCGTGCGGGCGCGAGCAGCGCAACAACGCTCCTTACTCTATGACCTGTTACAGTGATGGACTATGGAATACCACTAGAATTTGAATTCGAGTTTAGAACTCTACGTTATCCTGGTTCTGAATGGACTCGAGCGCGACACGTCAAGCACGTTTGAACAAAATGTTTTACGGTGAGATGAGAGTCTACGTTCAGCTTTTGTTTTTCTTTTGTTTTGTCACGTTGGCATGCACTTTACATATAATATTTTTATATATTATTGGTCGGCCACGCACACACCGCACGGATACCGATAATTAGGTACCTACCTACCTATTTGTCTTAAGATTTTTCGTATATTTTTGTATTATATATTTAGCTATACCGGTACCTGAATGGTAAAACTTAATGTAAATATTCTAAAGCTTGATAAAAATATTCTGCAGTTGGTATATGATGATCGTACCTACATTATATTGCATTTCAATGAAATTCAATTAATTTCAACCTAAATAAATGTAAATAAACAGCTTTAATATTTTATGAACAAAGCTGACGTACCTAGCTGAAGTTTTTTAGATAGATTTTAAAAATGATTAGAATATTTCACGTTTTTTTTTTAATTTTGGCGCTTTGTGATGTTTGGTATCATTCAAGAATTTAACTTATTTATACTTTGAAACTCTCCAGTGTTGTTAATTAAGTAGGTATTAATTTATTTTATGTTCTTTACTCATTGGTCAATCTTCACTCTAAATTTAAATAATTTTATGATTGTCAATAAATCAATTAATATAATTGGCGATAAAGCCGCCATATTGAATTTGCACTATAAACTAGTGGCGCTCTCTAGCGGAAAACTATGACAACATTATCTGCATCTATGACATTTGAAAACTTCTGAATTATTGTTTAGTCTTTGTTATCACAATCATGTTTAATTGCGAATAATGTGGGTTATCACACTCGACATTAACAGCGATGGATGGATAGCTATGTAGATGGCTAGATACTTACTTATACAGGGTGTTTGGTATGGACATTTTTTGTCGAGTCGGGGGTCATGGGTTACATTTCTCTAGTAAGAGATATGGAGACTCAAATGTCCTAAGTGTCACGGTTGCTAAGATTTCTTTTTTTTTCAAAATATCGTATTTAAATCTCGCATTCTTTTTTTTTTGTGTGTGTGTGTGTGTTTTTAATGCGACAATTAACTTACAATGCACTAACTTAATTATTACTTGGTACAAATAAAGTAATAATTATATATTCATTATATATGTACATATATTCATTATTCAATCACTTCAAAAAATCTAAAATGGGTGCGATAAAATAGAGGGGTTTTATTCTTGCCATTTAGTAAGAGAGTAACACAAACAAACAAAACAACTCCATCCCAAAACATTGTACTACTTTTACTTCAGGATAGCTAAACATGATTAGGTAATAAAAATACAAGATTTCCTTAAAACTTTTTAACACACTTTCAAGTTTCTGAGTAATTTTGCAATAGTTTTACAAATCAATTTCGCAATTGTTTATTGAAACTTGGTACAAAATATTCCCAATAGTCAATAAAGGTAACTTATGTAGAATTGAAATTAATGGTTGAAGAGATATGACTAGTCAAGCAACCACTCGGTATAAGAAATAAAAAAAAATCCTTATTTCTATTTTGAGAGGAAGATATTTTGGCCACTTTTTCAACATATTCGTTCATTGATCTTTTTGGATCATTTATTAAACATGTTTGATCTGTTATGGGAACAAATATTCGAGGAAGTAAAATAAAACACAAATACAGAGTACACCCTGTATTTTATAATAAGGAGCAATCTGGTTATGTTTTTTTTCTAGCTCTGTAAGCACGTTTATGAACTGATCTTATATTTAAGGGTTTATTTATATATCAGATAGAAAATGCAAGAGGAAATCAATATTTCGAGTTCTTGTGGTAATAATTTCATCTTTTTTCAGCTTTGTGAGTTAGATGCGAGAACTAAGCGAGTTCCCATAGTAGCGTCCCGGCGTATCGCGTAAACACAGACGCATGTGTGCGTCGATTAGTTCACATTTGTGTTAGTGTAGATTTTTTGACTAAACGCACACAACTGACTTGGCTTTAGATGGAAACTAGGTCGGTTCAGTGACCCATATGTTTATCTAAGGACCGTGCGTGGCGCGAAAGGCGTTATCGTCGCATTTTCGTTTGGGTTATCGCGAGCAACCTGTCTCATGCACTGTTCTGATTGATAAGACAGCCGAATGTTAGTTAAATGTTGTAGGAATATCAGGTTATTTTGTTCCTACTCCTTGCGTAACACACCGTTTGAAATTCTTATTTCTATCGATTCCTTTTCATCATTGGTAACCTTATAATTCAGGTTTAAGACCTTATTTCTAATAAGAATTATAAAAAAAATTGAACGAAATTCTCAATATTGCAACATTTGTTGGACTATTGAGAATTTATTTGGGCTTATCACAAAAAACAAACTGACAGAATCCCGGTAGTTTCGCACGTAAAACGTAAAATAGTCATACATATATAGTGCGGTAGTTAAGCAAGCTTGCAGATAAAAGCACTTGTTGCTTATACAATGTAGATCCTTCTGAATAAATCAAAGGAAAGGACCTGTTACATTCATATAATGTAAACCGTATGATTATGTATTGAATTTTTCAACGCTCATCTCTGTATTGCGCACGCACGTAACAATATTACAATAATACATTCCTAGCGACAATGCGTCACCTTGCGAGCGTTCGTTGACGTATCTATGTTTTGTCCGAGCGACCTTATGCGTTAGATCTGCGGTTCTCAAACTGTAAACACGTTCATCGTGACCCAGAGCTGCACTGATAACAAAAATCCACTTATATCTAGGAAACCGTGTTTGGTTTTATTTGACTTAAGTTACAATACTTTTTTAATGTAAAAAAAAATAACATCGACTCGCGCTGTATTTTACTTTTTGGGTCAAAAGTGGTAGCAGTCAGCTTTTAAATCAATAACTTTGCATGGTATGGAGTTGGTTTTAAAAAAATCTAATCTTATTTAGATTACTACTACTTCTGCGGTCGTAGGTGCTATTGAATGAAAACATTTTTTTACCCAGACGAGTATTTCTTTTTTTATTAGGTACTTTGATCTTAATCTGGAACTTGAAAAGCTTTAAGTATGTTGTAGATGATGCCGTGATTTTAAGAAACGTAGTAGTAGCTTTATTTAAAAATTGATGATGAAGTTTTTACCATATAAATTAAATACCCCAAAAAAGTTTGACAAACACGGCTCAATAGATTAATAACAACAGCCAATTTGATACATCCCGTTCACTCCAACGCCTTTACGGGTGAATGAGAGCGAGATGGAGCGCTGATGGAGCCAGCACGCTGCATGCTCTACGAAAATGAAGGGCGATAGTCACTATGCCCGAAGGTCTTAGCTTCTAGCCAACATCAGACTTTGACTATCTATGCCACTAATCTATAAAAGTGACTCAAAATTACCTAATATGCCTCATTTTTTTCATATTGCATTTTGAGTTAAAAATATTTTGATACGTTAACTACTAAGTACTGCTGTAAGTTTAAAATTGAAAGTATTTTTTATGTTTTGCAATAAAGTCAAGGCACCATGCGCCACCACTTTATTAGTCGTAATAGAGTTACGGCACAGACTTCTTTTGTCGCGATTGACAGTTTTTAATCAAAATCTGTCAAAAAATGTTTTTTGGGATCAAAAGTAGCCTATGTTTGATTTCACGCTTAGGGCGTTTATTAGTTTTGGCGTGAAGACATCCATCCACCCATCTAAACATCCAAAAATTTCGTATTTATAATATTAGTGTGATTAAGTACCTAGTAGGTACAGGTAGGGATGTGTTGAAAGTTATTTAAAATTGAAAGAAAGGCATTAACAAAGTGCGCCGTTCACTAGTCACTAATAGCCATGATAAAGTGTCCATTGAAGCTTGAGAGTAAAGGTGAAATGGAATAACTCTTCGAAACTGGTTGTGGTGATGGGGCGAGTTTTCTCCTCTTCAAAGATAATTCCTATTAGTGTAGGATTTATGGCTATCACGGTCAAACTAAAAAGGTTTCATTAGTTGGTTGACATTATGATACCGATTAGAAAAAAAACATAATAGGGTTTTTACTCTATATGAGAAAACATCTAAAACTATATAGCAAAGAGCTTAGGCAAAAAAGCAGTCGGAGTCGTCTGTTTCTACACACATTGTCAGATAGCCGGTGAAACAGATGAGGATTATTCTTGACATAGAGTGCTTACCTCTAATATGTAGAGGGACGGAAGTGTCAGAATTGTATGGTTTAGGAATAACTACAGCTATCAATAGTTTTAATTTTAAACATAGCCCCCAGGCACCGTTTCTGTAGCTTAAAAATCATCTGTTTATTTGTTAAAAATTAAAATTAAAATTTATTTAGTTAATAAAATAACTAAATAAATTTTAAAATTTTACTTCAATCTTTTTATTCTGATTTGTAACTTCTTGAAATAGTGAAATGTTAAATGGCTACCGTTTTATTGCTGTGTAGGTAAACCAAATTATATAAATAAATGATCCTCCATCATCAGCAATATCAGCGCAACTGACGTCATGACCACAGGGCAATGGTCAAAATCAAATGGTCAGAAATGGGTGTATTGTGTATAAACAAATGCTTAAAATGTACCATTGAATGGAATCGTTAAAATGGGTTCACGCTTACGGTTCGCGGCAAATTACTTTTCCGCTAGTTTTATTATCTGGGTACTTGTGAATTGCATATTTATTAAAACCACAATTATGTTTAAATTTGTCGTAATCTTCGAATGTAGTGAATGTAGTGCCTATGGAGGTAGACCATAGGGGTCTACCTCCATAGGCACTACATTCGAACTTAGTAACATTTTTTGAACACAACTTGCGTGCGATAGACCAAAACAGAGATAGATTGAATTAAGTTAAAAACAAATACACGTAAATTAAAATTTGGGTACTGGTTATTTTTTTTTAAATCATTTACAAAAAGGCCAAAAACTCTTTCATATCCTCAAATAGAAAACTTTTTGCTGTAGGCGGGTAACAATGGTCGTGACTGACTGACTGACGTCACATTAGCATCCTTTCTCCACTTTCACTGTCCTTGGCGCGCAACGGTAATACGCACATTTTGAATACTGCATTGTAAACAGTAATAATATACCTTATCTTTTCAATGTTAGAAGTCAAAATTGCTTGTTGTGTATAATTTTACATGTATACTGTTTTGCATTATTTACTGTCATTCAGTGCACATAGCATAGAAAACATTCAAATACCTTATGAATCATCATAATTTCACTTACGCATCTTTTGTGATTTTCCCGTTGATCCAGGCTACAGTAATAACGTTAAATTCCCTTTCAATTTCTTCGAAATTAAATCTCAAATTCAAATCTTAAAACAGACTCTTATTTCAAAAACTTCAAAGACTTTCTTGCAACATAACGCTATGTGCCTAAAACGGAGTTATTCGTCATTCAAAATCTTAAAACAGCATAGTTTTAGCTTAAACGAACAGAGCCATATGTTTCGCATACCTTCATGTCCGCTGATTAGTCAGCAAGGCGGGAGACTGGCTAAAATTAGGGTCAATGATGATAAGGCCATAAAACACAGTCATACAACAATGACTTGATCATCGCGTTACGCGGAATCTAGTAATTTTATACTAACTAGGCACATCTAAGTATAGCTAAGTTAGACAGCTACAAGGATTTAGCATTGTAATTCATACGTACGGATTAAATAGGTCCTTGATTCATTAATCATTGAAATGTCGTTCTGAGTACTATTTATCGCGTGTACCCTCACTTGGTTTTTGAAACTAGGTGCGTCCATTTGCACACTCGGACGAAACACAACACTAACAGTGTCCGCAACAGAGAGTCATAAACCCTCTTTAAGATTCAAATAAGGATTTTTTTTTTACTTTCTATCTCTAACCATTCTCTTTTAGTAATATATTTCATTACAGATGACTTAGACATAGTATATTTTGGTTCAGACACAGACACATAAGAATAAGCTTAAACATATTTGAATTGTCGTCACTCATATCGGTACTTATATATTAGAAACATATTTATACAGTATTTATTTCCTCATTTTACTTTAAGTATATTGTCGTAATAGTCTCTCAATAGATACTTTTTTTGCTAATTATTTAGGCTGTCCTAAGCCAGCAATACAGTGATCTTACTTTCTTCATTATGACTAATTCTGCAGATCTAGGTAGCTAGAATACACCTAGGCACCTTGATCGCAAATGCAACAGACTTCCAATGAACCCAAAAGTGTAGAATGTTGGCGCCTTGCCACTGCGTCGGCCAACTATGACAAAACTAACTCAAATATAACTGAACCTTCATTATCAATAACCTAGGTTATTTATTTGATACTGATTTAATGGCAGCTATTTCTTTGTAAACATCTTTATATGCTTTGTTTCTTGACATGGTGTCCCATTGCCATCCTCTCCTCTCCACTCCTTGATAGTCTAGTCTTCGTGATTCTAAGGTGTTCTAGGTGATTCTAGGTATTTATTTTTCGGAAAACGTTCTATTGTCGCCTTTGACGACCGATGTGGCGCGGTGGACGAAGGTCCGCGATTCCCGCCTCGGAACAATTGTGTGTACGATCTGCAGATATTTGTTCCGGGTGTTCTGGTCGTTTTCTATGAATAATAAAAAATGTCTATCTATGTAATGTATTGTATTATGTATATCAGTTATCTAGTACCCATAACACAAGCTCTGCTTACCATGGGGGGGCTAGATAATGCTGTGTGAATTGTCCAGTATTATTTATTTATTTATTTTAATCAACTACACATGGCAACACTTTATTCCTCATGTATTCTAAGTGTTTCTAGTAAAAATCACGTTCCAAAATAGCTTATGGATTCAAATTATTTAGAAGGATTTTATAATGTAATTGAACCTCCATTCGAAAATGATTTGCCATATAATTTGTCTACCGTCGCTCAATTTATAGCATAAATCAGAGTTTAATTCACTTAATGCAGGCTTTGTGCACATAGATAAATATGAACAAGTTATAGGGGCTTAGTCATATAGTATAATATTATAATGAGATATTTACCATGATTTGATTTTTGTCATTTTTGAAACTCAAATATATCATTTTAAAAAACCCCTTATAAATGACTTTTGTGTTAATAACCACGATAGTTTCAAAAGTTTTATAGGGGCATACTCACATATTTTACCGTTTTTGAATGGCCTTGCTATTTCATGATCACATCATTCAAATTTTCATTTAAAAAGTCACTTCACAAATAAATATATTAATTATTTTATTTTATTTTCAAAATCTTGGGAAAACTTAGAGCTAGGTCTTAAAAATAGTTATTTAATTATTACATGCCGGTAAATACCAGCGCATGTGTGCTTATTATGATAAACAATCCACTCAGCATCATCTAGCTCCAAGCTAAGCAGAGCTTGTATAATAACTGATATACTTAATAGAATACATTCCATAGATATAATATTTTTATTTCATAGAAAATACCCAGAACACAGCACACATATTTGCAGATCGTACAAACATTTGTCCCAAGGCAGGAATTAAACCCTCAAGCAGGGATAGCTGGAGTTGCTTCATATAGTAGTAGTTAAGAAAAAAAAATATTTCAACTACAACCAATCACCCAGTTTAACAAGAACTTGAAACTATATAAAACTACATTAGCTCGGTATATTGTAAATTGTAGCTATAAATAAGGAATTACATCGAAGTTCCTACTGAAAAACGAATCGTTCCTTGAATATTTTATATTTTTTTTATGTATATAATATTAATTGCAATTTATAGACAAAAAAACATTATTCAAAAGATTCAAAAATAAATAGAACACAATATAAATAAAATCTACAAAGGCCAAAGTTCCTTAACCCGACATTTTCGTAACTTGAAGACCATCAACACAATATTGCCAACATCATCAATCAAACCTGTCAGCGGAATGTAGGCGACCATCCTACGGCCTAAGTTAGACCACAGATTAACCGAGCTAAGCTAGGACCAGTACAATTACCAACGAACTCTGTTGAACTTAACATTCAGGTCAAATGACCTGGGCTTCTAAGCGACCGGGGCCTAAAGGTTAAATCATAGTCCGCAATTGTATAAAACAATCAGCCCTACCCAAAACAAAGAGGCAGTTGTATTACAAAAATACCCTGAATACGAGGAATAGGCACATAGAACACGATTGGTGCATGAATGACATTGATGCTCACAGGCATTATCTTTATTATTCACTTATAATCAAAGCTGGTAAAGCCACAGCTTAATACGAAGTTCCCCTGCAGATTAACCACTCAATCGGTATTAAATCTTGCCGGTTACAAGCTCAATATGTAGAAACAATATTGTAAAAAAAATTAGTTTCAATAGAGAAATTTAGTATTAGATCGATCGCTCGATTCTCGGCTTATGGTCTTGAAAATATTGCTATTCACGGGCCCAAATGTATTTAAAATCCATTTGCCAAAAATATATCTTAAACCCATCCCAATAAAGCATACTTTCAATGTACTGATGATGCGTTGTACGCTACGGCCGGTAAAGCGTCGTTTGTATTCATGATAAGAGCGCCTTAATTGATTTAAAACAGTAACACTTCAATAGCCAACAACCCCACTTGCCAAAAATAATCTAAAACCCATCTTAATTAATTTCAGTTTAATATAGATCTGATTTTGCGCTACGCCAGGTGAAGTTTTCGTTCTTGTTTTAAAAAAAATCCAACGTTCACTGCCAAAACGAATCTAAAAACCGTCACAATAAAGCCTAATTTCATTGTACAGATGATCCATAGTGCGCTACGCCAGGTTATGAGTTTTAATCTTGTTTTAAAAAATCCAACGTTCACAACCAAAATGAATCTAAAAACCGTCATAATAAAGCTTAATTTCATTGTACAGATGATCCGAAGTGCGCTACGCCAGGTAAAAAGCTTTAATTATGGTTTAAAAAAATCCAACGTTCACTGCCAAAACGAATCTAAAAACCGTCACAATAAAGCCTAATTTCATTGTACAGATGATCCGAAGTGCGCTACGCCAGGTAAAGAGCTTTAATTATTGTTTAAAAAAATCCAACGTTCACTGCCAAAACGAATCTAAAAACCGTCACAATAAAGCCTAATTTCATTGTACAGATGATCCGAAGTGCGCTACGCCAGGTAATGGTAGGGTTTCCCACGCAGCTCGCGGCCTCGCCGATGAACCCGCGCGAGAGTCATGGACTCGTGTGGCTAATCACGGCGAGGCACGCTGCTGTATCAACTTATAGTAACTAGAAGTATTAAGGAAAATTTACATGTTTTTTTAAATGATGGTTGAAATGATAGGCAACTAGATATATTGAGGAAAATTAACATGTTTAAAAATAAAAAGGATTCTTGAAATAGGCAGATTTAACGTACCTGAAATAGCAGAAAAAACACTGTATTAAAAATGATAGTTCAACACACCTAAATATATAAATGTAACTCATAAAAGGAGTAACATGCAAATTGTACATAACTTCTAAAAAATCACATAACAACAAAAATAACATCAAAAAAATTCAGCAGCACAATCAATGGGCTTTATCAATAAAATTACAAAAATCAATACAACAAACGCAAATCAAAACCACTCTAAATAACCAGAAATACTCACTTGATCATAAATTCATAATGTAAAGATTGCTATGGAAAGTGCATCAAATATGGAACACTGACCTTTTGATGATGCGTCAGCGAAGTACCATGATGTAACAATATCTATTCACACAAACATAAAATGGTAGAAAACCTGTTTGTGTGTGTGCGAGGGGCATCGAAAGAGAAAGTAAGGTCTCAACGGCTGACCGATGCTTTAGTGCTGGGACGCACGTGGAATTAAAATTCTTGTCGATAAATTCTGTTAGCAAAATAATTTTTTTTACACAAAAAATAACATTTATAAAACATATATTTTGGACAGGAGGTTGATTCTCTGTAGGTTTATTTTATTTATTTTTAAGTGTACTGTGGAGTTAGTAGTACTATTATTATTTGTGTTATTCTACGATACCTGTTATTGGTCAATTAAATTGATCATTTTATAAAAAAAATACTTAACTAATCGCAACTAAAAATATATAAATGATATCATAGGTCCTACAAACAATGACTGAGAAATGCCGATGTTCTTAAAATAAATAATGATGAACAATCCCCTAATTAACTAGACCCAAGAAGAAAGTTTAGTTTAGTTTAAGTTTATTTATTTCCACCGTAGGTACTCAATGTTACACTTGATGTCGTTATATACTATTTTAAAAGATAAATTACATTTTTATTATAAAACACACTAACTTTTGACAAAGGAAACACCATAGGGCATTGTGCAAAAAAAAAGCAGACAGACATGCCTTTTTAAAAAATTAAAATAAATTCATTTATAATAATTGGTCACAGTAAAACAGATAATAAATAATGGTATAAGTTAAATGGAATAATAAATTAGATAAAATGTCAAAGTAATCTGCTGTATAAGGGCATTGTCAAACTATACTAAAAATATTAAAAAAAAAAGTAAGCAGAGTATTATGGGTATTAGATATACAAATAAATTATGCACATTTCACGTTTTAATTATCTTTAGAATGCTAGTTACGCTCTTGACATTTAGTTTACAATTTGCATACAATTTATGTCAAGTTTCAATAAACTCTGTTTTTCAATTATCGATATCTCAAAAGCTGCATTTTATTCGCATCACTAACCTAACGGGTAAATACGATACAACTACAACCCGTCCTACGGGAATTACAGTACGGCATAGCCCGCTTACAACTGTTACCGCTTACACGCGTTACCGTTATGCGCCCGCGCAGCCTAGACATTACTCTCGCTTTCCACTCGAAGCCTTCTGACAATGAACTTTCTTTTATGCTCTTTTATTTTGTGTTGCTAGTTACTTTGTGACTTGACGGTGATTCATAGGGCTGGTTGAACGATTTTGTTTGGAAATATTTTAAGCAAAAATAATGTTTGTACTGCAGATAGTTAAAATTAATCTGTTTTGCTGATCAATATCGATAAAAACTCAAATCGCAAACGTAGCACATCACTTTTCAAAATTGATTTCAAACTAGCTGACGCTTTACAACTTAGCATGAAAATGAAATTGGTATTGCGAAGTCTAGGGGTATTTGAACTTTGTATACGTTGGGAAATACATTTTCTGAAAATAGCCAACTTCATAAGAATCCAGTAAACATTTATAGAAGTTGCAGAGCAGGAGACAAATCACTTAATACTTTTTCAACTTATTTCTTTCCTCTTTGAATGCATATACTTGTTATTTGATTCATTGATCAATGTAATCTATTGTATTAAGTATATCAGTCGTCTAGTACCCATAACACAAGCTCTGCTTACCTTGGGGCTAGATGATACTGTGTGGATTGTCCAGTATTATTTATTTATTCACTCATTATCTTGTTATATTCCTAGGGTATTCGTCGGTACAACTACTTCAATACTTCTACATACAATTACCGTCACCTCAACTCGCACTCTTTTGTAATTATTGTCATCTTTCACACAATTCATGCCCCTTTTCATTGGCCTACCTCAACTCTTATATCCATATTCATCTACTATCTACTACTATCATTGTTATTTGAAAAAGAAAGACCGCAAGCTACACTTAATGCCGTTATCCCTCACAAGTGCCGCCGGCGCAGCCTAGACGGGCAATTACTCTCACTTTCGACTAAAACTCTCGATACAATACTTTCATCGCTTTATTTATGTCTGTTTCGTGATTTAGTGGGTGTCATTATTTTTGTTTCTATTACTCGGAAGTATTCTTACTTTCTAGTCGACTTGATACAGATCTCAATTAGTTGTTTGGGACTTTAATGTACTTTTTAACCTTTACACTTAATGTTTTTGAATAGAGTTTGGTATTGAGATTAAAAGATTGTTTTTATATAGATTGAAAAATTCTAAACAATGGTCTACCAATAGCAGCAACCTTTATGAGTTTTGATAGGTTGTTTTTCCACCAAGCGCAAGAGTTCCATTGAAAATTGACAGAAATCGTTTATCTCAGTAATGCGTTTCAAACCTCATTAACCTTAGATCTCAGTAGATAGCTGAGATCTATCTGGCACGGAGAAAAGAGGATGTCAATGGGATGTCCTGTCAATATATGCATACTACTCCATTCGCAGTCTATGGCATGAGAATAGAGTAAGTCTATGCAGACAGGGGCTATGCCACTCTAATATTATATTAGTCCCAAATCACTTTCTTTTTAGTCTGGTGGAACTTTTCTTTTGTCTTATCCCTAATTAATTGATTGATTAATAAGTAATCGATTGGGTGTGATTTACCCATGTAAGGATTTACATGGGTAAATCACACAAAAAATTTATATCAAAGAAGACCCACGTTAATCAGACCCAAATGCAACATTTTAAGACAAAATATCGCGTGAAGCCAAGCACTTAAAAATCTTAACAGCAAAAAATGTTTAAAGCCTTGACCACGACGATGACATTAAGCGTGCCTTTCACGGCCCCTCAGGTGCGTTGTATAACTGACTTTCCATTTCTTTGGCTTCTCTTTGATACTTTTTGGCAGCGGCTTGATCTTGCGGCGCTTGAGTTGATGACGTCAGTATTACCATCGGAGATATAAGATAATTTCTGTTTCAGTTCAATACATACTAAGGATTTTTAAACGTCATTTTCACATATTATGATTCTTTTATTTGCTCCACTCACACACAGTATTTTCCTTTTTTCGGCTAGTGTGAATTTGTCGATAAATAATTACTTGTCACTTACTGGGTTATTGTATTGGATTATAAATATCTATAACCTGTAGAGTTTTGAAATAAATAATGTACTTATCAGTTATCTAGTACCAATAACATAATACAGGCTATGGACTAAATGTTACTACATGATAATTTTGGAATAGTCCAGCATTGATATTTTTTTAACCTTATATTTATAATTACCTGATGGTAATTTTTCCATTTAGACATTAGTCGTGCGAAGGGTAATTTCAGTCCTAAAAAACTATTATGAAAAAAAGTAACCAACCTCTTTGCTCAAACGTAATCATGAAGCACATAGTTCATTTGGTAACCAAACATGTTTGCGATCACGGGTAACATTCATGAACACGCTATTGAACGAGTGGTAATAATAGTATTCAAACAAGTTAGGTGGTTGTTTATAAATAAGATCTGAAATTGATTTCTATTCAACATTTGACTAGTGGTCTGATCTAGTATTTTTAAGTCGCTCTTTATCCATATGTACTTCCAATAATATTGTAAAAGCGAAAGTAATTTTGTCTGTCTGTTACCTTTTTCTGCCTAATCTGCTCAATAGATTTAAATGAACTTTGGCAAGCAGGTAGATATTATCCCCGGGACGGACATAGGGTAATTTTTAACCTGGAAACGAGTATGCAAAGTTGCCAGCTGAAACTGTTCTTCATACTACTTTATATCTAGAAGCTACGATACCTACCATTCAAAAGTGTGTTAAAAGCCCTCTCGCATCGAAAACCAGTACGTTCTAGGCCACCTAGAATTTGAGTAATTTAGTTACCAGAAACCGAAAATAATTTTAAAAACAAACGTTTCAAAAAGGTCAATTTCATACTTAATTAAAGTGTTTGTCGCTTAAATCCTGAGTCAGTTTTTGTTGTGTACCTAAAGCTTTATTCGCGCAGTTGCGAAACGCGGACTCGAGTTAAGGTCGCTGATGTGTGGCAATTTTCTTATTTCGAAGAGAAGCATCACCTTGACCTAGGAATAAAAGTATGTTTCGTCATCGCTACTTACATGTATTGCAGACTTGCGTCTTGTTGAATACGTTGAGGCAACCAACCGCGATTTATTTTTTAGATCATTATTATTGTCATCAATTAATTTGTTCATCATCATCATCATCAGCCTAAAGCAGTCCACTGCTAGACATAGGCCGCCCCCAATGAGCGCCATAGCGCCCTGTCGCATCCAGCATCTACCTGCAGTCTTTCGCAGGTCGTCATTGCAACTGGTCGGAGGGCGTCCTTCATTAAGTTTACCAAATTAATTTGTTCTTACTAATAACTACACATTAATTTCAATAAACTCTGCTAATACAAATTTAGTCGTATCTAACAAGAATAGTTTGAAAATGTAAACCGTTACCAACATTAATTACTGATTCGTAGTTCCAGAAAGCGACAGGGAAATCTTCCAGATAGAAATAAACTAACCGAACATTCTTCAAACCACAACCTGCTCCCAATTTTCGGAATTTTCAGGCGTGTATGAAACAAGATGGCGCTTAGTCTATGGTTGACATAAATACAGAATATTGAAGACAAACCAACTGGGTTGTATCTTAAACCAACTTACTTCTTAAAATACATTTTAGACTACTAATAATATTTTAAAAATAAAAAAAATCATCATTTTGATATTTCATGAGCCCGAATATTACTTGACCTAAAAAACTGAATTCCCGCGTTTTCATATGATTTGCTGTACATAAGTGCTCTAGAAAACATTGATAGAAAAAATTCAAATATATCCGAGAACTTTCACGTTCATGGCAACCCTAAGCCAGCAACATCGGCAGTGGGGCGCGCATGCTCTTGCGCCACCGCGCGAACTCTTTACGCAACGAGGCCATTCACCCCGGAAGGCCTTTTCCACGCAGTTTCTTTAACAGTGTGTTACTGTGGCGGGCTAAATCGCGTGACTCGCTTGCGTGTCCCTATATGTCACTAGCGCCCTCTCCGGTGAGACCTAATTATGTTGCATGAAAATGTGCTCTTGCGCTTTAAGATGCGCTCGGTTGGGAGTAGAAGGTTCTGGAATGTTCAAAGCTTTAGTGTTCGTCTAATCTAAAACATAGGCTAGGTAGGTTGACTTATTATTAATTGTAGAAACCTATAAAGTGTTGTACTTTAATCTTACTAGGTAGTAAGTTTTATAAAGACTTTTGCGTTTTTTTCGATTTTACATTTAGGGTAGAGCTGAATTGAAGCTCTGCGGTCAGTGTCGTATTCATTTTTATTTACAAGTTTCTAAGGTATACGTAACACCGATTAAAAGGGCTTTCAACATTCACATAAAACGTCGGCAATTACAGAAACTGTAACATACCAATTTTCCATAGAAGTCAGACGGCCTATACGCAGCTGGGTCAAAGTATCTCAGTTCAGATAAATGAAACTCTACTGCCTTGCAATATGGTTCTGTATCGCCATGGACTTAAAGTAAACAAAATGGCTGATGCCAATTTTTCGTGGTTGAAAATTGAACTGTCCTGGTAAAGTAATAGATTGCAGATTCGCTTGTAAGAGTGCCATAGATTGATAAACAGTGTTTATTTAGTGTCGTCTCAGTGAAACTTTGTTTCTTACGTGTAATGAAATGAATGAGGAAATTCGTTATGTTTTGGTCTCTTGGATATTTTGAAACATGGTTGCGTGTTGACTCAATTACAAAAAACAATACGACACATTGCTACTTTGCTATTACGAAATTGTTTTCTCACAGCCCTTTTTTATGGTATCATTGAAATATTTATTTTTCCTAGAAATGTTATTGACAAATTTGTTTTATATGAATTATAATAAACTTGTTTCTGCGCGCGGTTTCGCACATTTTGTTTATACCGAAACGTTTTCAGGTTATTTGTATGGGAACTGGTTAATGGGATAAAAAGTCTATGTTTTATTCCAGGCTAAGAACTACCTGTATGCAAAATTTCAGTCTGATCTGTTCTCTCGTTTTGGCGTGAAAAAGTAACAAACATCCACCCATCCATCTTAACATCCAAACTTTCGCACTTATAATATTAGTGAGATTTTTGTACAAGGTAATGGCCTATTCAGTTGTGTACCTATAAGAAACTTTAACTTTAAAGAAAATCAATTGTTTTTTTAGACTTTCGTCATTTATGTAAGGTGAGTACTGATAGGTATAGAATATTGGTACGAGGAGTAATGTAACATGTTACATATCGATCATGTGTGCAGTCAATAGATAGGGGGAAAGAAGGCGCTCGCAATGAGCACACGGTGTAACCTATCGTGCTCCCTACGAATGTTACATTACGTCTAGTAACACCTGACCGGTGTTACTAGACGTAATGTAACATTTAGCTTTAGAATATCGTCGCTAAAAACTTTAAGAACATAATTTTTTTAAGAACAAATAAGTGATCACTCATTATCTATTGCGTAAAGAAAATACAGCTTAAATAAAAGTCTTTTTTTTTTTATTACTTTAAATTTTAAATTTATTTCCAAGTATATATGTATTTGTATGTTTTTTTTTGTATATAATTTATATTTACATTAGTCTATAATACGCCACCGTCTATACCTATACTATAGCTACGTGTCCATCCAAAGGTTGCCTGGAAGAAATCGCTCTTAGCGATAAGGCCGCCCATTGTGCATCTGTATCTCTGTTTGTTTGTTCTTTACTGTTTTTTTCTGTGTTTGGTGTGCAATAAAGCGTATTTGTATTGTATTGTATTGTATATGACTTAATTACTTATACTCGCAGTGCCTTCAGTTATTCTGTGATCATGGCGATTGAAACTTTGGCGAAATATTACAAAACTCAAAAATCAAATCATGATAAAAATAACAAAAGACTTTTGTGCTACTGAAATAAATTGTCTAACAAACGAATGTACCTAATACCTGATAGGTATAAATTGTCAACCAAACTAATGTACCTAATACCTGATAGGTATAAATTGTCAACCAAACTAATATACCTAATACCTGATAGGTATAAATTGTCAACCAAACTAATATACCTAATACCTGAAAGGTATAAATTGTCAACCAAACTAATGTACCTAATACCTGATAGGTATAAATTGTCAACCAAACTAATGTACCTAATACCTGATAGGTATAAATTGTCAACCAAACTAATGTACCTAATACCTGATAGGTATAAATTACATAGTTACCTACCATAATTTCACATCAAGAAGATTGCTTCCTATTATCTAATATACTATTATAACCTCTAAAACTAATAATTTCAATAAGGAAAAGTGTCACCTAAATGAACTGTCAAAGCATTACATAATATGACATTGCCGATAGCCTGCGCTTACGCAAAGATGCACCGGCCGCTTGCGAAAGTTTAGCACATAGTGTGCATTTTTATGGTAAACTTAATAGTACTTGACATTCGTAAAATTACGTTACTTTTTTATAGTTCTGACCCACACTTAGGCAAAAATCCCTTTAGGGTTGCGGGTCCAGTCTGTGTCATATTTCGTAAATTTCATTCTAATTGTTTCTCAGAATCAGGCCTCGAGAGATTCGATCCAGTTATGAATCGTAAACCTATGCGTCTTAATTCATAAAATTCATTGGATAATTATTGAATCAATGTCAGGGCCCGCATATTACATACCAGAAGCCAATAGAAAATGGACTTATATTGAGTCGCTGAGAGATCAAAGTTGCTGCGTTTCACAGTTCGCTTAAAACTCTTCCTATCACACTCGTTGATCAAAAGAAAGTACTAAAGTTATGAGCTGGCTTGAAAAGAAAGTGTTTGAAACAAGCCAAACAAAATTTATAAACACTTTCATAAAAAAAAGCAGTTAGATGAAATTGCCAAATAAAAATTGAAAAGCTATTGGATGATCATTGTCATTGCCCAATCGTAACCTCAGGTGCTAATGGTAGTAAATTAAAACATCTTTTTTATAGTGGCCGTCCCAAATAAACAAGGGTAAAGACCTTTTACGTAAGTGTTACGTGGCCGGTGAGAGGCAATGTCATCGTTTACTAGCTCCATGCTCGTACTGTATGCCTTAGAAACGAGTAGTACTATAATAAATAAAATAAAAAAGCCTTTATTTGATCCTGCTACATTGATTTAGGTACTGTTAGTGCGTTATTTATAACACTACGTTTGGTTGATAGCAGGGTCCCCAGGTTGGGTAAAGGCCTCCTCCAACGATGTCCACTTCTCTCTATCTTGAGCTGTTTGCCACCACTTTGGACCAGCGACTTTTTTTATTTCGTCCTCCCAGCGTGTTGAGGGCCTTCCTCTCTTTCTTTTTCCTTGAGGTCCTCTCCATATGGTGGTGCTGTATGTCCATCTTTTGTCTCTAAGCCTCGCTATGTGACCAGTAGTACTATCACGGCCTAAAAAAATGTATCTAAGTACTATAGTATGGATCCAAATAGTTAATGAATATGAATTACGCTATCTGACACGGACTATAAACATTTGCTGTAAAGCACTGCAAGGCTAATAACACTTTCATCGCCCAAGATTCCGATGATGTTCTCCGGCGCCGTATAGCGACGGGGCGTGCCCCTACGAGTCGCACTGCTGAAGCTGGGCAGTGAATGCGTTAAACATAAGTAGTAAAGCGACAACGAAGCGTAGTCGATCTAAGAGTGCTCATGTATTCTTTAATTTTTATTCAAATGTTTTCTTCAGCAACAAATCTAAACTGCTTATGAAATGTTATTGTTAAACTAGCAACTTGCGCAATATTAAGTCCATTACACCTACTTTACTTTCTTTTATAACGTTCCATTAGAAGCCACTAAAATTTACAGAGTCATAACTTATATTTTGTTTGCTGGTTTACATAGTTTCTTTTATTTCATTCAAAACATTCGATTCTTAGCATCGTCTATGCAACTTACAAAATATTTTGGCTCCACAGCTGCATCGTGAATTTTCGAGGTCGATCATAATCTGTACATTCAATTTTAATTTCATAACAGACAAATGTCGAGATGTTTAATCTGAATTGAAACAATCACATTGTTTCAAAACACTATTCAAAGTCAAATTGAGAGTCCTGGGTCTACGAGAGTGCTACGAGACTGCTACGAGAATTTCTAACTTCATTTTCTTCTCCACCGTAGATTTTTTGACATTTCAATAACATCATGACAAATTTATTTAAGTGTAGTAAAGGAAAGGTATTATTATTTATTTTGTCCGTAAAAAGGGTTGTATTTAACTTTAATGTTTCACAACTTCAGGTAATGTGTTGCAGATCAAGGTTCTATGCGTATAACAAATTCGTCTTTTGTTTCGCTAGTGTTATGTTGGTACCAAAAGGTCAATGAACAGCCTCGGTATTTCTACAACCTTACATTGTACAGCGGAACATCGTCATTTGAATCCATCGCTATGTAAATTCATTATCTAATTCGACGAAATAAGGTTCAAATTGCTGGTTCTTCATTTTGAAATGAAGACCTTCTGTTCGGCTCGTCGAGGCACAATGCACGTGGTTAGATCTGTCGTAGGTTACGCGGTCGTTTGTTGTAATTTGAACTGAGTTGCGTTGGTTTAGCTGTTATATTTGTTCGGTAACGATGCGCTGTTACGTCTTTTGAGGTTTGGTTGGAGTTGGCAGTGACGGCCAAAATGTTAGTTTGTTTATCGTTAGCTCGTTCTTGACAGCGAAAAAGTGAAAATGTTGGTGCGGCGGCTGAGGTTGATTGTGAAACCAGGCGGCGTCGCGGGCCTTCGCTGCGCCCGCGCGCCTTATGTAATAGGAAACGTGCTGTGTGTACCACACAAGCCATATAAAGTGCCACTATTTGTAGGCCAGCTTCCGCTTTGTTGAAGGGCATTCGTGTCCAATAACATTTAGTTTAAGAAACGTCCCAGTTTTGGACCAGTTTATTTTTTACATCGGTTATGACATTTATTGGTTATTTATACGGGCCCTTCGGTTTGCGTGTTTAAGTGAATGAAATTATAGATTACAGCGTTTAGTTTAAACCCTGGCAATGCTGCATATATTACTTTTGTGGTCAGTCCAGTGTGATCCGGTATTGGCTAAAACGGACTGTTGTAAGAATGCCAAAAAGTACAGTTACTCGTGATTTATGCCACTGATATGCCTATTGTTTATTGTTTTTAATGACGCAGTTTCTGCGTCCACACAAAGCATATTAAATGTGTTCTATGATTCATTTTTTCAGTGTATTTCGATGACAAATTTTACTGGCAACTTTATTTATTTATTTATACTTTTTGCACGATAAACTATATACAAAACCTACTATAGAAAATAAATACAAAGGTGAACTTAACCCTAAAAAGAGTTCTCTTCCGGCAAACCTTATTGGGAGAGAGAGATAAAGTGAAGAGAGGAGTGGTGGGACTTTGCTATATTTTTCTGCATCAGTTAGGTACCTTATGATAACCACTTTTGTATCTTTAGATCTAGTTTTTACAATAAAATGGTGAAATCATCAAATCTATAGCAAAGTTTTTCTAAACCATCAGAGTCTATATACATTTTCAATGTATCCATCGCATAGTAACAATTTACTTGTCGAACTGAATAAGCAAAAAAAAAAAAAAACAAATAAAGTAAGCGATCAAGAAGATTACAAAAAAGTTGTGTATTGTTCAGTTGTTTCAAAGGTCGATAACACCTTTATCGCTTGAGTCTGCACAATTTGGTGTTTCAACACTCGCGGAAATAACCAAATAAGTCAATATAATCGGTCAAACTACATGAACTTGCAGACAAATCCTTTTTATATTTAACTGGCCGAAATAAAATACTAGCTATTATCCAGGCCTTTATGCGTTTATTCTGAATTTAGTTTATTTTATTTATTATTTATTTTAAGCCACTATTGTCCCACTGCTAGGCAAAGGCCTCCCTTTTCTACTTCCACTCCTCGCGATCCAACACTGCAACAGACCATGATGTACATGTGCATGATGTACCTCGAGCTCGTCGTGGATTTAATACAATACAAAAATTCTTTATACCATAATCAAATCATTACAAAAATACATTATATGCGACATGTACAATAGGTGGCCTTATCGCTTAGAAGCGATCTTTTCCAGGCAACCTTTGGATGGAAAGAATTATGTGAATTTAAGAAAGGCAGGGGGGGTTTTGAATTTAAGTAACCCGTTTGTTAGTCTAGCTCGGGAATCATCTGCAAGCGATTGTTATAGTAACAAATACTAGGTAAGTTTTTAAAAGGTGGCGCGATTATTTTTTGTTTTTTCATACAATTATTGCTGACGTCAAATCCTGGCCGCCAGTATACGAAAAACATAGAGGATTGCCGCAGCCTTTAAAAAAAATTCTACCTCTACATAGATAGATAGATAGATAGAAAACACTTTATTATAACCACACAATACAGAAATAAAAACTTAGATTAAAGGTATAAAGGGCGGCCTCATCGCTAAGAGCGATCTCTTCGAGGCAACCATACATCCAGACGAGACTGCCAAAATAAGAGTTTTTGACATTACTGTTAGGATTATTCATTTGAAGTCAACCAGGAATATAAGTTCCATAAAAACATACACCACATTAAACTGAACTTTAGGTCAAGTATGGGCAGTTTATTTATAAACATTTCACATTGAATTTGGCTGGAGTAGAGAATCTTTGCTTGCAGATAAGAGGTGACTAGCCTGTGTGTGTGCTAGCGACGAGTACAAGCTACTATCAGTCCTTCGCAACGCCAAACTATATCAATATCTCCAAAACATCTAGCATAAAATCTACAAAAAAAGATAACATTTGAAAACCTCAATAGTAACGGTGTCATGCAAACATTGCTAGTGTCAGATTCAATTGAACAAATATTGACTGACTATCAATGTTGAAAATCATCACTATCTAAAACTTTGGTCGAATTTCACTAAATTTATCGCTTCAACAGTGGTTATGACGATGATTACATGTTAATGGCAATGGACACTTTTCTGCCAGTGTGAAGTAATGTTAAATAATTGTAAATTATCTGTTATCAAATAATGTTTGATATTTTCACGAGAGCCTAGTTCGTTAACTAGCAGGATGTACCACGTACAGGTTAGATTAGCTTGGAGGAAGAAATGTTGGAATCCCCTTTGCATCCCCTTCACCAATGATATCATCTCAGAATTAGAAAAAGCCATATCGTGACATTTTACCTTTGATGTCAGGAGGTACAGATGGAGTGACGCGTGTCAAAAGTGCTCAAGCTTAAAACCATTTACTGCTATGATATTCTTGCTATAGCAAATAGATATAGATATATATATATATATAAATTGATATAGCAAATAGATATAGATATATATATATATATAAATTGATATAGCAAATAGCACCGCACGCACTATCTATCTACAGTTTATGTTTTAATTTATGGACGATTCTGCAACAATACCATTGTCATAGTAACACGATTGGTTAGCAGAATTCGACCCCTGATCCTTTGTTGGATCTGGTATGAAAACGAACAGAGCCAGCCAGATATCTGATCTGTTGACATGACAGTTTCGTCCACTGCTGGATGTCCAACAGCTCCTTTTACCATAATTACCAGGCTGCGCAGTCGAACTGAAGATCTTAGTACAGCAGTTAAAATACACAGTAGGAAGCTTAACCCCTTCCTCTGGTAGATTCCCTTAGTCTGTTGTTACTGTACCCATTTACCGCCCGTGCTGTACGACTTGAAACACATTAATAGTCCCAGTTGTCATGATTTCAAAGTTTAAAAATAGAACAATTATAATTTTGGGTAAGATCTATAGTTGGAAATATCTGACTATCAGCTGTGAACACTGAGACAGAACAGACCTGGTGATGATGATTGGTAGTCTGGATTTATTTACCAATCACAGACACTCTGGGCTGTCTTGGCGGTATCTAGGTGGGACGGGATTGGTGGATAAATCAAACAACGCTAAAAGTTTGTTTGTCATTGGTAAGTAAGAAAATGATTTTTATTTTTATGACGGCTGGCAGGCAATTGTTTTGTAAAAATAACCATCTTATGATCAAATAATGATTATAATATAAGAATAACGACATCCAAGGCTCAGTATAAGTATATACAGTACGGAAACTAGGAACAAACACTCGAAACGGCACACTCACACAAACATGCACATCGACACGGCTTCTGGGTGATACTCGGGGATGGTCAGTAGCGGTTGTCGCGTCTAGGCGTGTGGTCGCGTGAAAGGGAAAAATGACCCGCTACAGATATTGCGTTGCATACGGCTGTATGAACTCGGCTTCATCAAAACCGGAGCTGTCGTATTTTAAACTTCCTGCTGATTTTGAATAAGAATAATTTATTAGTATGATTGTTATAGAATAATGAGTCCGTGTGATCGATCATACATAATGAATTCGTGAACTTATATGTAAATCAAGAATGGCGGCGGTTTTGAGGATGTTTAAAGTCAATGAGATTTTACAAATAGAGACGTCATACTCATTGTAAAGAAATAATAATTTGGCGATAATTTATTAAAGCTACATACCTACCTAGCACTGTTTAGTAAATATAAGACGGCGGCTGCAATAAATTATGAAATTTTGTGTTATGGGTATCGTTTTTATGGTTTTCGAGGGTGCTGAAGCCGATACTGCTGTCAAAATGTGAATCCAAGATGGCGGCTGCCATAAATTATCAATTTTTCCGTCATGGGTGTCATTTTCATGGTTTTCGAGGGTGCTGAAGCCGATACTGCTATCAAAATGTGAATCCAAGATGGCGGCTGCCATAAATTATCAATTTTTCCGTCATGGGTGTCATTTTCATGGTTTTCGAGGGTGCTGAAGTCGATACTGCTGTCAAAATGTGAATCCAAGATGGCGGCTGCCATAAATTATCAATTTTTCCGTCATGGGTGTCATTTTCATGGTTTTCGAGGGTGCTGAAGCCGATACTGCTGTCAAAATGTGAATCCAAGATGGCGGCTGCCATAAATTATCAATTTTTCCGATATGGGTGTCATTTTCATGGTTTTCGAGGGTGCTGAAGCCGATACTGCTGTCAAAATGTGAATCCAAGATGGCGGCTGCCTTAAATTATCAATTTTTCCGTCATGGGTGTCATTTTCATAGTTTTCGAGGGTGCTGAAGCCGATACTGCTGTCAAAATGTGAATCCAAGATGGCGGCTGTCATAAATTATCAATTTTTCCGTCATGGGTGTCATTTTCATGGTTTTCGAGGGTGCTGAAGCCGATACTGCTGTCAAAATGTGAATCCAAGATGGCGGCTGCTATAAATTATCGACTCGCATTTTGAAATGCGGTACGGTTCGCAGCCGCTCATGAGCGTTGCGCGCGCACTGCCTGCGCTACAATGTCTACGTGCGCCCGCTCCGACGAGCTCACGAAACGTTTACGTCCTACCGCGGCTCACTCGCGACGCCGCGACCTATTTAAATTGTATTTGTAAGCAAATACTTTACTAACAAAGAAAATTTAACGAATGAGACCTAATATTTACAACTGAAACAATTTACCTAACTGCAGACTGTTGTAAACAATCTACAGATAGCTCAATTGATCCATATCAATACCAGTCGGAAGCGTCCCCAAGACGCTGGCTGCATTGCCACGCTGTATGGCAATGCTGGCTGATGCGCTGCGCAACATACTCGCCAGATCTCGGGTCACGCGTCGCTTCGACCAGACGAAGATATTATTATATTATACCAGACCACATTTGTAAGCTAGTTATTTCAATTTCATTTATTGATCAATACAGAATAAAAAATCGTCTTAATAAAAAATATATATCAAAAACAAGAAAAGTGACAACCCTAGTACTATAATGGAGCGTAGGTATTTATTTCATCAACTAGGCTTAGTTTCCATACTGTTCTATATGTGTACTGTGTCCAAGGGCTTATCCAACTAAGGGGTCGATTCTTACGCAGCAACCGCCACAAAATAAATCTTTACTTATGGGTTGTAATACATATTAGTGTTTGTAGAGAACAACAGAGATTTTCAAAGTAACGGCCATGTTCCCATTTGCGTACAC
This sequence comes from Eupithecia abbreviata, assembly GCA_943735965.1. Lineage (NCBI taxonomy): Eukaryota > Metazoa > Arthropoda > Insecta > Lepidoptera > Geometridae > Eupithecia > Eupithecia abbreviata. Next base: position 10,418,588 of record OX030976.1, read on the forward strand.
CGGAACCGATAAGTTGCTGACACTGTACGTAGTACTATTTAGTTATTCTGTGACTGAACATAGATATTTCGCCACATGTCGTAAATTCGAAGTCCCCATTCGTTTATCGTGTGCCTATTCAGCCATATCGGACTCTTTGTATCAACCTTTTCACACACCGAACCAGATGGCCTAATTCAAGTTGAATGACCTACCTCTATCTTGCATAATTTGTCAAAAACATCCTAGCTCAGCCAATCAAAAGTCACTGTATGATAAGGTCAGCGATAGTGATAAAAGTAATCGATTGTTGCCAGCTCTGCGTCAAACAAAAGATTTACGTCAATGTTGCACGCGCATCTAAATGAGATATTGTCTATGACCAAACGCATGGAAAGAAATGTTTTATATTTGCGCATATAGAAACGCAATATATCATTATTAATATACTCATGTACGCATAGATATTATCTATGAATCATTGAGATACAGGGACGAATCCAACATTCGAATTTTGCGAAGAAAATACTCGCTCACAGAGTCGTTTAAATTTACCGAGCTAGCTGTTATACGATTTTTCTAAAACAAACCTAGATTGCTTCTAAAGAACCAACAGCAAAATACGACTATCTGCATACAACTGGGTTTCTCTAAAGAGCTGTACATTCTATCTATGACCGCTCAACTCTCAAGGTTGGCGCGGAGTCAAAGTTCGCATCTTCCCGAAGGATGAACGTTATGCAATTGCAAGTTGACCTGATTTATTTTCACCGAGCAATTCTGTACTTGCTCTTTAATTGGATGACCTATCGTTTAAGAGTACGGAGTGTTTTAAACTTTACAGATTTGTTTACTTCGTTTTTTGGTGCTTATACAAAAACTTTTTGGCGATGAGATGTAGACATTATTAAAAACAAATAATTTATATTTAATTTAAATACATAGTTGTATAATTTATTTACACTTAAACATCACACAGACCCATGGGTCGTTCGATATTTTGCCAAAGGCCAAGTTATTATACCAAATGTAACCAACGTGAAATATACTCGTAACTCTGCCTACAAAGTTAACTAAAATATTGCTGTGATAAAATTCTTTATGTGTTCATGTTCCATCTGCTTCCAATGTCTGTTCTAAAATTGGGTAATACGGATACCACCCATAGAATATTACCAAGTTTCTACATTCTATTCTTCAGCGACCATACAGAGCCCGTTGCGTCAATGTTCGAGTGGCCGTGTTTTCTTGGGAAAATAGTTAACCTAGTTTCAACCGTTCCTGGCTATAAATACAACGCGTTACCTGACTCTACGCCCATCACAATATGACAAGCTGTCAATCTGCAGCGTTCGAATTTTAAATATCAGCGAAATGAAACTTTCTTCATTGTGGCCAGTATCATTAATGGTCTTCGTATTTTAAATTATGACCGGAAATAAGTATTAATTTTGACTTTTTGCGGCAATAGCGTTAATATTTATTCCAAAACAAATAAATCATTAGGAATTACTATAGTCGATTGTAATGACTGTATCCGGCTCATTGTTGAAACAGCGATTCAGTTATAATCTAAATACGGGCCGAATGCGAATGAACTCACTTAATGTAATCCAACACTGAAGTATGTATGCCATCGGCCCGACCAGCCTTTTACAAAAAGCTGTTCACATTCCAACTAGAGCACAGAATAGATCGCAATTACTGCAGAGGAAAGCAATAGACCTGTCATTTTATTGAATGAAACGCATCTGATAGCATATTTCATGTAATCTGGTTGCCGCTGTAAAAAGTATTTACTGTCCGAAAACAAAAGAACCGTTAATACTGGCAGAATGTTCATTGAGTTTGAGCTTGTTGATAATTAAAAAGTATAAATACTGCAGTATTGTCAGCGTTGTAGTTTAAAAAGAGAATACAAGGTCACTGTTCTATAATACAAAGAGAATGCTTGCAAGAACTGCATTTTGCTATGTTGTTATATTGGACATGAAAAAAGTACATACAAACATATTTTTTTAATGTTTTGTAGAATTTACATAGAGATAAAAATAGGACATTTTCATGGCAATTTTTTTTTATCGCAGAATATAAATTTAAGGTTAAATGCTTTTCAATTTTGGGGATAATTGAACCATATTAAGTTTAATTGAGTGGTACAGTAGGCATAGTAGAATGGGTCGGGTTAGCGCGGTCATGAAGAAGCGCGTGCGCGATCGGTTGACCCAGTTATGCGCCGGCGCAAGCGACCACACACGTCCAGTGTTCAGAACGCTGCAGCCCGTACCATACCACTGAAGTATCGCGCCAACCAAACCGAAACCCTTTTCGGCAGTTCAACGACCCCGCTATCGAAATCCGCACAGTGTACACACACAACCAGCACCAGATAAAAAAATGAAACAAACGAATAACGGTGAATGAGCAACAGACAGAGATAACTATATTTCGGCGGTGCCGCGGTGGCGCGGTATCGTAAGGTCGACGAAAAACACTGACGCAATTTTTACAGTACGTAATTGAGGATTGAGTGGCGGTGTGTGCGTGTGCGCCGAGAGCGACGCCCGCGTCGCCGAAACGGAGGCGGAATATTTAGGTGAAAGTGTTTCGAATTTCGACATGACGACATTCGCGCGCAGTCGTTATCGTGATTTTGCCGAATCGAGAGGTTCGCGTGAGCTCCCGTGAAACAACGTTACTCGCATCCATAGGGACGGAGGATAGCCGATCACTATAGTGGAAATAACTATGCTGATAGTGAAAAGGAAGTTAAAGCAGTGTTTGGGACGTGTTGTGATGGTGTGTTGAGCAAGCTGTCGGATCGTTCCACGCTGGGGCCTGAAGAGGCGCTGGACGCCTCTCTACACGCGACACAACTGCAGAACATGACTTCCACCATGGGTAAATATATAGCGTTTACTACGAGAACTAACACTAAGAAAAAAAATATATATTGTGTTTTTTTTTGCCAAAATATTGAAGTACTGACGGTAGATTTAATAATTATTATATGTATTTACTAAGATCTCTGAGAGAATAATCTTGAAAAATTTACTTATCAAACCACAAAAAATTGGTAAAAAATACAGAATCGATTTTTTTTATTTCTAATCATAGCTCTAGATATTTCATAGCCAATTTAAGCTCTATATAGTATTAAAATGTTGGGTCAGTATTTATAATTTTATTATTGCAACCATTGCTTCCACTCAAGCCGATGAACTTAATTTTTTTGTTTTCTTACATCAGGAAAACCTGTGACTAGCAACAGCTAACAAGTTATCAGGAAAACTTGTAACTAATTAATTATTCTGAAATACTTCAACCATTCAGTTACCAAAATAAAGATACAGAATATAAAAACAAAATTAATAAAGAAATCGGGTCAATTCAGGCTTCAGTTTACGCATAGTGCTACGCCGTAGACGTGCTACGAGACCGCTACAAAATCTCGTAGCTCGTAGCGTTTCAATGCCGTTACTGTGTTTCACTCAGATCGAATAACTTTACAAAGATTTTATATTCTAAAACGTACATACATCTGGATTCTAGAACCAATTTGTATTTTGAATTGGAATAATGTTTGAACATGGAATGATTTATTTCATATTCTACTAGTAAATAAATCCAGACTTTTTCTAGAAGCTTATTTGTATTTTGAAATAGGAATGAAGTTTGAATGTTGAATGATTTATGACAATTCGTTCGAATATTTATGGTTTATTTTGAAATTTAAATTTGTTTATGGTGTACCTATATTCCTAGTTTTAAACCGATCAATGAAATTGTCAAGTATTGATATTGTTGTACACATAATCAGTAAAAACCAAAGCCAGCTTTTTCAGAGCAGCTCTTAATTATTTTACACAAACTTTGTAAAACTTGTAAGTAATTTTTATTTCTGTATTTTTTGAAGTAGGATCATTAAACTTACATGGATACTATTTTAAGAATATAATATATATCTAGATAAGAAAACAGCACAGCACGCTTCCCCTCCAAAACAAGACATTTCAACAGCTAACCATGACATTCGCAAATCATCTCGACTCGTGACTGGCCGAGCACTTTTACTTTCGTTACGAAACTCCTTTGTCTAGAACTCTAAAGCCTCCAACCTCCATGCTCTGCGGGTCGATAACCTTAGGTTGCCGAAATAAGTTTTTATACCAACTTTCCAATACAGTGAAAGTTTACTTCCTTTGAGTGGGGGTCAATTTGAATAATAGTTGGGCCGGTACAAATCTATTGTTTGGTGATGAATGGGTAGCAATATAAGCCATTTTTGGACATTCATGAGAGGGCTATTCAGAACGTCAATTGACCTTTAATATTGGTAAGTACTCAAAATATTAAAAAAAACAAGAACTATTATTGAATGGTGCAAAACCACGAAGAAAGATTTCAGGAAGTTCCTACAGGGTATAAGTTGAGTCATAAAATATATCCAAAAGGAAATATTTAGGTATAAAAAACATGATAATATAAACAAAGATACGAAACTGAGTAACAAGTTAGGTATTATAAATAAACGTGTTTATCAATCAATATTAGTTTTATTGGATAATATTATTAACTTAAAACTAAATCAAGTTGTTAATTTATGTATGTTTATATATACGAGTAAGTAAAGTTATTAGTTCCTGATTCTAGCTGCCCTAATGTTTTGTTAAGTTGTGCTAAAAAATACGATGCCGTAACTTTTTAATTGCGTATCACATTTTGACCTTAAACCACAGAAAACAACACATTTGATACATCCTTCGACTCGCAGCTTAACACATACAAAATCATTCTGAGATAATGTACTTTATATTAGTAAGAGGATTTTAAAAAGTGGTCCAGCATATCTATTGATCGACGATTACAAACAAACACACTCAGAGTTTTTGCCTCCTTTAAATATTAGTCAGGATATAAAAAAATCACAAGTATGTAGATTGTATCAACATTACTTATCAATCAATCGATATCTTTATAATAATCTTGAGTATCATTCCGTATAAATCCGGTACAGGAAATACTTGATTCGGAAGTGTGGAAGTTTAAAAATGGAACGTTTTAGCTTGGTGTGCACGCGCAGCTGAATGTCAAGGCGCGATGGAGGCCAGAGGCCCAACGGCAAAATGCGTTTCGTGATCTTGAGATTTTTGTGAAGTTTTTTTTTGTGTATATATTTGAACTGAGTATAACTTAATTGGAGGATATTGAATAAACGAATAATGAAACTAAAATAAGGATTCTTAGGGCAAGGCATATAAATTAATAATAAAATTACCCGTTAAACAGTTTTTATGAATTTTCGATCTATCTCTATGACTGTTTAGCAAGCTAATTGAATATAATTTTAAACTGAACAACTCACATTTCTGATTTAAATAAAACAAAATATTATATCAACCTCGCATCTGACATTGACATTGGACCGGAAACATCACTTCCTTGTGTACACTGGTTATACAAACTGAGAGGATCTGAACATCTTCGTACGAGGACTTCCTCGTACGAAGCGCTACTATATATATATACTATACAGTAAGGGCAGGGCTAAGTAGCCCTGCGAGATTGTAAAATACCTTAGTACGAGGTTGAGTCACCAAAAAAATGTCGATAAAATTAAATATATGAATATGTGTGAAAATACTGAGGCTGAATTCTGTTAACCAATCACTTTACTATGACAATGGTATCCTCGCAGAATCGTCCGTAGATGGAAGACACCAGATAGTGCGTGCTCACTCAGTATTCATAGAACTAGAATGTTGCTCCAACCCATCGGGTATGCATCATAAAGATCTGTGCACATTAATCGGATACAACTACATCCCAGCACAAATGTTCATTGAAAAATGGCTTAAACTCGTTATCTTTACATATTTTTTACAGTGACGGCTTCCCACAAGCTTCAACCGGCAAAAACGGCTTATGATGTTGATAATAATCAATATGGCCACCCAATCCAATAATAAACAGCCTCAGAATAAAAACTTCTTTAATTAAACAGAGTTAAGGCGAGATTTGATAGACAGGGCGCTATGGCGCTCATTGGGGCCTATGTCCAGCAGTGGACTATCATAGGCTGATGATGACGATGATGATGATGGCGAAGGCTAGATTTTACAAAACAAAACTATTTAAACTCAGCAATGTTTAAATATTTACATGTTCTTAAAAACCTAACTTAGAATCAATTGACGTTTTAACAATAAATATCAACAAGAGACAAAGGTATTGTATGATCCAAACGTAGCTCAATGTTTACGTGTGTATAACCTTGTGTCAAAGATTTACATTCGCTTCGAAACTTAGTCGAGACTTACGGAAGGGCTTAGAGTTCGTAATTCTATTCCGATCATGCGCGCACGCACCTCCCAAACAATAAATTATGTCACTTTCAATGACAGAACCTGTGTGACTTTTCAGTAAACAAAAGTTAAGAGTAATTTTGTAACTACAACATCAAAATAACACAGTAGGTAGTACATTTATTGAAATAAAATTAAAAATGCTATTTACATATCTTTTCCTTATTATTTGAGGTCAATGGTAGCAAACATCTTTAATCGTAGGTATATCCGCATGTCGTCGTTTGTTTTGTTTGATACGACAGCTTGAGAAAAAAAAATTATGTGTAAATATGATTTATATATTTTATATTATGTGGATAAAAAAATCAAGATACAATGATAATATAATCATTAAACTACATGAGCTAGAAACATAATAAATAAAATATTTAAAATTCGTTAATCAAACAAATAAATATATGTAAATATCACATAAATATTAGAAATGCAAGTTTGGATATTTAGATCGACGGATGAATATTTGTTACCTCTGCACCCCATAACAACTGAACCGATCAGACTGAAATTCTGCATAGAAGTAGCACTAAGCCTGGCATCAAAGATAGGATAGATAAGATAGGTACTTTATATCCCGTAAAACAGTTCCCATGGGATAGAAATAACCTTGAAAAGTTTCCATAGAAATAACGCGTGCGAAACCGCGGGCAGAAACTTGTATACTTATGTAAAAAAAATACGATGATGATGACTTGGCCGCTATAAAAGTAAAGTATCCTGTTTATCGAAATACTTTATAAATCAATATGCATGATATTTATTTTTATGCCCGGAAAAATATGTATATGTTTGTATCAACTTTGTAAGCGATAAGGCGTTGGCCATGGCTGACGTCATCAGTACTTCCGACTAGTCAAAATTCTAGGTATGCACTTACATTCCTTAATGTACTCTATATTAGAGGTATAAAGAGTTAGTTTGGCTGAACCTGGAGATATGGATATGGGTGTCCGAAAAACTAACCTAAGCCTTGTTGAGGCATTCAATTTCAATTCAATTCAATTTATTTAATTCAGCTTCACAAAATACATGGTACAGCCATAGAGAGTTAAGAGTTAGAGTATATGTAAATTAAAAACTAAAAATAAAACATTTTTATTGGAAGGGACACATCCTGCGTTTACAGACGCATAGCATTATGTATATGCGTCCAGTGCTTCATAAAAGCGCAGTCCGTGTCCAGCCTTCCATCTATAAGTTTCAGATAGCTACTGGTGCCGCCCCTCACCCGGCGCATCAGGGATGCTGTTCTGTTGCGGATGATTGCGTAAAAGTCATCAACGCGGGACTCTGCAAACATCCCGGACGCGCTACAGAAGCGGGGCAGTCCCAGTAGCACTCTGAACGCATTATTATACTGGACGCGCAGGGCATTCCAGCATTTCTGCGTGTAGTTAACCCACAGACTGCACGTATAAAAAGATTGGCAGTACGCTCTAAACAAACTTAATTTAACTGCTCTACTGCATCGCGCGAATCTGCGGGCCAACATATTTGCTCTTACCGATAATGCCCTGCGCTCCCTTTCTAAATCTAGGTCATCTGAGAGAGTCTCGGAGACCCAGTGGCCCAGATACTTGAACTCGGCTACCTTCTTCAGTTCAGTGCCTGCCAGCGAAACTGACATTCAGGCAATGCATTTAGAGCACCTTTTTGAACCTTCATTAGAGACTTCGCCACAAAAATCTTGTGTATTGTCTGTCGGGTAAAATCAAATCATTTATTACAATGTGTTATAATTGGGTATGCTTTTTAAATAAATAAATAATGCTGGTCGATTTACTCAGCATTACCTAGCCCCAGGCTAAGCAGAGCTTGTGTTATGGGTACTAGATAGAATAATATTATACATTACATAGATAGATATTTCTTTTTATATATACGTAGAAAACCTCCTGCGTCGCAGGCGGACCTTCGCCCACCGCGCCTCTTCGGTCGTCGACGGTCGCTAAATGATAATAAATACAGTAAATGAGACATGCATATCAGCATTCCTGCCATGTCTGGGTAACGTAAGGAAACCTCTCTGGGCATTCAGAAAAAACTCATAATTCAATTCAAATACCTCCTATCGGTTATTCTGAATCACCATTAGGCATTCGCTGAGATTCCGATTCTTAACCCCAAAAGAAACACTTCAAAATATGGTTGTGTTTATTATTCGCATTTAATATGTTTACTTTTGTATCAAAATTAAATAAATGACGTCAACCCAATGTTGTGTTTGTGGAGCTCTTGAACTAATTTGTCTTTCAGTGCTTCTGTTGGTTTGATCTTGATCTGAGAACTCATCACGCAGCTACTTTTGTCTCATAACGCTTACCTTAATATGAATGTGAACCTGTTATTTGCCCTACCAAGTCAACTCAAGTATCAAGAATACTTTTCCCCACTAAAGTGGCGTAGTAAAAGAGTGGGATTGTTTAAAATAAAATAGGTATTAAATTCTTGCCACACACAGCATGAACAAAACACCTCAGAAATAGTTTTAACTAGACAATACCATTTCTAAAAATATTCTGTTATCTATGGTTGAAACATGCTATCGGTTTTTGAATAACAGTTTCTGGCTATTTGCACTAATAAATTTAAATTATTTCTTGAGCATCACAACGTCGGAAATAGTGACGCTCATTTTCAATGCAATTAAAGCCGAAAACGACCCTGGCTGAGGCCACATTCGGGCACGTACTTCCGCGGGTTGTGTTGATAACATGCTCCCTTGGATGGCCCTTGTGCACGTAGCTCCCAAGCGTATAACGACGTCATTGTTTATGACAAAGGCGTCACCTTGAATACAGCTCTCACGCCTGAAGATGTTATATTTTACAGTTTCAAAGTAAAACTTAATAGTCCGTTCGCATGTTGTTTGAGACATGGCGAGCCTTGACTCCATTATTCGAAGCTTGTTCATGTATGTGATACATGCTATCATATCAAATAAAACAAATGACGATCGTGATTCTTCAGCTAGCGATTTTATGAAAGAAGAACTCATCCGCTTTGCAACAAAGCAAAGTAAACTCAGACATACTAAAGAACTACGTCTTATCTCCTTTGTTCGCAAACACCGAAACATGATAGGCATGTTCAAAATTGCAAAATGACTCACAAAAACCGTCCCGATTAAAACTTCCGCCTCCCTGACCGTGTAAATTAAAAGTAAACCGAGATAGTTGGCTGTTAACCCCCAACTGGGTCGCCTGATTGCGACCAAAACTGACTAGGAAGACATATATTCTATAGCCCAGCTTTGCCGGAAATAAATATTATTATTGGTGTCTGATAATTTGTATTAAGAGACGGTTTTGGGTTATATAACCCGAAAAAAAAAAGAATGAATGCTTTATTGAAACATAATTGGACTCATAAATATTAAAAGTTTTGAAGTGAGATATATGTATAAATGTAGGTGCTTATTGACAGGGACTTCTCCCACGTAAAGTTAATGCCTAAAACACGCATCCGGCCCAGTTGAAGGCAAAAGGTCAAAACACTTTCGGCATCTCGATATATTTCGGCCCTTTTAAAGCCGAACGTAATACCGAAAATTCGAACACTAGTTAATTTCCTATTAATTATTCGTAATCACCACGGAAGTCTGCCAATGCTCACGGCCTCTTAAAATACTCACAGACGCCTCAACAACTCGCGAAAATTTTATTGACTCGTTCAACGCGTCATTATCAAGGTCTTTGACTCGCTTATAAACTAGAGTTCATTTATCTTTGTTGACAAAATAGTTTCCAAGTGCATTGCACTCGTTCCGTTTTCAATAAATCGAGCGCTCGAATTAAATCCTGAAAATACATTGCTATTTAGCATTGGGGTGAGGCCTACAAGGATACTGATCCCTTGAACTTGGCCGGATAATAACTATAATTTCATGGACCAAACTTTAACAAGCAAATTGTAAAAAGAAGCAAAAAGATCATGCTACGCAGGTTCGAACCTAGGACCCCTTGACATAAACATAACCGCACGATTAGGCACTAGACCAAGACAACCACGTCACTGATTCCAACACGTGGAACAATATGCATAGATTTTCACGTAACTACAATGACGTCCATAAGAAATGATTCGGTTTCTTATCACCTAGTAGGTACGCTGTAAAATTATTTTTACAATTCCACGTCAGTTACAGAATGATGCAACATGTAACTATGATATTTCCGGCTTCTTATCACGAAAAACGTAGTTAAGTGCAAGCAGAGAATATATACTAGATGCGCCCCGCGGCTTCGCTCGCGTGGAAAACTATGTGTAATACTTTATAAAACTTCCTCTTTAATCATTCTATCTATTTAAAAAACCGCATAAAAAGTTTGTTGTTGCCTAGTTTTAAAGATCTAAGCATACATAGGGACAGACAGGATAGCAGGAAGCTACTTTGCTTTATACTAAGTAATGTAGTGATACGTAGAATATACAAGAATATATAATACTATAACGTACGGTTTCGAAATATATACAATTACAAGAACACCATAGTATAAGTTTGTGTTAGCTACAATTAAGCCACCAATTACAAACAGGGATAGTTCTAGTATTACTAAATATACTATGCTAATGACGCAGCAGTACTAAAATCAGGAAACATTGTATCGAGTTGAAGAAACTTACTACAAATAATGAATTTATATGACTGAATGAATTAACTACAATTTCATTAATTACTCTATCTATTTCATGACTACGACTTTTAATTACCTACCTATTTCTAACTGTAGATAGAAGATACGTAACATAACAGTTGTTCGGATGACAGTCATCAATAAAATATGTATGTATATAATGTCGATTTTGTAGAGCTTCATACTCATACGTAACATTATATTCTAGGATTGTTTTGGTGTTCGGGCGCTACTCTTCAGACCCAAACTCAAAGTTCAAAAAGACACATTTATTTATTTTATTTTCAAAATTTTGGGAAAACTTACAGCTAGTTCTTAAAAATAGTTACTTTCTTAGTACATATCGAACTGTAAATCTTACGCGCTTTATCGCAACATATTTATTTATTTTTTAGTTGACGACCGATGTGGCGCGGTGGGCGAAAGTCCGCCTGCGACGCAGGAGGTTGCGGGTTCGATTCCCCCGCCTCGGAACAATTGTGTGTACGATTTGCAGATATTTGTTCCGGGTGTTCTGGTCTTTTTCTATGTATAATAAAAAAAATCTATCTATGTAATATATAGTATTATGTATATCAGTTATCTAGTACCCATAACACAAGCTCTGCGTACCATGGGGCTAGATAATGTGTGAATTGTCCAGCATTATTTATATTTATTTATTTATATATTTTTTTATATTTACGTAACATAATATCTTACGTCGTACATCGGAGTACTTTAATAGGTACGAATTTCACTTTTAATGACGTGTTTTCGAATATCTGATCATGTAAGTTTTCAATGATGCTATCGAAAAAACAAATAATCAGAAATGAAGACAAACGAAGTCGTCTACGTCTACTAACTGCTTATAAAACAAACAAACCATTGACCGAGCACGTGCTTAACCGGTAGGTACGTGTTTTACAACTTAAATACCTTAAAATCTATTAGCGGTTGGTCTAATTGGCTTCCAATTAATGACATCATGAACAAAAAATGTCTATTTTGCGTTTTATGATCGCGGTTAACTCTTTTAAAGACAAAACATGATCATGTCATTGACACCTAAAAATTGTTAGAAAATTGTGTAATACTGAAATGTGGTTGGCTTCATCTTGTTCAGAGTAACTTTTGCTCTTTTTATATTTATTAAGTGGAAAACATTTATTTTTATAAAATTGCAATTAATAGAGACAAATCAAAATTTGTATAATATATGTAACTCAGATAAATAAATAGATTAGGAGTCTCCGCCATCTTGGCATATCGTGTACATAAGGAACACTAAAGTTCAAGGTATATTTTCCTGCGTACATTTTCCAAATATTACATAACTATTTGCGCAAATCGATCCTACGTATGCAAAAGTACATAAATTCCATTACAGCGCTATCGAAATCGTAAAACATTGCGCGTATGAATGGCTCACGCGACTGGAAAAAATCTAAATAAAACAATGGAACTACGAGCGTCCACTGTAGTACTGAATTCGTCACCATGAAAATGTGACATTGAAATAAAAAATTCGAATAATCTAATCCCGCATTCGAAACTTTTCAAGTCAACCTTGACTTTTAAAAAAGTGGATTTCGAAAACTTTTTAAATGTACGAAAGTTACCCGCACATTGTGGGCCCCTTTTTCATAAAAAGGGCTCCATATTCACCTGGTTCCCGTGAGTTATTTGAAGTTTTTAAAGTTGACTTGACATTTGGGTCAAAAAAGCCATACGACATGCATAGCGATAAAATTAGGTATAAAATAAAATAACTGTGAACCCTCTTTGAGGATTTTTTTTTGAAGGCTAATTAATATAAAAACGTGCCATAATATGTTTGTGACCTTGAATAAAATTTTAACCATTTCTTTTTGTTGTCCTCAGGAATAATGACACTCAGCCGCGGCCCGTGTGACCTGGACAATATGAGTCTGTTCCAAGACCTCAAACTCAAGAGGCGGAAAGTTGACTCTCGATGTAGTAGCGATGGTGAGTACTTCACACCACTTTTATTATATTCTGATAGCCATGAAATCTTCATGTCTTCATGAATGTGTGTGTATGGGCTAACTACGAAACTCAGTTGTATGATTTTTTGCACTAATGCTTTTTTTTTCTTTATGCTTTTACATTTGTTACTGAGAGAACAAGCTACTAAACACCTGCTTTTATCAGGGCTCTAAAAAGCCTTACATAAATAAAATTACATTTTATTTATGTAAGTTTCCTTGTATATTGTTGTTTCAAACATAACAATTTAATGTAGAGGAACTAGGCTGTTCTTTTCTCTTTAAATGTTTTTATGTTTGTGGGCGTCTGGAATAGGAAAGGATTATAACATGATATAACTTCGTCACAAACAAAGAAAAAGAACACCCCATAACAAAGTCAACACGCTAAATACAGAGATACTGTAGGAAGGTCAAAACGTCATTGTTATTCGAATAGGGCGTCTTATTGCCACTCCACTCACGGACAGAGCAGTCACTTTCGAGCACGAAGTGGCTTTGTACTTGTAATTTCGTTTTCATTCAAACGTGTTTCACTTCCATCTATTGTACAGTACGGCATGCTAACCTGGGGAAACCAAATTTGATTTATGAGCGAAGAGGTCACGCATCACGTCAACTTTAGCATTGAGAAAAAAGTTCTATTATCGTTTTGTTATGGTTTGGAGTCGGTTGCTTTCAAAGATGGCGCCTCTTGCTGTTTTTTGCCAAGACTCTGTTAGTTACATTTTCTAGTTAAAAATCTGCGTATTTTTTAACTAGAAAATCACAAGGAGACTTAAAACGTGATGTGTTGGTTCGATTTCCGTCTTGAACAAATACTTATACAGGACAGTACTAGTAGTACTCGATTAGGCACCAAGATAACCGCTAAGTCGAAAAATAACACAGTAAAACTTGCATAAGAACTTAACTATGGTTTAATACGATCCAAGAAGCTTGAAACCCGCCGAATCATTCACCCAATAATAAATATATTCGTCACTTCAAAATTACTTAACAAAACATTTAGATAAGTGTTTAATAATCGCCATAAAGAAAGTTAAATAATTTATCATAACACCGTGAGACACGGACCGGTTAAATAGCACTTTCACTGAGAACTCGCAACAAAATCTTCCGAATCGAGATCCGGTTCAGCAAGTTCGAAATATTCGTACTAATATTTCGTTTATTATGAATATTAATTTATTTATTGCGAAATTTTATATATTAGTTCACTTTCTTCTGTAGTTATTTTATTGAGAAAGTGATTTAAGATGCAAAAAAATTAAGGCTGATTGGCAATTAATTTATAATTTTTTAATATACCATTCGGACTGAGAGAGAGAATGTAATAGATGTAGAACAAGTATATAAGTATCTAGTAATATAATATAATAGTAGTTTTATCACATTGCCAAATTTCATTAAAATCCGTTTAGTCGTTAAAAAGTATCGTATAAAGCTATACAGTAGCCAGTTCCAAGTTACTTACGCATTTATATTGTAAATAAAATCATGCTTGTAAAATAAAATGGCTGTCTATTTTTTTACCATTATTAACTCATTGCAAATTGCATAATATATTCGTGATACGAAGAAAGTTTACGTAAAGAAGGTGAAAGTGCGGCGTTATAATTGCCATTGTGCGTGTTCTGTACACCGTGTCACGTGGGCGCCGGCGTTTCATGAGAATTGGCAGAAAAGCTTTACAATACAAGACATACAACAGGAAACACCCTGTATTTTTTATTTGTAGGAAACTAGTTTGTGCCCGCAGCTTTCCACGTGCTTAGGAGATAAAAAGCGATAGAGGAGATAAAAAGCGTATGTTCTTACACCGGATACCGCCTTTCTCCCTGCCAAAATTCATAAAGTTCCGTTTAGCCGTTAAGGCTTGAAAGGTCAGGGGCAGACAAACATAATTATATTCGCTTTTATAATAGTATATGGATCAAGAAAGTGGGTCCAAGAGTTTAGAGCCCTGAGTATGGTTTCGCGGTAGTATCGTAAGATGTTTCATTAGTTTGCTACAGAACTTCTATAGTCATAGAACTACACAAATTCCAAACAAAAAATGGAACGTCTCGAACACGTTTCGATACTGTCTAGAAACCAGACTCAGGGCTGGGTGGCAAATTAATAATTGAGTGGCTTATCTGTACGCATTCTGCAATCATACTCGGTTTAAATTTAATGTTATTTCGATGATTTTTTAACTCATCAAAATTCATCCTAATCTCGACTTTTTGGAAGAAGTACATACTTATGTATTCTACAGATTCAAATTATATTCGTCTGGCTGACTCCTCTATTGTTCGCACTTTCAGTTTGGTTCTGTGGGATGTATAAAAATTATACTGATGTATAAGAAAGAGTAAAGCATGTTAATAAATCTAGATAACTGTTCACCACACGCGATCGGAAGGCGTGTGACGCGTGACGAAGACCAATCGCCTCCGTCATATGACGCTTTTTATACATACACACCTATCTAGGCGCAAACCCACGTATCACGGGTATTCATGCCAATGTAAAATGAAATTAATGACGCTGTATTTAGATTAAAATTATACTAGCACGCTTTGGTCAAAATTTAGGGGTAGATTACTCGTAGACGTATGCGTGACGAGGCGCCCGTCAAATGACGCGGTCATACGCAAACTACGTATGACGCAAATGAAGATGCAAAATGAACTTTATTGAGCTTTATTTTGATGCGGTTTGAATTTTATCATCGCTTTTGCTGAAATTCAAATGCTTAAATCGATATCAAGCTCTCCATTGTGTGAGTAAGAGTTAATTGAATAGCGAATCTATCAAATTGATAATATTTTTGTTCCGGTACAAGATAAAATTTTACTCACAATAAATACAATTTGATATTTGAGCTAACTGTAGACTCTTGCAAACAATATGGAGGTAGGTAGTTTTATTGATAATGGTAATTATTGTAAAATCTGATCATAGATGTCGTAAATTGTGATGACTCACGTGTAACTTTTTGTGACGCTGGGAATTGGCAAAGTTTCACGTGAGACGTTGGCAATACTCATGTATGAGACGCTGGGAAAAGCCCTACCTAAAAAACGCTGGAAAATATCTGCTAGTAGGTGCATTTCATAATACGGCTAAGCTAATGCATTGAAGAGTGAAAACGGACGTTCAATGACGAATTAATATGTGCAAAGAGCCTTGATGAGATCTCATTAGTTTATTTTGGACTCAGAGAGGACGTTCCTCTTGAATTAACTCCAATTATTTCATTTGCAATGCATTGCATTCTCTGTACTATAACTACAGGAGTTATTTCTTCATTTGAGTTACAAAATTTCCCGATAAATCAAAGAGACCTTGAAGTTAAAGAGAGTGTAACCTTTCCATAAGAAGTAGCTCTAATATAAAAAAGTCATATTATTTTCCAGTTTTTATCGCCAAACCCTTCTGAAATTACTAGATAACCTATACATAGAAAAACACTAATAAAACAACATAAACAAAATTAAATGAAGTTAAAAAACAAATCAAGTTTTGTTAAAGTAAAGAAAACAGAAATAACTTTAAAAGAACAACAACCGCAAAACATTCAGGAGCTTCGCAACTCCCGAGTGATTGACGCAAATGGGTGTGACACGTGGCCATCCGACCACCCACCGTCCCGGGCGTTGGGGGGGTTGGACTGGAGGCACGACCGGGAGGGGTTGACCCACTTTCCCTGTGTCGGTGACCGCGGTCGACCTTCGCTGCACCGATCGAAACGATCATCCGCCCGAATTATGAATTGCATGTTGCGCAATCGGCTTTATTGTTGTCTGTGAGGCTTATGTATACTTATGAGGCCAAATAACTGAACAAGTTTAGCTGAAAGCAAAGTGAAATGATTAGATTATTCGCAGCTATGCGCGTCGGTAGGTCTCTTTCCCTTTCCTCGAGCGTAATTTTAGCGTTTGCTATTGCCAACAACGAGCAATCAAACGGTTATCTAGTAGGTTGCATCACGCGGCTAGAAAGATCGGTCCCCACCAATGATGTGGCAAAGGACGCGGAGTGAAATAGAGATCGTCCTCGAAGCGAGAGCGGTGCACGCGTTGCACTCATTGCTGCACTAGCCATTGCTAGTCATTGTGCGGTTGCATTTCGCACGCACGGCCGCCTGAGTGACCTAATAGTGGCTGGAGGGAGGGACCGGGAAGCGGGGAGCGGCGCGAGTGTGGTAGGTCGGCTCACTGCGCGCGCCACCCGCCAGCCAAGCGCCGGCACTGGAAAACTTTCTTCGCGACTTTTCCTCGTAAACAAAACCGCGCACCGCTTGCGCCCGCGCGCTCTCATGCTACCCCCGCGGACTGGGACCGCAACCCTGGAGTTCGCAAACTCTTCCGGAGTTCTGACTTTGTGATTAAGCGGTAATCTGGAGTCAATGTACTGTTGTGTTTGCGATGTACAGGTCACGTGGGTAACCTGCACCTATGGATTTATTAATAAAAAGTCGGTAAAGTTTCTGATTTATTGATATAAGATATAAGTGATTTTGTAACTTGACTTTGGATTCTGTTTCCGATTCTGGAAAGGTATACATGTTTATTTTATGTACAAAAACTTTGTCATTACCTATAACAATGAGTTTTGGAAATAATTATTTTGCCCAATTTCATAATGATCTAATCGCTAGGATTATGATGCAAGGTATGTTGATTCCTCGTTCTTTCTATTTTTAATATTGTTCATTCTAATCGTAGACCAATGAAAATTGTATCCAGGTGAGTATGGTTAGAGAAATAGCTGCAGCTCTATTAGTGACGTAAATCCCTTTGTTGTGCGCTCGCGGCGCTTCCGGGCCGCATCGCATCTGCGCGCGCGGCGCTTTCACTTTCTCCTCGCATCTCGCCCACAGACACCCGCAGACATGCTTCCTACATTTTCCGCATCTATTCCGGATAGTTACGTAGCTTCCATGTTTCATACAAAGATAATCATGAAATTAGAATGCATAATTACCTACCGCGATCGGGATAATGAAGCTCTGAAACTTTACCCATTAGTATAATTTAGTTTCGTATGTGTGCGGCGGCGCGCTCACAGTGACGCAACCGGCTAATCTAGTCGGCGTCGGGAAGTGCAGTGTCGCGTCCCTGCGTCGCGCCCCGCGGCTCTAGCTTCGCGTCGCGCGGTCGTTGACATTTCACCTAGTTTCTAGTCGGCGCGCATCTGAAAAGCCCTTAGGTGTTCTTTTTCTTTGGCAGTGATCGCAGTGGACGGTCGTGTAATAGTGCATTGTGTTCACAGGCGAGTCGGCAGCCGATACCAGCACGTCGTCGCCGGACCCAGGCCCGCCGTCGCCGCGCATGGCCGAGGCGGGCTGCAGTTCGCCGCCGCACCCGCCGCCCGTGTTCGACGGCGGCGGCTCTCCCTCGCCCTCGCCCTCCGCCTGCCATCCCACCGTCATCCGCTCTGCGCAGCCTTACCCCGTCATCAAGTTCGAAGGAGTGCCTCCCTCTATCAAAGCGGAGAACTCTAACGCGAACAAGCATGACTCTGCGCAGCATTCTTCGGTGAAGCTAGAAGGAAGCCACCAGGAGTCCCTGCAGCAGTACCGACCTCGCAACATTGCTCCGCCTCAACCTAGTACTCATTTACACGCGTCACTTTCTCCAGGGCCTTGGCAACCCCAGGGCTGCCTGAACGGCGTGAAACCTGAACTTATCGGCGGACACTTCCCACCGCAGCAAATCGAGCCCAAACCTGGTGTGCGAGGGCAGAATCAATGGCGGGGCGCACCAGCCGTCATCATGGGAGAATCCGGTGGAGTTCGAACAATGTTCTGGACCCTACCGGCGCCAAATACCAACAACGAGCCGTCGCCCAGCGCGTCACATACACCGACGCCACCCACCCCAGACCCCGGTACATGTACAGAAGAATCTGCGGCAAGGCTTCTCCTAAACCTGGGAGAGTTGAGAAGGCCGAGAGGTCCTCCTTTGAACATGGAACTGTTATGGGCCGGCGATGTGTCACAGCTTCCGGCGCACCAGCAGCTGCATGCGTTGAACCTGAGCGTGCCGGGGAGCATCGCAGGCGGGTCGCCAGTCCCGGGGGCCAGCTCACTGGGGCTCGCACGGCCAGAGCTGCGCGCATACGCTCCGGAGGCCGAGCGCGACGAAGACGAGCAGCCCATGATCTGCATGATCTGCGAGGACAAGGCGACGGGACTCCATTACGGAATCATCACATGTGAAGGGTGTAAAGGTTTCTTCAAACGAACTGTACAGAATCGACGCGTGTATACTTGCGTCGCTGATGGTGGCTGTGAAATAACAAAAGCGCAAAGAAATAGGTGTCAATACTGTAGATTCAAGAAATGTATTGAGCAAGGAATGGTTTTACAAGGTACGCATTTATCGAACTGCAACCTCGCTTTCTTCATCTTATTTGTATAATATTGGTGTGATACTAAGAGTTAATTTCCTTTTAGCTGTTCGAGAAGATCGGATGCCCGGAGGAAGGAATAGCGGGGCAGTGTACAACCTCTACAAAGTAAAATATAAGAAGCACAAGAAGGCGAACAAAGCGGGGACGACGGCAAATCGAGCGTCGCCGCCGGAGAAACCTAAAGAACCCCTGCCTCCCCTCCCATCCCACCTGGTAAACGGTACCATACTAAAGACTGCATTAACGAATCCCAGCGAGGTAAGAAACTCTTCAACAACCACACTCTTGAAATTTTTCGTGTCAATTTGCATGTTTTAGTAATGCACGTTGAGTTGTTGCAGGTAGTCCATTTAAGAGCGCGGTTAGAGAGCGCAGTTTCATCGTCCAGAGATCGAGCGGTTCCCCTAGAAAGGGCCATGCACATGATCAGAGCTCTGATGGACTGCGACGCCATGGAAGACATCGCAACAGTGCGGCATCTACCAGATCTCCTCCACGACACGTCAGAAATAGGCGACAAACTCTGTAAAATCGGGGATTCCATAGTACACAAAATGGTCGCGTGGACGAAGAAGTTACCTTTCATTATGGAGATTCCAATGGAAATCCACTCGAAGCTGCTAATGGAGAAGTGGCATGAGATCTCAGTGCTGACGACAGCAGCGTACCAGGCGATACACGGGAAACACTCTCAAGCACCGCCCTCCTCGGACCATGAACAAGACTTCATGCAAGAGGTGAGTGAAAGTCACTACAGACCTATTTACTTAAAATTTCTCGCAACTTGAGATACTTCTGAGCAAACAATCGCTGCCAAAGTATTTCAAATAGATTTACAAGTAAAGGGGAAAACCTCTTCTACTGGTAAATACTTCGCATTCATTCTTTCAGGATAAGCAGTCTTTTGTTTTTCCTGGCTGACATAAACAGAAACGAGTAAATGTAAAGCAATCGTAAGGGGCTCAATTACTTTGTGTAAAGTAGGTAGAAGGTGGCTAACGAGCCCTAGATGCAGTTTATGAGCACGCTCCAGGTCACATTCGCTCCAGAGACTTCCGCCACATGCCGCTGTTACGTGATCTGCAGCGCTTGCGCAACGCGGTAGAAAGTCGCCCGAGACCGGCTGCATTCGGACGTTTGCACATTCACCGCATAACATGCTCTATTACAATCGTAAAATAATGCAGTTTGTTAAAACATGCCTCGATATTGTTGGGCTATAGTTAACAGTTCAAAATAGGCGGGCTTCAAGCACGCAATCCTTCGTTTACTCAATAATATGAAAGATTAGATCCATAGCATTTAATATTCGAATAGGGTCTTTTGTACCTAATGAAAACAATTTAAAATGCAGCCTTAATCAAGTCGGGGAACTATTGAAAACTCAACTTCTTAATGGTGATAGTGCCATCTGAGAAATGAGTTTCTGTGCTGTGCATATACTGATTGTCTTATGTAAGCCTACGCCACAATAAAATAAGTCATAAACCCAAGTCCAAAGATTAACAAATTGCCATAAATATGTTATTTATCGTCTATCTATTAAAAGCAACGATCCAGGAATTGCAAACTTACGTAACGCAAGTGCTACTCTGTGGTAACGTACAGAAATTATGTTTCATTGTCTAGAGCATTTCCTCTTCAACTGTTTACGTATAATTGATGGAATATCTAATATATTAAACTAATATATATATATAATATATTATATAAGCCGCGAGACTGACAAAATCTTCGTTAATTTGCATTAAATATCGATGGAATATTGAGTAACAGAGCAACGACCTTTGATTTTATTAGAGAAAATGAAATAAAAACAATACAATAATATAAGATTTATAATTATTGTTGAGACTCTCAGTTTTGAAAATTTTGCCATTACAAATAATGGTATAAATAGATTTTTTAAAGGGGCAACGTTCAGGTACCATCAGTGTAGTGTTTCGTGGTCGGGTTGTGTTCGATAATAAAACCGGTAGTAGAGGCAATTTTTATGGCAAAAGACAAAAGAGGACACCTGGCTAGTCTCCGTTCATACTGGCCTCAGTGGCCGAAACTCGGCTACGAGGGCATCATCACTTTTATCATTCAATAATGGACGAAAATTAGGGCTTTATTTCAAAATATACTGGTCCCTTTCTAACCGACCCAATCTTCCAGGTGAACGCAAACCTGCGGACGCTACAGAACTGCCTCACATCGCTCATGGGCCGACCAATCACGCTGGAGCAACTGCGGTTAGACGTGGGGCTGGTAGTGGAGAAGATGACTCAGATTACCTGCGTCTTCCGCCGCATCCAGCTAAGGATGGAGGAGTATGTGTGCTTGAAGGTCTACATCCTGCTAAACCAAGGTGAGTCACATTCTATTCCCTAAATAGTTTCTGCCCGCGGCTTCTCACACGTTGTTTCTTTGGGAACCTTCTATACCATAATGCGATAAGAAGTGTTTTATTTCAGTGGCTTATATCTAGGCAAAATTTCAACACGATCCATTTAGAAATTTTGGCGTGAAGTAGTTACAAACAACCATCTATCCAGTGGTTACTGAATCCATGCAAACTTTTGCATCGATAAATATTAGTTTGATGTGGCTAGCGTTTTCAGAGATGTCCGAACTCACCAAAAAGATCCGTCATCTTTCCTAGCTTCAATAGACCTATCGGCCTTTAAAGATGTGCTGACTTTGAACTAGTAGTTTAGGGAAGAAAATTGTGAATTTTTCCATCATTTGCAGTAAAAGTGCTGTAGATATGCTTGTTACGTACCTATCATCACTTTTACATCACTAAACGTACCTTCCGAAATCAAGGGGGGATTTGCCGTATTTATCAAGCAATCGCTGTGTACCTTGTGTGTTTTGTTTTGTATCCCTACGGATACAAAACAAAACACAGATTCTCAACCTTTCCACATTAATTGAGTAGCCGTCGCCGCGCCGCCGGTGTCAAAGATAACAAACATCCCAAGCCTAAATAAACATTGCTAATGATTTGATATTGAAATATTTATAAGCAAAAAGCCAAAATACTGATAAAGAAACGGGACAGTGGTATTTATAAAAACAGCAGATACAATTAATTATGACGTCAACCCTCATTTGGGATCTTCCGCGTTAATGAAATTATGTTAATTGGGTGACCTTTCGCCTCGACCGCAACGCAGTTTTATTCACTTAATCGTGATATTTTGAATTATTATTTTTGTTAAAATTATTAAATATTATTATAGTTTAGGATTATTTTCGTCTCGACTTTTTTTTATCTGTTTTAGACTTGTTTTAGATAAATGCGATGATTATTAGTTAACTGAATCTTTTAGAACGGAAACTCAACGGAACTCAATTACATGTAGACTGTTTGTATGACAACCACTCATAACTCCTTCACTCTATTGCCGCGTCTTTTTATAAGTTACTTCCATATTTGTCGATTTGGAACAAAGAAAATTTTATGAAATTCATAGGGCAGTTTGTGATACCTATAGATGTTTGTGATATATATAGATTGCAAGCTTTTTTAATGCCTGTAATAGTTTTATTTAGTAAAGTTTAGTCAGAGATGCGGAAATAGAGTTTTATAAAAAAAATGATATAACCTTTGTTCAACGTACTAAGATAAAATAGGTGGCGGCGCTAGTGTGCCGCGGTGTACCGCATTAAGTTTTAACAATGATTTTCACAAAATAAATATGGCAAAAGCTAAAACTAGCGAGTCCAAAAATATTTACCGCTCTTTAGTTCACTTTCTTTTGTTTTTCGTTGTATAAACGCAGCCAATGAACAGCAAAAATAGTACACCTACACATATAAATAGACAAGCCGATTAAAACCTTCAGCTCCAGAGGCTAGGTTATTACTCAACCATGTCGATGCACCCTTAATCCAGTTAGCCCGCAAGGGTGCATCGCCCATTCATGTAGGTCAGTTATGTTACGCAAGAACTTCACTCACCTTAGACATTACTTAACCCAGTAAATTATGATAGTGCCTATTAGTTTTTGCTGTAATATAGGAATTTTATCTTATCTTCTAAGTTTAACCTATTAAGTCTAACCTAACTCTATGGTTAGTGGGGGTGATATCTAGGTGGGGAAAAACGGGCATTATCCTTGTTTACAGCCTATGCTAGTTCACTGCTGGATATAGGCCTCCCTTAATAAGTGCCTTTAAAGCTCTTATTATTAGGGGTTGTGCCTTAATGTATATAAGCTCAACAGTCTGCAATTAGCTCCATTGTTTCAATTGTAAATACTAATTCTAAATTGTGTAATTTTCTGATAGCAATTTTCTTTTGTAAATAAATATCTAGTGCTGGACATTAGGCAATGATTATTATGATAAATAGACACCTCTTGTAACTAAATTTGAATGAGTGAAATTTCGCACGGATAATTATTAGCTAGATATATAATAAACTCGCGAATACCCGCGGCTTCGGACGCGTTTTACCGAGAATATTATATACTTCTTTTTATTCTAAAAAACGCGTACAAAACCGCGGGCAAAATCTAGTTTACAGTATAAGTGTGATTTGATCTGATGAATATTTCTGATTTGGCAATAGGTTGTCAAGTCAAATGACTCCAGTTAGAGATCCGAAGGGATGCAATAACCATTCATGTAGGTCAGTATCGTTACGACACCACTTGACTCACCATAGTTTTGCTAGTATTGCTATTGCTTTCTAAGAATTTCTGAGCGCTCAGTAGCGCGAGGGAATAGCGCACCTCGTTTATGGCCGTTTATGTTCGGTAGTACGAATACTCTACTTATTGATAAGATATAAGTTTATAATATAAGAAGCTAGCCGCCCCAGCCTTGCACATGTAGGGGAGTTCGTTACTAATAGATCATACATCATACTATATAGTTTGAACAGTTGAAAAAGTTATTTCACCGTTTTTATGAGTACCTTGACAACTAGACTAGTCAAGACCATTCTTCTAGACGGACAGCGCCCGTCTTTAAACTACAGGTCCCAAACAACAGGTCTGGACTGTATGGGAGTTGCGCCTCTCGAAGTTATTGGTTCGTAATTTTTTTGAGTATTTTGATGATTAGGCTTGTGAAGACTATTCTTCTAGGCAGACAGGGCCATCTTTAAATAATCTCCCAAACAACAGGTCTGGACTATAAATGGAAGTTGCCTCTCTGAGCTGCACCTATTTTAGCTAAGCGAAGGGAAGGAGGTTAAACTGTGTTCAACCTTGCCTACCAGATATGAAAGTGATTTTTCTGGTCAGACACGTCATATTTTTCTTTTATATGAGGAGACAAAAAGGCTACCGAAGCATCATTTAATTTATTTTTATACCCGTGTTGTTTCTGTAAAAAAACTATGAAATAATTTAATACTAACCAAAATTATTTAATAAAAGCACTTTAAAAAAACTAACTGAATGATAAACAACAACCAAAAAATTAAATAACAATCTACTCTTGCGCAACACAATTCAAACTCAACGGTCAAACAACATGGCCGAATGAGATGGCACAGTGTCATCGTTATATATTGTGATTTATAACTAACCCACTTTCGATACGTCCATTTACTTCTATGTGCTGATAACATGCCAATTTCTAAGGAGTACGAGATATGTCAATCTTCAATTGCTTAATTAGAATTTTAATGGCTGGCAGGCTGCTCTACATTTGGTCTACTTAACATCAACAATTTTTTTGTTTTCTAGCAGTCATTAATCAAAAACCAATCTATAGTCTTTCAGTATGGACGACAATATAGATTGTCGATGTACCTAAAAGGCATAGTCCATCTGTCAGTTTTTGCAAAACTTTGATATGGGAGATAAGGGACGATTATTTAATAGAGTCTTAATCTCAAAACACAAATTCGGCCATGTTGTTTGACCGTTGAGTTTGAATTGTGTTGCGCAAGAGTTGATTGTTATTGAATTTTTTGTTTTTTGGAAAAAAATACAAAAATGTCACCTCTTTAAATAATTTAAATATAATTCTGTATTTTAGTCAGTTAATAAAAATAAAATTAATATTGAAAAAAGTTTACAATTAAGAACATTGATCAAAAGCTAAAAGATATGAAAATGTAGCAAAGCTGAGTAGGTGTGTACAACATTCATCCCCTCTGCTCATAACATTTCCACTTTTCAATTCACTTGCGTAACTACCTAGGCCACTTGGCCTAGGTAGTAGGTAGGTAGTTATTCTATGAACCTAGTACTTACTAGGTTCATAGAATAACTAGCTGCCAGTAGGAAAACTATGACATCCTGTGTTATCGCTCGCTGCAACTAGGTCAGCGAGCGCGCAGCGCCATGTTTGAAAATTATTTTCACCGCTTTAATACTGAGTTTATCAAAGTCGAAAGTAGGTACTTACTTGTTCTTGAGAAATAGTACGTATCATATGATACGTACGTGCATTGATCAAAAGCTCTACCTATATTGAGGCTAGATGACTGATAACCAGCTTCAATGTTTATTTATTATAAATATAAATAAAATCAGGTTATAAAAAAGAATCTTCAAGCTTGTTCAGTAATGAAACTAATTTAATAGATAGAACAAAAAAGTGTCTAAACATAACTGCATTTTGTTCGGTGTTAGACCAAAACGTCGTACATATTTAAAAAAAAAACAGAAAAATGAATAGTATTGATTTTCACAATATCAAAACGAATAAAGTTATCTTTAACAACTCTGAAGCTTTAAAAAAAACATCGGTTTATTTCCTTATTTTATTTTTAATTTATTTTATTTTTTTTATGGCTCAAATGAGCCAAGCGTGACCTGGCTCAAATAAGAACCAACGCGAGAAGGAAGTGATAAATACAAATCTGACAGCCGTTTCTGAAAGGCAAGTGCACGGGTGAAATGGAAAGCGCTTGCGCAAGTATTACACTCGGGTGTATGTGTGTGTGTGGCGCTTGTATGTAGTTGTGAGTTGGGTAATCTGATAGGAATTGACATACAGCGTAATTTTATGTGTCTGTAACTTAAGATAATTGGACAAAGTTCAATCTAAGGACGAGGTAAGTCAAATAAATATGCAGTTTTGAAGAAATTTAACATCTATAGGTTATAGAATTGTATGTTATTTGGATACTTATATCTCGGCCCAAATCTAAAGAATCAATACGGAGAAAATTAATTGTGTTGAAATAGTTTTTAACTGTATATTTTAATTATCTGACATATAGGTAATTTTATTGACTAAAAAAATGCTGGAAACTTCACACAGCATCAACAGCTAAGCAGAGCTCATGATATGGGTATTTTTGTCTACAAACCTAATATTATTTTATTTACATATAAAATACCCAGAACACCCGGAACAAATACAAAAAAAAAACAGATCGTACAAATATTTGTCTCAAGACAGGAATCGTATCTGCAACTTCTTGCGTAGTAGGTGAACCTTCGCCACCACACCACATAGAATTACGAACTACAGAAAAACAGTGTCTATGTGGAAATTTAATTCATCTAAATGAGTAATTCAAACACTTCTAACAAACAATTCTTAATAATAACCAAGCCTAGCCATTTAGCGAGTTCATAAATTTTATTACGAAATTATCATGCTACAAGTCTAAAAGTAGTTAATAATGATTTACATTATTACCGTACCTTTATTACATTGCATTTTACTGTCCTTACAGTAAAATTCGCATTTCTAATGTTAAATACATGTAACTCCATATTATGAACACTCGTTAAACATTCAGTTACAATCGAAATGTATTTTCAATATACCTTGATGCTAAGTAAATAAATCATCATTGTTATCATCAGCACAATATAGAAACACATCACAGTCTTAAAAAAAGAAGGATGCGGTAAAAACATTTATTTATTTACAAACGTACCTCTATTTTTACGGGAACACCCAATGCAATAGAGTACATATTTAAAAATATTAAAATTAGAAATAATTTTATAATACAGAAAAACAACACAAAAATCATAGAGTCAACCTTACTTTAAGTTTACATTACAAAATCATAAATTAAATTAAAAACAACATGTATGTTTTATGTATGTTCGTGGATTTCTCCGTCGTTTATGACCGCTTGGAATGATTTTTTGCAGCTGAAGATTATTTCGGAGGTGGTCCTCTAAAAATTAATAATTTTATATTTATTCCCGAGGAATTAAAACAGTTTAAAACTAGTAGTTTAGGATTCGAAGTTGGTTTTCAGTTTATTAAAAATAGTCAAATTAGTTTTGGTGTAAACCATAAATGAAAGTAAAAAGATGTTAGACCATTTAACCAATCTAACCACAGAGCATAGAGTGCATAGATGCGTTACGTCATCCAAAACGGGATAGCATTTCACTCTCGGGCGGAAAGTGCGACGCGGAAGGCAAACTTTCTCTTTTGCGCTCGAGCCACGCTGCGCGGGCGCACCGCTATTCACGTAATCCCCGGCCATGCGTTGAGAGATACAGATAGACAAATGTACTGATTGTATTTTTCATACTCTTCTACCTTTTAAAAATAAATTAATTAAACGCTAAAAACTTAAAGTGGAGTAATTAAGTCGATACCTGCTTTGTCAAAAAAGTATCTAGGTAGCGTATTGCGAGCTTATCTGTTAGTATATCTGGCTAGTATAATGTTTTTATTTCCCCGATCGTGTAAAACAAATGTGATACGTAATAAATTTACACCTACACAACAAAATACATGTGTCAACAATCAGCCTTATAAAATAACAAACACCCAATAAGAGTACATAAATACCTACGCGCATGATCGCAACGTACAATACCGTGGAAATACAAAACCATAGATAAAACAATAGTCATTACGTACGTAGATACGTAACAGTCGAAGGTGCGAGCGAGACGGGTAGCTAGGACGCGAGCTCGCTTCAGGCGGAGGTCAACGGCTAGCCGCGGTCGTTGCCCCGCTATCGGAGTGACCTACTGAGCGAGTGACGTCATCGCCGCACCGCGCTGTTGGCATTGGTAAACCACCGCCTACCAACGCCATCTGTTGAAGAGTAGCGGTTTGCATGATTACATACTGACGGAGGATAGAGTATAATCATTAATAAATTATTCCAATGCCAGTGCAGTGTCAATAATAATTCGTTTTATTTGCTGATGACTACAATGGTCGTAATGTACCGGCTAGCTTCGCGCTTGGATCAAATTGGACTTAAAATCCAGTAATTCGACTCTGGGATCCATATTTTCTACCTTCACGCTACAATTATTCATTATTACTAGTCAAGTTAATTAACTATTATAATTAAATATAAAATTAAATTAATTATAACGAAAATTATATTTGAGAAATTTTATTGAGAGATTAGCCGAGTAAACCTAAGAATAATAACTTAATTCCTAAGTGTAAGTGTATATTCAAAGCCAGGGTTATTAATAAACCTGTCGTTGTTACAGAGGTGGAGCTGGAAGGCATCCAGGACCGATACGTGCAAGTCCTGCGCAGTTTCCTGGAGCATGCGGCACCGCATCATCCAGGAAGGCTGCAGGAACTGTTCGCCAGAATACCTGAGGTAAGCATTATCATCATTGTCATCATTTACAAGTAAGTCGGTGACTCTATGGTTAGATGCGGTAGAAGCGGTTCTGTACGGCTTATATGGCGTCGTTTGTGGGAGGCCTATGATCAGCAGTGCACGTACACGAGCTAATAATGTTTTTTTTATTGGGTGTAAAATTAATGAGTTCACACAATTTATATAGATACTAGATCAAATTTTCCAAGTTCATATTATTATTATTTTTCACAAGGCTTAAATAATCAAGATCAACAAGAGATCAACAATATACTTATCTGTTTATATTTTTTTCGTATTTATTTTGAAATTGAGAACAGCGTTTAAATACACATAAAAACCAATTTATATTTTAAATTACTTCTTACTTATTGAACTAACTTCAACTTCGTAAAAAAACCTATGACCAATTATTTCCTTACAATAAATTCCCAGTTTTCCAATTCAGTCAGTCCTACGCCGTAGCCATGCTACGACATTTTGAAATTTCAAAAAGCTAATAATATAATTCATAAAACATTTTGAAAAATTATTTTTGCGGGGATCTTTTACCTTTTAGATACCATACAAAACTGTCAATAAACATCAGTGCTCCTCCACAACACCTATGGCTAACTCTAAGTTAATTTTCACAGTTGCATTCAAAGTGTGAAAGTCATTATCAAGAATATGACATGTTTTGAATGTAGCCGTGGAAAGCTCTAATGCGCGTTTTGAATGTACAACATAATAAACTGAATTGATCGTCGCCAACCAGCTGCTAATGGAGAAACTTTGTAAATTTATCGCAGCAAACAATCTAGATAGATACCTATAGGTATATAGAGATATATAGTATTGTAGCTTAGAAAGTCCTTACAATCGGAACTTTCACAATGCATTTCACCTTTCAGATCCAAGCGGCGGCCAATCTGCTACTCGAGAGCAAAATGTTCTACGTACCATTCGTGCTGAACTCTGCTGAGATTAGATAGTATATGGCCCAGCAGGGTGCTTAGTGCTGACGACGGAGCCTGCCCCCGCGCCCCTGACTTATGACCGCCGACCTGTGTTCATAGCCTCCTCAGAACAAGCGTTCCTCCGCAGCCCCGAACACTCGAGGACCAGATTCCAGACGAACTCACATGAGTCGAGCTGGTATCCCCCTCGATTCACTCCGGGTGCGAAATGGATAGACATTTGAGTGCAGACATAATCGTGTCGTGTGTTTTGATTGGTTTATTGTTTAGTAGAGGAATTAAAACGTCCCAAATGACAGACTGATTTATTATAACATAGTAATCGTAAGCTACCAGGGACTTGGATGCGTGTTTTATACGTGGTAGTGTATACTACATAGTGTTATAGAGTATAATATATTCATATGTTACTATTTAAATTTTTTCAGTCGGAGAATCGCATAATATATTATTTCTGTAAATATAATGTATTTTAAATAAGATGTTGTTTTTAGACTAAATTGTTTCTTGTAAATGAAATATTGCTGTTTTAGTTTGCATTTTATATTTAGGATTATATGTTAGGCTAACTTTATTGGGTGTGTAATATTGAATTATTAATATAATTTTATATGAATTGTTCTTAACGTAAATTAGCACTAAGTACCTACTCTCAGTGTTTACCAAGACTGCTTTTAAACAACTGTACTGTTTATACACTTACTAAATATCGTGAGAACACGCGTTTCTTTTAGTCACAACTTATGCATTTTTATTCAATACTTCGGAGTTCTCCAGTCTAAGAATACTTATGTCTTGTTCTAATAATTCACTGTTCTTATTTCTTCAATTTAAGAATAAGTCCCTTGCCGCCATCTTGTTAGTTCGTTTTTTTAGGTGCTTTGGATGTATCTTATACTTTGCTTCCTTCAATGTGTTCAATTGTAAATTATGCTCAATATTTTTAAATTTTATTAGATCATTTACTTCATTTGTCTTTGCACACGCATAAAAACCAAATCTTAAACTCTTGTATGATTTGTGCATCTGTTCTGGTTCTTTCACATGAATATTTAAATCGGTTACAAAATATCCAAACCATTTAACTCATTGCATTAGCCCTCTAAGCGTTCCCTAAAATCACAAAACATAATCAAACTTCTCGTTTTTAATTACCTTTTTCATTTATCAACTACAAACATGCCTATTAATTTATTTTAAAGTAAATTATAATGACTAATTTTCGAAAACTTTCATTGTATCATATTTCGTTATATTCATTTCATTCTATAATATTAATATTAACTAAAAAAATAACAATAATTATAATCATTCATGAAAAATAATTAAAAAGACTTTCGTAACATAAACTATCAGTAGCCACTGCCTTCAACTAAATTTTGGTATTCCATTATAAATAACCCTTCGTCAATATCATTGTTATAACTCTTCGTTAATATCGTTAAAATAACTCGTATTATTCGCTAATGTTAATATAAACGTTCCATCAACGGTGAAATGTTACCAGTTAGCTATAGGGGGCGGTGTACGCCATTTTGAATTAAGTGAACAACCAAAAAGTTCGTTATAAGGACTTAGGTTCTAGGTAATTAGGGTTTACTAATAACGCAAACGTCACGATACATTGGCTAGGAAAAAACGTAGTCTCGCACATTTCAAGCATCTTTTAAATAAATAGGATTTTTTCAATTTAAATCTATTATACTTAGTATTAATTTTGGCTTAGGTTGTGAAGACATAGGGTGGGTGATAGTTTGGCTTTCTCAAGCATGGCCAGTTTGAATAAATCGGAAGATCGTAGCGCAACACCGGTAAGCCTTAAAGTCTTCATTGCCGATGCATTCAAAACCGTCGATATATCAATTTACTATGTAGACAATCCTGTTACCTGAATGAGCGACAGACGTCGGTTCCTCATCGTGTTACCATTAGTTAAGTATTAGTTAACGTGTTTGTACATTGTAATTATTATTTAGTTTGAATACCTACAACCAGTTACGATACTGCCATCAAATGCCTAATTAGTTTTTGTTTTAATTAAGTTTAATGTCGGTGAAATTATTAGTTAATTGTGATAGTACAGTGATAATAAATACACTTTTCGGAAGCGCAAGCACCCTTGCTTGGCTGGGCGTGAGCTAGCCACACGGTCTCACTGCGTTCAAACGCCAATTCGGTAACTATTTATTTATTCATTTCACTAACTTAATTAAAAAGTAAGTAGTTTAAAACACCATCAAAAGGACGACGGTGTAATCTAAAGTCTGAGGTAAAGATGCCTTTATAGATTTTTAAACTGACGGATAAATGTAAACTATGATTGCGACGTGCATCGCTCTACTAATGTATGTAAATGTAATGTATGTAAGTAAACTGACACTTATTTTGTTAGTAGCGTAGTTATTGTTAAGTCGGAACTAACGGCATTGTATCGAAATGGGGACTAGATTTGTAATGTTATTGGCGTTGTACAAAGGAGAGTATTGTTAGTGGATAAACAATGAAATTGGCGCATTGCTGGCGAGTACCTAATTAGATTAGTGGACGGAAGCCCCAGAGGCTAAACAATTCTAGATAGTTGTAAATAGGGTAAAGCTTCGCTAAGTCGCCACTCGCTTTTCGTTTCTTCAACTCATTTGCAGAACTTTTGGTTTCGGCTTCTTTCATCTACATATTTCAACTTTATTTGAAATTTGTATC
Source organism: Eupithecia abbreviata (assembly GCA_943735965.1). Classification (NCBI taxonomy): domain Eukaryota; kingdom Metazoa; phylum Arthropoda; class Insecta; order Lepidoptera; family Geometridae; genus Eupithecia; species Eupithecia abbreviata. The sequence goes on from OX030976.1 coordinate 10,451,135, forward strand.
AAAATGGACTGACGTAAACAGTGTGTTTTTGTATGGTTTGCTTTGCTTGCTGTTTTGTTAATATAATAAAGCCTGCCCTGAATCGTGGACTGAATGTCTACGGGATTCCGAGGCCAAGACCGATCTCTAATTGTAGCTAGAATGATGTAACCATCATAGCCTCTGTTCTTACAATAGATGAGTTACATCTACATCTCACACTTAAAATCGTTGCAACGAGTAACGTTGCGAAATCACTTGGGGTATTTCACTAAAAAGTAACTAATAACGGTTTAAAATCCAGATGACCGAAGTACATGCCTACAGATAAGTACATAATTATTTACTGAAGAAGTTTACATTTTTAAATGCAGAATTACAATGCAAAACCTTGAGATCGGTTCGTAGTTATTATTGCGAAAATATTTTGACTGATATAGTAATATAAACATAAATAATGTTAATATATTTATAAGAGTGTAACAAAAACTTAATGCATTTCACAATTTCTTTACAGTCCATAAGAGAATAATTAATTACGTCTAAGATATTGTGACGAAATATTTTCACATTCGTAGTGTAAAGTTTGTTGTGTATAAAACATAGCGTTTCAAGTATTTTGAGTAAAGGTTGACTGTTTGTGTAATTAGCATTGTATTAAATAGTTACGAAGTCGATTGTAAAGCCGTAAGAGAATATAAAATATATTTGGAAACGTTCGCGAGTGTTTGTTGTACGTAAATTAAATGTCACAGATTAATATTCAACTGTAAGTACATAAGTATACAGATATCTCGTAATTCATATTTAATTGGAAAGTTCTGTTACAGTAACATGATCAAACACGATTCGCTTTTACTCTTGTCGTTAGATACATTTTATTCACATTTTAATCTAAATAGTCTCAGATCACTGTTCACGCAGTAGAATTCACTGAAAGTGCCTCAAAAGTAGTTTTGAATCTTATTTAGAGTTGGATATGGTTGAGTGTGCTGTATTTACGTGTTTATTTGGGCTCGCTCAATATCAAGACTTACCGCTTTCAGGCTAAGGTAAAGAAGCGTCGCTAAGCATCTGTTATTCCGTCTTTTACTCTCGTCGTCGGAACGCAATCTAGAGAGAGATAAAGAAGGTGAATGAGACTTGTTTAGTCGTTTTGTTACAAGCCTCAGACCTAGCATATTTAAGTATTACCTTAGGGTTCTATGTTTGAATGTAGCAGATCACTTTTGTAGCTGATTGCTGGACTGTTCAGGATGGTATAAGGCTGTTATTACGATCAAGTAAGGTAAAAGTGACTGTTAGTGAGTAGGTGTTTTACCTACTGTCTTGTCTCGTAGGTGGTGCGCCTGTGTAGTCAGATCATGTACTGGGATTGCCAAGAGAAGTTACCTACAGTTGTGTTTAGTTAGCGATGCATAACGTGTTTGTACTTTAATTTTTGTTTTTTAGTTGTACTCTTGGAAATCAATGGTTAATAATTTAAGAAAAATAAAATGTATGTGAATTATTTGATTGTTTTTATTTTAATATAAGAGAACGTAAAGTTTTTTTAAAGTAGAGAATAGAAAAGACAAAAATAAAAATATGTATGTAAAATGCCAAAGTTACTAAGTTTTGATACAAAAGACATCAACGCGCTTATCCTTCTTGAAACATTTTTAAATTTTTTTTTAGTTAGGTAATCCTGTATGTTTGTACAATACATACAAAATAAATAAAATAACATCATGAAAAAGCTTTCAACTAAAGCAAATTGGTAGACTATCTACGAAGTGCTACGCCGTAGCACATATTACAATCACGCACGTTAGCAAATTTGGTTCGTAGTGACATCTAGTGGTGGTTGGAAGGAGATAAGTTTGGTGCTTGTTAACGCTATCTACCGACGAGTAGCAAAACTTCGTTATTGAAGAATGAACGACAAAGGTCCGACTAAAATATATTTATACTCTGTTATTTTAGCTATCATCACATCACTCATTCATTCCCGCCCTCGCACTGCTCCTCTGGCTCCTTCCTTCCTTTTTTCTTTCTGTCAAAAACAACAAAATTGTCTGTCGCCGCTTGCCACATGTCAGACCACAATTAATTGAAACTTTGATAATTTTTGGTATAAAACAATCATAAAACATGGTAATTATAGTGTTTTATATCATAATTCACTATTTCTGAATCACTAAAGTTCGTTTATGCAGTGCAAATACGTAAAACAAGGTTCGTCTAGGTTGTGTTGTCATGATCTCATGAATTTCAATTTTGTAGAAACCTCTGATGCTGCAAGGGCACGAGCGTGCCATAACTCAGATCAAGTACAACAGGGAAGGAGACTTATTGTTTTCTGCCGCTAAGGACTCAAAGCCAAATGTTTGGTGGTCACTGAACGGCGAGCGACTTGGTACTTTCAATGGTCACGGAGGAGTAGTCTGGTGTCTTGATGTGGACTGGCAAACAATAAATCTCATCACTGGAGGTGGTGACAGTTCCTGCAGGTTAGTTCCAAGCTCCAAGATTATTAGTCTATAATCCATGCTTGAGGAATTTTCCTCATGGTAATGCTTCAATCTTGTAAACAAACCATTTTTAAATTCAAATTTAAAATGTTTTCTTTAGGCTTACAAAATAACACTTAAACAAGTGTGAATTAGTTGTTAACATACCACTATCTACTACAATTTGGCATTTTTCATCAAATGAGCAAGCCAAGTTGCATCACCATTTTATGTATATTCTGTTCAAATTATTCTACAAAAACTGCTACCAGAATTGAATTGGATTGAGGACTTTACTGTATCCTTATGCTCGCTAAAGTGATGTTTATTTATTTTTAGACTATGGGACCTTAAAACAGGCTCAAATATTGCCACAATTAAGACCCATTCCTCGGTGAGAACATGCAACTTCAGCTACAGTGCTTACCAAGCCGCCTACACTACTGACAAGGCTATGGGACACCCTTGTGAAGTAAGTTTTAAGGACACTACTCTCCGCTTGCATCCCTGCATATTCCTATTTCCTTCACATCACTGAAATGCTTATGTTTACTTACAAATGTTGTTGGTATTGTCATAAATAAATAAATTATATCACATCCTATCAAAATATAATTACTATGCATTGCAGCAGTCTAATAATATACAAATAGATAAACCCTAGCAAAAACACCCCAACTATTTATTCAAATTTTGTTATATTATTTGTATTGCCACTACAGCCTGTTATAATCCAATGTCTTCAGTCTATTTTTTACCAAAAAACTGCTTCAGCACTAATATGTACAAGAAAATTTAGATAGGTATGCAGAGGCATAAGTATGCACACTTTTGGTATATTTAACTTGTGAATAATTTTTCAAATCGTTATTTTCAGGTCTTTGTTATAGATACAAGAACTGTAGATGACTCCGTCTCATCTCAATCCCCTATCCTGAAATGGGAGATTACAGACACAAAGGTCACTTCTATGGTGTGGGGAAACCTCGATGAGACCATCATTACTGGACATGAAGCCGGAGACATTATCCAGTGGGATCTGAGGGTAAATTTACTATCAATATAATATTCTATAAGCTAGAATAGGAACAGAAATCTAAAGTTTGATTTTTATTTAGGTAGGGGTACTTCCAAAATAATAAACTACATGCTAAAATTAAACGCACCCTGTGTTAATCCAGGTCCAGAACTACATTTAACAATTCAGCCCAATCACTTCCGTAGTTTTGTAGTGATGAGGTAACAAACATCAAAATTTTCGTATTTATGTATTACCGAACCGGCTAGGAAGTCGCGGCAGACAACAACAAATTTATAGCCAAAAGAAAGATTGTAAAAATTAAAAATGACATGCACTTATCTTTTCAGACTGGCAAGAAGATCCACTCAATAAAGGAGCACACCCACCAAATCAACGACATGCAATTGTCTCGCGACGGAACCATGTTCATCACAGCATCGAAAGACCAGACTGCAAAACTCTTTGATACAAACTCCTTGGAACTCCTCAAGGAATACAAGACCGAGCGCCCTGTGAACTCAGCTGCCTTGTCTCCCATACTAGACCATGTCGTTATTGGTGGTGGTCAAGATGCTATGGAGGTAACCACCACGTCTACTAGACATGGTAAATTCGACGCTAGGTTCTTCCATTTGGTATTTGAAGAAGAATTTGGAAGGGTAAAGGGACATTTTGGTCCCATCAACAGTTTGGCATTCCACCCTGATGGAAAGAGCTATGCGTCAGGTGGTGAGGATGGTTATGTACGAGTCCAGAGTTTCGATCAGTCTTATTTCGACTATACATTTGATTACAACAGGGATTGAAGTCTCTAGCTACTATTAATTTGTATATTGTTGTAAGTCAAAATAAATCTGCGTCTTTATTCTCGAGCGTTTGGTTTTCTTTCTATTATTATCCTCTAATTTACTGTAGAATTTGTGGCGCAGCGCGTAAATCACCGCCTCCCACGCAGTTGGTTGTAGGTTTGATTCTGCAGGTATTTGACCCAGATCTGGGTGTTCATCATCATCATCAGCCTATCACTGCTTGACATAGGCCATAGCGCCCTGTCTTCAGCTTGCCGCATCCAGCATCTACCTGCAGTCTTTCACAGGTCGTCATCCCACCTGGTAGGAGGGCGTCCTACATTACGTTTACTGAGTCGTGGTCTCCACTTACGAACGCGTTTGCCCCAGCGACCGTCGCGTCGGTTCTTTGCGAGATGTGGACGGCCCACTGCCACTTCAGCTTGCTAATTCTTAGAGCTATGTCGATAACTTTGGTTCTCTGTCGGATGTATTCGTTACGAATCCTATCCTTCAGAGAAGCTCCGAGCATAGCTCTTTCCATAGCTCGCTGAGCGACTTTGAACTGGTGGACCAGCCCTATCGTGAGTGTCCACGTCTCAGCTCCGTAGGTCATAACGGGTAGGACGCACTGGTTGAAAACTTTCGTTTTCAAGCATTGCGGTATGATTGACGAGAAGACTTGACGTAGATGGGTGTTAGACCATTCAAAATAAAACAAATATTACAATATGCAACAATTTTTTATACAATCTATACATACATTGGAATACTTCACATGATTACTTATAAGAAATAAGGCGTGGTATGTTGTGGGGGCACCTCTCGTTCGCTATCTGGGACGGCATGGAATATCTTAGCTGTTCTGTCATTCACTGAGTTGAATTCTAGGATGGACGCGACGTTGCCACATCGGTAACAGTAATTAGGTGCTGACCATACTGTCACCAGTCGCTTATCGAACATGTATTTATATCCTGTAACAAAATAAACATTAATTATGATTAATACAATCAATTAAATGAAAAGTTCTCTCACATGGAGCCACAATCCTTTTTTAACGGGTCTTAGCACAAAGCCACAATACTTTTTTAGGCGCGATCATCGTCTCTATATACATAGTTGTTCCCATTATGTTCACAATCTATCATCACAACAAAAAATATCGTGGACATTCTTTACGCTGGAAACAAACTATTGACACGCCACACGACCCGACAAAACGCGATGTTGTTGTGTTTGAGTTGTTGATTCAATCAAGTTCGTGCAGATGAGGAAAATGTAATTTTAAAAGTTTCTGTTACATCCAAAAGTTCGTGTAGATGAGGAAAATTTAATTTTAAAAGTTTCTGTTCTTGCCAATTACACTTTTCCAGCAATTGCTGGAAAAGTGTAGTTGGCACCAAGTAGAAATAGGTGTGGTGACACAAAAAAGTGCTTGAGTTGCTTGTATTAGTAGCATTTTTGTTTGTAGAATAAGTGAATGTCTACAAACCTTCATTCACTAGCTGATGTGCCCGACATATTAATTTTAAATTGTTATATTCCATAAACAACTCTGTCACATAGCTGCCGAATAGCCATCCTGCTCCTCTGGGGCTCACAGACCTGGAAATTTAATAGTTTAGCAACTTGGCAACTAAGAAGTCAACAAAAAGTTTATAAAATGTTCAAACAAGGATAGGAAGGAGGATATCATAAGGAAGGTTGGCTATGTTCAGATCTTTAGGAACTGCTGATTGTACCTAACCTACATTTTCTGTCTGTAATTCTATATATACCAGTAGGCCAATTTTAAATTTGAAAGTAGTTTTCAATACCAGTAGGAACTGTTGTAAGATACCTACATCTTTTTTTACTTTAAAATATTAGTATATAAGTGATACCTACCACATCTTCACATCAGCTGGGTCACTCCACAAAAGATCACAGAAAGCACCTTTGTGTGGTATCTGTTGATTCCTATCAATACATCGGATCTGGTCAATCATTGAAATCTCTGGTGACAGCCCACCATGTACACAAAGGATTGTTTCATCTATTAGCTGAAAATAACAAATCAATATATTAATACAGTCTGGGAATTATTATCTTTGCTAAGAGCATAAACATTTTTCTTACAGCTGCTACTGTTAGGAGATCAAAAACTCTGCAGCAGTCTTTCCAAGCATTCGCATTACCATACTTATTGAGGCACTCATCATAGAAACCATACACTTTTGTGATTTGACTCGTCTCATGATTTCCTCTGAGCAAAACAATTCTGAAAATCAAACCAGGTTTATGGATATAAATTAATATTTCAACATACATAATACAAACAGTAGTAGTAACAGTATAAAAACAAGGACAATCTTGTAACCCAGGTGTCCTTTATCACTGCGAGATATAAAGCACATCTTCAAATTGGAATCTTTCTGTTATTCTTTATTGTACACAAAAAACTTAAAATAACTTAACTAAAAAAGATATGTACATAGACGAGCTTAACCCTAACAAAGAGTTTTCTTCCAGCAAACCTTAGGTTTATAGGAGAGGCGTTGGAACAGATTAGAGGAAGTGTACAAAGAAACAAATTAGATTAATAGAATATGGGATGAGATTATAATATACATACATAAATTAAAATAATAATAACTCAATAAACCTAATAAATAGCTTCAGTTTTCATATAAATAACTTTATAGATATAAATAAGTTTATTTACCTGTCTGGATACCTAGCTTTGTAAGCCATGAGCAGTGTAAGAGTTTCCAAGCTGTAGTATCCTCTGTCTACATAGTCACCCATGAATATATATTTTGTAAATGGAACTTGTCCTCCTCTTTGGAACAACTCTTCTAGGTCATAAAACTGGAAGAAACAACTATTTGTATAGGCAAGGGCTGTCAAGTTTCAGTGGAACAGAAGAAAGGAATGGTTAGAAGTCATTCCCCAATGTAGGTAGGTATAGTTTTAGTGAGTAGTTATTCGTCCCAGATGGGCGTTTTACCTGGCCGTGTATGTCCCCACAAACAGTTACGGGAGTCTCGACCGGTTGCACATTAGGTTCCTCCAACAACAAGTCGCAAACAATGTTGCATAGTTCCCGCAAATCATCTTCGGGTAAATACTTGCACCTCTTCGCTATTTCTATCCATTTATCAACGTCAGTCATTTTGTTTGATGGATTTGGAAACCCACTTTTGTCTTCAACAAGTAAGAATTTACGGATCTTCAGAAGTTATCCAAAAACATCAAAAAAACACAAGACAAAAAACTCAAACTGGACGATTTGTGGGCGAGCGGACTTCAACTTCTTATTTTACGGCGCCTAACGCCTTTTTTTTATTTTTGGCAACTTGTGTCTGGTTTGCTCATAGATTACCTACCTAATATTAGTAAACCTATTATGGTTTACTAGAGTGAGTCCGCGTCTTGTAATATTCATAGTAATATTAGAAAGGAATACCAGTAGCTGAATGCTATGTTTAGTATTCATAAAGATAGGCAGGTTTAATATGTACATATAGTTGTGTCAAGCGGTCACAGTTGATAAGGCTAGTTGAGGTAATTCTAGGAAAATTGACTAGGGAAACTGATTATTTGCTCCTTCCCATATTCAAAGTATTGACATCAAAACAAAATGAAACTCGATGTCAAAATAACATGATGATGTATATTATGACATGTCGTCATAGTGACGTATTATTCTTTGATACTAATAAATTGATTAGTAAAACTTTTTTGACTAGAGATACACTGTATCTTACCAAACAATGTAAATTGATAATTGCTAAATTGTTAGCATATAATATTTTTGATCCCGTTATAAGTAGTATAACGCAGTTAACTGACGAGCCTGTGTGTGTAGTTAGTAATAGTACTAATGAGGGCATCAAAGCGACTGTGTCAGTAAATACAAATTTTAACTGATCACATCGACAATGGGAAAGCCAAATACATTATATACAGGCTTACCCAGCAAAGTTCTAGAATTAGAACTATTTTTAAATTATTTAAATGTAGATGTTATGTGCATAACAGAACACTGGATTGTGAAAAATCAGTTAGGTACTTCCCTTTTATCATAACTATTGTCTTGCAAGTTCATATAAAAGAAAAGCTGCAATACGTGGTGGCTCTCTCATCATCAGCCTATATTAGTCCACTGCTGGACATAGGCCTCCCCCAATGAGCGCCATAGCGCCCTGTCTTCAGCTTGACGCATCCAGCATCTACCTGCAGTCTTTCGCAGGTCGTCATCCCACCTGGTCGGAGGGCGTCCTACACTACGTTTACCGAGTCGTGGTCTCTACTCAAGAACACGTTTGCCCCATCGGCCGTCGGTTCTTCGCGAGATATGGCCGGCCCACTGCCACTTCAGCTTGCTAATTCTTTGAGCTATGTCGATAACCTTGGTTCTCTGTCGGATGTATTCGTTACGAATCCTATCCTTCAGAGAAACTCCGAGCATAGCTCTTTCCATAGCTCGCTGAGCGACTTTGAACTGGTGGACCAGCCCTATCGTGAGTGGCCACGTCTCAGCTCCGTAGGTCATAACGGGTAGGACGCACTGATTGAAAACTTTCGTTTTCAAGCATTGCGGTATGGATGACGTGAAGACTTGACGTAGTTTCCCAAATGCTGCCCAGCCCAGCTGGATCCTCCTTTTGGCCTCCTTCTCGAAACTGTTTTTACCCAACTGCAGAATCTGCCCAAGGTAAGTGTACTCTGAAACAGTTTCGAGAAGGTGACCATGTACGACCACCGGCCTTGGATCAATGTGACCATTGATCATGACTTTGGTTTTATCCAAATTCATGCCAAGACCGATACATCGGGAGGCTGAAGCTAGGCCGTCCAGCATCTGGTTCAGCTCCTCTAGCGACTCCGCCAATAGGACTATGTCATCAGCGAATCGTAGGTGTGAGATGTAGTTGCCGTTTATGTTTATGCCCTTACCTTTCCAGTCCAGCGTCTTAAACAAATCTTCCAACGCGCTTGTGAACAGTTTCGGGGATATGACATCCCCCTGTCTCACTCCTCTGCGCAATTGGATAGGTTTAGACTGCTGGCCCTGTACTTGGACACTCATAGTGGCGGCTTCGTAGAGACATCTCAGCACCTCGATATAACGATAGTCCACTTGGCATCGCTGTAAGGATTCCAGAACAGCCCAGGTCTCGACAGAGTCAAAGGCCTTCTCATAGTCCACAAAAGCCAGACACAGGGGCTGATTATACTCTTCGGACTTCTGTATAATCTGCCTCACTGTGTGTATGTGGTCTATGGTGCCATATCCTCCGCGAAATCCAGCCTGTTCTGGTGGCTGAAACTCGTCGAGTCTCCTAGCGAGACGATTCGTGACTACTCGTGAGAACAGCTTATAGACGTGGCTCAAGAGTGAAATGGGTCTGTAGTTTTTAAGAAGGGTTTTATCTCCCTTCTTAAAAAAGAGCACCACCAAACTCCCGGTGGCTCTCTGATTATAGTTAAAAATAGTATTAAATGTCAAGAACGGAAAGATATTGTTAAACTTAGTATTGAGAGAACTATTGAACTTTCTTGTGTGGAACTGGATTGACATATCATAGTGTGTGTGTACCGCCCTCCCGACGCAAATCAGGTAGACTTTGAAAGTACCTACTATGGAAGAAGCTATGCTAAAAGTATTTACTTGTAGGAAGGATCTCATTGTTTGTGGCGATTTTAATATAGATATTTTAGCAAATCCTCTCGCTGATAGATTGATAAATTTATTCAAATGCTTTAACTTACAACACCTTTTTAATGATCCGACTAGGGCAAGCCTAACTTCTGCCACTTGTTTAGATAATATTTACTGCAGTCAATCCCCAACTAACAAAGCAGTACCTAATTAAGCATTTCAAATCAGACCATTATGGTCAGTGTTAATTTTATTAATAATTTAAATGATAAAAAAACAGTTGAGAAATATACCTACAGGCCTATCACAGAGAGTCGTATTAGTAAATTTAAATGTAAAGTAGATCTAGCAGTAGCTAATATACCTTGTTCTGATGACCCTAATGGTTTATTTAACAGACTTTTTAATATTATAAACAAAGAACACAATGAAGTATTCAAACTTAAAACATGCACAGTTAGAGATAGGGTCGGGTTTACTGATTGGGCCACTCCCGGCATTTACAGAAGTAGGAATAGGCTATACGATCTATATGGTGCTAGAGAAGCTATGTTACATGACCCTGCGTGTCTTTTGTATGTAAATAACTACTCGAAAACATTTAAGAAAGTCTGCAACACAGCAAAATGCCTATTTTTGAAGAATAAAATAACAAACTCATCTAATAAAATAAAAGCGACATGGAGACTAATAAATAACGAAACTGGTAAATCAAAGCCACGTAATAGAGAAATAAAGTTTCAAGTTCAGCGGTTTCCTGCGCGTGTTTTCGAGCTTTTAAACAATACTAGTCTTATGTAGGTATGCAGATAAAGTTTCCAATTATTTATCACTGAAAGTGTTCGTCGCGTGGCGCCGGCGGCCGGCGCGGCGGTCCTTGCTAGCATACAATAGAGTACGTAAAACGCGAAACACTAGGTACATAATATTATTTAGGTATGCATAAAAATGTTAGCTCAATAGTATCAAAAAAAAGTGGCAAAGAAGCCAATTACTTTTATTTCATTTTTTTTGTTTCTACGAAGATAATGTTTTCTGAAAGCAAAATCTAAAAAAAGTAAAAGGGTACAGTTGTTTTAACATTTATGTAGTAGGTATATCAAATAGGTAAAACAATGTTCTCTTCCCTAATTAGGTAGGTAATTACTTATTTTGGAACAACAATCAACTGGGGTTCTTGTTCTTAGAAACTTTAGGGTTTAGGTGTGTGTCACAAAATTATTATGAATTAAAAACAAAGTTTCTTTTCTTTAGATGTTTAATTTAATTAGCAAAAACAAACATGCAAAAGTACATTTTGTAGGGTTAAAATACAATGTTGGTGTGGTGTACCGAAGGAACTTACATAAATGTATTATCTTTAGAGGGTACCTGATTGATTAAAATGGTAAATTATATATGGTATTTGCAACAGTTTGGGACGGAAAGTAAACAAAAAGTACAAGCAAACACCACTCTAAATGGTGATGGTTATTCAGGCCAATGAACAAAATTTAAACATAATAAATATATAAAATGTCTCTCTCTCACTTTAGTTGTAGTAGCGTTACATTGACATCTTTATCGTTCGACAAAACTCGGTTCACTAGCCTCCATCGATTAAAGTTACTACACTCGGTTCTTTAAAGTCCTAGATATTTCTTGTAAACTAAGGGTTAACAAAATGAATGGTCATGGAAAACATTTTAGATTCAGATTTTTTTTCGAATTGTAGTAGTTAATTATTATAAATTCTAATAAAGCACGCCCAATAAGGCAGAACACATTGTGACATCAAGTAGTAAAATAGTGTTTAAATAATGTGTTTTTGAAGTTCTTGTTTTTATGATTACCTTGCTATACATACCTACTTAATTGCTATGTGTTTCCATTCATAAATGTCTGTGTTGACATAAAATTACTTGGATTCTAGAACCGAGTATATGGTATTTAAATCACAGTATGCGGCATAAAAACGTCGCTACAAAATTAGTATGTAGCAAATACACAAAAGCTTAACATCATAACTATTAAAATCTAGGTACAAGTAACGTTTGTTTTATTCCAACAACAAAATGAAAAACAGCTAAGCCTTTTAATACCCAGTACTTATAATTTTTATCTCATTTTTGAGTTACAAAAATACTTAAACCCGAGAGAGTACCAAGTGATCACAGATTCTGAAACAGCTCATTTTATTAGTACTTGCTAAGTTACCAACTTTTGAAACAGTTTCGCCTATAACTATGCTATGAAAGCTGATCCATGCCCAATCTTCTTTAGGTTTTTTGATTTGCATAAATTTACGATGTAAAACACAATACTAGCAGTAGCGTCGTAGAAGGGGGAATCAACCAAGAGCCAACCTTTACAATATACTTGCTGATAACTCAACATCAACCTGTCACTTGCCGATAACTTGAATAAAATACTCCATAAACATTGTAAATTTGACCTAGATTTATTTTATTTAGTTAAATGAGGTATCAGCATTTATAAAGTAAATTCATAGCCAATAGAAATCATGAGCATGCGTCTGTTTTCATCCATCTTATAATACAAAAGATATGCTACAATAACACTAGAAATCGATCTGAATGTCAACACGAAATGCAGTTACTTTGGTAGTGCAAACAAAAAAACAACTAACCAGAAACCGAACCTTATACATTGAAATAACCAGTAACAAATTAATATTAATTAAAAACTTTAACACAGGAGAGGAGTGATGACATTCAAACGGAGGTTATTTGACAGTCAGTATGTGAATTATGTTCTTTTATATGTAAATAAAAGAGATATATCCTTTATGTCTCAATTATACCTCCAAAACCTTCTCTGTTCAAGGCTATGTTGAAGATCTAGCCGAATGAGTCTGGTTCCAAGTTTTTGAAAATCAAAAAGACCCTGTTGTTACGTTCAGACTACACAAACTAAGCTTAATATTCTAGATCTAGAGATACAAACCTCGCACTAAAATAATAAAAATACGAATAAACTTAATAAACATAAACGGATGCCTAACATATTTTTGAAGCTAACAACTGATACATATACAAATTAACCTTGAAGCATATAGCCAGAGAAATCCGACGGCGGCCAAGCGTGAACATAGTGCAAGTTCGTTGATTTCAAAATGACTGAGTGTCTTGAATTTAATCATTGGAGATCAACATCTTAAAATAAAAGTATTCAAGTATTAGTAGAGTAAGGTCGGCGTTATGGGGCGTAATGTAATATGTACACAGCGATTGGTCGTGCAGTCAGTACGGGGATAGGCGCTGGATTTTCGCACACGGCGTAACGTATCTTTTTGTGCCCCCACCAGGGCCGGAAAGAAATCTATTGATTGAACGTATCATGCTCGCTGCGAATGGTACATTACGCCGTGTAAGACCGATCAGTACCCAGCTAAATAATCCACCTGTTCCTATTGTTCTGTTGCCCATGGCTTACTTCAAGACAGCCTAACTGTGAACTTAGCGTTTTCCCTCGATAGTTGAGGCTTACAAAAATATCTAAACAAATCCTTAACTGACCTGTACTTGGTAGCGAGAAACAATGCGACTATACTAAGAAAACAATAAATTACGGGTATCGACTTATGCGGCAGTTGCTACTCTTGTCAATGGGTTAAAACGAGTACCGAATTCTTCATATTTCGTCCCAATCTTGAATTGACGTATAAAAATCATTTAAAATCACGCATATCATTTTTCTTCAAACTTAAAAGTAATGGTGCTCTTAAAATACATTCACAAGCAGAGATCCAAAACCAAAGTTAATGAGGACAGTTATATAACTGCTTAAGCATAAATTAAACATATCGCTAAATTATAATTACGCGAATTAAAAAGATCTCAGACTATGTCCGAAGTTTAAAATTCACTCCGTTCCGTTCCGTTTTGACTTACTGAATCACATGTAAAGGGTAGATTTTATCTAAAACGAATTTTATAGAAAATACTGAGGTACGAAATAGGACACGCTTCGATTTCGATTGTGTGACTACGTAAAGTCTTTCACCCACTTCATCACCGCTTTGTTGAGATAAGATTACAGAGATATGAAAGCAGCTGCCTTATTACCACAAGATTTTGCGTTTCAGTGTTTGTTTGACACAGGCCTTTTGCCAGGTTCTTAGCTAGACTAAGAAATGGCCTAACTATCTATTCAGACAAATTGTGATTGGTACATCAGTAACAACATTATTAGGGATGAACGACATATTCTCGCTATATTTTTGTATAAACTTAATAATAAAAGTTCTTAGAAACATTTTACTGACGTCTTGTCATTGAGATTTGCGGTGAACACGTTTTGTAGTGGGCGAAAGATGTCTCGACCAAAGACCTGGTTTTTTCGGTACATTTTGTTAAGTCATGGCTGACAAAGCGCACTGTCTATCTGTTGGAAAAGACTTTGTAAATCACGTATGACCGTTCAAAATTGCGTATTATCAATGTGCACAATTTGTGTCTCTTTCACCGAAACTGCAAATAAAAACCGATGTGAATTTAGGAGCAAGGATAAAAGCGGCAGAAACACGCCTTTCTAATATCACGAAGTTATCCATCATACCATCTGGTAGAGATATATTAGCATGGCTAACTTCACATCGGTTCATTCTCTGTTTTAGAACAGCATTACAAGGCTAGTGATCAGTAGAACTGTCCGAGTGCGAATGCGTCGATGATCTTCGGAACGTGTTCGTCGATACCGACGATGTCGAGTACTCCGGTGTGGGTGCCGTCGGTCGTCTGCACGCGGTGGGATGCCAGGTTCATTACGATCAGCCTGGAAAGATGACATAATTTAGATACACATAATATATCTATAAATATGAAATAAAGTAGTGTTAGTTACACTATTTATAACTCAAGAACGGCAGAACCGAGGATACTTTTTATCATTTAAACTTAAACAATTTTACACATAGATTTCCACGGGGGCGAAGCCGCGAGGCGCAGCTAATAATAAATAAAATAATTTATTTCAGTCATATAAAGAAACTCATAGGTTATTTATAAATAAATTAAAGTAAACATAAAATGTAAATAGTAATAGAAACCCACAGTCCTCATAGGTGCACCAGACTAGGACCCGTAAATAGTACCGTTCCCACTCTGGTTACAATCAATTTCAATTCATTTTGCAATTTCCTGGAGGTGAATGACCTTTATTGCTAGTATTGCCACCTTAAATTATCCGCGCCGCAGTCATCGCATTTTCTAAATGTTTATATGAAATAGAATGCAACATCGCGCACCTATCCGTGGCACATTTCAGTTAAATCGAGTGCGGCTCCTGCGACACGGACAGGTACGCGTTCAGCTTTGTTTGTCACTTAGCCCTAACACACACACGCGTATAGGTGTAGCGCAATTAGAAACTGCATTTACTTAGCATCCTTGATCTTCGACACTTCTCGGTACTTTTCCAAAGCGCGCACGGGACAGTGGTCAGGTAAGGTGACTCCCAGCTTAGCCACCGGCGGCGGTCCGAACCGGGCGCCGTTGCCGCGGCCGCCGCGTGCGTCGTGGTCCAACTCTAGGTAACGGGTGGCGCGGTCGATGATGTTGATGAATACGTCGAACTTCCCCTTGTTCTCCATCGCCCATTTCATTGGCGCGTCGAGCTGGACGCGGCCGAGGTTCAGACACTGAAATTACAGTATGTTAGTTAAAAATTGTTTTTAGGTTTGTCAGCATAGACTGCACAGTAGAAATTAAATGGGTGGTCTCCAATTGGTGCCGATTTGAACCCCCAAAAACTTCGTTGTTTCATTTAAGAGGTTTGTCAGCATAGACTGCACAGTAGAAATTAAATGGGTGGTCTCCAATTGGTGCCGATTTGAACCCCCAAAAACTTCGTTGTTTCATTTAAGGATAAAACAAACTGTACACATAAATATACTTAAAAAAAAATAAGTATGCAGTTTTTGCTTTCTCATAAATTGAGGTCACGACTTCTATTGGGAATACCTCACAATACATAGACTGCAGATGTTTCCACTGCCTAGGAGAAATCGCTGTCAGCGACAAGGCTGCCTATTGTACTGTTAATGTGTAATATTTCGATATAAGGTGTTATTTTGTTGTTTTAAGTGCAATAGTGTTAATTCATTCATTAATTTCCACTTTGTTTGCTGTATAGATGCGGAAGTTTCTCCTATTATTTGTTCTGATGTTCACCGATACGTTTCGGATGAATTTTTTATGCTGCTGAAGATAACGACGGGCCGGCCTGCCCTCAGCCCTGGGTGAGTGAATGAAATTGAATAAGTGTGTAATGAAAGCTTAAGTGAATGGCGATTGATCGGTCACTGAATGAGCTGTTTGCTCTTGTTGTCTTTGGTATTGTTGTTTTTTCACTAACTCTCTTGGTTTTGGATTTGGTCATCCACTCCGATATCAAAACAATAATATTTCCTGTTTCGCAAATTCCTTCAAAACTTGGTTAAAAAAAATCTTTATGATATTGCCATATCGATTTTGTTTTCCATTTCACACTTAAATTTCCACGCGGACGAAGCCGCGGGGCGCATATATATAATTATATTATATTTTTTATTATTATTGCATATACATATATTATAATTTAAAAATTCACAATCAAGTCAGTAAACTTACTCTGAGTTTGAATTCAGCCTCGTCGAGGTTTACAAAGTTCTTCTCGAGCGAAACAACCTGGATCCCTTCGTCGGTAAACACCGCTAGCGTCGCGTTCTTTTCGCGTTTCAGGATCTGCAGGGCCATGATTATAGCTGGAACATTATAGAACTGCTCTATAACCACTTGAACGTCCAGCGCCCTCAGCGCAGCGAGCGACTTACGTCCCAGCCGTTTCTCCGCGAGCGTGGCGTGCCACGCTGCGCGATATTCCCGATAAAACGATTTATCACATAAAAAGTACTAAAGCGATTTCAAAACCAAAAATTACTTTATGTACGTTATTATATAGTAAATAAACTTGAATAATAATATGAATCATCGTACCTACATTTTCATATAGTAAAAAATGATCAAACATAGGATGGTATCATTTTTATGCTGATTTTCCGCAAATTTATTTTTTTGTGATTTACTTGTGATATCTGTATTAATAACAAAAAAAAATAACAAACTAGCCTCTAACCCCGTTAAAACGGTATCAAAATAATAATTAAATATTTAGGAGAAGTATTTTAAATAAATTTATCAAAATAGGTCTCCTCAACCCCAAATTTGGTTCAACGCAAGTCATACCAACTTATTAAATCTATGTATGTAAAAATAAGATCTTGATTAGTTTGTTCTTTGTAAAGAATTATTCTAGATTGTTAATTTTACGATTTAAAAACATAGCTTCTGCAAAAACTTATACTAATATCACGTAAGAAAACATAACAAAGCCATTTTGATACAAGAACAGCGATTCGACTATCTGCTTTGCTCAATTTATCAACTTTGGAGCGTAGCAGAGTATGTTGTTTTTACTCTTAGTTCACGCGTAAAATGTAAGGAATAATTACATGTATCACAATCCTAAAAATACACGTTAATCAAAATATTTTACGACATATTTGCAGCACCACACTTCCGCTAAATATGTTCTCTCGCTCTGTCGTCAAAATATTTTTTTTTTCATAATTTTTACTACCAAGTATCGGAACTTTTGGTAGAATTTGTTAAAAAAATTGTTGGTAGAGCCATCTAGTACGACGGTTAGCGACTTAGCGGCATAGATAATAAATAAATCGGTAGCCAAAAGAGCTAAGCGTCGTGTGGCCATTTTGTACCATGAACGTAATCGGGGGTAAACGTTTGTGGTACTTAAGTACCACGGGACGTTCAAGTGGATAATAACATATAGAATACAATATATAGAATAACAATTTAAAAGATTGATTGCAGTCACAGCCGAATATGGGAAGAAATGACGAAGGTGATGGGGGAAAAATGTTAGCCTCTTGAGGTCTATTCACCTATCAATTGTCAAACGCTTTGATTTTGAGTGTAGGGGTGTTATCCAAATTAGCGGAAAATATTGAAACGGGATGATCTGCTGGTGCCACAGATTAATATTAAGGGTTAGCTTGTAGATATTACCGAGAGGCGACGCGACGCGTTGCCGAAATGGGGACGATCTCTACTCTACTGCATTCTTGTTCTGTTTCGATCAAGTGTTAAAGATGGTTCAAAACCTTACCAGCATGGCCAGGAGTAACAGCGGTCTGGTAGAAACACTCAGCCAGCAGCCTTTTTTTGCTTTTCTTAGCGGGGTCCGCGTCGCCGGCCGCCGTGACCGCCGGCGCAGGGGCCGGCTTCGGGACGATCTCTACTGCTTTCTTGTTCGGTTTCGTTGGCTTCTCCTTCTTAGGGACTTTGTATTGCTTGCAGAAGTGACGACCTGGATAGGATTACAATAAGGTAAGATGGTATATTATGTTCTCGAGCTGAACCATAGGGTGTCACAACAAAGGAGAGGTTTATTCATTGGGTAAAGTGTGAATAATGATGATAAACGGCCACACGGTTTAATTCGATAGACGTGAAGAAGTTTGTGAACATGTGTGTTACCTAAGATCTCCGAAACAGACAGAAGACGACATTTAACGGACCTGTAAAACATCATCAGACCTCAATAATAGATGCATAAATGCTTCGCTGCCTAAAGAAGAGCTCTTTAGGCAGCGAAGCATTTATGCAATATTAACCAATATAATTACACAAAATCTTCGCACTGTTTCAATGGACTAACTAATGGAACGGCTTAAAATCTTCGCTCCGCTTTCTCGTTCCGCGTCCATGGACAGGAAGCTTTTTCCAGGAATAGTGCGGCCGAAGTCGCAGGCAGAATATAGTTTTGTATATTAAGTGTTCTTACCTTTGAACATGTGGTGTCTCATATCAAGCGTGATCAAGTAGCGTACTTTGGTCGGCTTAGTCGTAAGCCAAGCCTGGTCGAAGAGCTTGTTTAGAGACGCGATTATTGCGGGGTTCGGCGGTTTCTCAATACCTAAAACAGAATATAAAACTAAGTATACCTATCGACCAGAGTGCTGCGTAGAGCACGTAACTATGGTGCGGATTGTGTCTAACACAATTTTATTCACTATGTTTTAACCAATAGCAAATCCAATGCCGGATCTACGATTTTCGTCAGTGGGGCTGAAACATTTAATGGCGCCTTCCAGCGTTTCAGATAAATTGTTTAAAAAACTTGCTTCAAATAAAATAAATAAATAAATAATGCTGGACAATTCACACAGCATTATCTAGCCCCATGGTAAGCAGAGCTTGTGTTATGGGTACTAGATAACTGATATACATAATACTATATATTACATAGATAGATATTTTTTATTATACATAGATAACGACCAGAACACCCGGAACAAATATCTGCAGATCGTACACACAATTGTTCCGAGGCGAAAAAAAGCTAGCATTTTCAACGTATATATAATACGTGCGCGTTAACATTATGTGCAGCTTAGGTAAAGTATGATCATGAGATTGTATTGTTTGCTGATTAATATTTTTTTTTTATGAAACACGACAAACGACAAATCTCAAATATCGACGAAATTTTTCAAACTCACGGAAAAGTACATTTTCAGATAAATTGTTTAAAAAACTTTGTTTACGTACCTACCTATAGCGTGTTTAGATATATGCAGCTTAACACTTTGAGTGCTGAAAACGCACGGTATGAGTTTTCTACAAGTGACTAATCTGCGAAAATCCACACTAGCGCAGCGGCTGAGAAAATACAGATCTTTGTGACTCAGCAGAGCTGTAATATTTTTCGAACGACACGCATGTGCGGCGCAACACAACCGCTGTGTAGAGCGGCAGCACGAATTTTTTAGGTAAAAAAAAAGATCGCAGTCGTCGAAAAAAAACCGCAGTCAAAGTGTTAAGTATACTATATTCGTCATTATGTTGGCTTAAGCTTTTTTCCGACCAGTATCCAAAACAATGTAGCTGTTTCTATGGTGTCGGACGTTGCGGATAAACAGTAGGCAAAGCAAAATTGCGAGCGATATGTGATATGTGGCGCCTAACAACTTTGAAGGTGTGTTCAAAACCCGACTGAAGTTTTATTCTAGTTTTAGGAACACACAAGTTGTTGCAAATTTACTTTTTTTTTTTAACCTTGGAAAGAGTAAGAATAACTAGCAAAGACGATTTTACTTACCCCAATTCTTGATTTCTGTAGGATGTCTCTTAGTAGACGACCACTCCCATTGGCCGGTCTTGGGGTCGAAGATCTGGCGGGTGCGTCGCCGCGTCTCCTTCTCAGCTAGGATTCTGGCTTTCGTGTTCGCTAGGGGCCTAGAAACGACACAATATATACAGACTACCTATAAATGTTTGTGAGCTGTAAACATTCTTAAAGATCTTCAGGGCAAGAGACGACTACGACTTTCGCGGCCGCAATTTGTAAAATTTATTACGTCAAATTGTATTCGATGGACCGACGATATTGTAGCGGTAGTAGGGAGTGAGAGCGATGGACGGCTATTCATGGCGTCGTTTGGGATAGGCCTATGTTCAGCAGTGGACGTGTACGATATGATGATCATTACGTCAAATTAGGGGTAAAACACGGCAAGAGATAATGTATTACAAATATGCAGACAATTTTATGAACAAGTATTTTCCGATGATTATAGTCCTGAGATCTAGAAACCCTGTAAAAGTGATATAATATTTTATTATTTACTTGGTCTTCGCCTTGTAGTTGTTCATAGTGATATAGACCTCGATGGGAGTGACCCCGGACTTGTTTATGAATTCCTGGTTGTTCATCAGCGAGATGATAATAGCTGTGGTGCTGGAGTCGATGGTGAGGAAACCCATGTTGTGGATGCGTTGAAGGCTGTGCAGGATGTCTCGCAAGCTCATTTGGGGGAGGATTTTATCCCAGACCTAAAAATTATGAAAGAAAGAAAAAAATAATTTAATAGACTTAAGGTCAACAGATACAAAAGTAGGTACATAGGTATTAGTTACTAAGAGAACCGTAAAAAAGGGACTACATTTAGGTAGGACATAGGAGGCAAATCTTTAAAAGTAGTCTCCTTTACGATTTTCATAACCTAAAAACTGATGTATGTGTTCCGATTCCGAATGCTCTATAAAACACGAAATTGCCGGTTTTATGAAGGAGAAAGTGGGGACTCGCATAATGCACCACGTTTTAGGTATATCAAAGAGATGGCTACGGAAAATCTTTAATTGCTTGATTTCCTCCTAAATACCAGCACAGATTAGGTAATGTTACTTCGTAACATGTGTTAGCTAGTTGCTAGTTACCTAAAATTTACCTACCTATAGTCCTAGATAGACAATAACATAAAGAAGGATGAGGCAGATAGGTACTAAGTAAGCCACTCGGATGAGAGTATGCGTGTAGGTCTAACAAGTCCTGGCATTAAAGTTTATCTGATACACATGAGTGGAAGTTGGAACTTTACAGTGAACAACATGGACCATGATATTGAACCATCTCTAGACTTAAAAAGGCATTATAAATAGTGTCAGAGTAATTTGAGTATGAAAGGCCAAAAACAGCTATTTGAAAGGGCCTTCTATTCAGTATGATAACTGAATAGAAGGCCCTTTCAAATGGTTTTGTTTATTGTAGACTTTAGAATAAAACTGGTTTGGCCTGTTTTGCAAGCATAGGGGATAGCTTACACAAGAAACCAAAGATGCTTTTAGAAGAGATAGAACATTAAAATTACATACCTCCTGGGAAGTCAACAAATGGGTAGGCACATGATCAAGAGTGAACTGATTCCTGCTTGCCATGGCTGCGGCTGCAACAGGGTCTTCACAATGCCTTATGTCTTCAACTTTCTGTATGTAGTCCAAAACCTCCTTGGTGCCTTCCATGGCGCTGCATAGACCCTTTGCGCGTTTTAGCCCGTGGATAACATACTTGAAAATTGCATCGCGAGCTGCAACAATTTAATTTGTTGATAGTCTTCAGTAAGCACTGCTTAAATTGACGACCGATGTGGCGCGGTGGGCGAAGGTCCGCCTGCGACGCAGGAGGTTGCGGATTCGATTCCCGCCTCGGAACAAATGTGTGTATGATCTACAGATATTTGTTTCCGGTGTTCTGGTCGTTTTCTATGTATAATAAAAAATATCTATCCATGTAATGTATTGTATTATATTATATCAGTTATCTAGTACCCATAACACAAGCTCTACTTACCATGAGGCTAGATGATGATGTGTGGATTGTCCAGCATTATTATTATTATTTAATTAATATTCATACATTAATTTCTTACCTGGATACCAGTAGTCTGAGCAGCCAAAAAGAAAGAAAAGTCGTAAATTCAATATAAATAATGAAATTGAATTGGGTTTATAAAATGAATCATCAAAATGGTTGGTGTGATATTAAGTTATTCGTCCACTTGTCACGCACATACTTAATGCTAATTTAAGACCTATGATTTTCTCATGGATGCCATTATCAAAACTGGACAAATTGAAATGGGACCACAAGCACCAGCTATCAAATAAAAAACGAATCATAAAAACCAGTCCACCCAGTCGAAAGTTCTGAGGTAACAAACATAAAAAAAATACAGTCGAATTGAACCCCCTCCTCCTTTTTTGAAGTTAAAAATAAGGTAAGTTTAAAGTAAGATGAAGAAGTGTAACATAAGTTAAAGTATTTAGTGTATAAAAATTAAAGTAACATACCATTATCACCTTCAGGAACTTTGATGTGTGATTTCCGGAGAAGAGTCCTGTGTGAGCGTCCGTGACGAGCTCGCACTTGAGTCACTTCTTTGGCTAGATCCAAGGGATCTTTCTGACAGTACCAAGTTTTGATACTTTCACGCCAACCATGGCCATTTCCTGGAAACAAAATTGTTTGAATACTAACATATCTGACTATCTTAATACTACTAATAATACACAAGTAGGACATTGTACCTGTTTTCAGCAACCGAGTGTATTTGTTAAATAGCATTAATTTATCTGAAGTAGTGCACAACTCAATGGCAGCTTTGTATGCAGCCTGTCTTGAAACGTCATCTTCTGCTAGCAACAAGCATTTTGCAAGTGCAAATGCAATAGTCTCGAAACGGGTGTAAAAGTTAGATTTGCCAATCTGTAAATCAAATATATCTTTGTGGTTAAGGATCAATGGTATGAATTTTACTTTTTTGGGCATATTCAGAAAATGTAATTAATTACAGAAAATAAATCTTACATACATTTAGGATCAGTTGAATCGCTTCCAAGCTGTTCCCTTGAAAAGCTTTAATGAGAGCAGGAAATTTTCCCAGCTCAAAATATTTGTGGGATGGCCAACAGCCAGGATAATACTTTGGCTCTTCGATGCCCACATGCAGGAATCTGGTGATTTGATTCCGGACTTTAGGGTCCAATTTTGGACCAGCCGCAACCGACATCTTCGACAGTTACTGGCACTGTCCTATTTCTATGCAATTATCTCACGGTGTATGTGAAGAATTTGCGTGTATGACAAACCTACGCAGCATCCAAGTATGCGCAAAAACTACGACGTAAGCTCAAACCTGCAAAGAACATAGCATTGAGAGGTAAACGAACTCACTAAAGATTGCATTTTTTATCGGTATTCTAGCGAAACATGTGCCATTATTTGAGGATGTGGCCAGAAAAAAGATCCACAATGGAGTTTGATTCCAACCGTCTCACGGATCAGTAAAATGTTAGTCTTCGATGGACATGATAACATTGAAAAGAACAATACCTAAGTGTAAGAAAATCGCCACATTTTTCAGCTCCGATATGGTAAGGAAATTGTAAAATAAATAAATACAGACGACCACCAACCAACATACCTCACTCGCTCGAACGAAGTCGCTCACTCCTCACTCGTTCGTTTCGTTTCGTTTCTTCGGTTCGGACTTCAGTTCTAGTTATTGTCATCTGCCATAGCTAAAATTTAGGAGCCAAATCTGCCAGAATGGCAAAAATCTGCCACAAATGGCCACACTGACATTATTTTTTTATGGTATTTGGTATTTACTGTATGGCATTATGATGGTGGCGTTTTCTTTCCAAAACGAAACAAAATTATCAGGAATTACTATTAACCTTGTATAACTTATCTATTAAATTATTAGACAGCGGATGATGATGATGTTTTGTTAATAGCAAATGTGTCTGGCTGGTTGGACACTTTTCTGCCAGTGCTAAGTAGGTAATGGAAAATAATAGTCTGACTGCTGACTGTTATCAAATAAAAGAAGTGATTTCACGCTAATATTAAAGTCATTATGTGTAATAAATAATTATATGAAAATATCTTAATAATAACGCGTGGAAAGGCGTTAAAGTGAATTTTCTGAATGAAAATGACGGAGAAAATATCAAACAATCTTCATAATTTGATAACTCAGTGGACTATTTAACACATAACGTAACGCGCGTTAAAGTTAACGTAAGCGTTTTAGCGCGGATAACGCGTGTTAAGGCGTTATTCGCGTTAAATGTGCCTTAACACGCGTTTATCGCGCTGAAATTTTACCGAACTAACGTTGATAACGCGCGTTACGTTATGTGTTAAATAGCGTGGTAGCCACACACTCATCTCAATTTATGTCATGTTAGAGAAATCTAAAAAAGAAAAGCACACAAAAAAACTGGCGAAACTGCCAAACTGGCAAGAATCTCATTTAAATTTAAATTTATGTCAATGTAATTCTCAAAGCACAAGCCAAACTAGCAAGAAGTTAAAGTTGAGTTGAAGTTGAAAGAAAGAAGTACAAGTATTTACGAGTTAACGAGTCAAGCCATCTAGGAAGAAGTTGAATAAAGAATCCTTGATAAATGAAACAAAACAAACAAAGAATCATCTTCCTCTTCCCCGTTTGTAGTATTCATTCATTAATCTATCTATAGTATAGAATCATCATCAACTTGAGGGAGGCACAAGCTTAACAAAAGGTTTCGTATCTTCGGTTATTTGTATTAAAATTTATGTACTTCTTCCCAAAGAGAATACAATAACAATCCATTGTGACGTTTAGAAAGTGTAATAAAGCTAGTAATACCTACTGCTGACTATCTTTACTTACCAACACGGAATTGCATTAATCCGTGCTGAAAAAGAACTTCGAAGCTTCATGAGTTTACATTTGGAAGAAGTCAACGAGACACAACAACTCATGCAGAATGAGGGCGACGAAGAGGAACAGAAACCAACTCAGCCGGCGACATCGCCTGTTACCAGCAATAAAATGTCAGATGCCAGTCTCACTTCTAGAAACCCTGGCCCAGCACTCACGAGCACAGGTAACAACAGCGTAAACGAATCCACCAAAATATCATACGTCAGCGAGAAGAAACTTCACAGAGACCTGATGCGATCAAACTATAGCAATAAGCCTAAGCGTATGCCTAAAGAGACCCCTGATGTAAAGCACATGGAAAAGGCTCTTCTGGAACTTTTAGATGACTTCCATACGGGCAAACTGAGTGCTTTCGGTTCAGGTTGTAGTATGGAGCAGATGATCAGTATTCGCGATCAGCAAGAGCACTTAGCAAGGCTACATTTCCGCCTGTGTGCAGATGTGGCGAAGCCAACTGATGACAGCTTTGAAAATGCTCCTTCGAGAGATAAAATGGCTAAGTTGGTGCAGAGTTTAGAGCAGTTATCTACATCAATAGAGCACTTACATTCTGATGATACAAATAGCACTGATGGTGGAGAAAGTAGTACTGAAAAGTGAAGTTGATAGTTTTATTACTTTAGTTTTAGGTATATATCTAATAATTTTATTATGTTGAAGATTATATTAAATACTTATTGAACTAGAAGTTTTAAATTATGTTTGTTATTTGTGATACTTTTTCAGCTAGAAGGAAGGAAAGTATTTGCAAAGAGCAAGGTCCCAAAACTAAAATGGCAATGTTTGTAACCAAACAGATTCAGTATAATGATTCAGTTCTGATCTGTATGCATTGCTAAATCACTATGACTGTCCTTGATTTAAGGCAATAATGGACAATTGATGGCCAACTGCAAGTTGCTTGGTTTTGGTAACAATAACCATGATAGAGCCACCATACCCTGTATTACAACAGTGTGTAACCCTATATTACTTACTATAAAAACTATATTTAGATGAATTGATAACAGATGTAAGCTGACCCTGACCTGTTTTGTGTTGGAAGAACAGCAATGTTTCATCCTTTAAATGACGGACTTCATCAGGATGAGGGTGGTTTGGAATGAAAATGTTAATAAACACTTGCTAAACTTTTTCTTTATTATGTAATTTAATTGAACCACCAACAAAATATACACAACAGACGCAATCCCAAAAATATATTAATAGGTAGGTACTTTAGTGCTGGCACATAACTACACCAAAATCTGTGATCCTAAATTCAACATCTGAATATTTTTTTCCCACTATGTGTACCTACCTACTGTAGTACAAGTCTTCTTCACCTATCACTCAAACACAATAGGTGCGTGTATATCCTCGATTTTATTTTCGGTGTTCGGAACGGTACGAGACTGTAACTTTGAGAAAGGTTATAAAGGCCAATATCAAAGTAATCTTTCAAATATTATATTATATTAATTTTTATTATGTCTAGGAATAAATAATAATAAATAAATGAATAATGCTGGACAATTCACACATCATTATCTAGCCCCATGGTAAGCAGAGCTTGTGTCATGGGTACTGGATAACTGATATACATAATACAATACATTACAATAATAGATATTTTTTATTATACATAGAAAACGACCAGAACACCCGGAACAAATATCTGCATATCGTACACACAATTGTTCCGAGGCGGGAATCGTACCCGCAACCTCCTGCGTCGCAGGCGGACCTTCGCCCACCGCGCCACATCGGTCGTCAAAAATAGAACATGTCGTGGCCAGTACTTCTCAGTCGCAGCTAAACAAATGCAAAATTTGCGCAGTTTGCCCATATCAGAAGCACAGGATGAGAGTTTTTCATCCTTCTGATATGGGTAACTCCTGCAGGACGGTTATTTGTGGCGAGCATACCTTACCTGTCAGGATTAATATTTTAATGAGTTTTAAAGTTTTCAAGAAATATTAATACATGTCGTAGCTCTTACGTTACCTACTTTTTTTAATGAATAAATGTCATTTCATGTACTTATTACAAAACCTTATCGTTCTATTTGGTTAGTCAGAATGACTAATATTTAGTGGCTGGGTAACTCGAAAAATAATTTAAGTGAGCTTTAAAGAGGGTGAGGGTTAAAGAGCTCATTTTGCATGCCTTAGAAGCAAAACATATCTGGTGCTTAGGTACCAATTGTAATAACTTAAATCTTTGTAATTGGATAGATTAGATTTTAGGTACCTACAGGCAAAACCACAAATATTATAAAAGCTCACGAAGTTGTTGACGTAATTGTAGGTCGGGGACGTTAAAAGTCAAAAGACCCTTATCCTAAATAGAAACGGTCGCGCGGGTCTAAGAACAAACATTCTAAACTTTCCGCTGTGCTTGCCAAAGCTCAAATATTTGAACACATGCCTTCGCTGCTTTGCTCCGGTTTAAAAGTGGTGTAGGTACTTTTTAACCGAGTTCGAAAAAGGAGGAGGTTGTCAACTCTGCAGTTTCATCATCATCATCATTATCAGCCTATGTTTGTCCACTGCTGAACATAGGCCTCCTCTAATGAGGCCTTAGCGCCCTATCTTCAACTTGACGCATCCAACTGAGAGGTCGTCATGTCAACTGGCCGGAGGGCCACTATATTTACCGAGTCGTGGTCTCCAATCAAAAAAACGTTTTGGGTTAACGTTTTAGGGTAACGTTAACCCCAGCGGTTGTCGATTCTTTCTTGTCGAGATATGGCCGGCCCACTGCCACTTCAGCTTGCTAATTCTTAGAGCTATGTCTATAACTTTGGTTCTCTGTCGGAATCCTATCCTACAGAGAAACTTGGAGCATAGCTCATTCATAGCTCGCTGAGCGACTTTGAAATGAAGATTTTAACCATGACATGCGTCCCTCCTGTAGTTTCTTTCATTAACGATAAAAAGCGAAAATGTGTAATGTAGAGACGACTCGATTCCATTAAATTAATCGCTTCATAACAATGCCCTTCGACTTACATAAGTAACAATTCTCGACGACCTCTGTGGCGCGGTGGGTGAAGGTCCGCCTGCGACGCACGCAGGTGGGTTCGATTCCGCCTCGGGACAGTTGTGTGTACGATCTGCAGATATTTGTTCCGGGTGTTCTGGTCGTTATCTATGTATGTTAAAAATATCTATGTAATCTATTCAATTAAGTACCTATATCTGTAATCTAGTACCCATAACACAAGCTCTGCTTAGTCTGGGGCTAGATAATGCTGTGTAGTTTGTCCAGTATTACCACTAAATAGTATAAAACAAAGTTGCTTCCCGCTGGCTGTCTGTTCCTATGTAGATATGCTTAGATTTTTAAAACTACGCAACGGATTTTATTGTCGTTTTTTTGATAGATAGAGTGATTCAAGAGGAAGGTTTATAAACTATTTTAAAATATAGACTTCCAAGAGGGCGAAGCCGCAGGGCGCAGCTAGTTTATTTATAATCGTCGAATACATCAACTCGTTTTCATCAAAATATCCCTGGGCATAACAGGGTTTGCGATTGCGTTTCCCTGATTCCACCTCATGCCATTACATTATGTAAGTGGGTAGGTAGGTCGGTATACCTACACGGCTATCTGCCGCGCGGTTTCGTAACACGTTTTATTTACATTGGGGCCTGGAGTACCCACTCGCTTTATCTGTGAGCACGTTCGAGCGTTAGCGTTTTGGCTACGGTATCTTCGTAGGTAGCTTAAAGCTGAAGTACCTACTTACCTAGGGCTACAGAGCACCCACCTAAACTGGGAGAGCTGAAAATGTAGCCTACCATTTTTAACACTTTGAGTGCTGAAAACGCACGGTATGAGTTTTCTACAAGTGACTAATCTGCGAAAATCCACACTAGCGCAGCGGCTAAGAAAATACAGATCTTTGTTACTCAGCAGAGCTGTAATATTTTTCGAACGAAACGCATGTGCGTCGCATCACAACCGCTGTGTAGAGCGGCAGCACGAATTTTTTAGGTAAAAAAAATGATCGCAGTCGTCGAAAAAAAACCGCAGTCAAAGTGTTAAGAAAGGGCACTTACTTCTTTACTTTACCTGTGTATAATATGTGTGTAGGTATTGGTGACTCTTGATTTTTTGCAAATAATTAAGGTAGCCAGTAGAAATCACATTACAGTAGGTAAGTAAGATTTGATACGGTAAAGCTAGAAATTTTTCTTTATTCCCAGACGTCCAAACCCAAAGACCACTATTATATTCACATAAAAACTACAATAATTGCTTATTAAAAATTATATTATAAAACAAAATACTTTCTTGGAGATAAACTAATTGGATAGATTAAATTTTTAACATAGAAAGAGCTTTGAAGCACTCTTAAGAATGTAATCATAATCATCAACCTGTGTTAGTCCAATGCTGGACATAGGCCTCCCCCAATGGGCGCTCACGCCTAGCCCCTAGCGCCCTGTCTTCAGCTTGACGCATCCAGCATCTACCTGCAGTCTTTCGCAAGAATGTAATAGGTACATATATTTATTTATGTTAAGTATAACCTAGAGAACTCACAGAAATTTAAAACAAGCTAATATTATAAAGAAGTATTATGTACCTAACTCAGTAAATTTATATTATTATTTCAAAACGACATAAATATTATAGGTACATAAATATGTAAATAGTAGGCAACTACTTAAAACCTATGTTATTAGGTATAGTTTACCTTAGATCCCAAAAGATCTCTGTAATATTTTTGTCATGCAATCAAAAAACCAAAAAACTGGAAATATTTTAGAACTATATACGTTATTAATTTATGAAATTCTGTTGCACTGGACATCGGCGACTTTAGTTCCTAAACTATTTATTCCTCTAATAAGTAGCTAACCAGATAATAAAGATAGACACTAAATTTTGTTAAAGTAGGTATGCACTTTCATATCGACCTAAACCCGACTGACGTTAGTCACAAATCACAGCACAGGCACTGTTACCCGCAATACACGGGTCGTAGCACATTCGTAGAACCCTATACGGTTCGTAGAGCCAACTATATAGCTATTCTGTGGTAGAGCACACAACACTTCGTAGAGCCTACGTAACATATGTCTCATATGTGTTTTTGTAGACCATAATTATGTATAATAAAATAGTATAAAATTAAGTTACTTGCGCTGTCAGTTCGCTTAGATCTTTTAAACTACACAACAAATTTTATTGCATTTTTCAGCAACAGATCGAATGATTCAGGAGGAAGGTTTATTTGACACATAGATTTCCACGCGGGCGAAGCCACTAGGTGCAGCTAGTGTATAATAAAATAAATAAGTAATTTTAAGAATCTTTAACCAATATTTAAGTTTCGGAAAGGCTTTTTTTTTGAGAGATGTGACTATGATGTGATGTTTTTTTTTTGTGTGATAGGTTCATTTCGTTATTAACCTCTCGACCGATTTTTTGTAATAAATACGTTTTTATAACGGAAAAACCTATTTTTTTCTGTTCTACCTACTGCTCAGGGTTTCTCACGCGTAGTACGAGTAGATGATTATATAAAAAGGACATCCAAAATGAGATCACAAAGCAAGATTATATTACAACTATACGTAGTTTATGCCTGCGGCTTCACACGCTTTATTTCTATGAAAAAGTTTAAAGAGAGTTCGTTATCAGTATAGTTCGCTCATAGCGATAAGGTCGCCTATTATACAAAATAATCTGTATTTGTATATATCTGAACTGATTTATGGGATAAAATGTAGCCTATGTTTCATTCGAGGCTTCGAACTTTCATACAGGTGTATGAAAATGTTATTTTACTGCTAACTAACGCTCTGCCCAATGCGTTTAGTAGTTTTGGTCTGAAGGGGTAGGTAACAAACTATCATCCATTCATCCATTCAACCAAACTGTCGAATTTCGAGTGTCTCCATATAATATAACGTCACAGCATGCACAGTAATAAAATAATCACCAAAACGATTTGTTTATAAACAGAAAGTTTATTTATTTATTTATATCGGAACACCATCAGCTACAATAATGTCTATAGACTTGAAAATGACAACAGAGAGCTAATAATAGATAGTAGAATAGAAGTTCTTATGGTGTTATTCGAGGTCTAGAACTACAAACTATACTAATCGATACAACGTTTCAGTGCGATATATTCATCAGTTCAACTGGTTATTTAATACTCATAACAACTTGTCTAAGTGTTTAATTTTGTAAGCCTAAATAAAAAGTTATTGATTCTGATTCTAACACAAACCCTACTTGATGGCTAAATAATGCTTGTGGATTTACTCATATTACAAATGATTTTGTTGTGAAGAATCAACAGATATATTTTCTATCATAAACCATCTAGCCTAACTATTGAATTCATATTGGTGACCACATTCAAAACAGGTGGATGCGGGTGCTGATGGGCTCCATCTGATCCAAATTTTAATTTCTTATAATTTCATTTTTATTATATAATTCTGGTTCAATTTTAAATTTAATATGACATTTTGTTTAATTCCTTTTATGATGTATTATTGTGTAACTTTTAATCTATGAATGTTTAATTTTTTGTTTATTTTTTAAGTTGTGTGTGTTTTAATTTTATATGGATTTTATGATGATCTGAAATAAACGAATAATAATATTACGAATTAAACAGGATGCGATGGCGTAGCAAAAAGGAAAAAGATACTCATACTCGCATTAGCTTGAGCTCTTAGTAACGCTAGACACATTGTCACAAGTTTCATAATAGAGTTTGATGAGCATCGATACTGGTACGCTTACATAAGCTAAGACTGCTGTGACCAAGCGTGAAGCGTAGCGGCTTCGGCCAGTCTCGTTTTGACTCGCTCGCGGTTCGAGCGTGCCGAGCTACCGCGTTCTAAACCGCTCTAAATACGTACTTATAGAATAATAATAACCAGTATTAACTGTAAAAATATTAAATTTGAATCACTATATATAAATATTAATTTACGTTCTGGAAAAAGTGATTTATAACTCCGTAAACTCGTGTATGTACTACGGTTAATAACATTGTAATTATATTACGTAGGCTTTACGTAGGTATGAATTAATATTTTGAAATAACGCTTAAAATGATTTTAGGACGGCGATAAAGTTTGGCTAACCGCGAAAACCACTTATGAAGTTGTTTGTCTTAAGTTGAAGGTGTATTTTGTTTTGTATAGTTTATTTGTTTAGAAAGGAACGCAAACAGCGTATATATAAAGCATTCTTATAGAAATACTTATTTAGGGAGGTTCCAATATATGTTGAAATGCGTTGTTGTTATAAGTTCTAATATTTCGTTTATAACAAGTGGAAAAAGCTTGTTAAAAAATTACTATTTATTAAAATATTTACCATAGGTACTTAAATCAATGAAATCAATGTTAATAGTTAAGTTATTAAAGTTAAGTAGGTATAAGAAAATTGAAAATATGGTTACCTATTAAACTTAGGAAAAAACATAATACAATAACAACATAAAAACTTTAAATTTTCCAGCACATTAAACTTGAATTTATTGAGGTTATAACAAAGTGAATAAGGCTATAAAAGGAACTTGTTAGACAGTATAGTTATATTTTTTTTTATCATAAATATTTGTACAATCTGTATGTTTTGGTATTTGTTCCGGGTGTTCTGAGTATTTTCTATGTAAAATAAAAAATTGCTTTCCTATAATGTATTCTATTAAGTATATCAGTCATCGAGTACGCATAACACGTGCAATTCCGTTGAAGATAAAATATGTGGACTTATAAATACATATAATTTAGTATGTTCAGTAAATATTATTTATCTAGTAAGTTAACAAATAAGAAATATAACATTTACTTTTCATCTATACTAATATTAAAAAGACGAAAGATTTTTTATTTGTAATTAATAGGCTCCGAAACTACTGGACCGATTTGAAAAATTCTCTCACCGTTGGGAAGCTACACTATCCCCGGTGAACATAGGCTATATTATATTTTCAAAAATGTTAGGGATCCTTATTAAAGCCGTGCGAAGCCGGGAAGGTCCGCTAGTAATTGATATAAACAGAATAAAAACATAATTGAGCCAAAATACCCAAAACATTTCCATAGGTATTTATTAAGTAGATGCAAAATACGAATAATTACGATTGGACCCAAGCCTTCCCAAACTTGCCCTTGCCCAAACTTCCAAAATTGTCTTCGTGTGATTGAACATTCGAGGATTAACTTTGCGAAACGGTCTAAAACCAATTCGACCCTAAATCAATATAAATTGTATTACTTTAACTGTATTGGGCCGTCGACCTGACCAAAGTACAAATTCCGTAATCGTACGGGGTAGGCTTTTTGCGAAGGAAACATGCCTCGAATTTACACGAACGCCTTGTCCTACGTGATACCTAATAAACTGGTAGATGAAAATCGCTGACTATATCGCACAATATTATCATTTAATAAAAAAACTGTAGCAGGTATCTCGAAGCTCGGGTAGAAGCTGTAAGGAGCTGATACTGAAAAGAGAGTAAATAAAACAAATCTCAAGGTAAAAAAACCGACGATGTCACCTTTCAAATGATAAATCACTACATAGTATAAAACAAAGTCGCTTCCCTTTGTATGTCGTCCCTATGTTAGCTTAGATCTTTAAAACTACGCAACGGATTTCGATGCGGTTTTTTAATAGGTAGAGTCAAGAGGAAGTTTTATAAATAATTTGACACATAGATTTCTACAGCGAGCCAGGGGCGCAGCTAGTAGATGAATAAAACATCAATCAAAAAGCAAAAAAAAATTGACGGTGTTACTTTTCAAATGATAAAAAAGCTCGACGTGGAGTCTTACCTATCAGTGTCCAGCCCGCGGCACCGCGGCCCGTTGATGCCAAGCCGATATGAATTAAGCAAAGCAAATCTAGGTAGAGGCTTGGTGGAAACTTGAACTTACCTTGTTACCGTTATTTCGTCACGTAGAACAACTCCATTAAAAGTTCTATTTGAACTTCGTCAGGTCGAATAGCGAGTCACTATGAGGTGAGAGTAATTGGGCCACAATGTTACTTGAATTTCCTCTGCACATTATGCTATTCCACTTAATTCGTATCTATTAAACAACTAACTAAACTTGTATTTATTACTATTCGAAAAATTTTATATTGACAGCATCAGATGACAGTTCGCTTGCCACTCGTTCAAAGTTCATTGGAAGCCATTTTGTCACTGTAAAAGATATCTAAAATTAACGACTTTAATATAAGTATTTGTATTCAAATTTTTGTGCTAGGTGGTAGCAGTATTGGATTAATGAGCGCAGAGATTAAATCGCTTAGTTCGGCCGATATCGCTCAGTCCGGCCTAATGTCAGCTAGGACGCGGCACGAACCATTTCTACGACCGACCCAGGTGGGCAGGATCCCATAAAATCTTTATTGCAGACTTAGAATACTATATTTTTAAGGCGCATGGTAAAAACAGATGTAGGATCGTAAACTTGCGGTACATATCACGCTGAAAATCTTCGGAAGGTTATGTTTGTCTCTCTGGTGTCTAAGGAATAGGTGAAAATGTTTATGATTGATAAGGCAGTAATTCGTTATTTCAAAATATAAACTACCATATCGTAGAGACAAAGACAAGAGAATATATTTTCGAGGTGTTATAGGTATTGTGATGATGTACCACGCATAAAGGACCAACAGGAGTCCAAATGCGGAAAATGGAGTAACCTAAAGGTATTGTGATGAATTATGAATAGGACATATAGATTTTGTTTATTTAATATGTTTAACATTTGACCAATTGTAACCATAACCAAACATTAAACTTATTTGCTTTTGTTTAAAAAGATTTATGTAAATAAAATTAGAAATTATAATGAAAAGTTAAGATGTGACTAACAATCTAAATTTCAGTACTTAGGCAAAATTAAATCTTAAACTACCAACCCTACGTATTATTTATTACTTGGTAATAAATAAATGAAATTAAGATAGTTTTCAAGGGGATTTGTCAAGGGGCAAAACTGGAATAAGTCAAGATAAATATGGCTTAGTCGGAATAAAAAAAAAATATTTTATATATTTATTTTTAGTTTAAAAAACACATGCATATCTTTACCCTGCCAGGCATTCAATCAGTAGCAGGTCTACGATGCTACGAAAGTGCTACGCCATCCTAGACATTCCGTCGTAGCAACCTTGAAAACTTGGGTTACTTTAACTTACAAAAAGTCTTATAACTATCAATTCTAAATTTAAGTTAAACTTTGAGGAATATAACTAAAGTACACCTTTATGTTCCGAGACAAACAACTTCGCAGTGAAATTTTAGGCGGAAGCAAAAACCTGAAAGTGTAAATAATAAAGAAAGCTATAACATAATATAAGTCATAAGAAATGGAAATAAAATTGTAAGGGCTGCCTTGATTGTTTATAGTCATTAAAAATACTCATACGCTTTTAAATACTCCAATGCTCTTTAAAACCTGTGCAGTAATGTTCAAGAAAAGCGATTTGATATAGTATTGTTAAAGCGTGTTTAAATTTCTACGTCTTTTAATCCATTTATTAATCATAGTATCTAATTAAAATTGTACATTGCTTTAATCAAAACTCATTTCGTTTGTACTCTGATCGCACCGTTTTTTAGGGTTTGTACCCGAAGGGAGATAATGAGACCTTATTACAATGAAATTTTCACAGAATGTTTATTTCTCTAGCTACTACAACAAAAAAATATTAATATTAAAATTCCTTTTTGTGCGTTTTTGGAATTGCTCTATTATTTTAAAGTAGCTCTTTTGGGGATACTAAGAAGCCTATTATGTTTATGTAGGCCTAGTACTATATCTATGCGACTTTTTAGTCCTACCCATTTTAGTTTGGTCGCGATGAGGTAACAAACATCCAACATCTAAACTTCCAAAGATTCACATTCTGTATAAATGTGATGCAGCTCCGACAGTTCAAATAAAAGCAACGAACATTGTCAGACAGAACATTTCATTTTTATTTAAAAAAGCAATTTACTTCTTTAATGTTGGAAATAAAAACGGTACGTTCAGAGTCCGGTCGCTACACCTGCCTTCTCGGAAATAATATGAAACCGCGAGCTTTAGCGGACTTCCAACTTTTTATTATGTAAATAAAAAGAAGGGCACTAATAGAAAGAAGTACCCAGAAAATGTTGTTCAAACTTAAAGCAAATTAATGCGTTACTTTTTTTCTGTGTACTCATTAATATTTTAAATTTATTTTTTAAAACATTACTTTTCATACTACGAGACTACGGCGTAGCTCCGTAGCCACTATCGTAGCATTGAAAAAATACATATGTATAATGCAATTGAAATGGTACCACAAAATTATTTTTTTAGCATATGGTCCAGCTGGGCAATTTTAGCATAGGGTTCAGGATGTAAAAAAATTTTTGCTCTAATGTAATGCGACTCTTCGAACAAAGAAATAATTTAAAAAAACTGCTGAACTGGTTGCAGATCGAAAGCTAAGCTTACTTCGTTTTGGCGTAGCTGACCTAGTTTTTTATACGTGTGTGCTTACTGCAAACTAAGCTATTTTGTATTAAAACTATGCCAGCTATACGAGCTAAACTAAACTAAGTTAGCTAAACCGTCGGTCTGCAATCGGTTAAGGTACATATGTCCCTGGACACAATCTCTAATTACAGTGTCTATATGAATGATTGAATAGTACGAAAGTGCTACGCCGTAGCATCGTAGACATTCTGTCGTAGCAACCTTGAAAACTTGGGTTACTTTAACTTAGAAAAAGTCTTATAACTATCAATGCTACGGCGTAGCATCCTAGACATTCCGTCGTAGCAACTTTGCAAATATGTATATAATTACAGTGTCTATATGAATAATTGAATAGTAACATCTGTTTGTGCTCCGAAATGTAATGTGTGAGTGTTATAAATTGTGAAATGGAACGAAGGGATGAGGGAAGACTCCGCCCCGCCTCATCTCAGGATCAAGGTAATATTTTATAGCTTTACCCGTGACTTAGCTTGCTTTGGATTCAGGAGTTTTTGTTTTATGTTATTACTTTCCCAAGTTCGACATTAAAAATGCAGTAATATATTCTTCGTCTCAAGTATTGTGCTATGATGTGAAAATATATGAATAAGAAATGTATGACGATCCCTCTTAATAAATTTTTGTTTCAACTTCTTTTAATGTGTGCGTGCTGCTGGTTTTCCTTGTAATAAATAAATAAATACATTTCTTATGTATCCCCTTTTTTTCGGAAAATGGCAGGAGATTATTGGAATAACTATCTCAAACTCCCCCACAGCAGGCCTTCTCTCTTAATTTCCCATTCCGTTATTCCTTCAAATAAACATGTGTTCATTCCGTCTCCTAAGCGACGTTTTGGTTAGCTATAACGTCGGCGTCGTTTCCGGTGTTGTAGGATTCATTCGTTGATGGATTTGGTCAACGCTTAATCCGACGTGGCGTGAGCACGGCTTTAGTCCCTCTTCTACTTGCCACATTGTTGGTACCTTCGATAAGACAATTCGATAAGATAAGTCAATGTGCATTTACTGCACGGTCTTTTTGACAAGAAAATGAAAATGAAAAAAGTTTTTATTTCTTTAAGCTTTTTACAGAAACGGTTTATAGTAGCTACCTATTTTTTTTTTTTGCGGCGACTGCGTATGTAGTGTACGAAAGTCTAAGTGCTTATTTTGTAAGCCTAAAGAAATAAAATATTTAGAGTTTGAGTTCTAGAGAAAGTGCCTAAGACTCCTTTAACACTTTCACTGCCCAGCCTCTGCGGTGCGATCACTAGGGGTGCGCCGCCGCCGCCTAATAAAAAAAAAAAAAAAAACATTTATTTCGGACAACGACAAATCATAATTAAAATTAAATTTAGGTCCATATCATGTTAGTAGCAAATATTACTTAATTCTATGTTAGTTATTAACAATTAATGTAAATTATTACAAACAGTGCAATCAAATAATGATAATGGACATATAGATGAAGATATGCGTGGGTCATTAATATTTTGAGGTCATAAGAAAAAAGCTTTTAATTCTAATCAAGTTGCCACACATGATTGTATTTTACTCGTAGATATAGTAAAAAAATATCGATCCGACTGAATTTACAGCATTCCATTTAGCTGTACAGCCTCCTGGACCTAACTATTGGAAATAAGCGAATTTTTACACGATATTATAAGTAAGTACATATATTTTTGACAAAACATACTCGTATCAAGTAATTTTAGGGACCAAACGAATATATAAGTATATATTGTGATATTACTTTTGTATTATGTAGTGATAAATGTTCGGTGTCACATGTCGCCTGAAATAGCATTAATGTGATGCTGAAAATGGATGACAACTTCCGTTGTAGAGAGTGCAGGTGTCATGTCTATTTCCTTTGAGATGAGGCCAAGTCAGTTGAGTTTAACTAGCATGAGTTTTGAACGTTATATAGGCACCTATCTAGACAAAGTTCAAACTCATTAATATACTGTACTTACTTAGTCATAAGTTGGAAATTTGCATGAAACGGATAATTTCCGGAACTACTAGTTCCATTCTTCGAGTGCACTAAAAACTACGTATAGCAAAGAATGGTCACAGCAAGAGTATAAAGTTTTGAATACAGTGGTCATCCTTATCATCAGCCTGTATACGTCCACTGCTGATCATAGGCTTCCCCGAAACGACGCTACGAATAGCAGTCCTGAGCCACTTCGATCCATAGACTTTTTGCGACCGCTACAATGTGAGAACCTTTACTTGCCAATGGTTATCGGTTATGAGGTCGTAGAAAATAAATTGTCTTTACCTAAAATAAGTAGGCTATTTTGCAGGCACCTTTTCTCTCTGAGTATACGATCAAGATCTCCCGTAAGAGAAAGATTTAAATAAAAAATCCTAAAAATCAGGGAATCAAACAACAACATTCACTCTTTTTACAAAATCGCTCTGGCGGGGCAGGTAAGTACTTATGTTTGTAATGTTTTTCAAGAACAATTCCCTGAGCGTTTCTAAGTCAACAAATATCTAGTGTAGTTGGTAAATAGCTACAAGATATAAGTTTCACGTCTCGCGTGTATGGAAGCTTACTTAAGCTCGGCATGATTCCTGCTCGCTTGAAGAAAAGTCAAATAAAAACTTCTGATGAAATGTAATCAAAATCGACGTCACCCAACGCCACTTCGGCGAGAATTTCGTAGCTCATATGCATAATGGTGCTCTAATTCAAACAAATTAATGCTATAATGCCTTTATTGCGCACGCATATATGCCTTTGCTTTGTATAATGTGGGCCGTGGGACCAGGAGGCGTCGAGACAAAATGATATTTTACTGATTTGCATACTGAAACCTGTTTAGCATTTCCACCAATTCAGCCTAGAATCAAATCAGAATATAGATGGCGGTGTCTGACTCGGTAAGCACGTTAAGCCGTTGCTAAATAGTACCTAGGCTATACATACACCTGTGTTTGTACACACACTTGTGCACTAAGCTCATGCATATGTACTAAGCTCATGGCTAGTTTCTATCGGGAACTGAATTTTGGCCACGGCAACTAGCCGTGGGTAAAATCCGGCTAATAGGACATCAAGGTGAATCGCACACAAAATCAATTCTGATATTTCATTTTGAAAATCATTATGCACCTAACTATACAAAATGCATTTTCACGAAATGCATTTTGTATAGTTAGGTGCATAATGTGCTTTGATCCCGTGTTCTTGATAAATCTTTGCAGAATACTCTCTCATCTTAAAATATTCTATAAGTATTAGATTACTTACTCGAAACAGGACGGTGTTGTAAACAAAGTCCTTTTAACTTCTGAACAAAGTTGGTGCTCGTCGCAAAGGTAACTGATGATCCTAGAGTAAAAGTTTACAAGAAAGGGTTCTTGAAAGAACTTGGATATACAATGGTTTTGTTTACTTTTCGTTACTTGATTACCGAGCAAAGTAAACACTGAAGACCAGAAACATGCAACAATGCACTGTGGGGGTTTAGAAGTTAGAAGTTAGAAGAGTCAAGATGTGTAATTGTGATAATTACATCTTGATTCTTGTACTAGATGGATACGATCGGGAAAAAAAAAGTTGCGTTCGTCAACCCTGTGACCGAGTGGCACTTTTTATTTCACAGTCATCATCATTGTTGACGATGTGGTGTTACCGACCGAAAGACTCGCACAAATTGCTCGACGAATGAACAGAAAGTGATATGTGTATTTGGCGCTTATAATATCGGATGAAGCCCGTCGCCATTCCGCTCTATAAAAACGGGACTTGGTTTTGGTAAAATCCATGGGCTGCATTCGTTTATTATTTGCATTCCAAATATGTAATCAAAATCTTTATTTTTCGTTCTTTGATAAAAATCTAAATAAATCTGACCAAACATTTTCTGACCACTGATTTTCCAGAGGCCCTCTGAACCATTACTAAACTTTTTTCATCTCAGGCAAAAAAATATTTTTCGTTGTCAGTTTTTTGCAGTGGAAGCAATTACCCGTTCCTGTTCTAGAACTAGACACACATACTTGCAAGAGAAGTTAACCCACTTATGTTGGCTTGCAGTCTAAACTTTATAAGAACTTAGAGCGCGCCCCGTTTATTCCAACATAATATTGTTCTCGTAAGAATAGATTTTGTCCACGTTTTGTTAGTTTAGCTGTCGACACAGCTGAAACTCAGGTGTTTCTATAGCAGAAACGTGACATTACTAGATATAAGCTTACGAACCCGGAAACCTTTGTACATTTTTTTATTCCTATTCTTTACATTATAAATCTTACACCTGCAAGGTATGTAGAAGCTTTGATTCAGTTTTCGCTGCTATTACCGCAAAAGCCATTGTTCTATTTATTCGGTCTCCAAGTATTGCAAACCACAACGGTGTTTGTTAAAGCTTTTGAAACTGAAGTGTGCATTTAAGGAAATACCTTCTTACTTGGAATTGAATTGGCGCGAATGCCTTTTACATTTCGCATTCATTTATTCGTTTCCGTAGACTATCTAGAAATCGAAATTGAATAAGAAAATGGTGGATTTGTAGTGAGAATTATGGAATATATGTATATAGAATTCATATTTAGATAGGTAGGAATATCAGATCTATTACTCGTTCCCGATTTCTAGGTAGGTACTTGAGTTTACCCCCTTAAAGGGAACTTCAGGATAAATTCTGGAATGTATTTGTTAAATTCCAGTTCTCCCTATTGTGGGAAATTTCAAGGAATAGGAAAACTGGAATAACCCCTTTAATTTTATTTAAAATGATTTAGACCCCATCCTTTGAACACTTTGTTTGTTGTATCTCCGCGTCTTAAAATTACTTACACAATACTTTTAATAAGGGACCACCTTCATAGACAAAAATCTCGGGGCGTTTTTAGAGATACGCTCATAGAGCGACAAGATTTACATACATCCAGTGATATTAAATTCTTCGTCTTATGTTAGTTCTAGGAAACTTCTAGAATAATGAGGAAGGTTTCCCTATTAAATATTATTACACGGGACTCGTATTATATTAAATCTACGAAGAGTAGGATCCCTTTTGATGACTTGAGAGAATGTTAACTGTATATACGACAATTAATCAAAAATGACGGTTATGTTGGGAATAGAATATAACCATTTTAATTAACTACTATAGACTAGTGAATAATTAACTGAATACAGTTCCCAATTTTGAATATTCACGTGCTGTCTCTATTAAGGTATAATTGAAACAGAAATATTTGGATAGTGCGAACTGAAAGGAACTTTATTGCGTTGCAACTAAAATCTAAATGTATGTTTTTACTGTCCGATTTGGCTTGGTAGACAAGGTACGGTCGTGGCATAATTTCTATCTAACGGAGCCTTTATCAGTGGAAGTAGAGCAGGCTTACCCAGAAAGATTTTCGCTGCACTGCCAATGAAATAAATAACTAACGGTCGGCCAAGCCACGTCAGGTCTAGGCCCTCAGTGTCTACTATCACACTCTTTTAATACTGGGGGGTTAGGCCTCGTCGGTACTAACGAGATTAGGTAGATACTAGGCAAGCCGATCAGTCAAAAGAAAATATTAGACGGACTAAAATTGTCAGAGACCCAATACTTCTAAACACGGTTAACTCAGCACATGTAATGTGGAGAACCAAAACGATGTGCCAAACATAAAGGTACAATTTTCACGTAATTTGATTAAAAGTTTTGTTATTCCTAAAACTTGGGCAATTGGGAGCAGGCAGCAGAAAACTTTATTTAATTTGGCTATAACTTTTCAGGGTATGTAGCAGGCTCGACTAATAAAATCAAAAAGTTCAGGATGTGTTGCTTTAGACACGTGTAAATTACCTACATCTTAATATATTTTTCTAAAAAAAAAAGACACATAATTTTCGGTAGAGGCTGGGTATAGGTGCCGCGTTGAATAGTAGGTGAGAATGAAGAATGCCATAAAGGGCCAACAGAGAACGTAGAGCACAATCAAAAGCAAAACTAAGAAGGCAATTAAAGGAAAAACTGTACAAAACTCGCGTAAAGTTCAACAGCGCAACGAAGGCGGAACTTATTTATTTAATTTTCGGAAAACTTACGGCTAAACATAAAACAAGAAAAGTTAAGTATATATGTATATAAGGACGGCCAATTACAAGTTTTCACAAGTAGAAAGAATATTAAAAATAATAAGTAGTGGACAAACAATATGAATATGTGAAATTATTATACAAATTAAATACAAAAATATTTGTAGTAATCACTTCTTTAATGTATAAAGAAGTGATTACTACAAATATTTTTGAAGTTACTTGGAGAAGTATTAAACAAATCAACTTCATTTGCCATTGCATTGAAAAATCTGCTCGCACGTAGAATATATGAGTTCTGTCTGTAACGCGATTTAGATGATGGGATATTTAGAGAGAAGATTATGGTTTCTGAGAGATGCTGGTGTTGTTCTGAGTCCTATGCAACCAAGTACAACAGTCCACCCTGCCACTCGCAATGTTGAGAAGATATAAAACATCCGCTACACGACTTCTTTAATATTAAAATAAATTCTGAAAAAAGCCTGCTTTTTTCAGAATCCTACTCCTACTAATATTATATACGCGATAGTCTGTATGTATTGATGTATGTTACTCTTTCACGCAAAAACTACTGAATGGATCGGGCTGAAATTTACATACAGGTAGATCGGAATAAAACACAGGCTTTATATCACAGAAATCAGTTCCGATGGGATAGAAATAACCTTAAAACGTATCAATAGAAACAACGCGTGCGAAAGCAGCGGGCAGAAACGTATTACATACTATTTCCGCGTAGTCCGCAAACTCTCAACCTATACAGTGTCCGTAACACAGCAACTACACCTGTCATGATCATGACTATAGCTTATTAGGTTACGTACAAGTACTTTACTAGCCGGTACCTGTAGCTA
Organism: Eupithecia abbreviata; assembly: GCA_943735965.1. NCBI lineage: Eukaryota > Metazoa > Arthropoda > Insecta > Lepidoptera > Geometridae > Eupithecia > Eupithecia abbreviata. The sequence continues at coordinate 10,494,601 of OX030976.1, forward strand.
GGAACTGGTTTGCCCACTATATTGTTTCATAAGTAAAAAAAGTAAAATATCATTTATTTCTTTAGGCTTACAAAATAAGCACTTAGACAAGTCATATTTTAAATATAAATTATTATCAAATAAAATTATTTTACTGTTCACTTCAATTTGCCACAACACATTTGTTATTTTTTGAGAGATATTTTTGATCTATAATATAATATAATTAAGAGTAGTCCTAAAAAATGATGGGTAGAACTTCTTGTTATTAAAATAAGAGAAAAATACATCTGCCAGATGCTTTCTTAAAATGCAAATAGGACTCGGATAGTTTTCAGCGTGCAGCGAGGTAGACCATTTTCTATAAATCTTTTAACCGCCACGCGTGGTCAAATATTCATCCACTTCAGCTGCTACAATCTAGCATATTGTAGGGTACGCACACTTAAAATACAGCCATAGAACATAGACTTCATCGAATATTACAGGCATCAGTTTTTACAAGCCAAGTTAACATGTCTATCTGTGCACAATAATCCATACAAAGTAATTATAAGTATGCGTTGTTGAAGGGGCACTTTACGCGAGTTTTGTACAGTTTTTCCTTTAATTGCCTTCTTAGTTTTGCTTTTGATTGTGTTCTACGTTCTCTGTTGGCCCTTTATGGCATTATTCATTCTCACCTACTATTCAACGCGTATATAGATACAATACAATATAATACAAAAATACTTTATTGTATACCAGATATACAAATGATTATACAACGGGTCATAAAAAGTATCATAAAAAGTATTTTCTCTTCTAAAATTCGTGTGTATATACATATATATTCAGCTTCAACCCAATCCTTTTTATAATTTAATGAAAAGAAGTAACTATACTTGTAATAATACTTCATTGCGAAGAAGTTACAGACATCCAAAGTTTTGCCTTTATGATATTAGTTTGATTGAGCGATACGTTGTTTGAAATTTAGAGCAAATGTCAACACCGATGTCAGAGATAGATCATTTCTGTAGCGAAGGTAAAAGCATTTCATTCTCCTCGAGCATTTTTGAATTTTTTGATTGATTGTGGTTGGAACACTTACTAAGATGGTTTTCTTTAAGATGGTACCAACGTTATAAAAATGTGTTTTCGGTCTCGTCATACTGACACATCGACTATGTAGTGATAATTAACGCTGACTAGATAGCATTCGCAAAAAAGAGCCCGAACTCGCAAGGCTGTACAGGCTGTCATATCACACAAAACAAACGACACTCGTGCTGACATGGCCAACATGTAGACCATTCTGTATCTTCTACATTTTAGAACAAAGCCTAAACGACTACAATAAGGCTATAGTACCAACCCGGTCAAGATAAGGCCGGATGTGGGGCAGATGTCGAGTCGGCAGGCTGCACTTGTCTGAAAAACTCTCGGCGGTTACACAATGCCTAAGGGGGCGGGGATTATTGTGCACAGATAGACATGTTAACTTGGCTTGTAAAAACTGATGCCTGTAACATTCGATGAAGCCTATGTTCTACAGCTGTATTGGAAGTGTGCGTACCCTACAATATGCTAGATTGTAGCAGCTGAAGTGGATGAATATTAGACCACGCGTGGTGGTTAAAAGATTCATAGAAAATGGTCTACCTCGCTGGACGCTGAAAACTATCCGAGTCCTCTTTGCATTTTAAGAAAGCATCTAGCAGATGTATTTTTCTCTTATTTTGATAACAAGAAGTTCAACCCATCATTTTTTAGGACTATTCTTAATTATATTATATTATAGATCAAAAATATCTCTCAAAAAATAACAAATGTGTTGTGGCTCTCGCAAATCAAATACCAACTTCAGAGCAAGGCTTCTGTTTCTGCCATTTTATTTTTCTTTTTATCCTTTAGGGGTAAACCGAAAAAGTAGAGTAGCTGTAACAATCTGAGAAAAACAGGCTCTGGATATAACCAGCCCCGGAAACTTTTTTCCCGGGTTTTAAGCACAGGATCAGGAAACATTATTTACCCAGACTGAGATACGAGTATGTTGTATAAAATCGCAGTGAGTAAACAGAGAGAGAGAGAGAGATGGGATGAACAAAAACGATATATAAACTACAGGCACTGAATGTTGATTATGAAGTTATAAGGTCTAATATTCTTGTTTCTGTCCGCGGCTTCGCACGCGTTTTTTCTATGAAATCTTAAAGATTATTTCTAAGCCCTCAAGAACCGCGACGCGACAAGTCGCAAAGGCGACCTCACCTTTGTCGCCGTCCTTGCATAATTTCGGCCCATATCATTCAATAGTTTTGGCGTGAAGAAACAAATCCATCGATTTATTTGTCCTAAATTTATTTTATATATAGATATTATTATTTGTTTAGTTATATATGATAGTGTGATTGCCAATGGAGTAGTTGCTACCCACTTCAGTCGACGCATTTACATAAATTATGACCAATAACTATCGTGACCTTTCTCTGATTTTAATCGTAATTCACCATTATGTAAAGTGGCTGTCAGAGTTTGTATTACTGAACTCTGTTAAAATGCATGCTTAGCTAATATTATAGCATAAGTTTGTATACAGGGTTGAGACACCCTATAAAATAGGGTTTTTTCTAAACTATTTTCAAAGAAACAACTTGCAGGTTTTCGTAACAAGCTACGGTTTCACCATTGTGTATCGCGAATTGTAAAAATACAGTATGACACACTATACAGACCGTTTCGTGTGTGTGTGTGTCGTGTCGGGTATGTTAAAAATACACAGAAGTAAGCTGCTGGCCTTCTTCTGGTAGGTTCCTTAAGTTGACTCTTACGAACTCTACGGACTGGGTCGGAGAGGTCGATTCTTCATTCTCCGTGACCGCCACTACTTTATTATCCGTCACGGTATCTACACATATATTGTCTAGGTATAGATACTTACATTAGATCGATTTCCTCAAACTATAATTTGTAGCATAGGTAGTATTAATTAGCGTAGTTTAAGTTTGTTGTGTATGGTAGTTTTAAGGTAAATAAAAATATTTTCTTTCTTTCAAAAACTCGTTTCATGGTAAGGAGTGGCGAAAAAGTATGAGTGATACTCTCACAAATACATCTGAAATCTGAATCGATCAGTAGCACAAAAAAATCCTTCAATCACTTCAATAATTAAGGTTACGTGCATTGAATAAGCGGTACAATTTATCCCAATTTGTTTATTTGATGCTCAATAAGGTTTTGATGATACAACCAAATTACCAAACATTATATCACGCGAGTTGACAGTTAATGATATTATCCACGAGTTCTGATTGGTGTACACGCCTCCGAATTTATTATTACTACCGACCGAAACACGTGGAATGTCATTTGTTTTTGTCTGTATTTCAGTTTTTACCTACGACGGTTTATGTTAACAGTGTTTCTATAATGTTTACTTGATACGCTACAACTTAGAGGTCTCCAGGAAAAAACTTGCTTTAATAAGAAAATTATACAGAGAAAGTATAAATATTTTAACAAAAAAGTGAAGCTGATCAAAGAAAAATATTACTAAGAAAACAAATACATACGTATAAAATAAACAGAGAAATTAATTTAATTGGCTTAATTAGATACCGACTTCCTTATTATGTCCATACCTTCGATTTGCTACGTATATTTATATTTTGGACCTTTATTTATGCAATTTAAACTGTTTATATATTAAACAGTGTCGTAAAATTGTTTTCACTGATACTATTTCTTTGGTTTTGATACCCAGTTGTTTACAAAAAATACCTGAAAATAGAACCGAGTTGAAGAGATAAAGATCCATGATCCAAACACGGTTACGCCGCCATAGCTGTTATCATCATCATAATCATTACCATCGCCTATGTCCAGCAGTGTATATAGGTATTAGTCCGCTGCTGGACATATGGACATAGGCCTTGCCAAAGAGCGCCATAGCGCCCTGTCTTCAGTTTGACGGGTCCAGCATCTGCCTGCAGTCTTTTGCAGATATTTATCCCACTTGGGCTGGAGGGCGCGACATTTTTCAATAACTATCTCTTGCGTATGGGATAGATCAAATCAATGACTATAATAATAACAACTAAAAAAATCGCCGACCTGAAGTCTCCCATACCGTTGTGTTACCAGCAATAATCGATAAATAAACAAATGAGCTGAAATTAAATGTCCTTCGGTACAGCGACCCGTTGATTTGCATTTTAAGTAGGGTAATTCGGGTCAGCAAGTACAAAGAGACTGTTTGCCTGCCCCGTTCTGACCCAGAGGTTCTTAAACCCTTAGGCTTGCTACACTGTTGAAATCTATGCTCCGACCGCTCTTCGACATTCTATTGTCTGTGACCATTTTAGACGTCAATAGCATTTCATAGATAATAGAGTGTATGTGCTTGCATATAGTTGTTTACAAAAGTGTAGCCAGTTGTTGAATGCCGAATTGTTTTTTTACTTATGTCACACATCCACATTGATAGGCGTGCCGGTTTAGCGGTTTTTAAGCGCATTTGGAAAATGCCTGTCGCGCGAATCTCCGACCAGCATTTCATGCGATTCCAAGCCGTGACCTTCGACTAATTGGACAAGGTGTAGCAGACCCTTTAGCCGTACGAGGTACTCGAGTTACTAGTTCAAGAGAACGAAAGCTTTGAACTTAAAAACTTGGCTACGTTTAAGAACTAGTATGACGTTAACACCATCTCAGTAGGTAACTTATCTATTCATAACTTTAGTTGCTCTAAGACTATGTTCTATTTTCACCTAAATATAAGCTTTTAGTAACCCAAATAAATAAAATAAAATATTAGCTGACTTGGATGTAGGATAAAAAATAGGTATTTTTACTAAAAGCTAAAAATTTTTGCATTTAAATTGGGGTAATTCGGGTCAGCCTGTGCGAAGAGACTGTTTGCTTTCCCGTTTTGGAGCCGCACAGGCACTAGGTGCTAGTTCAACAGAGAGAAAGCTTTTGAGCTTAAAAGCTTGCCTTAAAACTTTTACGAACTGTGAAGTAAACACTATTATTTACTTACCTCCGTATTATATTGGTAATCAAATCACATTTATGTATTTCAGCCATAGTACAAAGTTAACATACACAGTCCATATAGCGTGACAATTTTTTAAAAATACACAGAAGAAAAACACACAGAAAACATTAAAATCACATTAAAAACATGAACTTTCGTCCAGTGCTGCAAGAAAAGGGAGGCTGTGTCCAGCCTTCCTGCAGTGACCTGCAGTTAGCTGCTGGTGCTGACGCGTATCCTGCGCATCAGCGACGCCGTTAATATGAAGGATATGAAGTTACTCGTGAGTAGGAACTTTCTCAAGAAGCTTGTTCAAACTGTCTACAATCTGGAGCAACTGTGATTCTATGAAGCCTTGCTTTATCAAAATGTGTCGGAGCAATTTTCCTTTTTGCTCATGGCTAGTTTCTATCGGGAACTGAATTTTGGCCACGGCAACTAGCCGTGGGTAAAATCCGGCTAATAGGACATCAAGGTGAATCGCACACAAAATCAATTCTGATATTTCATTTTGAAAATCATTATGCACCTAACTATACAAAATGCATTTTCACGAAATGCATTTTGTATAGTTAGGTGCATAATGTGCTTTGATCCCGTGTTCTTGATAAATCTTTGCAGAATACTCTCTCATCTTAAAATATTCTATAAGTATTAGATTACTTACTCGAAACAGGACGGTGTTGTAAACAAAGTCCTTTTAACTTCTGAACAAAGTTGGTGCTCGTCGCAAAGGTAACTGATGATCCTAGAGTAAAAGTTTACAAGAAAGGGTTCTTGAAAGAACTTGGATATACAATGGTTTTGTTTACTTTTCGTTACTTGATTACCGAGCAAAGTAAACACTGAAGACCAGAAACATGCAACAATGCACTGTGGGGGTTTAGAAGTTAGAAGTTAGAAGAGTCAAGATGTGTAATTGTGATAATTACATCTTGATTCTTGTACTAGATGGATACGATCGGGAAAAAAAAAGTTGCGTTCGTCAACCCTGTGACCGAGTGGCACTTTTTATTTCACAGTCATCATCATTGTTGACGATGTGGTGTTACCGACCGAAAGACTCGCACAAATTGCTCGACGAATGAACAGAAAGTGATATGTGTATTTGGCGCTTATAATATCGGATGAAGCCCGTCGCCATTCCGCTCTATAAAAACGGGACTTGGTTTTGGTAAAATCCATGGGCTGCATTCGTTTATTATTTGCATTCCAAATATGTAATAAAAATCTTTATTTTTCGTTCTTTGATAAAAATCTAAATAAATCTGACCAAACATTTTCTGACCACTGATTTTCCAGAGGCCCTCTGAACCATTACTAAACTTTTTTCATCTCAGGCAAAAAAATATTTTTCGTTGTCAGTTTTTTGCAGTGGAAGCAATTACCCGTTCCTGTTCTAGAACTAGACACACATACTTGCAAGAGAAGTTAACCCACTTATGTTGGCTTGCAGTCTAAACTTTATAAGAACTTAGAGCGCGCCCCGTTTATTCCAACATAATATTGTTCTCGTAAGAATAGATTTTGTCCACGTTTTGTTAGTTTAGCTGTCGACACAGCTGAAACTCAGGTGTTTCTATAGCAGAAACGTGACATTACTAGATATAAGCTTACGAACCCGGAAACCTTTGTACATTTTTTTATTCCTATTCTTTACATTATAAATCTTACACCTGCAAGGTATGTAGAAGCTTTGATTCAGTTTTCGCTGCTATTACCGCAAAAGCCATTGTTCTATTTATTCGGTCTCCAAGTATTGCAAACCACAACGGTGTTTGTTAAAGCTTTTGAAACTGAAGTGTGCATTTAAGGAAATACCTTCTTACTTGGAATTGAATTGGCGCGAATGCCTTTTACATTTCGCATTCATTTATTCGTTTCCGTAGACTATCTAGAAATCGAAATTGAATAAGAAAATGGTGGATTTGTAGTGAGAATTATGGAATATATGTATATAGAATTCATATTTAGATAGGTAGGAATATCAGATCTATTACTCGTTCCCGATTTCTAGGTAGGTACTTGAGTTTACCCCCTTAAAGGGAACTTCAGGATAAATTCTGGAATGTATTTGTTAAATTCCAGTTCTCCCTATTGTGGGAAATTTCAAGGAATAGGAAAACTGGAATAACCCCTTTAATTTTATTTAAAATGATTTAGACCCCATCCTTTGAACACTTTGTTTGTTGTATCTCCGCGTCTTAAAATTACTTACACAATACTTTTAATAAGGGACCACCTTCATAGACAAAAATCTCGGGGCGTTTTTAGAGATACGCTCATAGAGCGACAAGATTTACATACATCCAGTGATATTAAATTCTTCGTCTTATGTTAGTTCTAGGAAACTTCTAGAATAATGAGGAAGGTTTCCCTATTAAATATTATTACACGGGACTCGTATTATATTAAATCTACGAAGAGTAGGATCCCTTTTGATGACTTGAGAGAATGTTAACTGTATATACGACAATTAATCAAAAATGACGGTTATGTTGGGAATAGAATATAACCATTTTAATTAACTACTATAGACTAGTGAATAATTAACTGAATACAGTTCCCAATTTTGAATATTCACGTGCTGTCTCTATTAAGGTATAATTGAAACAGAAATATTTGGATAGTGCGAACTGAAAGGAACTTTATTGCGTTGCAACTAAAATCTAAATGTATGTTTTTACTGTCCGATTTGGCTTGGTAGACAAGGTACGGTCGTGGCATAATTTCTATCTAACGGAGCCTTTATCAGTGGAAGTAGAGCAGGCTTACCCAGAAAGATTTTCGCTGCACTGCCAATGAAATAAATAACTAACGGTCGGCCAAGCCACGTCAGGTCTAGGCCCTCAGTGTCTACTATCACACTCTTTTAATACTGGGGGGTTAGGCCTCGTCGGTACTAACGAGATTAGGTAGATACTAGGCAAGCCGATCAGTCAAAAGAAAATATTAGACGGACTAAAATTGTCAGAGACCCAATACTTCTAAACACGGTTAACTCAGCACATGTAATGTGGAGAACCAAAACGATGTGCCAAACATAAAGGTACAATTTTCACGTAATTTGATTAAAAGTTTTGTTATTCCTAAAACTTGGGCAATTGGGAGCAGGCAGCAGAAAACTTTATTTAATTTGGCTATAACTTTTCAGGGTATGTAGCAGGCTCGACTAATAAAATCAAAAAGTTCAGGATGTGTTGCTTTAGACACGTGTAAATTACCTACATCTTAATATATTTTTCTAAAAAAAAAAGACACATAATTTTCGGTAGAGGCTGGGTATAGGTGCCGCGTTGAATAGTAGGTGAGAATGAAGAATGCCATAAAGGGCCAACAGAGAACGTAGAGCACAATCAAAAGCAAAACTAAGAAGGCAATTAAAGGAAAAACTGTACAAAACTCGCGTAAAGTTCAACAGCGCAACGAAGGCGGAACTTATTTATTTAATTTTCGGAAAACTTACGGCTAAACATAAAACAAGAAAAGTTAAGTATATATGTATATAAGGACGGCCAATTACAAGTTTTCACAAGTAGAAAGAATATTAAAAATAATAAGTAGTGGACAAACAATATGAATATGTGAAATTATTATACAAATTAAATACAAAAATATTTGTAGTAATCACTTCTTTAATGTATAAAGAAGTGATTACTACAAATATTTTTGAAGTTACTTGGAGAAGTATTAAACAAATCAACTTCATTTGCCATTGCATTGAAAAATCTGCTCGCACGTAGAATATATGAGTTCTGTCTGTAACGCGATTTAGATGATGGGATATTTAGAGAGAAGATTATGGTTTCTGAGAGATGCTGGTGTTGTTCTGAGTCCTATGCAACCAAGTACAACAGTCCACCCTGCCACTCGCAATGTTGAGAAGATATAAAACATCCGCTACACGACTTCTTTAATATTAAAATAAATTCTGAAAAAAGCCTGCTTTTTTCAGAATCCTACTCCTACTAATATTATATACGCGATAGTCTGTATGTATTGATGTATGTTACTCTTTCACGCAAAAACTACTGAATGGATCGGGCTGAAATTTACATACAGGTAGATCGGAATAAAACACAGGCTTTATATCACAGAAATCAGTTCCGATGGGATAGAAATAACCTTAAAACGTATCAATAGAAACAACGCGTGCGAAAGCAGCGGGCAGAAACGTATTACATACTATTTCCGCGTAGTCCGCAAACTCTCAACCTATACAGTGTCCGTAACACAGCAACTACACCTGTCATGATCATGACTATAGCTTATTAGGTTACGTACAAGTACTTTACTAGCCGGTACCTGTAGCTAGGAACTGGTTTGCCCACTATATTGTTTCATAAGTAAAAAAAGTAAAATATCATTTATTTCTTTAGGCTTACAAAATAAGCACTTAGACAAGTCATATTTTAAATATAAATTATTATCAAATAAAATTATTTTACTGTTCACTTCAATTTGCCACAACACATTTGTTATTTTTTGAGAGATATTTTTGATCTATAATATAATATAATTAAGAGTAGTCCTAAAAAATGATGGGTAGAACTTCTTGTTATTAAAATAAGAGAAAAATACATCTGCCAGATGCTTTCTTAAAATGCAAATAGGACTCGGATAGTTTTCAGCGTGCAGCGAGGTAGACCATTTTCTATAAATCTTTTAACCGCCACGCGTGGTCAAATATTCATCCACTTCAGCTGCTACAATCTAGCATATTGTAGGGTACGCACACTTAAAATACAGCCATAGAACATAGACTTCATCGAATATTACAGGCATCAGTTTTTACAAGCCAAGTTAACATGTCTATCTGTGCACAATAATCCATACAAAGTAATTATAAGTATGCGTTGTTGAAGGGGCACTTTACGCGAGTTTTGTACAGTTTTTCCTTTAATTGCCTTCTTAGTTTTGCTTTTGATTGTGTTCTACGTTCTCTGTTGGCCCTTTATGGCATTATTCATTCTCACCTACTATTCAACGCGTATATAGATACAATACAATATAATACAAAAATACTTTATTGTATACCAGATATACAAATGATTATACAACGGGTCATAAAAAGTATCATAAAAAGTATTTTCTCTTCTAAAATTCGTGTGTATATACATATATATTCAGCTTCAACCCAATCCTTTTTATAATTTAATGAAAAGAAGTAACTATACTTGTAATAATACTTCATTGCGAAGAAGTTACAGACATCCAAAGTTTTGCCTTTATGATATTAGTTTGATTGAGCGATACGTTGTTTGAAATTTAGAGCAAATGTCAACACCGATGTCAGAGATAGATCATTTCTGTAGCGAAGGTAAAAGCATTTCATTCTCCTCGAGCATTTTTGAATTTTTTGATTGATTGTGGTTGGAACACTTACTAAGATGGTTTTCTTTAAGATGGTACCAACGTTATAAAAATGTGTTTTCGGTCTCGTCATACTGACACATCGACTATGTAGTGATAATTAACGCTGACTAGATAGCATTCGCAAAAAAGAGCCCGAACTCGCAAGGCTGTACAGGCTGTCATATCACACAAAACAAACGACACTCGTGCTGACATGGCCAACATGTAGACCATTCTGTATCTTCTACATTTTAGAACAAAGCCTAAACGACTACAATAAGGCTATAGTACCAACCCGGTCAAGATAAGGCCGGATGTGGGGCAGATGTCGAGTCGGCAGGCTGCACTTGTCTGAAAAACTCTCGGCGGTTACACAATGCCTAAGGGGGCGGGGATTATTGTGCACAGATAGACATGTTAACTTGGCTTGTAAAAACTGATGCCTGTAACATTCGATGAAGCCTATGTTCTACAGCTGTATTGGAAGTGTGCGTACCCTACAATATGCTAGATTGTAGCAGCTGAAGTGGATGAATATTAGACCACGCGTGGTGGTTAAAAGATTCATAGAAAATGGTCTACCTCGCTGGACGCTGAAAACTATCCGAGTCCTCTTTGCATTTTAAGAAAGCATCTAGCAGATGTATTTTTCTCTTATTTTGATAACAAGAAGTTCAACCCATCATTTTTTAGGACTATTCTTAATTATATTATATTATAGATCAAAAATATCTCTCAAAAAATAACAAATGTGTTGTGGCTCTCGCAAATCAAATACCAACTTCAGAGCAAGGCTTCTGTTTCTGCCATTTTATTTTTCTTTTTATCCTTTAGGGGTAAACCGAAAAAGTAGAGTAGCTGTAACAATCTGAGAAAAACAGGCTCTGGATATAACCAGCCCCGGAAACTTTTTTCCCGGGTTTTAAGCACAGGATCAGGAAACATTATTTACCCAGACTGAGATACGAGTATGTTGTATAAAATCGCAGTGAGTAAACAGAGAGAGAGAGAGAGATGGGATGAACAAAAACGATATATAAACTACAGGCACTGAATGTTGATTATGAAGTTATAAGGTCTAATATTCTTGTTTCTGTCCGCGGCTTCGCACGCGTTTTTTCTATGAAATCTTAAAGATTATTTCTAAGCCCTCAAGAACCGCGACGCGACAAGTCGCAAAGGCGACCTCACCTTTGTCGCCGTCCTTGCATAATTTCGGCCCATATCATTCAATAGTTTTGGCGTGAAGAAACAAATCCATCGATTTATTTGTCCTAAATTTATTTTATATATAGATATTATTATTTGTTTAGTTATATATGATAGTGTGATTGCCAATGGAGTAGTTGCTACCCACTTCAGTCGACGCATTTACATAAATTATGACCAATAACTATCGTGACCTTTCTCTGATTTTAATCGTAATTCACCATTATGTAAAGTGGCTGTCAGAGTTTGTATTACTGAACTCTGTTAAAATGCATGCTTAGCTAATATTATAGCATAAGTTTGTATACAGGGTTGAGACACCCTATAAAATAGGGTTTTTTCTAAACTATTTTCAAAGAAACAACTTGCAGGTTTTCGTAACAAGCTACGGTTTCACCATTGTGTATCGCGAATTGTAAAAATACAGTATGACACACTATACAGACCGTTTCGTGTGTGTGTGTGTCGTGTCGGGTATGTTAAAAATACACAGAAGTAAGCTGCTGGCCTTCTTCTGGTAGGTTCCTTAAGTTGACTCTTACGAACTCTACGGACTGGGTCGGAGAGGTCGATTCTTCATTCTCCGTGACCGCCACTACTTTATTATCCGTCACGGTATCTACACATATATTGTCTAGGTATAGATACTTACATTAGATCGATTTCCTCAAACTATAATTTGTAGCATAGGTAGTATTAATTAGCGTAGTTTAAGTTTGTTGTGTATGGTAGTTTTAAGGTAAATAAAAATATTTTCTTTCTTTCAAAAACTCGTTTCATGGTAAGGAGTGGCGAAAAAGTATGAGTGATACTCTCACAAATACATCTGAAATCTGAATCGATCAGTAGCACAAAAAAATCCTTCAATCACTTCAATAATTAAGGTTACGTGCATTGAATAAGCGGTACAATTTATCCCAATTTGTTTATTTGATGCTCAATAAGGTTTTGATGATACAACCAAATTACCAAACATTATATCACGCGAGTTGACAGTTAATGATATTATCCACGAGTTCTGATTGGTGTACACGCCTCCGAATTTATTATTACTACCGACCGAAACACGTGGAATGTCATTTGTTTTTGTCTGTATTTCAGTTTTTACCTACGACGGTTTATGTTAACAGTGTTTCTATAATGTTTACTTGATACGCTACAACTTAGAGGTCTCCAGGAAAAAACTTGCTTTAATAAGAAAATTATACAGAGAAAGTATAAATATTTTAACAAAAAAGTGAAGCTGATCAAAGAAAAATATTACTAAGAAAACAAATACATACGTATAAAATAAACAGAGAAATTAATTTAATTGGCTTAATTAGATACCGACTTCCTTATTATGTCCATACCTTCGATTTGCTACGTATATTTATATTTTGGACCTTTATTTATGCAATTTAAACTGTTTATATATTAAACAGTGTCGTAAAATTGTTTTCACTGATACTATTTCTTTGGTTTTGATACCCAGTTGTTTACAAAAAATACCTGAAAATAGAACCGAGTTGAAGAGATAAAGATCCATGATCCAAACACGGTTACGCCGCCATAGCTGTTATCATCATCATAATCATTACCATCGCCTATGTCCAGCAGTGTATATAGGTATTAGTCCGCTGCTGGACATATGGACATAGGCCTTGCCAAAGAGCGCCATAGCGCCCTGTCTTCAGTTTGACGGGTCCAGCATCTGCCTGCAGTCTTTTGCAGATATTTATCCCACTTGGGCTGGAGGGCGCGACATTTTTCAATAACTATCTCTTGCGTATGGGATAGATCAAATCAATGACTATAATAATAACAACTAAAAAAATCGCCGACCTGAAGTCTCCCATACCGTTGTGTTACCAGCAATAATCGATAAATAAACAAATGAGCTGAAATTAAATGTCCTTCGGTACAGCGACCCGTTGATTTGCATTTTAAGTAGGGTAATTCGGGTCAGCAAGTACAAAGAGACTGTTTGCCTGCCCCGTTCTGACCCAGAGGTTCTTAAACCCTTAGGCTTGCTACACTGTTGAAATCTATGCTCCGACCGCTCTTCGACATTCTATTGTCTGTGACCATTTTAGACGTCAATAGCATTTCATAGATAATAGAGTGTATGTGCTTGCATATAGTTGTTTACAAAAGTGTAGCCAGTTGTTGAATGCCGAATTGTTTTTTTACTTATGTCACACATCCACATTGATAGGCGTGCCGGTTTAGCGGTTTTTAAGCGCATTTGGAAAATGCCTGTCGCGCGAATCTCCGACCAGCATTTCATGCGATTCCAAGCCGTGACCTTCGACTAATTGGACAAGGTGTAGCAGACCCTTTAGCCGTACGAGGTACTCGAGTTACTAGTTCAAGAGAACGAAAGCTTTGAACTTAAAAACTTGGCTACGTTTAAGAACTAGTATGACGTTAACACCATCTCAGTAGGTAACTTATCTATTCATAACTTTAGTTGCTCTAAGACTATGTTCTATTTTCACCTAAATATAAGCTTTTAGTAACCCAAATAAATAAAATAAAATATTAGCTGACTTGGATGTAGGATAAAAAATAGGTATTTTTACTAAAAGCTAAAAATTTTTGCATTTAAATTGGGGTAATTCGGGTCAGCCTGTGCGAAGAGACTGTTTGCTTTCCCGTTTTGGAGCCGCACAGGCACTAGGTGCTAGTTCAACAGAGAGAAAGCTTTTGAGCTTAAAAGCTTGCCTTAAAACTTTTACGAACTGTGAAGTAAACACTATTATTTACTTACCTCCGTATTATATTGGTAATCAAATCACATTTATGTATTTCAGCCATAGTACAAAGTTAACATACACAGTCCATATAGCGTGACAATTTTTTAAAAATACACAGAAGAAAAACACACAGAAAACATTAAAATCACATTAAAAACATGAACTTTCGTCCAGTGCTGCAAGAAAAGGGAGGCTGTGTCCAGCCTTCCTGCAGTGACCTGCAGTTAGCTGCTGGTGCTGACGCGTATCCTGCGCATCAGCGACGCCGTTAATATGAAGGATATGAAGTTACTCGTGAGTAGGAACTTTCTCAAGAAGCTTGTTCAAACTGTCTACAATCTGGAGCAACTGTGATTCTATGAAGCCTTGCTTTATCAAAATGTGTCGGAGCAATTTTCACATCATTGAGCTTTTTACTTTTTGCGATATAAACTCATGCAGTAACTATTGTTCTGGCTCGGCTAGATAAATATTATAAAGCACCCTTTATTTATGAATATGTTTTATGGGGCTTGCCTTTTTACTACCAATTTTAAAAGATATTTTTTTATTAAAAAAATAGGCATCGTTTTGGCTTCATCTCGCTTGATGATGATGCATGATGAGGGTTATTGTAGGCACGCTTGCCTAGAAAGATGCTGATTAGCTTTCTCTTGAAGATTTTGAACAATTGTGGAACGATAAGGATAAACAATAACCATAGATATACCATAACTCCTACTTTGAGAAAAGTAATGAATTATTTGCATAAGTTCCATCTAATTGTTTAATTTGTCGTGTTTCATACAAACATAATGGATTATAACGCTGTGCCTGTGTAGGTTAAACCAATTATTATTATTATTATTTATAGTAACAAATTCCTCAAATGAGTAGCTTCTTTGTTTGAATCAGACCTTTTTCAGACCCTCAAATCTTACCAAATCATTCATACCATTGTTTCTCCCGCTTCTGAGCCTGAGAGGACTTGGGCTCCTAGAACCGAAATAAAATCTTATAAATAACAAGTTTTATACAAAACTCATTTATAACGGTATATTCACCTTATGATTTGATTTGTGCCGAAATATTGGAAAACTATAAAATCAAATCATGGTAAATATCCTGTTATGAATGACTTTCGTGTTAATAAACATGATAGATTCAATAGTTTTAACAAGTTTTATGTATAATTTTATACGCGGATAATCCAAAATCAAAGTGACGATAACTCTTTACCGAATTTCGGCCTCGGTGGCATGTCTCAACACATGCGTGCGCTAGACATAAGTCGTGTATAGTGCACAAGTGTGTTGGCAAACACAGGTGCACCATAATCCAAACAAAGTGCTAAGAAATTGGTCAGTTCGTATCCGGCTCTCAAAGCTGTGATAAGCCCGAGGTTCTTGTATCCATTGACCCGTCACTGGCAGATTCTCCGTCTTGAAACTATCTTGATCACTGAAATCCGTTCTGTAGAATTACGGTTTAGTTATAACTAATTTGATTCAGGGCAGCTGCTTCTGAAAGTTTGGTTAAATTACTGATTTTTAACTTTTCTCTGACAAGTTAATAAGCTTCTCCCATTCATTTCTTTGTTTGTAAGATCTCGATTTAGGATAAGTAGACTCGCTACATATATTTAGAAATTCCCTAACAACCCATATAAATAATTTGTGAATAAATGTCGAGAACGGTTTTCAAAAAAACATTGTTCAATATTGGGCAGTCCAAAGTCCCTGATGATTCGTATAATCCGATTGTTCTCATAGTTCTATGATCGAACGAAACAAACGGCATAATCGAGATATGTTGATTTTGGAGAATAATCATTATGGGATGATTACATTTAAGGTAAATGTAATCATCCCATAATGCTGCAATGAAATCATAAAATATCATTTTGTTTTTGCTCTTGATGCTAGACCTTACTACATAATTCTACATTATTGTAACCGTAACAAATAGAATGGTTAACGTGCAGAATTATTAAATTCTTCATCATCATCAGCCTATATTAGTCCACTGCTGGACATAGGCCTCCCCCAATGAGCGCCATAGCGCCCTGTCTTCAGCTTGGCGCATCCAGCATCTACCTGCAGTCTTTCGCAGGTCGTCATCCCACCTGGTCGGATTAAATTCTTATCTAAATACAAACGATTGGATATCCCTGCTCAAAATGTAAACCCATACATAAATGATATAAAACTCATCAGAGTGTAATCTGCATGAAGAAAACTCCATTACGTTGCTTGTTTTTGTAGGTATAAATCCTTTCCTGATATAGCCGAGAACTCTGATTGCATAATGTCGCAGTAAAAAAATCAATCGTAATTTATAGCAATTGCTTTTTGTGGATTTTCTATTTGATTTCTGTAAATATAAATGTCTGGCAGATTAAAAAAGGCTACGATGATGACCTATATTTAATTTATTTTTTTAGGTTCATATAACACATGACAAGCACTAATAGAATAACACAACAAAGTACATACTTAAATGATATTTGACATTAGACATTGACGATCGATGTGGCGCGGTGGGCGAAGGTCCGCCTGCGACGCAGGAGAATTGAGAGATTCCCGCCTCGGAACAATTGTGTTTACGATCTGCTGATATTTGTTCCGGGTGTTCTGGTCGTTTTCTGTGTATTATAAAAATATCTATCTATGTAAGGTATTGTATTATGTATATCAGATATCTAGTACCCATAACACAAGCTCTGCTTACCATGGGGCTAGCTAGATAATGCTGTGTGGATTGTCCAGCATTATTTATTTATTTATACACGAACAGAAACAGAAAGTACATAATGAACATATATCATTCATAAATCAATCTAATAATTTTAATTGCATTAAATTGTTGGTAAACTTTTTTGTATTGTTAAATTGTTAAGATAATAGATGCAATTATTCTTTGTAAAAATTAGGGACATGCATACAATAATTCGACTTTACCGCTAAAACAACTTTTTTCTTACGCGTATTTTGTCTATCCCCATGCACATCGTTCTAACCTGTCTGACATGGAAGAAAATAAACATAAATAAATATCGCTAAATATCGCTGAGGCTAATAAAAACTCATGGAACTCAGCAGTGACTCGACACGAGTGATAAATGGATTTTTGATCGCGTTGATAGAGAATAATGGTAAAAGCAATCAGTGTTTGCACAAACGTTTTCGACTTTTTAATCATTTTTTGGGTTGTTAGAAAAAAACATATCATAGTGTGCCCATCCAAAGCTTTGGGGTTTCCATTGGCCAATTTCACGGACTTACCATTTTGTTTTGATTTGGCAAATATTTTCTTCATGAGGTACCCGAGGTACTTCACGAACTGTCCCTGGTTCAGGAAGAAGATCCTTAAATTTAATTCCGTATCGCGAAAAACCAATCACGGTGCTTATTGAGATTCCAATTGGTTTTCTAAGTAGATATAATTGAATTTCCTCAATTTTATTTTTCAAATAACAGTCTTAAAATTAAAATCGACTGTACTACGAGTATATCATATAATATCATTTGTGTCCCGCACGTGTAAGGACTTCACTAATATAAACGCAATAAGAACATTATACACATCTCTTATCCGTTCAAAAGTTGACGCTAGTGCGTGGGTATGGAACCCGTACGAAGTAACTTACTCGCTTATGATAGAAAAGGTACAAAAAAGATTCCTAAGATTCTTGTACAAAAAATGTCACGGGTACCATCCTTTCATGTATCCTACCAAGTACATACAGGGTGCACTAGGCTTCAACTCCCTAGAAACTAGGCGCCTAAACGAGCAACTTCTAAATCTCTGCCGTATTCTGCGTGGTGTAACTGATTGCCCCACTCTATTGGCAGAGGGAAGCAGGCTCTGCGTCCCACAAAATCGTGCACGATTCCGCCTCGGCCGGGTACGCCTTTTCGAGCCCCTTCGTGCCCGCACTCTGCACCGTCAGCAATCTCCCATCTCCCGTGCGCAGCGCAATCTCAACGCGCTCATCACCAGCCACCCTCAGTTTGATGTGTTTGCGGATGGATGGAAGATGATTGAAAGAGTGTGCCTGGAGTTTTATAAGCACGTTTAAATGTTTTATACCGTTACAAGTTTATTATTATTTGTTTTTAGGAATGTTTTGTTTATACAATTTTATATGTATGTATTGTATTATGTATATCAGTTATCTAGTACCCATAACACAAGCTCTGCTTACCATGGGGCTAGATAATGCTGTGTGAATTGTGTCCAGCATTATTATTATTATGTCTCTCATTTACCATGATCTCGGGCCATAAAGTGACCCGGTCCTTTGGAAGGCTTGCGTGGGGCCGAAGCCAACAGCACAGAGGCCCTTTGAGAAGTTAATCTAAAGGCGATGGCTACACATAGCGGGTATCATCCTCGGGTGCACAATATGATACATCCAAAGATGGTATCCACCAGGTGTAGAGACTATTGCAAAGAAAAATGAAAGAAATAAAACCAGGTTATTATTATTATTATTATGTCTCTCATTTACCATGATCTCGGGCCATAAAGTGACCCGGTCCTTTGGAAGGCTTGCGTGGGGCCGAAGCCAACAGCACAGAGGCCCTTTGAGAAGTTAATCTAAAGGAGATGGCTACACATAGCGGGTATCATCCTCGGGTGCACAATATGATACACCCAAAGATGGTATCCACCAGGTGTAGAGACTATTGCAAAAAAAAATGAAATAAATAAAACCAGGCTATTGTGATGGATGGATGGACTGGGTAATCGGGTTATAGGGGAGATTGCGGACGTCTGCCATAAACAAGTCAATCATAATGTTAAGAAGAGTGGCAGACGGTGGCTTGCCGAATGCTGGATGGGTTCCTTAAAAAGCCGGAGTAAATTACCGGAGAGGAACAACATCGGCGCAAACGACTGAGGGTGTCGAGAGGTGCGGCCCCGATTTCACCATCACGAAGACTGCTCGTGAGCGGGTTTCCTCGCTATTACGCCATTAGACACTTCCACCCCCGAGTCTACATCCTAAGATGCATCTCTCGCGACTCCACTCAGACCGGCCAATGAAGGCAAGCAAGAGGTGGGGATCTGGTTCTCTTGGGATGCCACTCCGCAAGCGGAGACGAGAACCAGGAACTTCCCCGGGAGCACTCGGTACCCGTGGTGTCGCTACTCACCAACAGCTCGCCACAAGCTGCCCTGCGGGATTTATTATTATTATTATTATATTATGTTTTGAATTTTGAAGTTCCAACCTTTATGTACCTACATTGTTATGTTATTTTACTATTTTCTAGTGTGTTATTTCATTGTATTTTGTAATGTTATGGTCTTATGTAAATAAATAAACAATAAACATAAACATATCATATACACTCACTAACTCACTTCATGAAGTACCTTAAGATTTGCTTAAAAATCATCCAAAGCACTGTAGCACATTTTATCTGATATAAAATTCCTTCTTCATGAAACAGAATAATAAAATATGAATGCAAAATAACGTCTTGTTTAGCAGCCAAACGGAATAAGACACCTACTAATGTAAATGTCTTCAGAAAAGAAATAATTTCACACTTTGTAGCTGTACACGTACAGCCTCAATCAAATGTCCGGATTGTTAGGATATCTCGTGAACAAAATAGGTATGGGTTTTGGCAACCAGAAGGCACACTTCCACTCCTCCCTTCCTACTATTATATATTAGTCTATTTACTATATGACTATTGATTGATTGTATGACAATACCAGCTGCGCCCCGCGGTTTCACCCGCGTGGTGATAGATATTTTTGATAATATTATACAATATATCTTTATAAATTGTATTATTTTATATAATACAATTAATTTATTCTTTTTATTACAAATTAACATATTCTGATATGTAAGCTATATTATTGTGAAGTTTCATCAAAATCCATTCAGTAGTTTTTGTATGAAAGAGCAATAAACATACTTACATACATCCCCACAAACTTTCGCGTTTATAATATTAGTAGGATGACTTCTTGTACAATTGTTACTTACTTTTTAAGTGGTCTAATGTATCGTTTCTAATAATAATTATATATTAAAGATTTTTTTATCAACTGTATACCTAACCTTTACGCGTTTTACAACCTAAATAAATATACTTTGACTTTGAAATTTTAAATGGAAACACGATCGCCATAAGGCATAAAAAGAGTTGATATACCTACATATTATATTATGCCGATTTTTCCGCGAACCTTCTAGGTGGTGTGAACGTGTTGTGCCAAAAGGGTCTTAGCATGAAATAATAAAATTGTTTCAACAAGGAAAAACTCTGCAAATGGTTTTAGCGTTGTAAGTACTTATATAATCAAAACAAAAACATCAAATAAAGTTTTCCTTGTAATAAAATCGAGGCCCTTTATAGGGCGTACAATTTGGTGCTCTTCATAAGTGACACGAACACGCTATGACAATTATAATGTTCATACTATTGCCTAAACAGGGTTATTGGTGATTTACTGACAATGTGTGAGTAAATCATCAATGCAGGTTTTGCCTATCATCACGAACACGTCTTAATTCGAAATCGTATCTAATAAATAATGAAAAAACACGCCTGTCCAGAACCCAAAGAATTACTCACAAGATCTCTCACATACACACCCACTGATCTTTCAGGACGCAGCCGTTTTTAAATTTAGTTTCAAATAAAGGCTCTCGAAAGGACGATTATTGTATGGAGCCTCCCTCTACCAATACCAAATTTAAGAATCAAGACCTAATTATTTGTAATGATGGGCAGAACCAGCAGTTCACACAGTGTCAGTAAATTATCAATGACCCTGTATATTTATTACTCTGTGCTTCAAAAGAAACCGATCAATGGTGCTATCCAACAAGTGTATTATCGTTGTTTAATGGATCGATGATAATTCTACATTTATTGTAATAAATGGAATTAATTGCTCGAGAAAAGCGGTTTTATACTGCCCACTACACTCACACTAATGATATATGTAATGCGAGAGTTTGGATAGATGGATGTATGTTAGTAACGACTTCACACCAAAAATGAACGAATGATGAACGAATCCGGTTGAAATTACAATTTCACACATAAATGCTTCATTTTATCCCATAAATTAATTCCCAGTTCGAGTGGAGCTTAGCCTAGATGTAAATAACCTTAAAATCGTGTACATAGAAAAGACGCATGTGATAAAATATTATTAAACTTACGCGATCTGAACATGTAGAAAAAGTTGTTGAAAGGTCGGGAAAAATATGTAAATTAACGCGATAAATGCCCGTTAAATAATACTTATAAAGACGCGTGTAAAGCCACGGGCAGAAACTATTTCTTGATAAAGAAGAGTCGCAAGAATTTTATTGTTTTCTTTCAATTTGAAAGAAAACCTTATATTTGCAATTCGGAAGAATACACGATACGCAAGTGATAATCTTGTATACCCCAAAATGGAAACTGTTAGTTGAAGGACAGTTTTTGACAAATAACAAAGTGAGAAAGAATAGAATTGTACTGCGAGACACAAAGTCCCTGAGTAGGGTAAATGTACGGTAAACCAAACATATCTCCTAGGCTTATCTACAAAACAAATCAAGGCGTTACAAAGGTTCCGTATATTTCAGCTGTTCATGACTATTCAATATGTTATCAAGGCTCTGGTGAATTGGAGAATAGGGTGAAATGGGCGGATGGGATCTGGCAGTGTGATGAGACACGTTACCCTACCGTATGTGAATTGTTTTGAGGACCTCATGATATCCGAGAGATCGACATAGGCACCTCTATGATATACTGTGGTCTGGTGCTGAGTATATAATCAAACTCAATAAACAAAGACTTTCTTTAGAAGCTATTTTATTGACACCTACCAATATTCCTACCATCATACGTCGCATACCCTTGTCATAATTATAATGCTCAGTAAAATGTATCGATAAGGTATTGTTGATAAGGCGATAATTCTTTTCAGTTTTTTCCCAAACATTATAGATATAAGTTTTTATGAATTATCTATATATGAATAGTGACTAGGCTGGCTAGTGGCTGGCGCTCGGACATCTCCGCACATATACAACCTATTGAAGTCTGGGCCTAAAGAGGGTTAGTACTTTTAAATAAAGCTTTCCTAATATAGGACCGGAGGAATCAATCAATAAATTTCTTTCCCGCCCTGGTGGGGGCACAGAGAGGGGCCTCGAGGCTTGGCCTCACCACCCCGGCGTCAACTCGAGGGGTGACGACCCCTCGGTCCTTGGGTTTTGTGGGAATATATTTTTTTTCCCAATTCTCAATGTTTTTTTTTTTGGCTTCATTTGGTTTGTATATTTTTTCCGGAGGAATGCAAATCAGCTTTGTTGAGTAAAAATCATTTGTCAGTGAAAGTCGATAAGTATCTCCAACT
The DNA here is from genome assembly GCA_943735965.1 of Eupithecia abbreviata. Lineage (NCBI taxonomy): Eukaryota > Metazoa > Arthropoda > Insecta > Lepidoptera > Geometridae > Eupithecia > Eupithecia abbreviata. Next base: position 10,517,272 of record OX030976.1, read on the forward strand.
AAATCAACACGACCTTTACTAAGTCGGATCAAATATATTTTCTCTGGCTGTAGATAAAAGCTCATGCAGTAAGTTACAAAGGCGAACCCGAATTTGGATTATCGATAAGCCCACGAGTTTGCTTGCAATGCCCAAAAGATGTGAATTAAATTCTGCTGAAGTCTGTTTATTTAGGGCCAAAAGCTTATCCAACGTTTTGAGCAGACGGTGGCAAATAGAGAAGAGTAGAGTAGGTACTTTGTGTGGCAACCACTCGCGTTTTATGCACTTAGTTCACTAATTTAGTCATGCTCCAACGATCGGCAATGCATCGCAGTCGTTACATATACCTACTCTAGGCGGCATGATCGGTGAGCAACGGAAACAGGTTTTGACAGATTTCAAAGAAATTCCTATTACAGAAATTACAGTTTGAAATGTATGCAAGAGGGTCGCCCAACGCTGCAGCGAACCATCGATAATGATCAAAATGGATAAATTGATGTATGGCCACCATGACTAGCATCGCTATAATCGTCTTGAATATTTGCGAGATATATGTAGGTAGGTATCATGTTTGTAGCCGCTAATGGTAAAAAGGTCCAGAACTCAGCCTTATTCAGTGGGTCGTTTTGGTCTTGTCTTTACCCAAACATCTCACAACAACCCGATGTTTATATAAGTAAAATTTATAGCGTGTCACTAATAATTATAGTTGATGTGTTAAAGTGTGAGGTTTTAGCAGTATTTTATCCTTGACAGGGACGAGTTCACCCATAGAAAATATCCTAGATAACTATCCGGCGTAGTTCAGAGATCTGGGCGTAGTCATTTTACATGAGGTACGAGTAACTTCAGTGACCTAACACAGGAGGTTTCGTACATTTTTCAGACACAGATAAAGACTGAAATGGTTCCCTCGGTGAATGCAAAAGGCCGGTGTTTAAACCGAACAACCGGATGAAGCCATCCGGCCGCTAAGCCTGACGGCGAAGGGTGTCTAAACGGGGCCGAGCCCTGACAAAGACCACTATCAATCGACGAAACATTTTGCCGAATGTGATGATTTATTTGCTTTTGTATACAGAATCATCCTGGGGTGATCTTAATATAAAATATAATAAATTTAATTCAAGGTGTATTTCAGGTTATTTTCTTTGTCAACGCAAAAAGTAAAAAACAGTGTAAATAAAAAAGTTCGGTTTTTGGAAACCAGAACACATAATTACAAGTCCACAGTTCCCCAACACGATGGCGCTTTGTTTTTTGTTCGCAGGCGGTTTGGTTTGATGAAAGCATGACATGTTATTTTTGTTATAAAAATTAAAAATTAAATTGCTGCCGTTTATAGAACAGGCAGCAGTTTCCTATATGTAGATTCCTTCAGTAGAATCTTAGGTCATCCATGCCTTTACATGTATCAGAGAAAAGAAAAGTAAAATATAAATAGAGTATGTCTCCTACTTGTTAAACCCTTTGCAAAACGATCCACTAAAAAACCTCTAACTAAACCAAGCTTTTCTTTTTAGATTCACGTAGAACCTTGAAACTAATGGCTCGGAGACTAGCGTACCAGCCATATGTGTAACCTCTCAAGTGGAGCTGCTCTCAACACTCTGAACTAGGTACATTCATACGAGAACGCCGGAAGACGTTGTCACTTATATGAAAAAGATAGGTTAGAATATAGCTTGTACAATAGAGAGGCCCCATGTTACCAAGAGGCATTATTATATGAAACAAAGGGGTTGTCTTATGAAACTTCTGCTAGTTATGTTGCCATGTTAACAACGTCTTCAGCTTCTGTTAGAGTTTGTCCCTATTTTATACTTGGGTGGAGACGGTAATTATGGGACTTGTCGAACGTTTAAAACGTGCTTTTAATTCTTACGGTTATTGGAAGGTTACCTTCCAATAACCGTAAGTAAATCTTTAGTAACAAAGAAATTTACAATCAAATAATAGAAACAATTGAGGTAACGGCAGACTGTTGCAAACAATCTATAGGTAGCTCAACTGATCCATATCGATACCAGTCGGAAGCGTCCCCAAGACGCTGGCTACATTGCCCCGCTGTATGGCAATAAACGTTGCGCCAGATAACCACCAGCTCTCGGATCACGCATCGCTTCGACCAGACGTTCAGATTTTTTTTTAAATCCGGGGATTCGTGGTATCTCAATGATCTAGGATCTCGACTCCAAGGGGAGCAAATGCATAGGCTCTGTCGAGCCATGCATATTTGCGCCTCTTGAGATCTTCGGCCAAATCTGCCGCACCACCCCCTCCATAAGTTCATGTAAGTACTTTGCGTTAGTAGGTATATTTATTCGTATGTTTGCGGAAAAATAGTAGGATCCGAGTAAACTCTGTATGATCGATCGCAAGCAAGTGTCATGATCTCTTGATTTATGATTTAGCGAAAATACCTAGTTACTATGAAAAAGTGTTGGGATAGATTGTATATCTTATTCATCTTTTGTTTCTGTCACTAAGACACATCGATCCCTTATCGCAGGGTAGGTTAATGTTTTATTGATGATGGGTTTTCTTTTGTAAATAGAACGAATGAACATAATATATTACTTAAATGAACATAATTTATAAATTGTAGGTGTGTATGTTATTTGACGTTGGATATAACTTAGCTTAGCTTATAACGAAGCTTTGCAAGAACTGACACAAGAATGCTAATTGCTTGTTATTCGGCTAACTAAATACGAGTACGTTTAGTGAGTTATCAAAACATACAAATAAATTAAACAGGATTAGCGGCTAAAACATGTGGCAATATTTATTCAAGGGTCCTAAGATATTTTGAGTAAACTATTTTTAATTTTTTAGGATTCGCAAAGAATACATCCGACAGAGAACCAAAGTTATCGACATAGCTCTGAGAATTAGCAAGCTAAAGTGGCAGTGGGCCGGCCATATCTCGCGAAGAACCGACAACCGCTGGGGTAAACGTGTTCTTTAGTGGAGACCACGACTCGGTAAACGTAGTGTTACTCCGACCAGGTGGGATGACGACCTGCGAAAGACTGCAGGTAGATGCTGGATGCGTCAAGCTGAAGACAGGGCGCTATGGCGCTCATTAGGGGAGGCCTATGTCCAACCGTGGACTAATATAGGCTGATGATGATGATGATTTTTTATTTATTTAAGTTTAGTTTCTCATTTTAAAGGTGCGTCCAGATGAAGTAACATGTTATATTACTATGTATTATTATTACTTATGTTATACATAATAAGCCGGGTACAGACTGGTGTCACACGGCGTAATGTTCCATTTGCAGCGAGCATAATACCTTACGTCGTGTGCTAAAATCCATCTCATTGCACGAACGCTCGCTGTGTAACATATTACATTGCGCCTCGTAACGTCACTCAGTTTCCACCTTTACACTTCCACACGACTAACTATGTTTTATAACATGTTTTGTTACTTAACCTGGAGGTTTCTATAGAAATGAAGACAAAACATAGCATGAACAAAAGACGACTTGACCCGTCGATGCGGTCTGTTCGCCGCTTGCCCCCTTTATGATTTCGTCTATTATTTCTAGCCATCCATAGAAATTGTAGATTTTTGCCCCCTTTTCGAAATCTTGTACTGTTATTAGTTCTTCGCCCACTTTTCTTACCTCTGTAGTATTTTATCAAACTATGTCCTCTTTTTGGAGTATTTTTGAATAATGTAGAGATTTGCCCTATTCTGTACAGTCAAAGAGAAAAAAAATTTTTTTTCAAAAATATGCAAACAATGACGACTCTTTCCTAGAATAAAATAGGTATTCCGCGTTTGGCCTAGAATAGTCCGAACACGGAAAATAAATTTTTTATTTTCATTTCATTTATGCTGATTTTATTTTTACAAGCACTCTACCACAGACTATGCAATTATTATAACATTACACTAAGAGTACTTAATTTAAATCTACAGGCATGTTTTTTTTTTGTATCGCGCTTCCCTTTTCCAAGTTAAATTATATCTTGCGATTTTAACGAGCGCATTACGCAAAAAGTTATACATTTCACCATCGTATTATTTCTATCATCATCATCATCAGCCTAAATCAGTCCACTGCTGGACATAGGCCTCCCCCAATGAGCGCCATAGCGCCCTGTCTTCAGCTTGCCGCATCCATCATCTACCTGCAGTCTTTCGCAAGTCGTCAATCAAACTTAATAACTCAAAAATCAAATCATAGTAAATATCCCGTTACAAGTGACTTTGTCTCTACCTATGTTTTATACTGAAGACAAGGCGCTATGGCGCTCATTAGGGGAGGCCTAAGTCCAGCAGTGGACTACTATAGGTTGATGGTTATGATGATGTTTTATATCATACTTTCCTGCGATTAAAATTGAATTGCTTATCCTAATTAGTATACACTGTTTTTCCCCTTGCAGGACAGTGGTTCAGACCGCTACGTTCTAGCTAGTCCGTCCGTAGAGCTCGCGTGGCGGTTACTAGACAGTCCTTTATTAGCGTCTACCAGGTGGGATGACGACCTGCGAAAGACTGCATCTTTCGCAGGTCGTCATCCCACCTGGTCGGAGGGCGTCCTACACTACGTTTACCGAGTCGTGGTCTCCACACAAGAACACGTTTGCCCCAGCGGCCGTCGTCATTATTTCTATATGCTAAACATATTTTAAAAGAGCTTTCGCATGGCTCGCATTCATGAATAAATAAGCAACACGAAGCGAAATGATTTATTAAATGCTGTACCGAGCAAACAAAGCGGCCGTGATGTTGTTTAAAATTCAATTTTGGGCGATTTGGGTTTTGGCTTAACGTGTGAAGGTCGGTAGTAAATTATTATAAACAGAGTGCGGTTTTAAGGCCACATAAGCTGCGGCTCTTGTGAGAAATGGTGGTGATTTGGGCCCTTGACCTACCCGTATAGGCGGAGTGCTGTTAAGGAGTCCGAGCGTGTAGGGTAGAGTATCACTTCCTACTAATAATAATAAATTTCTTTCCGGCCCTGGTGGGGGCACAGAGAGGGGCCTCGAGGCTTAGCCTCATTACCCCGGCGTCAACTCGAGGGGTGACGACCCCTCGGTCCTTGGGTTTTGTGGGATTTTTTTCTTCCCGCTTCTCAATGTTTTTTTTTTATGGCTTCATTTGGTTTGTATATTTTTTCCTTTTTTTCTGTTTTTTATTGTGTTTTTTGTGTTTTTTACTTCCTACTAATATTATAGACGCGAAAGTTTGTATGTTTATTACTCTTTCACGCAAAATTACTGAACTGATTCGACTGAAATTTGCATGCAAACAGATAGTGTCAGGCCCGGAATAAAACAAAGGAATCAGCATACATATTTTATCCCATAAATCAGTGGGATAGAAACAACGCGTGCGAAGCCGCGGGCGGAAACTAGTTAATATTATAAATGCGAAAGTTTGGATTTTTACATGGATGGATGGACGTTTGTGACTACTTCTGAACGGATCAGGCTACCATTTTGCATTATTTGCATTTGCATTTTGCAAGTAGTTATAGGCCTGAAATAAAACTTAGGCATACTTTTTATACCATAAATGGTAATAAATAACCTTTAAAAGTTTCCATAGTAATAACGCGTATGAAGCCGCGTGTAGAAAATAGTAGCCTATATATCCTAATATATATATATATATATATATATTACCTTACCCTCGGATTCTTTTACAGCACTAATTTGCGGTAAGTTTACAAAAGCGAGAATGCAGTGTAAGCCCACGTAACGTTTGAAAAATATTATCTTAGTTCAATTACGGTGTAGGTGTAAGAACAATAGAGAGAACACAATGAATTTCTACAAGTCCCTTTACACTATGGTACGGTGACGGATTCAGAACGGAATACGATGAAGGTCTACTTAGACATAGCATGCATTTACCTTTGAATTTACTTTAACTTTGTAGAGACGTAGTAAAAATGTTATCATAGCTGTGACAGTATTCTTTCGGATATGTTTTGCTGACAATTTATCTCATAACAATTAAAGGCTACAGGTGGCTAGGCTTTACTGATTTCGGCCTATCCGATGTGTACTGTGGTACACATTACAAATACCACTTACATTTACTATCCAGTTGACCTATAAATACGGCTGCAGTAAACCGCCCTCCGCCTTTCTACGACCCTGAAACACGAGCCATTTCCTTGTTCTGAGATTCAACAAAGTACGGAAAAAAGTACAGAAAAAACTACTATTGCAGTTATGATTACCGCGTCTGCAGACAACAGGTCTGACCTAGATACGGAGGGAACCAATGAGGGTTAATAACAATCTTGAACAATACTCCGATTTTGCTCAGCGAGCGTCTTTTTAAGAGTCCCGTCCTGAATGTCTCAGCTTGAATTGCAATTGCCTAGCAGTCTACGATTGGTATTGAAATTGCAAACAAACCAAGGCACTAGAAAGCTTTTGATTATTTTGCCACGTAGGTATATTTATCTTTTTTACTGCCGCGTAAATTCCCTTGCCTTTTCTTACTTCTAGTTCATCTTCTTGTCTCTTTCTAATCCAAGTAAAACTGTTTAACAAAAAAAGTTTAGAGCAATCATTTTGAAATATTCATACCACGAGAGAAGAGACCCATGAGAAACATTCTTCCCTTACAAAAACAGGCCAAGAAAACTGGTGTCTCAGGGCAAAAATAATAAGTAAACGTTTATGAATTTTTAAATAAATCGATAGAGGCTCTAACCTAGAAGGAACAGCCGGCAATTGAATTAAATATGCATCTAGGAGGGTCATTAGATCGATAAGCAAGAGGCTATCAAATCTAGATACTTACAGGTCAGTTCAGCAATATCAATCTCAGCCTTTGATTAACACTGAATTTTTTATTGCTTACATGTACACATAGGTCTTAAAATGAAATAGCAAAAGTCCAACATGCATCCTACAAGGGACTATGTTTTGATACAAGATTCTTTTTTTTTTGACTTACCAACAATGTTGGATCCTTCTTGCTCCAAACAGGATCCAACATCTTCTTCTCAGTCATTACAGTCTTGACAAAGTGACTATTACGCTGTTTGTCCACCGCAGCCGTCAACGAAACGTCACCGATAAGGAGATGACGGCGACGAAATAGCGAACATACATACGTATATGTATTTACCATGACCGCCCGCCCGTCACCCGAGCGCCGTCATATTACGGCTGCCGATGATATGAGTAGTTTGGCGCGACTGTTAGAACTCGGCCTGAGATTGTGACGGAACGATTTTTTCGACACCTCTCGTCATGCTGCCACAACTTGTCGTGAAGTACATAAAGCAGTTCAAGAGGATCGGCGCTGGATTTTGAGCCGTTTGTCCACCGATGCCTCATCTCATCCTGAAACCTGAAAGACCTGTCTCGGTGACGGCAGCAGTGCATAAACGGCGTTAGTCGTGGTTGTCACCGGCGCCCATCTTATTGCACTGCTACCTCCCTGGTACATTAATGTACGATGTTACGTATAAGTCTGTTTTTGATCTTGTAAGGTTTCAGTTTCTACCTACTCCGAAAAATAAAAATAAAGAGCGACAGAAATCTCTAATGAATATGGTGTTGCGTGTAGGTCGTCAGATTTTAAGGTCGATTAGGGAGTCAGTATGGACGACAAAGTGAAAAGAAACTTTCAACATTCTGACTCTCATTTTCTTCTGAAACTCTGAAATCGATAATGTTGTCGTTAGGTTAATGACCCGGGTGAAATTTGTTTTATGAAGTTGGTGTTCGTAATCTTATGAAAACTTTTTGTAGGTATATGTATACCTAACCAACCCAAGCTTTCTATTTAATACCGAAAACTGAGTGAAAGCTACGTCTAGGTACTTTCATTGTATAATTTATCATAAAAGTTCGTATCGTACAAAGTGCCCTGCTGAATAAGCAAAATCTGTTTTATTCAAATTCTTTACGTAAAGCTTTTTCGTTTATTGAAGATATTAAGTAAGTACTAGCTATTTGAAATGTTGACCTAATTAGGATTTATATAATCTAGTTAGATACCTTTTCTTGAACTCTACTCATGAGTGACTCATGTTACAGTCTACTTTTAAAATAACTTGAAGTTTCTAACAGAATGTAATGTAAGGTTTGACTTACAGGAACATTAAAATACATAAAATCACTTGAAGCTTCTAGAAACTCGTAAAGTTGATAGTTTAGGATGTAAACAAGAAACTAGCAGAGAATACTCGGAACAAGCAAGCATACATCCGGCAATCGAGACTTCCTGTCCGGCTAAACGTCCGCTCATCCGGCTTAGGATGTTTGAGTTCCGACGACGCAGCTTTACAAGACTGAAATAAAAACTTGCAACTATTTTCCTTCAATTTTATTTAATTGAATAAGAGTACCAATTTTAATCTTCATTATAACATATATGCGAGTTAAATAAAACTGCACTATGTCACATATTATGTCACATAATCTTTGGCTTGCCTTTGGGGCGATTGTAGATGGCCCCAATGTATAGTTATAGATATATAGTTATTCTGTGCCCAAAGTAAGCAGAGCTTGTGTTAATAGGTACCAAATCTCGCATGAACTTTAATCGTTGAAAGGTACTTTCTTGTCTAGATATTAAAGATTTAATGCCTGGGAAAAACGCATCTGTGAAGTTATAGAATTAATAAAGTTTTTTCTTAATAATTAAGATTCAAGACCGTAATTTTGACCTTTGAAACACGACATTTGAAATGTTAATTCGCCTCCAAAACCACACTTCTGTTTAATGAGCTCATCAAAATTGTATAGAAGTCAATTCTCAGGTTGATTAGTTTCCCTCGGTATTTCCAATTTCTTCGAAAATCTCAATTTTAGCTGAACTTAGAGCTGATTAAATGCTTCGGTGCTAAGGGAATTTATGAAAACAGGGTTTATTTAGGTGTTGTTGAAATTGTACAAACCTTTGTATTTGATTTTCTGGGCTCCCAGACGAAACAATAAGCTTTTTATAACGGTGGTATTCTAACAGAAACCCTTTATACACGACATAAGATATAAAGCTAGGTAGATAATGGGAAAGGCGAGCTTAACCCTAAAAATAGTTCTCTCTAAGAAAACCTTATAGTCTAAAGCGGCTGTCGCACCGCCACTCATGCCATGCACAGTCAGGCTGCATATTTTACCTGCGTGGGTTCTTTTGTTTGACAACGTTTGTTAACTATCTCTTGTTTGATACTAAAACAGGCAGATTACATGTTGCATAGCGTTGACAACGTTGAGCTGCGTGGGTGCCATATTCGAGCAATCCATGTGTTTAGCAATGATGTCATAAATCGTAAACCGTAGCGTGTTTGTCGGTTGCAATGGACGTTTTCGCATATACATACATTTTTCACGTGCGTAGCCTCTCCGTGCGTGGCGGTAAGACAGCAGCTAAAGACACCCTCTAAAAATTTGCAAGAAGGGGGCAAATAACGAAAGTGGGCGTTGAACTAATAAAAAGTACAAGATTTCAAAAAGGGGGCAAAGATCCACAGTTTCTATGGACGGCTAGATATAATAGACGAAATCAGAAAGGGGGCAAGCGGCGAACAGACCATCGAATCATACCAGACACAGAACGATTTCCCAAGTTGTAAAGATATTTGTGTTGTTAAATTAAACACAGAGAGAATGTCTCTAGATCTCTCTAAGTCTAGTATTTTTTGAGTAAGAACTTAGTCACATAATATCCTAGGTTTTCTGGTCTGCCAATCGATTATAAAAAGAATACATAAAAGTGTCCGCGTTCTAGCAATATCACTTGTTACCAAGAAAGGGCATGTGAAGGACCGTGTGAGATGAGAACTCCTTGACCCGCCCAGGAAGGCCGAGGCTTCACCTTCGCTACGTTTATATGACTTTAAAAAGTTAAAATGTGTGGTTTTAATGTTCGTTTGCATTTTATATGTGTGTGTATGGCGAAGCCGACTCACGTTCAGTCGTACGATCATTAACCAATTAGATAGATATATTGATATATAATTCTTTATAGCACACTTAGATTATAACAACAATGTAAACTAAAAACTTAAAAAACTAGATATAATTGGCAATTGGCAGATTAAGATGACGCCTCATGATAAGGTAGTTATTAAATCAAGAGTAACCCGGCAATAATAATAATAAAATCATTTATTGCCATTTCTTAATCTAAACTAATATTAAATACAAAAAGAAATTTCTTATAATAGGCAAAGGGAGTATACTCAGCATTGTGCTGCATGCCAAGACATGCGGCGCTGGTTTTCAGTATACTCCCGTCGGATAGGTGGTCACCGAGGGGATGGGATAGCGGGCTAAAAGTAGACTCTTATACTTACAATTGTACAATTAAAAACTCATATATAAACATATTAAAACAAAAATTACTAGTGAAAGTATTATCCAATATAATACGTTATTATTATACACATTTATTTAGGGTTTGTGAATGAGTATCAATGAGTGTGCGTGCATGCTAGCTCTCCTGAGGCACCAGTCTCATGAGAGTCTGGGCAACTGGAGACCATATAAGAGTGTGCATGTGTGTGTGTGTGTGTGTGTGTGTGTGTGTGTGAGGGAGAGAGGGTGTGTGTGTGTGTGTGTGTGTGCAATGAAGACTTACGATGCAAACAAGCTGGCCATTATAATCACTATGATATACATAATGTATAAAGCGTTTATGGAAGAGTCCATTTTCAATATTGTTTTCAATACTCCAGGGTTTAGCAGGTTTGGTTCAATACTGATTATAAAAATAAAAAAAAAATGATTTTATTTCAGATGACTTAAATGATCCATAATTTGTTAGTAAAATTAAACATTAAAAACCTATTACTAGGGTTAGTTATACCTAATACTAGAAATTAAAACTAAAATTAAATTAAATCACTCTCCCCACGAAACATTTCCACAGGGATTGTCCAGCATTATTTATTTATTTTTACCAATTTACGTACTAAAAATAAGAAAGTAAGTAAGTCCTAATAGATTTACATTGCTTGACGTGACTTAGGCGACGACTGTACATTGAAATTTTTTTAAAGACTTAGGGCTAGTTAATAAATTGACATTGGTGTTATTTATACATTGATCCCACAATAATCTTCAGTCACAGAAACCTGAATATTCATTGGAGTTTGCGACTGATTATGTAAGTACCTTCCATGCACGATTGCCTGCATGTTATCTTTGGGCTTTCTATAATCCTTTTGAATATTTATCAACAATCGATATGCCTTAGTGTGGCTTGCTTATACTGTTCACAGTACATAATTAGGTATTAAATGTATCGGTTACACAGATCTCGATAGTTTAGGGTAAAATCACCATATAAAAACTAACCGAACCAAATATTCAGTAAATTCAGTAAATTCAATTTATTCACCATAACATTATTACTAATATTGGCATAAATAAATAAATAAATAAATAATTTATTTATTATTACAATAATATAAGTATAAACAATAATAACTTATCACAAATTGACAAATGAGCACGTTAAAAACTCGTGACTCTCTCTTCATGACCTCTATGGCGGTGAAAATGCGCCTGCGACGCAAGAGATTGCGGGTGAAATGAAATGAAAGTTTATTTCTTTAGGCTTACAAATAAGCACTTAGACAGGGTTTGATCCCTGTTTCGTGAAAAATGTGTGTACGATCTAAAAGTACTTATTCTGGGTGTTATGAAATTTCTCTATGTACAATAAAAAATATCGATATATGAATGAATGCACACAGTTTTATACAAAAAAATCTAAAAATTGGATCCTTCGGCTCCATCGCGCTTAGCTCAGAATCTTAGTTCCTACATTTTTACTCTGTTTGGATTACCCTTCAAGGGCCAATTGATTGTTGAAAGGTTTTTATAAGTTTGAATAAAATATACATTAAAGTGATATTATATCGGCTATACCAGCCCGTATATAGTCTAAGTTAATTATTGCTCATTCCGGATTAAATACTTGATAACGTCAATCTCGACTCCCGCAGGGTTTTCGCTAAAGACTATACTCAATCATCATTACAATCGCGATTAACTGTTCGAACAAAAACAGCTTCTTTTACTCTGCAATTTGTCCGGAATTCTCGCGTAAGCTTCAAACGTCTTTGAACTTTAGGATAAAGATTTATATTTCGTAACAATCGAGATAATTGTTCTATTTTCCTTTAAAAGCCATTGGAGCCCGACTAGGGCAAGATTTATTAGGAACAAGCGATTTTATAAAGTTAACCTTTTGTTATTAGAGATTTAATTCACCTGTCGTTCCTTTCCAAACATCGTTGCTTAGAGTTGGGGCCTCACAACATAGTAAAAAACACAGTCGCTTCCCGCTGTCTGTCTATCCTTTTGTATGCTTAGATCTTTAAAATACGCAACGGATTTTGATGCAGTTCTTTAATAGATAGAGTGATTAAAGAGGAAGGTTTATATGTATATAATATATGGATTTGCACTCGTACGAAGCCGGGGCGTGTCGCTATTTCATAATAAAATAAATAGGCATCTTTTAATACCTATAAAGGTACACTTATTGCTATGCAGGGTTATCACAAAGAAGTAATGAATATTCACATAATTCAGTTTTATTTCCACACCAATCTTTCTCGAAAAATATGCCCAAAATATGGGCTATTTATATTCCCCGTTTCCATTATATTTTGCAAAGGTATAGCTTCCTTGTCCTTGACCTAAAATCAGGAGCAAAACATAAATAATAACCAGAAAGGAATCGACATCAAAACGAACGAAAATGAAATTGTTCGCAGTAATAAAACAATTTGTTTCAAAGTTAGATAACACAAGAAAGTAAAAGTCATTCGACGTCGAGTATCCTTGACTCTATGTTCACGTTCACCTTTCAGGATAATGAATGAGGGGTTGCCACTCCATTATGAATGAGGGTGTAGCGATTTCGGAATGCTAGAGGTCCTTACCAACTTACCCTAGCAGGTAATATTTTTAACCTTGCGGAAGTAGTTTCATGGTCATACCATATACTATATCAGTTTGGTAAGTGGATAGTGGGTAAACGTGTTCTTCAGTGGAGACCGCGACTCGGCAAATGTAGTGTAGGACGCCCTTCGGCCAGGTGGGATGACGACCTGCGAAGGACTGCAGGCAGATGCTAGATGCGGCAAGCTGAAAACTGAAGGCACAATAGCGCTCATTAGGGGAGGCCTATGTCCAGCAGTGGACTGCTATAGGCTGACGATGAAGTGGATAGTAGTAATGGAATAGTAGTGAAATGAACCACATTTCTACGTAGATACTGAGATTATTTTAAATAAAAATAAAGTATTTATTTCAAGCATTTACACTCATATTAATAAATAGACAAGATAATCTTAAAAACTAAAAGGATTGCTGGGAAGGTGGCGCTCACAACAGTGCCTGGTGTACGGGCAGTCCACTCTCCCAGCTATCATTGCGAGAACGGTATTGGATCTGGCCCGCAACCTGCGCACCAGGGAGGCGGCGCGTTTGCGTATGGTGGTATGAAAACAGTCGACTCGCGCCGCCGCAAACATCCTTGAGGATTTTAGGCCGAGTTCAAGACACGTGCCGATTCGTCTAAGTAGTACACTTTTTCAAGTCATTTCTGTTTCATTCAGGCGCGAAGATGCGGACGTGAGCAAAATAATCACAAAATCCAATCACATTTTGTTTTGTAAGACCATTTCCAACATCTCTACGTGATCTTTACCTAATTAAAAGTCAACTCACTGGTTTTCAGAGATTTCCAGATTTATTTGGCTTCGCGCCAACGTAGCATTCGTATCTTTGCCCATTATATTGTTCTACCTTCCACTATGGACACCGTAGTCGATGATGGACACACATTAACATCATCGTCATCAGCCTATGTTAGTCCTCTGCCGAACATAAACCTCCGCCAATGAGCGACATAGCACGCTGTCTTTAGCTTGACGCTTCCAGCATCTCGCTGCAGTCTTTAGCAGATCGTCAACCCACCTGGTCGAAGGGCGTCATACACTATGTTTGTCGAGTCGTAGTCTCCACCCAAGAACACGTTTACCTCCGTGGCTGTCGGTTCTCCGCGAGATATGGCTGGTCCACTTTTTTCTGTCTTTTGCTGTAATAAATACTTATTTTTTTTACTTTTTTACTGCCTCTTCAGCTTGCTAGACACCCATTAGTCAAAGAGAATAGATTCTACGACACATAGTAACACGACAAATTTAAGCTGGAAATCACTTAGTTTCAAAAGTGATCGTTTCAACTTTCTGTCATATTTTATTTCAAGTAAAAAGCCTAAGATACCACTTTGATGGAATAGAACAACAAATCCTTTCAAATATTTCGTTGCTTCGTACCAGTTTCCTTGACACCATTTTTCTTTACACATTCCAATCAATTACTCTACATTTTCGCTTCCCTACATTTTCCAATCGTTTCTGCAAAGGAAAAGTATCAAAGCGTCTTTGTCACTCTAATCTAAAATCGAAATATTTTCCACCAATATGTCTTGGGTTTTGTAACCCCGTTGTATAAATTAAAAGTAAAGTAAAGTAAAAAATCATTTATTTCTTTAGGCTTACAAAATAAGCACTTAGACAAGTCATATTTTATGTATAAATTATTATCAAATAAAATTATTTTACTGTTCACTTAAATTTTTTGTCCACTAGTAGAAAAAGTGAAAAGAAACCACATATACAAAAATTATACAGGTTTTTTAATCGAAGTTTAGGTACTACAACTAGGGTCGTAGTATTATTGTAATGGGCCCATATTCATGAATTCATCAAACTACAATAGTAAAGTCATTTAAAACGGGATATTTACCATGATTTGATTTTTGAGTTTTCCAATATTTCGGCACAGTTTCATGCGCCATGATCACGGAATAACTCCAAATCATGGTAAATATCCCGTTTTAAATGACTTTAGTGTTAATAACCATGATAGTTTCAGAAGTTTTAAACTACAATAGTTTTAACAGTAAAGTACTATCAAGTTTACAATCCACTTCAGCAAGTAAAGCAAAGACAGAAGCTGTCGACCTTTGAATCACATTGTTTACTCTCGGTTAGATTCTGTTTGAGCTAGTATTATGGCGTCTCAAACGGCCGCATCAAATCAGCTCGGGTAAATAGAATAGTGTATTACAGCTCAGAGCATGATATTCAGGGGATTATATCTGAGATCTCCTAGGTTATTCGCCTTTTACATTTGACAACCGATGTGGCGCGGTGGGCGAAGGTCCGCCTGCGATGCAGGAGGTTGCGGGTTCGATTCCCGCCTCGGAACAATTGTGTGTACGATCTGCAGATATTTGTTCCGGGTGTTCTGGTCGTTTTCTATGTATAATAAAAAATATCTATCTATGTAATATATAGTATTATGTATATCAGTTATCTAGTACCCATAACACAAGCTCTGCTTACCATGGGGCTAGATAATGCTGTGTGAATTGTCCAGCATTATATATTTTTGCTATTTCTCAAATATATTTCTCAAAAATATTTTACATTAATAATAACGAATGTACATACGCCGCCGTGTGACCAATAATTACAAAACTAAAGCGTGACTTCTTGGAACTTAATTTACATGTGACTGATTGAAACAAATTTTTATCAGTTTTGCGTTGGTAATTAGAAAACTGTTTTGGAAGTGACGAATTGCCTAAATCATATTTGTAATGATATAAATAAATAAACTTTTCTTTCATAGCAGAGTAAACGTAAACAGAGGTTTTCAATACAGACTAAACTAAAGAACTAAAAAAAAGGGACTTGAGCATTTTCTTCAAAGTTCAGTTGGTTATACTAAAATTACACTTTAATTTACCTTTGTACCAGCAAAGATAGTTTAGATAGATAGAAAGATAGAAAATTCTTTATAGCACTTGAACTATAAACTATGTACAGTAATAACTTAAAAATTAAGTACAATTGGCGGTCTTATCGCTCAAGAGCGATCTCTACCAGACAACCATGGATGGATAGGATCGTGGACAGTACCAGGGGATCTGTGTGCTTGTAAGTTATGGGATATTATAAATAAAATACTTATAGTACTTACATAGTACTTAATATACTACATATATATCATAAAATATACATATACTACTTATAATCATAGAATCTCAGGTATGCGCTTAATGACAGCAGGACAAATAGTGCTCTTTTAACAGTGTTTTAAAGGTTGGTAATGACTTAGCACGCCTCACCGATATTGGCAATGCGTTCCATAGTTGCACAGCCCGGGCAGTAAAGGATTGGGCGAAGAAGGAAGTAGAGTGAGCAGGTACTTGAAGCATAAGGGTTGAAGAGAGTTTATTGCAGACTGAAGCAGTTGCAGTTGGTAGCAGTCCTGAACTTGGTACTAAAGTTAAAACAGTTGAGTGCAGTCGACTATATATCTACAGTTTCGAACGGATAGTACCTACAATAGCAGGTACTAACAGCACAATAGTATCATACTAACTTAACGTATGTCCGTTTGCACAATAATATCATATCAACTTAACGTATGACCGTTGGTTGACCTTTTAATGGATGTCATGGTGACGTTGGTATTCTGTAAATAAAGCAGGCGTTAGTTAACTCGTGCACACAATTATTTCGATGAACTACGATAGTTTTAATGCATGATTTTTTATCCGAGCGAGTTGTCTCTGTCTTTTTAGAAAAGAGACAACTGTCCGCAGGTAAGTTTTTTGAAAGACGACTCGGTAAACGTAGGCCGCCCTGCGACCAGGTGGGATGACGACCTGCGAAGGACTGCGGGCAGATGCTGGATGCGTCAAGCTGAAGACAGGGCGCAATGGCGCTCATTGGGGGAGGCCTATGTCCAGCAGTGGAATAACATATGCTGATGATGATGATGAATTAAAATAATCATGTTATTTGTAAAAAAATATAACATGTTTCCTGACATGTTCTATTATAATAATAGGAATAAGTATAATAATATAATTAATATTTAATATAAAAGTAAAAAGCATAAAATAAATAATTAAAATATCATTTTAATTTTTCGCTCGTATTCGTCAACCCTATAGAGCCTTCTCGACGAGCCGTGATTAGCCACGAGCCACGGCTTTAACCATCAGGACCTCATCTCCGGCTAAAGTACTACGCAAATCTTTATTCTAACTTCATTATTCTGCCCGCATCTTGGATCGCAACTTTATATCTACAAGGAGAAAGTTCAATTATAAGTTTAAACCTTTATCACAATCAGTATTTGCAATTGAAACAGTTGCTTATAATCTAGTATATACAAGTATCTTGGTCTATTTTAGTGACAACTAGCTGTACCCTGCGGCTTCGCCCGAAAATCAATGAAAGTGAAAATCTATATGTCAAATGGTTTATAAAACTTCCTCTTGAATCACTCTATCTTTAAAAAAACCGCATCAAAATACATATGTATGTTGCGTAGTTTTAAAGATCTAAGCATACCTACATAGGGATAGACAGATAGCGGGAAGCGACTTTGTTATATACTTTATTATGTCATGCACAGCATCAGTCGTTGCGTTGTTTCACGGTAATTTCATATTTATATATTTTTTGAAAACCGGTATTTAAAAATATATTTCCCTCTGTTCTGTGACCGAATTAACCCTCGCTGTAAATTTGATCCTTACTTTTTGTTACACCCTGTAAAGTTATTCTATGGTTACAGTTAGTTATAGTTCATAACATCTTACATGCCCTCCCAATCTGCTAAAGTTCAACTCGTACTGGTACAACCAGTTCAGATCGAAACTTTGGACATT
Organism: Eupithecia abbreviata; assembly: GCA_943735965.1. Classification (NCBI taxonomy): domain Eukaryota; kingdom Metazoa; phylum Arthropoda; class Insecta; order Lepidoptera; family Geometridae; genus Eupithecia; species Eupithecia abbreviata. The sequence continues at coordinate 10,534,976 of OX030976.1, forward strand.
TGCAATGAGTTTATAATCGTGTTTCAACGAAGGTTTGTTAATAATTGTCAGGGTTTAATAGCTTTTCATTAAGGATCCGTAATTATGAGGCCGTTGGATTTCATTGATATTAAGGGAGGTGAGGTCAGAGTATAACGAAGATCACAAGAGCTCAATTATTTTGGAGTGTTTGAAAATAATTATTGAATGTACCCATTCAATTATATTCATCATCATCATCATCAGCCTATAGCAGTCCACTGCTGGATATAGGCCTCCCCAATGAGCGCCATAGCGCCCTGTCTTCAGCTTGCCGCATCCAGCATCTACCTGTAGTCTTTCACAGGTCGTCATCCCACCTGGTCGGAGGGCGTCCTACACTACGTTTACCGAGTCATGGTTATTATTATATTATGTCAATAGAATAAGACAAGCTATTATAGCTACAATAATGATAGGAGAGATTAATGGATAAGAGGATTAATTATCAAATAACTACTCATTTGAAGTTTATGCACAATATGATTAATAAAGTAAACTATCTGCGGGTGGACTTTCCGACAGTCATAGGAGATCCATTAGCGAAGTGGTGGAAAAATTCACTTTCAAATCGCAGAACATACATGAGGGTGCAATCGATAGACTTAATTAATAAAAAACATTAAATAAACATGACATTAAATACTCAGGCGCAGTGGAGTCGCTGGCGCTGCTCGCTCATGATTGGTGGATCGCCTGTGTGCGGCTGCCAAGCCATGCAGCGGACAGCGAATTCACTATGCTTGTTTGCCTGACTGACCTACCCCGCTATTTACCGATGATGCTACCATTAATTTTAATTTTAACCGTATTATTGTTAAGAGAACTCTAGTGTCTAGATAAATCTATGTTAGGATTTAAGATGCTACCTATCTGCAGATATTTGTTTCGGGTGTTCTGGTCGTTTTCTATATATAATAAAAAAATATCTATCTATGTAATGTATTGCATTATGTATATCAGTTATCTAGTACCCATAACACAAGCTCTGCTTACCATGGGGCTAGATAATGCCGTGTGAATTGTCCAGCATTATTTATATATTATATCTATATATAAACTGTAACAAATTTATATCTATAAATAAATATATCTATCTATCTAATTGAAGCACCCCCCTCGCCACCTCCCTCTAACCACTTTGATCCATCCTTTTTCCAAATATTTGTTCTTTTTTCGAACTTACCAATCGGTATCCATAAAAACAAACGACCAATTTGGCCACTGCTTTTCTGATAAAGGACGGTGTCTGATTGGCTGAACCCAAGTTCGAATTTCATCGGCTACAAAGGTTTCTCCAAAAAGCTAATAAGCGGTTACTGGATTCCCGAAGCTTGGGTGCAAATTATTGGCTCAGTCGGAGAAAGCTGCAATTGTGGCACAAATTACAGTCAAAATTATGGAGAAACCAATCTTGGCAATCGCATCAATCATACTAATGTGGAAAACGTGGAATGTGAATTCTAAATAGGAAAAGGGACCTTCCTGAAATAGTTTTTGTTTTCCTTTTATGGATGCTATTTACAATTCTTTAATTTTTATTGTGTTCAATGCTTTGTACGTTTTTGCATTTTCGTATCTTGAGTTAAAATATGTAAAATCCACCAGGTACTGGTAACATTCCATTACCTAACAGAAATTGAATTTATCACCACGATTGAACAAAAACACTTACCACGTAAGATAACACTTGATACCATTTTTGTGGTGTCTACGCGTTACGCCGGTGCTACGAAAGCGTAGACCCTCTACGGAGATATGTATTATTATGTATACGTAGAACGTAGAATTAGTAGAATGTTTAACAAAAGTATTCGTAGAACGTCGAACATATTAAAAGCTACAAGTACATAGATCCCCTGGTACTGTCCATCCATAACCGATAGGACCGCTAAATTATTACATATTTTAAAGTTTTTATTGTAGATAGTTTCTTATACAGAATGTCCGGTTATATAACCAAACTTACCAGGACTTAGTAGGTACTTGTGGGCGTAGTGTGGTATGTAAAAACTTTTATTAAGTAGGCATGTTTTTTCAGGTATATCATTACCCAGGTACGTTTTTTTATACCACAGGTGCTCAAACTTTATCATAAAATATCGAAAACACTAATTTTCATTTTTAATTACTTTAGAAAAAATACTGGTGCAGTTATAAAAATTTTGTAATGCGCGATGGCAAGTCCAATCATTCACGGTTGTTCCCAGAGAAAATAAACTCATTATCATTGAATTTGTAGCCGTAGTGCCCAATGACGTGATCAAAGGTATCAAACTTTGTACTTTGAGACCAAATAAATCCTTGACTGCTGCAGATAGATTTTTTATGATTTTTTTCCCGATTGGCCGTGGTTCCCCCTACAGGTACCTGCGGGGTTATCCATTTATTACCAGACACCCTGTATAAGTGTGTAATGGAGAATTTTCTATTTTATATCTTTCTCTCTATTCTTAATACTACGACATATCTTCATATCTTTTACACCAACACTGTTTCGAATACCTATACCTATCAACATTTGTTTCTGTACCAATATTCTACCTTAAAGTTTATTTCGCCAAAAACGAAACGTTCGAAACAAATCGCTTTGTTACTACAAGTTATGGATATGTTCGTAGTGCAGGAGTTTTATTGTACATTGCAAATTACGATTCGTATATCGTAGAACATACTAGCGAGTGGGTTGGTTATATGCCAATGTTGGATTATTTAGAGTATCATGACATGTCAGATTATGACGTCATGATGAAACATGTCATGATGAGACATTATGTAAAACTTGAGGTGTATTTGGGAAGCTTAATAGTCAGGCCAAGATAGGTCGAAAATTAGGAATAGGTTCACAAAAATTGGTATAAATATTGGTACGAACGTTAGGAACACTATTATAAACAAAATGAGAAAATTTCCTATCGATCGTACATTGAAGAAATATTTTCAGAAAGCACCTCACGCTTTTTTACATTAAAATAATTTATTTTATTTCTCACTCAATTTGAATTATTTTAAAAAAAATGTTTTATTTATAAAAGCGTGGTTTATTAGTTTTTTTAAACGATTATTTATTAGATTGAAGGTATCAGGTGATAGATAGCTCGCGGCTCGAAGTTTCAACCTCTATTATGTCACTGTATAATTTATCTCAAAGTCAAAGTCGCTCAGCGAGCTATGGAAAGAGCTATGCTCGGAGTTTCTCTGAAGGATAGGATTCGTAACGAATACATCCGACAGAGAACCAAGGTTATCGACATAGCTCAAAGAATTAGCACGCTGAAGTGGCAGTGGGCCGGCCATATCTCGCGAAGAACCGACGGCCGATGGGGCAAACGTGTTCTTGAGTGGAGACCACGACTCGGTAAACGTAGTGTAGGACGCCCTCCGACCAGGTGGGATGACGAACTGCGAAAGACTGCAGGTAGATGCTGGATGCGGCAAGCTGAAGACAGGGCGCTATGGCGCTCATTGGGGGAGGCCTATGTCCAGCAGTGGACTGCTATAGGCTGATGATGATGATGATGATGATAATTTATCTAAAGATAACGAATTAAATCCCATAACTGATCTGATCGCACATTGCGCTGGGTGGTATCAGTATTGGATTAATGTGCGCAGAGCTTATCCTCTCCTCTTTTAGTCCGAAACTCTATTTTTTTATGAATGTACTATTCTTTTCCTGTGGCTACCACCGGATAAAAAAAAGCTTATTTTTAACCAACGATAAAGCAAAGGATGTTTTTCGATGTTTGGCTGTATATGTTTATTGAGTATGTTCGACGATTTCTAAAAAAATCATGAACCAATTTGGAAAATTCTTTCACTATTGTATTCATATTTTATAATCCCTAGCTGGTCTGAAAAAAAATGTATTCCAGAGGGATAAGTATGTTTCCTAAAAAAACTTTTTACCTTTTAAAAACAGCGTAAATACTAAGAATTTATTAAGATTTTTTTTATTTTTTATTATTTATTTCTTTATAATAATCAATAAATTTAGGGATCTTCGGTAACAACATGTGTAAATATTCAATCACTTTTCACTGTTAAAATATGATTATTGGAATTATAATAAAAAAATCAACTCGAAAGCTAGCTCATACTCGTATTAATAAATAATAAAAGCTTGTCTGAATTTAAAATGAAAGAACACGAGTTCTAAGCCCTCCATGCTGCGTAAAACCCATCCCGCAAAAGTATTTGGTACCTTTTTGGAGTACTGATAATAAAATATTTGCGATCATTTTGGGCGCGCAAAGCTCTCGTCGGAATGGCGCGGTATTCCCCATCGGACATTCTTCGGTTGACGCCATCTTTATTCTTTCATCTTTATCTTTATTTATTTTTTTCTACCAATTTCATCTCTCTGTGAAATCTTAATACGAAAATTTAGCTACAGTTTAGTTTCTTTTACGTAGTACATATTTTATGATATGTACATATGTAGTATATTTCTATGTAAGTATTATAAGTATTTTATTTATCATATCTCATAACCTACAAGCACACAGATCCCCTGGTACTGACTACGATCCTATCCATCCATGGTTGTCTGCTAGAGATCGCTCTTGAGCGATAAGACCGCCTTGTAATTAATTTTTAAGTTTTTTCTGTACAAAGTTTTATATTTTAAGAAAAAGAATTTTCTATCTTTTACGAAAAATTGCACAGTTTTAGTCACTATGAATAATAACGATACTTGAAGAAGAAAAGGAGTCCTTCTAATAACGACTAGACCAAAAGATATAAATAATAAATAAATAAATAATGCTGGACAATTCACACAGCATTATCTAGCCCCATGGTAAGCAGAGCTTGTGTTATGGGTACTAGATAACTGATATACATAATACAATACATTACATAGATATATATTTTTTATTATACATAGAAAACGACCAGAACACCCGAAACAAATATCTGCAGATCGTACACACATTTGTTCCGAGGCGGGAATCGAACCCGCAACCTCATGCGTCGCAGGCGGACCTTCGCCCACCGCGCCACATCGGTCGTCAAAAGATATAAACTGTGAATAAATATAGCAGCATCTACTAAATTAATTAATTGTGTATAAATTGTAACCAATGCATTGGTTACAATTTGTTTATTGCTTGCCATTAGAAGCAATTACTTTGTCAAAGTAATTTATAAAATTGAAAACCCCCGTCGCAGAAAAACTTTTACACAGACCCGCATTATACATAAGAACCTCAAAAGCTCGGCGCACATTACTCCAACACCAATGGCTTCACGGTAGCGAAGCACAAAACATTTCAGGTAAATATAGGCTTTAACTCGTAACATTAAAATTAATTTTATATCGAAGTTGATCGAAATTGTTTGAGGCTTGTAGGAAACCATTTTGTCCCTGTAAAATATATCTAAAGATAACTAGTGTAAGCCAATAATTTAATGCACATTTTTGTGCTGTGTGGTAGTGGTGTTGAATTAATATAAATAAATTGACGAGAAACTGATAACACCTGACTTTAGCTTAACATAGAGTTAACCATTGTTATTGTGTATTTCTTTTTTAATAAATATTTTCATTTCATTTCATATGCGGAGAGCTTAACACCCCTCTTTCATGAGCAGTTTCAACTGGATTCAGCTGGTTCAAATAGAAGAAATACATTCTTGAAATATCAAACAAAGAACACGTCCATAGAAATGTTAACGGGTCCGTAGCACAGTACTTAATTCGTAGCACGCGCTACGAGTGCTACGCTGCTACGCCGTAGCACTATATTCCTCAGTTTATTTTACTCGGCAAAATGCTTTATCGTAAAATGATACGTATTCCCATTAAAACAATGTTTACATTTGCTTAACATTTGAGAACACTCCAGTCTGAAAACTCGTAGAAAAACAACGTAAATTTTTTTGCTTATCTTGAACTTGACCTAGATTCGCTCGGTCAGCATCTCTGCTGGAGTAAATCATGTAAATGAACGAAAAATTCTAAATCTACAATATCGTTGATTGCAAAAAACATTTTCCTCGAGATTTAACTGGGCTCGATATTTATTTGGTTTTGAAATAATTTTGGACAAATTTTAGCAAAGCCTCGATCCTGTTGATTAATGTTGTTATTTCATTTCTGTCGCAAAATATGAGATATTCTTAAATTAAAATTGTTTGATTGACAATACTAGCTCTAATTTGTTTATATTTTTCGATTGTAATTTTCTTTGTTAAGGTTAAACGAGTCGCTCATCTTTGCATACAAACGTGGAAGGGAAGTAATACGAATTTATCTCGTCATTATCTGCTTTTGTACCCAAAACCTTATAAAAGTATTCTTTTGAAAAATACAAGCTTCTAGACTTTCGTATTTCAATACTTGATCTAGTCAAACTTTGGACGAAAATAAATAATATACATCATTATCATCATCATCAGTCTATATTAGTCCACGGCTGGACATAGGCCTCCCCCAATGAGCGCCATAGCGCCCTGTCTTCAGCTTAACGCATCCAGCATCTACCTGCAGTCTCTCGCAGGTCGTCATCCCACCTGGTCGGACGGCGTCCTACACTACGTTTACCGAGTCGTGGTCTCCACTCAAGAACACGTTTGCCCCAGCGGCCGTCGGTTCTTCGCGAGATATGGCCGGCCCACTGCTACTTCAGCTTGCTAATTTTCAGAGCTATGTCGATAACTTTGGTTCTCTGTCGGATGTATTCATTGCGAATCCTACCCTTCAGAGAAACTCCGAGCATAGCTCTTTCCATAGCTCGCTGAGCGACTTTGAACTGGTGGACCAGCCCTATCGTGAGTGTCCACGTCTCAGCTCCGTAGGTCAAGAAGAAAGAAAACTCTGGAATAAAGCCCGTACCGGCATAGTTTAAATATTCAGAGGTTGAAATACATTTTGAAAAGATACATAGATACAAGATACTTTTTCTATAATAATTACGCATAAACTCTGTTCATATTTTTACAAAGTCGTTAAGGGCGTCGGCAAAAACTGAAACTAGGTAGATATACATATATGTGGTACTGGTCGTATCACGGGTAAGTTTTACCGGTGATCTAACTTCTCTGGTTTGGTCAGCAGTGGCCAGTGGTGCTACATTATTAATTAGCAGACTGCAAAGCTGCATCCTTTGTTTTGTATTCACCGCCTCATTACTCATTAATGAAATCTCTAGTTTAAAATGTACAACTTCAGGGGAGGTGCCCCACGAGAGCGACACTGTGACTAAATAATTAATAGTTTTCTTTAAAATTATTAGAATTTATTTTATGAGTTCGACGACCTCAGTGGCGCAACGGTTGCCGGTCCACCTGCGGTACAGGAGGTTGCGGTTCGATTCGCGCATCGGGACAGATATTTGTACAATCTGAATTTGTTTCGGGTGTTCTGGGTGTTTTCTATTTATAATAAAAAATAGATAGATAGATAATTTATTCATACAAACAGGTTACATCATTAAGTTAGTAGTGCCTTAAATCCTATGTTAGGTTTGTCTGAGCACTATAGTTCTCACTTAATTTAAAAATAAATTGATTATCTAGGTACTGTTTTTTATATATAATAAAAAATATCTATTTATGTAATGTATTGTATTATGTATATCAGTTATCTAGTACCCATAACACAAGCTCTGCTTACCATGGGGCTAGATAATGCTGTGTGGATTGTCCAGCATTATTTATTTATTATTATTATTATTTATTATTTACTGTAGTTAACGAACGATCTGACAACAATACAAGTTAACCTATGTTAATTATTATCCTAGATCTTACATTTAAAAAACTCATTTATACCTAAGCATGATAAACACACTCACACTTACCTAATGCATAAAATAATGATGTTTTTAGATCTAGGTATGTTGTTTAATGTTTTTTTGTATAAGTACATAAATTATCTGGTACCCATGACACAACAAGCTATTTTTAGCTTATTGGGGTCCTTTGGTGCCTTATATTTGTTAGCTATTTTAATGTGAAGTGGCAAAAACAAAGCAATGTACGCTTTTTTATTTAGTGGTTTTGTTTACTGTCTTTTAGGGCGTGTCGGTTATTTACAATAGTAGATGCAAAAGCTAATTCATTATTTTTCTTCAAAACCCAGACAGCCGTGGTTGGTATTGAAAATCATAAGAGTCATAATCATTCTTTACTTATTGACAAAAAGTTTCCTATTCTATTCTATTCAATGAAGTATTTTTGTATTGTATTATTTATTTATTTACAAAATTTTGGAGAAACTTACAGCTAGGTTTACAAATGAGGTACATATATAGAACATTCTATATATGTACCTCATTTGTACCCCTACTGGGTCTTTCCAGGCATGTGCCTGGAAAGACCCAGTGGATGTTTGCTGACGGCTAATTAAAAATTTCCGCTGATAGATAATTAAAAATTTTAAGTTATGAAGCTAAGTAGGTTGACGACTTCATGAAGATAATAAATAGACACAAGTATAGAACATTTAATTCAATTCAATTCATTTATTTATCTTTTGACACAATATACATATATGTTCTTAGATAAGTCACAATACATTTAAACTTAAAGCTAATTAACAGCAACCTTAGCTTCAGTACCTATCGCATCACAAAATATATTTTTATCAGCCAAAGCTTCGTCAATTGTATAATAAATCTTATTCAATAGAATTCTTTTAATAAATACAAATAGTTCAATGTCAGGTTTGTTTCTAAATTCTAATGGTAAAATAATGAAAAAACAAAACTAATTTAAACAGATAACATAATGTAGTTTACACTTTAAAGAATTGATATATATTTTACCTTTACCTTATATTGGTATTATTATACCACTGTTGATGATTATTTCTTTTACAATACTTTAAATTAAGTAAAAACAACATAATATATAGTATATTATGTTGTTTTTACTACACACAATAATACCTCTACATACAATAATAATACCTCTTAAACTTTAAAAAAAAGTTAAAAAAGCACTTTAAAATGCCTAATATCTATATTAGGCATTTTAAAGTGCTTTTTTAACTTTTCGGACAATAAGGTCGCAGGTGTATTGTTTTCTGGCCTCCAAATAGTTTCATCTCATCAACCGTTCTAAATTAAAGTAGTTTGGCAACTAAAATTAAAACTTATAGCGAAACGAGATCATTAATCTAACTTTGAAGGACTACAGTAGCCCGCAAAAGTTTGGCTTTCAGCCCGTGTTAATATAAATGCTGTAATATTATACCACCACACACACACACAAACAGACATCATCATCAGCCTTTATCAGTCCACTGCTGGACATAGGCCTACCCCAATGAGCGCCATAGCGCCCTGTCTTCAGCTTGCCGCATCCAGCATCTACCTGCAGTCTTTCGCAGGTCGTCATCCCACCTGGTCGGAGGCCGTCCTACACTACGTTTACCGAGTCGTGGTCACCACTTAAGAACACGTTTGCCCCAACGGCCGTCGGTTCTTCGCGAGATAGGGTCGGCCCACTGCCACTTCAGCTTACTAATTCTTTGAGCTATGTCGATAACCTTGGTTCTCTGTCGGATGTATTCGTTACGAATCCTATCCTTCAGAGAAACTCCGAGCATAGCTCTTTCTATAGCTCGCTGAGCGACTTTGAACTGGTGGACCAGCCATATCGTGAGTCTTAGCTCCGTAGGTCACAACGGGTAGGACGCACTGATTGAAAACTTTCGTTTTCAGGCATTGCGGCATGGATGACGTGAAGACTTGACGTAGTTTCCCAAATGCTGCCTAGCCTAGCTGGATCCCCCTTTTGGCAAACAGACATACATACTCACAAATACTGCCAGGTCCTATTGCCCGTGCTCTTATGACATCGATGTCCTCAGGAGTAGCAGTTAGACATATACAATACCTCTACACACACAAACAAACACACAACATAAATTTATATAGGCATTTTAAAGTGCTTTTTGGGAAAAGTTCATTTAGAGTATTTTATTGTATTTGCCATTAAATAATCATCCAACAATAATGATTAATTTCGTTTAATTATTATTCCATGTATTTGTATGGAAGTGTAGGACATCCTGGCCGAAGTAAAAAAACATAGCAGGGCAAACGTACTGATATTTCGAGTTAACGACCCTTTGACGAAACGTACCGTCGAGGAAGAGACATCGAGGTAATGAACATCGAGCTAACGACATTCGAACTAGAGTACGAGACCCATCATACCTGTCGTAGGGTATTTAAGACCAAGTTTGGTCGCCAAGCCATATTAAGAGTAGGGATAATAATCTGTGATCTCCATCATCGAAATCGACGAGGAGCCTTTAAACCTATGTCAACTTAGAGAAGGTAAATTATTGGATACTGTTTGCACTGTACATAAACAGAGTATCTTACGATTTATACTTTGTTAGTTTTGTGGTACGAAGAAATTGGGTTGTCCGAGTCATGGCGAGCCTAAGTGTCAAATTTGACATCACAAAGAATGTGATGTTTAAGCCAACGTTCGGCTTATCTTGGGATCATCATCATCATCATCATCAGCCTATATTAGTCCACTGCTGGACATAGGCCTCCCCCAATGAGCGCAATAGCGCCCTGTCATCAGCTTGACGCATCCAGCATCTACCTACAGTCTTTCGCAGGTCGTCATCCCACCTGGTCGGAGGGCGTCCTGCACTACGTTTACCGAGTCGTGGTCTCCACTCAAGAACACGTTTCTATTTGTTGTGTATCTAGGGATCATTATATCATTATGACGTATACATGTTCAACACACATTTTAGGTACATCAAAAGACCAATATTTCTTTGTAAAACATAAAAAACATGAGCGGCTTTGTTATTAACAATATCCTTATTTAATTACGGAACAGAACACATATTTTCGTAACAAACCAATTACCTACCGGGTTATCCGATATTTTCTGCCAGTAATTACGTGTAACATATTGTAAGCATCCCAATTATTATGTTGTTATTGTGTGTGAAGGCCATGTTTTGCCCACAGTTGGTAAAACAACTTTTGAGTTGCTCGGCTAGTAAATTATATAATAAATGTTTGGCCTGCTACCTTTACAAACTCTCTCAATCGGATAGTCAACAGAGTTCGAAACAAAATTTCGCTGATAGTCAAAAAAAATTTAAAAAACATCGACATCGTCCTAAATTCTACCATTACTTCCCTAGGGTCCCATAAAGGAATTCATAAATTTAACGACTAGGTAGCTAAGTGAGTTTGCTCCAAGGCTTTTGCGGGTGTTTATCCTAATTTCAGAATTCGGTTTGGGATGAGACATTCCTCCAAGTTTGCGACAACAAACTGGGGTTCTGTGAGGTCACGTCTCCCCTGGGTAGTAAAGCTACAAGGGAACAGCTAAGACAATGTCGAAGGTGAAGAGTTGTGGAGTGGATGGATGAAAATTGCATATTAGGTATATTAAACTTTTGTCTCGATCTGACGCCTTCCGTTTGTGTAACATACCTTAATTATAAACCTTTTTGTTCTATATTTAGTTTTGTTTAAAGTCATTTAAAATGGGATATTTACCATGATTTGATTTTTGAGTTATCCAATATTTCGGCACAGTTTCATGCGCCATGATCACGGAATAACTCATGGTAAATATCCCGTTTTAAATGACTTTAGTGTTGATAACCATGATAGTTTCAAAAGTTTTATTAGTTTTGTTTGTTTTATATGTGTCGAAATAAATGTCAATCTATTCTAGTTGTATTTATGATATAAAAAGCTTCTTTACAGTATCTAAGTTAAGTATTTATTCAGTCTAAATTTTATTTTTCAGAACACAGCTAGTAGGTATAAGCATGAATAACTGAGCCATTTTTGCGGTACATTTCCATTTTTTTTCATATTAATAATGACTAGGTAAGTAGATTGGTCTGAACCAGCTGTTAGGTACTTACATCGAGCAGGCAAGGTGCCAAGGGAGTATCTAAGTTCTTTCCCAAATTAATAATGCATTTCACATCCTGGAAGAAAACCAATGTTTAAATTAAAATTTCAGCCCTATGGAACTTGTAGGAGCATTAATTAAAATAATAAGCTCGTAAGCAATTAGATTGAGGCTAAGGCTGGTTTTAAATCGTACAAGGAGGTCCAGTCAAAGCTTCTTACATCGATGTAAGAGTCAAAGTTAACCAAGGTTTCTAAATCTCGGTTAACTTTGACGCATTTATTACACAAAATACACACACACTGTTATGTGTGTGTGTATTTTGTCTACTCAGCAATGACCGGTCGTCACTCGACGAGTGACCACCATAACCAGCCAAAAACTTGTCAATTAATTTCGAACCAGTATCATATACCGTCTCCGTTCCGGGTAAGAAAAAATGATTCATGGAAAAACCATGCAACTGACAGAATTTTATAATTAATAAATAAATAAATAATTCTGGACAATCCACACAGCATTATCTAGCCCCATGGTAAGCAGAGCTTGTGTTATGGGTACTAGATAACTGATATACATAATACAATATACATTACATAGATAGATATTTTTTATTATACATAGAAAACGACCAGAACACCCGGAACAAATATCTGCAGATCGTACACACAATTGTTCCGAGGCGGGAATCGAACCCGCAACCTCCTGCGTCGCAGGCGGACCTTCGCCCACCGCGCCACATCGGTTGTCTAAAAAAATTGGGACTAGTGTCCAAGGAAGTATGTTAGGAAGGAAGACTGAACGCGACCGAAGCTGCGAGTAGAAGCTATTTCCTACTATTCATAACATTAACTTTACTACCTTATGTTTGGTAGTGATACGCTAACAGTACAGTACAGTAGATCCATAAAACTAAAATTTATCCCCTACTAGGATCATAAAATGAGTTATTTACGCCATAAAATTCCTTTAATTTAAAGTTACATCATTTTATAGCCTGATGGGATTAGGTGCGTATTTTTATCTTCTTGGTAATAACATTATATGTAGGTTATTACCAAGAATTATTATATGTATAATAAAAATATATTTATCTATGTAATCTATTGTATTAAGTATATCAGTCATCTAGTACCTATAACCAAGGTTTCTAAATCTCGGTTAACTTTGACGCATTTATTACACAAAATACACACACACTGTTATGTGTGTGTGTATTTTGTCTACTCAGCAATGATCGGTCCTCACTCGACGAGTGACCACCATAACCAGCCAAAAACTTGTCAATTAATCTCGAACCAGTATCATATACCATCTCCGTTCCGGGTAAGAAAAAATAATTCATGGAAAAACCATGCAACTGACAGAATTTTATAATTAATAAATAAATAAATAATGCTGGACAATCCACACAGCATTATCTAGCCCCATGGTAAGCAGAGCTTGTGTTATGGGTACTAGATAACTGATATACATAATACAATATACATTACATAGATAGATATTTTTTATTATACATAGAAAACGACCAGAACACCCGGAACAAATATCTGCAGATCGTACACACAATTGTTCCGAGGCGGGAATCGAACCCGCAACCTCCTGCGTCGCAGGCGGACCTTCGCCCACCGCGCCACATCGGTTGTCTAAAAAAATTGGGACTAGTGTCCAAGGAAGGAAGACTGAACGCGACCGAAGCTGCGAGTAGAAGCTATTTCCTACTATTCATAACATTAACTTTACTACCTTATGTTTGGTAGTGATACGCTAACAGTACAGTACAGTAGATCCATAAAACTAAAATTTATCCCCTACTAGGATCATAAAATGAGTTATTTACGCCATAAAATTCCTTTAATTTAAAGTTACATCATTTTATAGCCTGATGGGATTAGGTGCGTATTTTTATCTTCTTGGTAATAACATTATATGTAGGTTATTACCAAGAATTATTATATGTATAATAAAAATATATCTATCTATGTAATCTATTGTATTAAGTATATCAGTCATCTAGTACCCATAACACAAGCTCTGCTTAGATGATGCTATGTGGATTGTCCAGCATTATTATATTATATTAAATTTTTAAGGTTAAACATAACTACTTAAGAAAGACTTTTATGATAAGAGCTTCAACTTGAATGAGGGAATACTAGCTCGAAGTTATAACCATAACTTAGGTATGTCTTGTATCATCTACTAGAGTTGTAAGTTCAGAGGGCCAAATTATCAGAGATGTTTCTTGCATAACTTATACCAAAGTGCCAACCGCTAAGCTTTATAACTTTGCCTGGATTTTGAAATCCGCGACTAGAATGCGGTAAGAGTAGCTCTCAGCAAAATTTAGCAAGGATTATGACGATCATAATTAAATTTTCTGTGATTATTAAAAATACTAAGTTCCGAAATGTAAATGAGTACTGAAAGTTTTGATAGGACCAGTGAATTTTATAATTCAGGGATTGAAGAAAAACAAAGATGTCCTAAACAAACAGAAGAACCATTTGAGAAATTATTCAATAATACAAAATTATACACAAAAATGTAATACCTATAAATCTATCGATCTATATAATATAATATCTATAATCTACCTATCTATAATAATCTATCTATCTATAATAATTAATCGATACCGAAATTAAATAAGCATAAAAACTTTTAGAGAGTTACAATTGGTTTTTGGAATAAATTATTGTTTATAACATGTTTTCTTCAAATCCGGCGTCAGTCCACGGCGTTATGTATTTAGAATTTCATCGACCCTGACAGGTTCAGAGTCATTGCTTAACCTATTAGTTGTTTATAAAGAACAGTTTGTTATCCTTATTTCACGAAAAGATTCAAGTTGAAACATATCTCTGGGTTATATTGAGACAGAAATTGGTGAAGCCAATTCCTTCAAATCCAAATTATTTTAAGTTAATAGGGAAAGCTTCCTTTCTACGAATCACTCTAAACCGTAGTTCTAACTCTAAAGTTCCGTACTACAACTATCTTTGTTCTAAACGTAGAATGCAGTTAACTGAAACGCTAAAATGGACTCAATTTTAATGCAGTTACAGCCGATATTCACCGTCAAAGCTTGCTCAGATTAAATTGGCACTCTACCGTAACTGGCTTAGCGACATGATTCAGTTATGACCTCAGTGTTAATGAAGAAGAATATTAATTACTGGCCCTTGTTACTGGCGACATGCAAATTTACAGCGAATGGATTTGAATTTCAGCAGTATTGGCTACATCTATTCTAACTAGCCAGGGAGATTAAATAATCGGGAAAACGGCGCCGGCTAAGTGTACGCGGTTTTATACGATTCATACTTTTTAATAATAACAATCATTTATTTCAGGCAATGTAAAAAAATACATAATGATTTTTTTTTTACAAGTAAAATAAAATAAATCATATAAAAATAAAAGTTTTTATCATATGATGGTAAAAACCTATTCTATCGAGGCCCATAATAAATAAACACCATAGAGACTAACAATATATGTAAGTATAAAATATCGAACGAAATTAGGGACTCATTGTCCACACATCGCTGCAATGTGTATGACAAAGTCACGAAAAAGAATTTTGATTGGATTCCTCTGACTCCAACGTGTCGTCGCAGAGCTTTCGGCTCGGAAATTTGTGCAATAACCTCTGTATAAGCTGGATGAAAGCTTTATTACCTTCGTATCGAACACGTATCGAGCGGTCTCCGAACGATGACCGCTCTATAGCTTCCAATGGCCTCCAGCTTCGCTAGATCCAAAATTATTTTACTACTTGTATAGTTAATAGAGTGATATGATCGTTGATAAGTCAATTTATATATAGAACATCAATGACTTCCGTATTAGACGGCCACATCAAAATTTTGTTTCTTTTTCTTAAGCATTTGCTAAATATTGCCTATGTCTAAGGCTTATTTATCTTTTTTCAGGCACTTCTCCCTCGTGGGAGCAGTTCGTGAGGGAGTCTCTAGTGCAGGCCGCTTGGCCTGTAGCGCTGGTGGCGCCCCCTAGGAGAGCCCTCACCGTGGATCACCAGTAAGTTTTCAACACATAATATAAAAACAGGCAACAAAAAAGAGGTTGCGTGCTTTTAACCACATCGTAGAACTTATAATTATAACATTTATAATATTCTTATTTTAAATCTAGAAGTGGTGGATTTTTTCGATGGGACAGTAAAGGGTAAATACCTTAACCGGTGTAGCTACAGGAAAATGGACTAAGGAGACTACTCATAATTTTATTTTTAGATGTTCAAGCTCATTCTCAGATTTTCAAAAAAATACAGCCTGCATAAAAATTTGCAAACTTTTTTGATGCCAATCATGCCTGTTACTTATTCTAATCAAAATCTTGTACGAGACCAACTGAGGTTTGTTTACCAAAAAAAATCAGAAACGACAAAAAACGTTTCAATGGCAGTCCTCTACCGATTTAGCATCACTGACCCGAGCGTGACAGTTGACTTTTGTTAATTATTCAGAAAGAGCACAAAGATTGCATAAATAAGTTTTCAATGCAAAAAATTCAATGGCACAACGGCATGAGGAAGTATGGCAACACTGTGCCTCAATAATAATAAAATAATTTATTTCAGAGCATAGTAAAGTAAGAGATCTTATTTAACTTATTCTACGGCCCATAGTAATATATACCTACATATCTATATTCTATGCCACAAGAGCCTTCCTAAAAGCTTCCAATAAAGCCAATAATAAAGTTAAGCTCTTGATTTTAGCGCACGCTATAAATAATGGCTGATTATGACATGAGATTGCAAATTATGGTGCGGTTTCAGGTGATGCGTGTTCTGAGCTGAGAATTACCCATTGTGGTTTAGGATTATGCAGAGCAGGAAGTGTTATTGATATTGGGTTTGGTTCGGACATTATGTGTTGATTATTTAATTGTTTCGAGTTTATTAATGGACGAAAATGCTGATTTAATTTTCAAATTTCTTGTATAAAATAATTAAACATCTGAGTATTCCATTAAGGATATTTTTTTACGCAAAACAAAACATATAGAATTAAATTAATTAAGTAGGTACCTACTTTTTAAATTCTATAACTAGGTACGTATTTCCTGATTTAATAAAAAAAGTAAGTGGCAACATTACCTAACCTGCAACCACCGGTGCCTTCGCAGGCGCTAATAGAGCAGGCAAATTAATGTGTCCTTTGTTCTGCATAAGGACATTTGCTGCGGCTGGCATCTTAGATTAGCTCTAAGGCTGGGTTGGCATCAATAAATATATCTCGTTCGCTCTCTGAAAACACTACAAAAATACGACATTATTTATTACCCATTTCACTTAGATATGTATGCACACATTACTGGCAGCCCCCGCACGAGGCAAGCCTGTGTCGCGGGAAGCCTGTTTACAAAGGTAACTTTAACGGTAACGATTTATAGAAACTGATACAGGGCAAATAAACAAATAACACCGTTAACACTTTGACTGCGGTTTTTTTTCGGCGACAGCGATCTTTTTTTTTACCTAAAAAATTCGTGCTGCCGCTCTACACAGCGGTTGTGTTGCGCCGCACATGCGTTTCGTTCGAAAAATATTACAGCTCTGCTGAGTCACTTAATACAACGTGGCTTTCTCTGTCTCTCTCTAATAAGTATATCTATAAACCATGCTACACAAATATCACTCATACAGCACTGGTGATGAAGAACCTTTTTCTTTGCAAGCGTTCTTGCAGCGAATAAAATACAAAATGAAATATTCAGTTATCGCACGTACGAGTACATGTATCGGAAATGTAAATTTCCATTCGACCAGCAGATATACGACTGGGAATTTCGATTTAGAAAGCTAGAGCTGATTTGAATGCAGTCATAACGATAGATGATCCATCGTATGTGGAAATATGTAAGTATCTAGCCAGATTTAAAAATAACACACAAATGAAAAGACACAAGCTGCTTTTACAATTAAACTTTTACAATGTTTATTGTGTTATGTATGTTAACAACAGTAGGTAAAATAAATTATACGTAAAATAGATGAGAACCTGGTGCTTTTACAAACCTACCACACATTAGCTTTCAGGCATTGTTCCGAAGCGGGAATGGAGCCCGCAACCTCCTGCGTCTATACATATATTTACCGTGGGGTTAAAAGTAATAAGCTCAGTTATTTATCAGAGGCGTACTTAATCCCCATGACGTTGAATGGAACGCTATCCGGGGCTGTGCTTTAATAGAGTTCCATTTTAAAGTTGTGATTGCCTTTCTACCCGCTCAAAGGCGCTTTCTACCCACGGAAATGCAAACGTGTGTGATTGCAGTTTACTTGTTGTTTTATCGCTATAGGATACAGTATGGATTATCGCATTAGTGGTGATACGTGCCACACTGACAAAAATGCTAACACTGAAAATAGCAATCAAATATTGTTAGGTTCAAAATATAGTTTGTTTTTTAAAAGGATAGGCTTCGTACTATGGATTCGTAACGAATACATCCGAAAGAGAACCAAAGTTATCGACATACTAGCTCAAAAATTAGCAAGCTGAAGTGGCTCTGGGCCGGCCATATCTCGCGAAAAACCGATAACCGCTGGGGTGTAACACGTTTTCTTAAGTGAAGACCGCGACTCGGCCTCGCTTACGTCAGGTGGTGTGACGACCTGCGAAAGACAGAGGCAGATGCTGAATGTGGCAAGCTGAAGACAGATCGCTATGGTGCTCATTAGGGAATGCCTGACCCGCAGTAGACTAATACAGGCTGATGATGATGATAGCCTATCAAAGTTTGATTGCGTTTTGTTTTTTGGCCGTCGGGTACGAACTCCTAGGACATCAATCCCTACTGTTACTTTTGGTACTGTATTTGAGGCAATAACTCTCTGAGACAACAGGCCGCGTGGCGTAATGGGAAACCATATATTTTCATCAAATTATTCAGCCATGTGGCCGGCTGGCTATGTGGCCGAAATATTTATGGAAACGTATGACCATTCGGCCTGTGAACTAATATCATAGTGGGAACCGAACAGCTACTCACTAGGTATCTGGTGATTAAATAGAGATACAGAGCAACAGAGTAGAGATAGAGCAACGTTGTTATCTCATAGCTGAAAGTCAGGATAGGTCTTCAAGACAACGGTTTCAGTACGTACTATTTACATTCAGAAAAGTCTCAATACTGAAATCGTTACTACATATGAGTACCCCATACTAACAGGATTGTGTTCATTGAACTTTTGTGAGACAAAATAAATTATTAAATGAATGACTAAAATCTAAACTCTCTGAGAACGGTTCCAGAACGCACCATTTAGATGCAGAAAATTCTCAACAAATGAAATCGGTACCTACAAACAGTATCGTATTTATTGAACCACTAGCTGCGGTTTCACCCGCGTGGTGATAGATATTTTGGATAATATACAATATATCTTTATGAATTGTAGCCAATGTGTTATTCTGATATGTAAGCTATATTATTACGAAGTTTCATAAAAATCCATTCAATATTTTTGCGTGAAAAAGCAACAAACATCCTCACAAACTTTCGGTTTAAAGAATCTTTATTTTTCTCAAAGAACATAGTAATAACGTTCACTTAATGAGAAGTATTTACAATGTTTCTACTTAGTACCTACTTATAAAGTACGTACTTAAGTATGTGCTTAAGATTATATTAGCCGAGTGTGCTTACACCTATATTAGTATAATCCTGGTATAATGTACTTACAAGCAAAAACAAAAACAACTTTCGCGTTTATAATATTAATAGGATTGTGAAATAAAATAAATAATATACAGACCCATTTCTAAAATTTCAATCGAATAAATATTTAACTTGATTTTACGGCTTTACGGTCAGTTATATTTTACAATACAACACCTCTAGTTGGAATTCAATATGCTTGAAGAGATGTATAAACACAATCAAAACTGGCTTGATTTATTATCTTAGCTTACTTTGCACTCGTAAATTGCAGGAATAACCGGATTTTACTTTATAAAATAAACGTGTATCTTGTAAGCTTAAAAAAAATAAGTAGGCAATTTGATACGATGACCTGTTGAATTAAAACCTAAAATAAAATAAAAACATCTGGTAAGATTAAGATATCAAAAAAACGTAATGTGAAAATAGAAGACACGATAAAAATCGATTTCTCTTCTCAAGAAAAGGACCAAAGTTTATCAGATAAAAGCTAAGGAATGGATATCACAAATCTTTATAATGGGCGTTAACTACAATCGCGCACAAAACTGTTTTCGAGCTCGACTTTGTTTACAAAAACATCGTCCAATATATTCTGCTGTTAAATAAAACATGTCCTAACTAGTTACGAAGGCAATGGAAAAATAAACTTTCACTTTACTATATGAGAAACCGATGTACAAAGGAGATATGTGTAAAATATATCTTCGCTGATGTGAAGTAAACAAGTTCTTACAAGGGCTACCATTAAGATAACAAAGGAATACAAACTAGAAAACAAAATACTTTATTCTAGTGCTTTTTAAATGAAGGTAAATTCTATCATATTTATACCTATCTACCATATAATAACCTAACTCTACCCTTCTATTATTTACCAAGGGATCAACCCTGTGCCCTTGGATAAACGTGTCGATGGAATGAAAAGTGACACTATATTATGACAGCGTTGACGTAGCATTATCAATTCAATATCATATTATCACTTGACGTTGACATTGTATTTTTATGATAATTCGTAGTTCTTGTAATTCAGGCGGAAAAATAAACCTTAAACTTTTGAAAGGTCGTGTTTTGATAACGAGAATAATATATTATTATTCTTGTATTTTATGAATGAGAAAAAAAATCTGAAGAATCATATATATTGAACGTAGAATCTAAAATCGAAAAAAGAGACTAGACTACATAAGATAAGTGTATCTTTTAAAGGGCAATGTACGCTTCTACAACAAAACTCCAAGTGAGTTGCAAAAATTATCAATAAATAAATTTAAAAAAAATTGTGAAGCATATTCTTTGTAAAAAGGCTTATTACAAAATATCAGATTATCTAGATGATAAAAAAGCTTGGAACGAGTTTTGCTCCAACTCAAAATCTAACAACTTTCAGTTAAGCAAATCATATGTACTAGACACATAAGTTATGAACATACTAGTGGTTTCTTCTCACTTCTTCCACTGGTGGACAAAAAATTGAAGTGAACATAAAATTTTTATTATATAATAATGAATAGTATAAAATATGACCTGTCTAAGTGCTTATTTGTAAGCCTAAAGAAATAAACTTTCATTTAATTTCAGATGTTTTGAAGATATTTGTTAGGGTTCCTAAAGGGTGAAATCTCCCGTTTTTACCAAACCTTTTACTAAGTCCCCGACTGTCTGTCCATCCATCAGCGAGCTGTATCTCATGAGCCGTAAAATGTAGACAGTTGAAATTTTCACAGAATGGTTATCTCTCATGCCACTACAACAACAAATAACATAAATGTTACAATTATAGGAGGCATGATGTGCACCACATATTGATGGATTGTGTTAAATTCAAAGATCGAAGGGAGGCACTGATGATTGAACGTAATTTAAATAGATTTGATTTAGGCACATTTATTAACATTTTAGCGGAACCAGATTCAGCAGCGGCTGTCTCATTATTCAAAATTTTTATGCATCAGTGACTCCCTTTAAAAATAGCCACAATTTATATGTTTTTATTTTGCTGTATCATTTGTTTTGTTTGTTAGTTATAAGTTTAGGTTATGATAGGACTGGCATACTTTACGAAGTAAAAGTCCTTAAAAATAAATATGATTAAAAAAAAAAAAACAGAGGCAAAAACAGAGTTTTTTTTAAATAAAGTTAACGTCATGTTTTGAGGAATTTCAACGACAAACGTCCATTTCACAGCCGTCTTTGCCCGTCATATTAATGGAAGCATGTCGTGCCTATGGACGATGAGCATAATAACACGCTCACCTCGACCGGAATTGACTTGCCGACAACATGACAATTATTCCCACATCAAGGCTTCGACTCTGGGGACTCAGCTCGATATATTCGTCACTAATTAATATATTCGTCATCAATAAAAACTATTTTGTTTTTATTTAGCCTGTTTCGTCCCACTGCTGGGCCATCTTTCCACCAATAAATAAATAATAAAAATGCTGGACAATCAAAAATAGCCCCAAGCTAAGAAGAGCTTGCGTTATGGGTACTAGATGACCGATATACTTAATAGAATACAAAGATAGATATTTTTTATTATCTCGTACATAGATAACGACCAGAACAACCGGAACAAATGTTTGCACACTGCAGGTCGTACACACAATTGTCCCGAGGTGGAAATCGAACCCTCAACTTCCTGCGTCTCAGACCGTCGACCGCCCACCACGCCAATGTTCGGCACCAAAGAAGTATTTATTGTTACTAAATTGTTCGGCACGATAAAAAAGTTACGTAAGTTGTCAAATTAACCTCTGCCGTCCGTTCCAAATTTCCATAAGAAACAAAAGATTCGGGAGTGATTTATGCTCGGCCCTAGTGCAAAAGACAACTTAATTTTGTTTTCGCTATTATTTATTACCATAAAAATATTATAAACAAATACAATGCAGCAAGGGTCTTGGGGACGCTTCCGACTGGTATTAATGCGGATCAGTTAAGCTAACTGTTGATTATTTGCAGCAGTCTGCAGTTAGCTCAATTATTTCAATTGTAAATACTTGTTAGAACAAGTATTTACAATTCTTTTTCTTTACGACTAGTTTGTTGTGTCGTTGAGGCTTTAGTTATTTTTACAATCAAATAATAAAAACAAATTAGAATTTATTTTGAATGTTTTTATTATTTGATTGTAAAAATAACTAAAGCCTCATCGACATAACGAACAAGTCTTATAAAAAAAGAATGAGGTTTAAGATGATTATATTATATTAAATGTGATCTAAGCGGATCAGCATATCTCTGTCATTCTTTATCCCATTAATCATCTACACGACTTATTGTTACAGACGTTTCGGTGATAAAATACATTCTTCATCTACACGCGTAGATAAAATATCGATTAAGTATACTTAAAATTCGTTCTCAATTTTATCATGCCCCATAGTTGAGGCCCAGTTCGAGGCAATGTCACGTGTATATTATCTGGTGTACGTGACCACGCCGTGTGTGTATTTGAATGACTGATGGATGTATGGAGCAATAGAGCTAGTTTGCACAAAACAAACAGCCGTAATGGAGTTTAATTGAAAGAGGCGTGTGGGTGAGTAGAAAATAGAAAAGTCATACTGGATGTTATATTGGCGGGAGATTTGATTTTAGAGTTTGTTATTCCGTCATCGCGCGTCATCTAATCATGGTAAATATCCCGTTTTATATGAATTTTGTGATAATAACCATGATAGTTTTAACAATAATTGTAGCGCGATTAACGCGTGTTAAGGCGTATTATAACGCGAATATTGTCGTTTCATGAGTTATTCGCGTTTAAATGCGCCTTAACAAACACGCGTTAATCGCGCCACAATTATTATTATGTATTATTATATTGTTAAATAGCATGGTAGCCCCACTGATACGGGGAAAGACGCACTACTCGCTCGCAGCGAGTAACGGATTTAAGCTTACAGCGTAGAGGTATAAAGCTCCCTGCGAATGGTACATTACGTTCCGTAACAACGGTCCATATCCGGCTTTAGAAATGCGTTGTAGCTTGTTTTCCTCCATGAAGGGTTCATTATCCTTGCCCACTACAGTTCCAGTAAGCATTAGTGCTCGGTTCGCCTCATAAACACTCCATTAAACAATATGCAGACTGCGGTCTAGCTTCTGTTGTGTCGTAAAACAGGGCTTTTAACGGTCGACTATTAAAATAATGCCAGCTGTAATGTAAGGCTCTGTATAATTAGCTGGTATAAAAATTTAAAAAAATCTGCTTATTACTTTTGTATAAATTTGAGACTAATGATAAAATTATCATTAAGCAGGTTTGAATCTCTTTGCGAATAATTTAAATCGCTTTAAGAATAAAAACGTCTTCGAACTACATACATAGCTTGAAACTAACGACGAAAAGTGAGAAAATAGATTTGCATTGCTATTCAATGGTTTAACGTACAGATTTGCGATGCAGAGAACTTATTAATAATAAAAATAAAGAGAAAAAAGCCTTTATTTGATCCTGCTACATTGCTTTCTAATTTAGGTACCGTTATTGTGTTATTTATAACACTATGTTTGATTATTAGCAAGGTCCCCAGGTTGGGTAAAGGCCTCCTCCAACGATGTCCACTTCTCTCTATCTTGAGCTGTTTGCCACCACTTTGGATCAGCGACTTTTTTATTTCGTCCTCCCAGCGTGTTGAGGGCCTTCCTTTCTTTCTTTTTCCTTGAGGTCCTCTCCATATGGTGGTGCTGTAGGTCCATCTTTTGTCTCTAAGCCTCGCTATGTGACCGCAGAGAACTTATGGAAACTTAAATCTGGCATATCGAAAATACCTCTTACGACATTTCGTTAATTTTATCTGTCCACGTAAACTTGTTTTCTATCATGTAGGTATCAGTTACTAGTACCTGCGCTTTGCTTACTTACTAGATGATACTCTGAATATCGAAAAAACAGTTAAATATTCGACCAAACCTTCCACCGTGTCACATATTATACGTATACCTAAGTATATAGTATTATTAAACCTGTGTAAACTAAACTGTACACTAACGATCAGCCATTTAACAATGTATGCTGCATGTCAAATAGAAACTTTTCATACAAAAACACAATGCTCTGTCAAGTCCCGGGTAAATATTTCAATAGAGACAATAACACGTAGTGTAGAGCAAATAACAGAACAAAATACGCGTGGTTTTTCCAATTGCTGCTCGTATTTATGTTTCTGCGTTTTTTGTCCGTTGGGATGGAAGCGCTTTTTGTGAAGAGCTTGTCTGTAAAGGACTATTATAACTACACATTACACATAGATACCTTTGAGTGCTATAGCTGTGTTTTGAATCATAAATAAATAAAAATATAACTAAATAATACTAGACAATCCACACAGCATCATATAGCCGCAAGCTACGCTGAGCTTTATGCAATACATTAAATAGATATATATTTTATTATACATAGAACACCCGTAAAAAATATTTGCAGATCGTACATACATTTGTCACGAGGCGAAAAACGAACCCGAAACCTCCTGCGTCACATCGATCGTCATAATTCATCATCATCTGCCTATAGCAGTCCACTGCTGGACATAGGCTTCGCCCAATGAGCGCCATAGCGCCCTGTCTTCAGGATTTATATATATATATATATATATATATTATAGGGATTGCCTTCAACAACTTTGTAGGTACTGGTTAATAGTAATCAGATAAAAGGGTTGTATGAATTTAATATGAATCATACTTAATCATTATCTAAAGTTTATGAATATTTAATATAAAATTCGACCTTCTGAGAAGTTATGTAAATTCTCTGAATCAATTGCGACCGAAATTCTTACAAGGTGCGATTGTCTGAGAAAATGAGGAGTGATTCATAGCTTCAGTTATTCCATCCATAAATTTAAGTTATTTAAGCTACATAAAGATAGTAAAAAAGGTATATAGAGCGCATACATATTGATTTTAAGAGGTCAAAAGATTTATCTTTGACAAGTCTTTGAACCACTTTTAACTAGGTACCTACTTTCGTTTGAAAGTAAGTTCATCAGAATGTTTCTGATCGATATCTTCAAAAATCTTCAGATTATGCGAACGGATAATATTATGTTTTTGAAAATGATATTGTTGATATCATCCAAAGAGTTTCCACTGTACAAACCTCTTCAACGACAATTTAACTTATTTAGTAACGCTATACTCGGTCCGAAAACAAATTAAACTTTCTACAAAACTCGTGTTTTTCATATCGTATTAAAACTGACTACGAATGTACCTAGGTTTTAATAGTGGCGTAATCGGATCAATTATTGTAGGCCAAAATTCGACTTCGGAGCTTTTACCGTTCGTTCTGATTAAAATTAATTTGAATGTTACCTTTGTAGTATAGGTATTTTACGGTTCTCATTAGTAATTGTAACCTAAACATCGTTAACGCATTCACTGCCTAACCTGTGCAGTGCGACCCGTGTAGGGACAGGCCACAGCGGGCGGTTAGTATATACATACATCATCATCATACATTCTGCCCGCTGCTTCGCACGCGTAAAATATAAATTAGGTAATGTTATTTCTATCGGGATTATACTTTTATCCCTATCCCAGGTTTAGAACTACCTGAATGCAACCTGTATGTTTTGGCACTTTTGTATTTATAATATCAGTATGATATCGATATCGATATATGTACATATAATCAATGACTAGTCTCTGCGGCGCGACCTGCATGGTGTAGGGTGGGCGGCGGCGGCACATAGTAGGACTCACAGAACTACATATGCGTAGGATATGCGTATATTATAATCCTCCTCATCGATTGCGATGACGGAGAATAATTATTTAGGTACTCGTAATAAGTAGGTACTTAGTAGTTTGTAAGCCGCACATTGTTATCCACATTCCTTATGGAGGTGGTCATGCAATGTCATGTGGCAAACGTTATTGTTATTCCTTTTTGTTGAGTTTATGTATTTTGCCATGTTTATTTATAAAGAATTGATCTCTTACGGGAGTGACATAGTCACTTTGTAACAAATCTCCATTAATAAATAACAATAAAAAAACTACATGTGCGTCGGTGACAGTGAAAGTGTTAAAGAGAAGAATTATCAGTTGAAAATAAAACTTCATGTCAATAAATCTGTCCCAATAAGGTCCCACCACTCAGCATCCCATCCTATCTCGTTTCAATAAAACTTTCACGGAAGCCATCAATCATATAGAATTGTTTAGCGCGGAATTTCGCTGATAAAAGGTCCATGTTTCAAGGATTGTCCCGTTTTTGGGACGTTACCGGGATACGAGCGACAGTATTTCATATTTGCCCGTGATATATTGGCCTCGATCTCTTTTGGGCCTTTATTTCATTTGTCGATTTGATTTCTGTTGTACGTGCGAGAAAAATAAGGTAGACGTAAAAATAAAGTAACTACAGTGAATCGAGTTTATGAATAACCATTTCTTATGATTTTAGTTTGAAGCTTATTTTTGGATGTAATTTATTTGAAAATATCTTATTGCATATCGAATAAGCAAATGTTTTTTTTTTTCACTAGACCCCCAAAACCATCTTTATGAAATATTAAAACATAGGTAATTGACACAAAATTATATCTATGCTATAAATTGATAGGTAAATTGACGCATATATGGGAACAATATTCATTATCTACAGTGTTGAAAGAAATTATGATACCAACAGTGCGCGGTACATATCCAGTAGGACTCAAACATTATATCATTTTTTGATGACAATGACCTTATTTGATTAGTTCTGCCATGCGTTTTCATTTAGCGCACATTATACTCCACATGTCTCACGATGGGTAAATAATGATATACACACGAGAGATCTATATTGTTATTATTTATTAGATCCTGCCTATACACTTGTATAGACTTGTAATCTAGGGTCATATTGTGATCGAATCATTATACAAATGTTATTTTTGCCTATTTTTCACCATTTTTTATATACGGGGTATAATATAATAACAACATTATTCTATTCATGTTTGTTCTGTTCACTTTTATTTAAAAGGATTTCTGTATAACATAATTGTTTGGAAAAGGAACAGAAAATGGTTTTAAATTTTACGCAAAAGCTGAACGCCTCTGTACCTAACTCTCTCAAGACAGCAAAGCAGTGTTGCCCTGTCAAACCTACTTATTCCCTACTGAGCCTAATTTATGTCCTCATTCTCACAAACAATGCGGGTTCCGTAACAAATAGGCAGATTTCACATGTCATGCCCTCGAAATTTTGTTTCGGTACGTACTCACACGTGATTATGTTCTTGTTTTTCTTTTCGACAACGGTGCGCAAAGTTCCCATTTTTCTTTCTGCAGCACAATGAATGATGTGTTTCTGGATAAATAACGCTCGCTTTCTGTGTTGTTGAGATAAAAGAAAATATGAAACAATTTATAAACCCTTTTTAACTCTTTTACGTAAAACCGCTCGATGCAGGCCGGTGAGATTCGCTTAGAAGTGTTACCTCGTGAGATTTAAAACCCTACTCGAAAGCCTTAGTCCGGAATATTTACAATTCTGAAATTTTCCATTGGGTATTCTAGATATTTGACTGTAAAAAACATCGAGTGGTGAGTGAAACACCATCTTGTTTTATTTGCGCCTTGCACGGTGCTTAGCAGTTTATAGTAATAACTAGTACCTACACGTCGTGCCAGCTTTATCGTTCTACCGAAAACTCGGACTAACTATGAAAAAACTATGGCTCACAATAATTTACCCTCCCAAATTAAAAATGTAAGCTCATGCGTTCAAACTCAAATTAGCTCAACATATCATAAATGAAAATTCACTTCTTATTAAGTGAACACATTAAATGAGTCAGCTATTAAACGACCACACTCAATAATGTATCTATCTATAGTTAATCTACGAACCAGATGTAAGTGACGTTATATTATTTGTCTTTTTGTCATTTTAAATGAATAGTAATAATAATAAACTTATCTATTTAGGAAATATTTGCAGATAATTAAGCTAAGCTGAAGGATAGGATTCGTAACAAATACATCCGACAGAGAACCAAAGTTATCGACATAGCTCTGAGAATTAGCAAGCTGAAGTTGTAGTGGGCCGGCCATATCTCGCGAAGAACCGACGGCCGCTGGGGTAAACGTGTTCTTGAGCGGAGACCACGACTCGGTAAGCGTAGTGTAGGACGCCCTCCGACCAGGTGGGATGGCGGCCTGCGAAAGACTGCAGGTAGATGCTAGATGCGTCAAGCCGAAGACAGGCCGCTATGGCGCTCATTGGGGTAAGCCTATGTCCAGCTGTGGACTACTAATAGGTTGATGATGAGATGATGAATTAAGCTAAGCTAAGATTAAATGGTACCTAGAACCTGATTTCATTTACGCCGCGCGTGAGGGATAATCCCGCTGAGCCGGGAGAAGCACCTAGTCACGAGAGAATTAAAGGATTTTCCGTTCTCCACTTTGATGAATTTTTAAACTAAACGGCAGGTAAATTGCCTTTTTCCACTAAGTACTTTGTAATTCTTTTAGGTTGAAGCTGGATGAGGTAGAAACCTATTTCTGATACAACAAAGTATTTTTAAACACTAAGTAAGACGAATTATCCGACTACTATCTATAATTACTAGTTACTATTGTTATTATTTATAAATAAATTTCTGTGGCCTTACAGGGTACATGTACTTCTTTGTCGTTGTCTTCATTGCTGAAGGTCGTGCCCGTCCTGGAAGGCTTTCACGGTGACGCTGATGAACCGCTTCCACACCACTCTCTTCTCGGTCTTCGGCCTGTCTCAGGACTGCAGGCAAAGTGAGTCCCGTTATAGCCTTAATTTGATCAGACCAGCGGGTTGGTGACCGTCCTCTTGATCTTTCCCCCTCTATCTTGCCCATTACCACTAGTTTTTCGAGGTTGTCTGGTTGCCTTCTGGCTATATGGCCAAAATAGCTGAGAACTCGTTGATAGCAGGTCGTCGGCAATCTGGTTCTGATATTCAGTTGGTCGAGAATGGATCTGTTAGTTCGTTTTGCAGTCCTCGGTATGTACATGTACTACTTCTAAGCTAACACCTAAGCTAAAATTATATGACAATGTATGTGTATGCACTGAATAAATGAATTAATATGTATATGAATTTCGCAAAACTGAACAACATCAATTTTCAAAGTTAGGGTCCGCAACGTAACCGACCTGTAAAACTATTTAGGAATGTGGTTAGAAAACCTCTAAGAGGAACTTTGACTCCCTGATTCCCATGGTTGACCCTATTCAGTTTTGCAATTTTTATGTTTTATAATGTTCTGTCATATATGTATATTTTCTAGAATTTTTTATTCCTTTTTGAGATTGGGTTGCGTACACAAAAACGTATTGGAATCATTGTTTGTATTGTATGTGAGATCGATCTACAGGCATTGGTCTGGGCACCCATAACACAAGGTCTGCTAACATCCATCATCGTCCAGATAGACGATGTTAATAAGTAGAGTCGCAGAAACCTATCCATTTATTGTGTTATATATTATATCTTTAATCAGATAATTCGAATTATATGTCTTTTTACAATTTTGATTTAGATTGAAATCAATTATTTTACATAATTGATAGACATTTATTTATTTATTTCGGAACACCATCAGCTACAATAATGTATATAGACTTAAAAATGACAAAGGTAGGTAGGTATTCACTGGTAGAATCTAAATAAGCTAATTATGTGTGAACACTAACAACATTGTGACAAGAAAGAAAGCGTACTACACTTTGACTGCGGTTTTTTTTCGACGACTGCGATCTTTTTTTTTTACCTTAAAAATTCGTGCTGCCGCTCTACACAGCGGTTGTGTTGCGCCGCACATGCGTTCGTTCGAAAAATATTACAGCTCTGCTGAGTCACAAATATCTATATTTTCTCAGCCGCTGCGCTAGTGTGGATTTACGCATATTAGTCACTTGTAGAAAACTCATACCGTGCGTTTTCAGCACTCAAAGTATTAACAGTTGTTGTCACAGAATTTTTTATTTTGCACCGCTTAAGTCTACATACATATAATGATTATTAAATGGTTATTTGCTAACTAATTTGTTTATTCTGTCCTTGTATTTTGTACCTGTGTCCAAAATGTTTTTTCTATTATTTTCTTCTATTCTACTAGGCACTGAGAATTAGCAAGCTGAAGTGGCAGTGGGCCGGCCATATCTCGCGAAGAACCAACGGCCGCGCTGGGGCAAACGTGTTCTTGAGTGGAGACCACGACTCGGTAAACGTAGTGTAGGACGACCTCCGACCAGGTGGGATGACGACCTGCGAAAGACTGCAGGTAGATGCTGGATGCGTCAAGCTAGAAGACAGGGCACTATGGCGCTCATTGGCCTATGTCCAGCAGTGGACTAATATAGGCTGATGATGATGTTGATGATGACTAGGCACTGCAGGGCAGGCGTATGTTTATAGCCTTATAACGATAAAATCAACCTTTAAACCTCTTTTAAGGGGGTAATTGCGACCGTAACTAACCATTACGTAGGCGGCACGCGTAGAGATGTCACACAACCCCCGAGGTGGCATAGGACCCAGTAATTGCGTTACCCCTGGGAACCTACACGTTGGTTAGGTACTCTTAAATTTCTCAGCGATTGTAGGTACTGTCAAAGTAGGTTTGTCTGTAAAAGTAGGTTAGGTTGTTAAATGAATCTTCTTTCTGTTATAATATGATAGCATATTTATTTATTTATTTATAGAAGTGTACATATTTTAGACAATGGAAAAGAAAAAGAGGACGACCGCTGAAGAGGTGGGACTATGATATAAAAAAGTAGCAGGCAAACTCTGGCCCCGCACAGCGATAGACAGAGAGAAATGGAGTAACTTGGAGGAGGCTTTCACCGCTCTAGGCGGTCTTAACACTACCTAAGTATATAAGTTAGTATATAAGTAATTTAGGAAAGTTCTTTTTATAAAAACAAATAGTATACTTACTGAAGCCTTTATTAGTGAATATTGTTAACATTAGTGTTTTTGGAACAATAAAGCTCTTTTTATTTTATTTTATTTATTTACATATTTTAGACTACATTGAACTATTAAACAAACGTCGGTTTGTAATGTTGGTGCTCACACTCGTTTTGAATGTATATTTATATTACACTAGTTGTCCCCCACGGCTTCTCCCTCGTGGAAATCAATGTGTCAAATAGTTTATAGGCCTTCCTCTTGAATCTATTAAAAAAACCACATCAAAACCGTTGCGTATAGTTTTAAAGATCTAAGCATACATACATAGGAACAGACAGACAGCGGGAAGAGTATTTGATTTCTATCTAACGATAAATAAATAAATAATGCTGGATAATCCACACAGCATCATCCAGCCCCAAGTTAAGCAGAGCTTGAGATATTACGTAGCTGTCCCTCAAAGTACCTATAGTGATGTTCATTGAAGTATGTTTACGAACTGCTTGTACCTAAATCTGCACAATGACCGGCAACGCACGCCCAGTTCACCGCAACACGATTTCACTGCCAGCGAGTGCACCCAACTTTCGTATAATCTCTGAACACGAAACGATTTATGCACTAGCCAATAAGGTACTCGAATAATTAGAGTTGTTGAGAAAGTATAATGTCATGTACAACATCATTTTTTGACGACCGATGTGGCGCGGTGGGCGAAGGTCCGCCTGCGACGCAGGAGGTTGCGAGTTCCCGCCTCGGAACAATTTTGTGTACGATCTGCAGATATTTGTTCCGGGTGTTCTGGTCGTTTTCTATGTATAATAAAAAATATTTATTTACGTAATGTATAGCATTATGTATATCCGTTATCTAGTACCCATAACACAAGCTCTGCTTACCATGGGGCTAGATAATGCTGTGTGAATTGTCCAGCATTATTTATTTATGTATGAAATTTGTCATTATCCTACTAATATTATAAACGCGAAAGTTTGTGATGATGTATGTAAGTTTGTTGCTCTTTCACGCAAAAACGACTACCTAAATGGATTTTGATGAAAATTCACAATTATATAGCTTACATATTAGAATAACACATAGGCTACAATTCTTAAAGATATATTATTATCCAAAATATGTATCGCGGGTGAAACCGCGGGGCGCAGATAGTAATAATATGCGGGTAAATGCTAGTTGATTAACAATGCACCAAAGCAATAATCTAGTTTGGACACCGTTTTCCTATGATGGAATTATCGCATATGTAACCGTTTTTAAACTTAAAGATAGTTTTGCTTAGTTTGAATGTACATTTTAATGTTATTGACGGCGATGGTCCGCCTGAGACGCAGGAGATTGCAGGTTCGATTCCCGCCTCGGAACAATTGTGTGTACGATCTGCAGATGTTTGTTCCGGGCGTGGTCGTTATATGTATAATAATAAAATATCTATCTTTGTAATCTATTGTATTAAGTATATCAGTCATCTAGTACCCATAACACAAGCTCTGCTTACCTTGGGGCTAGATGATGCTGTGTGGATGATCCAGCATTATATTTATTTATTATTTATTCCTCAAAGTTTTAAAACGAATAACATTTGCAATAATATTACACTTTCCAACTTCAGCGCGCAGGCAATCAGTCTTCAAGTTGGCAACACCGCCGCGAACACCTGCATTATCTAGCAGAACAGGACGTGCCTCGGGGTGCTGTAAACGTTTATCTAGATACATTTCACATGCTTTCGCAAAACGTGTTGCGAAATAGCGGTGGAAACACTTCTTGGCACGACCACAGATTTGCAGGCTTCTTTTTAGTATTTTCTTGCTGTACTGTAATGTTTCATGGGATCTTTATTACCTACTTCGACGACCGATGTGGCGCGGTGGGCGAAGGTCCACCTGCGACGCAGGAGGTTGCGGGTTCGATTCCCGCCTCGGAACAATTGTATGTACGATCTGCAGATATTTGTTCCGGGTGTTCTGGTCGTTTTGTATGTATAATAAAAAATATCTATCTATGTTATGTATTGTATTATGTATATCAGTTATCTAGTACCCATAACACAAGCTCTGCTTACCATGGGGCTAGATAATGCTGTGTGAATTGTCCAGCATTATTTATTATTTTATTATTATTTACTCATTCAGCACCTATTTATTTGTCATAGTTGCAAAACTTGCAACTAAACCCGTATGTACCTACTATGTTGGATTGCGCACAATTTCTACGAGAACATTGATTGCATTGGCCTGGCTGTGAAGTAAGAAAAATTGAAGAACATACACGTATGGCTTGGTGATTTTATTGTCAAAAGAAGGTAACATGTTGTAGAAATGTGCTGCTTACTGTGCATTTTAGTGTCTTTTAACAAAAAAAAACGGATTTAGTTTTAAGCGACTTGTATACATGTGGAACCATCCGTGTGCGCCTCGACTCGCACTTGGCCAGGAATGGGACTACGAGAAGCAGTTATCCCTTGTGGTCCCATTAATGGGAAAAATCCTGGGACCACGAGAAAACAGCGGTTTTAATTTTATCGTCGAGCGGAATAAAAATGTGACATACGATTTGCAAGAACTCAATAACAAAGCACGGAATTTAATCCATTTTGGAACGATCCCCTTTTGTTTTAAGACAAAATACATGCCGTGAAGAATGTGTTTGTGCGCTCGCTAGAGTGCTCGGGTCTCTAGAGATATTACATTATTCAGTGATACTATTTTAGGTACTAGATATAGCCATAAAGATGTATAGACTACGTATGTGGTACTAGACATGGTTATTTGTATAATCATAACATGTATGGAATGAAAATTGTCTGTTTTCCTATACTTATGTATGAAATGAAATGAAATGAAATGAACGTTTATTTCTTTAGGCTTACAAATAAGCACTTAGACAAGTCATATTTTATACTATTCATTATTATATTGATATTCACTTCAATTTTTTGTCCACCAGTGGAAGAAGTGAGAAGAAACCACTAGTATGTTCATAACTTATGTGTCTAGTACATATGATTTGCTTATCTTTAAGTTATTAGATTTTGAGTTGGAGCAAAACTCGTTCCAAGCTTTTTTATCTTCTAGATAATCTGATATTTTTTAATAAGCCTTTTTACAAAGAATATGCTTCACAATTTTTTTAAATTTATGTATTGATAATTTTTGCAACTCACTTGGAGTTTTGTTGTAGAAGCGTATACATTGCCCTTTAAAAGATGCACTTATCTTATGTAGTCTAGTTGTGGGAACAGCGAGTTTATTCTTATTTCTAGTATTTACATTATGTATATCGCTTTTTTTAATGAATCGATTGATGTTTTTATGAGTGTACAACAAGTTTTCATAAATATATTGACATGGTACTGTCATTATGTTTATTTCTTTGAATTTATTACGTAGGGATTCTCTGGGACCCATATTATAGATCGCACGAACAGCCCTCTTCTGCAACACAAAAACGGTGTTTATATCTGCAGCGTTCCCCCACAATAGTATGCCATAAGACATAATACTATGGAAGTAGCTGAAATAGACTAGTCTAGAAGTATCAACGTCTGTAAGGTGACGGATTTTTTTAACTGCATATGCTGCAGAACTAAGTCTCTTGGATAGCTTATCTATGTGTGGGCCCCATTGAAGTTTACTATCTAAGGTTATTCCTAAGAATACGGTATTGTCTACAATTTCTACCGTTTCTCCTTTTACGTTTACATCAGCCTTAACTTGTTTTACATTAGGTAGAATAAATCTTATACATTTTGTTTTGGTTTCATTAAGCAAAAGATTATTGATACTAAACCAATGGACTACCTTTGAGATTGCAGTATTTACATCGTCGAAATTTGTTTTTTGTCGATTCATTTTAAAAATTAATGAAGTATCATCAGCAAACAATACAATCTCATGATCATTCTTTACAAGATGAGGCAAGTCGTTAATATAAACTAAAAATAGGAAAGGACCCAAGATAGAGCCCTGCGGTACACCCATTGTAACCACAGACCCTTTAGATCGTTTCCCATTAATGTCAACTCTTTGTATCCTATCACTCAAGTAAGATGTAAGAAGATCCAAAGAGCTGTCCCTTATTCCATAATGATGTAGTTTCCTGATTAATGTTTCGTGATGAACGCAATCGAATGCTTTTGACAAGTCGCAAAAAACGCCTAAAGCATCTTGCGACTTCTCCCAAGCATCAAAAATATGCGATACCAACTCTACACCGGCATCAGTAGTTGACCTGCCACGAGTAAACCCAAATTGCTTACAAATTGTATCGAAATGAGAAGTTACCTACTCATTTGTTGAATAGACATAGGGTATAATAACTAGTGTATATTAGGCAGGTAAGTATACAGCAGTAGTATAACAGCATAATTAGCAGTAGGCAGGTAAGCAATTAGTGCTGTCAAACGTCAATTTTGTATTAGTTTGACACCAGCTACAACGTCAAAATTGGTCAAAATTGACGTTTGACAGCACTGATTGCTTAATTTACGCCTGTCGCAAACCAGTCGCGAGTTACATAATCACCCGGCAGAGCTTGTGTTAATTTAACATATTTTATGTCTATGTAAGTTTATTATGACGTTTGTAATGTAGGTATTATGGTATGTAGTGTTTATTCAAATATATTTATTCAAGTGCCATCATCTATATTGTTCCTTCATGTCCAGTCCAACCTAAGGTTGACTGGAAGAGTTCGCTCCCAACGATAAGTACTTTTTTCCGTATATTTTCCGGTTTCTGTTAAATAATAAAGTGTTTTGTATATATCTATTTAATAATAAATAAATAATGCTGGACAATTCACACAGCATTATCTAGCCCCATGGTAAGCAGAGCTTGTGTTATGGGTACTAGATAACTGATATACATAATACAATACATTACATAGATAGATATTTTTTATTATACATAGAAAACGACCAGAACACCCGGAACAAATCTGCAGATCGTACACACAATTGTTCCGAGGCGGGAATCGCCGCGATCGTAATTAACTAAAAGCAGAAAAAAAAATCATACCATAGAAAAAATAATTAACTAATTATTTAATGAAGTACTTGAAATGTTCCTTTGTATTCTCACCGGAGAGAAAACCACTTCGTTTTTTTTTCTTGATAGGTATTTAATTGAATGAAATATTGTTATGACGCATTTTAGCTTAAATTTTTATCTCACTTCCAAGTTATTTTCGCAGCAAAATAACTCGCAGTCAAAAATATAATTTCCAGTAAAAAATATTGTCAAATCAAAAAGCGCTGGAGGCGATGCCAGCGCAAAATTCTTATTTCCAGCGATTCAAGGCAAACTACACCTTATTGTGATGGAATAGAGACGATGTTATACGTCGGAAGTATAGCCCTTTGAAAGCGATTGCTTATCATAAAAATATAAAAGTTCATGATGGTGGCTGATTCTGCTCGTTAGGTTTTAGTACCAGTGCCAATAAATGCGGACTTGAATTTGGTTGAAAGGATTTAAAACATTTCACTGCAATTACGTATAAATAATAGTCACTAATATCAAATAGTCGTTCAGCGAGCTATGGAAAGAGCTATGCTCGGAGTTTCTCTGAAGGATAGGATTCGTAACGAATACATCCGCAAGAGAACCAAAGTTATCGACATAGCTCTGAGAATTAGCAAGCTGAAGTGGCAGTGGGCCGGCCATATCTCGCGAAGAACCGACGGCCGCTGGGGCAAACCTGTTCTTGAGTGGAGACCACGACTCGGTAAACGTACGTGTAGGACGCCCTCCGACCAGATGGGATGATGACCTGCGAAAGACTGCAGGTAGATGCTGGATGCATCAAGCTGAAGACAGGGCGCTATGGCGCTCATTGGGGGAGGCCCATGCCCAGCAGTGGACTAATATAGGCGGATGATGATGATGAATATCAAACAAGTATGCACTAGAGAGTAATGAATATTTATTAAAAACAATTATCCAAGTTTAGTGGATATTTGTTTATGTTTGGTGACAAATGTCTCTAGTTCAATTAAAAAGTTAACTCTTTAAAATCTCGTCTCTACTGCCATTAAAACGTTTTTGTAAAAGTTTACTCATCTGCTTGATACGTAGAAACGCATACATTCGTACGTCACCAGATAATGACTTACCTACATAATAATCATTTCACAAGATCAAAAGGTATCTATACCAACATTCTCTAAACAATAAACAACCAATTTGCTTTTTTTATTATATGTACTTATAATAAATACTCAGGGGGTATATCGGTCAGGTTTAATAGGTCCAATTTTCTCTAGTAAATGAAAATAAACAGTTATAACCCTACTTATACAGCCTTATTTACCCATACACGAACCACATTTATGGTTTCTTTGGAAAATCCCTCCACTAACGGCTAACATTATAACAATAATAGGTACTTTACTCCATTACATCCATTGACGACTGATGTGGCGCGGTGGGCGAAGGTCGGCCTGCGACGCAGAAGGTTGCGGGTTCGATTCCCGCCTCGGAACAAATACTTTCCCCAGCCTCGCAAAAAAGAACTGAAATGAAGCTTTCCTTGTATGAGCAACTTAAAATACGCCGCTTCAAAGAAATCTCGACGCTTATTTGTGTTTCATAATAAATTCCTCAGAGGTAAGACTTCGCTAAACATTTTTGCAGAGAATTGTTTCAGAAAATTAACTTCAGACTTCTATTCTTTTTTCTTTTTAGAGAAACATTTTCTCTTCTAGGAAAAATTAAGTGCTTTTTTTCAAGACCTGTTAAATTAGTTATTATTATGGAGTCTGTTGTTTGCAAGATATTATGGCTTTTAACGAAGCAAAAGGTTCTTAGAAATGGGTATTATGATCGTTCGTACCTTTAATCATATAATCCTAGTTAATTTTATGAAGGAATTTTTCATTTAATTTGGTTTTTTTTCGTGTCGTGTCAAATAAATTATTTCATTTCATTTCATTTTTTTTTTGCCGACGACCAATATGGCGCGGATGGGCCAAGGTCCGATTCCCGTTTTGGGACAAATGTTTGTACGATCTGCAAATATGTTCCGGGTATTCTGGGTGTTTTCTATGTAATAAATATTTTAAAACGTACGCAATCTGAAATTATAAGTATGGGTTAGTTCCGCTATGCACGAGTCCCGCTTTGCTTGGATTCTAAAATACCTAAATAAAAGTGCCGTTATGCTCGGAATCAGATTCTCGGACTGTAGAAAAGAAAAAGCTTATGTTAAAATATCACATTTCAAATGTACTATACAAATTATGTTGCTGCTTCTTGATGGAATTCCACAGTAATAATGACATTAACAAGCCAGGTAAGTTTCATTTTTAAATTAAATAGTAATAGTATACTGTAAGTTAAATTAAAGCAGTTGTTTAATTTGCGATTTGATACGACTATAAGTATTGACAAATAAACGCGATATATACCCTTTGTATTAATACTTATTTTCTATGTATACAAAATATCAATCTATGCAATGAATAACATATAATATAGTATATGAGTCATATATTAACCATAACACAAGCTCTGCTAAGCTTGAGGCTAGATGATGTTGTGTGGATTGTCCAGAATTATTTAAATGTATATATTTATTTTGACCAAGCTCCCTAAGTACAGGACGAAAGGTTGTCGTAACATTTATTTATCACAATTACATTGTAATTGTGATTGTATATGTAATTATTAGTTTCAAAACAAATCGTCTGTTGCGTGACGATGATGACAGGCCTGACGGTATGACACAGTGTCTAATTGGAGTTGGAGAGGCCTATTGTTTTGGGAGCTACATTCGTCGACACATTTGCGCCTTTTCATCTTGCAAGGACATCCTTGAGGGCTGGTGCGTTGGCAGATTTGGCCGAAGATCTCAAGAGGCACAAATATGCACGTCTCGACAGAGCCTATGCATTTGCTCTCCTTGGAGTCGAGACAGGTCCGTGGGGTACCGAGGCTTGGTCTCATCTGGATCTGGCGCAACGCATCAGCATTTTTATACAGCGGGGCAATGAAGCCAGGGTCTTGGAAACGCTTTCAACTGCTATCGATATGCACCGTGATCTATCTGTAGATTGCTTGCAACAGTGCAGTTTAAAATGAAAAATATGTTTATTACTACATTTAAACAGAACTAAAGTAAATACAGTATTGGTATCGTAAGTAGAGATAATTAATTTACAAAGTGCTAATGATTCCCACACTAGGTTGGGCCTGTATCGTGGGAATCAATATGATTTACCAGTGCCTCAATTTAATGACAAATCTATACAGACAAAATAAAGTTTGAAAAAATAACGTAAGAAAATTAATTAAAAAATATAGATAATAAAAAATCAAAAAGAAAGTAACTAGAACAGAACTAAAAATAAATTAGAAACTAAATAAATTTAAACATGCATTAGGAGACCTTTAAAAGTAGACTTTCGGTTTCATCGTAAGATAGAGTATGTAACCATATTTGGGTAGCGGATTTTAATTGGGCGACAGAACGAGATTTTACGTTTGTGCAAGTGCAACAGTGTTTGACAACCTTATTATAAACGAAACATTTTATGTGATCAGGATCACCGAAACGCGTTACGAGTTAGCTCTATAGTTTCTATTGTAAATACTACTTCTAATTTGTTTATATTATTTGATTGTAACTTTCTTTATGAATATATATAGATAATTTTTAATGCAATTACATTGTACATTATAGAGCTTTTCCTATACTTTGAACTAGAACGAACAATATGGAATGAAAGGAAAATTTATAATATAGAATGGAAGACAAATTTCTAGGTAACACAATGCCTTGAAATTTATCTTCCATTCTTTAACTACTGTAATTTGGTCATAAAATATAAAATAAACAGAAGTGCTTGTTATTCATGACACCGCAGATTTACTGCGTCAGCAATAAAATGTAGGGCCATAAATATGGTACATTTAATGGCGAAATTTAGGAACTTCCCTTACTTTAATGGCCTGGGGACGTAATATGTATTTGAGAAGTTTTATGAGTCGTGCATGCGACCCCTGACGAAGCAGCAAGGCTCTACTTTAGTACTTCTATGTACGCACTTACATAGTTTGTTTGCGGAATGGGGCCATAGTAACTACTTTCTCTTAAAGACCCTTTAGAGAACAGGGAAGAGAGTCCAGTACTAATTTTATGTACGTTGTTATAATAATATTATTATATGGGTGCTTCCAGATTAGGTACCAATATATGGTTTGAAACATTTGACGATTGATGTGGCACGGCGGCAGGTGAAGGTCGCAGGCGGTTGCGGGTTAGATTCCTTTGGAACAATTGTGCGTACGATCTGCAAATACATATTTGTTCGGGGTGTTTTGGGTATTTTCTATGTATAATAAAAAACGTATTGTTATTATTGAATTACGTATTTCATCTAGTACACATAACACACGCTCTGCTAAGCTTGAGGCTAAATGATGCTGTGTATTTGTTAAGCATTATTTATTTATTTATAATTATTTAACAAGTTTTATAATTTGGACGTGTTATTACGCTAATAAGTTGACCATATTTGACATTCGCTGTAAAAAAATGCACGTTAGCGATTTATTATATAGGGATTTATTATTTATTTATTACGGATTGCAATCAGTTATTTCGGTCAACTTCAACGTCATACTACAACCCAATAAGTAAAGTAAAAAATAATTTATTTCTTTAGGCTTACAAAATAAGACTTAGACAAGTCATATTTAAACAGTTGACTAGAGCTTTGGCCGTTGATCAGTTCGTGCGTGAAAACTAGCGATTATACTTGTATCAAATCCACTTTTGTTATTAAATATAGGTCGGGTTACTACCCCACCCGGTAATTAAATAACAAAATTATCTACGATCAATGTTCCAGATTAATATTGATGGCTAAATTGAGTGACCTTGGAAGGGTACTACACTGTTTGATGTTGATCATTCAAAACTAAGGATAATATCAATTTATCTCGTAGAATGTTTGTACCCAAAACCGTAATAAAGTCTACATTTGAAAAATACAAGCGTCTAAACTTTCATAAAAATAAAAATAAACAAAATATTTTAACACTGACATTAGCCTAACTTTTGGCGGAAATAAATAAAATATACGGAGAAAGAAAACTCTTAAATAAAGCCCGTTTCGACATAGTTATTCAAAAGTTAAAATAGTTTTATATTGAAAAGATATACTTAATAGTTTTTTCCATAATAACCCTGGTGTTAAAGGTCTGTTCACATTTTTACGCTGTGGTTTTAGAAATTAATCACGGTGCATTTCATCCAGCACGCAATACAATGTTAGGTTATAATAGAGGTAGCTCTTTAGGTGAAGTTCGCGTTGTCGACTCGTGTACTCTGAAGCTTTTGTGTTACACCAGAACATTCAAACGTTTTACTAGCGATTTTTTATGGTAATTCTACCACTGTCAATCAGTATAATTGGTATTTTATGATGAGATGAGATCGCGAGCGATTGGCTCGTTTCCAATGTTCAGTGATCTTAGAGCCCGCTTCCACCGGGTATTAAAATATGCAAATTAAATGAAGAAATGCTGAATTAATGAATAAGAATTAGGTATCTGGGGGAATTACCTTGAGGTGTAATTCTTTAGGAGATTGGTTTGTAAGGCGTATAATTAAGACAGCGTTGACGGACGAAATTGAAACGGCTGGTTAGAAAATAATAATAAGCCTTTATTGCTGGTTAGATATACATGGATAATTTGATAAAATCACACGTCCTATAATAAAATAAATAAATAATGCTGGACAATTCACACAACATTATCTAGCCCCATGGTAAGCAGAGCTTGTGTTATGGGTACTAGATAACTGATATACATAATATATTACATAGATAGATATTTTTTATTGTACATAGAAAACGACCAGAACACCCGGAACAAATATCTGCAGATCGTACACACAATTGTTCCGAGGCGGGAATCGAACCCGCAACCTCCTGCGTCGCAGGCGGACCTTCGCTCACCGCGCCACATCGGTCGTCATAATAAAATGTTCGATAATTTGCACACATGATATCGACATCGCAAAAACGTATTATTACTTTTTAAACGTTTGCGTTTTATTAACAGAATAGAGGCGAGATGATGAAGTGTGGATTGTCTAACGTTATTTATTTATTATTATGGTGTTATTATTGTCGTAGAAATATTTTTTTCTTATTTTTTGTTAGTGAAGGCTGATGTCTGTAGGCTTCTTGATCCAGTAGGGGCACTGCAAGGCACTAATAAAAATGTGAAATAATAAAAATGTCCTATACATTTAGCGCTTTACAGGGAGGACTGGAACATTGTGAGAGTATTCGTAAGATAATGCGCACAGCCCTAACTAAACAGCTCAAATGTTAACATATTTGTTGGTAAGTATTATGTAACTGTTTAGAAATAGGAACTTGGGTTCTTCGAAACAAGCTGTAGCAAGAAATAAAAGAAACCTCAGAGTGACTCAACAGCTGTGGCGATAATGATGAAACATAACAAAACGAGTTAACAAGGCGACGCTTCTCCGCCAAATATTAAATAATTCGTATTTAAAATCTACGCATATTTATTGAGATCGCTTCTAAGCGATAAAGCCGCCTATTGTACTTGTCACATGTAATGTATTTCATTATGATCTGTATGTGATGTACAATAATGTATTTTTGTATTGTATTGTATTGTATGTATTTATTACATAGTATTTGTCACGGAAAGTGTCCGTAGCCATGTGACGTAGAGGTGCTACGGCGTAGACAATGTCCTTGCAATGTGTCATTAGGTTGCTACGTCGTAGACAATATTAATCTCGGTAGGCATTGTCTACGCAAGTGCTACGTAAAACGTAGTTGCCACGACGACGTAAAAAAAAACAATAATAATTCAACTTGAATCTTTATCGTCTTCAACATAAGTACGAGTTTCCATTAGCAGGATTAATTGCCACCAGCCCCAATATTTCCGGCGCTCGCACAGGGGCGGCCATCAAGTGGCGCGGCGATGCGAATTGATTTGAGGCCGAACTACTTCCGTGATACTTTGTATGAAATGTTGGAAGGAACGGTCGGATAGGGAACATACTTACATCTATCGCCCATACATCATAAAACATTGTATTGTAGAAATATTACAGAGGCGCCTCTATTTTGTAACTATCAACTTGTTGAGCTGAATAGAATGGAAACAATTTGCGCTCATGAAATTGCGTCATTCGATGTAATGTATTACTCGGATCGGCATGCGGGTCGCTTCTCAAATAAATGTTGTTCTTTTTCTCCTTTTCCCGAACGAGTACAGTCACTGATATAAACTTTTCTTACATGAGCTACTTGGCCACGGCCGCACAGCAACATAGTTGATAGTAGATGAAACAAATGTCTTAAAATTCACGCGTATAACCACGCTGCTAACTTTTATTATCTATTTCTGAGGATGTAGCGAGGCAAGGTCTGTTTTCGGATTTCAGATTCTAAACCATGCATGCCATCAAAGCAACTTACTAAAATCCCATAAAAGCAACCAGTCAACCTCTTCTCCATCCTACAGTGCGGACGTAGCCTTACTTATGTTCCACAACAACAAAGGAGAAATTATTGCTAAGAATAACTTGTTTTTATTGGCGACTGTACTCCCCAAATTGCGAAAAGATAAACTAACGGGTAAAGTTCTCTGCTACTTTTATTGCGGTTCTATTTTTGCTACGTGTTCATTCATTCAGAACTCTTACAGGTATTTTTACGAGATGAATTAGTTGAAACTTGGAAAAAATTGCATTAAAGAAGGTAGATAACTCGTTCAAGGGTTTTAATACTATGCCAGGGTGTGGAAACTAGCAGGGTAGGCATGATTAAAACAAGTTGTTTTAAAACAGTGTTTAAAACAGTTTGAAATAAAACTATGTTTTTATTAAGTGTTTCAAAACACGGTTAAAAACAAGTTTTAAACAATGTTTAAAACATGAAGAAAAACAAGGTTTAAAACTACCTTTAATTGCAAATGAATGTGTATAAATACCACAGACAGGCTGTGGTATTTATAAACTGCATAGGTAACTCCCCGCCAGTAAAGTCCCGCAGGGAAAGTCCCTATGTCGGCCGTTTTATACACTGCACACTGCATAGGTAACTCCCCGCCAGTAAAGTCCTGCAGGGAAAGTCCCTATGTCGGCCGTCGAAAGAAAGTAATTCACTGGATTAGTGGTAAAAAATAATTATTGTATTGATTAAAAATAAAAAGAAAATTATTATTATTATTAATCAATACAAAACACTTAACATACACCTTGTATGTAGTGTTGTAGGTAGGTAGAGAACTAGAGAGAGAGCGGGGAATAGGTACCGTATTCCCCGTAATAATTTTTTTAATAATAATTTTTAATAATTAGATTAGAGGTACCGAACCGAGATATG
The DNA here is from genome assembly GCA_943735965.1 of Eupithecia abbreviata. Taxonomy (NCBI): domain Eukaryota; kingdom Metazoa; phylum Arthropoda; class Insecta; order Lepidoptera; family Geometridae; genus Eupithecia; species Eupithecia abbreviata. The sequence goes on from OX030976.1 coordinate 10,579,879, forward strand.
CAACAAAAGTAAATATTTATCGTTCTGTTAATTTTTACTAATGTGAATTAGGAAATAGTTTAGATATGGATTATTTTATTATTCGCTCTAACTGATTTGAAATTGATGCCTTTAAGGTAAAAAGTGAAAAAAAAACCACTAGTTTTAAACATTCTGAACGGTTTGTTTTATAAAATATAAAAAAACTGTTTTTTTTCCAACCCTGGAAACTAGCGATTGTGCAAGCTATACCTATTAAAGGAACATTATTAAATATATCCAAACAAGGACAAATATATCCAAACAAATAAAAGGAACAATTTCATGTTAAGTGAAATTTAAATGAATGATTTTTATAAATTTGGACTTTGACAGCATTGTGCTGGATAGACACCAATGTGTACCCAGTGCTAGTTGTCAGTAAAGACAAGTGGTTTAGCCATCGCCTAAAACAGAATACCTCGCAGGGCACACAAGAGTGGAAGTGTTCGGATATACCCTGCCCACGCTCATTAGCCTGAGGCACATCTTTTATTTACTTGGTTCTATTATCCTAGATAATTTCTGTAAACAAAAAAATTAAAAATCATGTAATATTGTTGGAAAGTATTTTACGACACTTGTATTATCGCACCAGTGCGTGTTACACCACCATGCCTAAGAAAGCAGATTAAGCTGTTTGTCGTGCATCTGACCCCTGTCCTTCTCCATGGTCGTGTCAATCTGCGGTCCTGCCGGATTATGAGAGTGTGCCTCACTATATAGAATCTTTGTTGACTTAAAATATCTTGGAGTCTACGACCGAATATAGCTTATAAGTTTACATAAGCTATATTCGGTCATAGACTCCAAGATATTTTAAATCAACAAAGAGCAGGTACTACGTAACAGGGCAAAAAACTCATTCAGCTCTTTTATAATGGACTTATTTGAGCCACATCAATTTCACGCGCCTTGTCTCGAGCCTAACTGAGCCTACTAAGCTTAGCCTCGTATTGAAACAATAAAGCGCCTGCGCCAGTCAGTAGCAGAATGATCTCTAGCGCGGCTGCCTCTAATCGAGGTCCAGCTTTACATTTTACTTAGAACAGTATCTATAACCACCCATGCGTAGATGGGGTAAACAGAATTTAGGAGTTGAATGTCTGCTCCAAACAGGCTACTTTTAAGTGGACCTTTATCCATCGATTATATTCATTGGGGAGAAAAGGAGGCCCTATCGTCGAGGTTACATTTTTTTTATAATAGGTAATACAGTCAGCTATTGAGTATTACTTTTCTTCTACTGGATTATATATAAAAAAATCACTCATAGACCAGCAGCAGCAAAAAAATCTACAATAAATAGCAAATAAGTTCAAGTTTAAGCTTAAAGTTTAAGTTACTAGCTTCTAGCCAACCGGCTTTGCTCGCGTTATCTCATTACAAAAAAGGCAGATAATTTAAAATCAAATGCCTAGCTAAAAAGAGCTTATAGCAATTCATACAATTGTTTGACATCCGAAAACCGTAACTACCATTTATCGGGTATAAAAAGCCGGCAAAAAAAAATTTAACGAACTGAAAGCATTCGGACAAGCCCTCCCACCAGAGTGGGATAAAGATGGCAAAACTGTTTATTCGAACGTCCTGCTAAAAGTTTAAAACTCTTTTGTAGACATAGTGCGCAGGGTTAGGTGGGATAGTGTTGATTAATTTTGTGCTTTGATCTCAAATTTAGTGCGGAATGGCTTACTCTAGAGGCGTTACAATACCTACAATAATCTAACGCAGTGGCGTGGTAGCAACTTGTGTTAAGCGACTACTTGTGTGGCTGCTAAGTGGTAGCAACGAATAGTAGCCCGTTTGCTCGGACCCTAAATGGAATTTAGTAATATACGCATGGACCGCTTAATTCCCCAAGTTTCTCTGCGGGTTCGGCATTCACGCCATGATGATAAATTACTCTTTAACCTCCAATAAGAATGACTTAACGGTCTTTGTACTGCTTTGTTCACATTTTCAAGGTACCCTATATATAATTTCTGCCTTCAGCAACCATCAACCATTAGTTGAGTAACTCTTTTCAGCTTTAATCACGCGCGAGTATAATATTTCATCGTGAATAAACCGCAGGTTTTCATTTGAATTGCTTTTTGCCCGTGGCTTCGCATACATTTTCTTAGGATAGAAATTAGTATGTATATATGTTACTAGCTTTTTCCCGCGGTCTCACCCGCGTTAAATTAAAAGTTCAGATTGATAAAATATAATATAGCCTATGTTCACTGGGGATAGTGTAGCTTCTAAACGATGAATGAATTTTTCAAATCGGTCCAGTCATTTCGGAGCCTATTCAATACAAACCTAACCACCTAATATTAGTATAGATTACAGATATATAACTAGGTACTACTAGCGCGTGAACAGGTAAAAACATCCATACATAGATCCGAATTTTATTATAAGTTTGAGGTGTATTCGTTTTAATCAAAGATATGATATTTTCCTCATACTCTTACGCCTACTTATATTATAAAGGCGAAAGTTTTAGCGGAGACAACATCAAAACTATTGAATAGATCGAGCTGAATTTTTGGGTAGGTACATAAAGTTTTGGATCCAAAATTCTATACGCACGGGCTTTTTAAATAAATAGTATTTCGCTATTTCACGAGTAGAAACTTGTTTTTTTTTAAAGGTCCAGCTGCGATCACAAATACAATTTAGATGTCGGGTCGGCGCAAAAAATCCGTCTTCGGAAATAAGAGCGCATTTGTAATGTAAGCTCTTATTTTGTTTAGTTCGATTGAAACACAGCCAACGTAAACATGCGTCACAATGCCGCAACGTGTATTCAAAAGTTGCAAAAAAAAAATATTTATTACTTTAATTTAAAAATATAACTAATTATACATTTAGGTACTTACCTCAACTGCGCTTTTATTTACGAAGTCGGCTTTTAGCTTTGATTTTGTATGTGACACGGAATCCAGATAGTATTTGTGATCGCAGGTGTCCAGCGCATAGCCGACAAAGAAACAACAGAGTCATGTGTCCTTGCACCTCCGCCTGAAATTAGCCTTTGTTTGCTGTCACACAGAGCAGACACTGGCGACCTACGCTCACCGCAAGACTCGACGAGAATGTGGACACACAATATAATTACGCTGGTGACACGGTTCCGTATATAAGACCGCATTTTACACTTAAAATTCCGGCATAGATTCTCTAAATGAAGATGGAAAATACATTGCATTATAAGTAAGTGGAGAAACAAACAGAAAAAACCGTTATAATTTTGTTTTAAAAAGCGCTTGCTTGTTGATACATAAGAAGAAATTGTTGGAGAGAGCAAAGCTTAAGTATATTTTTACAAGTTTTTATTGGTTCCACTTGTACGAGTATGTTCATTATGTTTGTTTGTAAAGGAATCTTTGAACGCAATTTTTAAAACTTCAGATTGAACTCGATGTCTCTTTACATTATTGTCAAGGATCGGTGATGAAATCTACTATTCTACAGGCTGTCTTAAACAAGCTTATGTCAAATTTACCGACTTTCCAACTCATATAAAAAGTTATTATAAAAGTAAATACATAAAAAAGTAAGGGGGTGGTCCGCCCCGAGTACCAAGTTCCATACGTGTTCGTAATGAAATGAAATGTTTTATTGCATAACGTGTTCTTGAGTGGAGACCAAGGTAAACGTAGTGTAGGACGCCCTCCGACCAGGTGGGATGACGACCTGCGAAAGACTGCAGGTTGATGCTGGATGCGGCAAGCTGAAGACAGGGCGCTATGGCGCTCATTGGGGGAGGCCCAATGAGGGAGTAGACAAAAGTTATATGAACTGTATAGTGAAAAGCAGTACAATTTTAGCCAGGAATTTAAAGAAAAAGTAAAAAATTACTCAAAAATATTTAGAAAAGTTTGTAATACAGCAAAATCCAATTATATTAGCTCGAAAATTAAAAATAGTGAAAATGTAATAAAATCAACTTGGAAAATAATTAATAGTGAGACTGGAAAGGTCAATACCTACATTAATGATTACAGTTTAAAGATTAATGATTGCTCTATCAAAAATGATGTTGAAGTAGCGCAAGCTTTTGAAAATTTTTTTACTGACATTCCAATCTTTACTACAAAGTGTCTGAAATCTTCTCAAATAATAGCTGAATCATTACTTAAAGAAAATGTACCTAAATGCGATAGTAAATTTATTTTTACCCATGTTGATGAAAATGATATAAAAAAAGCCTTTAAACTTTTAAATATTAAAAAAACTGCAGATCTCTGGGGCATTTCCGTTAAAATTATTAAACCTTTAATTGATACCATTGCACCAGATCTAGCTTTTATATTTAATGAATCCATTGATTGTGGCATATTTCCTGATCTAATGAAACATAGTAAAATAATCCCATTGTTTAAATCGGGTATTAGGTCTGACCCCACTAACTTTAGACCAATATCAGTACTGCCTACATTCAGTAAAGTTTTTGAAAAACTTATTTTACACCAATTGCTTAGACATTTTAATGGCAATGACCTGCTACACTGTAAGCAATTTGGGTTTACTCGTGGCAGGTCAACTACTGATGCCGGTGTAGAGTTGGTATCGCATATTTTTGATGCTTGGGAGAAGTCGCAAGATGCTTTAGGCGTTTTTTGTGACTTGTCAAAAGCATTCGATTGCGTTCATCACGAAACATTAATCAGGAAACTACATCATTATGGAATAAGGGACAGCTCTTTGGATCTTCTTACATCTTACTTGAGTGATAGGATACAAAGAGTTGACATTAATGGGAAACGATCTAAAGGGTCTGTGGTTACAATGGGTGTACCGCAGGGCTCTATCTTGGGTCCTTTCCTATTTTTAGTTTATATTAACGACCTGCCTCATCTTGTAAAGAATGATCATGAGATTGTATTGTTTGCTGATGATACTTCATTAATTTTTAAAATGAATCGACAAAAAACAAATTTCGACGATGTAAATACTGCAATCTCAAAGGTAGTCCATTGGTTTAGTATCAATAATCTTTTGCTTAATGAAACCAAAACAAAATGTATAAGATTTATTCTACCTAATGTAAAACAAGTTAAGGCTGATGTAAACGTAAAAGGAGAAACGGTAGAAATTGTAGACAATACCGTATTCTTAGGAATAACCTTAGATAGTAAACTCCAATGGGGCCCACACATAGATAAGCTATCGAAGAGACTTAGTTCTGCAGCATATGCAGTTAAAAAAATCCGTCAACTTACAGACGTTGATACTTCTCGACTAGTCTATTTCAGCTACTTCCATAGTATTATGTCTTATGGCATACTATTGTGGGGGAACGCTGCAGATATAAACACCATTTTTGTGTTGCAGAAGAGGGCTGTTCGTGCGATCTATAATATGGGTCCCAGAGAATCCCTACGTAATAAATTCAAAGAAATAAACATAATGACAGTACCATGTCAATATATTTATGAAAACTTGTTGTACACTCATAAAAACATCAATCGATTCATTAAAAAAAGCGATATACATAATGTAAATACTAGAAATAAGAATAAACTCGCTGTTCCCACAACTAGACTACATAAGATAAGTGCATCTTTTAAAGGGCAATGTATACGCTTCTACAACAAAACTCCAAGTGAGTTGCAAAAATTATCAATAAATAAATTTAAAAAAATTGTGAAGCATATTCTTTGTAAAAAGGCTTATTACAAAATATCAGATTATCTAGAAGATAAAAAAGCTTGGAACGAGTTTTGCTCCAACTCAAAATCTAACAAATTACAGATAAGCAAATCATATGTACTAGACACATAAGTTATGAACATACTAGTGGTTTCTTCTCACTTCTTCCACTGGTGGACAAAAAATTGAAGTGAACAACAATACATATAATAATGAATAGTATAAAATATGACTTGTCTAAGTGCTTATTTGTAAGCCTAAAGAAATAAACTTTCATTTCATTTCATTTCATTTCATTTCATGTCCAGCAGTGGACTGCTATAAGCTGATGATGATGATGATTGCATAGAAACATGGTCAAATAAATCATTTTTCTATATTTAACAAATAGTTAGGTACTAACTAAACCTATAGATACATTGATTGAATTGTCTAGCCCTAGATATCTACGCTAGGCTTGTAAAGCCTGTGTTCTAGACATCTATGCCATCCCTCATTACATTGCCCTCATTACTGTTAGCGAATTACCACTACACCCGTATTATTTAAAAACAAAGATTGTCAAAATAAATGGCATTGATAATACAAAAGTCATAACGGGATATATACCATTATTTAATTGTTGAGTTCATGTTAAATATCCCGTTATAAATAACTTTTGTGTTAATAACCAGTTAAAACTTTCAAAATGTATTAATAGTAGCAATAGAAAGCCTTTGTTAATAGATTCCTATAGCTTTGACTAGATATTGCGAGTAATAACAAAATGTTTTCAATTTCCCGTGTCCCCTGCCTGCATTGTTATGAACGGTGGGTAAATAAATAGCGGCGGAAATAACGACCGAGAAACAAAAGCTAGAGAGGAAATCACAGGGAAATACCCTGGGACTGGCTGGGACTCTACAAAACGTAATAATGCGCGATCTGTTTCAATATCTATCTATATTTGTAATATTAAATAAACCTTGGTTATTCCATTTGGGATGACTTCCAAGGACAAGTGTTTTTTTTTTTTTTTATTACAGCATTATCTAGCCCCATGGTAAGCAAAGCTTGTGTTATGGGTGCTAGATAACTGATATACATAATACAATACATTACATTGATAGTTATTTTTTATTATACATAGAAAACGACCAGAACACCCGGAACAAATATCTGCAGATCGTACACACAATTGTTCCGAGGCGGGAATCGAACCCGCAACCTCCTGCGTCGCAGGCGGACCGGGCCACATCGGTCGTCTTTCCAGTAAGTCTCATTGTAAAACAGATTAAATGGCGAGACTGACTAGTCGCGATTTAGATTATGGAAAATTTTAACGCAAAAGGTCTCGTAGACGGCGCACTTGGTAAACGATGGTTCCATTAGATGGGTGATATAGATTGGCAATAAATTAAAGTCCAGCGAAATTTGAAGCCCATAAATGAACGAAAGTAGTGATTTTGACTCATTTTCATTTGAGGGCTTTGGTTTTGGCTGGGACTGGTAATTAAGGAAATACATAAATGAACGAAAGTAGTGATTATGACTCATTTTCATTTGAGGGCTTTGGTTTTGGCTGGGACTGGTAATTAAGGAAATATCATATCACTCATCCTATAGATTCATCGTTTACCTAGTGTGCCGTCCACGAAGCTGTTTACATTTACATTTTTTGACAAAGGAATAACACAATACGATAGATCCATCGACTTAGATCCAATTTCACTGTTTCCTGCATTACTAAGATCAACAAAACCAAGTTTAGTGTGATCGAATTAAAATCTCGGATCCTATTGTGTGATATGACAGCACTTGAACCAGATCAACTTTATGTCGATAAAATGCGCTGAACTCGTTTAAAGCGCTAAACTGAGTTTGTCTTATATTGAACGCGTTCAATAGCGGAGATGAAATTGGAGCTTAGTGTAATCCCACCGCAGAACCCAGAAGACCAGGCCTTCTCAATCAGCAGTTATTTCAGGCTAGTATATTATATATATGCCTCCTCATCGGTTTCGATGACGGCGACCATAGACATCACGGATTCGCTAGACCGAACTTGGTCTTGAATACCCGACGCCACGTATGGCAGTAGAGTAGGCCCGATGAGTTATACATACGAGTATGTATACGTGTGACGGCTTAGGTCTCTGATTTCGTATCTGGCGTCTTGCGAATTTTTTTTCAGGCTAGTAGAATAGCCGTAAAAAATAGGTATTAGAAAAAAATGCGATCCTCAGTTCTAAGCAAACGACAGAGGAGGAATCGTGAAACATTCACGGCACCTCCGTTTTTCCATATTTAGTTAAGTACAGTGGTACCTTGGACAACCTGTAGGTCTGCCCGTCCTATGAAAGGGTAGACAAGAACGATAACAGTCAATTCGTGCTTTCATCTGCATCGTATTGTTTCCACAAATAGCTCACTATAGGGAGGGACCCGACTCTGGGACAAACATTTGATACAATCAGATCAACTATGACAAACGAGCGGTAAAATAAGACCTGGGTAACTCATCACGATCCATAACACTAAAGTCATTTAAAACGGGATATTTACCATGATTAGATTTTTGAGTTTTCCAATATTTCGGCACAGTTTCATGCGCCATGATCACGGAATAACGAATATGTTATTCCGTGATCATGGCTATCATGGTTATTAATAACCATGATAGTTTCAGAAGTTTTACGATCCATAACATTGATGAAGTTATTTAAATTACGATTCCCGCCTCGGGACAATTGTTTGAATGTACGATCTGCAGATTATTTGTTCCGGGGGTCGTTTTTCTGTGTATAGTTAAAACTATATAAACACAATATTTATACTGTTGGTGTATAATATAAATATTGTTATGTATAAATAATCTAGTACCCATAACACAAGCTGCTTAGCAATATCTTTAGTAATATCTAGCCCCAAGGCTAGATATTACTAAAGAAAAATTACTGTGTGAATTAATAATAATAAATAATAATAATAATAATGCTGGACAATTCACACAGCATTATCTAGCCCCATGGTAAGCAGAGCTTGTGTTATGGGTACTAGATAACTGATATACATAATACAATACATTACATAGATAGATATTTTTTATTATACATAGAAAACGACCAGAACACCCGAAACAAATATCTGCAGATCATACACGCATTTGTTCCGAGGCGGGAATCGAACCCGCAACCTCATGCGTCGCAGGCGGACCTTCGCCCACCGCGCCACATCGGTCGTCAAATTAAAAATTGTCCAGCATTATTTATTTATTTATTATTTATAATAGGTTAGAGAATTTTTCATATTGCGTCAGAGTTGGAGCCCTGTTCTAATTAACCAACAGTTGGACTACACCGACGCGGCTCAGCGCGTCCAATCATACTATCTGAAGTGAGAGGCCGATGGATAGTGCTTATCTGCCACTATAACTTGACCCCAGCAACGAATTGGTTTCTATTCCTACTATACTTTTTATTTACCGTACTTAGAACACGTTTACTTAATATCTGGTGCTTTGAAACCTTAAAACAGGTTTATTGTAACAACATATACAACATCTGTTTCAGACAACTCGAGAAAAATAGCGATATTCATTTCATTTTTGGTCCAAACATTTGTCCCAAAGGCGGGAGAATCGAACGCGCAACCAATGCGTCGCAGGTTTAAATGCAGAATAATTAAAATAGAGCATAAAAAGTACTAGTACTTGCATATTTGTATAATCTCACCGTGAGACGACAAATGCATCATCGAACGATCAACTTTTTCCATTTCTAATTTTGTATCCCGACAAATCGCAGCACTCGATCGCGTGTTGGTACAAATACCAACACTTTCCATCTCAAGTCCCCAATCTCTTAAATTTATTTCCCTACATTATCATTCCACTCTACATTGTCATATTTGTTCCACAAAGGAATAGCTTTAATATTTCCTGTCTATTATCTCTGGCATCATATTGCCTTTCATATCCGAGGAATTTATGTTCTTCAGGGTTCAAAAAGTCCGACATCGTTGGGAAACGCGAGTCCGCAAGAAAAACGACTAAGTGCTGTTTATTCTGGAAACGAAAAACCTCGTGTTATTCTAAGAGTAGCTTCAAATATTATTATTTGAACGTGTACTTTTTATTATAATATTGACTTTTTCTAAACGTGCGTCCATTCACAAGTTGAAAAATTTCATGTTCCTACTCAGAAAGTTATTTTTAGTATTTACTCTTAAAAATTAGATAATCTTCTCCACTAAAGAATGTTGTTCTGATTAATAATTCTAGCAAGAACCTAGGTAACAGAAAATCAAATTTGATTTGTTCTACGAATTCCTTAGTTGTAAACTGTTTTAGAAGTTTTTCGGGATACTACTAAACCCTCGGTTTTTTTTAAATAATTAATGGACCTTCGAAAAATTTCTTTATTTATTTACAAACGTACCTCTATTTTTACGGGAAACCCAATGCAATAGAGTAACCATATTTAAATTTAATATAATGAAATAATTATATAATACAGAAAAACAACACAAAATCATAGTCAACCTTACTTTAACTTTACATTACAAAATCATAATTTAGAAATCACAAATCATATCCATTTCAATAAACAATAAAATTAATAAAATAAGTATATTATCGATAGTAAAAAATTAAAAATTCAGTCTAACTGCGATAATACGGATTTACACAACTAACGATTACATAAAATAAACATTGAAGCTTTTTGGAACTCGCTCTGGGAACAGGAGAAAAGATAAAGGAAAAAGAACCTTAAGAAGTAATTTTTTTATGGGATCACCTCTGGGTCATCCCTATACAACTGCAATAGGATAATCCACGTCATCGGTCCGAAATGACGGAAAAATCGACAAACATAAAAAATCTTGTATGTATATTTTCTTTTGTTCTTTCGCCGAACTACAATGACCAACGTTCCACCTTTTTTAAATCAGTTAAAAGATTCAAAGAATGGCAGGTGTTAGGTGTGATTGATCATAAATGCCCCAACGCCTGTTACCATAGCGTAGACCGTAGAGGGGACTGGATACTACGCCGTAGACTTTGTCTACAGTCTACGGCGTAGAGGCTGGAAGCTACGGCGTAGAGGCTGGATGCTACGACGTAGACGCTGGATGCTACGCCGTAGGGGCCAGATGCTATGCCGCCGCAGGCTCCCTTCCCTTACTTATTTAGGAACATTTTCATGTGTTTCCGTCCGTTTGTAATTTAAATAAAAATACCTAAATATTTTGATGAGTTCTAAGAATATACAGGAAATTAATAACGAATTGTATGTTTCAGTGAATCAAATCAAAAGCGGATCTAGGTGAGTGAAGGAATGGGTAGTGTGCACGCTTTTAGCACGCTTGTAACGAAACCGATGCTAGTCTAGACTTCCAGATATTTTTTAAGAGAAAAGTCTTATTAGAGGTCTGAGCACCAAAGCAAGCCATTCGAGAAAGCTCTAGATTTATTCTGACCACAACAAAGATGTTGAAGGTTCAATGTCAGCTTTATTAAAGAAAAACATGTGTGATTTTAAAGTGTGCTGTTTATGTTGTGTTTTTGTGTGTGTGTGTGGTTTGGCCTTAGTATGGGGACACGAGTATACTTAGTTCCTATAATTTAGTATCCGTCATCCTGATTATTGGAATGCAATACCGGCAAAAACTGTCAAAAAACAGAAAATGTGTGGAACATCATTACAAAAAGGTCATAATGACCCGCACACATTGTTAATCGTATACCGACCGTTCTGAATTCAGGTAAAAATTCCTGAAACTCCCCAGGTATAATATGAGCCTAAAGCTGGCCACACATTGGCTACTGTGATTAAACGCGAGTATAGGCCATACCACTAACAGCTGTTCGGTAACTAAAGTGGCAGAAATGTGGTATTCACCGCCCAGCCTCTGAGGAGTGGGGAGGTGAAGAAAGACTTGTGCGCAATGGACAATGAAAGTGTTAAGTAATTAAACGGCACTACTACCTTTCTTTCCTTAATGCTATATTAGCTAATGTCTGATCAGACTAATCTGTTTGTTATGTCATAGGTACTTTGACTAGAGCTGTAATAAGATTTTTTGCGGTGAGGATAAAGGTGACAGTAATCATAAGCAATTGAGCGCTAAATGTAGAGATAAAAACACATTGTTGCGTCGTGAATTCGTGACAGAAGGATATCGGTTCTATACAATTAATATAGTAAGAAATACATTATTTCTTATGATTGTCTTCCCACAAAGGAATAATGTGTTTCTAATCATGCTAAATGCCTGAAACCGATAACCTTTTCTCACGATTTTTTGACTCACGATAATTTACCTACATGTTTCAAATATAAGACTTTTCAGCCATCTCACATATCTTGGTGGATGTTTAACAGTAGGGGCCTGTTGGTGAATTCAGATGACCTAATCGTGAGTGTTTCACCCATACTATTTTCTCCATTCATTAGCTTAATTTTGATTACGAATAAAAGCAAAAGAAAATTAGTCAATGAGTAGGCAATAAGCAGCAGTACTTAGGCCAGAGTTCACCAAAAGATGGTAACCAAAATTTTAAACAGTTGTTTTGAAGTTTTTGAAATAAGTTTTCATATACCTACCCTGCACGTTATACGTTAAAGTTAACCGACCCGCGACGAAGCTGCCTAATTGTTCGATTATCTTTTGGTGAACACCAGCCTTACTGATAAATACAAACACGAATACTTACGTCTGAATCAACCAGCAGCGCGGGTTTAACTATAGCATGACTACGGAAGCATCGGAAACTAGTGGCAGGTACGCAACAACGCAGCATGGCCTAATTATTTCCTAGCGACTAGGTAATGCGCTATCACCATTACAACTTTTGGAACCTGGTGAACTGGAAATGGCTCTGCCATTTTAATTAACGCCTAAATACCTGAAGCTACATAATTCACACAGCTTTGTCTAGTCTAGTATTATAATTTTTGTGTATAATTTCCCTATAATCCTACTAATATTATAAACACGAAAGTTTGTATACTTAGGTGTACCTTTATGTGTATTTGTTACGCTTGCACGCAAAAACTACTGATACCTACTACGGATAGAACGGAAATTTTACATACAGGTAGGTCCAGGCTCGGAATAAAACAGGCTACTTTATATCTCGTAAATCAGTTCCCATGGGATAGAGCGAACCTTAAAATTAAAACGTTTCCACAGAAGCAACATGTGCGAATTCGCGGGCAGAAACTAGTAGTGCAATAACTTAAATCACCTTTATTATGTTCAGAAATTGATGTTCTATCTTAGTTTGTTGAAACAATTGGTATTAGGTACTTAGGTAACGCACCAAAATATTATCCCGCTAGGTAGGTAGATAGGTACTGCTTACTACAGGTCTTTACACCCACTAGACCTATAAGTTGTATTTCCGACGAATGTTTATTTTTTTGTCCATAAAACTGTGGAATGCCCTACCCATTTCGATTCGACAAGCTCTGTCTCTCCCTATATTCAAACATATGGTCTATGAACATTTCCTTAACTCAGCATCAAACTGTTAATTTATATGCATCATACCTATATTATATATTTATATGTGTATTTTATATTTATATTATATGTTTATGTTTGTATTTATACTTATAGATATCAATATGTATATGTATATGTCCCAATTAAATATTATTCTATATAACACGCCACCGTCTATACTTGTTCTAACTCTTCATGTCCATCCAAAGGTTGCCTGGCAGAGATCGCTTTAAGCGATAAGGCCGCCCATTGTTTATTTGTCTTTTTCCTGTCCAGTGTATCTGTTTATATGGTGTGCAATAAAGAATTATTGTATTGTATTGTTTACAATGTACAATAACGCAATTTTTTTTTATCACAGATCCTTATGCTAAGTTGTAGTGCCTACGTCTACCAACGTAAGGTGGCTGTGGAGTCCTATGTACTTACACGTAGGTAGCTGGCACTCTCACCGCGTTGACCGAGTTATCAGAGCTGATTTAAAAGTAAGAGTGGGGGAGTCGTGTCGTGTCTATGTGGGGATGCGAATATTGCAGCAGTTTGATAGGTAGGTACCGCTGGACAAAACAGCTTCTGGACGAAATGATACCTAATTATAGGCAGATATCCGAAAACCTGTAGGTATGTCAAATGTCGTGGCAGTACAAATGAAGAAGCTGATACCCTTACTCTGTTGTGTTCCGTAGGTTGAAACTTACGACATCGACGGGGCCAGTTGCAGCGGTCGATTCTCACGCCGCGACGGACACGGCAATCGTAACCGCCTAATTTTTTTTAATGCACAATTTTGATAAACATTTAGAAATTTCGAATGCAGTTACCCTGATTTCTACCACTCCAAGTTGACCCTACTACATTAGCTAGTTCTTAGAGAAAGGGATATTTTCGAGTCCTCAGTTTATAGCTCCCAGGTCGCCGACTGGGGTAAGCCGTGTTCATTGTTCCAATCCAGTGGACATTCATCAGTCGTGGTCTGCCCGCGATACAGAACGGCTGAAAATAAGCCCGGCTAATATATAAGTGCTTAAAATGCGAGCAATTGGGACTTTTTCAGCATAATGCACTAGTCCTAGCCATGCTAAAAATGTGAAAGTTGAGTGAACTTTTCAAAAAAGTTGAACTTTTGACTCTAGTGTAGAGTAGACTTAAGTGGTAACGCGAAAGTGATATCCTTCTGTGTACACAACACTAAATTCAAATGTGGAAAATAAGGTTGAAACTTAAACAAGACCAAACCAGTGATCAGAGTTTTATTTGAATATCAAAAACAAACAACCAAGTGGATTTTATAAAGTTCAAGGCCCAAAGTCTTAGACAAGATTACAGATAAGGTTTATGTCATTATAGTGCATCAGCCCTCACACTCAAGGGAATCTCTAAGAAATTTAATAAGCTTATTTTTTTTTCATTTAGGCGGGATTTCAACCCAAGAAACCTATGTTACAACCTATGCTATAGGTTACAGCTCACAAGCGCACAGGAATCAGTTTCTCAGCAGGTAGAAACTTCACTAAGCAATCAGTACAATAGTCTGTGCCAGCATTGTCGGTCCATCTAGCACCAAGGAACCCTTTTTTCTGGCACCCAACACACATAGTATTAGTTTGAAACACAGGTCCTGTTTCATCCAACAACCGCTGCTCTTTAGCTGACTTCAACAACTCCACAATAAGCTTATTACTATTCTTAGTTTCCATTACATCGTAGTTGTCTCCGATCTCATATGGATCCTCCATAGTAACTGGGACATGAAGCTGAGGAAAAAAGGTTGATTTCTTGTACTTGATTGCTTTGTTGTGTTGTCTTTGTGCTCGTTTTGGAATTCTACCAGGTATTGGAAGACCTTCTTTACCTAATTTTGCAAAATACTTTTGTATCCTACTCATGACTTGGACAACATTCCGAGTGCCCAAAGCATCAGCTATTTTCTTAAATCTTCTCTTCTCAATGGGTTCTTCAGGGTAAATGAGAAGCAGTTCTTCAAGTCGCTTCTGCTCCTCGCATGACCAGAGCTGATTGAATGTTTCTGGTTTGTTATCAGTGAATTTCCTGCCTCTGACAATAAAATCATAGTTGGTTTTAGTTTTCACATCATTCATTTCATTTTCCAATGATGAATCAATACCATAACTATGCCAGTTAATGTCGGGTAGAGCATCTATTGTCTGTTTTGGTGGAAAACTTGTGTTACCTGATTTGAGATTATCAATAAAAGATAAAGGGTCATCTAATGCATTTCTTTTAGCGTCAGCCAAATCCTCTATGTCCTTCAAAGCATTTACTCTCTGTGCTTCTAATTTCACAATGTATTTGAGTAAATTACAATAGTCTTTGTTGCCTCTCAGTGCTACATGGTCAGTCTCGAAAGCAAACTCGTCATTAGGTTCCATTTCCAAAACGTCTAGCCCTTCCGAGTTTTCCATTGGATCATCTTCCATCATTGCTGTAAGTGAAAAATTCGAAATATGAATGTGACAGCCGGAATAAAATTACCAAATAGTCCAAAGAGACTTAGTGTAAAGCTAAGGAACAAACTAAACAGCGTTCAACACAAGAAATGCAAACCTGAGAACAGGAGTTCCTCACTGGAAGGATGGTCCGGTCGGTGAGTAAATAATGATTTTCTTCCGAATATTTTATTAGCTAACGTGGTGACCTTAAGTGGCCCATACAGCGAGAGTTTTGTTTATTTGATAGGTAGTTTTTCGGCAAAATTTGCAAAAGAAACGATTCCAATGAAAACCTTCTGTTCGAAAAACAAACAAAACAACTTTAACTTCTTTTATTAAATAAATGGCTCTGCGCTGCGTGCGATGCGCCTGGTTTGACACAACACAATTTCCCCAGTTCAAACTTCAAAATCAATAGACGTGACAGTGACATGATATATAATCTGTCTCTGAAACTAACCCTTGGCCACAAGACCTGTACTGCCCTCTGTACGATTTCATTGTAACTACATGAGCGGCCGAAAGGCAAAATTATGTTAGGTACTTTTTCTCAAACGTTTACTAGAGGGCGCTTAAACAATTACATTTACTAAATATGCCGATAGATGGCGCTACTCACCATGAGCTCACCAGAGTAGATGGATTTTTATGTCATCTAGCACCAAGTCCTGCTTAATTTGAGGCTAGATGATGCTGTATGGATTGTATATCATTATTTATTATTTTATTTATTTAGATACTCATGGTACCCCACAATTTTTACGTGCGGGGTTTTACTACAAATGGATATTTTTAACTTCTACTATTTGCTTAAAAGGAAGTACATAGTTGATGATTGATTATACATATAGGTACATAATAATGCATAGAAAATTACAATAAAAAAATATAAACAAAAGTAGGTAATAAATAAAACAGTTGATTATCATTTTACCTATCTATTTATTGAATAAACAAAAACCAAGATCACAGAACTATGTACATATAATGAGAAAGACAACATCAAAGGCTGACCCCATCTGAGAACTCAATCTATCAAAGTGAGAAAAACATGTTGATTTTATGTTTTCTTATGCGATACTTATTCAATTTATTCCCACTCAACCCAATCTAGGTAGTTGTAGGTGAGGTATCTATGTAGGTATGTTATCGAAATCCCCAACTTTGTGAAGCAAGAAATTATCAAAGTACCTACCTAAATCTTAAAATCGAAAAGAAAAACTCACTCACTTGGTATCTTTTAGGTTGCCCTATCCAGAGTACGTAATGTAGTTGCGTATACTTTCACCTACTGACCGGAGCGAAGACCCAGCTAGATACAGGAAACGAATAAAGCGACCGTTGCCCTTTCAGCATTTTTGGCAGCTAAGTCTTTCTACTTTTACGGGCCTTTTTCACCACACTAACCTAACCTAACTGAACTCAGATTAAACGTGATAAAAATTATTGTAAAAACATAAGTATTGTTTTGACGTCCCTACGCGCGCTGGTTTGGTTAGTTTTTTATGGAATCGTTTTTATGATCTAAACACAGATTACAGAACGTCCAGGCAGACTCGTCAAGATTAGATAGAATAGGTTGAAATTAAACGACAGTAGGGTAATTTGCATCAGTTGGTCTACCTATGGTCAGGCGTTCGACGAAGTGACTTGACGTGACATGCTGAATTCAAAAATATTTCATAAGATTACGCCGCCATTTTGTGTCATTTACATATACCTACATAAACACATTCAGCTTGGCATAAAAAGAAAAAAAGGGAATCACATTTAAAGATCTATCTACTTGTTCAAAAAATTTGAGTTTCTTACACTCATATTCGTCGATTTTGTGATATACAATACAATACAAAGATACTTTATTGTACACCAGTTACAGATTATTATAAAAGATATCACATGATACAAGTACAATGGGCGGCCTTATATAGATAGAGGATATAGTATTAGGCCAACACTAGCAAAATATCACATTCACATCACACTACTTTCTGTTTTATAAATCACGCACATACATTTTTTTACATTGTAAACCGCTTTATTAGAAATCTGTTAAGGCTTGAAAGGCGTTTTTAGAATGTGCAACAAATGCAGACAACCATTAAAGAAAATGAATGTACATACATATGATGAAGATTACTTTGAAATCCCGCTCAAAAACGATGATCAAATTCAGGGCGTCCCACGGCTACGCCACATAGAGGGAAAGTATCCTAAATATTAATAAAAAATTGACTGAAAGTAAACTTTTGTTGCCACACATTCAGCTTTAAGATATAAATAAACATAATTTAATAAACAAAATTAAATTACCAAATAAATAAAGTTATTAGCAGTTAAGAGCTATGCTCGGAGTTTCTCTGAAGGATAGGATTCGTAACGAATACATCCGACAGAGAACCAAGGTTATCGACATAGTTCAAAGAATTAGCAAGCTGAAGTGGCAGTAGGCCGGCCATATCTCGCGAAGAACCGACGGCCGATGGGGCAAACGTGTTCTTGAGTGGAGACCACGACTCGGTAAACGTAGTGTAGACTGCAGGTAGATGCTGGATGCGGCAAGCTGAAGACAGGGCCCTATGGCGCTCATTGGGGGAGGCCTATGTCCAGCAGTGGACTGATATAGGCTGAGGATGATGATGATGATGATTAGCAGTTGAAACTAATTGTACCAATACCTACCACTAAAAGTCAAGGCACCAATACACAGAGTCACACCAGAATATTTTATCGTCTAGACGTTACAATGAATTACAGCTAAGTACCTACCTACACATTTTAATTTCCTCCCCTCTCCCAAGGGAACCGTTCTGAATTCCGGGATAAAAAGTACCTATACCATGTTCTTTATCGTAGTATGAACTCAAATCATGCCAAGTTTCATTCTCGCGTGAGACACTCGAGTTAAAAATAAGGTCCGGTTTATCCTTTCGGGAAGTATAATGGGACAGAAAAACGTACAGATTGACCCCCTAAACACGCGTTAATTTGCGTCTAGGGCTAAATATAATAGGTTTTTTTTTCAAATTATACTGAACTTGTATACCTGATACCATAATGATAGTTTTCAATTAGTGCGTCCCACACATTCTGAACTACGGAGCTTAGACGTGGACACCCACGGTAGGGCTGGTCCACCTGTTCAAAGACGCTCAGCGAGCTATGGAAAGAGCTATGCTCAGAGTGCCTCGAGAGGAAGAATAGAGCGTTTATAAAATAAATTCAAAATATCTACAATATACGGAGTTGGAACTGTTACAGTCTATTAAAAGTATATATGATACTCCACATTCTATAAAGCTTTTTTTAAATCTAAATTCATGCATGATCATTATACCTAATAGGTAACGAGAGATTAGGTTGATACCAAAGTACTAACTTAGTAGTATGTACAAAGCTAGCTAGGCGCCTACTCTAAAATAATAAGTCCGTCTAGGTATTAGCAAAAAATAGATTCTATTCTATTTCTCGACAGAAGAATAAATAGCTGAGACATCTGATCAGCTGGAAGGCACGTATTTCATTTGCAACAGTTTGCTGCAAGCAAAGCAATCTCTTGAACAGCATATTTTATTTTATATAGAAACATTGTAACAAATCAATCCTCAAACTTGAAATCGGTTTAGCAATAAAATGGTTAACCAAATGTTTTAGAAAAACCAAAGTGGTTTGTTTTTTAATAATTGAGCTTAAAAAATGGGGTTAACTTTTACTATAACATGAACAGTGACGTCATTAAATTTTCTTTCACACATCGCTGAAGCTTTCTAGAAATTAATTATGTTGACCAAAGACGCTACAATTGCTACAAATGTTGAGGTAGGTGCAAGAGGTCACGTTCGTAGGTGATGCTACGAACGGCTACGGCACTGCTACGGCGTAGCGGCGTAGAGCCTCGCTCGCGCTCAGTCGACTCCGAACCCTCGTGCAGCCGCGTCTCGCCACGACCCGACGCGCGAACGCAAGCGGGAAACTTCTAAATAAACAATTCCTTCAAAAGTACTACACCTTCAAAAAAATCGAAAACATTCTCAGTAACTATTCTAAAGTCTTTTTTGAAGTGTTCCACCAGGCTTGCCGATCAGGCTCCGCTTCGCGTGATGTAACGTATTTGCCCCATTTACTAATGTGATTGTTTCTTGTAAACCAGACTCAACACCGCGACTCTCGCTGATAAGCGGGGGTGATTTAATTTGTATTGGACTCACGTTGCGTGTCGACAGTTTAATTAAAACAATCATAAATCGCGTTGTAAAGTTTTGTTTTGTGTCCGTCTGACATAGCCGTAAGTCATAAACTTCGTGGTAGATTTACAGCACTAGCTAGCCTATGCACTGAACTCAGTCGGTTAAAAATTCAAGGCACAGCAGTAATACGAGAGTGCTTTCTCTACCGTTCCAGGAAAGGTTTTTGAATCACGTTCCATTTTCTGCAGCGAATAGAATAGTGGAGTTACCAGTGTGAAATTAGAATCAATCAGCACAGTATAGCTACAGATGCCAAGCAGTAGCGTAGGTCTCGCTGGTTCATCTGGTCGGGCGGATGGTGTGCGATGGTGGCGCGATGCTGTGCCTGGAGTCGCTAATGGCGCGGTGGCGCGGAGAGAGGGGGGAGCGGGCGGCGGCGGCGCGGGTGGAGAGGGAGCAGAGAGCTCGCTCGAGGAGTCTCTGCTCCTCCGTGGGGGAGGGGAGTCTGCTGCAGCTGCTTCATCGCCGAGCCAGCAGCGCTATGTAAGTTACTCATACCCACCAAGAAAACTAACTCCTGCTCTTTGTAGGTTGATGGGACGCAATCACATGCGCCCATAAGTTATGGCCATATAGCCAAGAGGTCAATAAGTATATAAGGATTGCCATTTTTGGCGCTGTTTGGGGGAGTCCTTGTTCCAACAGTGACGTAAGTATTATGGGCTCAAAGGTATAATGAATGTTTACACAGAACTAGATATTTCTTCTCCCCGTCAGTAGGTCATCTCAACATGGTCAGAAACTATGGATTTGCTTACTACTACTTGGGGATGACGAAATGACTGAGGATCTGGAAGGATCTAAATTTCCAGAGTCCCGTGAATGAAACCTTTAAAACAGCGGCAACATTGGTGCATAAGTTTGTTATCTATGGCTACACTTTTGGTGTACCTAAAGCTAAAGAGAAATCCAAAGCAAATGAACAGGTTTCAAATGAAAACTGTTAAAAATTCTCCCGGAAACGCAAACTTTATTACATAAGGTAGATGAACATGTAGACTCCCAGGTACCTACTAGTAGGTACTCATAGTAATTGAAATTAACGATATCGCTTCCTTGTTTCTGAGAATACCCTTGAACTAGTCGATACAACATAGAAGCCTTATAGTATATAGCCTCGTGATCGTTGGTTAAACGTTCTCATATTTCTTACCTAAGCCGTAACAGGATTCAAACAATTTACCCAACACATTAAGCACTTATTAAGCACGTCAAATCGTATTAGGATCTCGTAATAACATAATTTGAGGCAGCACCACTCAAACATGTCTTTACTCAAATTACTCAAGCGAAGCTGGCAAGCGTTTAGATATATAATTAACTTACACTGTGAATTCCGCTAGGGTTTGTGTAGACGAGATACTTGCCAGTGCAAACTATGTACCTATTCACATAATTACAATGATTGAAAGTGTAACCCTAAATGAATGGGGTAAAAAAGTATTAAAAACCCAAAATTCTTTCAATAGGTTACAGAGTTGAATTGGTTTTTGAAGGGGTTACCCTTAAAAGTGAGTTATTCATTGAAACAATCACATTTTGTTATCAAAAATAAATAATAATAATCCGAAGTAAATAGATTACGTAAATATATATTTATGTAATGTAGTATATCAGTCATCATAACACAAGCTCTGCTTAGTTTGGCGCTAGATGATGCTGTGTTGATGGTCCAGCCTTCTTTCTTTTTATTCTCTCGATATTCTCAATTCGGAGGAGGTGGTTCATAGAGCAATACATACATACTCTTACCTCATTGTGACGGATTGGGTCCCACATAGGTCCTTTATTTGTATAACAGCGTCTATCAGGATCTGGATCAGGTCACTCATGCTAGATACCAGTAATTTGACTTTTGAAACTATTATGGTTATCAACACTAAAGTCATTTAAAACGGAACACGGTTAACGGTCATAGCGGAACATCTTCTCGAGTTTGGTTCAAACCACTGGATCGAGTTGCACAATCCACAAGTAATCTCAACAGAGCGACACTACATACCAAGAATGGTACAGGAGGCCATTGAGATTACGAAACATAGGAACTTCAACCGAGAAGATGGCTTCCAATTATCGGGAACCTGGAACCCTGTTGTGGGAATGTGCAAAAACCGAAGAAGTGATGTACCAACCGCGTCGCGTTCTGATACCGTTAGTGTTGTGTGTCGTGATCGAGCTGCGTTCGATAATAATGAAACCGGTGGTAGTGGTAACGTTCGTAGCAAAAGACAAAAAATGAGGGTAGATCGGTATGTCTGCCCATAAAAACTTACTCGCAGTTGCAGTGCCTTCAGTTATTCCGTGATCATGGCGCATGAAACTGTGCCGAAATATTGGATAACTCAAAAATCAAATCATGGTAAATATCTCGTTTTAAATGACTTTACCAGTAATTTGATTTGGTATCAGCAGCGCAAAGAGATTCTTACAATCCATTCCCCATTGAAGTAACATTTCACAATGCCCCTGCAGGAAGGTCTGCTTCAGGTCGAGAGGAAAACAAGGCCAAACAAACTTTTCAAACATTGTCTTTTTTAACTTTTTAAACAATCCTCGACCGTTCTAATTCAGAGTTCTGGACTGGGTCACAACGTTTTTTTAATTAATTAACGTGGAAGGATTTTTTTTACAGAAATAGGTAATGCGTTTACAAAGTAACTAGGTACCTACCTACTTATTGCAATTTACGACTTGTACTTCCGCAAATAACTGTACATAAACTAGTACCTATCACAGAAAAAAGACAAAAAAGGCCCTCTCTGGCCCCCGACCAGGGCCGGAAAGAAATTTATTGAGAAGAAGTTTATGATCTACTCGACTCTTAACTTTGTGATTTCAAACATATGTTTTGTATAGGCTAGGAATAAAATTGGTCTAATCGGTGGTTTTTATACAGCTTTGTATAAACATTTTGATAAGTGGCTCGTTAGCGCTGACCCAAAAGCAATTAAAACGTTCATTCGACGCTAATCCTGAAACGCTTATCCGGGTAATTAGCAATCCAATTATTATATCGAGCGGCAAAAAGTGCGCATCATGACTTCACAATCGGAATAATTTCACAGCTGACCTAAAAACAAATGAAAACTGCTCTCTATTCCATTCCATATTCGGTCCAATAACAAACCACTGGCGTTCTTGCCAGTGCTGGTAGTGGCAGAAACCCCAGATTTTTGCTTTAAATTAACCTGTAAACCACTTTTGCACATATTTTAGCGCCTCACTTATCTAAGTTTACTTCTTAACTGAACGTTTTAGAACAACACGAAGAAGTTAACCGTCAGCCACCGATTCCCGAGAGGGATTGGTACGGTGCTGGGCAAGTCTAATATATTTTATGAATTGGCCACTGACCACAGCAAGTTTTGTAGAGATACTAGCTTTAATTACCTATGTCCCTTATTACCTTTGATAGATAGGTCAAATTTTGGTATTTTTTTCGAACTTTTCCTAAACTTTTGAGCGATAAAAATATCCCTTTATAACATGTTTTAATCATCAACCCTACGTACATGATATATAATATAGGCTATGCTTATAACCAGAAACATCTTCCGCGATGCCATGGACATCCTGTGAAAAATAAATGGCCGATTAATTATTATTATTGAGCGGCAAAAAATGCGCATGACTTTCACAATGGTGTCCTAGTTAGCAGGCAAAGTGGGTCACTCAGAGGCAATGAGATGCAGCTGGCGCCAAATTTCCTTGTTGGCGTAGGTAGCTATTTAGAAAAATATTCCCCGCGATAGTTCGCTTGTGTTCGTAAGAAACGGTTCCCCAGAAACTTTTATATGGGCCGTTGAAAGTTTTTATTGGTGAAACTACTTCAGTCCGGCTGGTCGATAGAAGATCTATGATCAGAGGTGTGGAAATATTGTTTTTATCACAAAGGATACCAGATTAGGTTAAATGATTTCCCGTGATCGTGTTAATTCGTGTGTGCGTGATCACGTGATCAAGATTAGGTAGAGCTAATTTTTTTTCATATCGTGATTAATGATTATTGAGCTGATTTCTATTTGGTTCACCCCCTGCCCTCTTCTTAAATTCACATAATTCTTTCCATTCAAAGGTTACCTGGAAGAGATCACTTCTAAGCGATAAGGCCGTCCATTGTACCCGTCGCATGTAATGATCTGTATCTGGTTTACAATACAGTATTTTTGTAGGTACTTTATTGTGTATTGTATGTTATTTGCTCAGTTTTTGAGGCATTTACCATTCTATGGGAATGGGATGAAAAAGGTACAGATTAAAACCGCTTATTATGGCCTAGAGAGGCCTACATATTATATTCAGCAGTAGAAGTGGTCGAATGAACGAGGCGGGGTGAATGTTTAAAAGACGCATAAGAATGAAAATGGAAGGACGACTGTCTCTCCACGGCCAGAGCAATGGGTAGATTTAAAAAACAAATTTATACCCATAGTTTACTTTAACTCCCGTCATCAGGGGAAATCTCATCCCCAATTTTGCATTGTAAATACTTTAGAAAGGGCCAATGCCAATAGATGTCTATTCAAACGAATTTACTTACAAAACTATTGTGGCTGTTGGTGCCTTCGTGGGTAGGCAGACTTTCAAGTCTTGCTAACTTTGTAAAATAATAGGTAAACATAAATATTTTTATGAAAAACTTTTATGAATCGCATGAATTTCTAAATCTTCTAGGTAACCTTTCTTAGAGCAAATCGATCAAGTTTCTTTATAGAAGAAAATAAATATACCAAATGTCTAAAAAAATCGATTACTGATATTATAAACGCGAAAGATTTTATTTTATCTCTGTTACCTTTTTACGTCTAAATAAAAGGATGAACGGATCTTTCAATTTGGGAGGACACCGATTGTAGCCCGGGAACTGACTAGATTACTGCTGCGGTTAAAACGCACGCGGAGCCGCGGGCTGAAGGTAGTATAAATTAGTAAGTAACTCTTGTCTTTCAGTAAGTAAGTAACTTTTAGCAGTTTTTCCTAGCAGCTGCAAGGGTTCGTGGCGAACTATGAACGCTACGGCTTCGGGGCTGAACGTATAAGTGGCCATATCATGGCTGCTGTGATACCCAAGCCACCCAAAGGAAATAAAAAAAGTACTTTTATCTTTTTACGCCTAAACGGTTGAACGGGTCTGAATAAAATTTGGCAGAGAGGTAAATTATATCCCGGGACGGACATAGGCTACTTAGAAGCGCACCAAGCCGCGAGCAGCAAGTACTTTTATATAAAATTACCATAAAAACATTTTAATTCAACCAAAACATCCCGTGTCGGCTCCCAGTAAAAATACCGAGCACGTACCTAACAAACGCAAGGAATTATCTTGTTAGGTGTAAGGGAAATATGTCAGTACTGTGATAAATCTGGCGTGATGCTGTGAATCCTAACCTTTATTGCTGAGGAACACGGTATATGTTACTGATATACCTAAATGTTTGCTTGGTCAAAGAAAAGCAGGGTTTAGCTGAGCGCGCATCTTGTCGATTCTTTTCGAGCCTGATTCGAGCCGAATGTCCCAAAGGAGTATTAAGAATTTTTTTTTATTAAATATATTCGCCAAACAGCGATGACGAAACCTAGAGGAAAATAAAAAAAAGATACGCAATACATAACCGATAAACAAATTTTAATATTTTAACAAATCGCGAAAGTCTAAGAAGTCGTAAGAATGTCTGAAGTAATGAAACAAATTTTAATGAATCACAACATTTTGTCGGACTCGCCGTCATTTTGGTTAAGGTGATATGCAATCAATTCTGAAATACGATTCCTTCAGCTTTCGTTCGTTTCTTCTCGTTGCGTTCGGCATGGAAAGGTTGAAATTGCACTGTTGCCCAAATTAGTTTGCGCAAAAAATACAATTATATCCCTATGCGTTGTTCTACCGAACGAGCGTAAAGCCGTAGCTTTGTTACAAACTGTTATTTTTGTTTACTTTGCACAGTATTTTACCATAGAGATAATTTTCTAGAACGTTCGTGTTCGCACAGGCAGGCAGTAAATTTAAAATAAGCACCCAATAATGTCGGTTCATACTTTGTATCTTTGTTTAAGCACTGCCGTTACACTTGGCAACACTGCAATGTATTTGTATATAGGTTACATAATAGTAAATTCACGTAGAACTCTACAAATAAATCTGTAGAGTCGTTTCACGGTAAACTGTCTCTCTATCTCTCTGTCTGCTATTTCCTCATCAATAAGGTAGGTATATTATTTTGTGAATCTTATCTGTAGCTTAGGTAATGTCTGAGATACAGAAGGTACCGAATGCGTACTCAATTGTTCATGTAAATGTACCTACCTAACTGAGCAAACTGACATTGCGATCGTTTTGTTTCCTTCCCCCAACTTAGCAGATATTCTATAAATAAAAATACATAAATAAAATATAGGTATAGAGTTTGTTTTTCAGATATTGACCATAAATTACACAGATAATAAATCAAGGATAAAATAAAATATAAATTAACAGGTCACAATTTAGAACAGCCATTGAACAGAATCCCAACCTAATCCGCAAGTCTAAAGTCTATCATCCATATAGACGTACGAACTTAAAGTATGCGGTTTTTGGATCGTGAACTTACCTCGACTTAACGACGGTGACACACATGAAGCTTACCCACTCTGTATTGCGATGTCGTCGACAAAATGCTTTGTGTTATTTAGGAATTATATCGTATTACATTTTAAAAACTAAAAACTGACGGACTGGCCAAATTAAGTGGCGAGCGAAAAACGTCGTCGAGCCACAAGTTCGCGAACATACTCGCACGTCTATCACCCAGTTAAAGAGTTGGGATGTCTGCCTGTTGAAAGTCTGCTTAAGTTTATAAGTCTAGATTTTTGTTTATTACTGAATAAGTAGCTGAATTAAGTAATCTCAGAGTATTTTCTCTATGGTATGCTATTGCTACTTTTACCTTTAATGGAAAAGATGTTAAATGACGACGTCTCCAAAAATTGAGGCATTACTTCGAAATTGTTCGATAAAAGCTAATAAACTCGTAAATGTTTCAATGAAAAGCGTTCTCGGATGAACCATAAAAATATTGCTTCGGTTATGCTGAAAAGCGTTTGTAAGTCATACATAGAAATTTTATTATTAAAAGAATTTTCGTGTGAAATAGAAAGTCGTAGACATGTCATAGCAATGTCGACATGCGTATAGCGCTACCAAACTATCTGTGAAGATGGAAAAAAGGGAAACTTAAGGGGCCTCCGGACGGACGAATTCTTCATACAAACGTAATACCAAAATTATTTCTAATTCAAGCATATTTCCACTATAATATTGCATTATTTGTATTAAAATAGTATTTATCTAGGTTCCCAAATAGTTTTTTTTTTTTCAAAATACTTACCTAAAATGAAATGAAAGCCAATCTCATTTTGCACATTTTTATGCGAAAATAGACAAGTTTTCTTGCTATTTGTTTCGTATTAAAAACATCAATATCTGACGTTTTATTTATTAAGGAACATAGCTTATATTGTCTAGTTACAGAATAACAATACTTTGAGAAGAATACAAAAAGTTTTCAGTCATAATTTTTGGTATTACGGAACAAACCAAATTTTGAACGGCTAATATTGCTATCGCGCACGCATGGGGCGCGGCAACAGGGACAGCGATATTCGGAGCGATTTTTGCAAGCGAGGGTCGCCGGACCCTTAAGTAGGTAGCTCCTAGAAAAATTCCTTACTGATTTTTAAACGACTCAGCTGGGTAAATAGAGATCTAATAATAATAGAGTCGTGGCGTATAAGTCAGTGGCATTGTAGAAAGCTTTGATGCCTGTAGGTGACACCAGCGCTATGGTACGATTTGCTCTACCATAGCACATGCTGAGTGGAGACCGCGTTTTGTCAGTCTCTGTCGTCTGTTAATCTAAGTTTAGTTTATAAGAGACTCTGTTCTGTTCTGACAAAATAAAAATCTTTTTACTTTTTTTTTTTTTACACCCGCTTACGCAGTTGATGTGCCGATGTTTTTCATATTTATTCGTGTCTAAAAATTTTTTTCTACGAAAGACTTTGTTGTTCAGCTAATACTCGTAAACGACATAGTTAGGCACTTGTACCACCTAAATAGGTGAGGTTAGGGTAATGTGGCTTCATTCGTTGATGAAATTTTTTAACTGACTTCAAAAAAGGAGGAGTTTCTCAATACGACTGTATTAAAAAAAAATGTATGTTGTTACCTCAGAACCGATTTTGATGATAATTTTTTATTTGAAAACTGGTGCTTCTCGTGTGGTCCCATTTTAATTTGGTACAGTTCTGACAATGGCATCCATGAGAAAACATGGACGAATAACTCAATATCTCGCCAAGCGATTTCGATGATTCTATTTTAAAACTTAGTTTTAAACCCATTTTCATTATTTAGTAATTTGATGTTGGTTTATAGTTTTTTAAAACACGCTAAATTATTGCTTCCAGCTTCAATACAATACAATATTCAATACCTGTGTTTAACAACATAGTATGTATATAAACACATAGAAAGACCAGCTACCCGACGCGACGGGAGTGTATTGAAAACCAGCGCTGCATGTCTTGGCAGCATGCAGCACAATGCTGAATACACTCCCTTTGCCTGTCATCAGTAATTTATTTTTGTATTTAATATTACTTTAGGTTAAATAATTTATAGGCAATAAATGATTTTCTATTCTATTCTATTCTATTCCATCTGGAACCTAACATGAATCAGCGTCTCGCCCCTTCAGGTCGCATCACAGATGCTGGGCAGCGAATGGCTTAAGCTTAGCGTATACTATTTTTAATTTAACTTTAATGCTGTGTATAAAAACAATGTTGCTCAACTGTTTTCAAAGTGTGGTCTAACTTTTATTAGTCGTTTATAAACTGATTTTCAGAGACAGCTGCAAGCAAACTTTTCACTTCTTCCACTAGTGGACAAAAAATTTAAGTGAACAGTAAAATAATTTTATTTGATAATAATTTAATGTATAAAATATGACTTGTCTAAGTGCTTATTTTGTAAGCCTAAAGAAATAAATGATTTTTTACTTTACTTACTTTACAAACTTCTCGACTATGCTTAGATGGAAAACGTTAACACTTTGATTGCTGAAATCACACGGTATGTGTTTTCTACAAGTGACTAATATGCGTAAATCCACACTAGCGCAGCGGCTGAGAAAATACAGATATGTATGACTCAGCACAGCAGTAATGTTTTTCGAACGAAACGCATGCGCGGCGCAACACAACTGCTGTGTAGAGCGGCAGCACGAATGGCTTAGGTTAAAAAAAAGATCGCAGTCGTCGAAAAAAGTCCGCAGTCAAAGTTTTAAAGTTTTCCTAGAAACTAATTAACCTTATTGGTACAAAGACTGCAATGTTGTTTTCTACTTTTGACATACATACGTATAACAGTTTTTGAACGAAAGTACTCAAATTAAGAGTACGTACCTACTTAGTGCAAATTCTGTCAAACATTAACAACAATAAAGTAATTAATAGTCAAAAAATATTTATGGTTCTAATTAGATCAGAGAAGTTTACGATGAAAGAATACGCAATTTAACCTATTTAAGGTAATACCCTCTTTTCTTATTTTTTTAAACTTTTTTAAACTTTTTTTTTAATATTTTGTCTGTGTTACGTGTTTTCTAGTAGGTACTATGTAGTCTTATATAATATTATAATATGTATGTGTAACCTTGCTTGTGTGTTGTGTAAGTGTTTAATAAATAATTTTCTTTCTTTTTTTAATTTTCTTTATTTATTTGTTCAAATACTAAAGGAAACATATTAGATAGATAGATAGATAGATAGAACATTATTTTATTGCACACTTACAAAATAAAACAAACAAGACAGAATAAAATACAAAACATGTCATATTATCTGTTTCTGAAAAGATTGCATAGCCATAAAATACTTGACCAGCAACTCATTTATGATAGATTTCCTGTCAAAAAGGTCAATTTAATCGTCAATTAGTCATACAGATAGTTATGTTCCACCACTACATAGTATTAAACAAAGTCGCTTCCCGCTGTCTGTCCCTATGTATAGTTAGATCTTTAAAACTACGCAACGAATTTTGATGCGGTTTTTTTACAGTCAATCAAGAGGAATGTTTATAAAATATTTGACACATAGGTTTCCACTCGGGCGAAGCCGCGGGGTGGGGTCTTTATTCGTTTCGTACCGCGAGCGGTTCGAACCGCGGTGCGAAAACCCCAAGAACTGTTTCTGAATAGGGCCATTCGCACCGCAGTGGTTACGGCGGTGCGAATCGCCCAAGATTCTTTAGCTAGTTTATAATATTGCTGAACGTATGTATCTCATGTGACTCTACTTGCCAGAAAATATGTAATCTTTTTGACAATAAACGTCATCAATCTACAGGGCCCGTATTCGTAAAAACGAAATCGAACATTTAATTCGTTTTCGTGCAAACGCTTATCGACAATCACTACGCTTATCGCAAGCGACATAAGAGTTTATTTTGCACGCAATCGGAATCTTCGATTTTCCTTTCCCCAGTTGGCCCAAAGCAGACATCTCCATCATATGTAATATAAATAAATAAATAATGCTGGACAATTCACACAGCATTATCTAGCCCCATGGTAAGCAGAGCTTGTGTTATGGGTACTAGATAACTGATATACATAATACAATACATTACATAGATAGATATTTTTTATTATACATAGAAAACGACCAGAACACCCGGAACAAATATCTGCAGATCGTACACACAATTGTTCCGAGGCGGGAATCGAACCCGCAACCTCCTGCGTCGCAGGCGGACCTTCGCCCACCGCGCCACATCGGTCGTCAATATAATAAGAAATATCGCTTTCTTAAATTGGCAAAAGGTATCCATCCATTAAGGTAAGCTACATTTCCTGTTGCTCGGATGATTGATCGTGTAGAAGTTTCTTATAGGTTAGTTTCTCAGAAAGCCGGAGGACTGAGTGTGAGTGACAGACGTGAACCAGATATTAAATTAACTTCTACAACTACTAGGGTACTTAAATTTAATTAGTCTAGACATTGATGGGTCCAAAATTAAACAAGACTAATCAGTTTTTCTGACTTTGGACTTTGAATATTCAAAGACCCTGTAGATGAAACGATTCAGGGGGTTCGAAAATAGGAGATGATACTCCGAAAAAGGAGGAGGTTCTATAATCAGCTGTATCACTACGTGGTATAAAACAAAGTAGCTTCCCGCTGTCTGTCTGTCCCTATGTACGCTTAGATATTTAAAACTATGCAACGGATTTCAATGCGGTTTTAAATAGATAGAATGATTCAAGAGGAAGGTTTATATGTATATAATATTGCATTTGCATCCGTGCGAAGTCGGGGCGCGTCGCTAGTTACTCCAAAGGTATATATGTTTTTCATGTATGCCCGACGATTTGTCCATCAATTTTGACCAATTTTGTTGATTCTTTGGCTATTTTATAGGGAATAATAAACACCCAAAACGCCCGGAACGAAACATCCAAATATCTCAAATGTAAATCGGACGGCAAAAACCACTATTAGGTGCGGTTAAAGTTGAGCTGAGATTGATGAGCGCCATTCATTGCGACATTTCACCCTCCAACCTTGAATAATTCTGTAATCAGTCAGGTGGAAGTTTGAACCGTATGCTACAAGGTTACCTTTTACAATGGCGGAATACAAACAAGAACTTACATACATACTTGCTGGCATTAATCATTGCTTAGATACGTAGGTACATTTGTTTACAATAGTAGGTTAGATACACTTAACATGCCTACGTGAAAAGCGGTTTGGGGTGATTCACTTCAAGACCGACAAGCTTACCTGCTAAGTCGGGCATAGTTTCAAGATCGGTATCTCAAAATCAATTTTTGTTATTTTAGAATAGAAACAAATTTTAGGATTATTAGTATTTAGAATCGAAACGCAAAAAAAAGCTAAATACTTGTTGCTAACAATCTAGAGATAGCTCTATTAATTCATATCAATACCGGTCTGAATTATCCCAAAGAAGCTTGCTGCATTGCCCTGCTACGAGTATATGGCAATGCTGATGTACTACGCCAGATACATAGGTAGGTACCTAATCACCAGCTCTCGGGTCTTCTACACAGCACTGGCCGTAAAAATATCTTGAAATCATCATATGAAAAGTTGAAAAGCCTCGGGGAACTTTTATTTCCTTAAAAATCTCCTCTAACAAACTTAATCCGTAGTCAAAAATCCATACCCGTAATCATCGCACCCTCACGTCGCCATATAGATACGTATCACGTAAATACAGAGCTACAAATGTCTGCAAATAAAGGGTGTTATCGCGGTGTTATCATCCTATACCCCAGTCGGCAATTTGACGCCATTTGCTGCCAAAATGACAAATACCGTCGACCTACATCTGCTTGCCCAGTGACGCACAAGGCAGTGCAATAGGAGTATCATCAACGTATCTGTTCAAACAACCCTGTAATAAAATTACAATTACAGAAAATAAATACTAGAACTAGGTATTTACCTACATATGGTGAGGATAGTAAGAACCCAATGGGAGGGTATGCTATATCTCTTACACAGGAGAAGCCTACACTGTCAAAGTGCACCTTGTGCTGATGACAGATGTGGCGCGGCGGGCGAAGGTCGAAGGCCTGCAACGCGGTTGCGGGTTCGATCCCCACCTTGGGACGATATTTTTTACAATCTGTTATTTTGTTAAGGCTGGGTATTTTCTATGCAAAGTAAACAATATTATACATATAAGCAATGTATTGTATTAAGTACAAATCAGTTATCTAGTATACCCATAACACAAGCTGTGATTAGCTTGGGGCTAAACATTATGTTCCTATACTATAGAAGATATGCTGTGTTGATTGTCCTTTATACTGTCCTTGGTAGTTATATCTATGGGCACCAAATTACCCTCACATCTTATAGCCGGCCAATAAGAACCTGTGCAAGTGGTGACTTTAGGTGTGCTACCTGCGACGGTCATTTACCGAATGATAAAGGCACTACAACCCCAAGATTTGTTGCCTTCTTATATACGGTTTACGAGGATTACAGAGTGCACCTGTGTTTTTCCACACACTTTTGCACTATAATATATATTCTTCGCACGTGGCCACTGGTGGCTTTGACCGACAAAGACGCTTACGGTGCGGTAATGTCAACTAATCAGAAAAGTTGGTTTCACTGTACGCGGAATTGCTCTAATCTGACTGTAACGAAGTCCTTCCTGTCTGGAAGTGTCAAAGGGACTAATTGACCTGTTTTTTACCTCTCACGTACTGTACTGGTGTTGGAAACTTACTACTTTATTGGTACAAATACGTCCACGGCTGGACATGGGAGGTATGTCAAACACCGTTATTCGATAATCACAACGGTTGTCAGGCGGTTTAGTAGTCACAGGGTAGGTATCTGCAACTGATTGCTAGAAGGTGCTGGATGCGGCAAGCTGTGGACATTGCTCATTAGGCCTTTGTCCAACAGTGGACTACTATAGGCTGACTACATTCACAGATGTCCACCTATAAATTATATTTTTTTTTACACAATATAAGTAACATCACACTAATATTGTAAATGAGAAAGTTTGGATGGATGTTTGTTACCTCTTCACCCCAAAACTACTGAACGGATCGGGCTGAAATTTGCATACAGGTAGTTCTAGGCCTGGAATAAAACATAGGAAGGCTTTTATACCAAAAATCAGCTCCCGTTTCTATAAAAACAACAAACGCAAATCCGCGGGCGCGAAAAACCAGTGCGATATAATTTTCGCGCAAACAACGACGATTTATCACGGGGATCATGAATCATTCTTGCACTAATTCCGCTTTACCAAACAAACAATAACATTCTGAGATTAAATAATCAATTACCTATTTTTATTTTTGTTTAGGGAAAATTACACGGAAAATACACTGTTTCCTACTGTTAATGATCAAGAATATGTACACAAAGCTTAAAATATTAATATTACCTACTCACAGCATTATTATCCTCTAGCAATATTTTCAGAACAATCGCTTTTTTTATTATCTGCCTGGTGCAAGGTGATATTTCTGTGAGCCAACGAAGCAGAGGAGTATTTTAGTTACTTTTAGGTCAGATAGGTATGTATATATACCTCTAAGCATGGCTACAGCTACGTCTTAGCATATTTAGGCTACGTAGTAGCATGTCTACAGCTACGTCGTAGCATGTCCACAGCTACGACGTAGCATATTTACAGCTACGTCGTAGCATGTCTACCGCTCCGTCGTATCATATTTACAGCTACGTCGTAGCATATTTACGGCTACGTCGTAGCATATTTACGGCTACGTCGTAGCATATATACGGCTACGTCGTATCATATTTACAGCTACGTCGTAGCATATTTACGGCTACGTCGTAGCATGTACCCACATTTTATTTTATTTTTTATTATGTTTGTCAATATCTTTGTTAAATGTGCAATTGTGCAGTAAAGAATTTTCGATATATCATATCACAGGCTCTGCTTACTGTAGATACCTATAGATAATGTAAGTGAATTAAGAAGTATAAATCACGGGTAGTCCAGCATTATGTTTTTATTGGTATTTATAGATAGATACTGAGACCGTACATAATTTTTATGATGACATCATCCACATGGAATATGGAAGAAAGGGTATTTCCATTTCCAACGCGCTCCAAAACCCATTGTTCTCAAAAATTTTAAGCTCATACGTTGATTCCAGTGCGCACCAAGAATTTTTAAGTAATAAAATAGTTGAAGACATGAACAGTACAATGCATTTATTTTAATGGAACGCAAACTTTGTAAAACTCCGTCATTTAATTCGTATGGCCCGCACGTCGATAGGGGCAGGCTGGAAAGCTTCAACTGTAAATTGATTCATATCGATTGATGTTTGTTTGTTCGGAAACTAGAACAATAAAGTGCCTATCCAAACTTATGAATCAACCCGCACAATGACGGTATGGAATAAACACAGGGTCATGTGACCATGTATAATCTTTATAGTTATAACAATCAAAGCAATGACTAACATTTGCCATTGGAAACAAAAACAGCTATCACTTCAATGTACTGTTTCTTGGTCGAGTGAGTAGAAAAGTTTGTATTGATCTGATATGGTGTTTATTAATGATTAAAGGGACAGTTTTTACAACTCTTCGTATGATAAGATTTTGTTTGGATATTTCTGATTTTGTCAGAAATTTAAAAAAAAACATTGCTTGTTCAACAAAATGTAGGTTATTGGTTCCACAATCAACAAAAAATTATAAAACATTTTAAACGATCATAGTTATACACAAAATTCATTAATAACGGAATATTTACCATGACATGATTTTCGTTTACAATAAACAACAAAAAAATATTTTAATGGTTTTTTTAAATCTTCGTTTAACCACAATCTCACGCGGAGGTCTAGAAGACCAGTTCACTGTAGTTTTGAAAAGACCCAGGTTTGATCGGAAAATCAGAATCAAGTAGCGAGTTCCAAACCTTAGGCCGGTCTAATGATAAAGTTGGAGGACAACACAAGATCTCAACGGATACTTACCTTGGTTTACCGTAAAGAGTTTTATTTAACGGGCAGCCCGGGGCACTGCTGTAATTTGTTTTGAGCAACATTCGAGTCGAAATAACAGCAAATATAGCAATGGGCAAATGTAATGCAATGGGCTTACATGAAGTTTATTTTATAGTCTCTTTTTAGTGCAACTACGCACTTTAGAGTCTGATTACAAATAAATACTTTTTATTCTTATTTATAATTTAACGTATTATGTAGTGAAACAAACGATAATTTGACTGACGTTCATATTTGTACCTATATCAAAACACGAATTTGGTACGGACTAGTCTGTAGGAAATATAAAAAAAAACATTTTTAAGGACGATTTATGTAAGTTCAACATTGTACAATGAAAACGAAATTGCTCTTTCCTCCACTATGCGATATTGGCATTTTTACTACTTCTTATCGCACTGAAAATTCTTGGCGAAGCATTTTCTATTACTTCTACCATCCCTAAAGAAAATTGACGTATATCATAACTTTGATAAGAATTTACAGTGACCATCGTTGACAGATTATTTCTGACTTTTTTAAATAGTAAAAAACTTAATAGCTTCTTAAATATTGAGGTAACAAATGTAAGGTATCAGTTTGAACATCTCAAAATAGTTTTTGAAATATCTGTAGGGTTCATACTTTTTGAAATAGGCATTTCGCCCTTATATATCCATATATCCGAAGATTGCAGCCATCTGAAATGTAGGTTCCTATCCTACTATTTTTAGATATTCATTGAATAGCGAAGTCTCTAACCGGTACCTATAGTACATATTTGTATAATTGACAAATGTTCGAAATCCTCATCGCGCCAGCGACACTCGCACTTGACGTAAAACTCTTGAAACCTACAGAATATTATGAAAATCGGTATCCAAGTTGATAAAGAAATGTTTATTTATGTACCTACACTTGTGACAGTTTTGTTAACATAATAATCGATCTATAGGTACCTAAGGTATTAAAACTAATAAACCAGTGCAGAGCAATGAGAATAACATCATTTGTGCAGAGCTGAAATTTAATCATCAAAATACTAAAATGACCAACTGGCAACTAGCAATTTGGGAACCGGTCCAATTTCATAACAGTGTTACAGCATATCCATATCCGCAGCAATTTGCAAAGTTTTTGGCTATTGTACATTTGTGTTGACTTACCTAACAAGAGGTAACATTTTTCCACCCGCTTAATTTCGCATTTAGGTAGACATACGAGTATGTCAACGGCAGGAAGTAAAACCATTATGTTATCAGCTACAAGACAGAAACGAATGTCACAATGGCCGTGTACTCCAGTTCTACTAACCGAATCAGAACAAACCGTTTCTAGTCACGCTATTTTCACTTTTTCAGGAGCGGCTAAACCTATTTCGAGCAGATACGTTTTTTTTCGGATACAGAAGTTATAATTGGCTTTTAGACGTGCTGCGTCGTTTTCCCCCTTCGGTCTTTTATTTTGTAGGTTACGTTTGTTTTTCATGCAGACAGAGACTCGAAACTGTTAACCCCAATCGTTTTGAGTGAAAAACTGATTTATTTTGCCCTACATTTCGACGAAGAAATACGAGTGCCAGGATATCAATGAAGACTTATTTGGCTGCATGCTAGAAGTTTGCATTTGGCAGCCAGTGGGTACAAAGATTTCTCTGGAAGCCAGCAAATTATATTGTTAAGTACACCTCGGGAGGCCGTAAAAGTAGGAATGGCTGGACTTAATGAAAAGAAAGTAAGTGAAAGTAGGGTCGTATTTATCTGGGCAATGTTATGAAAAGATTTATGAGAATGCAAGACGGAAGGCGGTTGCAAAAATTTTTCTAGACGATGTTTTGCGAGAGATAACAGACAAAAACCTTTATTCAAACAAAACCAAAAGTCAAAGACAAAGAAAAAGTAGGTAACTTGACAGACTTGTTAGGTCCGAATAACTAGGTTAAAGCTGAATCAGAGCACTAAGCTTCGCTTCATAGTCATCAAGGAGCGAAGTTGAAAGGGTAAAACTCATTAGGATTGTCTCATTTAGTAAGTAGGATGCAAAGTTTTTTCATTACGTCGCTGAGCTGTCTCATTAAGGAGGATGAATGATCGCTGACAAGGACACGCGCTAAGTTCGTACTAATTAAGGCGACACGACGACACGACGGTCGAGGGCCTGTTTCAATTTTGCACCAGACACATCTATTTCTACCCCTTACTTAGGTAATAGTCAGGTCCGTCCAATAAATTAGAGTCACCAGTGCCTTAGGCATTTCGAATTGAGTGTTGGCTTGGCGCTTCGTTTCATTCTATTTCGGTCATTAATTACATAAATTGTATATGATTCCGAGAAAAAAAAGATTTTGCAAAAATGGCTGGATTTGTATTGTCCATAACCAAAATTTGATTTAAGATTTTAGAATTTTCACGAGATTGGATAGATGTTCTGCAAAGTATCGTGGTATAAAAGTTTCCACGAAAATCCACTTTGTTTCATACCCGGCAAGTCGGAAACATCCGCCCCTGTCGGCAGTAATTCTCGAATCTCATTAAAATCTTAACGCGCATCTCACAAGAGTATCATCATTTCAAATACCCAACGTTTCCCATCTACCTACATAGACATATCAACATATACTCTGTATAAACAAAGCTGCACCCGCAGCTTCACCCGCGCGGAAAT
The DNA here is from genome assembly GCA_943735965.1 of Eupithecia abbreviata. Lineage (NCBI taxonomy): Eukaryota > Metazoa > Arthropoda > Insecta > Lepidoptera > Geometridae > Eupithecia > Eupithecia abbreviata. Next base: position 10,617,973 of record OX030976.1, read on the forward strand.
CTATGTGTCAAATGGTTTATAAACCTACGTCTAGAATCACTCTATCTATAAAACGACGACCGATGTGGCGCGATGGGTGAAGGTCCGCCTGCGACGCAGGAGGTTGCGGGTTCGATTCCCGCCTCGGAACAAATGTATGTACGATCTGCAGATATTTGTTTCGGGTGTTCTGGTCGTTTTCTATGTATAATAAAAAGTATCTATCTATGTAATGTATTGTATTATGTATATCAGTTATCTAGTACCCATAACACAAGCTCTGCTTACCATGGGGCTAGATAATGCTGTGTGTATTGTCCAGCATTATTTATTTATTTATTTATTTTATTTATAAAAAGACCGCATCAAAATACGTTGCGTAGTTTTAAAAATCTAAGCATACATAGGGACAGACAGACAGCGGGAAGCTACTTTGGTTTATACTACGTAGTCATGTACCTTATTAATCACGTGTAGGTTTGTAACATGCCATCATAATGTCTAAATCTGTACGAAAGCCTCGTTGTTTCAGTGAGCGAATTCCACGGAAATTTTATTTAAAAACCTGCAATAACGAGCACCGTTGGTATGTTTAAAATCTTTTTTGCGAGACAAGCGCTGGCGTAATGAATTAGGTTCATACCAAGTTCAGTCCGAATGTGGCGTGCCATTTATGGTGCAAACCAGTTTCACAAACCGCAAATTAGTCCCTTAGCCTACGTGCGTAATGATCATCATCATCATAATCATCAGCCTATAGCAGTCCACTGCTGGACATAGGCCTCCCCCAATGAGCGCCATAGCGCCCTGTCTTCAGCTTGCCGCATCCAGCATCTACCTGCAGTCTTTCGCAGGTCGTCATCCCACCTGGTCGGAGGGCGTCCTACACTACGTTTACCGAGTCGTGGTCTCCACTCAAGAACACGTTTGCCCCATCGGCCGTCGGTTCTTCGCGAGATATGGCCGGCCCACTGCCACTTCAGCTTGCTAATTCTTTGAGCTATGTCGATAACCTTGGTTCTCTGTCGGATGTATTCGTTACGAATCCTATCCTTCAGAGAAACTCCGAGCATAGCTCTTTCCATAGCTCGCTGAGCGACTTTGAACTGGTGGACCAGCCCTATCGTGAGTGTCCACGTGCGTAATGATAATAAATATAAATTCGAGCACTAATATCGTAGAGGATAAAGCATAAACCTGAAACTGATAACATCTTTATTTTTCTCGCAAGAAAAATCAAATGTTTATTTCTGTATCGAATACCTTACTAATTAAGTAAATAACAGAAATAAATTAGAACTACTCACAGTATTTAACTAAATTTTTATGTAATAATAGGAGTCTGTTTTTATGTCTACTTCTCCATACAATCCCTTATGGTGTTTCCTTCCTACACAAAAACGTGTATTTTATAAATAACAATAGTTAATTAATATGTATAATTGTAAATAAGATTATAATACACCATCAAGTGCATCAACATATACCTACGGTGGAATAAATGAAATGAAATAACGTACCTACTTAATACGTATTACATGAACAAAAGTTGTCATTATCTCTGGGATTCCAATAGTATGGTAGAGCAAGAAAAAATTCAAAGCTCGACGATTTCAACTATTTGTACCTACTAAGAGCGAAATTGCATAACCAAAAATATTTCTACCGTGACATTAGACTTATCATTGAAATGGAAATGCCACCCGGGGGACGTGCCATTTCGAAGGTTCGAATCAACCTGATTTCCTTTCACGTCAATCTAAAATACAGAAAGTAATCCAATGAAGTACCTGAGGTTTTAGATTGCGGAAGCTACGGGACCAATATCCTGGAAGATATTCGGAAACTTTATGTTGTTTAATATGGTCGTTCAAAATTTTACATATCAGAGGAAGGTAAGTAGCTTCCTTCTGTGTATTTTTAATACCTCTACTGCGATTACCGATTCGCCTGTTGAGCGAATGATGGTTTGAGGGAGGCAAGTTCAACAGTGGATAAAGGTATGTATGCTGATGAGCTTCGTTTAAATAATTATGTTCAATTACATTTTAAAGCATTGAGACTGCTATCATAGTGTTGCCCTTATTATAGTTTGACCGAAACCGCTGTACCGCTCCTTAGGAAAGTGCGGCGAGGTGGGGGGCGAGGAAAAAAGAGCAAGAGTACGCGTTGACGGCAGACTGATGGATCGGAGCGGCCGATATTTCCCCCCCGTCTCGCCGCTCGCATACCTCAGGCGCGGTACAGCAGTTTCGGTCAAACTATAGTAGTAGTTATCCCTATTCGTCAAAAACCCTAGTCTTTATAACCTACTACACCATAAAGATGATGATATTTTTTTGTTAATGACAATTGTCTGGTTGGACACTTTTCTGCCAGTGTAACGAACGATAGTTGTTTGATATTTTCACCAGAGCCTAGTTCGTTATTTACCAGGGTGTACCAGTACCACGTGCAGGTTAGATTGGCTTGGAAGACGAAATGTTGAAGTCCCATTTACACCCCACAACGCAATGAAGCGATAACGACATCGCGACGTATCTATATATCTACGATAATACGTAAAATTCGTTCACTGTGGTCAAACACAATCCAATCCGAACTGTGACGTTCGTGACTTTCATGACAAGCACCAAAATTAATTTTCAACACAGTTAATTAAAGTCTGCAAACGAATTCCATTTATTCCCTTGATCTGACCTGATTAATCTGACAAAGAACTTTTAATTTTGTTTCAATGCTTCCAGGTTAATATTTATATTAAATATGTATTTTATTTTATGAGACTGCGTTTTAGACGACCTACTAAACGTAACACTACTCTGTCACATTGGTGTAAAGGTTGGAACGAAAAAATATTCATCATCATCATCATCAGCCTATATTAGTCCACTGCTGGACATAGGCCTCCCCCAATGAGCGCCATAGCGCCCTGTCTTCAGCTTGACGCATCCAGCATCTACCTGCAGTCTTTCGCAGGTCGTCATCCCACCTGGTCGGAGGGCGTCCTACACTACGTTTACCGTGGTCTCCACTCAAGAACACGTTTGCCCCATCGGCCGTCGGTTCTTCGCGAGATATGGCCGGCCCACTGCCACTTCAGCTTGCTAATTCTTTGAGCTATGTCGATAACCTTGGTTCTCTGTCGGATGTATTCGTTACGAATCCTATCCTTCAGAGAAACTCCGAGCATAGTTCTTTCCATAGCTCGCTGAGCGACTTTGAACTGGTGGACCAGCCCTATCGTGAGTGTCCACGTCTCAGCTCCGTAGGTCATAACGGGTAGGACGCACTGATTGAAAACTTTCGTTTTCAAGCATTGCGGTATGGATGACGTGAAGACTTGACGTAGTTTCCCAAATGCTGCCCAGCCCAGCTGGATCCTCCTTTTGGCCTCCTTCTCGAAACTGTTTTTACCCAACTGCAGAATCTGCCCAAGGTAAGTGTACTCGGAAACAGTTTCGAGAAGGTGACCATGTACGACCACCGGCCTTGGATCAATGTGACCATTGATCATGACTTTGGTTTTATCCAAATTCATGCCAAGACCGATACATCGGGAGGCTGAAGCTAGGCCGTCCAGCATCTGGTTCAGCTCCTCTAGCGACTCCGCCAATAGGACTATGTCATCAGCGAATCGTAGGTGTGAGATGTAGTTGCCGTTTATGTTTATGCCCTTACCTTTCCAGTCCAGCGTCTTAAACAAATCTTCCAACGCGCTTGTGAACAGTTTCGGGGATATGACATCCCCCTGTCTCACTCCTCTGCGCAATTGGATAGGTTTAGACTGCTGGCCCTGTACTTGGACACTCATAGTGGCGGCTTCGTAGAGACATCTCAGCACCTCGATATAACGATAGTCCACTTGGCATCGCTGTAAGGATTCCAGAACAGCCCAGGTCTCGACAGAGTCAAAGGCCTTCTCATAGTCCACAAAAGCCAGACACAGGGGCTGATTATACTCTTCGGACTTCTGTATAATCTGCCTCACTGGGTGTATGTGGTCTATGGTGCCATATCCTCCGCGAAATCGAGCCTGTTCTGGTGGCTGAAACTCGTCGAGTCTCCTAGCGAGACGATTCGTGACTACTCGTGAGAACAGCTTATAGACGTGGCTCAAGAGTGAAATGGGTCTGTAGTTTAAGAAGGGTTTTATCTCCCTTCTTAAAAAAGAGCACCACCAAACTCCCGCTCCACGCCTTTGGAGTTCTCCCACTGTGAAGGACGCCGTTGAAGAGGTTCTGTAGCTCCTGTATAACAGAAGCTCCTCCAGCTTTCAAGAGCTCGGATGTTATACCGTCTTCACCGGGGGCTTTTCCATTTTTAAAAAAGTTTTTTTTTTTTGAAAAAATATTATTTAACAAAAAAGAAACAAAAACCATCTTCCTTATAAATGCGTATTTTGTAATATGGGTTCTTTGCCCGAAATAAGCATGTTTGTTTACATCCTAGGTACCTACTATTACGGCTATATGTTGCATTAACAGTTCAATAACATTTCTGACTCTTCTAAGCATGCATTATAGAGTTTCAACTGCACCAAGTTATGCAGTGACCTCTATGACCTTTCACAGCCCTTTCCCACTCCATTAGCTTCGTAAGTGCTGTCACATTAGACCAGGAAAGTATTTAACACTTTGACTGCTGAAATCACACGGTATGTGTTTTCTACAAGTGACTAATATGCGTAAATCCACACTAGCGCAGCGGCTGAGAAAATACAGATCTTTGTGACTCAGCACAGCCGTAATATTTTTCGAACGAAACGCATGTGCGGCGCAACACAACCGCTATGTAGAGCGGCAGCACGAATTTTTTAGGTTAATAAAAAAAGATCGCAGTCGTCGAAATAAAATCGCAGTCAAAGTGTTAAACTACCGTGAATGAGATGGTCAACTATCGATGTGGCTATATGCCTGTATCAACGAATAGGGTAAAAACGCCTACGCGACGCGGACACATGGATAATAACAGGAAGTTCTATATTAGCCGCCATATTTGACCCTGATAATAGAGGGGGATCAACAAAGCCGGAATTCGGTTCATTGTTCAATTTACGAGTATCATATTTGTGCAACACGCATCATAAGTGCCACCGTCTATATTGTTCGTTCATGTCCAGTCCATCCCAAGGTTGCCTGGAAGAGATCGCTCTCAGCGATAAGGCCGCCCTTTATACCTTTATTCTAAGTTTTTATCTCTGTAATATTTTCTGTTTTGTGTGGTGTAATAAAGTATTATCTATCTATCTATAAATCAGTACTATTGTGGTTTCTATTCTGATATGAAATATTTCAATGAAGTTTATCTAGAACTGATAAGGAAATAAAATTGGAGATCTATTTGCTTAGTAAGAAAATGATTTAGGTTTTATTTCACCTATGCTATAAATAATAATAATAATTATTATTATTAACTGGAGTGGCATCCCAAGAGAACCAGATCCCCACCTCTTGCTTGCCTTCATTGGCCGGTCTGAGTGGAGTCGCGAGAGATGCATCTTAGGATGTAGACTCGGGGGTGGAAGTGTCTAATGGCGTAATAGCGAGGAAACCCGCTCACGCGCAGTCTTCGTGATGGTGAAATCGGGGCCGCACCTCTCGACACCCCTCAGTCGTTTGCGCCGATGTTGTTCCTCTCCGGTAATTTACTCCGGCTTTTTAAGGAACCCATCCAGCATTCGGCAAGCCACCGTCTGCCACTCTTCTTAACATTATGAGTGACTTATTTATGGCAGACGTCCGCAATCTCCCCTATAGCCCGATTACCCAGTCCATCCATCCATCACAATAGCCTGGTTTTATTTCTTTCATTTTTCTTTGCAATAGTATCTACACCTGGCGGATACCATCTTTGGGTGTATCATATTGTGCACCCGAGAATGATACCCGCTATGTGTAGCCATGATCGCCTTTAGATTAACTTCTCAAAGGGCCTCTGTGCTGTTGGCTTCGGCCCCACGCAAGCCTTCCAAAGGACCGGGTCACTTTATGGCCCGAGATCATGGTAAATGAGAGACATAATAATAATAATAAATAATGCTGGACAATTCACACAGCATTATCTAGCCCCATGGTAAGCAGAGCTTGTGAGCTTTATGTACCTAACCTTCCCAATTCCCATGTAATATTGTATTACGCAGGTACACGTGATTTCTTAGGTACTTCTTAGAACTTACTAACAAAGCTGAGAACTGAGTAACATGAAAATACTTATACAAAATGTTCGTCACACACACCATAAAATATATATGCGACATAGTGATAATAACGACAATGTTGCCAGCACCGCGCACCGTAATTTTTTACCAGAACAACGTCCAGCCAGTACCATCCCCAACGTAACCCAGTTTTAAATATTTACCCAGTAAAAGTTTAGTGGACCTATAACCAACGCCTAGTAGGCCTTGGCAGTTTCATGTTTCGTTTTCGGCGAGAATTTCCAATTTTTAACTAGCCCACAAAAATCATGTGCGGGACCGATAAAGAGATTAAAGTGGCTAAAGCTATTTTCACTGCGACTGGGTACTGAGATTGCGAATTAGCATATTTGATATGTGTTCGGATGTGCCAGTTTGCGCTAAATGTCTCTTACCAGGTGTTTTGGAAATTGCAATTTCATCAGATGTGACTGCTAAACTGTGTGCAAACTGAACCCCGTGAATCCTACTAATATTATAAACAGGAAAGTTTGTGAGGATGTTTGTTGCTCTTTCACGCAAAAACTACTGAATGGATTTTGATGAAACTTCACAATAATATAGCTTAGATACATATCAGAATAACACATAGCACATTCATAAAGATAGTATATTGTATATTATCCAAAATATCTATCACCACGCGGGTGAAACCGCGGGTCGCAGCTAGTAAATAATAATAACTGCCCCAAAAGATATTTCAAAGCTTAAAAGCAATAAGGATAGATACTAAATGTAACCTTTAGTGCCCATTTTTGTGCTGCAGGTAACTGTGCATCTGATCTGCAACAAACTTAACCGAACGGTACGGTCAACGCGGTTGCTAATTTTGAATATTTGATCGTATGCTTGCGTCTGCCCACTCAAACGATGATGAGACAAAAGGGCGCTCAGCGACGGCTTAAGGCACCTGTCTAAATATAAATGTGTAGGACTTGTCATGTCATGGCCATGGGTGGGACGGGTTCATAAAACTTACGTGGGTGTGACATGGCATTCTCTGAAATAGCCAACGGCTCTAAGGCTCTATTTTAATGCCATTGTAAAATTAATTATACACTGTGAAACAGCAAAATATCAAGTTTGAAAGGAGTTTTCATTTAAGCAAAAAAAGTTAAACTTCATTGTAAGCTCAGGTAAATGATCTAAAACCCTGCGCGTTGGCTCAGAGATCACTGATGCAATCTGAAGGTATTTATATACTAAAATTAATGTTTTTTTTTTACTGTTCACTTATTTAAGAACCAGGAACTATAACTGTAAGTAAGTAATCACACTAACACTTATATTATAGGAAACAATATTGTCATACCTATGACATAGTTATATATATATATGCGATAGTTACTCGGCTGACTCGCGAATAACACTCCTTTACAAACCTTTGTGGTTTTTTAGTGTTATTACTAAGCTTTCTTTGTAATATTATTTTAAGTTGTTAAATAAAATAAAAACGAACGCCATACACACATCCAAAGTAACTTGTGAAGTTTTTACACAACCGCAATGTTTCGGCGACCGCGCGACAAACTACAAATCTCTTTCACTTCGTACTTTTTTACAAGGTTAAAGAACTTTGGCGCTGAGCGGTAAGAAGGTCAGTTGTAAAAGCCTGAGAGAAATTTTCATGGTTCTTCCCGAATTTGGGCTGGTCGTTTAAAGGCGGTTAAGGCGGGGCCCGATGAATCGTGATTTATCCCTGTTATCCCCGCGCTGTCGCTTAGAGGGAGATATCCAGGTTTTTGTAATCCCTTAAATATAAAAACGAATAATAACCAATTTTGATCATTGCTCTTTTTTGCAATGTATAAGTATTAGCTATAGGACTTTGACGGGGAAAAAAGACTGTAAAAGAAACTACGAAACCGTAGATGTGTGCAGAAAAAAACAATTTTTTTTGAGTAGGTAACTCTCATTTTCTATTAATAAGTTCAGTTTTTTTAAATAAGTCGAAAAAAGGGGTTTTTCTTATGAAAAAAGAAATGTATCGGAAGTTTTAAAATAATCAGGGAGTTCTTACTTATTCGATTTAAATTTCAAGATATTCTACATCGCAAGAGAATCAAACGTAAATAGTAGGTACCTAAGTTAGCAATTTTCTGGAAGTGCTCGCTCGACATTCATGCATGTGTATGAACATGCAAACTACATTTGAAATTCAAACTTAAGCATGAACAAAGAGCTAGGAGGTATAATATGAGAAAGTGTGCTAACGAAAAGCATAATCACATGTCATGAATTCGTGACAAATGTACGACATAAAACATACAAAAATTCTAAATGGGAAAGTTTGGATGTTTCTAACATCTTCACAACGGATCGGGCTGATCGATTGCATACAGGTAGTTCTAGGCCTGGAATAAAACATATACCTACTTATTATCCTATTAGTAAGTTCCCATGGGATAGTATAAAAATAATATAAATAGTATATAAATATAAAAAACCTTAAATAACGCATGCGAAGCCGCGGTCAGAAACTAGTATGAACATAGTCATTTTTCAAACGCTTAGTACAAATTATGGTGGTTATTAAAAGCTTTTGAAGCTTTGAAATATGAGCTCAGAGTTCTATTATAGTATCGAAACGTCATCGATATCTCATTGTTGTATGGAACTTGGTACAATACAACGCCTTTAGCATGCGGTCATAGAAATACACTACCCCGTACAAAAAAGAGACGTCACGATGACGTCTCCATACCATCGTAAAACCAAACTCAAGGCTCTGTTCAGTGACTTTTATGGTTGACTGTACCTACACTTACTGAGTGAGAATTCAAACATACTCGAATGACTCGCACATCAGTAGTTTCTAGGTTACCTGAATTTCTAAGTTTCATAAGTGCTTGCACTCTGACGACGCATCTGCAGTCCAAGTTAACTTCTTTTGAGAGCATACTGCTAAAGTAGAAAATAAAATATTGTTGCCCATGACTGCAGAATACAGTAGGTACGAGTACAGTGCAGAACGGTGGGAAGGATAGAAAACTCTTTTACTTACCTTTCCATTTACGAAAACCAATTTCAATGTCACGAAATAAAAATGCTTTTTTCGTACTTCCGTCAAAATTGCATTGGACGAACTCGACAAAAAAGTCGTTTTCATTTAGTTTCACAAAAGTCCTCCCTTCAGCTATGCGCTGGGATGGCAGTCAAGAGCAATGAGATTGTCAAGAGTGCCAAATTTAACCAAACCGGGTTGAAATGGGAACTTTTATCTAGACATTCAGTTACTGTAGGTCCCTATCGTTCCAGTAGGGTTGTAAAAGTGGAATCCACCATCCGTTGAGGTTAAACCTCAACAGCCTATATTGGTCCACAACTGGACAGGACACAGGCCTCCCCTGATAAGCGCTGGGGGTAATGCTTATAATTCTCAGGCTAGAGCATGCCCAGCGGGTTTGTGATCGCAGTTCGGTGGTAAATTGGTCTGCAGGAGACGTTGCTGTCCGCTCCCCTGGTGAATAGTTGCCTCTTACGACACCCGTGGGAAGAGTTGGAGTCTATTAAACATAGAAGGAGGAACTATAGAGCGAGTGTCGTAATCTGTTCAAACCGCCTTGAGATGTAAATTCGGGGCAATATACGCGACACCGTTTCATGCATGCCAACGAATCCATTGCTAGAACTATCTTCGTAATCAAGTAAGAATTAGGGGCATGAACTCAGTTCTCATGCACTTCAACTAAAAGCGCAGCTTCTAGTTTGGAACATTCTATTTATGGAACATAATATCTCGAATTCTGAGAATGTTCAAATAAGGCTAGCCAATTACCACAGATTCCAGATTCGAATAACCGTAGGTACTGAACGAACTCGGTAGGTACATACCTACATAGACGATTAGTTAGCTAAGTATTCCACGAAATTTTAGCATAGGAATTGACCGTCAAGTCTAGACTTAGTTAGGTATACCTCGGTATGGTTTTGTTTTGATCGAATCTCGATATATGTATTTAGGATTGGTAGATTAAGATAGTTTTTTGATCCCTCTAAAAATTCTATTAGGAAACGTCTTCTTGTCTTCTATACCAATTAAGTACTTTCCTACCTCGTCGGTACACTTACATACATAATCTACGTCACGTCCACTGCTAAATCTGTCCCCTTGATGCAGGCTTCATGCTGGCTAAAATAAATATAAAATGCATCAACGGAAGACCTAACAAAAGCGCAAATGAGGGCCTGTACCTGCCAAATTAGATTTTAGACCTAAAATACACGACTGCTTGCAGCCTTGACTAAGCACCTATTAGCTAATAGGAATGCATCATGGTAATATCTTTGGACATTTTAATAGCAGACTAAAGTGCTCTCAACACATTTAGATTTTTTGTAAAATGTATTCGATTTTTATTACATTTTTTGGCAGACTATACATATATCAAAAATCTTTGTTTTTTTTTTTAAACCTACCAACGATATGATTGCACAAAATGCACAACTCTTTCATTTCTAAACCAAGTTACGTTAGTTGCATTGAACGTTCGTCAACAAAGAAATTAATATTATGTTTGCTGTTGTACGTTTTCCAGGCTAATTAATGTCTAAGGGTTATTTTCATATTTGAATGATCCAAATTAGAGCTTTTACCTCTAAAAAGCCAGTTCTGCGAAATTACATTTCCATCCAAATGGAACTAATTTTAACTTGGTTGGTGATAATAATTCTAAACATTTATTGTAGACAACCGGTGGGGTAAACGTGTTCTTCAGTGAAGTCCACAACTTGGTAAACGTAGTGTAGAATGCCCTACGGCCAGGTGGGATGACGACCTGCGAAAGACTGCAGGTAGATGCTGTATGCGTGAAGTTGAAGACAGGGCGCTATGGCGCACATTAGGGGAGGCCTATGTCCAGCAGTGGACTAACATGCTGATGATGATGATGATCAAAGGCCGCAAAGTTGGTACTCCACCTTCTTAGTCGTGGTAGAACGACCTATTTAGTTATTCTGTGGTCATGGTCGTTATAGAAACGTAGCAAGTTAATAAATTCCGTACCTACTTGAAGAGCTTTCAATTCAAAGCTATAATGGAATAATTTTTCAATAATGAATTATTAATGAACAAAGTTTCAAGACGTTATTTGCAAAATGTTTTAGCACCAAAACTTACATCGCCTATTGAATTAATGATCTCTCTTTCAGAATTTTGTTCTTTGAATTTAATAGTTAAATTACCTACGTCCGGAGTATTATAATAATAAATAAATTATTCTCAAAAATTCACACAGTATCACAGATGATACGGGCTAGAGCCTATCCCGAATCTAAGCAGAGCTTGTGTTATGGATTCTAGATAACTTAGACTAGGTACATACATATGCAGGCAATTCTTTTATTCCTAGAGTAAGTAGGTTGCACAATGAACAATTTTCTGAATGTGACATATTTTTGCTCTCTAAGATTAACTTTAAAAAACAAGTTTATCTCTTAGGTTATTTGCTTTATATATATGTGTATATATTTGTATAATTCATGCATGATTTGTCTATTTTGATTGGTGCTTTTATAAGTTTTCTGAATTAGCGTCTGTAACGTTGTTGTGTATTTTTTAATATAATGTTTCTATTAGTGGCATCTTGATTGGTCTATACAAAAATATATTACTGTTAACTTTAACACTTTGACTGCTGAAATCACACGGTATGTGTTTTCTACAAGTGACTAATATGTGTAAATCCACACTAGCGCAGCGGCTGAGAAAATACAGATCTGTGTTACTCAGCACAGCTGTAATATTTTTCGAACGAAACGCATGTGCGGCGCAACACAACCGCTGTGTAGAGCGGCAGCACGAATTTTTTAGGTTAAAAAAAAGATCGCAGTCGTCGAAAAAATATCGCGGTCAAAGTGTTAAGAATATTGTAAACTGTTTGTGCCCAAATAAACGAAAAATAATAAAAAATAAATAAATCATATTTATTTCTGTATTTTAAATAAAATGGTTTCTATCTATCTATAGATAGTTTTTTTATCATACATAAAATACATCCAAATCACCCTGAACAAATATCTGCAGATCATAAGTACATTTGTCCCGAGGCGGCAAGCGAACCCGCAGCCTAGCCGAACCTTCGCCCACTGTGCCATAGAGACGTCAAATTTAATTATATTTAATGTAAGTGAACCAAGAACGTTGCGATTTGCGAAACATCAGTGTTCGCTTAAACTTAGTACAAAGCGATGTTTGCACTCAGGGGGGTGGTTCGGAGCACTATTTAATGCGATGTTAAAACTTTACTTACATAAGTCTAGATAGGTTATAACGGTTCTAAGAGAACAAATGTTATGGCATTGTGTATTATTATGTGTAATTTAGAATAATAGTTCATAGTTCATTCATTTATTTGTGGTACACAGGTATTACAGGGATGTTCAGACTTAAAATTATGAGCACTGTGATCTGCCATTAGGCGTACAAAAGTTACATATTTTGGAAATAGAGTAAAAATCAATAATAATAATAGTAGTACATAAAGCAAAAATAAAAAAATACCGTTTTTCAATTTGAAAATAACGCGCAGGTACTTAAAGCATTGTGTAAAGTAAAGTAAAAGTAAAATATCATTTATTTCTTTAGGCTTACAAAATAAGCACTTAGACAAGTCATATTTTATATATAAATTTTATTATCAAATAAAATTATTATACTGTTCACTTCAATTTTTTGTCCACTAGTGGAAGAAGTGAAAAGAAACCACTAGCATGTTCATCTCTTATATGTCTAATACATGGTTATTTGCCTATTTAAGTCTAAATGTAATGACTGAGTACCATCATACTTAAATAAATAAATAATGCTGGACAAGTCACACAACATTATCTAGCCCAAAGCTAAGCAGAGTTTGTGTTCTGGGTACCAGATAACTGATATACATAATACAATAGATTACATCGATAGATATTTTTTATTATACATAGAAAATAACCAGAACACCCGGAACACATATCTGCAGATCTTATAAATAATTTTCCCGAGGCAGGAATCGAACCCGCAATCTCCTGCGTTGCAGGCGGATAACAATCTGCCTCCAGATGGACCGTGTCTCATTGTGCCACTTTAAAAATAGCTCTATGAGCGGATCTCAACCAAAACGTAAAGATGCACTAGCAATACTAAAAGCACAAGTTGTAAGAATATCTATGAATGCCTGAGTTGTTAATTTTAGGGATATTATTTATAAATACCTACTTCGAATTTATCCCTAAGTGTAGATCCACACTACTTCGCTACATAGTATAAAACAAAGTCTCTTCCTGCTGTCTCTCTGTCCCTATGTATGTTTAGACCTTTAAAACTACGCAACTGATGTTGAGGTGATTTTTTTAATGATTGATTGATTCAAGAGGAAGGTTTATAAGCCATTTGAAACATAGATTTCCACGATGGCGAAGCCGTGGCGCCCAGCTAGTACCTATTAAAAATATAACATCCATGAAGTCAAAACAAGTGAAAGAGATAAAATTTTAAAGAAGGATGTTATGTACCTACTTATTGATTAGTAAGCTCCTTTATAGATGTAAGTTATGTTTTTTAGTATCATAGATATGTAACCTATTAGTAGTTATAAGTTCAGGCAATAAATCATTATTCTATTCTAATTTAAAATATATCGAGATGGAAACATCTTAAAATCCACATTCATATCGAGAACAGCAAACATTAGACGCTTGAAAACTTCTCCTTTGCAGAATATGTTTCCTTTAGAAAACCCTCGCAAATAAGACGTAATTCGCTTTTCAGTATACTTCGTTCGTTGTTATCAAAAAAGTCAAGGATGCTGAGTTTTTGATCAGTCAAAGATAATGAAAGTCAAACCCTGATTATAATGGTTTTCCTGTGAAGAACTTATTAGCGTTAAGAAGTTTGGCGTAAAGTGGGTGCTGAGGTGTCGAGAGGCCTCGGCGGGCGCGGAGTAAGCGATATTTCAATGGCATCTCTTTCTTGGGCGGCTTGGAGGTCAGAGGAAACCTAGCACTTCAAATTATTGGAAATTTCACGAATGAACCAGCAAAGCTGGAGCCCTAAAATGTAAAGTACTCTCGGCGGTGTTTTATTGTGTGAATTTTTTGTGTTTATAAGAAAAGTCTTCTCAGAAAAGTGCGTTCTAACTTCTATCCTTCATTTTTTTTGTTTGGCGTTTTTCTATACTAATAATAATATTATAAAGAGGGAATTTTTGATTTTTTGTTTGTTGTTAGTCGAACAGGCTCCGAAACTACTGGACCGATTTGAAAAATTATTTCACCGTTGGAAAGCTACACTATCCCCGGTGAACATAGTCTATATTATATTTTCAAAAAAGTTACTTACTAAAACTCCAATATTGTAACCCAAGGTGTAAAAAAATTACATAATAAAGTGAAATTCGAGTTTAACGCGGGTGAAACCGCGGGAACAGCTAGTACTTTTATCATTTCTAGGCATATACATAGGTACCTAATATGCTCCTTCCGGAAGAGAGAGGTAGCTCTGCCGTAGAAAAACAACAAGACATGTTTATGGCCAAAAACGAGAAGAGCATTTTTTTTAGAAGCTTAGCGTATGGTCTGTGGAATGGTGGTGGAATTCCATCAAATTTTTTAGTCAATTTTGTTTTATGGGTACCAAAACGAGCACTATGTATTAAACAATGCTTAATAAAGTAAATCACGGTGCACGAATGAACCGAAATTGCCCACGGGATGATGTTCGTTAAGCTGCGGTTTCATGTTACTCCCCACATTTTATGGAGTCTAAATTACTTTATTCAGTGATTAATTATATAAAAAGCTATTATAAACTTTAAGGCTAGCTTATAAATTTCGAAATAAAAACATTTTAATTCTTATTCTTATACTACACTAATAAAACAACACCTACATGAAATAGGGAAAGCTTTGGCCCAGGAGTATCATAATCTACATAAAAGTTAATTCACGATTGGTGAAACCTTATTATGATATTCGTTGTATGAGTAATTGCTTATTCTCTGTTGGTGGTTCTCAATATAAATTCGCAAAAATATGACAAATCATTATAAGTATTAATATTAATATAATACATCCAATTTGTTTTTAAAAACAGGTACGCCGAATTGTGTTCGGATCGCGTAAGTATAATAATATTTAAAAATATGACATAACTAGAAAAAC
Organism: Eupithecia abbreviata; assembly: GCA_943735965.1. Taxonomy (NCBI): domain Eukaryota; kingdom Metazoa; phylum Arthropoda; class Insecta; order Lepidoptera; family Geometridae; genus Eupithecia; species Eupithecia abbreviata. Next base: position 10,633,292 of record OX030976.1, read on the forward strand.
ACTTACAGAGATTTCGTCAAAATAGATGAGAACAACAAATTCCAGTGGAGAAACTAAATCTTTGTTTAGTGCTCTTCTTTTTATCTCATATTTTTGTTAATTTACATGAGTTAGTGGCGATTCGCCATCGTAGTGATTCGTCATCGCAAAAAAGTAGTGGTGATTTGCCATCACTCAAACATCACCAACAGATTGATGCCACAATTATTTGGTCAGTAATATGGCGGCGCTTTACCACAGAAATGCGCTGTACGTTACCTATACAACTATCCCCATCAATAGTAACGGCTGTTGACACTAGCCCAAGTTTAGTGGAGGACTTGACAGTGGTACGAGTAGATAAGCCAGTAGTTTGTAACTCGGTCAAGTAACGAGGAGCATAGGAAATGAATTGAAATGGAACTGGATACTCGACGTGTTTAAACACTTTGGATCCGATTGTGACACGAGTGTGCTTTACCCTTCGCTTTTTAGGATCCACTCAAGAGTCAATAAGAAGGGAAGAGAACGTATAGAGTTAGAAACAAACAATGGTATCGAGACGTTATATCATATTTATTTTGTTTTTTCTACCTACTACGGTGGAAAAAATAAATGTGTCATACTTGATGTTGTTAACTTCTATAAATTCTTAATTGTTATATTACAAAATGTCAAACTATACTAAAAATCTTGTACAAAATTACCAAATAAATAAAGAATAATAGTTTATATGGGATTTGTGTAGTTCCCTCTCCTCACGATAACAAAACCTACATAAAGAAAAATGAGATGTCACGATCACGCCTCGATATTATAAAAGATAAAGATATTTATTTGCCAGAATATATGTTACAATGTAGGTCTTAAATTTGTCATATATGTGCAGTTATATTCTACCTTACATAGGCATGCAAATGTTTATTTTACAATTAAAACAATAATAAATGTCCATTTTTAAGTTACAAATAAAAATAATGGATTAATATAATTCAGAATAGTCTTAAATAAAATGAATGTCAATGAACATATTCAAAATCCTCTAAGTCCCTGTAATTAAAATATTGATTCATGGAATAATAGCATTTACCTAGAAGACATTTTTTAGTTGAACACTGAATTAGTTTCCAGATAGGGTCTTTAGGTCTTCTGGTAGATTATTAATTTTTACTGTGGTGTATGCAATCTGTTGTTAGCAACTTCTCTTAAACTTCTAAATCTCAAGTCAACATTTTTTTTAAAAGTTCTGGATGCTGTTTTATAGTCAAATAAAAAAAGGACTCGGGACCCAGAACAGTATTTTTAACTTTCTCTATAATAAAATTAAATATTATTTTTCTCTTTTGTTTCAGCTCGTCGGCCAGTGAGCTAATATCTAGAAGAGGCGTGTTCTCGAGGCGACAATATGGCTCCGTGGAACAGGTCAGTACAGTATGAAACCTTTGTTCTGTCACTTTGTGTCAAGCTTCATTAAAATCGTGGACGGAGGAAATCACCACCTCCCCCTCATTAAAATACTTTAGAAAATCAGGGTACCAGTCTCATCGTACTTGTCTCTCTTCCTAAAACTTTTGAAACCACCTTTACACAGCTGAATATTTACCAAGATCTGTGTTGTTTTGAAATACCTACCTATATGTATTTAAGCAGAGCTGCTTCATTACGGATACAGGGTTAGCTAAAAACACGGTAAACGGTGAAGGTACCAACTTTCCATCAAAAGTTTATGTCTTGCCGAAGTGTAGTGATATAATTTGATCACACTAGTTATCATGTTACTGCACTGGCGACGTCGTACACCGCCCGCAGTCATAAATCTTCCAGCAAAGACGGTGATCGATGTTGCCACCGGGTTGTATGCCTTTTGTTATCATAGTTATTATGGCGCTTTTCCATTGAGTCAGTTTAACGAGGTAATATGGAAGTCTCGTTATTCGGTAGCGAAGTTCTCTTAGAAACTAAACTAAAAATAAACAAAGCTGGACAATCGACACAGTATCATCTAGCCCCAAGCTAAGTAGAGCTTGTGTTATGGCTACTAGATGACTGATATACATACTACAATATAATAACATAGATTGATATTTTTTAATTCATATTTAATCATCATCAACCTATATACTACCTTTACCTAAAAGTTAGTTACCTAATATTAGGAGAAGGCAAAATTTATTATTTATTTTTCGCCATTATTGTCCCACTGCTGGGCTAAGGCTTTTCTCCTTCCACTCCTCGCGATCCAACGCTGCAACAGGCAATGATGGAAGATGTGCCTCGAGCTCGTCACGCCATCTCAAGGCAAATTTATGAAGTTTTAAAACATATTTTAGTTAAAAGGATATACTCGTATATATCCATAACCACATAGGTAAGTAGGACGTGCGACTCTTCAGAACAGTTCATCATCAGCCTATAGCAGTCCACTGCTGGACATAGGCCTCCCCCAATGAGCGCCATAGCGCCCTGTCTTCAGCTTGCCGCATCCAGCATCTACCTGCAGTCTTTCGCAGGTCGTCATCCCACCTGGTCGGAGGGCGTCCTACACTACGTTTACCGAGTCGTCGTCGTCGTCTTCAGAACAGTTAATAAACTCGAACTCCTTTCAGCGAAATATTTCGTATTTCATGCCCATGGAAGACGAATAATATCTGAGATGGAAGCCACGAACAAAGGCCGTGTCGAAACGTATCGGGGCAAAGTTATAGGCTAAATAAAATACTAAGTCCGTCGCCAGGTTATAATAGAAGTCCTTAAAAATTACCTAGAAAGTCTGAACAAACCACCTAGCTCCATAAACAGTAATAACTGGTCTAATAACGTTTCCATAAAGACCCGGTCGGTAAAATAACGTTTACCACAATGTTTTTAAACACGAAGTAGGTATTATATAAATAATATTCCTGTGGTTCCGTTATGACCAACTTTTCGTACAACCACAGTATGCTTTACTTTTATGAAATGTTTTAAAACTATCTTTATAGCAGACATATTTCGATCTTATGAGTTTATTTTTTACTTCTAGTACCTACTGTAAAAAAGTTCTCGGAAAAAAAATACCTAGTCATCATTTTAGGCCTTTTTAGGGTTCCGTACCCGAGTGGTGAAAACGGGAACCCATTACTAAGCCTCCGCTGTCTGTCCGTCCGTCTGTCAGCAGAGTGTGTATTTCTCACAAACAACTTCAACAACATAAAAGTAGTAAAATAAAACAAATATTAGTTATAATTTAAAAATAAACTCCAATAAAATCGTGATTGCTTTACGTTTATCACGGCTGTATTTTTTGAACCGTAATAGTAACAGTAACAGTTTTGGCAGGGTGGGGATCACCTCTACTATTGCCACTATAACAACAAATAATAATTAAGGGGGCCAACGGGGCCTACTATCTGAAGATAACGAACGTCTGGCGCGCTCAGTACTTAGATGGGTGTCCGCGCCCGACGTAAGCCCTAAAAAATCCGAATGTTAGATTTTTTTCTTTTGTGAAATAGTTTCGTACAATGCTGCGGCACTCTCAGTGTGCGAGTTGACTCGTACTTGGCCGGTTTTTAAGTAAAAGTAGACTAGAAAATTTCTTAGTGATATCCTCAATAGCAATGAACACGATCCTCAAAACTCATGTTTAATAAATATGATTATGATTTTCAACCTTGGAACCAGTTTCTTCCAACTTCGTATGTCTTCCAACATTCAACAAGCTATCATTTCTAGGACATCTCCAACAATATGCTGATTTATTCTATTGCATTTTTTCTTCCGCGATATCACGACTTCCTTTGTTGCTTCTTTTTATTTTACTACTACGTAGCTTGAGCACGGGCCTTTAGAAAAGATAAAAAGAACTTAGTCTAAATGTCTATACATATGTTCAAATCTAGAAAAACGTTTCTGCAAAATTTCAGCTAAACCTTATTTGTGTTGGAAGCAGACGTTACATCCATTTTCGGCGACCTCTATGGCGCGGTGGGCGAAGGCCTGTCTCTCGAGCGACGCAGAAGTTTGCGGGTTCGATTCCCGCCTTGGGAAAAATGTTTGTATGATCTACACTACTAACATATATAAATAATAAATAAATATATATATACTGAAATACTTTGCAATAACAAATAATATTCCGTCTTCAAAGGGCCGAAAGAAGTGCCTTCCTACCTCTTGCAAATTGAGCAACATGAAACTTAAATAGAACATGTTGCCTATAGGTTTCGATGGCAATATTTACCTAAAAGTTATTTTAGAACATCCTGTTATTTCAATCATAATGATATATAAATGATTGAATGATTCAGCAAGCACAACATGCCTACTTACAATTAATTTGTAGGGGGTTAAGGTACCTATAACAGAAAAGGAACAATGCAAATGTTAACATAACAATGGTGGTATTGTTTAATTCATGTAAATATTCAGCCACATTTGATTTTAGAAACGTACATTTATTTCAGAGACTGTAAATGTGTGTTTTTTTTTTATCTAAAGATCTCCACCAAGATTTTAATCCCGAGTCCGTTGCCCACTTTATAAAAACTGAAAATACTAAATGATAGTATCTATCAGCTTAATCTAGTATCTATCAGCTAAATGAAAATATTAAAAAAACTCAAGTTTCTAACTAGAGTAACAAACACAACACACGACATAAAAAGATATAGGACAAATAAATAATAATATAAATTAATTAAAAAAAATTACATTTATATATAAGTTAAAGTTGTTTGATCAAGCCGTGTGTGATGGTCAGTGCCGTGTTCCTGCGCTATCAGATATGGTTCACGATCAGCTGAATGTTGCGAGTAACCCCACAACGCTGATTTTCAGCATGTACCATTGCGATGATGACGTACGCTGCTGCTTTCCAGCGTCATTATGAAACGGCCTCAGATCATTTCAATCATCTGATATCCACCATACCCGATACAAGAATTATCCCACGATCTCACGAGTTCTCTCCTCTGTAGACCGAGACACGTTGTCGGTGACCCAGTTGACCCAATCACCGACCCGGAGGTGATGGCAGCAATTTCGCTTCCACACACTACAGATCCGACCGAAAACCGACCCCCGCCAGATCAGCTTCCGCTCTTAGGTGCATTCGTTCACCGAAACCTCTTTCCTCCTAAAGCATCTGGCAGCAGCCCAAGCCAAGTGACCTGAACTAGGAAATATATTTTTATGGGACCACGTCGTCGAGATCATTTCGCATACAATAGTGAAAGGTCTTTCAAACCGAACCATAATTGACGGGGAAATCGAGGAACATACATAAGACATTGTAAAAAAAGCACTCATTATTTTACGATAACCGATTAAAATGCTCAATCGTAAGGATATTTTTTTCCAAATTTTATAGCATCTTAAAGAAAAAGAATTACATTACATTTTTCATATATTAAAATAATTGTGTTTTGCTTAGAATAGTTTGCTTATTTAAGATACTTTTCCTCCATGTGGCATAGCTGTGGGACGCCCTATATACATACGTATAGTCTAACTCCACGAGGGTCGAATTGATAATTCCAAGAGAGATTAATCTTGACACTAATGGTATTGTAGTGCCAATTACAGCATATTCGCATGCCTAATTGTGACATTATGTCATCCTGTCCATATATCAATTCGCCTTTGACAGGTAAACAATACCGTATCCATGACCTACAAATTAAATGAGACATTGAAGCCTTACTGAAGTTAACCTTCAGCCGTATATCGTTAGGTTCAATATGCCTTAATGTTCACATAGAATTGGATATAAAATACTTATGCTCTTTTACGATGTTGGTACTCTCACTGAGGAATATACAGGTGTCCCATAATGGGTGGATAACCTTGAAGGTGCTTGTGGGGGAGTTCTTCAACCAAATAGAAAAAATAAAAAAATATACCTTGGCCCGTTTCGGACTTATTCAACTTTTTTTAAACATAGAGAAATTCCACTGCACTCATTATGGGACATTCTGTATATAGAGACAGTGAAGGATTTAGAAGCACTTCATCAGCACTTAGCACAAACGTGTCCACAGTGTCTACTGCTGAACGTGGATCTCTCAAACCAGAATGGTTAAGCCATAATCACCAAGTTTAGCAGGCGGATTGCGCAGTAACTATCTTTGGTAAACTCCACATAAATTATCATGAAACAAATAGGCACGCGGAACCGTAGAACTGCTAATTCAATTGATAAGAAGGTACCTATATCACACTAATATTATGAATGTGAAAGTTTGGATGTTTAGATGTATGGATGGATGTTTCTTATTTCTTAACGCAAATTCAACTAAATAGATCGGGCTGAAGATTTTGCATACAGGTACTTCTGGTATAAAACATAGGCTACTTTTTATCCCATAAATCATTGCCCAGAAGTGCCGCTGGGGTAAACGTGTTCTTGAGAGAGGAGTTCTTGGAGAGCACGACTCGGTAAACGTAGTGTAGGACGCGGCTAGGTGGGATGACGACCTGCGAAGGACTGCAGGCAGATGCTGGATGCATGTCAAGCTGAAGACGATTAGTGGAGGCCTGTGTCCAGCCGTGGACTGACGTAGGCAGATGTTGAGAAGTGCCCGAAGCCGCGGGCTGAAATAAGTCAATTGATAAGTCTATGTTACTCAGAGCTGCTGACTCATCGTACCCGTACCTACCCAACCATAGCCACATTACAGGGTATGGGGGACCCGGTATATTACATTTATCACAATCCCTTCCTAGGAGGGTTATTGTTCAAAATGTTGGATGCGAAAAACAAAAGCCCCTTCATTTGTTATAATATGTAGCTATCTCAATATTTGGAAGACAGTTTCTGTTGCGATCCAAAAAATCTGGAGTACTTACCATAATATGGCATACATATTTTTAAAACAGTGTCTCAATTTGATTCTATACTTCGAAAAGACCACTAAAATAATACAAATAAAAATTCAATGAATAAGGGCTATAAAGATGCATTCAACATTTTCTTCTTCATCTTGATGGATTGCGTTAAATTCAAAGATCGAAGTGAGGCACTGATGATTGAACTTAATTTAAATAGATTTCATTTAGGTACATTTATTGGTGGAACCAGATTCAGCAGCGGCTGTCTCATTATTCAAATTTTTTATGCATCAGTGACTCTCTTCAAAAATAGATTTATACATTTATATGTTTTTATTTTGCTGTGTTTTTTGTTTTGTTTTTTAGTTATAAGTTTAGGTTATGATAAGACTGGCATAATTTACGAAGTAAAAGTCCTTAAAAAAAGTAAAAGAACATTTTATTTTCAAGTTTTGTGCGTAATTTGACAAAAACGCTGGACGCTGTGGACGCCATATTGCTCTGTGGTAATGACGTCAGTTGGCTGCGTGCCTGTAAGTGTAAATGTATTTACTCGTAAATGAATACGCTGATTTGCTGATGATAGTTATACTTTTTAACACGCTTTTATTAGTTTAACTACTCAATCCTATAACGTTATAATACTGTGTCTACTACATATTTTCTGGTGTTGAAAAATATATTAAAGAACGGAAAAATATGAATTGAATTTTAAAATTATTTTGTTATTTTATGGACTAAAGCTAACATTTGCCGATAGCTTTTTCCTTATGCTATCTCAATAATATGTTTCTACATTGTTTCTCATATAAAACCCTATTTTCTTGAAAGATATAGAATTATTAATATAATTATTCTTTAAATTTTTTTTTATTTGCTTTTCGCAGAGGAATCCTTTAAATTTTGGTACTATGTGGCTTCGATAATGCTAGGTTCTTTTGAATGCAGCTAGCGTCTTGGGGACTTCCAACTGGTATTGATTTGATCTACCTGTAGATTGTTTGCAACAGTCTGCAGTTAGCTCAATTGTTTCAGTTGTAAATAATAGTTCTAACTTTTTTATTTGATTGTAATATTATTTGATAATAACCCTTTCTATTGAATAAAGTTCTGTTTGTAATCTAAAATAGTCTATATTTCTACTTTGCCTCCCCCTTCCATGTTCCCGATTAATTGCTTAAGGAACCGGAAATGCTCCTCTATCAAAAGCATTATGAGAGTTATATAAAGGGTTCTCTTTACTCCGCTGTTATTGACGTGGTTGGTATAAACTAAGTTCCTTAGGAAACTTAGATCGAAACTTTAAATTAAGTTTGAGTGATATTAAACAGAATTATAATAGAATACAAATACGCTTTATTGTAAATCTGAAAGACTGCAGGTAGATGTTGGATGCGTCGAACTGAACACAGGGCGCTATTGCGCTCATTGGGGGGGGGCTTTGTCCAGCAGTGGACTACCATAGGCTGATAATGATGATGACATAATATTTTCATTCTCACAGTACGAGTCTCTATCTCAGTGTTGGTGAACAATATCCTTTCACTCGAGATAATCGCGACAACAAATTGGGATGTATAAAAATAGAAAAACTTCTCCATTTGAGATAGCAAGAGTCGCATGTTTGTAAACTCTATGGTAAAATATCTTCCACGGATAAGTGGGTACCTAAATCTACTGTTATTAGAGCGGCTTTCGAAGTTTGTAAACTCTACGGTAAAATGTCTTATTTGATTTTTTTGATAGTCAACGCCTGTATTGAAGAGAGGACCCAAATTCATAAAACAATTCTGTAATTCATAATTGTAAACATACAAAACTTAAAAATAACTTAATTTAAAAAGATATGTACATAGGCGAGCTTAACCCTGAGAGTTTTCTTCCAGCAAACCTTAGGTTTACAGGAGAGGCGATGGAATAGATAGAGGAAGTGTACAAAGAAACAAATTAGACTAATAATACAATACGGAATGAGATTATAATATACATACATAATAAAAAAAATAGTTCAATAAACCTAAGAAATACATTTCGTTCAATATAATTAAAAATATAGCTAATTAAATATATAATATATATAAATATCTCTCGAGGTATATCTTCCATCATGGCCTGTTGCAGCGTTGGATCGCGAGGAGTGGAAGGAGAAAAGGGAGGCCTTTGCCCAGCAGTGGGACAGTAATGGCTTAAAATAAATAAATAAAATAAATATCTCTAGATGGATAATTTTATAAGGATAGGAAGTGCTCTTGCAATTTGAACAATGTAAATTGCGTATAAAACACGCGGCTATAGAGTGAATTTTAGTTTACGTAAGGACCTTTGGTTTTTAAACAGTGTACACCTAATTTGCCTGGAATATAAAGCGGGACAACTGCGATACCTATCGTAAGTAGGAAGTACCTACATATATAATGTAGTTTTTCTGTGACAGTAGAATAGACTAGAATAACGCAGAAAAGCTGGCGACCATCGCCCGCTCCCTCACGAAGTCCTCAAAGGTAACTCATGTGATGGGTCCGGCAGTGTACAACAAACTACCAGACTCTGTCACATCCGATGGCAGTCTATAATGCTTTAAAATAAGACTTAAACATTGGATTGTCGAGCAGAATTTCTATTCTGTGAACGAACTATTACAATTGTAAATCTGACTTTATTTTAATTTACTATTCTATGAATTAATTTTATTTTCAATTTTAACAATAACCTAACCTATTGTACTTATACGAAAATATGACATGTGAATGAAAATGAAAAGTTTTTATTTCTTTATGCTTATAAATAAGCACTTAGACAGGTCATATTTTATACTATTCATTATTCATTATTATCAATTAAAATTATTTTATAGTTCACTTCAATTTTTTGTCCACCGGTGGAAGAAGTGAGAAGAAACCACTAGCATGTTCATAAAATATTTGTCTAGTACAAATGTATTTCTGTATTTCTAACATTTTATTCAGCACACACAAAAGACTGAAGGAAAGTACAGTCAAAACATTAAACTGTTTAAATAAATTAGGTACGGTAGGTAAAAGGTAAAATTATGTCTTCTGATTCCTCGGTAGACCTACAAATATCAGAGTTGTACAATATTTTTCTCTATGTAGATAGATGTAGGTTGTGAGCAATATCCCCCACTCGGGATAATCGTGGCAATAACTTGGGATGATCTCCTGCACGCTAATAAAGGTGGCTAATCCTGCTAATATTATTTTGACGACCGATGTGGCGCGATGGGCGAAGGTCCGCTTGCGACGCAGGAGGTTGCGGGTTCGATTCCCGCCTCGGAACAATTGTGTGTACGATCTGCAGATATTTGTTTCGGGTGTTCAGGTCGTTTTCTATATATAATAAAAAATATCTATCTATGTATCGTATTGTATTATGTATATCAGTTATCTAGTACCCATAACACAAGCTCTGCTTACCATGGGGCTAGATAATGTTGTGTGAATTGTCCAGCATTATTTATTTATTTTTATTTATTATAAATGCGAAAGTTTGTGAGGATGTTTATTGCTCTTTCACAAAAAACTACTAAATGGATTTTAATGAAACTTCACAATAATATAGCTTACATATCAGAATAACACATAGGCTACAATTCATAAAGATATATTGCATATCTATTATCCAAAATATCTATCACCACGCGGGTGAAAGCGCAGGACGCAGCTAGTGTGAAATACAGAATGATGCTTAGAATCTTTAGGCTAACCTTGAATTACTGTGCAATATTGTATCTGCAGGTATTTGTTTCGGGTGTTCTGGTCGTTTACTATCTCTTGACTCAATATTGACGGCAATAACTATATCATGAGTTATATAGGTTGTTCGCGCTGTTATACACGAAATTCAACTCAACGAAATTATGACGCCATCTAGCGGTAGGCTGAAGAAGCTCGACGCGCTCAAGCAGATCCTAGAAGGCGCCTATCCGCCATATTTTTTTTTTGTATTCTTTCGACTGCGACACAAAGCACATCTCTGTAACCTAGATATAGGAATATACGTTTTTTCTCAAGTTTAATACATCTAAATCATTGAAGACGCACCCGATGACCCCCGTAGCTAACATAGGTACTGTATAAAACAAAGAATGAATGAATGAATGAATGAACACTTTATTGTACTTAAAATAACAAAATAACACCTTATATCTAAATATTACATAATAACAGTACAATAGGCGGCCTTATCGCGACGGTACAAAGACGGTGGTAACAACGTTTTATCAGTATCTAGGTGTCAAGGGCTCTGAAAGGTGAGGTGCCAGTCACGTTTTCATAATTACAGCACAACACGCGTTATAGGTACGATACTTGCTGAAGCCTAGCTTTGCTCCAATTTATTACGGCTAAGAGAATGATATAAAGTAGGAGGTATAAGAGAAAAGATAATAATAAAGATTGACTTGTCTAAGTGCTTATTTTGTAAGCCTATGGAAATAAATGATATTGAATTTCTTGAAACTATCATGTTTATTAACACACTAGAGGACCTTCCCGGCTTCGCACGGTTTTAGCACGGATCCCTAACTTTTTTGAAAATATAATGAGCCGATGTTCACCGCGGATAGTGTAGCTTCCCAACGGTGAAATAATTTTTGAAATCGGTCCAGTAGTTTCGGTTCCTATTCATTACAAACAAACAAAAAATCAAACATTTCCTCTTTATAATATTAGTATAGAGATGTCATTTATAACGGGATATTTACCATGATTATATTTTTCCAATATTTCGGAACAGATTCATGCGCCATGATCACGAAAACTTACGAAACTTACTCGCAGTGCCTCCAGTTATTCCGTGATCATGGCGCATGAAACTGTGCCGAAATATTGGAAAACTCAAAAATCTAATCATAAATATCCCGTTATAAATGACTTTTGTGATAAGGAAGTAAGTTATTCGACAACAAATCATTGGTAAGCCAACAGGCTCAACCCATACAGCGTAAAAGTTGGCCGAAACCCTTACAAAAAGCCAACCAACTTCGTCTCTGATTGTACTTCTTCTGAGCGATAAAGAGGGTCGACTTACTAAGGACTCGTTTCAGATAAAACGTGAAAAACAACTTTTTCGGTTTCTCTACAAAGAGAGCAGATTAGGAAACTTTTAATTACCTACAATGATTATGCCTTTATTTGGCGAACATTTTTTATAAGTAATTCGGAGAGTTTAAAAATATTTTTGGATTTAATTGAAACATGTTTTTGCCGCAATGTTTATACATCAAACAGCTTGATACGCTTATGAGCGTATTTCCGAATTATATTTTGGATAATTCGGTTTGTAATTTAAGTTAAAATTTGTAAACCTCCGCCAACTTGCTTGAAAGGTCTCCGTTATTTGACCCTAGATTTATAGAGAGCAAGAAACTATTTTTTTAACTTAAATCTGATAGAGATGATGCTTGTAGTTTCTCGGTCGGATGTATTCGTTACAAACCCTATCATAACGATTACAACCGACAGAGAACCAAAGTTATCGACATAGCTCAAAGTATAAGCAAGCAGAAGTGGCAGTGGGCCGGCCATATCTCACGAAGAACCAGCAACCGCTGGGGTAAAAGTGTTCTAGAATGGAAACCGCGACTCGGCAAATGTAGTGTAGGGACGCCCTCCGGCCAGGTGGGTTGACGATCTGCGAATGACAGGATGTGGCAAGCTGAAGATTCTATGAAGATCACTATGGCGCTCGTTAGGGGGGGCCTATGTCCAGGAATGCACTAATAAAGGCTGATGATTAAAAACCTTCTGTCTCCATCATCAGACCAGCTCGATGGTATCATAGCATTAACATACACATTGTCACCGGCCGGACTAACATATTAATATCAATTTGATGACCGATGTGGCGCGGTGGGCGATGGTCCGCCTGCGACGCAGGAGGTTGCGGGTTCGATTCCCGCCTCGGAACAATTGTGTGTACGATCTGCAGATATTTGTTCCGGGTGTTCTGGTCGTTTTCTATGTATAATAAAAAATATCCATCTATGTAATGTATTGTATTATGTATATCAGTTATCTAGTACCCATAACACAAGCTTTGCTTACCACGGGGCTAGATAATGCTGTGTGGATTGTCCAGCATTATTTATTAAGTACCTATGTGAAATTATAGATTAATCGGTTGAGGATAACTTGTCTAAAATTCAGTGCCTTGTAAGTTGTGTGGGACAACACATACTAATAGGGCAAGGAGAATAAATGCTTATAACAACAGTTCGTATATTTACAATGGACTTTCCTACTACGGCTTAATCGGCTTTTGTTTGAAAGGTTTATTTTTGTTTACCTGCCTATCTACAAAAACAAGTAAACAAGTGTTTTTTAACGCCCTACACCTTCTTATTATCTTGAAGGGACACGAAAACAAACACCAAGAAAATCCTACTAATATTATAATACGTCAAAGTTTGTAAGTATGGCCATCCATACTTACAAACTTTGACGTATTATAATATTAGTAGGATTTTCTTGGTGTTTGTTTTCGTGTCCCTTCAAGATAATAAGAAGGTAACAAACATACATATGTTTGTTACTCTTTCACGTAAAAACTGAAACGGATTTTAATGAAACTTCACTATAATATAGCTTAGATATCAGTATAACACAAAGGCTTACAATTCATAAAGATAAATAGTATATTATCCAAAATATCTATCACTAGGCGGGTGAAACCGCGGGGCGCAGCTAGTAATATATGAAGGAAAATGTTCGCATATATAGTTACTACTTTGTTAGCAATTTTTAGTATTAAACTCGCGTCGATATTGATTCCTGGAATCAAGATCTTGAGTACTTAGCTAACAGAATGGCATTACAGGGGTTTATGGGGTGGATGATTGAAAAAAATTTTATTAGTTGCGTCTAACGAGCGGGTACCGCCGGAATTGGCTATTAACTGAATAAATTCATCGCTCGTATAAGGAAAATGGGCAATATTGTATGTGTAAGGAAAAAACCTACTCGGTGACTTTATTATTTGGTGATTAATAGGCACTTTACTGAATGTAGGTATGTGGACAACGGCACTTAATGCACAGACCCACTGCGGTGCACGCCGCGCCATGCTCGCTGTGCATGCTACTGCACGCTGCGGCTTTAGTCCATTATCTATTGTCAAGTGACTTGCATAATCGACACCTTAATTGTCTAATGATGGACATGAGCTCATAATAAAAATAAATAATGCTGGACAATTGACACAGCATTATCTAGCCCCATGGTAAGCAGAGCTTGTGTTATGGGTACTAGATAACTGATATACATAATACAATACATTACATAGATAGATATTTTTATCGTACATAGAAAAGGCGGAACTTCGCTCACCGCACCACAGAGCTCGATATAATGAAAATTCTCGGCTAATGCTGTGGTAATAGCAGTGAAGAAAATATTTGTACTTTAAATAAAAGATGCTGCTAATCCCAAGCTAAACTAATATATGTACCTACTATGACAATGGTATCCTCGCAGAATCGCCACGCCACCAAAAAAAAATTCTATCGGTAAGGTAGAACTTTTACGTCACTTTTGACGTATGTAGGAATGACCGAAATATGTACAGATGGACCGACGCACATCAAGTGCTGAGGTTGAATCCAATATATCTGCCGAGGTTGAATCTAATATGTAAGTCTATGTCATATAGAACCATTATGTCAATCTCTCAGTGCAAATAGCATCGCACGCACTATTTGATGTTTTTTTTCTAAGGATTCTACGTGGCGATCCTGCGAGGATACCAGTGTCATAGTGAATCGATTGGTTGGTAGAATTACGCCCCAGTTATAATGAGGTGAGATTTTTGAGTAGTGGCAGAAAATAATAATATAATTATGTACTATAGTTTGTCCGAAACCGTTGTACCGCGCCTGAGGTATGCGAGCGGCGAGACGGGGGGAAAAATCGGCCGCTCCGATCCATCAGTCTGCCGTCAACGCGTATTCTTGCTCTTTTTTCCTCGCCCCCCACCTCGCCGCACTTTCCTAAGGAGCGGTACAGCAGTTTCGGTCAAACTATAGCCAAGTTGATACAAATATATAAGATGCTATAAGCTATAGAAAAGTCTTTAATATGTGCCACATTCGACACTCATAAAATGCAGCAAGAATGATAATTAACACAACACTTTCGTTTTAGTCGAAGGATATAACTTCGCTTTACATTTATCTAGAAAGAGTTTACAGAGAACACTTCACCAAATCAAGATAATAATTCGAAAAAGCTTTTGAACCTTTGTTAAGTATCCTACCTCGTATATTTTGCCTTGTCTAGACGAATCACATTATAGAAAGAAGCTTTCGAAATAAAATAACAATGAGAATAGAGTCCGAAGTTACTCAACACCTCTGGTTTTAAAACGGTAGGTAATAAACATCTATTTATAGAATCCAACCAACTGTGAATTGAATATATTCGTTAACAATTTTCTGAGTTCAAACGTCTAGCCAAATCTATTATCATAAATATGAAGTCAGATCTCTTTTCTATAAAACTTCGATCCTAAAATATCTTATACTAGCTGCGCCCCGCGGTTTCACCCGCCGTGGTCATAGATATTTTGGATAATATACAAAATATCTTTATGAATTGTAGCCTATGTGTTATTCTGATGTATAAGCTTTATTATTGTATAGTTTCATTAAAATCCATTCAGTAGTTTTTACGTGGAAGAGTAACATTCAGTCATCCACAGTTTATAATATTAGTGGGATATAAATAATAAAATAATCATAGCTAGAATCAGATATTTCTTACGCGCCATTTATTTAAACTAGTACTTTCATCTCAGTCAGCTGTCTTACCAAATAGAGATCTAATAATATTATGATTCTGTTTTTGCAATAAATTTATTTATTTATTATTATATAATTTGATTGTTTTGAAAATACTAAAAACCGACATGGAAACCCTAAGTTTTAAACTGTTTCAAACTTAATTCATGAGGGATTCGTATTTATGAATCCCTCATAAATACAATTTTATGGGACCTCCTCGAGATCACCTTCTGTACAACTGCAAGAATCATCCAAATCGTGTCCAAAATTACGGATAAATCTACGGACAAACATACCTACCGTAGCCGAACATAGAACTTCAGAAAGAAAAAAGAAAGTCGATAAAAATAATTGATATACCGAAGCGATAAGCCGAAGCCACAAAAAAATGTATCGGGGCTTTGACTCTAGGGATATAACTCGAACTTCGCAACTCATTTTATATTTATATCCCGAATATCTCGAATATCACAGTGTTTTACGAGAACTAACGATTTCCGCTTGGCCGGAATCTACCAATTCAATAAACCGAAAAGTAAATAATGTTAAATTTTATTGTTACTTTGCATAAACATGACATTTCTGGCAGCTCAGTTATAAATCCAATCAATTATTTACGAACCAGTGCATGTTATTCAATCCATTAATTAGTAGGTATCCGATAAATTATTGACTTTAATGAGCTAACCAGGGAAAATGCGGTGGATATTTTCTTTTGCCACTTATTTGTCCCCTTTAGATTTTGCCACTTATTTGTCCAACAACAACAATGATTATGATTAAGGTTGAGTCCACCAGCTGGCTACGGTTCAATACGCGTCGAGGGACTAGAAAAACCTCTTTCCCTAAAGGTGGGACAAACCTCCCTCTGCACAATCATAATCATCATCAGTCCGCTTACGTCCACTTCTGGACCCTAGCTTGCCCCAAACACCGACACGACTTACTAGTCGCGTAGGTGTTTGGGGTCCTGGGTTAAGTGTGTCCTGCGTTGCCTCCATTTATCGATACTCAGCAACCGCAACAATCTCGTCAGTCTATCAAGTGGGATATATCCCCACACTCCGTTTCGTATTGCAACGCGGTCACCATACCGCACAATATTATTATTAATGGTAAACTCACAAATTGTTAATTGTACTTATATATTTTAATTATTATTTTTTGTTTTTTATTACTTCTGTAAGTTCTGTAATCTAGCACTACTAATTAGCAGGTAGAGAATGCTATCGAGCATTATGCTCGCCTATGTCCAAATAATCTAATCTAGTGGCCGAGCTCAACATCAATTCTCTCTATGTGCTACGTATCGAGGAGGATTGGGCCGCAAGACGGACATTTCTTGGACTATTATATATTATGTTGATGATGATGATGATATGTACAATATTTGTGCAATAAAGTATATTCTATCTATCTATAGTTGAATTATAACACAGTTGTATTTTTGTTTCAGCTGTCAGCGTCCGACCCAGGAGGAGCGGTGGACGCGGTGGCGCGGCGGTACCGCCTCGAGAATGGAAACTCACTCGGAGAGAAGGACGAGGTCAAATTTACTAATTTGATTACTTCTTTGAGTTTAATATTAAATTATCACAGAGAAATAGAACTATAAAAGTGTGGAGTCCGTGTCTACACCATCACAGTAAGATGGTTTCTGAGGGGGTGAACCGTTCTAAGGCTTGCCATCACTCTTGCAAGTGTTGGTCAGTTATGAGCAGGATTCTACCTACTATAACGCAGTTTTTGTATCCGAGTTCGGTTTTTATCGCTATGTGCCACCGGTGACGGACCCGTTGTCGGTTGGTTTGTTAGTCGTCTCGTCATAGGCGCAATCGAGAAAGGGCGCTTTCGTCCTGATATTGTATATAGCTTCTGCCTCAAGTTGAATAAATAAATAAATAATAATAACATACACATTCTGACGTAGCACTGTTGCTTCTACGACTGCTACGAGGTTCGTAGCCGTAGCAATGCTACGTAGCGTTTTCAAGAATTGCTCTTCATTTGTTACATAAAAGTCCCCAGCTTTCGTAAATTTCGTAGCACCGCTACGTTTACGAAATTTATATTGTCCGTAGAATTCGTAGCACTGCTATAACTCGTAGAGATTACTACTCTAAATGTCGTAGCTTATAAAATGGCTACGTCCTCAAAGCTACGGCTGTATTCACGACTACCACGGCTTGTATAGTACCACAAAGATTTGGCTTCCTACAAATGAAATAAACCAAGAACTATTTTATGATTATGAGAAAGCGGTCAGCGTCACAAGTGTGTTTTACTGTTATCTTCACAGGGCGCCCCACCATTACAGATGACCCGAGCA
Organism: Eupithecia abbreviata; assembly: GCA_943735965.1. Lineage (NCBI taxonomy): Eukaryota > Metazoa > Arthropoda > Insecta > Lepidoptera > Geometridae > Eupithecia > Eupithecia abbreviata. The sequence goes on from OX030976.1 coordinate 10,651,207, forward strand.
GTTACAGATAATATATGTCGAAAGTTATATAATTCAAAAGTTTATCATAACTCTTTACGTCTCTCAGATAAATTACTGGGTTGATTAATTACTCTATTAGCACGAATATAGAACGTTGTTCAATTGTTACTTTCGCAGTAGTTAATTCAATACTCGCAAGTGTCACAAACCTTGCCAATACCTTGAAGTGACATTAGACTAAACTCTGTTCTAGAAGCTATATTAAAATATTTTATGTAAACACAGATAATTGTGTATGAAAAATTAACACAAACTGATATCAATGACAGAAAACTAAGAGTTAACAGCAAAGTAAATACAGCAATATTTATAACACATAATTGCACAAGCGCAGTAAAAAAGGTGCAAGTTCAGTAAAAAAAAAATTCACAAATAAATTGATGAATTAAAGCTCAAAATTAAATTCATATACATAGATGACAAAACCATATAGCATTCTGATATACTGCGACTTGCTCCAATGATACAACAGTGTCATTAAATTTTCCACCAATATTGTTTTTAGTTTTGTTATTCCATTGTTTACAAAAAATATCTATTCTAAAACCAAGTATAGTAGAGCAGAGCCTTCATAATTCAAGATAAACACACTACAACGTACTTAATTTTCCTGATGAGTGTACCTCACCTAACGTTGCTTTACAGCCTCATACACCCAGATCTCTGTGCCTCACATACACTTACCCATTTTATTATTTCCCTGCGAATGTCACATGGGTTGAATACACCCAAACATTTAGAAGCACGCATTTTATTACAGGATCGTTATCCGCCTTGAAATAAAGTTCAGAATACTCGAGCCGATTTACGAAGCTTAGGTACTTTGACTCGTGAGGCGATACGACGAGTTAACAGAAAAACTGGGACGTCCTCATCTAGAACTATAAAGCTATGGGACCGTGTGAGATCTAAAAATATTACTAGGAATAATAACTCGGTCAATATTACATAGCGTAGTTAATTATAAGTACTAACATCTAGTTATAAGCAAACTAACACCATGGATTATTATTATCTGAATAAATGAATTTCATTATTATGAATTTAATTATAGCAAAGATGATGAAGAAAAGGAGATGAGTTTTTCGTAAAAAGTAGAAGTAATTTTAAAAATTAAATACCCCGAGGGCTACCATAATAACACAAACCTTATTTGTTAAGTTTTTCGTAAAGGACAAAAGAATATATGTATTGATTTTATGTAAATTATGTAGATAATCCTCAGAGCGTGTTTTTATAAACATATGATAAAAACATATTTTTATTATGTTAAGATCAAAAGTTATGAAAGTAAAAGGTTCAAGGAACAGGGGAAATGATTTGCCTTTCAAGCCCGGTTTGACGGAGGTACTTACACGCTTTCTTACTTGTTCCCAATTTCGTCTTCCGAAAACAGGTACCAACCCGTACCAAACAACTTAGCTTGACAGGAACTCACCCTGGATTGGGAGCGTGAGTTAAATTTAATATAAAGCAGGACAAAGAAAGGCATTTTATTTCTCATGCCTGTATGGTCTAAAAAGCTTTGAGGTTTTTGGAGTTGAAGTAAAACGCTGTGATTGCTCTCGAGATTGCTTTGAAGATTAGAGGTATTATTATGAATATTTTGAAGTTCTCCTTTATTTAAGGTGGAGGTAGCCATCTCCAAAATATTTTCAGGGAACTAATTCCTCTAAATTTATTGCTTCACCATAACAATAGTCGTCTCAAATATGACACACTTTGCCATTTTACCTTTGATGAAAGCGACTACAGATGGAGGGACGTGTGTCAAAACTTGAAATAATTCTGTTAATCTCTCCGTGCAAATAGGACCACTATCTAGATTTTCTTTAATGTATTTATGATTCTGCGACGATGATACCATTGTCATAGTAAAGTGATTGGTTAACATAATAATTGTCCAGCATTACCTATTTATTTATTTATTATTTAATTTTACCTGGGGCCGAATTCACACAGCATTATCAAGCTCCAAGTTAAGCAGAGCTTGTGTTATGGATACTAGGTAACTGATATACACACATAGATAGATATTTTTTTATTATGCATAGATAACGACCAAAAGACCCGGACCAAAAATCTGCAGATTGTACAAACATTTGTCCTGAGGCGGGAATTTAACCCGCAACCTCCTGTGTCGTAGGACCTTCACCTACCATGCCACAGAGGTCGTCAAGGTAAAAAACTCTATGAAATTCTAATTATTTCTTTTTTACAGTTGTTCGGCCCACCAAGCGCGCCCGTGCTCGAGAATCCAGAATTCCAAACGCGATGGTACTTCAAATACTTTCTCGGTAAAAGTGAGTATCGACCTAAATACGTCCCAGTTGTACCGTTCGCGTATTTTCACCTTTATTTTGTTCAGATGGTGAAATATAATAGCAAATGGGGCCGGCTTAAACAATTTTATTGTGCTCGACGACAATTGTGTGGCGCCTATTGAAATAAATGTCTAACTTTGATTTTTCAGAATTGACGATAATGTTATATTGTTTTGTAATATCTTGTACGAAAATAGGGTTGGTACAGTTCGGTGAAAGCCCCTCATTGTGAACGCTTGTCTTGGTCTATTATAATTGACAAGCAGCCCGCCCCAGCTCCGCCCTAGTAGACCAGTTTAGTAGATCTTATTATGAGCTTTCCGTAATAGGTACATATGATAGCCATCAAAGCTCCCAGTTGGCATATTTTTTCCGACATCTTCAACAATTATCGTCATACCGACTAGTTTCTGCCGGTTTCTGTTAATAGTGTACAATATCAATATTGTTGTTAATATGAGTTTTTCACCTATTTTATAATACAATATTGAAAAAAAATTATATAATAAAAAAGTCTCCAATACACGTTCATAAGTCTGTGTACTGTGAAGTACTAAGTAAAACCATTCGGTGACTGCTTTGGTCCATCGGTGATCCTCTCTCCAATTGTCAATGGTGGCCGAGGGATATGCGGCGGCGTCGAGGCAGACCACCTGCCCGATCAGAAGACATTTTGTGGGCTGTAGGGAAGCAGTGGATCCGACTGGCACAAGACCGCCAGGGGTGGCGAGATAAGGAAGAGGCCTATACTCAGCAGTGGGTGTTACCAGCTGCTTAGAAGGAGAGTCATAAAACGCACAAACAGAAAGAATCTTCAATACTGAATGATGGGTGCGATAGGTATACTTAAGATACAAGAGTAATCTTATGAGAACCCCGTAGAGCTCTTAGCAACGATTTGGAATGGAGTTTAGGAAATAAGACAGGCACTAATTTCCGTTTTTCATCACAGGAAATTACTCCCGTCTAGATAGAATTCAAGAAAAATATAAGCGTATTAAAAATACAGCACGGAATATAGAGCCGCTGATTTGGTAACCGTTAAGTAATTTCCGATAATTGATTTTAGCTGGGTTGGTTGGTAACTAACGAAATATATTCAATTCTTGGAATTTTGGTGTGTTTTTTTCTTTCGTGCTTTCCCGCTAAGAAATTCGATGAAACACAAAGACTTCCTAGAGTTTCCATGCTTTGAAGTTAATTGCATTATTCGTGTTTTCGTGAATTCTATGAACGGGAAGCAAAACTGTGAACCGGGTATAATTTAAGTACAAATGTAAAAACTTTGCTTTTTATTGAACTACTAGTTTCTGCCCGCGACTTCGCACGCGTTGTTTCCATGGTCAACGTTTTATAATTTTTTATCCCATGGGAACCGATTTATTGTAAAATGTAATCCCGATCGGTTCTGTAGTTTTGGCGTGAAAGAGTAACAATCATTCATCCTTACGGAGGTAAAAAGATGATCGAGATATTTAGATGGATGGATATCCATACCTACAAACATCCAAACTTACGCATTTATTATACGTATAAGTGTTCTTTAAAAAATAAATATCTTTAACCGCCGAAAACTGTGACCTAGAAATAATATTTAAGGGGCTCATTTACACAGCATCCGTTTTACAAGTTTCGTTTTTTCCGTGGCGTATGTAGTTGTAGGAGCGAGGTCACATATCCGACAGAGTTCCAGATCCAATAAACGATAGTTTCTAGAAGCGAAAGATGTGTAAAACATGGTCCTGTAAAAACGAATCCGCTGCGTGTAAGCGCCCATAGGGTATTCTAAAAAATAATGTTGTTTAAACTCCCAGAGTATATAACCAAGTTTCTGCGCGCTCCGCATGCGTTGTTTAAGGTTATTTCTATCCCATGGGGACTGATTTATGGGATGAAATGTAGCATGTTTTATTCCAGGCTTAGAACTGTATGCAAAATTTCATCTTGATCCGTTCAGTTCCGTAGTTTAAACTTGAAGAGGATTTAATCATCCATCAACTTTCGCTTTATAATAAAATTTGTTTATTTCTTTAGGCTTACAAAATAATTAGACAAGTAAAATTGTATACTACATATACCGAAATTAATATCAAATCAGAAATAAGGTGTTTTTGATTTTCTGTTAACTTACATTTTTGTCCACTAGTGCACTAGTTATATAAGGAATTATAGGACTAATCCTATCTAACTCTATAAATAGATATATACAACTCTACTCCTATATGTGTTGTTATGATAAAACGTTGATATCCAGCATATTTGATATATCCCGTGACAACGGTAAGGCAAACTTTGCTAATATTAAATATTTGAATTCACCTAATAATTTACATAAGTTAACTAGTTTTGGGACATAAACAAAGCCCAAAGCGTTTCCAATAATCAGAATAGACTGGATTATATGGAAACGTGGTTCTAGAATCCAAGATATTCTATGTATTGTTGTCAGAACGTTCGTTAACTGCAGTACCTAGATTATCAATTTATTTTTAAATTAAGTGAGAACTATAGTGACAAACCTAACATAGGCTTTTTTTATATCTTTATTTATTGATGGAGTTTTGTCACAAAGTGACTATGTCACTCCCTTAAGAGATCAATTCTTACAAACATGTCAAAATATGTGCATACACTTAACAAAAAAGAAACAACAATAACGTTTGCCACATGACATTGCATGGCCACCTCCATAAGGAATGTGGATAACAATGTGCGGCTTACAAACTACTAAGTACCTACTACCTATCCTATTTTAAACATAGGCTTTAAGGCACTACTAACTTAATAATGTAACCTGTTTGTATGAATAAATTATCTATCTATCTATCTATGTCAATAAAGTCATTTATGAATGAAAACCATACTAAAACTGATGACAATAACAGAAAATAACAACGTAGCGAGGTTAGCACTAAAAACAAAAACACAACCTTCAACGACGCGTTGCTCCCACAGGTTCAAATTTCACATCGAAAACGGACAAGAGAAAAAAGTTACATTTCAAACTTAGCGTTACTTCTTTTATTTTCTACAATGATAACAGTATCGTAAAATATTATCAACCAGTATTTCGTTGGCTTTTTAATCACTTTCTTTACAAAAAAACAATAATCCAGAACTGTGGACCTAAAATATAAATTAAAATCGTGACTGGTAATGGTAGAATATTCGGTAAAACCCACTGTTTCATATATGACACGATCCACTTTTTTCCGGTGCAAACATTTCGTAATAGAAAAAGCTCAATACCCAACGGCGGCGTACAAAAAACAAAATATCAGTGCTTTTTCTTGTCAAACGCATTGACACAAACGATATATCGGGATGCTTAAAACTGTAATCATGTGAAGATGCGAAAGTGAGTATCGGATATCTAGGATCGGTCCATCGATAGTGGTTTTTCATGTGGGTCTGATGTCTCGCTCAGTTTGCATTGTATAGAAAGAGATACCCGATATTTCAACGCAGAAAGTAACCTATTAGCAGTGACGAAGAAGTACTAGCAGAAAATAACTTAATTCTGTTGAAAAAAAAAATTTTTGTTACGTGTCTTCCTTAAATTCATATAATTATTTCCATCCTAAGGTTGCCTGGAAGAGATCGCTTCTAAGCGATAAGGCCGCCCATTGTACTTGTCGCCCAATGTCTTTTAATGTATCGTCTTGTAGTATCTGGTGTACAATTTTTTTTATTTTTGTATTGTATTGTAACTTAAACTTTATTTTTTCGAGGAGGAAGGATAGGCCTGAAAAATTAATGTACATATTTTGGCCAAAAGCGTAGACTCATGATAGAGCTGTAGAGCTCCATCACTGTTGTTTTAATGAGTCGAAGTTTATGCTGGTTTTTTTACTTGTGGGTTGGAAATCTTGCTCAGTTTGCATTGCATAGAAAGAGATACCCTCTACTTCAAAGCAGAAAGATACCTTTAGCCATTTAGCACTCAGATGGGGATGTACGTACAAGCTGATATTTACTTTATTATATTGAGGATAGAATCTATTTTGGCCATGAGTGTAGATTGTGAATGGAGATGAAGAGCTCCATCACTGTCCGGAGACCAGGCTGGTGCAATAAATCAGTCAAATTGGGACGGGACAAAGCCCTAATCAGGTTGCAAGCTGAACTAGGTGCCTGTCCCTTGGTGTTTGATGTCTGTGTCGTTATGAGACGATTACAGGCTTGATACAGAGCTTTGAATAACCTAACGAGATGTGTGGAGACTCAGAATAGGGATATATACAATGTGTTTTTTCGAAGCTTGATCAAATGAAATGTGCGCAAAATGTGCAAAAAAATTTGCGATAAAAATCGAAACACATGTCCACCAGAACTCATTTCGTTTGATCAAGTTTCGAAAAAACACATTGCATAGAGGAAACTAACCAAATCTGGAATACCGATTTGTTTTTTAGACGTAAATTAACCAAATATTCAAATCAAAAACATTTAATCGTAATAATAAAAATCATTTATTTGCGTATTAGTAGCGCGTAGGCATTGTCATACATAACCAAATATGGAATAGGTACTATTCTATATTATATTATATTTTATACCAAATATAGAATAGTACCTATTCCATATTTGGTTACTATTAATTAACTTGCCCTGTTAGTAGGTATGCGTGGGACAAATCATGCAATTGAATTGTAGACCGCAGTTTGGATAATTGAGTTAGATAGATAGATTATTTATTCATACAAATAGGTTACATCATTAAGTTAGTAGTGCCTTAAAGCCTATGAGATGAAATTTAGCATGTATGTACAATATGTACGTTCGGTGACAGTGCAATGTTATGGTGCCATCGAGCTGGTATGATCATAAAGACAGAAGAATAGGAATTCCTAAACGAAACGACTTAGTCACGTCGAGTATGGGTTCGTTGGATTTGTCTTGCCAAGCACTTTGATCCTAGAAGATACAAACGCTTTTCTTTTGAAAGTTTTTTTTATGTAATATTGTTTCATATATTTATATTCGATCCGTCTCAACCAAATACATATATATACAAGGTTTACTAACTATTGATTTTAGGTACTGTTAAATATGGCGTCCTAATTTTATCATAAATTCATGTAGGTGAGCCGTGTCCGATAATAATAACAATACAGTCTGGTTCACAATCAAGATCGGTCCTTGATAGGAAATTTGGAAGTACCTAACCTAATTCAGCTTTAATAGAACTATGCCTAAGACGTTTTGAAATCGCCGGGCTTCCGATAGCCACCTTTATCGCCTGTGCGTGACGCAATCAAATCGCCTTCTGCCGTCCCATATTTGGGTCCTTATTATATTCAGGCTATTCCTTGTTTGCTACAGACACTTTCTTTGATTAACTCTAGGTATCTTGTTATCCAACGAATTCAGGCCAGACGCCACCAATGCAATCTGAGCTGTGTATATATGTGTTTTAAACAACCAATAGAATGTCGTTATTCACATATCTAGTTTCCGCTCAGCTTCAGTGGAGACCACCAAGCCGAGATGTGTCATATTTGTATGCGAAGAAACAAAGTAAGATCGAAGTGGAGCTGTGAGCTGTGCCTCGTAAGCTGGCGACGTCACGTAGCGGAGCCGAGAAGAGATGAGCAGAGAAATGAGCTGTGCTTCGCTAGAGCATTCATCTCAACAAACATCCGACGCCAGCCGCACGCAGCTCAGCTGCTCTAACCAGCACACATCTCCGCTTTACCCAGTACATACCTTTGCTCCAGTCTAGCCAGTATGCACCTCCACATTTGGTGGAGACGTCTTAGATAAAACATGTTACAAAAAAGTCTCTTAAAACTACTCACCGCTTGGTGCAGTCTGGGTTTAGTTTTATAACACTAAAGCGTTTAAATTGCCAAAATAGCGTCCGGTAACGCTGTCATGGCCATCTGAGGTCAACAGCATTATTGTCCATTCGAAAAAAAAATTGCCGGAATTGTTTCTTTAAACTTGTAAAGCACATTGCAAATTGAGGTGATTCAATTGGAATTCCACTTTGATTCCTCCAAACATCAATATTCAGTACAGTGCCGCAAGAAACTAAAATTCTCGTCACATAGCCCCGCGAATTTTCTTTGTTATTTTCGATGAATTTCCACGCGGTTTTTCCATCCCTTGAGCTAGTGATAAATCCTTGTAACGGCGTCTAGAAGTGAATTTTATAGTTGTTGGAATCGTGGAATATTTGAGACCGAAAGGGCCGCAGATTTTTGAATTGAGAATCTACCGTAAGAATAGACAATAACGTATTATTGTCTATTTTTATTCACACATAGCGTATTTGACGGTACAACACAATTTTATAGTATCAAACTACATTATTTAAAGTAGTTAATGATGCAACACGTTTGTTATTGGCGTAGTAGCTTCCTGGGCAGATGGACGGAGCTAAAGCAATAACCCCCGCAGGGCCGAGCGGGGGTCACGTGTCCAAGTCCAATATACAGACAACACAAGACTAAAGACTAGCGTCGACAGGTCGGCTTCGGACACGGATTTTGTGAGCGTAATGCTGGGTGGTGTTTACTATAAGTCGCAGCAACTGGATTGTCATTTGCAAACGAATAAGCACGGCATCTGCACTATACGTATCGCCGACATTGCGGACTTTTCAATACATCCGCTCCGTGCGGTTCGGATAGGTGAACAAGTATTCTTTGTATGGGTTACCATAGATGTGCATCTTTGGTAAACCGTACAAAGAATACTTACTAAATTCCGTTTTATGCGATCAGTTCGGGCATCCGATGCCGGCCTGTCAACTCGACGCTAGCATTAGAAAGTCATTCACATCATTCACACCAATTTTGAAAAACTAGTAAAAATACATCACCTAATATTATTAATGCGAAAGTTTGTATCTTTTAGATATTTATTACTTTTTCACGCCAAAACTACTGAACAGATGCCTGGAATAAAACATTATGCCACATTTATCCAGTAAATCGGTTTCCATGGGATAAAAATAACCTTCATACATTTCCATAGAAAAAACGCGTGCAAAGCCACAGGCAGAAACTAGTTCTCAATATTTTTCAACACCTCAAACATAAGCTTTTTAAGGCGTTCTGCGATTTTATGTCCAGTTACATCGACGTAGAGCAACATGACTACTAAAATCTAATAAGTCCACGTCTCAGTCAGAAGACGCCCAAGTTACATTATCTAGTGTGGGAAATTTGCATAGCAAGATGCTATCCACCAAAACTTGTAAATAATGAATAGTGTACGCGAGTACGCACATTCCCCAGCGGCAGAGCGTTGTAACTTCACAAGCGACTTGCTCACGATAGGAGTCTCGTGCATGTTTCATAATTTTCTTGTATAAATTGGATACGTTCGTAGAAAATATAATAGTATCTAAAATAACCTTTCATTCCATTGAAACATAAACTTTCAAGAGTTGGTCCGTCCTTGGTCACCCGCGCAACCTATAAATTTTATTTGACCATTCCATATCCCATTCCAAACACTCGTAAAGTTTTGACCCGGCCTAGATATGAAATATAAGATAAACACAGGTACAGTATAAGACTATTCCAATAACAAGTCTTCATCTGATTTCATTTAGATCAAATTAAATATAGGACAAGTTTGTCTTGTTTGCATAAACATGCTCATTTCTGCGAAAAACATCATTTTAAAGAGTTGACGACTCAAATTCAGTTTCAAAGTTGAAGCGTTCAGAAAATTTAAATACAAGAACAATATCCATTAGAATCAGTAAGACCGAAGTAAATCTGTCTCTTGCGAAGGGATAATCTTGTTTGTCAAGTCGCACAAATGAGCTGGGCCGTAAACAAAAATATTATTCAGAAAAACAAATTATGTGACCGTAGTCGTAAAACGTACGCGGGTGTGTTATCGAAACGAATTAAATCATATCTACGTGTTTGTTTGTTCATACACACCAAAACAAATGTTATTTAACAAAGTGGGTCAGAGACTTAAGCTCTGGCTTTGCGTAAAGTTCTCCAAGAAACTTGTCAAGGGACCCAAATCTTCAGGCGCAAAAGCCTATTTCAGCGTTTAAAACTTGACAGTAGCATAGCCACGTCAAGGTCTATCCAAAATAGATTATTTTCCATTGAGTTGACCCTGAGAAAGCGCTTTTTCGTGGCCATGTAGTAAGGGTCGGATGATAACATGCAAACTGTTATAGCACTCTCGTAAATTGTTTACTCTGTCCTATGCTAAGTTTGTTTTGTTGATAGAATCCGTCAAAAGCATCAAGCAAAGATTTTGTTTGCTTTGCGGTAAAGTATCACTTTATTCGCAATAATAACTTAAACCAACATTGAAATTCACTTTCCCGCTCTGAATAAGAGGTGCTCGACGTTGAATATTTGCATTTAGGGTTCACGGTTTTCTCTCTAGAAATAGAACGCTCAGAACATTATTTGAGCAAGTAATTTTTGTTTCAGTGCACCAGAATTACATAGGATTAGATGGTTCCAGAGAACCCTATCTCCTGAGCGTGGTCCAAGAGGGAGGAGCCGGACTTTTACGAGCTATACTTTTCAATAAAATGGTATGTAACATACACGCCAAAATGTATGTGAAATTCACAGTACACATGTCAATTATATTAAAAAAAAATTATAATAATAGAAAAGTATCAGTAAATCAGCTCAATAAAATATTAAAAATTCTAAAATATATATATTTATATCTGTGGTTATTTGTCTACATTCTTGTCATTTGTAAAATCTTTAATTGTATAATAACATTTATCATATAGTATGGTTTTAAGCTTTCTCTGAAACATCGTAGTAGGCTGCTCTCTCATCAAAAGCGGAATTTTGTTATAAATCTTTGGTGCCATTGCAAAGAAACTTTTGCGCAACACCTCTTTTTATCAGTTAAGAGTACACATTTTTAATTTGTCTCGTCTATTGCGTTGTACGGCATCAGATTGCTGACAAAACAGGTGCGGGTTGTGTCTGACAAACATACACGTTTCTAAAATATACAGCGAAGGGAGATTTAGCGACAATATTTGCAGAAACATACTGTTATATTTAAAAGTTTATAAAGTTCGAGACTTTCCAGACTATCTACTTAAAAATAAAAGAGATTTTCCTTTGTCAGCGAGATTTTGACACAAATGAGTTTCACTCAAGCTGCATGATACTTTTTCTTTGTTGTTTGTTACTAAGTGGGTACTTGGCAATTGAAAATGTATATTCAACGAAAATTATTGGAATTTCCACATTTCGGTTGAAAAGCTTCGTGAAATACTAAAGCCTCTTGTGAAGGTACTGTAGCGTACATAAGCTGTTTGCAAACATTAGTGCAACCAAAGTGATAATACAATGTTCCGTAGCGACGTAAATTCTGCATATTTCATTTATTCCTAATATTTCAGGGCGCCCATAAAATATATTTACCGCCCAGCGCATGGGCGGGCGGTGGCGGCCAAACACCTACGAGGCCAACGGTCAAACAGATTTTGGCACAGTTTTCTGCAATGGAACGTGTTGATAAAATGCCCAGAGAGGTGAGACTTAGCAAATAGGTGCTTGCTAACGTTTATACCACACGTGAAGAGAATTAAATATTGTTTTTCATTTAAAGAATCTTCTTGCACATATGTATTACCTGGTCACAATTTCTATGCCTCATAAAACAACAAAGCACGTAAAATGTCTGCCCGTAAAGGGTTCGCTGAATGGGTAATAGTCACTATACATTAGAGCGAAGACAAAAGCTAATGTAATATCCATTCCATATCCGTTCACCGATAATTCCGTCGTTTAGATCACGTGCGCTGAATTACAAAAGGACGTCCTTCTATTGGAGGAGCAGGAGGGCTCGGTGAACTTCAAGATTGGAGTTATGCTAATGAAACCCTGCCAGAAGACTGACGACGAAATGCTTTCAAACGGTAAAAACTTTATCTATAAAATTAGATAAATACTTTTTATATAGGCTTTTAAATGCCTCGAAATCTTACAGAAAAGGGCGACGAGAAATGGGACCGATTTATTTCACTTCTGGGAGACAAAATTCGATTACGAGGATGGAACCGCTTCAGAGGCGGGCTCGACGTCAAAGGTGGGTAGCAATAAAAGCGCCGAGTGCCATATTTTGCGACACTGCAACATAAAATCATTCACATAATTTCTAAAACTTTCATCTAAATTGCCTTTGTGTTCTAGGTGACATGACAGGCAGCCATTCCATTTACACGATGCACCAAGGACACGAAATAATGTTTCACGTCTCGACAATGTTACCGTTTTCAAAAGATAATAAGCAACAGGTGAGTGTTTATTGCACTCTTCAAAGTTTCCCTGCTCGGTAAATGTTTATAAACTACTAAAACTAATGTTAACCTGTAAAGGCAACAGAGAACGACGAATTTGCTATAAACAACTCCATATTTTTTATCGGCGGTCGTTCATAGCTTTAAAGCTTAAACAGACACAACTTTTTACAGCGGTCTACAGATAAATTGTTGAAGAATGTACACTTCTAAAAAAGACGCAATTTTCCGCTATGTACATATATTGATTATCTTGATCCGGTTCTTGTACAGCTTGCATTGTAATGAATCGTTTGTCCAACAGTTGGAGAGAAAACGGCACATCGGTAATGACATCGTTAACATTGTGTTCACCGACGACTCTGTCCACAATACATTCAATCCGCAATGTGTTAAGAGTCACTTCACGCGTATCCTTTTATTTAAACATTGTTGAGCACAATATCTGTGGTTTGCTCGTTTTACGTTTGTATACTTCCATCTTAAAATCAGGTCGAATGTTAATTCCGGATTCTGGGTTATGTGGAGTGTCATCAAAGGAAAACAAATTTTCAGTTCTGAGTTAGCGAATATTTCCGAAACAGACGTCTGCTCTCAATGAGATAGCTTCATAAAAGAGTCTCACCAAGAAGAGCAATCTACGAGTCCCTTCCACGCTGCTGAATAAACTATTTAGATTTTAGAATTTCCTTAACGTATTGTAACAGACATTTTCGCAGTAGTTTCTGAGGTAGAAGGCGAAGGGTATCGACTGAGCGTGTACAGCGATGACACGGTACCTCCCTTCGGGCCCTCGCTACCTTGCCCGCCTATTTTCAGCGATCCACAGCTTTTCAGGGAATTCCTACTGGTAATATATTTCTCCAATTTAATGTTGCTAGTTTATTTTTCATTTACAACCAAGAAGTTTGGCTTGACTTTTCTCTTAGAACAAGACTATTACGAGTGAAATATTCAGTCGAGTATTTTATGGATGACGGAAATTTAATCTTTTAACTTTATTTCCTTGGAAAATGGAAGTTTTATGATCTCAAACAGTTAGGCTGTTATTAAAAATATTTTAATCAAGCCAACAAAAGCTTCCGCAAATTATTTCTGTCAGCGGAAATCTAATTAAAGGCGGAAATGAACGCACCAAATATGCTTTATTCAGGTGAAGCTGATGAACGGGGAGAAAGCAGCGTTTCAAACGCCTACATTCGCACTCAAGCGACAAAGGACTCTCGACACATTAATAAGAGACATATACGCTGAACACTGCTCAGACCATAAGGTGGTAAGTTAATTCAAATAGGTCCAAATCAAATTCCATCAACTTCAAATAGGACTCCGGGTTAGTTATTAATTAGTTCTTCAACAAAACCAACTGTGATATTGCAGCACAGGAATGAAGGCCGCGTAAAGTTTGAGGGCTTATGAATACTAACTATGTACTATACTACTTATATGAGAGTAGATGGCTGACATTGTATTATCTTCTGAGCGACAACGCTTAGCTACGAATACACTTTGAAACTTGCTTCATATTGAATTCGCTACTTCATGGACGATGTAGGACTTCGCAATGTTGGCTATTAATTTGAGAACTGTCACATTTTAACTGTGTAGTCTGCTTTCTTCGTTGAAAATAGGACGCTATTGTCTTTATCCAGATGCGTATGCATGAGATTGCGACTTCAATAGACCGTAAAATTTTACAGCTATGGATTTCTTTGTTGTTAGATCATATCAGATTTCGTATTGAACGAAGTTGACTGTAGAGACTCCTACATCACGGGCCAATACAATTAGCCAAATTGGATAAACCACCAATTGCGTGTTTTGCTCTGGGTTTGTGTTAGAAATTGCAACCACAACTTTTGAGCTCTGATTACAATGTGCTAGTAGAGATTATAAGTACGCGCAAAACTATCACCAATGTGAAATCGTACAATTTTATTGGAACTTGTTATTGTTTTCAAAAAGTATTAGGTAAGTTATGAAAGGGCAAAAAAAAATGGTTTTTGTGATTTCTGGTTTCAACAGGTTATTTAGTTGATAATAATATGGTTATTAGATGATAAGACGTTTGCGTACATTGAACCATACAACACAACCGCTTTGAACCAATGCTAATCGTTATGCTACAAACTTTGAATCAATTGTCGATTAGGCTTACAATGTAAATACGAGTTAAATTTCTTATCTGCTATCTAAATTACTTGTAGAAAGAACCAAGAAAATAATAAAGCACGATTTTTATATCACGCGTGACGTACCCTCTTATTTATTACCTGTTTATTGTTATTATTTAGTGTTAATGCGTTACCTGTCTAGCCGATGCTATCCCGACGGGCGCTGTCCGACGTCTGGTCAGGCGGTGCGGGTGCAGGCGGCGCAGGCGCAGCGCGAACCGAGAGGTTCCTTCACATGGGGCAAGCACTGAAGCTGGATGCCGTGTTGCGAGGAGATGCGCCTACTAGCTTGGTTTCTATGGGTAAGTCTCGTCACAAAACATGCAATCAAAAAATTATAGGGTGACAAGCGAAGTAGCAAGGATGATAGGTATGCTGAAGTGGGCGTTTCTGTTAAGCCTTATAGCAATAATGTACACTGATTATTAATCTGTAGTAGGAGGTAATTATTGTGCACTAATTTGAAAACACCCTATCTAAGTACAGGTGTGCCATTCTTTGTGGATCAAACAAAACGGAGCCCCTAGTCTTTTAGAAGTCTTGTTTATAATTTTGCCAAGTTATGGAACAGGGTTTAATGGGGCAACCTACTTTGTAGATTTTTTTTATATAGACTCCTACTTGTTATAAGGTTGCGGTGGATCCCGGCGGGCGCCCTGGGAAGGCCGCGTGTGGCGCTCAGCCCCGCTGCCCGCCACGCCGGTCTGTGCTGAGCAGATGACTGAAGGACGGCTGCTGCTCTCCACCACCTCCAACACTTATATTTTAGAAGGTAACCTTTAAACTGTCTGTGATGGTGACATTTTTCTGAAAGTTAAATGGAACAGCCCTTTTTCTTCATTGATGAAATTGATTTTCGAACTTTGAAGACCGAAAGATTACGATCAAAGTTTGCGAAACTTTGATTGTCTTTGAATTTCGAACTTTGTCTTGTCGGGTTCCGGTATACGTAGAAAAAAAATAGCCTAAATAAATAGCCATAAATTTCGTAGTACTATAATCTTAATGTTCTTCCAGAAAGCGGCACAACTCGAGTGGTCCTCCGATGGGAAGGCTGCGTCCGTGCAGCCAGGGTGGGGGAACGAGCTGGTCTATTCAGGGTCGGGCCTAGGGTCAACATCGGAGGAGGGTCAACGACCGGAGGCGCTGGAGGAGCGGGACTGTATGCCCTGCCGATAGCAGAGCTCTGTGCCGGCGCGTGGGCCATGAGGCCGCTACAAGACTGCAAGCATGCGAGGCTGCCAAGAACTAAGACTGCGCATTACTTTGACTTGTTGGAAAATGGTAGGTTTATTTGTTTGAACAGATAATAAAATATGATAATACTTAATAACTGATTTAAGAAATACCATCAAACCATAGGCATTATTTTGGGCTTAACAATCATTTACTGTCTTAGCAATGCGACGCTCCACAACAGACCTACTGTTTAACAACATCATTATGGGTCATAAAGGCTGGCTTTAGCTGGCTGGTACGCAAGCGGAACAAGTTGTGCAGTTGTTTCTCTCTCGCGAATTCCTGCATAACAGTTCGCAAAAGTTGGAAACTAATAACACCGACTTCTTGGAAAACGTTATAGTAGGCTGACATAATGCGATCTTATGAGCTCATAACTTCTCGAGATGAAAACACGCGGACAAAGTCACGTGCAGGATGCTATTCTCACAATAATACTCCTCGTATTTTCTGCACGATAAAAGCAAAAGGTCACAAAAATCGTGACAAGCCGAATTCAGAGATCTTTTGTCTAGTTGACCTTGGCCCTAAACTTTTGGCCTATAAACTTTACCGGTGTTGCGTGGAATAAAAAGCTGCCAATTATTTTTATAGTTTATAGGTATCAAGATGAAGAAGTGATTGGACATAAAATATGACATTTTGTTGTAGGGGAAGGAGGAAAGACGCTTTTAGCGGTAGCAATCGGTAGACGCGTTATGCTGATGCTTGAAGAATCAAAGACTGACAATGAAATGGGATTCGAGTACACACATATCAAGGTTTGTAAATCAAATAAAACTATGTTTCTTTGAAGAGATTTCATTATCTTTGCGGTTTCTTTTAGCGATTGGATTTTGTTTATAGATATTAATTTGTTTTAACTTTAGTGAGCGTCTTTTGTTTTAGGATATTCAGCTCAGCGAAACGCCAGTCCTCATAAAGTTGATGGACGGAGAAGTTGGCATCATGGTGGTTGGGTACAAGCATCACTGGGAGGTTTTAGAATCTAGTAACGGCCAGGTAACTTATTGTAGCCAAGCAACGATTATTTTTAAAACCATTGACTCTGAAATTCTATTTTCTGACCAAATGCGGTATAGACCCGACGATAATAGCATTGCTAATTTTATTGTGTCTGAAAATATTGTGTGGCTAAAATATACGGCGTTGTATTTAAAGTTTATTTTCCTGTGTAGGTGGTGAAAAGAGCTGAAAATTCTGAAGATAGCGGAGTTCGCAGAGGAACACTCGTGAACGCACTACGCATTGGTGATGAACGAGACGGCCAAATAGTTTTATGTTATAATCGTAAGAATTGAACCTTATTTAATCGAACACACATCTCCCATAGAGTACAAACTCATATTGTTTGCTTTGTAACTTTATTTAAATTCAATTCTAAAACATAGTTTGGTCTTTGGCCAAAAACAATACTCTGCTAAAGTTTTAGCGTCGACGCGCTGTCCCGAGTACAATTCGAGGATTGGTAGTGGGTACTTCCCGTTAATGGCCTGGGGTTTTATTGACCCACCTGAGCTCTGCGTTAGTTTGAACTCCATTAATCCAATTCTAGTCAACGAATTCTGCTATTCCTCAACTTCGGTTAACAACCCTTCAGTCAAAGGGGACATGTCTCTTCCACTCTAGTTGACGAGCGAACGACTGTTTTATGTTGCCTGCTTTTAAATTTCAAACGAGGGTGATATATCGGAACATATAATGTCTTTGTAAAAAGTACGTGTAAAGGACAAATTAAGATTTTTCTAAAAGAAATTGTACTTCTTTTCTATTGTATTTTTGTTGAAGTACAATAAAGTATTTTCTTGTCACCATCGTTGTAAATTTCTTTTAATTTCTAATATTTTGTTATTGAAGATTTCAATTCGAATCCAATTAAAATGAGACAGGCCATTATCTGACAGCACACACATGATACTAGTGCACTATAAATGCCATTAGTGTTCAAACTACCGACAAACACAGTTATTGTTTGTTTTTGTTCAGTATTTATTCAGTGTTTTGTTTTCCCCAGACACATGCCACTTCGAAAGACTAACGAGCAAAGGATTGGAAAGCGATGGGGAATATGATTTCCATTGGACAACAGTGCCGGCGGCTGTCGGTTAGTATTCTATTCTTATTGTACATACAAACTTTTTGTAAAATCAACACTAACGCAGATTTTTTTTTTTTTTTATTTAACGGCAGATCGGCTCCTAACTGATTCTCCAGAATATCTTAATTAAGGTTGCTCGATCGAAAGTGTGGACACAATGTCGCAATGATTTATAGTTTGAGTTTATTTTATTCTATAGATACATATAATAATATGAAATCACTAACTAATCGTAAATCGTTATAAATAATGACTTTCTGTCAGATTAAGAAATGTAAAAACACGAGTTTATGTTTAAATTTCTGTATCGCAACACAAACTTGAGGAAAACTGACTTCAATATTTCAAATTATTTGCGTACAATTTGTTCATCCATTACAGAAACCCCGTCGATTTTCGCCCCTCACTTTTATATCTTAGCAGCAATCAGAATGACGTTAAATATTTCCGTTCCAGTGTGCGCGTTCCCATACATAATGGCTTTTGCTGAAGACCTATTAGAAATACGTTTGGTGGCAAATGGGTCACTGGTCCACGCTGCCTGCATACCCGGATTGAAGCTGCTATGTGGCCGAAAAGTGAGTCAATCGTTTTGTTATACTAATTGATCTACTCAACCGAGTTTTCCCTTTGGAAAGTGGGACAATCTACCCGCGGGTTTTCCGATGTTCATCTGTATTCTAATGAAGCTAAAACTGGTTTCGATAAAAATCCAATGGAGATAAAAATAATCTTATTCAACACAACACTTATGTTTAATTTATAAATGAGACATAACTGAAATCTTAAAATACCTACTTACTTTTAGATTACTACGGATAAATACTAACAATGAATGTTTTGTAAGTAACGTTACATACATTTTTTATTTACTATAGTAAGTACTCAGGTACCTACCTAACGTGATAATGAAAGGCTAAGGTCTCAGCCAGCATCGCTGATTTTCAGTCCCACCAGGAAAATGTCCGCTGTCGTCACAAAGTAGGTATGGTAGTAATGGTAGGTATACCTATTACAGAATATTGAATTGACTGATCGTGTAATTGACAGCTCTAATTAGTAGAGTATAGAGTAACTTTCCAGATAGCAGCTGCAAGGGTTAGTGGCGAATTATGAACGCTGCGGTTTCAGGCCTGAACGAATATAGTAGGTAGCGATCACGCACAACAGATGCCTATCATGGCCGCAGTGATATCCAAGCCACACAAAAGGATAAAAAAATACTTTTCAGCTAAAAATTTGTAGGTACCGTAAGCCATATTTTCTTTATTATTTTTGTTACGAAGTTGAATTAAGGTTTAAGTAAAATTAGTCGTTTCGTTTTCTAGAGAGCCATAAAGGGACTAAAATTTGAATAAATTTCTATAAAATATATAGAAAGTTAGAAACTCTAAATCTCTAAACAATGAAATATTAAACCGACATTCCCTGAAAGATACTTAGTACTTTGAAAACTGTAAAGTATCTGACTTTAGCGAAGAGTAATTAAAATTGTATGATTTATTGCGAGTATTGTTTCGTAACTCGCGGTAAAACTAATCATTAGAAAGATATTATAATCACAAGCAGTATTGTCCTGTCCAGAGTACAGCGCAAAGTGTATACACTAGCCAACTCGATGTAGAATGTTTGTAAACAAACCACGACACAAATCAAAAAACTAAAAGCAGCTAGTTCCGAATAAAGGTGGCCTCCAAATCGGCATGAATAATTTTCATTTAATCATTAGATTTAATTTCCTTTAGTTGTTCAGATACCCGTTACATACGCGAAACGTTCAGGTACAGTTGTACCCGAAACGTTCCCAAAACATGAGTTCATTTATACCATTTGTACTAGAGTAGGTACACAGTAAAAGCAATACGCATGCACAGAGCGCAACACAACACCCCAAATTATAGACACTCATGTTCAACTATGGACCAAATGACTGATAATTTTGTCAAAATTAAATTAGAATATTCTAAGTTCATTTACTTACCTAGATAATGCTATTCGTGTACCTAGATACTGCAATAGTATGCAAAAGTGGAAGAGTCTAGTAAAGGTTGGGTTAAACTGCTTGCGACTGCGAATTAAAATAATGTTATTTGATAATAATGAATAGTATGAAATTTTACTTGTCTAAGTGCCGATTTTTAAAGGCCTAAAGAAAAAAAAAACATTAGAATTAGAATTTGAAAAATTTGAACTGCTTTTTGCGGTGCTTTTTCTGATTTAAAACTTATGTCATGCATGAGTGATTAGGTTCCTTCCGATTCCCAAAGGTTATCATCAACAACCAAAAGCATTGTATGAATGAATCACAGTCACATCTTTTTTACTTCACACACTTTAAATAGTATAATAGGGAAAGTTTGTGTGGATAGATTGATGCCAAAACTGCTGAACGAATCGGGCTGAAATTCGGCATCGATGTAGGTCTAGACATGAAATAAAACACAGGCTACTTTTTATCCCCTAAATAAGTTCCCATAGGAAGGAAAACCACCATTAAAAGTTTCCATAGAAACAACGCGAGCGAAGCCGCGAGCAGAAACTGTTCTTATTGGCCGTAAGTTAGATTACTAACGTTTGAACGTTTGTTACGTTAATAGTAATATTTTTTTCTTCACAGTGGTTCTCATAAAGTAGATAAAAAATAAAGCCATTTAGTATAATATAACTAGATCGAACCTGTATTGTGAAGACTGGTGCCTGATGTAGGTTTAGTAAAATGTTGATTTTAATAAAACAATAGGCCTCCTCATGGATTTCGATGACGACAACCCTAGACATTCGATGATGGGATTCCTCTTTCTGTCATGCATGAGCCATATAAAATTTAATCTTTTGTGTATTTCTAATTTCATTTATGCATACCCATAAAACATTTTCCAAAGGATAGAAACTTTAGTTTAATTTATAGAAAAAAAAACCGGACTGAAAACAAAACAAGAAAAAAAATTTGAGTTCCATGTAAAGTTGCTAATCAACTAAATATTTTATAAAAACAAAAGAAAAGAGATTATTAATAATTTAACATATGGTACACCCCCTGCCTTTTCTTAAATTCCCTTCAAGTAAAAATCGATTAATATATTTATTAAATAAAATATTAATTATTATGATTTTTTTTTTTTATATTTATTTTATTTTAATTTAAATACATTTTTATGGGGGTTCCCCCATAGAAATAAAATAATAAGAAAAACTTATATGTTAGATCGTAGGGCTCATGATAGAAAGAGGAATCCGTAAGCAAGAGATAATAATTATGATGACATGATACTCATGACACTCTACTACCATACATGTCGTAGGGTAAAACCAAGTTCGGTCTAGCGAGTCAAAACAATAAATAAAATAAAAACCAACATTATTGCTTTCAGGACATTTTCTACGTAGCATGCGCACCTGAATACATCCCGCTGGGGCGAGAGATAGACCCCTGCCTCAGCCTGCACGACTACGAGCTGATGAGGCAGATGAGCAAGCAAGGAGGACCATACTCCGTCGACGAGGACGAGAATAATGAGAACAAGTGAGTAATATGCACTTTGAAAGTATCTTACAAAATTTTGACAACATAGGTGACCTTTTTTTACCATTAATAACTAGCTCTTTACCGCGGTTTCACCCGCGTTAAATTCAAATTTCACATTTTTAAATTTAAATTTAGCCTATGTTCACCGCGGATAGTGTAGCTTCCCAACGAAAGAATTTTTCAAATCGGTCCAGTAGTTTCGGAGCCTATTCAATACAAACAAACAACCAAAAATCAAACCTGTCCTCTTTTTAATATCAGTATAGAAGTGCCACCGTCCATATTGTTCCTTCATGTCCAGTCCATCCTAAGGTTGCCTGGAAGAGATCGCAGGAGCGGTTTATTTCTCGCCTCGGGTCAAATATTTGCACGATCTGCAAATATTTGTTCTGGGTATTTTCTAAGTACATATTATAGCAGTCACCCATTACACAAGCTCTTATATATTGTAGTGGGATTTATTTTAAAACTAACGACGATATTTCGGTTTCGCCCGCCTGGATAAATCGAAGTCTATATGTCTAGCCTTATTATAATCAGCCCTATCTTTTTAGGGCTAATTTGTAGATTACTTGTGACATGACAACTTAATAATTATTTATTTATTTATTATTATTTATTTTAAGCCATTACTGTCCCACTGCTGGGCAAAGGCCTCCCTTTTCTCCTTCCACTCCTCGCGATCCAACGCTGCAACAGGCTACTTTTTTAAACTTAATAATAAGTTTAAAAAAGTAGGTTGGTATCTACAGAGAAATACTGTGTACGTTATCGACCTATGTATATTATAACTTTGTTTACTTCTGTGCCAGGGGGGATAACTACCAAACAAACCGGACAACATCCGAGAACAACTCAGCGTCAAGCCGCAGCAGCTCCATATCATCAGATCAGGAGAACATTCGGCCGCCGCTGCAGAGGATGGCGCCGGTGTCGCCGCCTTCATCACCGCAAGGTAAGAGGATCACATAGAACTGTTTTATTTCAGTTTTGAAGAGAACCTTTGCTTGACGACCGATGTGGTGAGGCGGGCAAAGGTCTGCGACGCAGAAGTTTGCGGGTAAAAACCCTCTTGGTATAAATGTTTATACGATCTAGTACCCATAACACAAGCTCTGCTTAGCTTGGGGCTAGATGATGTGTAGATTGTCGACTATTTTTTAAAATTATGCCTATAGTGTAGTCCATAGCGCCACGCTCGAAATCACGAAATCACTTGCCCTACCATGAATTGTTATGCGAAGATACGGACCCAAATATTTATTGCCGATATGTATGGCCGATGTAGTCAAAATCACAGCGATGCTTAAATGGGATTGGGCGGGCAACAGGAGGACGATGCACCTAGGTAGAGGGGTATGGAAAATACCACATTGAGAAACTGTCGACGGGAGACGAATTTGACGATACCGAGCAAGCCGTAGAGACGCTTGGCGTGTCGACATTGTTGTAGATTCGACTTTTGTAGAAAAGTCCGATGCAAAAAGCGATGTCACTCTACAGAAATTATATATCTTCAGTAAATGTTCTCTGCCAAAAATATAACTTCATAACCACTACCTTCCCTCCTCCCATTAAAGCTCATTATCCCTTACAGTTCTACCCGAGAACAGCGGTCGCTGCGTGCGCATATACCGGATCCCACAGAGCAACCTCAGCGCGGGCACCTACCAACGGCAATCCGTCTCCGCTGACCAAGTCGTATCCTCCTACTTCCCAGATAGGTAAGTAAGTATTAAACTAAACGGGAACGGGAAAGAACTCCTTTCGCAACCAAAATATCCTGCAGAGAACCTTATCTTCCGAAGAACAGACCACCATTACGGTCCCTTTCTTGAGTGAAGACCGCGACTCGACACTTACACAACCTATTCTAGGACATAGTGTACGATGCCCTGACTAGGTGGGATGGCAAACAGCGAACTTCTGGCAGATGCTGAATGCGGCAAGCAGAAAACAGGGTGCTGTGCCGCTTATAATTGTTAATGTGTAATTAGTGGACTAGCATATGCATATGGAGAGGCCTATGTATAGCAGTGGACATTCAGACGTGTCGCTACGTAGCACTCTGGTGGAAAAGTACCCTAGCGTTTGCCACGGCGGCACTAAGTATCAAGGCTGCTGCCCAATTAACGCACAAGGTGAAGGTGACCGTTTCTAAACTTAAATGTCAAACGATTTTAAGAGCTTTATGCGGCACATCGTAATTGTTTCATAATTCTGGAATTTCCCGCCAACTGGTTTTCCAGGCCAAACAGCATGAGACAACGCCTGGCCGAGCTACGTCTGGACAGCAAATCCAGGGGAGGAGGCGAAGATGAGACCTTGTAAATACCACGTCTCGGATTTACGTGGAGTATTAAGAGACAAATTACATAGAGAATAGAACTTCGTTTGGTATACATACATTCTTGAGAGAGTTATTATAACAGGTTCACGCTAAGTTCTGGTGTTACCAAACCTTAGCGTAGTATCTTAGCTCCTTGTAAATACAGCACTTGCTCCGGGCAAATTAAATGGAAAGGAAAGCACAATTTTAAGTATTCACTGACCTTTTAGAAAACATTAAATTTATAATAGTAAGTAGTGAAATAGTTCATTAGAGAACATTTTATTGATGTTAATTAGAATGTAGCAAAAACTTAAGTATAGGTACTTACTACCCTGCTGTTGTAGATTGTTCGAAATGCTTTCAGTCAGCTAGTTAAATTGTTGATCATAAAATTTACCAATACTTTATCCTATACAAGTAAAAAGTAGTTATTATCGTTAGGTATCCACTTTCTTACCTACGATGTATTTTATGTGCTTGTAGAAAATAAAAAAACCGTGTATATTATTGAATACGATAAAGTGACATATATACATACAATTACACATTAAATACTCAATTAGCTAAAATTTAGATTTTATGTTAGATGTATGTAATAGAAGTGCACAAAATTATGCTCAAAATTGTTATGAAAATTTTGATTACATTAAAAGTTCACTCATTGGAAGTAGATTGATTGTTGTAAAAATGTTTTAAGAATTGTAAAAATGTTATAATGAAACTGTCAAAATATTGTGATGTTAACGTAAAATTTTAAAATGTATTTGGGATATACCAAATAAGAAAGATGACTGGCCATGTAGAGAACCGATCAGTAGACGTAAACAGAAGTAACTAGTAAGTACGTATCTCAATTTCCTATCGACTATTCTAGTCCAAAAGCGATTCTATTAAAATATTCTAATCTTTCAATAAAACCTTTTCAAGCGTTGCCAGTGTAATATAGTCAAGTCACATTATTTAATGTGCAATTTAAGACAAAAAAGTGATACAAATAAAAAAGTAGATGGTTAAGAAGAAATAAATGATGATGAAAATAAGATGAAATACATAGATAAAAAAAACATATTAATAAAATAATGAATCAATATGAAATAATATATGTAATTTCTTATATGAAATTTGTCTATTTTAAATCTAGCAGAAGGAGATTCGGCATTGCATATTTTATACTTGAACATTACTTAAAATAACTTCTGTCATCAAAGGTATGCAAATGTTTAAAGAAATGTTAGAGTTATAATAATAGGATTTAATTTAGCCGTAATTCTTCTATGTCTTCACGGGACACCCGGAAAAAAGTGCCATCCAATAACATGTTATCTTTCTAGAAATTTAATGTACTCTGTACTATACTTTGCGATGCAAGAGAATTGAAACCTTATTTAAGTGTTAATACAAGTTTATCTTCACTGTATATAAGCGCTATAATTTTAGACTAGTTATGAATCCATGTACTACATAACCAACTGAAATTTGTTAGTCATAAGTTGTTTAAATGTTGTGGTTGAACTCTTAAACCAAAGAAAAAGAACCAAACTTATAGATTTAGGCATATATTAATGGAATTTTATGTATTTGCGAAAGCAAAACTTGAGTCTTATCTAAGCGACAGAAGAGAAGTATATACCTACCATTAAAACTAACCATTAAAATCTAAATTTTCCGTAAACTTTTGGCGAAAAACTAGTCTACATTGAATTTCTATGTGTATTATATATTTATAGTTAGTATTCCTTATATCATAAAACGTTAGATAATATTAAGGTGTTTTAGAAAATCAATTATACGTGTTAGCGATAAGTTTTAATCAATTGAAAATATAACTCAATATATATGGATTATATGTGGACTAGTCTAAATAATGAATCAAAATTATTTAAAAAAAAACTTATTTTCTTGCTTGTTGTTCTCTGTCGTAAAACTATTTAAATCTACTTGGTTAAAAATAGAGAGGATCATGGGTCCAGAGTTGGCTTGAAGTTTTTGTCGATAATATCGAACATTGTAATTTTTGTTCTAAGTACGAATAAATTATTGACGAATGACAGAAACAAGACTTTAGATCAGTGTTGGTAATATTAGGAGATAGGCCTACCCTTCAGTTCAGGTTTCAATTATTTTGTGGTCGATTTAAAAAATATATTAAAAATAAAGAGAAATTTAATAAATAATATTATACATAGACACCAAAGTTATAGGAGTATATGTTAATGTGAGAGAGTTCGGAATACCTCGTTTCAAGGAAATTGAAAAATGTATAACAAAGATTATATTTACTGAAAGAGATACATATTTTTTGCGAATAGGCCTGGCATTCCTTTATTTTGAAATGTGATAATTTTCAAGTAAGCCTACCAAATGATCGAGTGGATATTAAATACATACATAGATATTTCATGAAATGAGAAATGATTATAATAAATGGTAGATGTTTGAAAATTATAATTGATTGTTCCAAGAACGTTGTGTATGTAAAGAAATAGTCATGTTATTTTCTTTGAAGTTTTAATAAATGTCTGTTCCAAATCGCTGTTTTACTTTTCCTTCCCATTTGTGTTATTACTTCTTATATTTTCTTCGAAGTGCCTTGCAGCTTAGATTTTTAAGCGGGTTATATTTAGGTTTCTACGGAGTAAAAATAAAAAACGAAATTTCTAAATTGTCATGAAAATCTATATTAATGTAATAATATTACAAAATACGTCAAATAACATACCTACAAAATAATTACGTATACATCTTATCGGTAAGAAATAATGTAAAACTTACATAGTTTATAATAATTTAGGTTGCTGCTTCAACGCTGTAATGTCTAAGAACCTGGGAATCTCGCCGGCTTGCGGGGATTTAGAAGAGTTACCTGCGGAAAATAATTATGTTAATGTTATTTCAATTCAATGCGTTTATAAGATACATATTTTAGCCATTAATTAATTAAAAACACAAAGGTCACTTAAATTTTTTCCAATATTACGTTCGTAGCATTAGACAAAAAATTAGGGTAGATCGGTATGTCTGCCAAGAAAAACATACTCGCAATGCCTTCAGTTCAATTCCGTGATCATGGCGCATGAAACTGTGCCGAAATATTAGAAAACTCAAAAATCTAATCATAGTAAATATCCCGTTATAAGTGACTTTTCTGTTAATAATCATGATAGTTTCAAAAGTTTTCATTAATCTTAAATCAAGGGACACAGAATCTGACTGACTTCCCAAACGCATAACACTGAGTGTGCCGTGTCCAGCTTTCCAATTATACGTTTTAGATAGCTAATCAATGAATTTCAAATATTATCGCAGTACAGGATAAAGCGACGTATATCTCTTAATCTAAGACAATTAAAAATAAATGTTTAGGTAAAACAAAATACTAACCTTGCAGTAACTTGTGCTTCTCCATATAGTTTCTAGTCGCGAAGGACATGTCAATCGCCGCTGGTCTACTCGGCGGCGGTTTCGCCATCCTATGAGGCGCCGGTACGTTCTTCAGGTATTTGGCCGCGAGCTGGTTCATCTTCAGACTGGTGTCCGTTGCGTATAAGTGCGGTTGGTGAATACCTAGAGGATCGTCGCCGAATTTCACCCTGTGAATGATAGTAATAGCTTACATACTTAATTCTGAACGTGGCTTCTCACGTGGTACATTACACATTGTCACGGATAAAGCGCAGCCTACGTTCAGTAGTTGACTGTTGAAGGATTATGATGTGATTTGATGCGTGTTTAACATTCAGAGATGTAGTTATGTAGTGTCAGTCTAGCTACCTATTGATGAATAATTTCTTAATTGGACCAATCTGAAAAAAGGACGAGGAACTATGTATGTTCGGCTGTATGTATGTTTGTCGATATCTCCATCCATTATCTATTCTCTATAAAATTAAGTGAGTTAATTATCTACATGCAAGGCTCAATAAAAGAAATAACATGAGTATACCTCTTACTGGTAGTAACGCTGATGTTAGACTTGTCGATCTGCATGTTTACGCACTGCTTGCGCATGTTTCTGAACATGGCGCTGGCTGAGGAGGGCATCTCAGAGTCTTGCAGCATTCCGTTTACATGCGTCTGAAAAAATTGAACATGAGTTTTAGCAAGGGGTATTCTTGCGTCGCCATTAGTGAGAGTAATACAATCTGGAGGTATTCTATTCTTCTCCTAGCGTCGCTATTCGAGTAATACAATATGAAATTCTATAACTATACATAAGCCTCTGGTTTCCCTCCAAATATATATAAAATTTTCCAACAATTTTGTTATGATTTGTCCCACGCACTTGGCCTACGTTGAGAAGCCGCTAAAGCCGAAATTCGGCTAGGTCATTATTTAGTATCCATTTGTGAAAAGTAATCACGCGCTATGGATCGTCGTAGATTAAAAATATTATCGGCCACAGTGTCACCTAACATTTGCATTAAATTGTGGGTTCGATTCCTGCAGTGAGAAATTGTTTACAGTAATGATACTCACCATGACTTTATTGTAGTATGTCCATCCAACATTAGACTGGTCATTGCTGCTAGCTTCAGATCTGTTAGTAACAAAAAGATGTGTTAGAAACCATTTTTTATTTATTGAATTATTAACCCAACTAAATCTAGCCCTAAGCTAAGCAGAGCATAATATTATCTATTTCATATTTTTTTTATTAGCAAAACTATGTTAAAAACT
Source organism: Eupithecia abbreviata (assembly GCA_943735965.1). Lineage (NCBI taxonomy): Eukaryota > Metazoa > Arthropoda > Insecta > Lepidoptera > Geometridae > Eupithecia > Eupithecia abbreviata. The sequence continues at coordinate 10,679,862 of OX030976.1, forward strand.
TACTCGCTATAATCTCTGACATCCAAGTACAGAGTTTGCTCAGGAGATAAATTTGGTGTTGTAGCATTATCAACCTGAACATTATACAGGCTAAGCTCATTCAGTGTCTTATCTGGACCATTCTCAGCATGCTTCTGTTCAACAGGTGGGTTATTGACCGGCATTATACCATCAAGGAAGTTCAAGTTGGTAGGCTTTGACACCACCTCTTTGATGCTGATCTGGGACCGGTTGCATTGTATTTGATTGTCATTTGTCTGTTTTATGACCTCTTTGTTTATAACAGTGGAAGTTCGCACCAATTCGAAACTAGTCATGACTCCAATAGACATTTTCAGTTCTTCATTTGCTACTTGTTCATGAGAGCAGGATACTGTGGGTGTGTTTTGTTGACTGGCTGATATAAACTTATCTACTTTGTCCTGTAGTAGTTGTAACTGCTCATTTTGTAGCTTAATGATTTTGAACAAGTCTGCCACTGTTGGCTCACGCTTCTCTTTAGAAACATTGGTTTGTTTTTCCACCTCCATGCAATCGGGCTGTTTTCTTTTTTCAAACTTTTCTATGGCCCAGGTTTTCTTGTCTACTGCATTCTGGGGTGGGTTATGACATGCACATGACTGGTGGTTTTGATGCATTTGTGGTTCATAGCAATGAGAACAGGCTTGGGGCTTGCGAGTGCAGTGGCAATTATTATGTGCTACATTATTATGTGGAGATGGACTATGCATCTGTTTTGGAGCCAAAGGAAACTCATGACATGCTCCTTTATGAACTTCTTTCTGGAAATGTATAGATTTGGGGATGTTTTCGACTGGTTTGACACAGTGGTGACATGGACAATGAATTGAAGAAACAGGTTCCACATTGGTTTGTGAAAGTGGTTCAGGAATACTATTCTTTATAATAGGTTTTATTGGTGTAAATTCATTTTGATAAGGATTGCTCGGTTGATGGTGAATAAAACCGTTCTGCATAATCTCAGCTTTTTGGAGAAATGGGTTGTTCTCTTTTCCTATATTCAGGCCTTTGAATTCTCGTTGTAAGTCCAGACCCACATGGTATTTATCTAAGTTATCTCTTCTTATGAAGAAGCTATTGTCTTTTACCAAAATATTTGGTGGAATGTTTGAGTTCTTGTTGACTGCAGATAGAACTGGCTTTCTTTGTTCATCATTATTAGCAATCATGCCTCCAAGTCTATTTTCGAAAGATTTAAGAGCTGTTTTGTTGAAAGCCGGTCGTCGTGGTTCGAGGTTCGAAGAGTCAAGTAAACTGAGATCCAGGTCATTTGAAGGCTTCATGGGTTCTTGTTGTTGAAAAGTAGGTTTAGGAAACCGTGTTTTATCAATACACGGATATGGACTACAGTCACTTGTGTCGAACCTCTGCACTGGATCATTGCTGTAGGGCAGGACTCGAGCAAACTCGTAGCAGGGCTCCGAGGCATTGGACCGAAGCTGACTCTCAAATGGCCGTGGAGAATGGCACTCTGAATCACTCATACCAAAATTCTCTGCAATGTTTGGAGTTTCAAAGCGCACTTTCTTCATGAATGAAGTACGTTATTTTCAAACTTCAAAACACAACTTTATGTTATGAAATTTATAGTCTCTTAGTAGCAGATCACGGTCACCGTCGCGTGAAGTATAAAGATTACGTAGTTAGTTATTGTATTATCTTTGTATAAAGATTATATTATATTGCAATGCATTAAAATCATAATAACAAAAGTTTAATTTTGACAACAATACAATAAATAAATGTTTATGGCAAATCATGAAGCCCGCGATCCGCGAGCGAACGGAAGCGATCACAAAGTACTTTTCTACGAAACGATGCAACAGACAGAGTTATACACCCACAGATTAAATTAGGTCGTGTATGGCCGCTTTAAAGAATGTCAGTGTCAATTTTACTTTTGACAGTGTTTATTTGTGTTAGATGATTTTGAGGTTAAGAGAAGAATCTGAATAAATTTGATTGTTATTTTCATGAAATTGAAGCGAACAGTAGATCAAAATGAATAGACAGCTCCTGAAAGTATTTCAGCCCTTACTGTCGTCTGTAAGAACCAAAGGATATAAAGCTCCTGGGGGAATTCGCTACCCTGGAGGAATAGTCTACTATCCCAGGTAAGTACCTACATATATTAATATTTATTATAGGTAGTTAATTTAGGGTTTGCTGTCGCGGCGTAAGAATCGACACCGGGGACCATTCGGGCAGCAGGTGCCCTTTTTGTGTAATCAAATTAATCACAAACATAAAATCTGAATTAATAATTGCAGACAAATAAATATCAAGAAAAAATATTGTAATTATATCAGCTCTTCCCTAAAATAACTTAATTATAATACTATGTGTGTTTAGATTTCCAGATGAAAAAGATCCAGATGTAAAACCTTCAAAACTGTTCAGAGTACAGAGAATCAAATCAGCAAAACATAACCCATGGTATCTAAAGGACATTCTAAAAGAACTAAATATCCTTGAAGAAGTAAGAAAACTATCTAATTATTATTATCTACTTTCTATGTTAAATTCTCTAAATAAAATGTTAATATACTAACAGTACAGGACAACTTGGTTTCCCTTGTTCTTCACATACTATTCTAATTAGAAATTCTTTAGTATGCCATCTTTATAACAACCATTGATAAAATTATTTTCTTTTTTTTTTCAGTCTAATCGAGTTGTTATTGTCAAGAATATTCCTGAAATTAATATGAAGCTGTGGAAAGTGAAACATTTGATCAGAGTAACACCTATTGTATTTCCATACGGTGAACCAACAAAGGATGACATTAATTACACAATTTTGAAAGAAAATGGTGAATGCATTGTTGCTAAGAAACTGGAACCTCAACAAGCTCAGATTGAAGCCCATGATAAATTTGATGCTGATGTCAAGAAAATGGACTCTACCACAATAAAGAAGGATTCCAGATTAAAATGGAATACTACTGGTATATTTTAATGTAAAATTGTTAATAGCTGTAGAATAAACTTGATCTAATATATGTTTTATTTCATAGAAAACACAGTCTTTAGTCAAAATCCTTTATTTTTTATAACACACACTTCAAAGTCTTGACTATAGATCTCTGCATCTGATTTAGCACAAGTCTGCTAATACTTTGTTTCTTATTAGCATTGTAAGCTTTTTATCTTAATTAGTTACTTTTCAATCTTCTGTATTTTCCGTATCCTTCATTAAATTATTAAAATATTCAGGTGTCTTGAAGTAGGTCTCAAGTAGGATGGCATGTTTCTTACCTAAACTAAATCGTGCATTTCCCCAAGGAATAATAAGTGTTGGTTTTAATTTCTCAACATCCTTCAATTGAAATCCATGTTTACGTATGGAATTATATAGGTTACCATAGTAAATGGCCATGTAATCATCACCATTTTGATAAAGCCTAATAACATATTTTGACAGTAGTACTTTTAGGGCAATGTGAGATGCAATAAATGCTCCGATGTAGACAAGACATTCCGTGGTATTACTGGCTATAACAACGTCTTCATTTAGGAGTATTGGCTGGTTCCACCGGGCTGGATCATGCACAAACAATCCATAATACAGACCACTAAGTGCTACGGATGTCGATGTAAATGTCAAGTATGTATTCATATATTTAAGGACATTATCCATGGGAGCTTTGTATATTAGTTTCCACTCCTTTGGTAGGTCATCTCTCAATCTCCAGCGGTCTTGTGTTTCATTGAATCTAAGGTGCTGTCCAGAGATGTTCTTGACTGTGGTGATTCTGAAAATATTGGCCGTTTGTTTTTCGGTCAGACGAAGTAGCCGCAGACAATTCATGGTAAAAAAGCGAAGCAGAAATTACAATTATAACTTTGATTGAACTATTTAAACATTCACAAAATGCATGGCCGGACTCGACTGCAAAAATAAACAACAGCTGTTTTTGACAGTGACAGCTGACAACAACTTATGATAGGTACTTTTTATATCTTTCTTGACAATTTTGTCCAGACACATGTTGCCATACTCGGAATAGTCCACTTTTTTAGCTGCCGGCTTCTTTACTGCTGTTGCAGCAGGTCGTCTGACTGGTTTCGGCTGTGCAAACCCAGCGGCCGATTTCGCATCAAACAACCAACGCCAGAAGCGACCAGTATAAAAGTTACTCTATGGACGCGAAGAGACGCGGATAAAACAAATCTCAAAAACACTGCATCTCACATTACCCACTACTCTAATCCGACCTCACCAAACTCAAAAATTAGCGCGCTCCGCTCTTTGTCCCTCCCCGGGCGCACGTATGCATATTACCTACCTATTAGGCCTAGGGAATAAATAAATAATCAATCTACCAAGAACGGTAGAAGACTGCTTCGTATCAAAGATTGTAGCAGCCTAGGTACGTTTCCCTAGTCTAACAGCAAGTTAGAAGGTTAGGGGCCTTGCCTCGTCATGTCATTGGCCTTATTCATAGAGTTATTATTGCCTCATCTCATTCTTGACGATATTAGCGTTCACGTCACGACTCATTAGATGCTAGGCTAGGCTGGCCGAAAACTAAAATTTCTCACCATTCACGAAACTCGGCTGGCCTGGCTTCCTTTTAATTACTTTTCTTCTTGGCAGATGGGAGTATTATATACCTTTGCTCAGCATTCGAGCAACGCAGGCTGAATAAAAAAAACATATTTCTAAAATCATAGGGTGTACCAAAATGCATTTGAAAATTTTGCAAAAGTATAAAAGAAACAATTTTTTCAGTATAATGGTTTTAATTTTTGTTAAAAATACCTTACTAATAAGTAGGAAAATCACTCTTTGTTATCAAATAAAAATATTTGATTAGTTAGATAAAATTTTAATTGTTGTTATTTTTTTTGGATGGTCACAAACTAGTTAAGAGAAAAAAAAATAACAGCGAGCGGAGCAAGTCTTGCATATTTTGTAGTTTGATTGTAGTTTTGTGGGTAAGAAAATTGTTAAGTGAACAAAATAAATATTGGTGAGTGTAGTAGTGTGCCATAGCCTTTTTTGCAATTTTTGAGGCATACAAGATAAGAAAGCTAAAATAATGAACTAAACATTCATAATATACGATTTTTCGCGATTTACCAAAATAGGAGGACAACAGATCCTTCCAGAATGGGGTGAGTAAAATGACCTGATTGGGTGCACTTGACCTCATAAAACCTGAAAAGATTGATTTTACTGGCGAGAGGAACGAGCTGCGAAAATTTCGCGGTTTAGTTTGATTTCGTTATGCGTTTTGCATATTTAATCCAAACGAGGGTTCAGCCCCGGACCACATCGGCACATCCAGATGTTTTGGATCAGATATAGTACAAAATGCGTGAATAAAACTCGTCATAAATGTCGGCAATCAGAGTGGCCGTGACAATTTTTGGGTTTCGTTACATTTCTGTGCTATTCTATACATCAGCGGGAGTCACGCTCTTGACCTTAGTAAGAAGAAACGAATAGTATCGGAAAACGGACCAAATCAAGTAAATTTTGTTTACTCGTTAGATTTTTTTGGGCTCTTCAACAAAGGTAAAAATTTTACGTTTTTCGTTGTAATCGATGAATTTATAGAAAGTTACTGTTACAGTTTAACAGACGACTCAAAATAGATAGCGTTGATTAATAATGATAACGATTTTTTTGCCGCAGTGGGTAACCATAGTATTTAGTAACATATAAGACAAGAAGGAATTTACTCCCTCGTGCCTAACATCTTACCTATTATTATTACTTATAATAAAATAGTATTTATGGTTTCGGAAATGTTCTAGTAATTTTTAACAAGTACCTAAACTACGATTTTGGGGTTCCCCTTGTTGTTTATTATTTATATTTATTGCATAATCAATGGTATTTTTTTTTGTAGCTTTCTACTTTAAGTATATACAGTTGAATTATGGTATTTTATCTCTAAACACATCTATTTTGCACAGTAGGTCAACATCATTTCTATCTATAAAACAATTTTAACCATATTTTATAATCAATCTTACTTTTTCCTAGTATACTTATTATATTATACATACATAAATGAGATCTAACAATAGTATATTTAATTTATAATATAATTTGTGATAGTTAACATAGAGGTGTTTCAATCCAATATAAATTTCTTATATATGTAATAAATTAATAACTTAGGTAGACATAAAAAAACATTAATAAGAAAGAACCTATACAACACGAAAATACCACTTTTAGAACGAATGGTATATACCTAGAAGTAGATTTGTAACGCATTTTTATTTTAATAAACCAAAGTTGGATTGGATGCAATCAAATGGAATGCCTATAAAAATATTACAGTAAAAGTTTATACCGTTCAAAATATTTACAACTATACTTTAATTAATGTATAGTTCCATAATAATATAAGTGTCTCTCTGTGAAATACACACACAGTCTATGGGGTTTTTGTATCATTAGTATACTTCTGTCCTGAACTCACGTTTCTTCTTTTCTTATTTCTGACTTCATCCTTTTTTGTGTGTTCGTATTTAGTAACCAAATAGCTAGCAAAAGCATCTTCCTGACCCAAATCTGCGTTTTTAGGTTGACTGTTGTTAGAATAATTTGAGATATTGTCACTGCTGTTGTGCAAGATCGGTAGACCGTCACTTGTAGTGTTCATATTTTTTTTCGGTTTAGGATTATCATATACTGGAGTTTTGGTGTCTTCGCTCTTTTTGCGTAGGCTTCCGGGGAGCGCGTCTGACTTTAGCTGGACGATTGTTGTGTTAACGACGGAGCAGTCTATTTGCATTAATGTCACGTGGTCGCTTAGTGTAGAATCTGTAATTAAATAATGATAAATGTATTAACTCAAGGGTGGTACGAATTTCGAGAAACGACTAAGTGATATGATTTTGTATACTTGGAGTTGGATATCTTGCCCGTGAAAGACGAAACGGTGGCTAGGATCTATTAAATAAAGACAGTTGAATAAAACAATTATGGCAAAGTGACATACCGTTTCCAGTCCTAGCCGGCAGAATCAACGCCATCTTAGGCGGCCTAGTAATGTTATGCGACACCGCTGGCAGTAACAGATGTTCGCCTTTCCCCACTCCAACAACATAGAACGTATCATCCCTTCTATGCAACGCTTGGAGCAAAGCATTCCACTCCCCGAAATCGTCAATAAACTCTGCGGCCTTCCGTAAAGGCTTCCGGTATAAATTGTCGTAGTTGATCACAACGTTTTCGAATTCTAGGTCTTTTCGGCGAAGACGCCGGAGGCGAGCTTTGTCGCGTATATTTCGACTTTTTGTGCTGGGGATCTCTATCAGGTTGTCTAGATTTAGCTTATTGAATAGCCGGTAGGATTCTAGTAGGCCGTCTGGAATATTGAAATAAAATGTTAAGTGGATAATAATAAACATAAAAGCAAACAGTGATTTAAAATTCAGATAAGAATTCACTGTAAACGTATCTAAATAGCTTAAAAGTGTTCGATTTACGTTGCGCGCAAGTCGATATTTTCAGCTACAAACAATAAAACAAGCAGAATAATAAAGTTATTTGCGCAAATCGTAAACTATTTTCTATGAAACCATGTACAAAGATCATTCTAAAATTTATATACGTATTTTATTTTAAATAATATTGTTTACTTAGTACATACAGTTTTCGTTTCTATTGATTAATTAATATTTTTGTTTGGTTCCTCACTATATTAGGCCACCTTGCGCACCACGGTCTCCACGGAAGACCAGCGCTATGGTACGATTTGCTCTACCATAGCACGTGCTGAGTGGAGACCGAGTTTTGTCAGTCTCTGTCGTCTGTTAATCTAAGTTTAGTTTATAAGAGTCTCTGTTCTGTTCTGACAAAATAAAAATCTTTTTACTTTACTTTTACTTTACTAAAACTTAGGTACTTTAATTCAATGGTATATTTCAAGAATATTGGCTTTTAGGAAAATATTAGTTTGTAGCAAAGTATTTTAGTAGTTGTAGTGTAGGTAGTAGTAGTTGTAACAAAACTAAACTAGCTCTTATAAAATAGTGATCTAACTTACTATGAATTTTCTCTTCATTCAAATACCCTCGTTTTCTCCTTGGCACGTCATAGGTCCAGTTTAAGCTTTTGCCACTTCCGATCCACCTTTTAAGCTCTCCTGCGATCCTGATGCTTTCTGTCTGATTGACTGCTTCATTTGCTTTTAATGTCGCGTTGTGGCAGTCACCGTTGTAAGTAGAATTTGTGATTTCGTCACTACCTGTAAACGAAATTACGTTTATATCAGAAATACCTACTTCCTTCATGTTTATGCTACCCTAGTAGGTACTAAAGTAATACTCGTTGTCGAAAATGATACAAAGACAACACTATTTTATTTTCTAAATTTTGTCTGTGGTGTATGGAATCTATAGATAAGATTAAGCTATTTCTTAATTTTCATTTATCCTCTGCGAGCAAGCAATGCCTTAGCTACTATATGCGAGGACACATAAATGGTTATAAGTTTTTATTTAAGTTATCTGTTAAGTGTGTAAAACTGTTTGTCTTCCGAAAAAAGCAAAATAAATAAATAAATAGTGATTTGGTTTGATGACCCTTGACCTTACTTGGACCTAGTGGCAGTAGAAAGTATATTTGTCTCATCTTACAAAAAACAACAAGTTTGGTGACTCCACTTTCATCATCATCATCATCATCAGCCTATAGCAGTCCACTGCTGGACATAGGCCTCCCCCAATGAGCGCCATAGCGCCCTGTCTCCAGCTTGCCGCATCCAGCATCTACCTGCAGTCTTTCGCAGGTCGTCATCCCACCTGGTCGGAGGGCGTCCTACACTACGTTTACCGAGTCGTGGTCTCCACTCAAGAACACGTTTGCCCCATCGGCCGTCGGTTCTTCGCGAGATATGGCCGGCCCACTGCCACTTCAGCTTGCTAATTCTTTGAGCTATGTCGATAACCTTGGTTCTCTGTCGGATGTATTCGTTACGAATCCTATCCTTCAGAGAAACTCCGAGCATAGCTCTTTCCATAGCTCGCTGAGCGACTTTGAACTGGTGGACCAGCCCTATCGTGAGTGTCCACGTCTCAGCTCCGTAGGTCATAACGGGTAGGACGCACTGATTGAAAACTTTCGTTTTCAAGCATTGCGGTATGGATGACGTGAAGACTTGACGTAGTTTCCCAAATGCTGCCCAGCCCAGCTGGATCCTCCTTTTGGCCTCCTTCTCGAAACTGTTTTTACCCAACTGCAGAATCTGCCCAAGGTAAGTGTACTCGGAAACAGTTTCGAGAAGGTGACCATGTACGACCACCGGCCTTGGATCAATGTGACCATTGATCATGGCTTTGGTTTTATCCAAATTCATGCCAAGACTCCACTTTGCTTGCACTGTATTCGGAAAAGCCACCAGGCTAACTATGCCAGCAGCGCCCCTGCAGAACAGAGCCACTACCGAACTGTTATCGGTAACCCGCCTGCCAAGCTTGGTGATTAACGACCTCTGTAGCGCGGTGGGTAATGGTCCGCCTGCGACGCAGGAGGTTGCGGATTCAAGTCCTCGGAACCATAGTGTGTAATCTGCAGATATTTGTTCTGGATGTTCTTGTCGTTAACTATGTAGTATAATAAAAAAAATCTATCTATATAATGTATTGTATGAAGTATATGAGCCATCTAGTACCCAGAACACGAGCTCTGCTTACCTTGGGGCTAGATTATTATGTGTGGAGTCTGTTTTTTTTTAAATATTATTATGGCAAACCCCCTCTAACATTGAATTTTAAAGGAGGCCTTTGTCCAGCAGTGTAAGACTTTTGTCACGAATGACTGTAGTCATCTGTTATAGTGTATTTATCTTATTACCATATCATAAATATGCAAAACTTGCCTGATTCTATGTTGATGGCATTCTCTTCCGCCCATAGTAAATGTCTCGAACTAGCATGTGGCACAGTTGGTCCCGCGAAAGGTTTAGAATTCCAACTGAAATTACAAAAGCGACTTTTAAATAATTAGGCTCGTCATTATAAATTTGATGTGTTTGTGTGTCAGACATCGAAGCTCCTGTAGCTTTTTGTGACACCGTCAAATGTCTGATAAAAATCAGTGCAGGCGTTATTATGGTTGAAAGTAAAATCGTCGTCGGAAATTTTCGTACAGTGCAATACAATACAATACAATACAATAACTCTTTATTGCACACCAAATACATAAAAGATACACAAGACAGGAAAAGAAAAACAAATACAAAATATGCTGTACAATGGGCGGCCTTATCGCTAAGAGCGATCTCTGCCAGGCAACCTTTGGATGGACATGAAGTGCTTGAACAAGTATAGACGGTGGCGTGTAATACAGAAAAATATTTAATAGGGACATACATAAAATACCTACTGATATACATAGCTATAAGTATAAATACATACATAAATATATAATATAAATAAAATAAAATACACATATAAATATATAATATAGGTATGATGTACATAAATATATCAATTAACAGTTGAGGTAAGGAAGTGTTCATAGACCATATGTTTGAATATAGGGAGAGACTTAGCTTGTCGTATAGAAATGGGTAGGGCATTCCACAGTTTTATGGCATGTACGGTAAAGGATGAGCTATAGGAATAGAAGGGGCGGGGAGTTTTTAATTGAAGAGTGTTTGTTGAGCGGAGGGAGCGGCTATGGGTTTGGTGGATGTATTCAAAACGTTCCTTGAGGTAACTTGGTGTATTTGGAACGAAAAGGATAGAATATAGGAGGGAGAGGTAGTGTGCGTCCCGGCGAAGGCGGATGGGCAACCATTTTAGCTTTTTGCGATACAGTGATATTTAAAAACGATTTGTAACCACTAGTTACTTACCCTAAAACATTGAAGTTCAGCGATACCATAAACACCATCGCAAATAGTACAGCAATGTTCTTTTTAGGTATAAACAGTGATGTATCAAGTCTAGGAATCTGCAAACAATACGAAACATCAGTAAACATGTATTGTACTGGTTTAAACAAGGTTAAACTGACAAAAGAACAGTAGGTACCCATTTGAACCACTGTTGTTTAAATAGTGGAAATACTGTGTAAATAGAGGTAAATTGCGTTAGAAATAAATGTAATGTTTCATAATATCATTTTATAATTAGGTAGATTATTGGGTATGTAGGTATGTCCCTCGTTATTCGTATTTTTCCAATTGCAAAAGTGATGTCAATTCAAAATTTCAAATGTAGAGATGATGTTTATAATATCATTGTAGTCGAGACTTTTGGAGGTTGTAGACGGACGAAGGTCCGCCTGCGATGCTGGAGGTTCCTGGTTACATTCCCGCCTCGAGACAAATCTTAGTACGATCTGATATTTGTGTGTATTGTAATATGTAAGTATATCAGTTATCTGGTACCCATAACACAAGATCTGCTGAACCTTGCTTAAAAATGCTATGTGAATTGTATAATATTATTTATTTATACTACACTATGTAGGCCCTAAGCTATAGTGAGTTCTGTCTAGAGTCGTGTCATTATCTATAAACTGGCTATTTCTGCAAAAAAAGGTTTTTGATTAAATAAATAACCAATGCTGGACAATCCTCACAGCATCATATAGCCCCAAGCTAAAACCACTGAACTACGAATGATTCTTTATCATTCGCAGCTTCTTCAGAGCTCTGATTACAGCTTCACTGCAATTGGATACGTAACGCCATCAGCGATTTCAGTTTTGGGTATGACATGGTTTTGAACAGGGCTGGATGGAATGTTTCGAGTTTTCATTTCCCTTACCTTTCTCCCCCTCCCCCCATTGCTAAGCTGATCTCTCAGCAGATGGTTTTCGCGCCGTAACCTCGCGATCTCTTGTTTCGCCTCCAACAGTTCATGCTCTAAAGCTGTTACGTAATCTTTCTTCTTTTGTCGTGATTGAAGTGCAGATTCTCTGAAATATGTATGATAAATTAGATGTTAATCACACGGAGACCAATTGAATACAAAATATTGTATTACCCGACTACCTACGAAGGTTATGATTATGAGGTTGGCACCTTAGGGAAAGTACTCATACTACGTGACCCATTCAAGAGGGGTAGGGGTCTTCAAAATCACGCGTTGTCTTCGGTCTTCGTCACATAGTCATTTTCTAGGAAAATCTCGCGCGTTTTCGAGCTATATTCAAATTATGAAGCTTGTACCTATGCATGAATATAGACGCACATTTGCGCCACGTGGCGCATGGTGACAAGCGCCGTATACAATATATGAGACATTTTTTCTTCAATAAACTTACCGATTCTTTATCATTCGCTGTTGCTTCTTCAGAGCTCTGATTTCAGCTTCACTGCAATTGGATAAGTCAACGCCATCAATGATTTCAGTTTTGGGTATGACATAGTTTGGTAGAGGGCTGGACGGAATATTTTGAGGTATGCTTGCGGCGTTTAATACTATGTTCCTTGGTGGTGATACCTTTGATAGAAAAATAAATATATATAGGGTATGGCGATACATTTTGTACATCGACCTTTGGAAAGAGACAATCGGCTTATTTCGTCTTCGTAGAGCGTTTTGTAATTCATTATAATACAGACTAATTTCGGCTTACTAGAGCGTTTTGTATTTCATTGTGTATTTCAATGCCGAATGTCTCTTTCCCAACTTTCAATAAGTAGGTAGATAGGTACTAAATTATTAAGTTATAAAATTACTGAACAGGTTTTCAATGTGTACGTACTCTGAATAAAAACTGATAAAAACAAGTACAAGCCTTTGTTTTATGGCTTTATGAGTGACTACATTTTCTCTGTTGTATGTCGAGAAAATATTTTTTCCCTATTGTAACAGCTTGGAATGATTATGGTGACAATATTAATATGGGATCAAACAGGTTATTGACCCGCAAATAAATTAACAAACAGTTTCAAGAAACTACAATAATTAATTACTATCTTAGTTACATAAGTAAATAAATGATGCCAGACGATTTCTGCAGTATGGCATTATCTAGCCCCAAGCTAAGCAGAGCTTGAACAAATATCTGCAGATCATACAAACATTTTTTCCGATGGGGGAATCGAACCCGCAACCTGCGTTGTAGGCGGACCTTGGCCAACCACTCCACAGAAGTGGTAAATAATGTTTAAATGTTATTCAGTTGTAATTATGAAGGATCAATGATTCAGGGGAAAATACTTACTCTATTACCGTCTGCAACACCATTTGTATGACACAGTGGGCTAAGAACGATTTTTCTTCCATTTGTACTATCTGGTATAACAATTGACTGGTTGGCTGCATTTGACCTTTTTAATATACTTGGTACTGTCTTAGATTCAACAACTAGTTTTATATTTTGGCTTGGAACTGGTTTTTCTTCTTTGATATTTAGGTTTAGAATGGGTTGTTCATTTTCAATCTTGTAGAATGAATTCTGCATGTAATCATTAACATTTGCTGCAACAAGAAGTTTGTTAGATTTTTTTTGTATAAAAGGAAAGATAATAATGATAAATAATCAACACAGCATCATCAAGCCCCAAGATATCTCAATAGTTTCTTTCATGAGTGATTATTCTCATTACCTTTATTTGTTGGAGGCTGAGCTGGTTTTTCACTGGTTTTTCTTTTGAATTGAATACCCTAGAACAGAGCAATAAATTTAAATAAAAGTCAATCTTTTGCTTGACCAATTTTTAGGTTGTCTTCTACAAGATTCTAATAAGTATCATGTGTAATTTTATGATATACTCAATTTACTTCAATGACTCCATTTTCAATAGACACCACAGGTCCTTTTCTTGTTTGATTAAATGTTTTTTCTTCATGGATAATATCAGTAGGTTTTTCTGCAATTATAAGAATAATTTTAACAACTTGGATTAAGAAAGTTCGTAATTTTTATGTATGGAAATTATGAATAATTTATTAGGTATATACTTGCTTGTGTGCATATTAATGTAAGAGCTTACCTTTTTTCAGTAAGAATAAGTCAACATCTTCAGGACTCAGGTCATATGATGACTCTTCAAAGCCACTCAGCCAATCAAAGGGAGAAAGTGATGATTGCCTAGCAGAGGCGCTACTACTACTGCTGTAAATTGAAAAAGTTAAATTAATTCTGGACTATAGAAGTTTAATAACTTAGTTGATCCACTGATAGTGAATTATGTCTAAGCAATGTCTATATTTTTTCTTTTTTCTTGTTTCTGTCAAATATCACTAGCAAGGAAATTTTGTTTTATTTTTGTATTTAAAATTTCATGCATATAGCCATCTAAATAGGTAAATATCTAAATAATTTACTTTTTAGAGTCATCATCACTGCCAGAATCAGATTGGCTGCTGCTTGGAGTGGAATTAGTACTCAAAAGGGGAGATATTGGTGGTATCAACAATGATGTTGCATCTGCCAAGATTTCACTTGGAGATGCATCAGCTCCATCCAATAGTGATGACCACTGACAATCTTTGACCAACTGATCTAAGATATAGTCACCTAAAAAGGTAAATTATTGTTATTTTATTGCACATTCACACACAATATTTCTATGGAAATGTTCAATTGAAACTTCTATTGGATAGAATGATCAGTACCCATGGGATCAAAGTAATTATATCTCATGGGAACTGATTAATGGGATACAAAGTGCTTGTGTATTCCAGGTCAAGAATTATCCATGCAACATTTCAGCCCGTTTAGTAGTTTTGGCATGAAGATGTAGCAAACATCCAAACGTTCGTATTTTTTGTGAGGTGACTTATCAAAGATAACATTTAATTCTTCGTTCATCATCGTCGTAATGATAGATAGATTTCTTAAGGCGCAGTTTCGTTCAGTAATTATGGACGTACAGTTAGAAACCTAAAGTATACGCAAGGGCACGTGCGAAATTACAGCGGGTCATTAACACTGTCTGTAAGGAAAAACAATAACATTGTTCTTGTCCATAGTGAACGGAATTCACGTGTAGGGTTATTTCTATAAATTCATAGGTTATACTTATGCTTTACCATAGCTGTGCTTGTTGATTATTAGATCGTGATCCACGTCCATCGGAGCGGCCGATAAAGATTTCTATTTTATCTTCAACAATAAATCAAGAAACAAAATTTTTGATTTCACATCACACAACACACAAATACACAACTCAACTGAACTGACTGACTGACAGAGAGAGAGAGAGAGAATACAACTTCTCTTTCTACAGGATACACTAACGTCAACAAAACGTCAATAACTGCTGACTGACTTCACATTGGTCGGTAGAGCTTGAATGGTTACTACAGAATGGTTTTACTTGGCTTGCATTGCATTGCATGTGTAGTTACAGCTTTGAGAATTCATTGGTTAAATTCTTAAAGAGTTACAGTTATTTAAATTAGATTAATAGGTAATCTCCTATGGTAATCTCATTCGCCGAACGGCAGCGCTCTAAACTAATCCCAGTAATACCTACTACAACACTGATTTTAAAAAGGGCTTCCAAATATAATTTAAAATCAAATCAGCCCTGTTATTTCGTATAAATAATGTTAAAACACTACCATATAATATATAATTATCACCTTAGATTATATATAACACTAGCGGACCGTCCCGGCTTCGCAAGGGTATTTATTATTTTTATTATTCATAATTAATTTGCGGCCGTTTATTTCCCGTACCCGTAGCCCAGAGACGCCTATTTCGCTTATAGTTAGCCGAGTGTGAGCCACGCGACTTTTTTCTATCGTGATATCTTTCGAATGGAATGTCCGAATTGAATAATTCAAAAAGTTTTATTAAGGTATTGAAGCAGTCTTAATTATAAAGTAATTTATTTTGATAAGGATTAATACCACGATACAAATAAAGATTATTTTCTAGCGGTGGCATTATAATGAAAATATTATTATAAAATAAAAAATCACTTATTATGACCTAACTATAATAGTTAGATATATGCTGTTGCGACATTTTTTGTGGACAATGATGTTGTGTGTTGTGTTCTGCAATGTTGTAGTACATCCCTTTGCTCTATCATCAATAGTTTTCGCAGCGCACGCTATGTAAGGAATTTCTAAGGTCAGTTTTTTACACTTTGGGTTACATTATTGGAGTTTTAGTAAGGATCCCTAATTTTTTTGAAAATATAGCCTATGTTCACCACGAATAGTGTGGCTTCCCAACGGTGAAATAATTTTTCAAATCGGTCCAGTTGTTTCGGAGCGTTCATTGCAAACAAACAAAAAAATCAAAACTTTCTTCTTTATAATATTAGTATAGATAACAAAGAATAAATTTCGGAAAAATATTGAAAAGTCTTTTAAATAGCCGAGAGGCTTTTCAGGGTTAAAAAGTCGCCAAGCTATGTATTGCCAAAGATTTAAATCGCTTAAATCGTTTTTAAATCGAATAAAATCTTTGTTTATTGTACTCTACCTAGGCACTTTATAATTTTACGTAATCTAGTAATAGAAATAATATAATACGCTCGCAGTGTTTTTCATTACATTTGTTGACATATTTTACAGTTCCTTAGGTCACATGAGCCTAAATTACGTCGCGTTCAGCGTAGCGCCGAACCTGCCTTCGAGGGATTATTTCCACCAAAACGTATTCAATGCATTTTGCATAGCAAGCGACACATGATGCGACGCGTCACGCGATCGAAAGTTCGGCGCGGGTAGTTGAACGTTCGGCGTAAGCTCGGGTGCGGCGCGGCGGCAAGCGAAGAGCGGCAACGTACACCACTAGGTACGGTACGGACACAAACGACGACGCACGTAAAATAATAATCCGTCGCGTAGCACGATTAAAATGCTGCTGAGCGTTTGTTTTGTCATACCAACGGAATATTACGACCGTAACTTCAGCCGCTGAACTTTCGTCGCCGTACAATTATTATATACCTCCGGCTGATGTGCCGCTACACTTACTGGTCAGCTTCGGAAAAATATACATTGTTTAAATATTTTGATGCGTTCAATTGTGTGCGTGTGTGTGTAAAAATGTTATTTTCCGGAAAATATGTCTAATTTTACGGGTTAGGTAGGTACCCGTAAAGTTATAAAAATACATTGACATTATACTTACTATCTGACGGTGACAAATCTACTCGATAAATATGGCAAGGACTGTCAAAATATCGAGTGATTGTTTCGAATCAAACATTCTGTCTGTGATTCTCTGATTACTATACTACTTTTTTGCCTGATTGATTTCTTTTCTTTCTTGTAATTATCAAGTTGCAGCAAATCTTATTGGCTTAATTCTCAATTGAGATGTTCTAGAGTAGAATGTTTTATTACAGCCGTATTCTAAGCTAGTTTGTTTTAGTCCAGTGTTGAAAAATGAGCCAATGAAAGCGAAGAAGGCGCGCCGCCGGTTGCGAAAATGTCTGGCCCTGACGAACAGGACGATTTCATATTTCGTCCGCAACATCATTTGGATGCAAAATGGTTAAATCCTGACTTACATGATGCACTACAAAGTCCGGAAGCCCTTTGTACCTTGTTTAACAGCCTCTTACAGGACAGAGAGATCTATTTCGAGGCCGGAGACGGTCTTGTGAATGCTTCAGGAATTACTGCTAAACTTGGAGACAGTGGGAAATATTACTGTGGTCTTAGAGTGAGTAAAGATAATTTTCTATGTAACTAATTCCCTAAAAGTTATACACATATTTCACCAATTCCCTACCTACAGTAACTCACTATAATGATTTTCTGTGGTGCTTCTTCTTAGGATCTTCAACAGTCTTCTATTTATCTCATATATTAGTAATGTAGTAAAAGGTAGACCAAAAGTTATTTAAATCTCTAACACCATGCTTTTAGATCCTGACATGCACCTGCTGCGATGGTCTCTGTGGCCCTCATTCAGGTTGTGCCTGTGCCCCGTGCACAGCACTATCAGGGGAGGAGGACCAACGCAACTCATTACAAAACCAACTTGTAGCACCTCCCCCTGCTTTTCAAGTTATAGATGATCTCAAATGGAAACCGGACCCTGGTACAAGTTTTATGTTTATACTCTACTTATTTTGCATTTTTCAATTCAAGAATACAATTTTAAAATTTTAGGTTGATAGTGCCTTATTGCAGTTTTAATAATAATGTGCATGATAAGGATCACATTTTTTAAACATCCTTAGACTGGTAGAATATCTAAGAGCCTGATATAATTTCTTCAATTTTTCTTAGGTAATACAGTAGTGTTTTCTAATCAGGTCCAGAATGTCTTCAAAGTCTAATGGAGTCCTTGATCTGGGAGCAGCGAGTACGAGCTATCAATACTGCAGTCACATGCCCGATCATTTCACAAATCCGTCGCTTGATAGTACTCTGCAATAGACATCTAGTTGCTGTTATTAGGTACCTATTGTTTAAAACTAGGATTTTCATTGATGAAAAGCATGATTTGAACAATAGATTTTCTAGTGTTCTATCCTTATTGGATTCATAAGATAGAACTCTATTAAGAGAGAATTGTTTGCTTTTAAATTATTATTTGTACAAGTTTGAAAGGCATCTTAAAAAACTTTTCAGAGATCATAGTAGCCACAGAGAGTCCAGTAGAGTGCCAAAAAGGCAAAAATGCTATGTTATCAATAAGAAACCTTCCCATGCAGTCAGCAACCGAACACTTAGCAATGTAGTTAGCCCTTTGAGTAAATCAGTGGAAAGAAGCATAGACAGCACTGATGATGGAGAGGAACCAAGTACTGATGATATGGAGAGGTAAATATTCTTTAAAGTTATTAATCCCATCACCTTGAATATTATTACATGGATTGTGAAACAGTGCGTGCAAATTTGAACTTTATATTGTGAAAATTTGTCACATTCCATTATTATTTTAACAAAGGCATTCTTTCGTGAAGTCATAAGGATTCCACAATGGTTAGCAATGCAGTGTTGACTCAAACGCAGGTTCATATACCTTGCAAGGTTAATGTGAGGTTTCTTGATATCATATTAAGAGAAGTGACACTAAAGAAGTTACCATGCTAAAGAAGTTACCACTTTGGTTAACTGAAGTAAGGCAGAGGCGGCGTTAGGGTAAGGTGCGGTTGGCGACCGCCCAGAATGCCGGCTCTCTCTATCTACATATCTCTATATATGTATTTTAGGACAGGTCGGAAAACATATTTACTCTCAACGAAATCTAAATATTATTCTGTTATAGGCCGGTACACCCTGGACATTAGTCATGAAGAACAAGTTTCAATGCGTAATTGACAATAAGATTTGTTGATGTTTGGATAAAATATGATTTAAAGAGCAGTTTATAGTACCTATAGGTGAAAGACTGAAGACTGAAGTCATCATGGCAAAGAACTAGGAATAAGCATATAATGTACAACTAATAAATCCTTAATGTGCCAGCTTAGTTCTGCAACTTTCTTATTTATTCTTTCTTTCAGTTCCCTAGGCTTAGCTCGGGTTGGCGCCCGCGCGGCCCTACGCCTGGCCTTATCCCTAGTCAGACGAGCGTGGCGTTGCGGCGAAGACGCCGACGTTTGTTCCGCCCTACTACAAGATGCTTTAGATGCCGTTAGAGCGTTACCAGACGCAGCTTTGTATGCGGGCGCTGGAGCGGCCAATACGCCGAAATCGCAGAGGATATGGGCGGAAGTTGTTGATAGTGCTGCCAAGTTCTTGAATCAAGTTGTTGCTGGGTAAGAGCTTTATAATTATATTAACTGTAGAGGATGGTCTTCGATTTCAATTAAATACTGTGGACTAATACTGTGGTGTGAATTATCCACGGGACCTAGACCTTGCCCTAGAGATTACTTGTCTTTTGTGTAAACAAACAAAAATATAGTTGATTTTATCATACTTCCTCTGCATTTGAGTTCAAATTGTGCTGAATATATGTTGAATGAATGTCAAATCAATATGAATTTAATAAAAATTAAACTATAATGTATTTATTACTGACAAAGTTTATTTTGGTTTGAACAGTGAACTAGGCTGCAACGTCCCACTCGGCGATTGGCGGACGTCGATATGCGTGTGGGTGGAGCTTTGCGCGCGTAGAGCGGAACTACCCGCGCTTTTAAAAGCCGCTGATGTTCTAGTCACTTTACCTCCTAGGCAGAAACGACAGCCAGATAACAAGTAAGAATAAATTAAACAATATTAACAGTAACCAAAATTATCTTTTTACCGAACTTATACCTGCGATTACAAAACACGTTTTATATTTCTTAATTTGATCGAGACTAAAAAATATTTTGATAAAGGTTAATGCAGTTGTTAACAATGTTTACATTCCCACAGGATAACATTAGAAGATTGCACTGCGCCATTAGGACCGTTTCTAAGACGCATGTCAAAAGTACCAGCTTCTAATCCTGTTATCAACAATGAGCCTGCTGCAGATCTCAATCCTACAAGCACATACTTGAAGTGAGTGACATTTACAAATTAATTAATAGGTTTTAAATGGCAACACTCAAGGGAGACTGCCCGATTGGTAAGTTTTCCTCTTGGGTTATTTATATTTAACTAGATGCGCCGGCTTCGTCCACGTGAAAATCGATGTATCAAATGGTTCACAAATGGTTCACATGGTGGTGAACCATCCTCTTGAATCATTCTATCTATAAAAAAAACCGCATCAAAATCCGTTGCGTAGGTTTAAAGATCTAAGCATACAGAGGGACAGACAGACAGCGGGAAGCTACTTTGTTTTATACTATGTAGTGATTAAACTCTCATGTGATTATTTCAGGGAGCTAAATATACCAAGCGGCGATGGGCTCATGAGCGTACGACAAGCTGGAATTGCTCTTCTATGCCACTTGGACCGTCTCGGAACTCCTTTATTGCCTCCATTAAAAGGATTTGTCACAGTAAGCTCCTCAACAATTCAACAAATATTTTGTAGTTGAAAATATTAATGTAAGTGTTTAGTTTTAGCTAGGCCAACTAGAAAAGTGTTTCCAAATAGGAGTTCCGTGTCGACAAGTGAATACACATTCTGTCAGTCAAATGGCACTTCCGCAGCACTAACAAGGTTAAATTTTTAGTGTACAGAATCAGCACAAGAAGTGATATCAGTGGGCGTAGGAACAATATCGCTGGGAATGCTAAGGATACAGCAAGTTGCTTGCGCTGAGAAGCTGGCGCTACTGTTGACTCACGATGGTGCTATTTACACGTTCCCGTATGATACTATGACGCCGCATCTAGTCCCAGGTATGGATAAGTTGAAGCTAAGGTATCACCCTAGTTTTTAATGTGAATAAAAAAATAACCCAAGAATACTCAAACGCAACTCTGATTTGCATCATCTTAAATCGCGTGTCAGTATTTGTACCAAGTAAGGAAGTTTATCGAATGCAAATAAAACACATTTGGATTTAACACACGCGTGCACTCGCCACGTGCCGATCGCCGGTTGACGCCACAAATGCCGCGATTCATTTAATAACTCAAATGACAGTATTCAAATACAAATACAAAAATTTATTTACCAAAAGTTTACAATTATAATAACACCTTAACTTAGTTTATGTACATACATTTAAGAGTTTATTGGTTGAGGTGTTGCACTTAACAGTGACCCCCGCACTAGGCTAGGCCTGTTTCGCGGGGTATCAAAACATCTTCTGTTTGCTCGTCGGGTAAGGAAGTGCACTAACAAAAACTATAGTAACAATATAAAACTAAATCTAAACAAAACAATTAAGGCAAGTGCCAAAGGCCATACATGTGACCAAAAATAATCAGTAAATGAGCTATGAACTACTAAAGATCAAGAAAAAAACGAGTAATGAAGTAAAGTAAAAGTCACGGACATTGTTATACAATTCCTTATATATTATTCAGTGAAAATTTGTCGATTTTGAGATGTGCTTAACTGCGATCTTTTTTTAACCTAAAAAATTCGTGCTGCCGCTCTACACAGCGGTTGTGTTGTGCCGCACATGCGTTTCGTTCGAAAAATATTACGGCTGTGCTGAGTCACAAAGATCTGTATTTTCTCAGCCGCTGCGCTAGTGTGGATTTACGCATATTAGTCACTTGTAGAAAACACATACCGTGTGATTTCAGCAATCAAAGTGTTAAATGTGACTTGCGTCAGTATTCAGTGCTAAGAAAATTGACTCTTACGTATGACAACTTAGGGGGTTTCCCATCCCTGACGCAAAGAGTGGGGTGGTATAAAATTGACGTATCTGTCTATGGCATCTTAGTTCCTAAACTGATGAAACGACTTGATTGAGAGCGATAATTTCTGAAGTTCGACGCACATTTAGACTTTTTATGAAATTAATTTGTGATATTAGAGAATTTTGCATACGAAGCGGAGCGGAGTCGACGAACCAGGAATGAGCGGGAGACGAGGAAATATTTCGCATCATTAATGATTGTCTTGTTTATTCCGTTGCACCCTGCGTCCTTTGTATGCCGGAAATTCTTAAATTAATTTATTTTCAATAGGTCTCGAAAACCGCATAATAACTCAAGTGGCATGCCACCCTGCTGGCCGGCATTTCCTCTGCTCCTCATCATGCGGCGGCGTTTGGTCGTGGGGGTTGGGAGACGACGGGAGATTGGGTCATGGCGATACAGCGCCCAGGGATTCACCCGCGTCTATCCATCATTTACACCACCATGAAGTTATACAGGTGTCGGCTGGAGTCGCTTGCAGGTGGGGTATTCTATTTTAGGGTTGTAGTAGCTTTTGTCCATGGTTGCTTTCATGACAACACATATTATTTTGATAAAAGAGATAAGTGATAGTTCAATACAGTCAGAACATAGATTTCTGTATCTGTAGTCTTAGAGGACACAATCAATTTCCAAATATCATTAATAATTTATTATTCAGTAATTTAGTAAAATAAAATTGACAAAGACACAGAAGCATTCTGTTGCATATGTAATTTAAAAATTGTCTAGGTTGGACGAGATGAGAAATAATGCTGAAAAAGATATAAATACAAATCTTAAATTATTCACACGTTTCCTCATTATCTTGCTCATACGAACCTTATTGTGGGAGAAAAGTAGTTGTTAACCAATACACTGATCCCATCCGGCTGCGCCATATAACCCTTAATTCCTTTAAATTTTTTAGTGCGGTGATCACAGCTAGGGGCGCTCTGTACACGTGGGGCCGAAGCCTACATGGGAGACTCGGCCACGGTACTATCGAGAACTGCCTCACACCGCAGCCCGTGTCGTTCAACGCGCATAATATCGAACGAGTCATTGATGTCGCTCTAGGTATGTAACAATGAAGGAAGGAAGGTGTTATCACTGATAGAGGCGCACTGTACACGTGGGGTCGAGGTCTGTACCGGAGATTCAGCGACGGCACTATCGAGAACTGGCCTTACACCGCAGCCTCCTTCCACGCGCGATGAAGTCACTGGATGTTGTTCTCGGAAAGATAAACTTTAAACAATGCGCAAGTCCGTGGGCTGTATTTAGCCCAAACTGTCTGAGGCCGAAGCGAATGGAATGCTTACAGACGCCAATGCCCAGCAGAGAGTCGATTAGAGCCAACAATTAGTTCAGGAAGACGGAAGGTTTTTTCGAACATTCTGACTTTGGAAAAAAGAAATCTCTCTAGCCGTTATTAACTTTTACATAGACAGAACAACTTTACTATACTAGATATATGGTTACTGGTTACTATACTAGAGAACGGAAGACGACAGAAACAACTTCAAAACAAAATTGTCTCTTAGCTTTTCTAGATATACTTCATTTCTTTTCATTTATCTAACTCCATTCAAATATCTATATAATAAACTATGAAGTCTACAACAAAATTAATCTTGTATAGGTTGGGGAGAAAGCCAAACCCTCTGCTGTACATGGGAAGGCGCAGTGCAAGTGTTCGGAGATAGCGAGGCGGGAGTACCTAGAACTATATCGTCGCTATCTGTGCTGCGGATCACTAAGGTTTACACTGGAGAGCATTGGCATGCGGTGCTGACTGACACGTGAGTTTGGACTTTATTGTTAAAGTGTTACGAGTAGTTTTACTGTGCAGTCTTGCCAGTTGAACATAATGACTTTGTATTTAAAACTCTGTAGTGTTCTGCGACAAACGGCAGGTCAATAGGACTACCTATAAGTCTCGCTAGTAGATAATGTGTGAAAGTGTTTTGCTCTTAGAGCAAAGCTTTTCGCTGAGCTATTACCTTTTTGACAGGCTGTAGCACGCACACAATTTTTAAATCTCCACTTTTTATTTGTTTTTACTATTGCTACCTTATATCATGTGCTGCAGTGTCGAATAAATGATTTATCTATCTATCTATAATCAAGTCGAGCAGCAAAATTTTAAGCTCTATAGCTACTAGATATAAAGTCCAATGTTCATTAATTTAATAGAATGCATATGATAATTGGAAATTGTTTGCAGCGGTCAAGTGTACACATGGGGCAAAGGCGATGGATATAGACTTGGTCACGGTAGTACAGAAAGCGTCAAGATTCCGAAAACTGTTGAAGCTTTTAAAGGTATTTAAACTTAACTTACATGCAAAAGATATTAATAGCCACCATTTTATCTTTACAAGTAAATTGATAAAAATGGTAATGTAAATTGATCTAATGCCACCCCAAAAAGGATTATTTTACTTTTCAGGCATATAAAATTATGGAGCTTAGATCTAGAAATCATTCAAATTAGACCATATTCGTCACTATATGGTGACGGTACGTATTCTAATAGGATCATCTATAGGACCAAGTGAAAAGTATCAAATTGATACAAATCATGTGATTGCCTTCTTAAAATACCAGTTAATTTACTCCTCAGGTATAAAAATCACGGATCTATCACTGGGAGCTTCGCACGGAATCGCTATAACTGCAGAGGGTGCATTGTACGCGTGGGGAACACACGAGAGAACTCAGATTACTAGACCGGTGCCACAGTTACTGCAAGTGCTTAGTCCTTCTTTTAAAGCTAATGGTAAGAGTCACTTTGTAATTGGTCCTAAGTAATTACCTACCTATTACTCGGTAAACGTAGTTTAGGACGCCCTCCGACCAGGTGGGATGACGATCTGCGAAAGACTGCAGGTACATGCTTGATGCGTCAAGCTGAAGACAGAGCGCTATTGCGCTCATTAGGGGAGGCCTATGTCCAGTTGTGGACTAAGATCGGCTGATGATGAATTACCTATCTAGTCTTTTGCTGTAATAAATACTTTTAAACTTTTACTTTACTTGTTTACAGTCATCTACGAGTATATTAATTTTGATTTGAATTTTCAATTTAACAGCAGTAAACGTGATGCCCTTTCATGAAGATTGAAATAATTATGTGATTGTTTTGAAAAAGCGAAGCGAAAAGATTTACCCAGGTACCACGAGCGAAGCCGCAGGTCAAGTTAGCAATTAATCAAAGAACATTCAAATTATTACAGCGCCATCTAGTTAACACTAAGCTACTATTGAGAAACTACATTTTTTTTTTTTCAGGCGTTACAAGTGGCGCTTCACATATCTTCGTCTGGAGTGAGGAGAATCCAAGAGATTTACCATCTTGCATGCCTTTTGTTATAGACCTGTCTGATAGCACATTCAAGTAAGTACCTTAACCTTGTGCTTACTGAGTTCAAAATGAAGTGAAATTTATATTCATCCCTCGGTAGCACATTCAGATAAGTGCCTTTACCTGGTAGCTATAGAGTTCGAAATTATATGATCAAAGTATTCAAATAAGTGCCTTACTTGATAGCTTTAGAGTTCAAAATTATATGATCGAAGTATTCAAATAAGTGCCTTTACCTGATAGCTATAGAGTTCAAAATAATATGATCGCTAACTAATTTGTAACATTGCAGATTCTTGGAAAAACTTTTAAAGTTAGTTGTGGAGCAGTGTGCGACAGCGCCTATTAAAGAGAATGAGTGTATTGCTATCGCATGTCTCAATCTGCTTCGACTTCAAGTAAGTTTTTATTCCATATTATCAATAGGCATTTGTAAGAAATTATGTAATATCCCGAAAATTTATTAATTAATTAAGTGCGAGGGCTTACGCACTATTATAACAAAAATCTTATATATATGTAAATTTTTTGGTAATGCAAGCGAACCCGCGGGCAAAAGCTAAACAACGTCCACTGATTGAACATAGGACTCCCACAAACTGACCAAGTAACGGAACGAAAAGACAAATAACGGAAGTCAAAGTCGTCATATACTAAGATCTTAAATCCGACCTTTGACCTGTATTCATTTCTACTGGAGTTGATAAAGAATTTTTTCTCTCTTATAAAATTAGTTTTGATTATTATCGTGGTTCTCATTTCCATGATTCCGGGCCACATATTGATCCGGTTCAATAGAAAGCGTGCGTGGGGCCGAAGCCAGCAGCACAGAGGCCCATAAGAGAGTTAATCTAAAGGCTACACATAGCGGGTATTATTATTATTATTTTATAATATGATATTCTTTTAGGTTCACGCCTGGCAATGCTCTCGCGGCATAGAGCTAGATGGCATCGAAGCCGAGGACCGCTCATGGAGTTCCGGAATCCACACCGCGTTGGTAGCTTTAGTGGAAGGCAGAGCAGGCGTGGCCGCTGGCGTGGCCGCTAGGAGAGCCCTGGCGGCCGCATGGCCTCTGTTGTTGCCGACGCCGCAAATTCGCGCGCATCATCTAATCGCTTTACTGCCACAAGGTACCGTCCGTAGTCTTTTAAGATTTAAAGGTCCTGCCAGTATTGCAGCCTGCGGGCAGGGCGTATTATACGCCCGCAGAAACTTCAGCCGGCCTCACTATCCATGGCTGGTTATGCTTTATAGCCACATATTCAGCTTCTATCCTACAGAATCATTTTATCAGTTTATTTATTTCCACCGTAGGTACACAATGTTACACTTGATGTCGTTAAATACTATTTTAAAAGATAAATTAAATTTTTATTAGAACACACACTAACTTATGACAAAGGAAACACCAAAGGGCATTGTGCAAAAAAAAGCAGATAGACATGCCTTCTTAAAAAATTAAAATAAATTCATTTATAATAATTTGTCACAATAAAACAGATAATAAATAATGGTATAAGTTAAATTGAATAATAAATTACATAGATAAAATGTCAAAGTAATCTGCTGTATAAGGGCATTGTCAAACTATACTAAAAATATTGTACAAAATTAAATAATATACAAGTATACAATGAAATAATGTAAGGAAGAAGAATAATTTTAAATTTACATTTAAATCATGATTTAAATTAATGCTGCTGTATAGGGGCATTGTCAAGGAACTAAACATAAATACAATTATACAATGAAATAGGCACACAGTCAAATCAAATAATATATATTTGGAAATGGGAGTAATAATAATGTCTTTATGTATAAATTGCATGTCAAATTATAAAGAATCTATCAAATGATGTATAATAAAATAACAATAAACATACCGGCAATTACATCAGCTGTTTATCCTCCAAAGCTTCACAAAGACTGTAATAGCTCTTTTTCATTAGTATATCTTTAATTTTTTTTTCTAAATACTGTTAGGTTTAAGTCTTTAAAGCTATCTTTAATTTTGTTAAACATTTTTATGCCTGTACACAAAAAACTTTTGGAGACCTTGGCTAATCTGCAGGTTGGGTGCTGAATGTTGCCACCATGGCGCGTATTGTAACTGTGTGTTGCCGACAGGGTCGGCAAATTTCCCCTACTTTTTTTTACATAAGTAAGGCACTGCAGCGTATATTCTCCGGTGAAGGTTAAAATACCTAACTCTGAGAAAAGATTGCGACACGAATCTCTTGGTTTCAGACCTATGATTGACCTGACTCGTTTTTGAAGTCGGAAAATTCTTATCACAGCAGATGCATTACCCCAAATCAGTAATCCATATGTCATACATAAGACTATGAAAATAGGAAAAATATACCGCCCTGGTAGCATCCATCCCACAAAGTTCTCTTACTTTTTTGATGGTGTAACAGACAGAACTCAGTCTGCCTGCCAGACAGTCAATATGACCTTTCCATGCTAATTTGGAATGAGATGTTGGATGATGAAAAGCTCTTTAAGTGGCTAGATAACATATCCCGTCCTTGATTCGCTATGCCGTAGTCCGTAGTAGGTACATGTGATACCACACACCTCAAAAGCCTATATTGGTCCACTGCTGAACGCAGCCCCCCCCCTGATAAGCGCCTTATTGGCTTTTATCCCATTAGGAGAAATATGGGAGAAATGCCCCTAATCCTTGTGCATGCGGGTTGGATCACAGTTCGATGTTAAATTGTTCTGCAGGAAACTGCTGCCCTCCCCCCGGTACATATCCCTCATTCGCCTCTTACGACACCCGCGGGAAGAGTTGGGATGCAAATTCTAAACCAGCACCACACGGATAAGGAACCCAATAGATACGATTCGATCGTTCAATCAACTCATCTTTGACTGTGTTATTGACAGGTGCTGCACCCGCCAGCACCGGCGCCAGGTTTATGACAGAGCTGCTGGTCTGGTCTTTACTCGGCGGCGGCGGTCTTAGGGACGCGTTACGAACGGCGTTGCAGGCTCACCCTGCTGATGCTTATAATCATTTGAATATGGACGCGTAAGTATCGGTTTAAACTTTAAGTATATCTATAGAATTATAGCTAATTAACAATCATGTGCCTATTGAAGAATTCAAAGAGTTTTATAATTTTCCAGTACGTAACAATAAGACAAATAACATAAGTATATACCTCATCACTACATAGTATAAACAACGTCGCTTCCCGCTGTATGTCTGTCCTTATGTATGCTTAGCTCTTTAAAACTACGTAACGGATTTAGATGCTGTTTTTTAATGGATGAATCAAGAGGATGGTTTATAAACCATATGACACATAGATTTCCAAGCGGGCGAAGCCGCGGGGCGCATCTAGTGGGGTTATAAATAGGGAATAGCTTTTAATTGATGCTGTGTGAATTATGTGGCGTTATTATTATTTTGACTTAGATTTTCATCTAATCGGCTTTTAGTATTATTGTTTTTATACAAATATGGCTTCACTATTAAAGTATCTGAATAGTTCTTAAAATACAATCGCTGCTTTCTTTAAAACGACATTTGTCTTTGCAGCAATAATCTTATAATGAGCATAAATAATAAGATTATTTTATAAGTTCATTGTTTATGAGACGACCAAGTTATAAAAAGAGTTGTTTTTTTTCAGGAGTTACGATCAAATTGATATCATAACAGGTCAACGCAATACGCAAAACAACGCAGCAGGTGAAGAAGACAATGGTATGTGTTGTATTGAGCTTTTATTACATGAACATTTTCAATGGAATATTTTACTAAACAAGTGTTTTGTTTTAAGGATGCACAGAAGAGTATCAATTGACCAACACCACAGTCGAAAAAGGAGCTTCAGTGCCTCTTATGCATTTGGTAAGTTAAATTAAACCTTACACTCACCCAAATTCAGTTCGTTTTCCAACAAAGAGTTTGAATAAATAAAAAAAAAAAAAATATATTGTACTTTAATTCATAATGTCCGTATACAGGTAAAACATCTGATCAAGAATACGAGCTGTCAGACTAGATTACAGTTAAAAGCGATAGTTCGCGGCGGTAAAAGTAAAACTGAGGACCGGAAAGCACAGGACATGGTCAGTCCAAGCTGTGATCTACTTATACGGTTTCAAAGGTAAGGTGCTCAAATTTTGACTAGAAGACAGTATGGCGGCATATTGAACCACAAAACGTCTCTTTTTAATTATAGTCAGTAAAAAATTCCAAACAAAAGTTAGATCCATTCTATGAATTAATAATTATAGGAATGGATTTACTTATAAATAAAGTTCTAGATATATCCACCGTAGATCTAACGGAATTATCATAATCATTTTAAACTGGAGACCATAGAAAGAACACATTTCTATTTTTTTTTTCAACAGGTAGACTTAAAATGGGAGTACCCATTTTAAGTCTATAACGATGTCCACCAGTCTACTAACTAGAATAGACCGATAATGTTGATAATTTTCCATAAATTTCCAGGCTTCTATTCTGCGAAGCAATGTGGGTCAGAGGAGGTCGGTCATCCCGTGGCGGGGTCAAAGTGCTTCTGAACCAGTACATATCTTTACTAGCAGAGCATGTGCATACCACACTAGTGTCGTTCAAACGCGCCGTCCGCCGCGCTGATAACTCGCAGCTAGCGGCGCTGTGCAATCTACTCGCACAAGATATTGTCGGTAAGAGAAGTATTTACGTTTTTTTTTTAATTGTCAGTAGACCTTCGTTTGACCACAATCTCACCTAATTGAAAGTGACGATTTGGCTGTCGATATACTGGAAGACTCTTATTCACTTTTGTCTTAAAGCGACCCAGATTGTAATTGATTGATTCCTTCCGAGTCTTTTTTGGCGCCCTCTATTGAATTTTATGCTAAATAGAGATTATTAGATTTTTGGGCAATACCTTATTAGGAATTATTCAGTAATTTCGTCGCCCGAGACTACACTAAATTAGCCCAATTTTTCATTTTTCCAGGTCGTGTTATAACAGAGCTAAGTGCATGGCTATGCGCTTGCTCAGCGCGATGTCCAAGCGTACTGGCCGACTGCACTCGTTCCATAGTGAAGATCTCGCGAGCGTGCGACGACTCCGCTAAAATACTGCCCTCTGCGACGAAGTTGGACGCTGACGTTCTCGGTTGGCCGGGGTTGGTGACGAAGAAGAGCCAGCATAACAATGCTATTATTAGAAAGTGAGTACCTACAATTCTCTTGATGTTTAGATTCGACCAAATACAAGGGTACCCCTTGTATTGTTTCTTATTTATTTATATTTATTGATATGCAAAACCGAAAACAATCATAACATCAATATTAAAAATTAATTTAAAGTTCTTAGACTAGATTGAGATCCAAAATATGCTTATACAACAGGATCAGATAAGATCGTTACAACGGTTTTCTAGCGGCCGCTATAATTACTCTTGGAAGGTATTTGCTCAACATTAATGTATTGTAATTCTTCCATTTGTAAGTTTTCCAGCACGATTTCTTTCTCCCGATTTTCGTCAAAGTAGTAGAAAGGGAGCCCTGAAAATATGTGATGCCTATTTAAAATGCTCCAAACTAGTTCACCAGTACATTTACTACTTCGGCCACTTTTTTGTACGGCGCCAAAAGTCATCACGAGTCAAGGAATTAAACCAAACTGCTCTCCACAGGTGCGATATAGTAAACAACATCAAAGAAGGCGGTGCATGGATAGTCATCTCCGGCCACGTATACGACGTTAAGAACTTCGAATGCGAGAATACCAGCACAGTAGAGATGGTTCGCAAGTTGAATGGGAGTGACGCGACGGCGGCGCTGAGCTTGCCGCCACACGCAGCCTTCTTGTCGAGGGTCACGGAGAAGTGTGTCGGGATGTTCGCGGACCAGATTTACAGTCATAGTTGTTATGTAAGTTGGAGCGTCATTAGCTAGTGAATATTAAATATTCTTGTTTACAAAAAATATGTAAATTGGTTCTTAATAAAAAAATCATATCCCGTTGTTACTTACCTCTTAAGCTCCTGTGTGACCTTACACCCAGTCTTGGGCCTACCATATTATTTACAAGTAATCGCTGATTGTCAAATACATTTTATCATAAACTAAAAGCGTTGAAGGTTTTATCTGCAGGAACTTATTTCCGGAGTATTTTTTTTTGTACATCTTGTTTTCATGGGTACCTCATTTACTCAATAATCGTGATTTATTAACAATGTCTCTTTTGTACAGGAAAGCACAGCATCCCTCCGTGCCTACCATATCCTGTCATCAAGTGCTTTTCACTGCGCTCTAGGCGTATCGCAGAGCGGCGTTAGTTTAGCGCGCTCGCTGCCCACACAGCAAGCGGAAAAGGACGCGTCGCCTCACGCATCGGCGGTGTTTCTTAGAGGCGGCTTACTGGTATGAATCCTATCACCAAGTGATTTTCACGTTTTGGCGTTGTGTCCGCTCCTTAACTTTGTGTGTACTAACTCAACCCCTCCCAATATTAAATTACAATTTTATATAAGAAAATTTACAAATGATCTCTGTTTTTGGTTAGCTGAAAGCTAGATTTGATTCTACGCTGCCAATTATCGACCAATATTAATACTTTAGTTTTACGTTGATTTGCTTGACAACAACGTTTAATCAGCATACCCCCTAAGGATGATCCCCCTCACTGAGATGCGACGCGCACTACAAAAAGGTACAAATTTTATTGACATAATACGAAAATTCCCCGCGAGCGCCTCGCTTCGCTGCGTTTGCGCCAATTTGTATTTTTTTGCGTATTAAATAAAGTTATATTTCGAATTAAAGTGCCCACAGCGTTGCGTCTCGGTGTAAGTTGACCCTTTGAAGGCGCTTTTCTAGTTATTATTTTGGTTCAATAGATCTTTATTTATATACTCAAAAAATAATAAACGTTCGTTAAAGTTCACTTAGAATGAGTATAAATGTTTCAATAGTTCATTTGCTGGAAGACCAACGTTGGTTGCTAGCATGCTAGTCATCTAACTCATGCTGAGGCAAAGCCATTTTGTGGACTTACACACTTACCAACACGTTACCTCTTAGTTTAAGTTTATTATTTTCTGTGTAAGTCTTATAATAAATAAATTTATTTCATTTATTATATATAGTATACATTGGTATCTAAAAATAAGTATTACTACATAATTCCTTTCCAGTCGACACAACTCCCCAACCCCTTCGAAGAAGAGAAGGCCGAAGCTCGAAGCGGCACGTCTACCGGCGGCAACAGTCCCGCCACAGAAGTACCAATGCCCGATTCAAAACCACCGCGGGTCTTGAAGAACTTCCTCAAGTCTACTGCCAAAGCTGATTCTTTGTTACACGCGCTGGCTGAACCGAAGTTACATGTAAGTTGGAATGCAACTTTAGGGCTTTTTATCATCCGCATTTCAACGATATAACGATCATTCACTCCTAGACATAGACTACCGCCAAAGATCACAATGACTCATCAATTAATTGCATTCTTCGTAATTGGTATTGTCAGCCAGGTCAGCAAGCGCGATTGCTGCACCAGTGTCAAACATACAAGAAATTATTCATATAAAATAACAATTTACTCAGCCAATGTAAATTTTCATAATTATCCTTCATTACTTTTACCGAATCAATATACATAAGAATATTTCAGATGGCACAGTACATTTTACTTTATTATCGCTCTGCCTGCTTCGTGTAGTCAACCGAGCAGCATACACCTTAGACTAATTTGTTTGAATTAGAACTATGACCACTGGATGTCAAAATCAACACTTTATTCACTCAAATAAAGTTCATTTCCAGGATCCATTAGCCTTACACCTATGGTGGGCATGCGAGCGCCGTGAAGGCTGCGCCCCGCACTTTCCCCCCGAGCACCCCTTGGAGGAATTACGACGAGCGCTGTTAGCCGCTCTGTTGTATCATACGGGGTTGAAAGAACATGCGTTGGCTACGGCTACTGCAGGTAAAATCGATATTAAACAGACATTTTCATCACAAATATTTTCACAATGTCAGTCAGTCAGTCAGTCCCATAATGGGCCGTCTTTTAAGAAAGTGATCTTATCACCATGGTCGTGGTGAGGTGGTATTAAGTGTACCCCCCTTTCAAGCTTCGCGTGATTAATGGAAGACCCCTAATGTGTATGGTGCCCAGATAGTTACATAAATAATAAATAATGCTGCTTATGCCCAGCTGTGTTTGCAACTCGGCTCTAAATAAAGATAATGAATGTTAAGCAATATCTTTCTATTCTAGAAAAAGATAAAGGCGAAGTGAAATTATCGCCAGCCATGTCTGAAATCGTGAAAATGGTTCAACAATGCAAGTGGACGCTAATGCGAACGAGACAACAGTTATCACGCGGATACAAAGAGGTAAATATATTAACAATAAAGATAGGACTATTTTAACATGTTCTTATATGTGAGTTATACCTTATACAATTTGTTGGTTACAGGTTTGCGCAGCACCATTAGAACGAGCAAGGTTCCTATTACATGAAATACGTCCAGCGATCTCCCCAGCTGTAAGCGCACTCATCAAACGGCCGCCCTACGTCCGTCCGTCTACAGCACAAAGAATATTCCAGAAAGTCACAAAAGCTCTCAAATCCCCCCATTTCAGACGTCGCTTCACTTCTGAGACAACCAAAGAACTCCGTAACAGACAAAACAGTCTCAGTAAAAGTATATTCAAAGTATCCGGAAGTATGCTACATGGCGATGCCCTTTTTCTGAAGTCTACACTCGCCTCTGCGTCGCAAAAAACTCCAGATGACCTTCTGAATATTGTAAAAGTCCCTTTGTCAGGATCGGAACCAAGAGGACCTGTGAAAAATATTTTGCTCCCTCCTAAAGTCCAACTAAAAAACTCAACAAAGGGTCATCACACTGGTTCTTTGAAAATTTCGAAGCAGCAAAAAAGAGTGCAACTGGTACAAGCTTTACAGAACTCCAAAGCATCAGAAGCTCAACTTCAAAACCTTAAAGAGATTCGCTCTCCGAAAGTTGCGCAAACATTGAGGGCAGCGAAGGTATCTCAGGTTTTGAAAGTTGCAAAAATGACCCAATCTTTGAAGATTTTCCATTCTCCAAAAGATCAACAGATATCTTCCAAACCGATTCCCGAAATCACAATACTTCCACATCCATCCCAGCTTCAACAAGCGGTGGCAACACAACCAAGAATTTCCAAACAAACAGCAAAACCTTTGAAAGTTTCCCATTCTGGCACTGTAGTTCCAGTGACCCAGCCTTCAAAAGTGACACAATCAAATGTCACTTCACAGCCTCCAAAGGTTTCCCAATCTACAGGTGGTGTTCCCTTAGGAGCTCAACTTGTTAAAGTTAATCCAGCGACTGTTCCTCCACAAACTCCAAAAGCATCACAATCCTCAGTTGGGGTTTCTTTAAGTCAACCTCCAAAAGTAACACAAACCACGAAACCAACAATATCTCCGAAGGTTGTTCAATCTGCGGGTCTTTTACAACCACCCTCTAAACGTCCTCAACCGCAGCCTCAAAAAACACAAGTTACTCCAACTTTACATCCTATAAAGGATCCGCAACATTCAAAAGCGCAACCAACTACAAATCAACCTCCCAAAGTCTCGAATGCTACAGCTTCTCAACCTCAAAGAGGTTCCCATTCAATTCAGTTACAAACTCCAAGGGCATCTCAACCTCCAACGCCACGATTACCTCAGCCTTTTCCACAACCCGCAATTAAACATAATCAGGCGCAGCCAAAACCATCTCAAAATGCCGTGCATTCTCAACAACCCAGAGCTCCACATGGGCTCTCCCAAACAAAACATCACAAGAAGTCTCTACAATGCGTCAAGTTTTCGCATATTCCCAATTCACAATCCAATGCAACGATGCTATCAGCGCAAACAACAATATCAGCCTTGAGATTGTCACAACCGAGATCACCGACCTTCGATCAAGACCAATACGTCGAAGTCGATGCCGACGACGAAGGAATATTAATCCCGCATACACGAATAAGAATTAAACAATTGAAAATCAAACCTATGCCCTCAGAAAAAGAGATAAAAAACGCATCTAACCAAGTTGACGCAACGAAATCCACGAAAAGAGAACTCCCTGAGAAAATCCGGTTTAAGGTACAAAAGCGTAGAGCGCAAATCGTTGACAGAGATAAGACACCTACTAACGAACCGACTGATATGACTGAGCCGCTAATCCTAAGAGAATCTCTAGAGAGCGAGAAACAAGTAAGAATGCTCGCTGATGAATTGAAGACTGATCTCATTACGGCTGATGAAGAGAAGGATGACGATACTTCGGAGAGAAATAGGTTCGTCAACGCTTGGGTTTCAAGACTCGCGTGTGACGAAAAAGGTACGAAAACATACCCTTTCTTAGTAATTCGGCTAAATCTGTCTTGTATATGTTGATTTCCTATCGATTTATGTTGCATTCATTACAGACTTATATTGGCTGCTAGAAGAAGTAACGCCAGAACAACAGAGCTTGTCAGCTGCAATTATTGACTTTGTGATATCTGAACAACCCTGTGATATTGATATTCTACGTCGCGCTTTGTACTGTCAAGTAAGTATACTGCCTGACCATACAGTACACTTTGTTTTAATTAAGTGTTATTTTTGTTTTGTTAATTTAAGTTTGACTGTTACTAAGTCAACCGACATAAACATTGTTAAAAGGTTGCAAAATCTGAAAAAAAAAAGAAACAAAACCATACAATATCATTATTAACATAGAAAATTACAATAAAATAGTAGAAACAAATAAGCTAATAAATACTGTTACAAGCAGCTCAACTGATCCATATCAATACCAGGCTGAAGCGTCCCAAAGATGCTGGCTGCATTGCCCCGCTGTATGATTACTACTGTACTATATTATACTTCATATTTTTATGATTCTACATACACTACTCAACAAAGTCTAGGGAACAAGGATATTTTAGTGTATACTTTTAATTCAACTTTTTTTTGTCCCAGATGTTATACATCAAAAGAAGCGAAATTTATTTTTGATTTCAGTTATGCAATTAAATAAAAAGCGTTCATGTAAAAAATTAAGGTTTAATAAAAAAAACTGAAATAGTGCCTAAACCAAAAAAAAATAATTCTTCAAATTACAAAAACATATGACGCTTACGTGGAAATTAAATGAAAAAACATTATTTGCAGCTGTTTAATAATCCGTTGGACCTCCCAGGGCATTAGCCACGGCTCTACATCGGCGTGGCATGCTGAGTATCAAGTTATCAATTGTCGCCTGTGGAATAAGGCTCCATATTCTGGAGAGATGCGAAAAAAGTTCTTCTCCCGTGTTCAAATTTTGAGGAAAATCACTGAAAGCTCTTCTTCCGAGTAAATCCCATGCATGCTCAATTGGATTGAGATCGGCGGACTGAGCAGGCCACTCTAATACCGTGATATTGTGCTCGCTGAACACATTCATCACCTGTCTTGCGGTGTGTGGGCGTGCATTATCCTGCATGAACACGAAATCTTGGCCAAACTGCTGGTGGTGGGGGATGACCATAGGATGCACTACCTGTTCAATGTATTGCTCTGCGTTCAAATTGCCTCGTATGCGAACGAGATCAGTTCTCCCACCCAGGCGAATTCCAGCCCACACCATGATCGTTCCGCCTTGATAAGAATGAACTTCCTGAGGATTTCGGAGTCTACTTTGGCGACCAGGAACACGCCAAACACGCACTCTCCTTGAATCAGGATGAAATCCGAAGCGAGACTCATCGGAAAAGAGAACACGTGCCCACTGATTGTCGGTCCATCGCAAATGTGCATTAGCCCACAATAAACGACGCCCTCGATTTCCACGTCGCAAAGCTGGAACTCTTAATGGTCTGCGAGCGCGGAGATTGACTTCATGTAATCTTCTCCTGGCAGTTTGGTCACTGATAACCACTTGGTGCTGGGACTGGAGTCTTCCTACCAACTGGCGAGCTGTAATCTGGGGCTGCCTTCTTGCAGCATTTTGCAGAAATCGATCTTGTCTCTGGGTAGTGACCCTGTATCTTCCTCGGTGACGTTCGGCTACATCTCCTGTAGCCCTGTAGCGTGCCCATAATCGGCAAATTACGCTTGGATGTGTGTGAACAGCGGCCGCGATATCGCGTTGACTGCGTCTAGCTTCCAACATACCCACAGCCCTAAGCATCTCTTCCCGCGTTAAATGACGACGTGACATAACGCTTAGAGTTTCAAAAATATCGAAAAAGTTAGCAGTAATGGTTTTTCACAAGAAAAAAATCGATACATGACAAAAATCACAACAACTTTATGCTAGCAGACCCCTTACTCTGCGACCAAGTTCGGTTTTTCCTTCTTATTTTGAAAAGCTTTCGCACTTTTGTTTTAATTTTTTTTGAATTTCGAACAAATGATTTATTCCTCTTCCAGCCTTAATTTATAAATTTTAGTGACCAGTACTTTTTTACGAGTTTTCACAAAAAAGTTGAAGTATTATTGCTTGTTCCCTAGACTTTGTTGAGTAGTGTACTTATTGTATCATTTAAATATGAACTTTAATTTTATAGTTATGCGGTTGATTTCAGGTGCAAAGAGCTGAAATACGAAAGACTGGATATAGCATGATAAACAGAATTCTACATTCGTCCCAAACGATGTCTGACAGCGTAAAATACGCTGCATTGACCGGCCTGCTAGGCGCATCAATGGCAGACTCAGTACCATCCGTACCTGTAAAACCGACCATTCCACTAACCCCGCCTCTAACCGGCATTGAATCTGTGATACCCTATACTAAATACATGGTACTGCTTGAGAGATCTAAGTTTATAGACTTTATTCTGATTGAATTAAAGACGAGAGTCCTAGACGGCGAACCTACTCAAAATTTGCCGTTGAAGATGAGTGCGAATTATGGAGCGCATGCGTTATTGAATCGACCTTCCCGTGCGAGGTAAATGCAAAACAAATTCATCTTTCGCTCAACTTAAAAAATACTTCATTCGCTCTAACTTAATTTTATGTTTTAGGTTTCTTATAGCGCTTTTAACGCTTCTAACAGAAGGAAGTCAAGGCCCTGAATTAGAGCAGCTTATAAACGGCGGAGCGCTAAGTTCGTGTTTGGGCTTACTCAAACAAATTGGAGGAGAATCATCTCAATATTCATCACTTATTTGCAATAATTTGAAGACAAAATGTAAGTGGTTCACTCTCACATATTCGACCTTTTAGGTTTTAAGATAAAGTTCTAATTTGATTTTATTTCAGCTGAATGTCTGGTCATCTATGAAGATGAAAGACTAGGTGCTCGAGCTCGCGGTACATCATTATCGGGCCCCGAACTTGCTTCTCTAATGAAAATCGGCACTAGAGTTGTACGAGGGAGGGATTGGAAATGGGGTGACCAGGTAACATCTGTTTATGAAAAAACAATAGAATAATGGTGTCTGTCAGACAAAATTAAACCTTATCGTCTTTTAGGATGGTCTGCCCGGCGGCGAAGGTCGCGTGATCGGTGAGCTCGGAGAAGACGGCTGGGTCAGAGTAGCGTGGGACGCGGGAGGGACCAATTCGTATAGGATGGGGAAAGAGGGGAAATATGATCTCAAACTGGCTCGATCGCCGTCACCGCCGCCGTCTGTTGACGAGACTGTTCATGGAGTGCCTGGAGGTAAAGTCCACTTGATGTGCTTGTGGTTAAAAACTACACTTCTGATTGCCTACTGTACCGGTGGTGCAGTAAAGTACTAGTTGCTTCCCGAGACATCGCATGCATTATTTCCGCTCAAATTAGTCTTTTTATTGTTCTGTGGAATCTTTTTTGGATTAGTTCTGTCTGTCACATAGGAACTAATTTATGAGATAAGAATATATAAATAAATATGTTTTTTTTTTAATTATGTAGCCTATACGTATTCCAGGATAAACCGAGATAATTTTTGGGATTTTATTTTATTTATTAGACTTACATCGTTGCCAAATTGAATCCAGTATTTTTGGCGTAAAAAGGTAACAAAAATCCATCCATCCATCTCATTCGTCTGTATGTTTTTTCCAGTGGTAGAGCACAGTACAGAATGGTGGCCAGTGAGCGAAGTTCGAGCATCTTGCACGTACGCTATTCGCGCGTTATGCGCCGGTATCGGATTGATAAAAGGCGAGCGCGGTTCTGTGGCGAGACGCAACGTGGCCGCGTTGCAGAGGAGATTGCTAACGTTAGCGCACGCTCATGCTACACCACCGCCTACTGCGTTCGCTGGACATTATCACACGGCGCTTGCGTTGTTACGAGGTAAGTAACTCTT
Organism: Eupithecia abbreviata; assembly: GCA_943735965.1. Lineage (NCBI taxonomy): Eukaryota > Metazoa > Arthropoda > Insecta > Lepidoptera > Geometridae > Eupithecia > Eupithecia abbreviata. Next base: position 10,719,654 of record OX030976.1, read on the forward strand.
GGATGTGGCTGTCGCAGCGTGAGACCCACGGAGTTGTACAGAGACAGTACACTGACTTTGCCTACTGTGATGAAGTCAGGACTTAGTTGATAATCACAGTGCACAGTTGCTTAGGCCGTCTCCTCTCTGTATCACCTGCGTGGTAAGACCCCGTCAACTCTGACGTTAGATGCTGTAAGAGTCGAGACCTACCAGCGGTAGGTCGGCAACTTACTTCTGTGTATATTACCCCCTAGTTCTTGTTACGTTGATCTAACATGTTCACGAGTTCTTCACTGTTAAGACACGAATTAAAATTGTTGTATTAATGTTTCTAATTTGAATCCCTGGCGCTGTGGTTGATTGTAAGAACGCAGCGTTATCTTCTGTGAATCGTTATAATCAACGTAAAATATAAGATTAAAGTTTTCACTTCTGTTTTCTTCATCAGCAGAATCCCTCTGATGATTCTGCTGATGTCCACGCTGCTATTTTTCTGATGTCCACGCTAACTGGGGTTAACAATTTTTTTGTTGTCTGAGTTGTCTATTATTATTATTTCTATATATTTTTTTATTTCAGCCAGTGCACAAACACCAGAGATGCGAGCTGCCCTGTGCACAGACCCGTGGTTCGAACTCTGCTACAGTATTATATCTTGTACGGACAAGCCCGTCACACAGGATCACGTTTATTTGCAAGTAAGTTACTTCATTGCTTGTTGAAAGCCCATATTAAAAACCCGTATTGAAAAAGCTTGCTCAGTCATTGACAACAAACACTAACACTCTTTGATCCCATAAATCACAGCCCAAACCGTTGCGTTTGTTTGGGTCTGAAGAAGTAAAAAAACAAACACACCCATCCATTCAAACATTCACAATTATAATATTAGTGCGATAAATATCTTTGAATCTCTTTCCTAGATCCAATCTTTCTGGCTTCTCCACCGAGTGTTAGTCGAACACAGAGGGCCGATTGAATGGAGGCAAACAGTGTGCGCCCAGTTATTGGCACTCATTGGTCGACTGTGGCTGGAAACTCATCCGCAAGATCCGGCGCTGAAACTAAACCACAACACGATCGCCATCAACGCTGAGGAAGAGGAAATTGGTAAGAAAGTTCTGAAGAATGACATCTTACTTGGCAGATCGATAAGTAGATATACGATTATAATAATAATTCTGGACAATCCACACGGCATCGCCTAGCCCCAAGCTAAGCAAAGCTTGTGTTATGGGCAATAAATGACTTATTAGAATACATTACATAGATTTTACTAAAGTTTGTCCCAAGGCCTTCCTACCTTCTGCGCCACATCGGTCGTCAAAGTCGTCAGATACGTCAAGATAGGATGAGAATACACTTACGTCATAGCTACTCCTTCTAAGAGCATTAATCTTATTCACTCATAACTTCCATATTACCCACCTTAATATAACGTACACTGTTAGGAAGCGTTCCGTCCTACTGACCGAAGCAGAGAGTAGTCGACCATTCAAGGGACAAATGTGTGTATTTCGAACAAATGCCGATCGCAATCCGTTCTGAGTTAGCACGAACAAATCCTTAGCGTTTCTATTCCTAATATAAAATGTTTAAAAATAATATGAATATTTGCACATTTCAGACAACAGATGGCGCGCGCCCGCCACTGCAGGCTACACAGGCGCGACTTGCGCAGCGTTAGTGCAACTAGTCAGACAATTGCATACCGCTGCGCAGTGGCAAGGGCCCGTGTCTACATTACTGTTGGAGAAACTGCAGTTGGCTGCTCAAATGGTAGTGTATATTTATTGATTAGATCAATTTTACGCTAGGCCAGTATTAAAAATTAGAAGTTTACCTTTTATGTTTTTCTTAATACGTTGTCTGCCAACAATATCATTAGCCTATCGACGAGCCACAGGGTCGCATCGCTGAGGCTTGGCAGTGCCTGCGCTAAGCAAAAACTAGGCAAGCGACCAAAGCGGCCTTGATGAAATCAAAATACCCTGTCTAGAGGCTTATGTGCAGCAGTGGACTACTATATGTTGATGATGATGATTATAGTAATTTTGTTGTTTACGTAGTTATAGTTAACTAGTTATTACCTTCACATGATTATAGCAGTTGTTCTAGCTGCAAATTATGATGATGTTTTAACATATTAGACCATTCGAGTTTATACCATATCTACTTCTATTTAAGGTGACAAATGACTGGCATTGGTGGCCTACAGCAAGTCAAGAAATGACGCAAACTATGAAACCAGCTCCACCAAGTCTCGACACTTGTCTTATTGGTAAGTTCTTGTAATTAGTTGTGAAGAAAGAACTTTATTTAGGTTTAATTATATCGAGTTATATCATTCATCTTGATCAGCTAATCTACACCTTAGCACGATTATTAGGAAGGTCAAATGAAAAAATCAGGATGCAGCTGCTGATGTTAGCAAGCAGTTTCGAGAACGAGTTTCCTATTCTGCGAAAAATTATTTCACCTCAACTGTAGTGTGAACGTAATATTCCACCTTAATGTATGTTTTCTCTTACAGCGGGCGCATTAGGCGTAGTGGGTGGAGTGGAATGGCGTATACGACTGGGTCATAGAGTTTTGGTCGGATCGCCGCCTAGAAGTGGCATCGTCACTCAACTGACGCCTAGAGCGAAGATCTCATTGATTTATGATGACAATACACAAACAAAAGTGAGTAGAGAGGTGATTTATCGATTGCGATTTAGTTTGTACTCTGACAACTCTTATTCGACTCATATATTTTTATCCCTAGGTTGCCTGGGAGAATCAGTCTTATGCTCAGCCTTTTGTACTGATCATGTTTTAAGTGTAGATATAAGCTTTTAATATGTTATGTTTTAAGTGCAATAAAGTATAAATTCATTCATTCATTGTTGTCTACTATTTCAGAGTGAACTAAACGGCATCCAAAGCGCAGAAAGCGAGCGCCTGATCCATCCGCTAGGTGGCGGTGAGAGCGCTTTACGCGTCTGCGCAGCCTTGCTCGGCGCTGGGCCGCAAGCCTCACCTATGCATCCACATCATTTACCTGGTAAAATAATTTTAACCATAGGCCTAGAAGTTAAAGTTCAAATTAGTAGAGTATTACTGGTGTGGTGGTCGCGCCGTAAGAATCTACCTCTCCAGCCCGTGGATGTCGTAGAATGCGACTAAGGGAACATACACAATAAAGGAAGCAGCTTTCTTTAGTGTATTTTTAAAGCATCTATTGCGATCACCAATCCGTTTGCCAAGCGTGGTGATTATGGCGAACTCCCTATCGTTTAAAGTGGCTTTAGCGAAAACTTGTCTAAGGCTTCTATTAAAAACTGTGAACTGTACTACTTTTTTTTCAGCTGATTTAGACGTATACGGACTAAGAAAGCAACAAATGGAGCTGCTAACGCTTTGCGCCGTGAGAGGGCTTTTGACTACGCGCACTCGACTCAGGAAGGTTTTAATGCAGCCGCCCGATAACTCGAGTAAGAATCACTATATTTTAGTTGAATTTGCTGTAAACAACATAATTAATAACATAAAGCTGAAAAAAGTAAAAAACACGCATATCACTCGTATTTTTCAAGAATTTTAGTTCTAGGCCATTTTAGTTTCGCGGTTATTCAAACTACTGGTTATGCAATGTCAGGTAAAAAACGATTCGTTGCAAGATTCACATTAACAATTAAATGGGGACCCCATACTGTGAATACATCGGTTCCAGATACATGTAGTAAATAATTGTTAATCTAAAAATGAACTGTGTTCAAAATTTCAGGTACACTAGACAGAGCAACAACAAAGCTAGGCACAGAAGGGACGTTGCTACGTAGGTTGCTGAGTGTAGCAACTCGGCCAAGTCCGTTAGCTGCGTCGCACACTACGAGGGAACTGGCGACTGCCTCTGTAGCCCTTTTGCACCGGCTGGCTGCACACCTCAATGGTAAATTGAACTTTATTTATTTATTTTATTTTTCATTTATTAAGGCACAAACAGTTTACAATATTCTTAAAATTAACAGTAATATATTTTTGTATAAACCAATCAAGATGCCACTAATAGAAACATTATATTTAAAAAAAACACAACAACGTTACAGACGCTAATTTGGAAAACTAATAAAACAACAAATCAAAATAGACAAATCATGCATGAATGATACAAATATATACATATACATATTATATAAAGCAAATTAACCTAAGAGAGAAACTTGTTTTTTAAAGTTATTCATAGAGAGCAAAAATATGTCACATCAGAAAATTGTTCGTTGTGCAACCTACTTACTCTAGGAATAAAAGAATTGCCTGCATAATTAGTTTTATGACTATTTAACATAAATAGATTATTTGTTTTACGAGCATTCATACGTGGACATTTTATACCAAATTGACTAAGTAAATACGGTGAGTCGACCATGTTTCTTATGATTTTAAACAACATCATTTGATCTCTAATCGTGCGTCTAACTTTATTTCAAGATACCAACGGTGCTTTTTACAACAGTCGAAAGTTCTCCGTGAAAATTGATTTCTATATCTAAAATAATAAGGTTGAGATAGATTGTGCAAGTGGGTATTGCAACTAGCAAGACCAAGTCCTTAAGCTGCGTCGCATACTACAAGAGAAATTGCAAATCTGTAGTTTTGTGGCACCGATTCGCTGCACACCTCAATAGTAAAATAACCTTTATTTCAAGCTGTATAGCATATATAATAATTACTAACATTATAAAGCACCACTTACGCAGTTCAGTCAAATATGTATTCTTACTATAAAATAATAATGTTCTAAATCGTTTTGTGATTTATTTTTTTTAGGTGATGATAAAGAGCACGAGATACCTCCAGAAATGCCATTGATAGACAAGAGCAACATTTTACAAGTTTCTGACGAAACTATAACGAATAACAGTTCGTCGCTTTGTAAGTTGTTTTGATATTATCTGAGCCAATATTCAGTTAAACTCTAAAAGCGCTATTTTTTCTATCCTTCCTAATTTGGAATAATAATATAATTCTTGGCCTAACTTAATATCGGCCTAGAATTATTTTTATGTTCCTTTGTAATTCTGATCCTTATTTATTTTACATTATAGCGCGCAAAGATCTGAACACATGGACGAATTCTTCGCAAGTACAGCAAGTTATTGAAATGGGTTTCTCGCGAACTGCTGTGTACGGTGCTATACAAACTTTAGGTGAGATTGTTTTCATCTTTAAGTAAAGTGAATTAAGGTTGATTTTGATTCGAACAACTACATCAAAGAAAACATTTACGAGATAGGAAAATTACCATCGAGGAAAGAGTCTTGGTTACAATGTTTATTGTCCTTGTATTGTACTTGTACACTTCAATTTACGATTCGAACCTTATTCTCATGCAAATACCACTCATTTTCCTCCAGGTGGAACCAGCATGCCTTCAGTGGAATCCCTAGTAGCACATTTACTAGAACTGCCCCTACAAGGCATGGACGATTCGGTCATAGAAGTAAAACCGCCTAAACAAGAGAAGAAACAGACGCCGTACCGTTGGCGCAGTTGTTTCGCCTCTGAAGATGAGTACGCTCAGTATTTGTCTGATGTCATCACTCCGGGGATGACTGTACGGTGCTGTAAGGCTTTTGAATGCGTGAGTACAATTTTGGGTTAAAAGTATGCAGTTTTTACTATTTATATGTTCTGTCACACTCCAAGACCATTCGTCGTTGGATTTGCAACAAATATTATTTTTTTAAACACAGGGGATTTAAATTAATTAATAATGCTGGAAAATTCATACAGAATCATCTAGCCCCGAGCTAAGTAGAGCTTGTTTCAAAATAGTAAATCTTTATTGACGTAACGATATTGTTAAAATTTACAGGTGGCTTTAGGTGACGTCGGTCAAGTGCAAAAAGTTGAACGAGATATCAAGCAGAACGTGTTTTTACATGTAAGTTTCTCTCAGTACTTGCAAATAGGCACCGAATGCTGACTCCACTCTGTTGAAATTGATAATGATAATTACTTTGAACATATTTTCTAAGAGGGAATGAACTTTTTCAGGTCGAATGGCGGGGCCTAGGTCGTGTCTCGGGCGTCAGAGCAGTCCACGCAGAAGTGGTTTCAGGAGCGCCGCCATTTTGTGTCGGCGACAAAGTTAGAGTGCGCGCCGCTGTCACACAGCCACGATACAAATGGGGCTGCATCGACCATAGCAGTGTTGGCACGGTCAAAGGTAAACTAAATCTTAAATAATCACTTTGAGATTAATTTATGTCGTCGATGATTTTATTAAGGTGTTCTTTTGTTTTAGCAATTTCAAGCAATGGACGGGATTTGACTGTCGATTATTCGACGCAACCGGGGTGGACTGGACAAGTCAGCGAAATGGAGCTTGTAACTGATTCTTGTAAGTACTTACTTAAAGAAATGTGAAATTTATGGAGCTTCTGCTTAAAACTTTAGAAATTCTCTTAAAACCATATGGTAGGTAATTTGAGTTCGCTCGAACATTGTACATCAAAATAATATTTTGTAAAACTAACAAGACTGTCTTACTATCTAGCGGAGTGGGGCGAAGGCGCCGGCGGTGCCACAGTGGGATGGCGAGGCTCCATCAGAGCGGTGCGAGTGTCGTCCTGTCGACCCGGCACCGGCGCGCGGCGGCTCATCGACTGCCAGCCACATACTTACTGGCAGAGCGCGACCGGGACTGGACAGGTACAAACAACAAGAATGACTATATATAATAAAATGAAATAAATAAATAATGCTGGACAATCTACACAGCATCATTTAGCCGAAAGCTAAGCAGAGCTTGGAAGAAATATCTGGAGATCGTGCACACTATTGTCCCAATGAATATAATAAGAATTAAGCTTTCTTATTCCTATTAATTGTGCGGAATGAGCTCTCCTGCTTAGTTCACGCTTTTAATGTTCCTGCACACCGAAAACGCGTGACTAGACCGCACTCATCCGGACGAAGTCTCGATAAGGGATGAAACGTTCTATCAAAAAACATAATGTCATCATTAACGTCCTAATTCCCTACCGTTTACTTACAGCACTGGATCCGCGTAGAGATGCGCTGCGGTGTCCGCATCCGTCGCCTCGGCCTCGGCGTTCCAAACAGCATCCACGGACCAGCTACACTGACCGTTCGAGGTGGCACTAGTTTCGAAGAGGCAGCCCTGACGTCTATAGCCGCCGTGCCTTGCGCGCCCGCGCCATCCACGAAAGAGCGCCCTCTGACGCATTTAGCGCAGATACAGCTACTTGCTGATTGCAAACAGGTAAAGAAACGTATTCACTTTTTGTTTTCCTTTACGCAACGTGATGGGAATTCTTTGCATGGCCATGTAGACGGATTGTAGACTTTGCTCTGGTGAATAAAATAGTACGGCAGGGGTGACCTAGAACGTCAACGTAGAGGGTTGACGTTCTAGGTCACCCCTGCCGTACTACCTTAGTTTTTCCTTGGCTTCCTTAACCGATCGAGAAGGCACTCATTTCTAAAAGGAGACCGTGACCTTGAGTTACCTGTCGTTAAAATAAACTTTGTAATTTTCAGGAAAAATTCAGTTTATCCAATCATATGCGATACTTTTTAAAGGAGCGTTTCTTTTGTAATAAGATTAATTCGTTGTATTTAAAAGACTATTAAAGCTATTCCATATTTTGTTTCAGTATTATCCGTGCATAGAAATCGGTATTAAACAAAACCGCACCGTGAACGCTGACTGTCGCGTGCATGGTCTCTACATCACTGGTTTCAGACCCAACCCGCTATACTCCGACGTTTTGATGGTAAGTCAAATAATTTCAACCTTATATCACTTTGAAATTAAGTCGATATCTCACTGGTTATTCTGTTTCAGAGTATGAACTTCATAGCCGAAGATTGGATGGAAAAGGATACCCCGAACAATTCCGTTTCTGTTGATAATAATCTACCCACATTACCTAACGACTGCCCCAGGGTATGTATCTTTACAATTACAAGCAACTATTTTGAACTTTGAAAGCAGGATGTTAAAGTTTATATTCATTTGCAGGTATACGTATGGGGGTTGAATGATAAAGACCAATTATGCGGTGTGAAGGGATCCAAAGTTAAAGTGCCTGTGTTTTCGCCTGTACTCAGTGTATTGAGGCCTGTTCATATCGCAGGCGGTTCTAAAACGCTTTTTGTCGTTTCTCATGATGGAAAGGTTAGTTCCAACTTTGGTCTAGTTTATTGAAACAAAATAAAATAGACCTTACTAGACGTGACAATAATAAGATTAAACTTCGGACGTATATCTATCAAATTGATAAAGAGCTACCTAACCTACACTTAATTGTAATCAAACAAACCAAGCGAAATTATCTTTATTTCAGTTGTACGTATGTGGTGAAGGTACAAACGGTCGTCTCGGCCTTGGCCATAGCAACAACATTTCGACGCCTCGCGCGAACCCTTACCTATCACACGTGCTTGTAAGAAGAGTGGCCGTGCATTCTGGAGGGAAACACGCGATGGCGCTTACAGCTGATGGAAAGGTATTCCAATTTATATCCTTTAAAATAAGGTCTAAAATTGAGTACATTATCAACCCATATATACGTCCACTGCTGAGGGCTCAAAGGACCCACGAATAGCGGTCCTGAGCTACCTCCATCCATCGACTCCTTGCGACCGCTATAATGTCGTCGGTCCATTGAGTATGGTCTTCCCACTCTCCGTTCAACAAGGATTAGCAGGGCTGCAGGGGACAGTAGGCCATTTTTCATTTATTGCCATCTCATATTGGGGGGTTGTGCCATAATCGCCACGCTTGGCAGGCGGATGTTGCTGTTCGCAGTAAAGGTGTTAATACAGTAAGAAACCGTCCTTCCTCTGGTATCATTCAGGTATTAGTCATGTTCCCTTAGTCGACATTTACGATATCCACAGGCTGAGTTTGAGTTGGAAGGGTCGATATTCTTACGCCGCACGGTTAAAAATTAATGTCGTGCGTCAATACCCCGATTTCGCTCAGAACCGCGATGCCTAAGGAAATCTTGCCGGGCGCCAAGATCACTTCGGCTCGCTGAGCCACAAGAGTAAGTGCCAAAATCATGTGCAGTCCCTGTAAAATGAGTCTTATTCTGTTGCTAATAACGACCTTTATCATTCTCAGGTTTACTCCTGGGGCGAAGGCGATGACGGGAAACTCGGACACGGAAACAAAACGACGCTAGAATCTCCTCGTCTCATAGAAGCTTTGTCAGGCGAAAGAGTAGTTTTCATAGCTTGTGGGTCCGCCCACAGTGCTTGTATAACGGCCAAAGGACATCTGTATACTTGGGGCTCTGGGGAGTACGGACGATTGGGACATGGAGATTGTACTATGCTGCTAGTCCCGAAGATGGTGAGTCAATCTTATGTCATAGTACAAAACAAATTGAAGGAATCCCTTGGCGCTTCGTTTGCCCAAGATAAAACTACCATCTGTTATCGCTTCACACTCTGTTTTTTATATAGGTACATCACCTAATAAGGTAGGAAACGCCACATTATAAGTGATGACCTCATTAAAATATTAGAGCCCAGGCCTTTTTGACATACTACAGCACACACAGACATCTTACCCATATTTGAGTTTCATCATTGTTTGTTTTTCTTTTTTAGTCAACTGTGATTCATGTTTTTTTTTGTGTATTGTATAATTGTTGTATTTTGTATATGTGTGTCTGAAGTTGTTAATAAAGAATTTATCTATCTATCTATGGTACTTAAATTCGCTTTCTGCTTGCCCCTTTATAGCCGAACCAGTGATAATAAAGCTGCTAAAGTGCAAGATAAACCTATCCCTTTTTATGTGACCTATTAATAGTAGTTTTTACCTTGTATGAACTTGGAACATTTTGTCCAGGTGGAGGCTTTGGCCAGCTACAGAGTGGTGCAAGTGGCTTGCGGATCGCGAGACGCTCAAACTCTGGCACTGACTGCTTGCGGGAAGGTTTTCTCTTGGGGAGACGGCGATTTCGGGAAACTTGGTAAATCCTTTTCATCATACCAGCTATTGCCTTTCTCTCAAATGTATTTGAATAAATAAATAATGCTGGACAATTCTCACAGCATTAACTATCCCCATGCTAAGCAGAGCTTGTGTTAGATAACTGATATACATACATAATACACATAGTTTTTTTTAAATTATATATGGAAAACGACCAACAACCGAAACAAATATTTGTAGATCGTACATACATTTGGCTCGAGGTGGGTATCGAATCCGCAACCTTCTGCGTCGCAGGCGGACCTTCGCCCACCGAATGTTTCATCCAAAGACATTAAGAACACATTTCTATATTATTATTTCTATACAGGACGTGGTGGTTCCGATGGTTGCGCTACGCCGATGAACATTGAACGATTGAACTTGCTCGGAGTGGTGCAGGTGGAATGCGGTGCTCAGTTCAGTTTGGCGCTTTCAAGAGACGGCGAGGTATGTAGCATTTTATTTTCTTTGAATTCTGGCCAAAGAATGTGCTATTCCAGCGTTTTCGCGGACGATTACCGGTCGCAGTACATATTGCGTCACAATTACGAACGTAATTACGTGCTAGTAAATAAGTTTATTTTATGTACGTTAGATTAGGGTATATATTTTATATGGGCCGTAGTTTTTAAGTCTTTTCCATCCTGTACTAGACTAATGTTGCCTGAAATAAATGAATTATTATTATTATTTTGTGTCGTTATTCATTGTATCTATCTTCCGTGACACCACCAACCGTCTGTTGGAAAAACAGCGATGGCGAAACGCAACCAGCTATTTGACGTGTCTAAGTGCTTATTTTGTAAGCCCAAAGAACTATAATAAAAGTTATTGAAATTTGAAATCTATACTAACACAAGGCACTTTTTGTGAATCAACCAAATTGTTTCCTTGTCTATTACTTTTTCTTTTATTATTAGTAAGTCTCTGGTTTAAAAATAAAAGATTTCATTTATCATGCTTTCATCAGGTTTGGACGTGGGGTAAAGGCGACTACTTTCGCCTAGGCCACGGCTGCGACTCGCACGTCAGACGACCGACGTTGGTCGAGGCGCTTCGAGGGATCCGCGTTATACACGTTGCGGTTGGCGCTTTGCACTGCATTGCTGTTACAGCTCAGCATCAGGTTTGTAATTGTTCCTGTAGTTGAGTTGCTTATTGAGTTTGGACGTAGAGTTACGATGGTTACTTTCGTATAGGCTACAGCGCGACACAAGTCACACGGCAGCCATCTAGATAGCATCTTGTGAGAATGCTTTCTGTGAGAAGAAAGGGCCAGACATAGAAAACAGCAAAAAGCAGCCAGAAACGGTTAATGTTTCTGAAGATCACGAATACAGACATCAACTCACGACCACATACACACACAATACTTCTAAAGCATTACAGAATACAAATAATTTATTTGCAATATTGCTGTAAAGCATTGTTTATTTGATATTTTAGAATAAAAAATTGACTAAGATGACTCAGAATTATATTCCATGTTAATGTTTTTTGATATATTAATGATTTATCTTGTACTCAACTTCGCAGGTCTGGGCCTGGGGCGACAACGACCATGGCCAGCAAGGCAACGGCACCATTTACGTGAACCGCCGCCCCGCCATCGTGGCCGGCGTCGAAGGCGTCCAAAGAGTGGCGTGTGGTTCGTCTCACTCCGCGGCATGGGCGATACCGTCCGCTGCGTGCCCCCCGCCCGTGGAGTTACACCTCTCCCCCCTGAGCTTCCCGACTTTGAAGGACCCACTCGGAGCCAACAGTCTAGGTAAGGCTCTTGATTTTGACAGACAGAAAAAAATCCACCCTCAATCTTACCTCGACGACCTCTGTGGCGAGGTGGATGGACGGTCCGCCTGCTACGCAGGAGGTTTCGGGTTCGATTCCTGCCTCGGGACAATTGTGTTATCTATGTATAATTAAAAATATCTATGTAACCCATTGTATTAAGTATATCAGTCATCTAGTACCCATAATAAAAGCTCTGCTTAGCTGCTAGGCTAGATGATGATATGTGGATTCTCTAACATTATTAATTATTTATTTATTACTTTACAAACCTTTCATAGAAAATGTACGATATCTTTCTTGATTAGACCTTGCGCTTCGCCGAGTTGTATAAAAGTTTTGACAAAATATGCTTGTCAGGGATAGACAAACAAACTAAGCATCTCTCGAGCCATTGTATTATATGACAATACTTTCTTGGTTTTCATAATAATAATTATTATTATAATATATTAGCCCGGTGTGTCCCACTACAGGGCAAAGGCCTCCCTACCCTCCTTCCACTCATCTCATCACTTGTTTCAACAATCATAATAACCTATATTATATTTTCTTCAGGTCTATACTCGGAAGAATCAACAGCAGAAGAGCCGCAAAGCCCCGGGCCGTCGATCGCGGCCGCTGCCTTGTCTCTGGAACCGCCCGCCGCCGTCCAGCACGCGCTTTCGTTGGTGTTGTTGGCGTTACATATCACTCAGGTATTTATTATATATTTTTTAAATACTCGGGTAGGCTGTATCAGGGACGCATTCGAACTGGAGTTCGTCAAACGTTTTATGCGTGTTAAAGAGCGTCTCGTTTAGTGAGGGCCATCAGGGGCCATCATTTGTTTCACGTTAAAACAAATTAAAAAAAATATATAGACAGTAGAGTGTATGGTGGGGTTGTCACTTACATTTTGTCCGTTATTTCCAGGCTCGAACCATTCTCGTAGAAGCACTGAAGGCCCATGAGGCTTGCTCCGCTGTCGTGGTGGCGCCTATCAACATAGATACTGAAGACTCGGATGCAGAGGGCGACGCCAGAACCGGCGGCGGAGAGGCGCCGGCGGACAGAGCTACCTTACCGGTAAGTTTAAACGGTTCATTGTTTAACTAGAATATAATTATATTGACGCTTGCTCCACTGACGTGGCGCCGATCATTATCCACACTGAAAACTCGGATGTAGGGGGCGACAACAGTACCGGCGTCAGAGAAGCTCTGGCAGACGAAGCTACCTTACCGGTAAGGATATACGGTTCATTATTCATTGCCAAAAAAAAACATGTTTTATCTTCGACGTCACGTTAATGATGACGCTCAAATCCTGTTTTTCTGGTGTATAAGCATTAGTAAAACGCTGGAAACGGGACCTTTGTGGCAATCTTTTATCTTGGTGATGATGATAAAAAATTACTTTTTGTTTAAAAGTGATTAATTTATAACAGAATATTTACCATGATTTGATTTTTGAGTTTTCCAATATTTCGGAACAGTTTCATGCGCTATGATCACAGAATAACTAAAGGCACTGAGAGTTGGTTTTTTGGCAGACATACCGTTCTACCTTAATTTTTAGTCTTTTGCTACGAATATTTCCATTACTTTATGTTTGTCTTACACGTCACGTTGACTCTGAAGCTCAAATCCTGTTTTTAGGTGTTATTAGTATTTGGTGGTAACCTGATGGTTGCGGGGCCAACCATTGTGGCAATCTTTTAAATTGGTGATTATGATAAATAAAGACTGTTTGTTTGTTTCACAGAGTGGAACAAGCAGTCCCCTCAGCGGCTCCATATCGTCCCGTCACTCTGCGGTGATGTCATCGAGTGCGGTGTCTGTCGCTGCCGCCACCATGACAGTGCAACAGGCTGAAGCACCTAAAGTAACTAACCCTCAGATTTTTCTGAACCCAACTAGCATCTGCCTACCGTTTCCCACGCGTTTTTTAGGATCTTTATGTGTGCAAAATTTCAGCCCGATTCATTTCGTAGTTTTGAGATTGTCTTCGGTCACCATTTTGACAACGGCACAAATTTTCAGCTTAGTAATTAAAAAAAAACAGTAGAATCTAGATATATCTAGGGACATAATTACCTAGACAGTATCTTGTAGAAATAAAGATATTTGTCCTATGTCTAGAAGTTTTTGAGAAAAACTAAGACCCACCAAAGACTACGCATATTTAGTCAAACTCTCCTCGACAAAATTAATAATATATTATAATTAGGCTATACTTTATGACTTTTCGTAGATAATTTCTGTATGTCGTTCGCAATTGCAATTAATAAACGGTTCATAAATGGAGAAGCTTAATCCGTATATTTGTTTTCTAGTTGATTCTAGATGATTTCACATCACAACTCGGCGAGTCTGACGCGAGGGCGTTGGTTGATCTGCTGAAGTTAGCGGCAGCTGGACGAATGCCGGATTCAAATAACGCTGTCAATATTATCACTGATGTGCTTATGGGTATGTTGTTTACTTACAGCTTATTAACATGCAGATATCGATACTATAGGATCTATTTCTTATACTACTATCTATTTCTTATAGGACTATGCCGGCTGGACTGGTTCAGTTCAGTTCAGTTCTTTATTAATAAGAAATATTCTTAATAATAATAATAAATAAATATAAATAAAATAATAATAAATAATATTCCTAATTCTTGGTGATTTTTGAGGGTTTTCTGAACTGTAATCGAAAGTGAACCATCACGCTCGGTTCGGTTACGCCTGGCTTTCCTCTGGTTTATGCAATAATAATAAATATATTTATTTAACTTACAAAACACATCACAATCACTTTCAATGATGAGGTTACATAAAACTTGATTGCAATATAAACATACATATGTATGTGCTGCTATAATATAAATATATGAGTAGGTAGAGTTATTTTATTACTATCTTTTCAAATAATTTAGAGGGGTTTTTTATTATTTTGTGTGGTGTCTTATTCATGTGCGTATCTCCACCAAATTCTTTTCCAGCTCTATGCGCCAGTAAGCCAGGAGTCGCCGACATGATAGTAGAAGTGTGCGTGTGTGAGTTAGAAGAAGCAGCGGCGGGTGGGGGGCGCTCCCCGCCTCAGCCAATAACAGTGGAGAGCCCGCACCCATACGCCGATGACACTGACATTTCAGGTGAGTTTAAATTTAGAACGTATGCAGACACATTACAGTATAATATTATTATTATATTAGATTATCGCTAAGAGCGATCTCTTCCAGGCAACCAAGGATGGTTCTATTCGTCCAGTTCAACCAAAACAAAAGCTATTTGCTCGCCTTTGTGTTATACAAAGCGGCTCGCCTTTGTGTTGCCTTTTTTGGGTTTTCATTCATCGCGTTTGCTTGATCATAGGAGTGTTCAAAACTTTCGATTAAAAATTCAACATATTAGAAAAAATAAACTAGGCTAGTTTTTTTTTTAATTTGGCGACCAACTTTACTTGATTTTTTTCTTTCAAAGGCGTAGTAAAAATCCCCGGTGCAACATCTCTCCGAGTGGTGTTCGAGCAGGGTTGTTCCACAGAGCGCCGGAACGACCCGCTTACAATACTGGACGGCACAGGACGCGTGATCGCCACGAGGTCCGGACGGGAGCCGGTCGATTGGGCGCAGGAGATCATTGCTAACAGTTAGTGAAGAACTATAGCTGTACTGTAACTTCCGAGTGGTGTTGGTTAGGGTTGTTCCACAGAGCTTTTTGTTATTTACAATTGAAATAATTGAGCTAACTGCAGACTGTTGTTAACAATCTACAGGTAGCTCAACTTATCCATATTAAACTCGATAAAAGTGTCTACAATACAAGATTACTCTAGTAGTCTAGTGTATACAATAATAATTGTTTGCAGGTGACGAAATACGCTGGAGATTTACAAGCGATGGATCTGTTAACGGTTGGGGATGGAGGTTCACCGTCCATCCAATATTGCCATCTGAGTCTTTCATTGTAAGTACCTACCTACCTACTGTATAAAATGTTCATAAAATTCAGCTGAGAATAATATTGCTCTGCGTATAAAGTTTTTGAAACTATGGTTATTAGCACGAAAGTCACTTATAACGGGGTATTTTCCATGATTAGATTTTTGAGTTT
Source organism: Eupithecia abbreviata (assembly GCA_943735965.1). Classification (NCBI taxonomy): domain Eukaryota; kingdom Metazoa; phylum Arthropoda; class Insecta; order Lepidoptera; family Geometridae; genus Eupithecia; species Eupithecia abbreviata. Next base: position 10,735,520 of record OX030976.1, read on the forward strand.
TCTAATATTTCGGTACAGTTTCATGCGCCATGATCACGGAATAACTGATCAATCAAACTTCATAATCATCACACATAGGCCTCCCCCAATGAGCGCCATAGCGCCCTGTCTTCAGCTTGCCGCATCCATCATCTACTTGCAATCTTTCGCAAGTCGTCAATCAAACTTAATAACTCAAAAACCAAATCATAGTAAATATCCCGTTACAAGTGACTTTGTCTCTACTTATGTTTTATACTGAAGACAAGGCGCTATGGCGCTCATTAGGGGTGGCCTAAGTCCAGCAGTGGACTACTATAGGTTGATGGTTATGATGATGTTTTATATCATACTTTCCTGCGATTCAAATTGAAACTTATCCTTATTAGTATACACTGTTTTTCCCCTTGCAGGACAGTGGTTCAGACCGCTACGTTCTAGCCTGTCCGTCCGTAGAGCTCGCGTGGCGGTTGCTAGACGGTCCTTTATTAGCGTCTATATCAAATGATCACCAGTTAGCACCGCGACTTGCGCAAGCGCTGGCGATCTGCGCGCAAATGCCTACTTTATGTGAGTAAAAAAAATATGAATATTTATGAAATTGGTTCCATTGACATAGACTTTTTAGCGATATATTTTTCGAAGATTAATATTATATATATCTTTTGAAAATTTGATTTCATATAAATGAAAATTGCTGTAATTTTGATCTAGCTCTATATTGATTCACGTTTTACTAGCGCCATCTAGACTAATGATTGAATAAATTCCAGACTAATGAACTGAACAGCATTAGCCTGAAAACGTAGAGAAATTCCTGCTAACCAAAGTAGTATCCACTCTATACAAAGCTAGATGTAAAAAATACCTAACAGCCTCCAAGAAAAAATATTTAGCTTGTGTATTTGTTTTCTTAAACAACCGTACAGTAATCACCACAACTTTTAACCCCAATAGCCTGGCGAGCCCGAGTATGGTGCGTGCGTCGCTTACGCGGCGTCGTACGCTACGGCGAACGCGTCGGTACACCGCCCGCTCTACAACACCTACCGAAGTTACTGCAAGCTCAGTACGAACACGAAGAGCCGGCGTTACGCACCGGCCTGCATCTGTTGCATACGCATTATATGAAGGTAGTTTAGACCGTAGATACCTAGACGAGGAACTAAATAGGACCCAGTTCCGCGTGTACGTTGTGCGCTACGGTGAACGCGTTGGTATTTCGTTCACTTTCCAACATCTATCAAAGATCAGTACGAGCATGAGCAACCGCCTTACGGACCGATATGCACTGAAAGTATTCCTATAAACTAATGAAACGATTGTTGGGTAGCAAAGGAATGAAAGAGAGTTGTGCCGATCCGTCTTGGCATCAGATAAAATGATATGAAAATGGTCATGGTCATGTTGAAATGGTGTTGTTCTTGAGTGGAGACCACGACTTGGTAAACGTAGTGTAGGACGCCCACCGACCAGGTGGGATGACGACCTGCGAAAGACTGCAGGTAGATGCTGGATGCGGCAAGCTGAAGACAGGGCGCTATGGCGCTCATTGGGGGAGGCCTATGTCCAGCAGTGAACTGCTATAGGCTGATGTTGATGAAAAGTCACCATTAAACGCATTGAAAAGTTTATGCATTACATTCGACCGGCTTAGTCGAGGCACCTAATTAAACCACATAATGTAATTATTATGGATACTTAGAAGTCGTAGGTACCAGAGTAAGCCGTAGATATACACAACATACGTGCTCAGTTAATTTTTTTTCCACAGGAACTCGCGTGGCTAGCTTGCAGTCTACGCGTCGACACCAAAGTCTGCACCGGTCCCGAATCCGCCCGCTGGTTCTGGTTCAAACGCTACTGCCTCACCATCCGCACCGCCGACGCAATGATACGGCGGCAGGTGCTACCCACGCCGTTCCTGGCTGAAGTTAGGAAGAGACTGGCAGATCTGGGGGTTTATAACACGGAGGAGGCGAGCGGAAGTGATAATCAGTACCCGTGGGAGGATAACACGAAGTTTAGCAAGCAGCATGATGAGCAGTTACTGCATTGGGTGCATAAGTAAGTTTGATTGTATATTGTTATAAAAGGTATGCGCTAGCGCATTTCCTATTACATCAAGCTCATAAAGTTCGTGCATGCAATTTCAAGACTTTTAGAAGTTTTGAAATTTGGATCGAAATCCATGAAGTTGAACCCCACATTTTCCCTAAATCCTCCATTTCCAAACTGTTCCGTGAGTGACGATTTTGATAGGCACGACGAATACTCTTTTCTTGTAAAATGATAAAATAATAACCAGTAGACAGTTTAACTAAATTTTAATGTAATTTTTAAGTAAGTATATCAGTTGTCTAGTACCCATATAGCAAGAACTGCTTTGCTTGGAACTAGATGATCCTGTATGAATTGTCTCGCATTATTTTATCTTCCCTAGACGTCCAGAAGACTGGAATGGCTGGTGGGGCGGAGGCTCCCGCGGCTGCGTAGTCTATGGCTGGGGACACAACCACCGCGGACAGTTAGGCGGCGTCGACGGCGCTAAAGTACGCGGGCCGACGCCGTGTCTAGCACTAGCGGCGTTAAACCCGGTGCAGTTGGTCGGAGGCGAGCAAACACTGTTCGCTGTCACACCTGATGGAAAGGTGTATGCTACTGGTGAGTCAATACATCCTGCAAATATCACGGGTATAGAGTGTTAAAGTACGCGGGTCAACGCATTGCACTAGCCGCTAAACTGCATAGATGTATATCTATGCAAACATAGGCCTTTTATCTAGGGGTATCCCTAGGACTGGAATTAAAATCTTAGGGGTATATCTATGCAAAATTTCAGCCCAATCCATTCAGTAATTTTCACATGAAGAAGTTACAAACATCCATCAATTAATCTAAACTTTCGCATTCATAATATTAGTGTGATTGATTGGGTATCCCTGTCCTTTGACGTGTGGCTCAACAACTCTTGATTCGCAGGGTATGGTGCTGGTGGAAGGTTGGGTATCGGCGGAATTGACTCCGTATCACAGCCAACACTGTTAGCGTCTTTGCAACACAACTTCATCACAAAGGTTTGTGTGTCTTTCAATATCATTTAGACAGCTTTTTCATGTTTTATTGTTTCGTGATCAGGTTGCGTTGCTCTCATCATTAATCGAGAATCGACAAAGAAATAATACAAAATTTTGAGCACCATAACCATAACAAAATTTATAATAACTTGTTATTAAACAAAATCTATTGTCTTAAAATGGAACCCGTAAAGCACTAGTCACTAGGCCATGACAATTGTAATGTCGAACTACCAAAAATTTCATGGAGAAGGTATAGCTTTACTGTTATGGTCTTGTCGAATTTGCATAGTGACGAAAGAGATGCCATCTACGATTTTTTGTCTCAAATCGGAAAGACAGCTGTTAGCTATCGGACAGAGAGGTACAAACTGATATGTGTTCTATTGAAGCTATAAAGTTTTTTAGTTTTTTTACATATTATATTCTATTCACCAGGTGGCGTGTAATTCAGGCGGTAAACATTGCTTAGCGCTGTCCGCGGAAGGCGACGTATACAGCTGGGGGGAAGGCGAGGATGGGAAACTTGGACACGGAAATAGAGTGTGAGTTTACATACTTCTCGACCAAGCTAAGTTTGCACCTCGCTGCAAACTTACGCGACAACGCGAGTTACAAACTTAGCTTGGTCGAGTTGTACTTTATTATCTTTTATTGAATGTTATGTGATTTACGAAAATAACCACTTTTGCCTACTATATGACTGATATACTTAAAGGGAATCGAACCCGCAACCTCCTACGTCGCAGGCGGACCATCGCCCACCGCGCTACAAAGTTCGTCTTATGGTTGATAAAAGTTTTATATCTTTAAAAATACCTACATATTTCAGGAGTTACGACCGCCCGAAGTTAATCTCGTCGCTCTCCGGACTAGAAGTGGCAGCGATCGCGTGCGGCGGCGCCCACTCCGCCTGTCTGACGTCACGGGGCCGTATCTACACGTGGGGCAAAGGAAGATACGGCAGGCTGGGGCACGGGGACTCTGAGGACCAACTTGTACCGAAACTGGTAAGTAATTATAAAACAGTAAGGATAGTGCCCCTGTCTTCGTCAGGGTAATAAAAATCATTAAGCATTAAGGGGACCAAAATTATCGGTACTTAGCACTTAGACTTTTTTTGTGAATAACTTTAATTCTGATAATGTTTTAGGTGGATGCACTACAAATGTACCGAGTTATAGACGTGGCATGCGGTTCTGGAGATGCGCAAACTCTGTGCATCACCGATGACGACAACGTTTGGTCTTGGGGCGACGGCGATTACGGGAAACTAGGTAAGTCTTTTAACAATAGTGGCGAAAAGCAAATATATAATGTGTTGCTTCGGGTAAAAATAAGGGTTAATGTTATATAGATAGATTAATTTCTTGCACACTTAAAAATAAAACAAACAAAAATGATTACAAAGTTGTGACAATTTGGCGGATGGATAGAATAGTTGTATTTTATTGTTTACATAATGGACTAAATATTAGCAATATTCGAAGGTTCATCCTAACACCGCTGGTCTATAAAAATAGCTTTGTCTGTCTTTCCCTTCTCAAAATCGCTTTGCATAAACTACTCATGTGTGACCCGTAACAAACAACGTATGTTTTTTATTGAATATCATCAATATTTGCCTTATTTTCACAGGTCGAGGCGGTTCCGAAGGCTGCAAGCTTCCAATGAAGATAGACTGTCTGAAAGGACTGCGCGTTGTGAAAGTCGAGTGCGGATCGCAGTTCTCTGTCGCGCTCTGTCGATGTGGAAGCGTTTATACTTGGTTAGTACAGTTTAAGTGATAATCTTTGTTTATGTTGAAAGAACAAAAAAGAAAGAGGTTGGTTCTAGACCCGCGTGTACCCATTTCTCTGAGCATTGACGAAGTCCCTCGGTAAGAGATAAAACGTTGGTGTTCTTCAAAAACAAAAATGAAGTAATACCTAATGAAGTAGGTACCTAATAAGGTTTAAAGTTCCAATGAAGCGCGCACGCTTTCTTTATAGGTTAACCTGTCTGTACATCGTTTTATTTTATTACAGGGGTAAAGGCGACTACCACAGACTGGGGCACGGCAGTTACGAGCACGTTCGGAGACCGATGCGTGTCACGGGCATGCAAGGGAAACTTATCGTTTCTATTGCTACAGGTAAATTCGTTTATTTCGTGATACCTAATAAACTCGAAGAGGCATTACCAAAAGTCTTGACGATACTTGAAGCGATCTATGGCAGATAATATTAATAACGTTTATTAAACATGAATTACGAATCATTTTGTCACAATCAAAAGAAAATTATTCTCATCTGTGACCTTTTCTTCCATGAAGCATGATTTGTACAGCAATTGACAAAACTTTTCCATTATCCAGGCAGTTTACACTGCGTCGCGTGTACAGACACAGGAGAAGTGTACACTTGGGGAGACAACGACGAAGGACAGCTGGGCGATGGCACCACGCTGGCGGCGCAGCGGCCGAGGCTTTTGATGGCTTTGCAGGTATTTCAAACCATTAATTTTAAAACTAACGCTCGAATACTCAAAGCAACTTATATTTAAGGCACGCCTTAAGTCGCGATTTTCTTACAGTTTTCAATGAAAATATGTAAAAAATTGGTAATTTAAGACGTGCTTAAATCTGAGTTGCGTTTGAATATTCGGGGGTATGACAGTTAACTGGAGTCTCATATTATAATCATCAGCCTATGTTAGTCCACTGCTGGACATAGGCCTCGTAATAAGTGCCACAGCGCAGTCTTTTTAAACATAGTGTAGAAGTGTCATCAACTCAGTGTAAATTACAAAGTTTACGTTGCGTAGCGTGTAGCCGATGTTCTCACGATGGGGAGACGCTAAGTAGGTTCACCTATAGCTGATATAGTTAGAATGATTTTTATTTTAGTTTCCCAGCTAACAAAAATACAAAAAGGGACCAAAAATACAAAATAAATTAAACTTCTTTTCAGGGTAAACGCGTTACTAAAGTAGCGTGTGGTAGCGCCCACACAGTAGCGTTGTGCGTGGAAGCGCCTCGAGCGCCCCGTGCGCCGCCGCCGCCGCCGCTCGAATGTCATCTGCTGAGGGATTTGACGAGCCAGCTTATTTGTAACAGACTGGTAAGCGAACCGGAACCTTATTACCTATAGGGAACATTTTATTAAATTGAAATAACTTTCTGCTATTGGTGGCGCGACAGTCGCACAAGCAGTATAAGTTCTATCGTAAAAAGTGATTTAAAAATATAAACAGTGCATTATTCATAGTGAAAACTATATAATTACCTTATTACAGACCTAAAGACAAAGAACAATTGGTATCAAGGACTAATTTGGCCAATTAACGACAAAAACATCAAAAAACTAGCCCGGCGTTCGTAACCACAAAACTGTAAACAAAAATCTAAAAGTGAAGTGAAAGAGACAGATCTGTGTATATTGTGCTGAAAAGTGAAAATTATTGAACTTATTTATTAACAGACAGTGTAATCAAACTCAAATAAAGGACAAATTAATCGCGATCTAAACATTGTGATTTTATTTTGCTTGAAGGTGGATTTAAAATTTTTATTATCTCGCATCTTTTTCCTTACGTCACAATCAGTGACATCTGTGTAGGAGTAGCTGAACTATACAGTTCCCAACATAACCGTCGGAGGGCGCTACTTGTTGTGAAAATGGAAGAAATAGCTAAACTTTTGAAAAAACTTCAAGAAGATATGGATATGCAAAGAAAAGAAATGAAGGAAATGAAAGAAATAACTTTGTCAATAAATAACAACATAAACGAAAAGTTTAAGAGCTTAGAAAATAAACATAATATGTTGGAAGAAAAAATATCAGAACAGGAAAAATCTATTGATTATTTTGAAAAATATATGAGAAAAAGAAACCTACTATTTTTTGGAGTCGAAGAACAAGACAAAGGGTATCACGATTTGGAACAGAAAATAGTGAAAATTGTAACAAACACTATGAAAATAAACTGCGATTTAGCTAATATTGAATCATTGAGAAGAATTGGAAAACAAAATGACAAAGTGAGACCTATTGTGGTTACTTTTACCACACTTGGTAAGAAAATAGAAATACAAAAAAACCGAAAATTACTAGAAAAAACCACTTACTACATAAAGGAAGATTTCCCGCTGGAAGTATTGAAAAAACGTAAAGAACTTCAAGAAGAGCTGCTAGGACTGAGAGAGCAAGGACAAAGAGCAGTGTTGAAATATGATAAAATAATCATACTCAAAGACACCAACAAAAGAAACCAACCAGACACAGGAGACTCTTCTAACGAAGAACAACAATCTAAAAAACCTTACGTGAAACCAAAGAAAAATAAAACTGATAAAAATAAAAGTGAAATAAATAGATTCTTTACACAGCGTGGTCAACCCACAAACACCACTACCGCAGGAACTTCCTCTACAACAACTAAATGAGTCCCGACTGCAGCCACCTCTCCACGTCCCTCAACCCGGCTGGTCACCGTGGGGGTCAATGACCAAAACCCTACAGACAAATAAAACACAAACCGCTCAACATGCAAGATCCCTTCTGTCTTAAGGAAAACAAATATTGTTTTTTATTACATTTATTAATATTATGGAGTAACCTAAGATCACTACGGAGTTGGATTTATGGTGAAAAGAAAATACAAAAACAATAATAGAAAGTTCATTGGAATAACAGGGAAAATTAACATTCTGAATATCGATTAAAACCTTTTGAAATTTCTAAATAATAATCCAAGAACACCTATCAACTCATGATAGCGCAGCGCAGATAATGTTTTAAACTTTTTATGAAAAAGGAAATACTGGAGAACTATCAATATGTAGCGAAGGACAGAAAGAACAGGCATAGTCTGGAGGAGGCCTTTACTCAAATAGAGATCAAAAATAATAAAAAAATTCATATTTATATATATTATACTTTCATATTTTAAAATGTTCAATATAATATTTTTTCTTAAATGTTTAATATATTAAGTATATTTCATTATTGTTAATACTTATTCTTTGATAATAAATGGCTATAATAATAAAAAACTTTCTGCTGCTCAGATTCTTTTCATCCGATACATTAAAATGACAAGGGACTGAGTCGATTGGCATTAAAAAAATTACCATGTTGATTCATTTTAAGGCGCTACTCACGCTAAAACAAAATTTAAAAAAAAACTCTGGTTATGGGTGCCCCCTACTGTCCCAGTTAAAAAACACCATGTATATCCTAAAACTTCTTTCTGTATTTCAGGTGCTTTTACATCAATTCTCAGAGTTGGTCTGTCCAAACCTGCCATTGCTGATCTTGGATGGACCTTTAGATCAACTAAGGACGTTGCTATTCTACAGCGTTAAGGAAGGTGCATTCAGAAAGGTGTGTATAGAAATGAATTAACTAATCAGATTGATTCAAGACCTTTGGGTTTATGTAGATCGGAAATTGTTTACAAATCAAATCACATTTTACGATTTGATTTGTAAACAATTACGTTTTGTTTATAAACTCCAGCAACTATGTTTCTTTTTTTTTGTTTCAATCTACATCTTCATCAGGCTATAATGAGTACGATGGTGCGAGAGAGACAGCACGGGCCTGTAGTGGAACTCTCCCGAGTGGGAGCGAGACGGGCGAGGAAGGGCGGCTCGGGATTGGCTGGACCGGCGGGCATGAGATCAGTGTTCGGTCAGATGGTGGCGAGGTTGCCTGTGTTGACGCAAGATGCGCTCGCACTCCCGCATAGGGTGTGGAAAGTCAAGTTTGTTGGTAAGTTTGAATCACTATAAAATATATACAAGGTTTTGTTCGGGCAAAGGCTTTTGTAGCCTGTAAATCTAAATGAAATAAGATGCTAATTGTGTTTTCTTAATCTTGTAAAAGCATCATGGCGATGTTCGCGATTAGGGCTTTGCAGCCACTGAAAGATATTTCTAAATAAAGTTAGGCATAACGTAAAACATCTCTATCAAGAATCATCATCATCATCAAAAAATAAATCATTAAAATATAAAACGACCAGCTCGACACGATTATGAAAATACTAAGTTTATATCGGATTGATACAAAACCAGAAAAATACGTTTTACAGAGGTGTGTGTTTTTTAATTGATTCAAAACCAGAAAAATACGTTGTACAGAGGTGTGTGCTTTTTATAAAAGATAACTTACGTATGAACCATGATTAACTTGATCTGCTTTCGACAGGTGAAAGTGTTGACGACTGCGGCGGAGGCTACAGCGAAAGTATAGCGGAAATGTGCGAGGAACTACAAAACGGCTCGCTTCCCCTTCTAATGGCGACCCCGAATGGACGTGGGGACGCCGGTGCCTCGCGAGACGCCTTTCTACTCAATCCCACCGCTGCCACGCCGCTGCATCTAAACTGTTTTAGGTTCTTAGGTCAGTGAAGTACGATTACTTGGTTTGAGGCATTTAAAGGCTGCCGCTGTCTCTTTTCTGCGCACTAGACCTAGATCTAGACGAACTTTCTGTTATAGCTAGCTGGCTTTCTTTCCTGCATTTTACTGTTACTATGATGTACAGTGTACGTGGTAGTTTCACACAAGAAATACTGGCCATGTTGAGACAGTGATGATCTATTTTCAAGTTAAAAAGTGATGTCATATGTTTGCTATCCCTATTTCTCACACTCCTTTCTATTTTCCAGGTGTACTAATGGGTATAGCGATCCGCACCGGCTCTCCCCTATCCCTATCCCTAGCTGAAGGGGTGTGGAGACAGCTGGCGGGGCAGCCGCTCCGGCCGCAGGACTTAGCTGAGGTCGACAAGGACTTTCTGCCCGCCTTGCTTTGTATACGGGACATGACGCAGAATAACAAGGTAACGTATAGGCGGTTCAGATGGCTAGGACACATTTACTAGATGTATCCATTAGCTGTTGTTCTTTAAGGAAAGAGACGAGAAAGGCAGACTCAATACGACGACCGATGTGGCGCGGTGGGCGAAGGTCCGCCTACGACGCAGGAGGTTGCGGGTTCGATTCCCGCCTCGGAACAATTGTGTGTACGATCTGCAGATATTTGTTCCGGGTGTTCTGGTCGTTTTCTATGTATAATAAAAAATATCTATCTATGTAATATATAGTATTATGTATATCAATTATCTAGTACCCATAACACAAGCTCTGCTTACCATGGGGCTAGATAATGCTGTGTGAATTGTCCAGCATTATTTATTTATTTTATTTTTTATTTAATAATGAGTTGGAAATGACAATTGCTGAGTTGTGTAAGTTGGAAATGAAATGACATAGGTGGATCAAACGTTGTTTATCTTGTTTTTAAAGTAACGTGAAGCCGAATAGAAAGGCTATTTACATAACTATAGATATCTATTTACTGATGCCATGAACCCCCATACCTTGGTTTAACTTCTCCAGTGTTCAGCAAAAATGAAGCCAGCAACGAGTTTGATGAATTTATCCAGGTTGCAAGTTGATGCCTATGCTTTAAAAATTCGAGCACGAAGATTGTTGTCTAGGGTAGACAAAAATTACGTCACTTTGTCATCGAATGCGTAAATTGTTTGAAAGGAATTCCTTCACCTTCAATAATGTACGCCATGTATGACGTTGCGATGTTATTCTTGTCCATGGCCGTGTATTAAAAGTAAAAAGGGCTTATTCTGTGTCACAAAATTACAAACAAAGTTGGTAAATACTGCCTTTTACAGGAACTGCAAAACCTGGAGCTTCCGTTCTCGATCCCGTCCGCGGCGGGACACGAAGTGCCGCTCTCTACACGGCACAAGCGCGTCACTCCCGATAACAAGGACGAATATGTGCAGCTCGCTTTGCATTACAGGTAACGAACAACAGTGCCTGTAGCATACTATCACACTAAGATTACCTATAAATGCTTTGATAAATATTTATAAACCTTTAAACGGTTATATAGACTCAACGTGTGCGAAGCCGCGGGCAGAAACTAGTTTACTATGTAGTAAATGAATAGAGCTGTCTTGTATTGCAAACACAAACTCTGCTTACTTCGGGGCTGAATCATGCCGTGTGAAAGATATGTCAAATATATATGATTGAGATAGCTTAGGCAAAAAAAAAGTAGTCGGAAAATGTTAGTTGTAGTTGAGTTACACTTATCGATTTTTAAAAGTTTTTTAGCATTAAAATAATTCTAATTGAGACACTTCAAAAATGGGTGTATGTTTATTACACCCATCTTTGAAGTACATATTACTGCAATGGCGTTGCAAAACCTCGCTTTACATTAACACAAATATTCACAGATTGCACGAGTTTGACGAACAAATCCGAGCGGTCCGCGATGGCATGTCGCGAGTGATCCCCGCTCCGATGCTGGCGTTATTCACGGCGGCGGAGTTGGAAACACTCGTGTGTGGCTCGCCGGATATCCCTATTCAGGCGCTGAAGGCTTCCGCCACTTACAAAGGTAACATTATATTTTGTTCTATGGATGCCTTACTATAGAGCTCCGCATGTAAAGGAGAGATTCATAAATCATAACTATAAATATGTATCTAAGAACCATTTGACAACTGATGTGGCACGGCGGGTGAAGGTCCGCCTGCAACACAGGACATTGCGGGTTCGATTCTTGGGACAAAAATCGAAATTGGACAATCTATCTTGGTCTGCAACAAAGAGTATTTGTATTGCGTTGTATTGGCAGCCGTGCAGACAAATTAGCTTGGGATAAATTTAATGCGTAAATAAATAAAAACATGATTATTTTAAGAACAACATTTTATTGAAATTGAATAATAAAATTTGGAAAATAGACGCATCAAATACAACTTACATTATTATCTTTGAAAGTCAGTATTTCTTTACTAGTCTGCGCAGAATCTTAATTCCTCCAAACGAGCCAATTCCGGGGTGCTCGCAGCCAGTTCAGTGACCTCGTCCAGGGGTGGGCTACGCTCCGTCGACATCAGCCATCTAGTATTACCCCTCATAGAACATTCAGAGTACATTATATACTTCGGAGTCAGAATCTTGTACGCGTCTACCTTGTAGTTGTCCCAACCAAGATTCATAGGATTATCCGGCGCCAGAATATAAAACTTGGCGATGTTGTGGCCCATAACCATTCCGTCATCTTCTCTCGTAATCCGATTGTCTTCCGAAAGCAACAGAATCGGATTCTGATCGAGATCGAACGGTTGGTTTGGGTCGTTGTACTTATCTTTGTATTCTTGCAAACGCGCTGCGGTGGGTCTTGTAAAGTTCCTGATACTGCAGGAAATACTTGGGACGAGTCCACCGAAGAGGGTGTATTTACGTATCATGTACCACGCTCCGATAAGGTGGTCGTTGGACCAGGCGTCTGAGTTTTCATTGATGCAGCTCTGATTCACGTCGCTGAGGACGGCGGCTGTGACGCACGCAGCGAGAAGTAAAACCAGCAGAAACCGATACATGGTTCAGGGTATATTTGGTACTGATGCTCTTTGAAGCAAAGGTCTGCTTTTATACTGACTGGAATGTTCATTATAGGTATCAATGTCGTTGTCGGTGGTTGATTTTCTGATAGTGTAATCAGTAGGTATTCAATAATTTATCTAATAATGATTGGCGGAGTAGTGCAGTCTTGTCGTGATGCTGCGTGATTTGTTTTCACTTACCCATTACTGCAAATGCAAAAGAATCCATCGTGGGCTGCCATTGCCATTTTATGTTCCGAATTTAAATTACTCCTTACGTAATCTAGGAGTATGTATCTATATCTACAGATTTACCTATTGGGTAGTTAAAAAAATTAGGAAGCTATTATTGTTAATATAATTTATTTGCCTTAAACTTTTTGGAGATTTCCTACGTTACATACCTTCTTAGGTTTGCCCACCTGGTTGAGTCTTATTTAAATGTCTTAGGGATCTTTGAGAATCTCTGAACCCATATCTTTTACAGAAAACTGTGCCCTAATCAATCATAACGTTCTGGAGATAACAACATTCACATATAACAGCGCCCCCTGTGCGTGACCACCATAACATCTATCTAAGAACCATTGACGATTAATTCAGAAACCGTACCTGTCGGTTTTCAGTTAGTTTTCGTTTTGGAGATAATTAATAAATGATAATAATAAATGATTGACTTGTTTATGGCAGACGTCCGCAATCTCCCCTATAGCCCGATTACCCAGTCCATCCATCCATCATAATAGCCTGGTTTTATTTCTTTCATTTTTCTTTGCAATAGTCTCTACACCTGGCGGATACCATCTTTGGGTATATCATATTGTGCACCCGAGGATGATACCTATGTGTAGCCATCGCCTTTAGATTAACTTCTCAAAGGGCCTCTGTGCTGTTGGCTTCGGCCCCACGCAAGCCTTCCAAAGGACCGGGTCACTTTATGGCCCGAGATCATGGTAAATGAGAGACATAATAATAATAATAAATAATTGGGAACATTGATGTGTAAATTGCGCACACATACACAAACATACAACAAAACGCATTATACCGTCTCCGTTCCGTCGCGGGTAATAATTACGAGCATTGACAGTTAAAAATATGTAAGAAAATTATGTCGGCGGTGGCGGTTATACTCCGAATTTTTCATTTTATTTTCATTTATATTTATTTATTTCAAAAACAATGGTTGGTTTTCTTGCATAAAGTGACCGTTAACTTTTTGTAGTGAATCGTATCAAGTAATCATTTATTTAGAATAAGTTTAAAGAATACAGTACCTAAAAGTTATTTGGTGGCACTACAACTACAAACAAAACATAGCTATAACGATTTAAATTCGAGATGTTGAGTAATAATCGATTTTTTTTAAAAAATCATTTTAAATTTATCGGAGAAATGTAGCCCATGACATCCTCAACTCCCCAAAACCAACACCCTGTAATAAATCAGGCAAGGAGGTAATTCTTGCTTTCAATTATGCAACTGCAAGTTCAAATTGCACGCATTCTCACCATAATGTATGAACATAAGAATTTTGTTATTATAGTGCGTAAGCCCTCACACTCATGTGAATTTCTAAGAAATTAAATAATATATTATTAATTTCTTAAGTATGAGCATAGAAACCAGATTGTTAATCTGATTAGGAATACCACCGATAACCTTAAGATCACTATCTAAATAGAAATCCGTTATTAAATAGTGATCACTGATCCTGATTGTGTTATTTCTTTATGACGAAATACACTCACCAGATAAAGCCGCCTATAATAAATATATAGATATAGCCGCCGCGCCGGGTCAAGTGCACCCGTCTCTTAAAAATGCTTTATTTAGTAAACTAAGCGAATATTATACAATAATGGGACTTCACGATCACGTCTCTCGAATGTAATTTTAATTTCCAGGTGTCGAACCAAACGCCCCCCTAGTGCAATGGTTCTGGGAGGTGATGGAAGAGTTGTCAGGCAGCGAGCGCGCATTGTTCCTGCGCTTCGTCTGGGGGCGGACGAGGCTGCCGCGCGCGCCTCAAGACCCGCGGCAGAGAGACTTCGTCTTACAGGTAAGCTCTTATTGTTTACACAATACGAAAACACTTTATTAAACCACACAAAACAATACAGAAATAAACAATATAATAAAGTGTATGTGTATGGAAGTGTAAAGGTAAAAAAAGTATCTCTTCCAGGCTTAGGATGGACTGGATATGAAGGAACAAATATATACACAGGTGGCACTTTAATAATATAAAGATTAAAAAAAAAGAAAACAAATACTTGCACTACATACCATAATTACTTAAGATAAGGCTATCAATCTTTTCATATTGATAAATAATAATGATGCAGCAGCTTTTTTAAGATATGGAACTCCCTATCTTCACAATACGCGAAAACCACTCCCAATCACATTAGGAGTGGCTTTCGCGTATTGTGAACACAACTTAGGACCGACCTTCTATCAGACCGAGTCTTCTATCTATCTATCAACTTGCGCCGTCGATGGCAAGGGCCGCTGTCAGAAACAGAATTAAGATGCATCGGTGCTCTACTAAATCGATGTAAGATTATACATATCGCGTTGATAAACTAATTGAGTTATCGCAATAAAGCTTCTAGCAATCAAGCCAACAATCACACTTCACATCGCATTAATATTATCATCATCATCACCATCATCATCAGACTATAGCAGTCCACTGCTGGACATAGGCCTCCCCCAATTAGCGCCATAGCGCCCTGTCTTCAGCTTGCCGCATCCAGCATCTACCTGCAGTCTTTCGCATATATATATATATATATATATTATCATAGATACATATATTATCATAGATGAAGGAAAACAAATATTATGAATGCGAAAGTTTGGATAGATGTAAGTTGGTTCTTCATCTTACATATTACACTTATATTGCCCCGTATTTACACTTATATTTATTGCCAAATATCTAAGTTATCAACAGAAAGCAGGTTGCCCAGGATAGTTTAATAAGTTTTCAAAAATGTTCACTTAGCTTTAAGATAATTAAACTTTTAATATCTTAATTTTAACTGTATCTCGAATACATTAAGACAAGTACCTAATGTAATCACTGGTACTGTACATACGGGTCAATAGAGTGAAGTCCTGATGACAATAGAGAGTAGAGTAGAGTAATACAGGTTTTACTGAATCTACATCAGGCACCAGTCTTCACAATACAGGTTCTAGTATTTATACTAAATGGCTTTATTTTATATCTACTTTAAGAGAACCTTTGTGAAGAAAATAACAAACATTATTATTTTTTGTTATAATTTCCAGGTGTTGGACAAGTACCAGCCTCCGGACCACTTCCTTCCAGAAAGCTACACGTGTTTCTTCCTTCTCAAGATGCCAAGATACTCTTGCAAGACTGTTTTACGGGAGAAGTTAAGGTATGGCAATACTGAAGATACCTCAGTCTTATTTCGGAGAAGACAAGAAGCTGCTTGATTGTTAATAGCCGTAAAAGAGAGTGGCTAATCAATGGCTACTTACTTGGCTGCTAGCAAGACAATTGCTTATCCTCTCTAAGACATCTAAGTCCCAGATTTTTTTTACACTTATAAAAATATATCAGCATAGCAATAGAGCAGGACGCAGGCAGTTTGCGCAGAGCCGTGACATGTTCTGTGAATACGGAACTAGAGATAGTGGAGTCAAGTTTATTTAGTAGATATCTGAAAATTATAATCACTGTTTTTTCTGTTTTCTCAGGAACAATCGAAAATCATACTGTTACCTAGTACTTACAAATTTATTTAGTAACTTTTAATTGAATACTAAAATATATTTTATTTTGGACAGCAGATAGTTGGTATGTAGGAAGTTGCGGTTTCGATTCCAGCCTCGGGACGAATTTTTGTACGAGCTCCATATATTTGTTCTGGGTGTTTTCTATGTATAATAAAATATGTCTATATATGTAATGTATTTAGTATATCAGTTATCAAGTACCCATAACACAAGCCCTGATTACTTCGAGTCTAAATGGTGTATGGATGGTCTAGCATTATTATTTTTCTTTTCTAGATACGCAATACACTTCTGCAAAAGCATAGACACCGACGAGTACGCTCGCGTGGCGCTGAGCGCCGCCGAGAGGGTTTCGTCCGAGGAGTCCGATTCCGACGCAGACGCCACAACGCCGCCCGCCAACGCACCTTCGGCGCTGTACTCCTTGACAAGACCTCCTACTTGGCTTTGAACGGACCTACTCATCATCTACACTCTACAGCATATAATGGTCCACTGCTAGACGTAGGTCCGCCTGATAAGCGTTTTATTGGCTTTTATTATAAGGAGGTAGTGCCCGTAATCCCAACGCTGGGCATGCGTGGTAACGCATGCCCAGCGTGGGGATTACGGGCAGTAAATAATGGGAATTGTGCTACGGCCTGTGTCTTCAATATTATAAGAGTTAAAAACATAATTTCAAGCACTATTAATACTTCCCAGAGATTGGTTTTAACGTTATATTTCCCATATAAAATACACTTTACAAAACGATCTATTTTAGATACACATGATTATAGTTATTTCTAAGAATCATGATAGGAAGACA
The DNA here is from genome assembly GCA_943735965.1 of Eupithecia abbreviata. Lineage (NCBI taxonomy): Eukaryota > Metazoa > Arthropoda > Insecta > Lepidoptera > Geometridae > Eupithecia > Eupithecia abbreviata. The sequence continues at coordinate 10,752,574 of OX030976.1, forward strand.
TGACGAGCTTGAAGCACACATAATATCGTGGTTACTGCATAGAATTCAGTGGGGAAATGAAAATGTTTTAGCCCAGCTGAAGGAAAGTTACGGCTATAAATAAAATTTATGATACTAAAGGTGAAACTCCAAATTATACTACTATTTTGTATGTTAAGGTTGGTTATTTTGATGTTCACCTAAGCGTGATGTTATAATTAAGATTTTGAGCAAAAAACGTCATTGCTTGCCCGATATTTATACGCAGCAATCTATCTAATCATGTTGCTATGCAGTGCTTTCAAGTGCAACTACAAATCTATATATAAATGATATTTTGAATAACAGCATATATATCATATTGTGAACGGTTATACTTAGCTTTGCTTCACGTACCGCATATTTGCATTAAGCGCACTTGGGGTTTTATAAATGGTTGTATTCGTTATAGATATGTACTCATAAACATAAACGAATGTGTACCACTTTACTAAGATAGTTTTTAAGAATTTTGTAGGTTTTTTTCCCGTTAGCAGTGGTCATAGGTATGGTTTATATGAAAGGGCATAATATAGTGCAATATTTAATCATTTAGAAGTGACACGCCACTGTCTAAAACATTTAAATCTCTATTGAGATATTTGGTTCTTAGATTAATAAAGCACCAATTCGCATAGTTCTCGACTAAGCTTAGTAGTCCTTGTACAATGCTGCTGGTATTTATTACACCATAGTGATATTATTCTGGTATCTACTTTGATTCCATCCACAGCATTTTAGCATTGGCAGTTGGCTAGGCTACACTAGCGAAACTCGATTTAGAATGTTTGTAAAGAAATCACGACACAAATAACAAACTCTCGTCGAGTTTCAGATATAAAGATTGCTTACTTTATATCTGAAACTCGAAACTTTATTAAAGGAATTATCTCAAATCGACAAGTAATGGAAATTGCGCATAAAACTACACACAACAGAGTGAATATTAGGTTAAATATGGCGGTTTTATTTACAAACATTCTATATCTATTTTGGCTAGTGTATAGACAGAGATTTATTAATAAAATTTCCAGTCTGTTATTAACGATTTAACGATGACCTAGTTATATTGTTCTAATTTTAAAAATGTTTTAGAATAGAGGAGTATACAACGAGCGGGATCACTGCCACGGTAGTATTATTATTGGTGTTAGAATTGAGAGCTAGTTTATGTTGAAGTGATATTAATCTTCTAAACTACCATCCTTATCACATTCCTTAGGGTGGGGTTAAACGAGCGTAATTTTTCGAGTTGTGAGTCACGTAAAATGCGCAGGTACTTTCAAAAGAAATGACAATGTTTTGCGTCATTGCATTGGAACTAAACCGACTTTATTATTAAACTCATTTTGCACGATTCTCAACTCGAAAAAATACGCTTGATCTCAGCCTTATTTTATTATCCCTTTTGAGTCGAAATTGTTTATATGTATATCATGAGTTTTTATTCCAGAACAACGAGACTAGTCATAAGTTATGAAGAGGTGAATGATAGAGGATTGTAAAAAAGAAACTATGAAATGTTCCCATTTAAAAACTGTTTGCGTTTTCTTATATAATAATAATTAGAGGAAAGTAGGTGTATCTCCATATGTTATTATGTAATGCAATAAAAATGTATATTATTATTTAATTATCGCTTTGCTAGTATTATTAGAATATTGCCATTTGGTGCTAGTGCTTCACAATTAGAATTAAATTTTGTACCGAATACAATTGTGCACAAAATGTAATAAGATTCTCTAAGGCACATACTATATTATATACCTACTACCAGGAAAAATGCCGTCTGAACTGTTTAGATTTCAGTTAAAATATTTCTTAGTATATGTGCCTCCCTCTAAGATATTTGTGGATTTAAGAAATTACCTTCCATTTTTTATTGCTAAATATTTTTTAATTAAACTTTCCAATTGTATCATGACTAGATCAGCATTTCAATTTACTTTCACTAGTGCAAACATACCACTCCATACTTTGAAACACCAAAGAATGTTATTGTAAGTCTTTGGTATCCTTATGAGATCTGATATTGAAAAAGCTATTTTACTAAGATCTGTACTGTGCAGCATTATTTTTTTTTTTATGTAAGTAAATAAAAGTATTTATTTAAAAGAAAAAAGTTTTTTTATTTTAAAAGTATGAGCTCACCCTAGCTTTTGATTGAGCCATATAAACCTAGGCTAGCCTTATAAACTACTTTTAAACTATCTAGATTTACATAAGTACCTACATTTTTTTTAACTAAAAAAGTACAGACATAAAAACACTGCTTGCCCTAAACTCCTAAAGGATGATGTGTTCACGCCAGTAAAGCGACACAACATCACATCGCTGCTGCCCCGACGGAGTGCACCCTGCCCTCGCCCGCACACACCCCGCAAGCGAACATTCCCCGGGCGAGCGCGAGATGCTGGCGCATCGCATAATTTTATGCATCCTGTACACGTTGGGCCAATGCGTTAGGTCAACGTGTAAAGACCTACTTGGCGCATGTTGGTAGTTGGCGGCCAACATTGGCTAGTAAACCGATTAGTGTCGGTTTTTCGTGCACACATGAAAGGATATTGGCGCGTTCCGCAAACAGTGTTCACACGTGTTGGCATCTTGTTGCACATGTTGCGTGCGTGTGAGATTTTCTGAGAGTTTTTTTTATATCATACGCTAATGTGTGAACGCAATCTGATCAGTTGGCCCAACGTGCTGGCCCAGCGCATTCGCCAAATTTGTACGCATTAATCGCGACCTCGCTATCCATAATTTCAACATTGTAAAAGCTGTACTGTGAATAGTAATCTCAATAAACTGAGTCTTTTCAATACAAGACATCTTGGCGACCGTGACAGGACAATGAATTTAGACGCCGCCGCCATTGGAAACAAAACCGGAACGCAGGAGTCGTGTAAATTGGTATAGTACCCGTCAACCGTCAGTGTGGCCAACGTAGGCGATTTATCGCCATTTAGGCTACTCAGGACTAGAATCGGCCATGAAAAATTTAAAAGTCGACCGGTTGCCTATTAGGCTACTTTAGAATTAGTAGACAGACTACCACTCAATGTATCAGTGGTAGAAAAAAAAAACTTATAACCAAATCGCGTGTACCTCCCAACCAGCAGACCCAATATTGAAGATTTACCCTGGCAGTTCAGTTAGGTGATCCTAATATTGACCGGGAAACTATTATGAATCAATGGCATATATTAAGTACGATGCGCATCCAGGAAATAATCGGTACAGCTCCTCCCAATCATATTGTAAATTTTTGGGTAAAGATGTTAAAAATGCAGAATGCTGGTGGGAATTTCATGTTCAAAGACTTGGCGGAGTTTTCCTTACGCTGTCTCATTGTTGCTGGCAGACAATCCAGAATCTTTTTAGAGTAAAGAAGAAGAAATGAAGTTGAAATTAAATATATACTACAAATTTATTTTATTTTTATTTTTCGGTACTTACAGAGTGTTATACGGCAATTGGGGCTGCTTGGAAAAAAACACGGTACACGTCAGAACATTTATTGCCGTATCATAAAACACGTCAATCAGCGCAATCTATTTTAAAATCGAACACAATAAAGAACACAATCTAACGTAACGCGTAATCGACTACATTTGACAAGTGACATTTCAAGTGTGGTCGATTAATGGTTACACCTCTTTACGATAAAATCATCTTTTACCTGGAAACATATATAAATAAAAAATAATTAATGCTGGACAATCCACACAGCATTATCTAGCCCCATGGTAAGCAGAGCTTGTGTTATGGGTACTAGATAACTGATATACATAATACAATACATTACATAGATAGATATTTTTTATTATATATAGAAAACGACCAGAACACCCGGAACAAATATCTGCAGATCGTACACGCAATTGTTCCGAGGCGGGAATCGAACCCGCAACCTCCTGCGTCGCAAGCGGACCTTCGCCCACCGCGCCACATCGGTCATCGATATCTCGTAACAAAATGATCACATCCACTATAAACTATACATTACTCGCCAAACAATACATCCAGTTTAAAGGAAATTGCACAGATTTTAAGCCAACTAAAGAAATGCTAAATTACATGAAAGACAGTTCAAAATACAAATTAAAGAAATAAGAAGAAATACATTTAGGTGACATTAGAAATTTATATTATGATGGTTCTAATGAATAAAACAGCTATTTGTTTTTATTTTTGTTTTTTTAAACCTTTAATTAAATAAGGACAGCAAAGCTACAAAATAGGTATGTTTCATGAAAATGTATGAGACACGGCAATTTCTCAAATTTTGCCTCAAAACAAGGCGATTCGATATCCAAAACACGGCAGTATTTTTTTTTTTGTGGCAACCCTGCTTCACAGTACAGTTAGTATTATTATAGTGTGTGTGTACCCGTGAACAACAACTACATACAAGGCGCCCGCGCCGGCCGAACAAAGAAAGTAAGTAAGCCTACTTCCTTTGCTTTCCCTATCCTAACTCCAACTTCTATTTGCCTTGTGAATGTCTAGCTACTTCAAAGCACTTTAAGGGTTGAAGTTGAACTGTTCTTCAGTATCCGTGAACGACAAGGCGCCCGCACCGGGGCGCCGGCCGAACAAAGAAAGTAAGCCTATTTCCTTTACTTTCCCTATCCCAACTACAACTTCTATTTGCTGCCTGTGTGAATGCCTAGCTACTTCAAAACACTTTAAGGGTGGAATCTTGCTTTATGCGTACCATTCCTTGCCTATTTTATTTGCACAGACAGTAATTTCAATCTATGTCCATTTTTCTTGTCCGCCATTTTCTTTACGTTTTTGCTAACTTGATATGCACTTTGCTTTGTGAGCTATTCTTTCTATCATCTCTCTATGCTGTTCAAGCCTATTTCGGTGAAGTAAATATTATTTTTGCATAAATATTATAAAGTTTGATGACCTTATTAGTGCAGCCTTTCATCTCTGCGCCGAACTTGAACTCGCATGACCTTTCGCGAAGAATCTGCCCACCACGTTGCAAAGTACCTACCTACCGTTAGCCTGCCTTTCAATAGGTAACTTTTTCTACGAACGTTGATAATATTATTTCGTTCTTACAATAAACTACACATAAGTACATAAATATTGGCATAATAAATACAAGGTACTGGTTTATTACCTAATAACTTGTAAAATAACTGTAGAACTAAGGTTAAAGTATTTTGTTACTACACAGAACTGCAGATTTTCGTCTTTTCTATTTACCCCTTTGTTGGTTAGGTACATTTAAAGAAAAAACCCATTTCGTGCCGTCATCATCAGCATTTTATTCAACGCTTTCGCCGAACATTCCAGGTTTGATATCCTGAACCCTCGTCGCGCTTCGGTCGCGTCTTGCTCGACGTGGCTGGTCTTCTGGCGGCTTGCTGTGCTGTGCTGTGCTGTGCGACAGTGTTCTGCCGTGCCGTGCTGTGCCGTTCGTCTTGCCGCGGGCTCGGCGGCAGCTGTGGTTTGAACTGGTGACTGCTGGATTGGATTGTATACGGTCAGAGTGCACAAATTACTTACAATAAACTACCTAACTCATTGTTCTCGGTATTTTAACCCATTCAGCTCCGGCAACGCACTCCTCGCGTTTTACACTGTTTTTGGTTTATGCCACCAACGCAACTTATGAGTTATCGCTTTTTCTGTATTTTGAGTTTATTTTTCAATTATATGATTAATTATCAATAACATTTATTTACCCAACAAAAACAAAAAAAGGAGGAATTGAATGGGTTAACAATTATTGCCTAGATAAAAACAAAGATCTCAATCAATCTCGATCAAAAAGTATGATTCCAATCATAAATATTAAATCTATCTAATCTAATTAAATGTGAATGGTCCCAAAGAACAACTGAACATTTTATCTCGTAAACGTGGAGGGATTAGAAGTAGACTTTCGATACCTAACTAAAAACTTTATACAAAATTACAAAACAAAATCTGCCAATCTTACCAGTTTAGAAATGAAAGAGCTATCTTTGCGATTGAAGTATAACATACAAGAATTATTTTCTGGTTTTTATACTGTACAAAGTCAGATTGAGGAAAAGTCGGAAAATCTAGATGAGCAGATCATACAAAGAGATTTAATCAAAAGTGAGTTTTATTCTCAAATAGCTTTAGCGCAGGAGATTATAGATGCATTTTCAGCAAATAATAAAGATTCTGAACATGGTTCGGCAAAGTCAAGTTGTTGTCATGCTGCTAATAAATCAATAACACTGCCAACTATTTTGCCCACATTTGATAGCAACTACACAAAATGGCTCGAGTTTCGAGATACCTTTGACGCCATCATCAATGACAACAACTCAATCGCGCCGATTAATAAATTTCTATATATTAGGTCTTTACCTATGAAATTGCCGTTTTGTATGAAAAACGAATTTTTTTCATGTATTTTTATTTGTATAAATCGAAGTAATCATAATCACCCATGCAATCAATGCATCTTTGCCAACGCAGCGGCAGTTTATTGATGCCCTTCTTAAAGAAATCAGCAGGACGGGAGGCAACAAATTCTTCAAAGGCATTTTGTACTGCCTCTCGGGTATTGAATTTTTTTCCCGCCACGAAGTTATCCAAATTCTGGAAAAAGTAGTAGTCTCTAGGCGCAAGGTCTGGTGAGTAGGGCGGATGACGGAGAGCTTCCAACCCCAGTTCTTGCAACTTGGATACCGTCTGCTGTGCAGTATGAGGTCGCGCGTTGTCGTGCAGGAGCAGCGGAGAGGAGCGATTGACCAATGCTGCTTCTCCATCATTGTGTTCAGTTCTTCATAGTACACATCTGCAGTAATGCTCATCCCGTTTGGTAAGAAGCTGTGATTAATCACACCGGCGCTAGACCACCAAACAGTGACTCATCACTTTTCTAGGGGTGAGTTTTCGTTTTGGGCATTGTTTAGGTGCTGAAACAGGATCCAACCAACTTGCTGAGCGCTTGCGGTTATCAAACAGAATCCATTTTTCATCGCAGGTAACAATGCGGTTCAAAATTCATTCATTTGTGTGTAGTGCAAGGCTCGTCTCGACGCGTACTTCGCGCTGGCGATCATTGAGTTCGTGGGGCACCCATTTGTCAAGCTTTTTTACCTTGCCAATTTGACGCAAATGGACCAATATTGTTTTGACGCTAACGTCGAAAGCTGCTGTTAATTCAGCCGTAGATTGTGTATCATCAGCTTCCACAATCGCCTTTAATTCGTCATTGTCGACCAAAGTCTTCGGACGACCGCGAGGGTAATTTTTCAGGTCGAAATTCCCAGAACGGAAGCGACCGAACCAATAACAGGTAGTGCGTTGGTTTGTAGTGTTAGCTCCGTAAACGTCGTTGATGTTGCGTGCCGCTTGTGCCGCGTTGCTGCCACGACGGTACTCATATTCCATAATTACTCAAATTTTTTACGTATCCATGATGACGAAAAAGATTGAAATGCGATGAAAATGTAACACTAATCAATAAACAAATGACTACTTTTGGAAATAGAATTCCATGTTTAAAAATAAATAAAATTTGAAATTAGAATTCTTAGCCAAACAATCATTATTTTGATTTGAAATGGCCAGTACTGCAGAACGGCAATTTCATAGGTAAAGACCTACTTATCATGAGAAACGCGTTGGTGGAAAGTGCCAGTGTCGTAATAAAGTCCATTGACTTTTCAGCAAAAAATTACGATTATGCGTGGAAGGCTTTATGTGATAGATATAATAACAAAAACATTTTAATAAATAACCATTTGAATGCATTAATGAGCCTTTCAAATCGTTGAGACATATAAATGATCTATCTAGTGTATTATACTCTTGAAGTGCCTACGTCAGGTTGGGTCTATACTTATATTATAAAGAGGAAAGGTTTGATTCTTTGTTTGTTTGTAATGAATACGCTCCGAAACTTGATAAAAAGCATCCTATTCTACTCGATGCTAAACATCACCTAACTAATAAAGAGCCATGAGCACTTACTTTTATTTCACGCAGGTCCTTAACCTCTTTTGTGGTCTATACGCGAGAAGTTCTGGCCACTGGTGGTAGAAATCTGGCCCGCGTCATAACGCCGACCTAGGCCTCGAAATTGTCCCCGACTTAAGGTTCCGGCGCCATATTTTAAATATTTGCGCCAAATCTTTCAGAAACCTAGGTTTTATTTTGAGACAGAGTGTTAATTTTAATAACATAAATGTAATCAAAGTTTTGTATAATGCACTTGTGAGAAGTCATTTAGAAACAAATGCTATAATTTGGAACCCTAACGAAGCTAAGTACAAACTTTTGGTAGAAAAAATACAAAATAAATTCACTCGCTTTCTGTACCTAAAACAATACGGAGTGTATCCATATTACCCGCTGATGTACCCGAGCCTGTTCGTGTTAGGTATGGTAAGGTACTGCACTGCAGGCTGTCGGTGCGGAGAGACGTGGCGCTGGTGAAGTACATGGTGCGCGTGCTGCGCGGGGAGCTGCACCACCCGGCGGTGCTGGCGGCGCTGCGGCTGCGCGTGCCCAACGACTACTTGGGCGCGCGCCGCCGCCCCGCCATGCTGGAGGTGCCCACTTATAGGACCAACCTACTTAAGTTGCCCCTTTGTCACTCGCTATATATTTACTCAATGTTCTGTCCAAAAACATACTTTAGGAAAACCTGCCGAAAGTTATGAAAAAGGCACAAAATGTTATTGAAACAAAATTATAAATTATTTAGTATTGTGTGTATGTACAAAAATATGTAATTTTAGGTATAAGTAGTTATAACATCGCCTTAGGGCTTAATAAAAAAACCTGTTATGATGTTATTATCTCAATAAATAAATAACTAAATACAGAAAACTAGTTTCTACGACAAATCCTTCTCCATCCAGGCCATAAGGTTGTGGAATGCACTACCAGAGTCCATTAGAAAAACTATAATTATCCTTGCCAGTTTTTAGAGCTCACGTCAAGGAGTTTTTCCTGCCAAAATAATGAATATTGGTACTTACTATTTAAGTAGTGTGTTATTTATTTTGGAATTTGTAATATATATTATTTGTTTTTTTGTATTCTTGTGTTTTACTTAATTCTTAATTAATTCTTTACATCCAAAGGTTGCCTGGAAGAGATAGTTTTTAAGCGATAAGGCCGCCCATTGTTCTCGTCGCATATAATGTATTTTTGTAATGATTGATTTGATTATGGTATATATATACAATACAGCCTAAAATGGGTGACCTACCTGACGTAAGATTAAATTCCACTCATGTGGTAGGTACCGATTTTGCAGGTCACCCTCATGATTTAATCCAAAAAGGGCCGAGACAAAAAGGCCTACCTATGCGTTTTTGTTTGCCTCGCCACCAAGGCCCTTCACCTAGAAGTTGTTCGATCGATCGATCTAACCACGGAAGCCTTTCTCGCATGTTTATGCAGGATTGTGTCAGGACGTGGCAAACCTAATTTTATTTATTGCGACAATGGTACGATCTTCGTAGGCGCTAACAATGAGTTAGTAGGTAAGGTTCCTGTCGTCGCCTAGTATCAGATTACGCTGCCAAAGAGGACATAAAATTCATGTTTTAACACGCATATTCACCTCACTTCAGAGGGATATGGGAGGCAGGCGTTAAATCAGCAAAATACCATTTAAAACGCGTAGCTAGCAATATCCCCTTTACGTTCGAGGAGTTAGCGACGTTTTTCACACAAATAGAGGCGATCCTCAATTCACGTCCTATTTCTCCCCTCTCTTCTGACCCTACTGACTTCAATCCCCTTACTCCCGGGCACTTCTTAATCGGTCGCCTGTTGACGTCTGTACCATCACGACCTGTCTAAAACAGCGAACCCAAACCGATACCAGCGCATCGAGCTAGTCCAGCAACAATTCTGGGAGAGATGGCGAAGAGACTTTATGGCGGAACTACAAAACCGCACCAAATTGAGAAAGAACCAAAGCCCGCTACAAATTGGAGACCTTGTCCTACTGAAAGAAGATCACTTACCTCCACTCCACTGGAAGATAGGCCGTGTCAGCAAATTATACGAGGGCAAGGACGGAGGATGTAGACACAAATCGAGGAACAGTGAGACGAGCCGTCAACCGCATGTGCTTGATACCATCATCAGCCGAAGACCAATAATATAATAAGCAATCCTTAAAGTTGGAAACGAGCTTCCAACTCCCTGGAGGATGTTCACGCCAGTAAATTTCAATTCAATTCAAATTCTTTATTATCAGACAACAAAGGTCCATAAAAAACACATACACAAAGTTACAAAAATACAATTACAACAAAGAAAATAAAACCAAAATAACTAAATCTAGAGTATAAGTAATTTCACACGGTGGTGTCGTATTGGCCAGTCATATTTATTAGATATTACTTTCAGGATGCTGTTGTTACTGCCTGTCACTCTACTCATCAGAGATGCCACTCGCTTTCGCATAATTGCCGCGAAGCCATCTGTAAAGCGTGACAACATCACATCGCTGCTGCCCCGACGGAGTGCACCCCGCGCGCGCCCGCACACACCCCGCAAGCGAACATTCCCCGACAAGACAGCGCAAGAAGCAGGCGCATCGCATATTTTATAACCGCGACCTCGCTATCCTTAATTTCAACATTGTAAAAGCTGTACTGTGAATAATCTCAATAAACCTGAATCGAAAATAAACTGAGTCTTTTCAATACAAGACAGTATGAGAAGTAGGTACCTATATTTAAAAAAAAATGTAAAACAGTTTTAACAGGATTTCATTTTTCCTTTCCAGTTGCTTTGGACCATATCATATAAGCAGCATATCACCTAAACAAGCCAAGACACCGCCGAAACAGACCCAACTCCCCAGATGCTGTTATGAAGTCTGTTAGAAAACGTACCCCTGACAATAAAAATAATGTCAATAAGACAACACAGAAACATAGTGAAAATTATTCAGTGGCACCACAGGAAAAGTTAGATAGTCCTGTTAAAAGAAAGTACATCAATAAGACAACAAAGAAAAGTCGTGTAGAAAATTCAGTTGCACTACAGGAACAGTTACATAGTCCTGTTAAAAGAAGGTGCATCCATAAGACAACAAAGAAACAGTGAAGATGATTCAGTGACACAACAAGAACAGTCACATAGTCCTTAGAAAGTCCGAGTTAAGGTGTTAGAGACGGCATTGTTGCTTTATCATAAAAACTTTTACTCGGATATACAAAAATTTGATAAAAACGTCGATGACGACTTTGCATCTTATCTGAGATTCAAGTATCTAAAAGCCTTTCTCCAGTCTAAAATACTTCAACCAATCTGCCAGATAACAGCTAGTCTCCAAACTAAATTTTGTAGAAGTCTCTCCAACAGATAATTTGAAAAGTCTCACATCCCATAACATCAACGATTTGCCGTTCGATCGGTCTGACGACAACGACATTAGCGGATTGGAGTCTATACAGTTCTACTCAGTCGCTCCTGTATCCAACTTGCAGGACGTGTACGTCCCCAAATACTCGCCAACCTCTTGCATGCAAGAGAAGTATGGCTACAGACCAACTAAAATACAAATAAATAAAAGCGATCTTTCAGAGGAATCTATCGAAAAAGGTGAAATCATTTCTAACAAGGATGATCAAGAGCCAGGTACAAAGCCTAAACTATTATAAGTATGCGTTTCAAGTTCAGGCTCCAGGGATATCAAAACAGCTTTGGAAGAAGATTCAAACCACCTGTTGTCGCATGCTGAAGACTCTATCAAAATATCAGAAGCTCAGATCTCCAGCCAGCCTAGGCGATAATTCTCATCGTACCAAAAAATAAACTCGGTCCGAACTCGGTTCCTTAAACCGAGGCGTATGTTTTTTTAACATAGAATCCAATGCAATAACATCAACTGTCGTTTTACATACGCTATTTTGACTATAAACACTTTTAAATTCATGCTACAAGGTCTCGATGAAGACACTGATAGCAGAATACTTACTGATGTGCGTTTACGAGTCCTTGAAGCGAAAATACTACTTATTATTTGTCGAGGAATGCAACCAGAGGAAAGCTACCAAAATATTATTCGAGATGGCGATCGACCTCGGCCTCGGATTCGTCTCAATAGACGAACAATGCCGTCTCCAACACCTTAACTCTGATGTCCTCGCATCAGGGTTAAGGTGATAGAGACGGCATTGTTGCATCTGAATACGATAAGTATAGACGCGTGTGACGATCTACTGCAATTCGAGCATGAAGGCACGATGATGTGCGATGCTCTGTTCTCGTGCATGGCCAACTCTCAGAACTTTGCATAGTTCAAGCCAGCGTTCGTGAAACTGGCGAACCTGATGAGAAAAGCTGAACCGCTCTGTTGATATCCAAGTTGCGAGTAGTATACTAGAGCGCGTGTGCATTCTACCGTGGGAGGACCTCTTTGCTCGGGGGATGTTGGCTTTGATGGAGAATACAGACGTGAGCATTTCCGAGAACAGCCTGGCATGCTCGTTTGAGCTTCAGCTGGCGAATATCGACAGCGATGTCCATGCTGCGTATTTGTTAGCTAAGAAAGCTGCGCTTGAAGGTCGGCTGGCGCAGCTGGACGAGACATCCTACGACACCTCCCATAATGCCTTGCGTGGTTCTAAATGCACCGCGACAAACGCGGCCTGATTCCAGTAACGTGGACAATTTGGTAGGTTTAGATTAAATTATCTGATTTAGATGCTCAGCATTCATAATAATGTGAGTGGTATTATTTTTGTTATGTTTGAATATGAGTTTAAGACATAAACATAAACTTGTAAACAATGTATTAACAGTCCTTTTTATGTGTACAACTTTGCTGCATGATTTTTCAAAATACTTACTAATCCATTCAATCAAAATTCAAAGTTTTATCTGACATAAATCAGAACTGCATGATGCTCTGAACTCATATAATGTTGAGTGGTTTTATGTATGGGAGTAGTCGCAAGACGATTTTTGGCTTGATATCAATCAGATCAGAGGCTTGCAAGAAGATGCATAACTACATCTCAAGGATAATACCTACACGATAAGTAATCCTAAACCAATAGCAAAAGTTATGAAAACAATGTCTTTCCAGCCGGAGACCAATGAAACGCTCTTCAAACGCACGATAAACAGCGAATCCCTCCAGAATTACTTGAAGCAGCCGCCCGCGAACCCTTTGCTGAAACCAATTGTAATACCGAAACTGTCGCAGATGTCTAGAGGCAGGCACAATACGAAGGGACCTCGTCGCGGACGGTTCGCCAATCAAACGCCTGGCGGACGCTGGGTGTTGGGCTCGCAAACGGTATGAATTTGAACATTAATCATGAACAGCATAAAACTATTCCTCAGCCGAACTTGGCTTAGGCTAATGGCCACTGTAAATAAATAAGTAATGGAAAATGAAAATTACGGGCAATGCCGCGCGGCGCATTACACTGTCGCGTAGTGCGTATAATCTACACAAAATGTTTAGCGCGAGGTCTACAGGAGAAATTAAACCAATTGGTTCTGCTTTGTAATATTTTTCATTTTTCTTTTGCAGTTGCTTTAGCACAACTTCAAGGACCAACAACTAGCCGCAAATCACACAACTCAGCAGCGCTGCCTACTACACAGGCTAATACTCAGGAAAGTGTGCAAATACCCAGGAAACAATTTACTCCCGAGACAGATGGTGATAGCTCGGAAGATTTTGAGAAAACGCTGGAGCCAATAAAAAGAACTAGGCCAAAGAGTAAAACTAAGCAACAAACTATGAAAACACCACTTCCAAATCCGGTGGTTCTTGTCAGAAATAAGCAGTGGGAAGTGAAAGGAAAAATAGCGAAATCCATAACAAAGACTAAGAGGAAGAAACAGCAAAAAAATCTGTTGCTGTTATCTTGGGTGATGTTCTAGGCATCACAGAACTAGGGGATGATCAAGGTTGGTAAACTATCCTGTTTGTAAACTAGAGACGGCTGTATTCACACTTATATTTTATCATCATAAATGTTTATGTCCATTATTTTCTATTCCAGTTTGCATGAATATTGCAGCAACACATTTTTTAGGCCTTCCCAAAAATAAAAAAATTAGACAAACAACCCAGGAAATTACTTCCCAAAAGTAAAAATTTCAGTGCAAAAGAAATACAAGCTGCAGCCTCGATGTTGGAACACGCTTTGAGAATTTCGTCACAACCTAACAGCTGCTCTAATTCCGTTGTCAGTACCAGATCAAATTTATCATGGACTAGAGACATATCTTCTGAATCTAGCTTTATATCCTACCCTGGTTTGACCTATATGACTGGAACAACATCCAACGACACTGTAATGTTCAACAATAAACTGCCTCAAATACGGTTGGAAAAGCGTGTCAAGTAAAATGCAAGGGTAAATAGTGTTACACAAGCCTGCCTGCCGCCAAGTGTCCTGTCGAATGATGAACGCTCTTCATCTGACTCTGAGTCTAGTTTATCATCATCCTCATCTTCAGACTCGGAGCTAAACCTTAGCACTTCCTCCTTAACATCTCGCGTACCAATATCTGACTTGAATATAGGCCAACATTTATCATACTTGAAGAAAGTGATGAAACATTTTTACTCGGATATACAAAAATAAATAAATAATAGCGATCTTGCAGAGGAATCTATCGAAAAAGGTGAAATCATTTCTAACAAGAATGATCAAGAGCCAGGTACAAAGCCTAAACTATTACGAGTATGTGTTTCAAGATCAGGCTCCAGGGATATCAAAACAGCTTTGGAGAAGATTCAAACCACCTGTTGTCGCATGCTGAAGACTCTATCAAAAGGTCAGCCTAGGCGATAATTCTCATCGTACCAAAAAATAAACCCGGTCCGAAGTTCCTTATACCGAGGCGTATGTTTTTTTAACATAGCATCCCAATGCAAAAACATCAGCTGTCGTTTTACACACGCTATTTTAACTATAAACACTTTTAAATTCCGGCTTCAAGGTCTCGATGAAGACACTGATAGCAGAATACTTACTGATGTGCGTTTACGAGTCATTGAAGCGAAAACACGACTTATTATTTGTCGAGGAATGCAACCGGAGGAAAGCTACCAGAATACTCTTCGAGATGGCGATCGACCTCGGCCTCGGATTCGTCTCAATAGACGAACAATGCCGTCTGTCTCTAACACCTTAACTCTGATGTCCTCGCATCGGGGTTAATGACACCTCCGCTAATGCCTTGCATGGTTCTAAATGCACCGCGACAAACGCGGCCTGATTCCAGTAACGTGGACAATTTGGTAGGTTTAGATTAAATTATCTGATTTAGATGCTCAGCATTCATAATAATGTGAGTGGTATTATTTTTGTTACGTTTGAATATGAGTTTAAGACATAAACATAAACTTGTAAACAATGTATTAACAGTCCTTTTTATGTGTACAACTTTGCTGCATGATTTTTCAAAATACTTACTAATCCATTCAATCAAAATTCAAAGTTTTATCTGACATAAATCAGAACTGCATGATGCTCTGAACTCATATAATGTTGAGTGGTTTTATGTATGGGAGTAGTCGCAAGACGATTTTTGGCTTGATATCAATCAGAGGCTTGCAAGAAGATGCAACATCTCAAGGACAATACCTACACGATAAGTAATCCTAAACCAATAGCAAAAGTTATGAAAACAATGTCTTTCCAGCCGGAGACCAATGAAACGCTCTTCAAACGCAAGATAAACAGCGAATCCCTCCAGTATTACTTGAAGCAGCCGCCCGCGAACCCTTTGATGAAACCAATTGTAATACCGAAACTGTCGCAGACGTCTAGAGGCAGGCACAATACGAAGGGACCTCGTCGCGGACGGATCGCCAATCAAACGCTGGGTGTTGGGCTCGTAAACGGTATGAATTTGAACATTAATCATGAACAGCATAAAACTATTCCTCAGTCGAACTTGTCTTAGGCTAATGGCCACTGTAAATAAATAAGTAATGGAAAATGAAAATTACGGGCAATGCCGCGCGGCGCATTACACTGTCGCGTAGTGCGTATAATCTACACAAAATGTTTAGCGCGAGGTCTACAGGAAATTACACCAATTGGTTCTGCTTTGTAAAATTTTTCATTTTTCTTTTGCAGTTGCTTTAGCACAACTTCAAGGACCAACAACTAGTCGCAAATCACACAACTCAGCAACGCTGCCTACTACACAGGCTAATACTCAGGAAAGTGTGCAAATACCCAGGAAACAATTTACTCCCGAGACAGATGGTGATAGCTCGGAAGATTTTGAGAAAACGCTGGAGCCAATAAAAAGAACTAGGCCAAAGAGTAAAACTATGCAACAAACTATGAAAACACCACTTCCAAATCCGGTGGTTCTTGTCAGAAATAAGCAGTGGGAAGTGAAAGGAAAAATAGCGAAATCCATAACAAAGGCTAAGAATACACCTAAGAGGAAGAAACAGCAAAAAAATCTGTTGCTGTTATCTTGGGTGATGTTCTAGGCATCACAGAACTAGGGGATGATCAAGGTTGGTAAACTATCCTGTTTGTAAACTAGAGACGGCTGTATTCACACTTATATTTTATCATCATAAATGTTTATGTCCATTATTTTCTATTCCAGTTTGCATGAATATTGCAGCAACACATTTTTTAGGCCTTCCCAAAAATAAAAAAATTAGACAAACAACCCAGGAAATTACTTCCCAAAAGTAAAAATTTCAGTGCAAAAGAAATACAAGCTGCAGCCTCGATGTTGGAACACGCTTTGAGAATTTCTTCACAACCTAACAGCTGCTCTAATTCCGTTGTCAGTACCAGATCAAATTTATCATGGACTAGAGACATATCTTCTGAATCTAGCTTTATATCCTACCCTGGTTTGACCTATATGACTGGAACAACATCCAACGACATTGTAATGTTCAACAATAAACTGCCTCAAATACGGTTGGAAAAGCGTGTCAAGTAAAATGAAAGGGTAAATAGTGTTACACAAGCCTGCCTGCCGCCAAGTGTTCTGTCAAATGATGAACGCTCTTCATCTGACTCTGAGTCTAGTTTATCATCATCCTCATCTTCAGACTCGGAGCTAAACCTTAACACTTCCTCCTTAACATCTCGCGTACCAATATCTGACTTGAATATAGGCCAACATTTATCATACTTGAAGAAAGTGATGAAACATTTTTACTCGGATATACAAAAATTTGATGACAACGTCGATGACGACTTCTGCAGCTTATTTGAGATACTTGAATGCATTAAACGCGACCTAAAAGCCCTTTCTCCAGTCCAAAATACAAACTTACTTTTACTTCAAACAATCTGCCAGATACTTCAACAAATCTACCAGATAAACAGCTAGTTTTCAAACCAAATTTTGTAGAAGTCTCTCCAACAAATAATATGAAAAGTGTCGCATCCCGTAACAGCAACGATGTGCCGTTCGATCGGTTTGACGACAACGACGACGACGATGCTCTGTGAGCATTAGCGGATTGGATTCTAAAAAAAACGACTCAGTCGCTCCTGTATCCAACTTGCAGGACCTGTACGTACGTCCCCAAATACTCGCCAACCTCTTGCATGCAAGAGAAGTATGGCTACAGACCAACTAAAATACAAATAAATAATAGCGATCTTGCAGAGGAATCTATCGAAAAAGGTGAAATCATTTCTAACAAGGATGATCAAGAGCCAGGTACAAAGCCTAAACTATTACGAGTATGCGTTTCAAGATCAGGGATATCAAAACAGCTTTGGAGAAGATTCAAACCACCTGTTGTCGCATGCTGAAGACTATCAAAAGGTCAGAGGCTCAGATCTCCAGTCAGTCTAGGCGATAATTCTCATCGTACCAAAAAATAAACCCGGTCCGAAGTTCCTTATACCGAGGCGTATATTTTTTTAACATAGCATCCCAATGCAAAAACATCAGCTGTCGTTTTACACACGCTATTTTAACTATAAACACTTTTAAATTCCGGCTTCAAGGTCTCGATGAAGACACTGTAATAGAATACTTACTGATGTGCGTTTACGAGTCATTGAAGCGAAAATACTACTTATTATTTGTCGAGGAATGCAACCGGAGGAAAGCTACCAGAATACTCTTCGAGATGGCGATCGACCTCGGCCTCGGATTCGTCTCAATAGACGAACAATGCCGTCTGTCTCTAACACCTTAACTCTGATGTCCTCGCATAAGGGTTAATGACACCTCCGCTAATGCCTTGCATGTTTCTAAATGCACCGTGACAAACGCGGCCTGATTCCAATAACGTGGACAATTTGGTAAGTTTAGCCTAAATTATCTGATTTAGATGCTCCGCATTCATAATAATGTGCGTGGTATTATTTTTGTTATGTTTGAATATGAGTTTGGGACACAAACATTTATTTTATTTATTTTTTATTTTTACAATCTTAGGAAAACTTACAGCTAGATAAAGATAAGATACTAGAATATTTAACTTAAGGCCAATTAAAAGTTTCCACATATAATTTGAAAAAAAAGCAGCAATTTAGAAAAAAAATACAGAAAGTAGACGATTTATATTATTAAGTTAAAAGAAAGAAAAAGTTACACACACAAAAAAATATTTATAATGAAAATACATGAAAACTGACTTCAATTACTTTGTAAAGAAATTATTACCTAGTAGGCGCTTAAGCTGAACAGACGTATTGAAAAATATATCAAAATCGTGATCTTTTACTAATGTGTTAAAACATCTGCTAGCCCTAATGATGAACGAGTTTTGCCTATAATTTGTTTTCGCAAAAGGAATATTTAGCAGGTTAGGATTCCTGAGTGTTCCAATATTAGTTCGCAGTCCTATCTGTTCAAGAAGCTCCGAACAGTCAACCTTCCCATTAGCTACGTTTAACAGATAAGATAAGTCCGCCATTTTTCTACGTTCCTGAAGAGGAAGAAAATGAAATTTACGACATCTTGACAAGTAGTCAGGTAGAAACAATTTAGCTCGAAACTGTAAGTGTCGCAAGAATCGTTTTTGAATACGTTCAAGGCGAGTAATATAAACATCATAGCACGGGTTCCAAACCTGAGATGAGTACTCCAGATGACTACGAACGTATGCACAGAAAAGTATCTTAGGGACCTTGATGTTAGAGAATTCGCTTGACATTCGCAGTACAAAACCCAACGCTCTGGATGCCTTGTTGACTATACTGTGGATATGATCCTCAAAAAGAAGTTTGTCATCAAAGGTTACTCCTAAGTCCTTGATTTTACTGACTCGAGTTAAGGTACTATCTCTTATTTTGTAATCAAACTTTAAAATGTTAGTTTTACGAGTAAAGGAGCACACGTAACATTTAGAGACGTTGAGGTCAAGCTTATTGGCAGTGCAGTATTCCTGAAATCTATTTAAGTCACTCTGTAGGTGGATGGAATCTTCAACTGATTTAATAGGATTTAGGATTTTCATATCATCCGCTTAAAGGAGAATTTTAGAGTATTTAAAACAGGATGAGATGTCGTTAACCATGATAATAAAGAGGAGAGGACCGAGCAAAGAACCCTGAGGCACGCCAGACGGGATACACATAGAAGAGGAAGTATATCCGTTGAGCACTACAGTTTGGCACCTGTTCTGGACATATGACGAGAACCATCTGTACAGGTTACCTCTGATACCCGCACATCTGAGTTTTTCTAATAAAATTACGTGATCAATTCTGTCAAAGCATTTGCTATAGTCAGTGTAGATTACGTCCACTTGAGATGGCTCTGACATACATCGAGACAGGAACTCGCTACAGAGCAGGAGATTTGATGTAGTAGATCTACCTTTCAGAAAGCCGTGTTGTTGAGGATTAAGATAATGTTTTAGAGAGGGATAAACCTGAGCGTAGACAATCCTTTCCAGAACTTTGGAGAAGAGACATAGTTTCGATATGGGCCTGTAGTTTGCAACGTTGTTTTTAGGACCTTTTTTGTAGATAGGAGTAATAAAGGCGCTTTTCCAAATTAAAGGGACCATACCTTCAGTCAGTGAACGGGAGAAAAGGATAGAAAGAGGCTTAGTAAGACTATTGGCGCATTTCACTATAAATATTGCTGGAACGTTATCAGGCCCCGCAGATTTATTGAGGTCGAGTGATTTTAATAGTCTAAAAACTTCCATTTCTAAAATTTCCACAGAGCCTATGTCACAGGATCAGGTATACATAGTATTGTCTGATTCAGTGCGCTCATCACTTGCTGCACTATCCAAAAAAGTAGAATGGACGTATTCTCCAAACATGTTGCAAATCTCATCACCCTTATCGGAAGAACGGTTACCGTACTGAAGTATTGAAGGATATGAATTGGTTTGTTTTATAGTTTTAACGTATGACCAGAATGCACGCGGATTTAAAGTGATACAACGCTCCATATTTTCAATGTAGGATTTGTACATATCATTTTCCAAGGTTTTAGCCCTAGCTCGCAAAGTAAAAAAGGACAGCCGATCGTACACGTTACCATATTTTATGTATTTAGAGTGATATTTATGTTTTTCTTTAAGCAGTTTTATCAATGGCCGCTTATACCATACAGGATATTTACATGACGGTGTAACGAGTTTAGAAGGCACGAAAGTATTACGTAGATTATAAATATAATCATAAAAAAACGATACTGCTTCTTCCAGTGGTTTATTACATAGCTCGCGATGCCAGTCTATGTTATTAAGTTTAGAGCATATTTCAGTAAAGTTACCATTCTGATAAGAAAACTTAGTGTAGGGCAAAGGTTTAATGGAATGAATTTGTACAAAATCCGCAACTGCAATTATCGACTTATGGTGGCAATCTTCCGTTACTAAGGGCGAGACACAGGGTTTTATGTTGATATCGTGATTCGAAAATACTAAGTCTAATATACTTTGGTGAGTGTTTAGAATCGAGTTATACTGAAAGAGATTGCAAGTGTTTAGATTATCGAATAAGTCAGATTGGTTACCTTGGATATTGCCAGGAACGAGTGAACATCCAAACTCACTTGGTGACCAGCTGATGTTAGGCAGGTTAAAGTCACCCAAAATTATCACTTTATCTAACGGATTTTCCAAAACAATATTACATAAATTATCAACAAAATTGCGTAACTGAACCGCCATAGAATTGCCCATGTTTTGATTGCAAATGTACACCACGCATATATGCATCTTATAAGTAGAACGTGGTTTACGGTTGTGCACCGTCACAGTAATCCATAAGTCCTCAGCGGTGGAAGACCATTCATTACGAACCTCTGCCGCTAGCTCACTTCGCAAAGCTAGTAATACCCCACCCCCTAAAGACTGGTTACTTGTAAACAATGTATTTTAACCATCCTTTTTATGTATACAACTTTGCTGCATGATTTTTCAAAATAAATCCATTCAATCAAAATTCAAAGTTTTATCTGATATAAATCAGAACTGCATGATGCTCATCATCATCATCAGCCTATAGCAGTCCACTGCTGGACATAGGCCTCCCCCAATAAGCGCCATAGCGCCCTGTCTTCAGCTTGCCGCATGATGCTCTGAACTCATATAATGTTGAGTGGTTTTATGTATGGGAGTAGACCTACATCTCGAGGATAATACCTACCCGATAAGTAATCTAAACCAATAGCAAAAGTTATGAAAACAATTTCTTTCCAGCCGGAGACCAATGAAACGGTCTTCAAACGCATTATAAACAGCGAATCCCTCCAGAATAACTTGAAGCCGCCAGCGAACCCTGTGCTGAAACCGTTTGTAATACCGAAACTGTCGCAGACGTCTAGAGGCAGGCAGGGACCTTGTCGCGTTCGGACGCTGGGTGTTGGGCTCGCAAACGGTATGAATTTGAATATTAATCATGAACAGCATAAAACTATTCCTCAGCCGAAATCCATAACAAAGGCTAAGAATACACCTAAGAGGAAGAAACAGCAAAAAAAATCTGTTGCTGTTAACTTGGGTGATGTTCTAGGCATCACAGAATTAGGGGATGATCAAGGTTTGTAAACTATACTGTTTGTAAACTAGAGACGGCTGTAATGTAATTCTTATAAATCTGGTTGAAGTTGGCATATTACCTTGTAAGGTTTTGCCAACGATGTAGACGAAGGTATTTCTGTAATAAAATGGCTTTTTTTTCGTTTATTTCTGTTTCACAATAATTATATATTATCTAGCGATTTCCTCCCTTCCGGTTCGGGCGCCATCGTCGTTTCTGTTTTGGCGGGCCACGTGGCGACGACGACCAAAATGGCGGTACCACTTTTCTTCATTACCTATATAGCGTCGTCTTTCGTATCGTTAACACGTGTCCGCGATAAATAACAATAAGTTTAACATTTTTTTTTTAAATATTTGAACCTTCCTCCCTTCATAATGGAGGACGAAGTAGAAAACCGTGATGGTGTGGAAGTGCAAATAAGTGATAGTGAAGACTACGTGTCACGGAAAAGGAGTCGTTCTCCAAGTTCGCAAGGTGATTCGTCGGACGAGGACTTGGATGCAAGCAAAACTAAGAAAAAGCGGGTGAGTGATTTGAAATTTGAATTCTTGTCGCAACAAATGGCATTTTTGACCAATCGAATAACTCAAAAACATTACGAGCCTCAACCGACAAACGTTGTGTTATTGAGCCCGCTAAAGAGCCACCCATCTAGGTCTGTGCCCGCCGCCTAAGGCTAGCGAGGCTGATGAGCAACAGCTTAAATTGTCGGATTTGGCTACTACATTGAAAGATCCGCCAATTCCTAGATCTAATGATAATTATTTGAAGAAAATTACACAATTGCAAAGATTTAACTGTAAAGATTGGCACGCTATTAGTTTTTCAGAGACACAAAAGAAATACCTATGTGACCAGCCCCGGTGTTGTAGAGCTTGATATAAATGATGAGTTGCGACGTTTGGTTCCCATGACGATCGAACACACCTATTAGAGCGAACGTACACGCAGCATTAACAAGTGCATTACTGACACAGAAGGACGAATTACGTACCGCATTACAGAGTTTATTAGATTGGTCGAATCATAAAGATACCTACTAACCTAAAACACTTTTTGATAAATTAGAGCAGCATTTTCGAAAGATTCGGACAATCTAACAGCTTACTTTCAGCCGCAGCGTCGACCTCTGGAACAAGGCGTGCCTACGATGCTAAACCCAAGCCGTCTTCGAGCAAGCAGGCGAACAATAATTTTCGAGGCAACAAAGGCAATGTAACGGTAAAAGGTAAAAGGTAACTCGAAAGGCCTACGAACAATAACCAACCAACGGCCTAATGATGTGAAGAACAAGCAGCAATAGGTACTCTAAAGGTAAGCGATCTCAACCTAACTCGCATAATAGAAACAATCGCTCATGACTCGAAACTATTTCGGGGGGGCTGTCTTAAGGGTCCGGCGACCCTCGCTTGCAAAAATCACTCCGAATATCGCTGTCCCTGTTTAACCCTTGCGCCGCGCCACATGCGTGCGCGATAGCAGAGATGCTTCACAAAGTATTGTTATTCTGTAACTAGACAATATAAGCTATGTTCCTTAATAAATAAAACGTAAGATATTGATGTTTTTAATACGAAACAAATAGCAAGAAAATATGTCCATTTTCGCATAAAAATGTGCAAAATGAGATTGGCTTCCATTTCATTTTAGGTAAGTATTTTGAAAAAAAAAAACTATTTGGGAACCTAGATAAATACTATTTTAATACAAATAATTCAATATTATAGTGGAAATATGCTTGAATTAGAAATAATTTTGGTATTACGCTTGTATGAAGAATTCGTCCCTCCGGAGGTTAAGCAATATTTGCGTGTATGGGAAAGACTAGGTGCCCCCGACCATATTTGCAAACTATTGAAAGGAGTTCGCATCCCATTATGAAGCCATCCCTAATATATCCCAAGTCAATTACTAATAGAAAATTATGCGACCAAGCACAGTCATCACATGACACAACAGAACATGCTACAAACACATGTAATATAAAAAGCCGAGATGAACCCAAGCTATCTTTCGACCTTTTTTCTTGTAAAGAAAACAGATGGATCGTTCCGCCCAATATTCAATCCGAAACGTTTGAATAATTTTGTGAGGCTAAAAGGTTTTCAACTCTTCAGTCACTTTCGAATGCCAAGTTTCTTACAGATACAGGACTGGATGGTGAAGATGGATTTGAAGTAAGCGTTCTTCCACCTGCCCATAGCCAAGGAACATCGACTTTGTTACAAAGGCCAGCTCCTGCAGATGACCTGTCTTCCGTTTGGCCTGTCGTCAGCTCCGCGAACCTTCGCATCGGTGACAAACTGAATAGCAAAATACCTGGGAAGCCGAAATATAAGGTGCGTGTTTATCTAGCACGTAGCGATTCAACAAGAACACGGTCACTTACACAATGCGCACATCCTATTACAATCGGACAACCGTACAGTTGTGTCCTACATCAACAAGGAAGGTGGAACTAAATCAAAGAAACTGCTCAATCTAACGCACAAACTGTTAGCGATTTTGGACAAGGTAAATGTTTATTTGACAGCTCAGTACTTCCCGGGCAGGTTCAACTGCGAGGTGGACGCTCTGTCGCGAGGCAAGACATGCCCGGAGTGGCACCTGACATCTGTCGCAATGAAGAACATCTACGCGAAGTGTGGCACTCCTCAGATCGACCTATTTGCATCGAGAACAGCTCATGTGGTAGACAATTATGTTTCACTGGATACACAAGACACAGAGGCACTATCCCACAACGCATTCCTTCACCAATGGTACTACGAGCTGGCATGGTTATTCCCACCACCAAACCTAATGCCACTGGTATTGACTCAACTGAATGCAGCCCAAGGTCAGTACATTCTAATAACATCGAAATTATTCTGGAGGGCAATCTATAAGCCCGGTTCTTCCAGGAGCCATTCCCGATTCCGGACCTCCCACAAGTTTGATCGACACGAGGACCAGAACACACCTGCCGGAGATCCAATACATATGTTTGGAAGCATGGCTGATTTCGGGTGGGCAGAATTCATCAGACTGGTCAGTAGAAGAAAATCACTCTTGTTATCTAGTTGGCGGAAATCTACTCTCAATACTTACCGACCAGCTTGGAACAAATGGAAGGCATGGTGTACCTCTACAAACAAAAATAAAAAAAACCCGAGCTCGGAGCAGGTAGCCCGATATCTAGCCCACCTACATAACAGCGAAGGTCTAACCTTCAGAACTATTTTGATACGTAAATCTGTAATAGCTACGTTTACAGATATATCAGGTAACACAGATCTGTCATCTAACTTTTTTATAAAACACATGATTAAAGCTATTTCGGTTTCAAAAGAAAAGAAAGTAAAACCACCGATTTGGAGTGCAAAAAATGTATTAAAATTTCTAGAAAACCATACACCTGATGAGACTTATTTGTATCAAGTTTCCAGATAGTCCGCGATACTTCTGTTGCTGTCATCGGGACGCAGAATTCATGACCTGACGCTGCTAAGAATAGATGCTGAAAAGTACATGACGAGGGTAATGCGATTGTCTTCTGGCCATGTTTTGGATCAAAGACTGACGACAGTAACTACAAGCAGTCTGGCTGGAGACTCAAAGCACATCCGAAGAGAAACCTAAATTGCGTTTGTTGGATTCGGCAGCTGATTAAGACTTCATAGCTTCGACGAAAATCAGGTACTCTTACAGAATTATTTATAACCGCCAGATGCGATCCGAAGCCAGCATCTAGAACGATTATAGGAGGCTAGGTCAAGTCAGTTCTCAAAGATGCTGGCGTAGAAGCACCGCCGCGCGCCGCGCCGGGTCGGTACGTTCGGCAGTAGCGTCCCTAAACTGACTAGAAAAATTTACAATTGATCAAATTCTTGAAACAAGCAATTGGAGACAAGAACATACTTTTAGGAAGTATTACCAGAAGGAAATCGATAATCAATCGAGTAGCAATAATTTGTCTGATTCAGTTTTATTGTCAAAATATTTTAAATCAGTGCGCTAAACATTAAAATCAGAATGTCTATACATTATCTGATTGAATTTCATTTTTATTTTTTCAATCACTTTGTCTTTTATTTAACTAACACATTATAGCGTAATCAATACCTACATGTTGGCCACCAGGAGATAACCAACACATCACTCAATATGGATTCTGGATATCGTCACGGAACAGATAATAGAGATGGCGAAATGGCGGTACCTGTTTTCTTCATTATACTCACGATATACCAGGTAGAAATTACCTGGATTCCGGATATCGTTGGAAAAATAATAGGTAAGTTTTATTGGTAGGTAAAACCCTCTATTAATCTAAAAGCTAACTTAAACGGTTATTCCGTTTGTCCGTCCGTAGGCTGACTAGGCACTTCTCGTGATTGAGGTCACGAGAAGTGCCTAGTCAGCCTACGGACATTTTTAACGGTGGAAGTATTACGAGACGAGACTTGGCATAATCTTAGGTACTAATATTATAAACGTGAAAGTTTGTGTGTATGGATGGATGTTTGTTACTCCTTCATGCAAAAACTAATGAACGGATCGAGCTGAAATTTAGCGTACAAGCCCATGTGAATAAAACATAGGCTCTTTATTATCCCATAAATCAGTTCCATAATCTTAAATGTTTCCGTAGAAAAAACGCGTGCGAAACCGCGGGCACAAACTAGTTTTAGATAAATGTTTTTGTTCAGAATAATCCGAAGAATAAATAATTATTTGGATTATTATTACCTATTTGCCGAGCATTTGTATTTAGTTTCACCTGTTCGTAGGAATCCTAGTTATTCGGAGGAAACTCTTTATTTACCACACTGTTACTATCCATCCAATGCTTTTGTAATTATTTTTCAGCACGAACCACTGCCGCCTGTAAATTCCACGCCGAGACGTTTTGTTGAACCGAGCCTAGTGGGGTGAAACCAGGTTCCAGGAGGAATCAGGAATCCAGGAGGTGTGTACAATACAATACAAAAATACTTTATTGTACACCAGTTACAGTTTTTTATAAAAGACATCGCATGATACAAGTACAATGGGCGGCCTTATCGCTTAGAAACGATCTCTTCCAGGCAACCTTATGTATTGCACGGACACTGAAACATTTAGGTATTTTATTATTTATTTTGATTTTTACAATCTTAGGAAAACTTACACGTAGATAAAGATTGGATACAAAGAATATTTAACTGAATGCCAATTAGAAGTTTCCACATACATATAAGTGCGTCGTACCCGTTATGTTATGATATGACCTACGGAGCTGAGACGTGGACACTTACGATAGGGCTGGTCCACCAGTTCAAAGTCGCTCAGCGAGCTATGGAAAGAGCTATGCTCGGAGTTTCTCTGAAGGATAGGATTCGCAACGAATACATCC
The DNA here is from genome assembly GCA_943735965.1 of Eupithecia abbreviata. Taxonomy (NCBI): domain Eukaryota; kingdom Metazoa; phylum Arthropoda; class Insecta; order Lepidoptera; family Geometridae; genus Eupithecia; species Eupithecia abbreviata. Next base: position 10,779,934 of record OX030976.1, read on the forward strand.
GACAGAGAACCAAAGTTATCGACATAGCTCTGAGAATTAGCAAGCTGAAGTGGCAGTGGGCCGGCGATATCTCGCGAAGAACCGACGGCCGCTGGGGCAAACGTGATCTTGAGTGGAGACCACGACTCTGTAAACGTAGTGTAGGACGCCCTCCGACCAGGTGGGATGACGACCTACAGGTAGATGCTGGATGAGTCAAGCTGAAGACAGGGCGCTATGGCGCTCATTGGGGGAGGCCTATGTCCAGCAGTGGACTAATATAGGCTGATGATGATGATGACATACATATAATAGACAAAGCTCCGACCTAAAAAGATTCACAGAAAGTAGATGATCAATATTTTTTTAGTTAGAAAGATAAATGTTGGACACAAAAAAAGATTCATAATGAAAACTGACTTAACCGCTCGTATGGTTCTTGACTCTGGAGGCACAAGTGTGCTTGGTTAGACCTTTAAAGGAGCCTCCACAGCTGCAGTTGATTATGAAGTTTGAGTCATACTAGCTTTGGCAGATATCGATACTAGCTTTGGCAGATATCGATACTAGCTTTGGCAGATATCGATACTAGCTTTGGCAGATATCGATACTAGCTTTGGCAGATATCGATACTAGCTTTGGCAGATATCGATACTAGCTTTGGCAGATATCGATACTAGCTTTGGCAGATATCTATACTAGCTTTGGCAGATATCGATACTAGCTTTGGCAGATATCTATACTAGCTTTGGCAGATATCAGCTAGCAAAGTTGCGTAGAGGCTTTGGCTCGTCATACTCCTATAAAATTCAGGTGAACTTTTCTCATAGTACAATATAAAAATAGACTTTTATAACAATTTTTGGAGCAAATTCAGAAAATTCGCAAGCCGATAACTGCCAATGCCACTATGACCCATTTCACAATCTGTGATCATTTCTACCTGTGTTGGAGGCATACGCTGACAAACTTTCAGTTTTTACGAAATCACGAAGATTTATGGCGGTCGCAGGGCATCGGCTAGTTTATAATATTTATTTAGCGTATTTGTATAGTGCGGTGCTGAGTAGATTTAAAAAATAACATTTTTGTTTCAGATATCCGCAACGGGCTGCAATGTTAAGTTTTTGTTTAGTTTTTAACGTTACGTATTTTTTATTTATCAAGGCACCCGCACCGCTGCGATTCTTCTGTATTTCATTCCTTAATAAGTTTGTAAGCATTACCTAAAATTGGATTTACACAAAAAGCCAATGTTCACTCCTTCAAATTGATTTTGTGTAAACAGATACCTACATAATATGTAAATATACACTTTGTTCTATCTCTCGGGTGTACTTCCGAAAAGCACATACCGCCGATCGATCTGAAATTTGGTATACTAACGTATTTTGACCTTGTACCGGTATTAACAAGTAATGGTTCTAAAAAAGTATCGGTAAAATTTATATCGATACCAATGATGGTATCGGTACCACGTCAAGGTCGGACGAACCGGTTCTTGAAAATACCGGTATTCTAAGCCCTGGCTTAATTTAAATATGTAATACAGGGTGTTAGTTAGGTACGCTCCATAAGTTAGTGCCAAGGTGAAGCTGAGATATGATTTGTTAAAGTTTTTTTGAAAGTCAACCAAAATTAACCTTATACGTGTAATGTAAGCACACACTGTAAAATATCACGTGTTATTTTTTGCACTATTACGTAACCGGCCCCCTGATTATGTAACTGCGACCGGTTTGCGACAGGCGAAAATTAAGCAATCAGTGCTGTCAAAAGCCAATTTTGTATTAGATGACACCAGGTACTACGTCACCCACACTAGGTTTCCCTCTGCCGGACAATCGGTGAACTAAAAATTGCTTGCAAAAATTTCGGTCGCGGTCGCGTCGCTGTTGCTGTTGCTTTTACATAATCAGCCTGCGGGATATTGGTGCACAATTTGCCAGTATTAAATTAGATTTGAATTAACAAACAAAATTTCAACCAAAGCAAACTACATAATTATGTACAACTAACTATTATTATTAAGGAATTTTATTATTGGTATTCGTATTAGTACAGGCTTAGCCTAACTGTATGGTAGGTACGTTAATATTTGTGATACAACAAAAAATAAGACATTAAAACGTGGAAGTACCTTCCTACCCTTTCGGTACATGAGTCCTAATTACTTTTATTCACAATTCCCAAAATTCCCACTTTCTTGATTTTACGTACTTTTTAAAACATTCATGAATTTAAACTCACACTTCATATAATATCGACTTCCCAAAATTCCCACTTTTTTAGATTTCTTATGCACGAGTATGTAGGTAGGTAATCCTCTTTACTATAATAACTGGCCACTTGAAATATCATAGATAAAGAACATTTGAGTGTTATATTGTTAAAAACTTGCTAGTCGGAGATCGAGAAGCCGAGCTAGTGGTAGAATTAGCTAGAGCTAACTCTACCTCTAGCTCGGCTGAAGTACCAGGATACCATAACTATGACAGAAGTTTCATCTAGTCTAAATATTTCGTTAAAATACTTATGAAATACTGTGTTAGTAAGCACCACCTGACGAACGTAGGACTCTGCGACGATTATTACGGGTTTTGACCAACTTTGGATTTGATGAATGCATTTCATTGCAATATTTGCTTGTCCATCCTCCCATCTTAGAAAGAAACCACTCTGGTATCTTATGCTATCCTGGTACTTTCGAAATCCACACAATGTTCATAGGGAGGGTTGTTTATTCTCGTTTTAATGTAATGAGTAAAATAGTTGGTTTAAAAAGTGGAAATTTTGGGAAATGATAATTATAGGCAGTAGTGATTGTAGATAATGGGCAACATATGAGTAGGTATTTTGGTAAGTGGGAAATTTGAATAAAATTAATTAGGACTCATGTACCGAAAGGCTTCCTACTCCTTACAAAGCACTATAGGTATTTATTTCATTGATTGATCACAATTATCATACATAACAGTATCTATAATTTAAATATATTGTTTGTTAAATATATATCTACCATAATCATCAATCTATAATATTTATTAACTGTGATGATGATGATGATTTAAATTATAGTGTCATTTTTTGCTGTTGTAAATACTAGATACCTTGGATAAGTTGATTCAATAGCCTGTTAAAAGTTTAAGTTGCCTTATGCTTACCTACTAAAATTATGAAAATAAATTAACCCTTTTAAGGTACCTAACTTTGGGTAGGTTAGGTAGGTAAAGGGGTTAATTTATTTTCTCAACCACTACTATTAAGTTCTTGCTGTTAATTATAATGTCCCTATCAATAGGATCGCTCATTTGTAAACCTAGCTGTAAGTTTCTCCAAAATTTTGTAAATAAATAGCATGATAAAAATCCCAAAACCCACAAAATACCATTACATAAAATCTTAGTTTAGGTGCAAAGAATCAATAAAAAATGTCCAAAACAAATTTTAATTTAATTACTCTTACCTAACATTTAACTTAACAATTTGGTTAACCAATATCCACTGCGGTAAAAAAAATCGCGGCTCGCTCCGCTCGCCGATAGTACTCGCGTGTTTTGGGCGTTATGTTATGTTTCATTTATTTATTGAAGTAAATTATACTAATTCCTGTGTTATTCAGATATGTAAGCTATATTATTGTGGAAGTTCATTTGTTTGAAATCCATTCAGTAGTTTTTATGTGAAAGAGTAACAAAAATCCATCCATACTTACAAACTTTGACGTTTATAATATTAGTAGGATTATTACATCAATGTGTATGTGTACCTTCCTACATTTGTAGGTCTTTAGTTTTTAGATGTATAAGACACAATATGTTTATTTGTATTCGAAATAGTAATAAACTTTAGTTGTGCCATGTAGCTGTAAGTTTGTTGAGAATTCGAGATTGAATTTATTACTATGAATAAAAATAAATATTTCATTTCTGTGTTTCATCTTACATTAAAACCCAAACCTTTAGAAAGCTTAGTCCCGACCATAAAACCTGAAATAGACACTACTTTTTATTTTGTTTTAATGTGTAACATTATATGTATAGTATAATTACTTACATAAAATGTTCAGAAGATGAGATGCTCAATAAAGTACTTGATTATTAGAAATCTATTATCATTTAACCGCCTAGCCCCTGTACAACATGTTTACTATAAAAATTGAGTAATTCAAGGTCTAATAATATGCTGACATTGTTTTTCAAACTTGATATTATTTAGTACTATAACACAAACTGCTGATCTTATGGCCAGATGATGTCGTGTTAATTGTCCAGCATTATTTATTTTTATCAAAAGGTTGTCTTAGAGTCAGCAGTTTAGCTAAGAACTGTCATCTACAAAACAGGACTGGTGTTTTCAAAATCAAACAAATACATTCACATGATGTTGTATTGACTATATAACTTAACCACTGCACTTATGATAACAGTTTGCCATGAATCTATTATTTGGAACATTAATTGAAAATCACAAAACGTTTACTTCTTTTTGGGTTTCAGCGTCAGGTATAAGATGACTGCTCCCATGACTGCATATGTTGCTTTAGCCGTCTAGAAAAAAAGGATTCAAGTTAAATATTAAAGTCAAGGAAATCATATGTGGCGTGAGTTTAACAGAAATTCGTTTCGGAAGCTAAGATTCTCCACTGTTGGGAGAGGCCATTCACAGGTCAGTCAGTTCATAACCTAAAGTATCTATAGCTGAAATGTATATATATAGACCTATTATGAACTAGCTTTCTCAATACAGTAGTACGATCAGACTTAAGGTATATTGTGATACTCACGTTAGCTCTGCCTTTGTTGGTCTGGCTGTTGAAGTATTTGGACAGTCCCTTCAACTGGGATTCATCTACACTTGAGTCTCCAGCCATTCTGAAGACAAAAAAAATATTTAGTAGGAGCAAATGACTATGGAAAGAAAGCCTATTATGTGATACATGAGCGAGAGCCGATTTATGAACGATATTTGTAAAAATAATAAAATTACCTGCAAGTAATTTACGAAGTTACGTAAATTCACAGCAAGTGGATCTTCTGTCAAAAAAATTTCCGTCTCGCTCGGTCGGTGGTGTACCGCAGCCGTGGACGGAAGGAATCACCGCAACGTGAACCCACTTTCACATTAATTGACGATTTTGTGACAAATGGAACGTTACTTCTCAGTGGTACCAAATCGGTGCCAACCTCTGATGCATTCTGGACTGCACGCACTAAACTAACTATCGCTTCGCTAAATAGGTAGGTTTATGAAGGAACAAAATTCCCATTTAATCCCATCTAAGATCATCCCATTTAAGATGGCTAAGTATAAAAATAACTGTGGATATAAACCTGTATATTGTATTTGAAAATATGTAGGTACATAAAAAAGGGTTTTAATTTTATAACGATAACACTTCATAAAATAATGTTAGTACACCTTGTTTCGCTCAAGCTCAAAGTCGTTCAACGAGCTATGGAGAGAACTATTCTCGGAGTTTCTCTACAGTCCACATCTACACGATAGAATCCGAAATACGGAAATTCGTAAAAGAACCAAAGTAACTTATCTCTGAGAATCAATCGGCTGAAGTGGTTTTAGCTTGTAAAGGTTTTCTTAGTACTGCGACGCAATGCGAAACAGAATGTGGGAAGACTTGTCTTACTCTCACTTGATAGATCGACAACATTTTAGCGCTCGCGGGGAGACGAGATGGATGAAGGTGGCTCAGAACCGCTATTCGTGGCTTCGCGTCGCGTCATTTGGAGTTGTAGCAATGGACTTATACGGGCTGATAATGTAAAACCTGGTTATTTTTTACACTCCTGCAACTTGCATTTCATTGCCTATCTACCTACATGGTACCTTACCTACCAATGTTTTATTTTATTTAATTCTATAATAGATCCTGGGTTGCTAATGCAAATTTTATTCCTTTTATGGTATCTCCAAAGGACAAACAATCCATTGGGAACAAATCAAGGCTACGGGGGGTAGCTAGCGAGTTATATAATATCGCCTCTTTTAAAATCCCGCGAAAATCAAAATAGCTCACAAATATTATGTGGTAGCAGGGACGAGACAATGGCATTATTTCGTCCATGTGTGGTAGGTAGGTAATGTAATGTATTGTATTGTATTCTTTCTTCTTCACAAGTTAGGCTGAATATAGAAGCAACAACATAGAATAACGGCTTACCATTGTAACATAAACGATTAACAATCTATTTGTGTTTTGACGGTTTTGGTGGTGCTGGTGGTGCTTTCTTTTTGAATAGCTTGCAATAAACGTAGTAAAGAGCCAACCCTGCCATTGTTACTTTTGTTGTCTGTAATTAAAACATATTTAATAATATTAAACGACCTCAGTAAAATATTTTGAGGTAAGTAGGGACGAGGAATTTCTCTGTATCAGCTTAACTAACATGCTATCTCGTTATAAAATCACGAAGCCCAGTATCCACTACCCCTTCATTCATACCAAACATTAATCGCGACGGTCACGCACGCACTGATAACCAAATATCGGGTTTTTTAACTTACGTTAGCGCGACCTCTGTTAGTTTGGCTATTGAAATATCGATGAATTCCCTTTAAACTTGGATCATCTTCGACACCATGGCCAGCCATTGCATTAAATAAAAAGGAATTTTGTAAACTAAGGACTAAAAGAAAATAAATGGTTGCTTGATGTTTTTGGTGTCAATCTTTACATTATCTTTGGTAACATATCAAGTTTCAAATGAGCAACTAGGTATACAACCTAACGTATAGCGAAATTCATTAATCTATTTCTACAAATCATAGAGAAAATAATAAAATCTCTTTGGGACAAAAGAAGGGCGCCTTGGTATGTTATCCAGTGCCATACATAGACTCAGAAAAAGAAAAAGTGTTAGTCTGGTAAGCCCGCAAAGATTAGCGTTATTATTTTCGGATTTATATACTTACCAACCTACTGTATTGTATCATCCTGAAGGTAAAATTAATAAAACAAAAACGTTTGATATAAATTTTACTTAACTTATTCAGTTTCCTTATAAACATTTAGTAGGTTCTATCACTTACCAATCTATAAACTTAAGTACTAAAAATACAAACCTGTCAAAACAGTATGGTACAATCTTTTATTGTCATGCAGACAAAATATTTACGGTAAACATGTAAATATGCAGGTAAATTACCATCTACCGATACTAAAATATTCAGTGATTATTTATTACATTGATTGTACTTTAACAATTTAATAATGACAAAATGTTTCATAGGTATTATTAATCTACTTAATTTCAATTTTATTGGATTAAAAACTGGACTAGTATTAGCGTTCCCTAACATAATTAAAATACAAGCTAGTACAAATAAAATTCTATGTTTAATGTATGTAATTTACTGAAAGGCCTCAAGACCAATTAAATAAATTTGTTACCAGCTGAGTCTCAGAAGTTCCTTTTAAGGAACTAATGAGATTGATTTTACACAAATTATTTGCACCATTATTTTTTTTAAACAAAATTTTATCACCTCTTAATTCTTTCCAAGATGTATTAAACATGAATAATATATAATCAATCAAAAATTTGGTTAGTCTTGATATAATATTAAAAAAACACAATTGTGATACTTCCGATTGAGCATTTCAAAAGTCGAAATTACTAATCATATCATTATACCTTAAGAAATCATTCTACTATAAAAATTCATCACAGCTTAGTTAGGACCAGTATATACTGGAACTGAAATATCAGCCTGGACCTTCTCTTACTTCCACAATATAGACCAATTTTAAAAAGCTGGCGCGATCCCCTTTTATTTCCCGTATACAGAAGGCTTGGATTTGTAACATCAGTGTGGATAAAGCTGCTGTCCAAAGCGCACGAATAGGCTACGCAAGTGTGTCTAACTTCGCTTTATAAGAAAATGTATGTGAAAACGTCAACGGCAACCCACGAACACTCTACGTACGAATACATCATCTTCATGATGATAATGATGATGTGTGCTGTAGTGGAAACAACCCATGTAATCAAACAAAGGAACCCACCCAGCTAAATGACGCCGCGTGGCAGTGCACAGCGTGTGCCGCGGTGGGGCAGTGGCTTAATTGTACGAGAAACAAAAGTCTATCGTGCCAGGTTTTAAACATCTATATACCTATACCACTCTGGGGTGATCTCTTTGGTCAGAGCGAGACAGGCTTTCTTTAGTCCTCTAACCAGCCTTATAGTTTAGTTTAATTAAAATCTACATATTTAATATGTCCTCTTCCCAATCTTCCTTCTCTCTTTCCGAGACGGAGACTGAGGGGCGAGTGATCTGTTTGAGCTCTTCGTGTGTCCGAGGAGGGATAGGGTTGTCACTGAGGTCAACATACTCCAGCGCCCGTGATCGCGCCATTCGGTCAACATCCACTTCTGGAAAATTAAATTAGTTGATGAGTAAATACATTCTGGTGCAATAATCATACATAAAATCGCATTATTAAACATTCGATTTAGATAAACAAACAAATGTATTGGACACATAAGTGATATTATGAATGTCACCACACAAAAAATTTAGGTGAACGGTAAAATAATCTTATTTGATGATAATTTATGGAATAAAATTTGACTTGTCCAAGTGCTTTTGTAAGCCAAGAAATAAAACATTTTGAATTTGAACACCAGATTGTTAATGGAATTCTTACTTATATCTCTCAAAACAATATTTCTCTGACCTATTACTACTCTCACGAGTTGTGAAATCATTTCTTTTAGAAGTTGCGATCTAGAAATGTTACTTATCATCAAAATTCACACATTGATTTAGAATCAACAACATGTAAATCTTGTTGAATTACCTTACAAAAGAATGCAAAGTCAAGTACCAATAATTTGATTGTGGTGTGCTAGGAGTGTGTGTAGCGCTGGGCACTGGAATGCGATGTGAGGGAGCGCTACAAATGTGTTGTGTGAGATGTCCAATCGCTCGAGGCAAGCCAATGTGCATAGCTCATCAGGCAGCTTCGCCATTTGGTTATTTGATAGGTTTAAATCTGCAAAGAGTCTCAGCTTTATAAAAATAACAATAATAGTATTAAATGGCAAATTTAAAATTAAGAAACTAGATTAGTTTCAGGATTGATGCATACAAATCAGAAGATTTATGTGGATTAATGACAAAATTTTCAGTATTTATTAAAGATACTAATGCAAGTCGAATTTTGCTAGAACCAATGTTACCTAGTTGCTAAGTTAATCTGTGCTAGAACCTTACCTGTAATTAAACTAAACTTGACTGCAAACTTAGGTGGTATTTTGGTAATGACATTCCCGCTGAGATCACAAGTCTTGAGCTCTGTGTGTCGCATGAGGTGGTAAACTGCATCTGGTACTTGCATTAGCTGACATTCTGACAGATCTGAAATAGAAAGAAATATTATGGTAGGTAAAAAGTAAAATGGTAGAATGTTTACACAATTTGCTTAGTTATTGGGAGCTTGCACAATGTTGAATAAACATGACGTAATTTTCTGTTCTACTTTTATTATAAGCGACGTACCAAGAGCCTGAGACTCCTGAGCTTCCTCACACCGCAAAATCACCCTTGTTACAGCCAGAGCCATGTTTTATTTCACAATATTTCAAGAAGAACGTAGAGTACGTAGAACGCTATTTCTCTTGCGGCTAAGTCCTGCTGCTCCGTTCATACAGTGTGCGTGCTCGCTCGCAAATACTATTTATAAAACAGAGTTTAGGTAGAGTACGCAAATAGAACTAGGAACTTGTTTATTAGATTTCTCGTTAGATTCATATTTTTTACGTTCTCGTAATCCAATGTCGTAAGGTTCTGTATTGCATCTATGTGGGTGGGTAAACGGGTACCTATCTTTATTTAGTTTTTGTCAGTCTTTTCTGAATTTTGTTTAGTGTTTTGTGCCTTAGCATTATATTTATATTATGTATATATGATGTATATTAATATTTCAACTCGGCTTTTCAATTCATTTCCATGGGCCATGGTTTTCCCCATCTTTTTTTTTTTTTTTGGTTTATTCATTCATATTGACATTGACAGAAAGTTTTTCTGACTACTAAAATATGTAGGTATGTGGTATGTGTTATATGTGCCTATTTTTCCTTATTTCACATGCATGTTACCTTTATAATTTTTACTTCCTCAGAAGATAGCAAGGAAGTAGGTACCTAACTTACCTACAATATGGTAAACGTAGAAAGATTTGAAAATGAAAATGAAAGCTTACAAATAAGCACTAAGACAGGTCATATTTTATACTATTCATTATTATCAATTAAATTATTTTATAGTTCACTTCAATTTTTTGTCCACGAGTGGAAGAAGTGAGAAGAAACCAAACCACTAGTATGTTCATAACTTATCTGGCTAGTTATTTATTACGTGTTATTTCAACTTTATAAAAAAAATTAAAAAATTGCAGGTACAACAAAGTGGCTTTTAGCCCCCAAACTGTCCCATGTACTGTTTACATACAACTAGCTATAAGTTGAGACTATAGAAAGACACCTACACATTTTCGCTCTAGGAATAAAACAATGTTTTGTTGTATTGTAAGCAGTTGCGTGGTGGAATGGAGCCGACGACGACAATTCTTCCGCGTGTTAGCACAATGTGTCTTCCGGGTGGATAGATTGGATTCGTTAGGTTGGTGATTTGTGTGAAGATTACGATATGTGTGGCTGATTTACCTAGAAAAAAAATGTTTATTCTTCGCCCGACCTAAGTAGTTCTACTCATCATCTTGGTACAAAAAGTAAACGGTATCTAGTGCCCCCTTATGTCTTTTGACGTTGCTAATTGCCCTTAATTTAGGTATGCCTTTTTTTACATAAATCTGTGCAAAACACTTGTTTTTTGCGTTTGCTCCACATTTTTATGTGACGTTAGTACCTACCTAAGGTGTTTAGGGACTACCTAGGTAGAAGGCGGGTGAAACACCAAACCACACTACCTTCTAGGTATCTGTTTCCCAAGCTACCTAAGTAACTATGGTGATGTCGTGCTTATTTTTCTATTAATAATAATGTAAATCCTTTTATTGGCTGTCATTGATATTTATAAGATAAGTTTATTTATTTTTAAGAGCTGTGTAGGTATACCAAGGTACTGGATGCTGGTTGCACTTGTCCAGCCATGGACATCCGTCAGGTACACGGATGATGTCCACAGTTGAACCGGAGACTGGAGTTGAATGGGATAACATTACCATATTATTTAAGTATATACCATACCATACCATATTCCCACTTAAAAGAGTCCTGGAAGGTCGAAAGGAAATAAAGCACCTTGATGCTTGAAAAAAGTGGTTTAAAATATTATCGCCTAGTTGTCAACCCTGGGCTAACAGAAGTGGGCTGATTTACCATGGATAGCCTAAAAATTTTTTTTTGGCAAATAAAAAAAATCTTAATTGACACCAATAATAATTACGACAGCAATCGACCGTGAATCACACCGTTGTTGCTGTGTGAATGTGTAAATGCTTCCAAAGGCCGTAGACAGTGGCCTCGGTCGTTGCACAATTTCTACACGATATCTTCATTTACGAAAGTAGAGTGTAACAAACGCTCATTCAACTCTACCTTGTTGACGTTGCGAAAATGGCTTACCTAGTTTATCAGATACGTATCTAGAGTTAGTTCACTCGCTCGCGTAGGTAAGATATGCGAGCGACTGAAATCTGTTTTAGGTAACTAGGTAAGTACCTATTTATGTTTCGATTTTAACTCATTTAAAAAATAGAGTTCTTCAACACTCCAGCTCTTAATATGTTCTGTTGCTGTGCTGTTTTAAAGAAAAATAAACGAAAATAACGTTTGTCTATCTCGGACTATAACGATCGATATCGCCAAAAAAATTTGGCAGGAGCTAAAATATATCCGCCCCTTAAAAGGAAGGTGTTCATTTTTAGTGTTTTCAATTTATTTTAGTTAAGTAAATTTTGGCGACATCTGAATTGACACCGTTACCTATCTGATAAAGTCATGTCTTAAAATACACCATTAATTGTTGAATTTGCTTAACAAGTTTTGCAATTGAAAACACAAAAACTGTTAATGCATTTTCTTTATGGATTGTCTATCTGTAATTATTAGGTCATTCACCATCATTGTGAATGCATGCAGCTGTTTCAAAGTTTTTTAACACCTAATAACTATTCAATAGAATTTCGCGTATTTACCTAATTTCCCGACGGACGTTTAAACAGTTTTACACAGTGTCGTGGTCACAGGATGACTGGAGCCTACCTACTGGTAGAGTCATCGCGTGAATAGGTAGGTTATTTTAATGTAGCTGTGTCTTAACCAAATTATTATCTAAGCCTCACATCAAGCGATTAGACGCGAAATAAAGTGGAATATGACATCTACCTACCCAATTAAGGGAAAGCGATTATAAAAGCACAAAAACAACATCTACTTTAGTGGCAGCAACCGTTGAGCAACCATGACTAAATAATCCGACAAAAACTTAACTGGAGCCGCTTACGTGGAAAACGTAATACGGAAACCGGAAAATGAGTCTAATGATATGTCTGTCACAGTTTCAAGTTACGAATATTACCTACCTATGCCTGATTAACTAATCGGCCTTGTATAATATTAGGTATGCCTATGGCGTGTTGTCCTTGAAACATTAATCTTAGTAAAAATTTTACTTTCATCTTAGCCTGGAAAGCATTGAATGACGTTGTATGTATGACTGTGCTTTAATGATTGACAGCAGAAATAAATTAGCAGAAATAAATCAACGGAACTTCAAATAAACGCGGAGATACATGAATCAATCGTGAAGTATAAACGCTTCTGATGATGATGATGATGATGAAGATGGTTAGATATCTACAAGAACTTCTTTCACGCAATCTCTTTAAACAGCTCAACCTTGATACCATTTTGACAATTTCATGAATTGATTTTCTTCAAATTGACGATTGACGGTGATTTGACCCACATTCTATTTTTATCTCTAGTTCATAACTGCTATAAAAAAATTGTACCTTCATCGCATCGGCTTAGTTTAGTATAGGCTATAGGTATACCTGTAAGCTTAATCTGTGGTAGGTAGGTACCTCTACGTCTGCCTAGTTAGTTAAATAATAGATAACTTAGTTGCTCAATTAATTGACAATGTTTGGAATGTAAGGACATTCAAAACAAAAGGTACTATATTGAATCGGGGAGCGGATCCAGACTTTACTAGAAATTTACTTAAACTTTTAATAGAAAAAAGTTCATTCAAAATTCGTGACCTCGCCGCCCCGCCGTCGTCGCCGTCGTGCGAAACGATTCGTGGCGAATTCGCCCTTTCTGGACAAGATCTTACCTTACCAAGTACGTAGTCTCAAAATTAGACTGCTATCTGGTAGGTGATTCCCTAAGGTACCTCTATTGATTTCTCTAACACAATCGATGAGAAAAGACAACCTTATTTCAAGATTATCATTTATCGCCGATAAAATGATTGACTTTCATTAGGTTGCGATTGTTCCGATTCAGCAATCAACAGCGCAATGTGATGGTCTTATCTGATATGATAAGGCAATTACACAAACAATGAGTCCTTTTACCCAGGTCTGAACAGTCAACTTCTTAAATTTTGTATGGAGGTAGATACTTTTGTACTGAAAGAATCGATAACGTAATTAATAGAGGGTAATTTTAATTTGGGGTAGGCAATTGCCAAACTGTTAATTTTCAATTAAGTATGTTATTTATCTGCTTTAAAATTTTGGTAGTCTGGAGTAGACGCTCTTAGATACTCGTATTTCTAGCATCAGTCGCGAATTTGGAATAGGATTACCTACGAATCTAGGTTTCTAGGATGCTCACCATCTTATCTCATCCTTTGTGTAGCCTATTTAGTAGTAATGTAGCGAATAATTTGATTAGTGTCTATGATACGATACATACTTATAAAGAATAGGTAGCGTAGGTATCTAATAGGTAAGTGAAATTAGTAGCACGCGCTAGAATTCTAATTTGTGATGATAAATTGATAAGTAAGCCCCGATTTCTTTGATTTTTTGTTATAGTACCTATATATCTAGTTGTTACGTGCAGCTAATCGAAACAAAGACGTAATGTCGCAAACGGGTAGGTAAATTGTTATAGTAGAGCAAAGCACCAACTAGGAGAAGTTTTATTTATTTACGCGATGTGTTTGTGATGATGAAAAATGAATCTTATAAATAAGCTGAGGCCTATATCCACCAGTAGACTAACATAGGCCGATGATGATAAATAAGCTCGAAAGTTCTTACCTAACTGGCTGCTCTCCTGCGCTTCCTCGCATCTTCCGACCACCCTAATGATGGCTCTCCCCGCAAGCCGTGCGCAGATCAACATCGGCGCCGCCCTGGGGTCGCCCTCCTCCGCCTCGGGCATCCTCGCTCCATCGCAATCTGCTGGGGGCCTCATCACTGCACTTATCACTTCACTGATCAATCCAAAATCTCCAGAACAAGTTTCAAGATCCAAGGAACAATAGTCCTTCACCAGCTGAATTAAGAACTTCTTTTTTCATCTACAGCCGCTCCGAAACGCGTTGCGCCTAGGTGCACGGCAGCACTCTGCAAAATTCGAGCTCCGCGTTTGCAACCTGCCTTTATATCGTTGCCAAAACAAAGAAGCGTGGTGCGCAAGTGGGAAGGCAACAATAACAAACCCTCTCGCTCGCACTGTCTGCTGCGCAGTTCAGGAAACACGCGGATGCGGAAAATGTACAGTCAGCCGTGTGGTGCGTGTAAGGAGGTACATACAGTAACTGCTGCACTTTCCATGAGAATGTAGAGTCCTACTGGTAGAGTAGACTCTAGCTCATCTATTATATATTTAATAGATATAATCATTATCATCATAAGCCTCGTTGCCTCTCCCAAACGACGACGTCACAAATAACGGTTCGAACGGTAAAAGTATAAGTAATAATGTCAAAAGTTATCCTACAACCAAGAAAAGTTACCTATCAAACTGTTGTCATTTGTTTTCCCGATCATTACAATCGGTAGTTTAAAATGAAGAGCGAATCGTAGAAGATTCAGGGTTACAAACAAAGTCGTCGAACTCTATCGAATACTCTCCCACATGCGACGAGCCGGCCTCTTTCCGCTCCATGGTGCACAATCTACAATTTCGTTTTCAGGATGCATTGTGATATGTGCCTTTTCAATGTGCATTGTGTTCGCTTAAAACGATATCGGATCTTTGTTTCGTTAAACGTATGGGTAAGCACGCTCGATGAGCAGTGTGAAAGGAAGTCCTTGTTTTTGCTGTCTACTTTAGTCTACTAATCGTTCCTTTGTTTAGGTAGGTAAGTATTTTTAAAATTGATGATGAAGCCGCCTAGTCGAATTTTGCTATTAGGTAAGTATATTATAGTTTTGTAGTTTTAGAAGTATTTTAGGTTACTACCGGCCGGTCTCAAAGGAGAATAGCCATTTACGCTGGACATACCTACTTACGCACCTTATAGGTACCTACCTAGTTAGGTACTTAGTGCACAAACTGTGTTCAAGAATATTTTTCTACATTACCTACAAAGATGTAGGTAGAAGTCCCATTGAAAAACATAAACAGATCAACCTATTTACTTGTGTTCTGAAAAATAGATTTCATGGAAAGTTTTCATGATTCAAAATAAAAACATTTGAAATAAACACAGCGCAGATAGAAATAATGGCAATGAACGGCCTTGACTAGTAATTAGACCAGCTCCACTAGAAAGTTGCATATGGGTAGAGCAGTTAGCGAAGAGTCCTTTATTTTTGAAATATTTTTTTTGGTTCCCTAATTTTTAGGCTAGAAGGAACATATTAGGTACCTACTTACCTACGTTATACACGCCACTTTTGACCGAAGGGCCCTGAGTTACAGTTTTTCAGTTTAATTTTTAAAATATTCCTTTTTTATCTGTTTGGAACATTATAACCTTAAGCCAGTTTTGATCACAGGGCCCTGATTTTTAGATTTTCACATTTGCAGCATTCCTTAGTTCCCCTGTTGGGCATGTAGGTACATCACACTGTAAGACTTGTACAATTTTACTTTGTTCCTGGTAAAAGGTTTTGTATCTTCTATAGTCAAAGCATCGGGTCAAAGTCTAAAATATCTAACGTATATTTAACGCGCCTGAATTTTGGCCAAACAGAGGCGCAGATTTTCATCAGCCAACAACCTTGAACATCTGCCAAACTGTATTCCTGACTTTCATACATCGTTAACATTTACCAATTTGTTTATTCTAAGAAATAAATAGAGCGAATTTTCCATGTGTTTTCATTTCGATACAAACATTAAACACGTATTTGCCTACTAAGGTGATTTTATAAACTAAGATAATTAAAAAAACATTTCCTACAGGAAGCGCCATGATCCTAAACAAAACACTATCATTTTGATTCATAGCGAAAAGTTCCCAGATTTTTTTAATTATCCGTTCTTCCGTAATATGTAAAGTAAAATATGTTTAACAACACAGCCAAATATCACTCTCTCGCGTCCAAATTCTAATTCGATGACCTCGTCTGCGTGTTTCCTTCTCGCTTGACCCGGTTTCGGAGCATCTGCGTATATTTTATTGAGAGATTTATAGCATTAACGATTCGCTGGCGGAAAATTTCTGCTTCACCTACTTGTGTACGAAAAACATTGGGTTTTTTGGTGTAAAAACGTAGTTGGGTCAGTTTGTCCGCGAAGTAGGGTAATGATACCGTCAATATCGTCCAAAGTCACTCTTGATGCGAAGTTAATAGCTATCTTTAGGTAGATAAGAGCAAAGCTTTCAATGCTCTTCTCATGACGCAAATATAAATGGATTGGGATCACAACAGGATGCTTTTAAGCTCCGGGAAATGTTGCGCAATCCGGTCAGTGCACTGATCCAATTCTAAATTGTACGCAATACGAAATAAGATTTCAAGCATACGTATAAGATATTTCAGAGCTATCAGGGCGTGTACTAGGTAGGTAAAACCTTTTTATATTAAGGCAGGTAAATCTCCTTAGTTGCCAAATTCCTGCTAAGTAGTATATAATTTGTAAATAATTAACCGTCGTCGTCTCAATAAGTACCAAGTTACCAACAAATGGCCAGTAGTTTTGTACATAATATAGGTTTGAATAGTCTTTCTTCCAAAACATCGATACATCGTTTTGCGAGTAAAAAGGAGCCCACAAGCGGACGCAAAACATGACGCACCAAATTTTCCTCGCGTCCGCTGACACTTCGCAGAAGTTTTTTCAGCGAAAGCTGAGGTCGATCCTTTGTGCTATTTCAGGAAAACCTGGACTCAAGCCAACCAAACTTCGCAGTTCAGCACGAGGAAGGTTCTTTGATCTGTGGACTTGCTCCAGCAAAATGAATCTAAAAGTTTCATCACAAGGTTGATAATAAAGTTTGCGTTCTAAATGTTGTTGCTGTTTCGTATCCTGAAAACGCATTTTCTTTGTTTATAGACAAAATCTAGATGGGAGTATTGCCACTGCGAATAACAACATCTGTCGTTTATTGATATGATTTCTGCGTACGTTCATAACTTTGGTGTTGTTTTACGTTTTCAAGCCAAAGTGTAATTTTGTTGACTTGAGGATGTAATTGAATGTCATTTCCGACTTATAACCCCATCCACCGTAGTAGGTACCTATTTCTTATTATTCATCCTTTCTGTATAAAATTGTTGATTTCTATAAAATTTATTTAGTTTTTAGCGAGCGAAGCAAGCCGTAAGATACAGTTGATCCTTACTTGGGTACTATGGGTACCAATTTGAATCAAAATGAGTTAAGTTTATTTATTGTATAGACACGTGTGGGTCGATCGGCCCTTACGCGAGTTCACCGGCAGGGCGTGCTGCCGTTGTGCTACAGGTCCTACGAAAACACCGCGTACGTCACTGGCATGACATTGCTGTGAGAGTTCTTCTAATGACGAGAGTTATTCTCCTTCCACACATTGCAGTCTAGTGCAGTGGACTAGACCAACCATGGTCTCTGGATCACAGACTGGGTCTACTATATCTTTTACATATAAGGCCCTTGTCCGTTGCTTGGGGCTTTAATCGGACAGACCGACTCTTTTACACGCCGCTTGATCATAAGGTCCTTACGAGCCTCATCCACTCTTAAGGAAATCATCATCATCATAATCGTAAGCCTTTAGTAGTCCACTGCTGGCCTCCCCTAATGAGCGCCATAGCGCCCTGTCTTCAGCTTGCCGCATCCAGCATCTGCCTACAGTCCTTCGCAGGTCGTCATCTCACCTGGCCGGAGGGCGTACTACACTACGTTTTTCGAATCGCGATCTCCACTCAAGAACACATTTACCCCAGCGGTTGTCGGTTCTTCGCGAGATATGGCCGGCCCACTGCCACTTCAGCTTGCTAATTCTTAGAGCTATATCAATAACTTTGGTTCTTTGTGATGGTCAGGAATCGAGATTCATTCTACAGGATAATGAAAACACAATGTCAATGAACAACATCGTATATTATCATGAGGTGGGGGTGTCTCCTTTCTGCGCGAGCTGTGCGGCGGCGCAGCAGTGCAGCATGAGCGCCGTGAGTGCGCAGGCGCGGCTCTCGCCCTCGCCGGTCGCGTCTTCCGCTGAGAGCTCCTCGCGGACCGCTTGCAGCTGGAAAGAGGACTTGCTTCACTAATTTATTTACAACTGTACTTCTGTCGAGTAGCTAATCTGTCAAATCCAAGAATCTGCCCAATTCACGATCTGTCGTGTAGCGAATCTGCCTAATTACGAATTTGTCCAATCTAAAATCTGTCCTACACCGAACAAAGGAACTATTACTACTCAGAGCCAGAAAAATATAACCTTAGGTACATTTAAAAAAAGTTGGTTCATTAATCAATTACATAAACTCGGCTCAGCCGTCGTCATCTGTATGGCTGAGTCGAGTTTTTTTACCGAATAAAAACAAGAATGAACAATTAGGTAAAAAAAAAAATTGCCCAAGATATTAGCCAAAATACTTCTTATCCTAGTAGATACTACTGGGTAAGGATAAGAAGTCTACGAAAGCGTAATGCTAAAGCGATATCCATCAAATTCTTGACGGATAACGCGTGAGCATGTCCACTTCATACTAAAGGACTGAAATACTTCAAAATCAGATATTCGTTTAGAAATATTAGTGCTTTTATGCCTGTGGAGTACCTTTTTAGACTGAGTGCATAGCACACCTAACGCTAACGGTCTAATTAGTTGCAAAAGAAAAGCTACAATAAGTGGAAACAGCGACTCGCTTCGCTTTCTAGCATCAAACAGTTTTACGCTTTGGGATATCGTATCGCCAGTATAACTCTTTTACTTTCTTTTATTCCAACGCACCGCAGAAAACTCTTCGTTTTGCGTTTCGCAGCGGAAATGCAAGAGAAATTAGAGGCACGTGAAATGCGCCGTTACATCAACATGCGTCTACGGGCGCTATTTGCTGGGCTGGTGCCAATAATTTACCCACTTATTTATTTGTACGGAAGTGCGTTTATAGAGTCGAATTAGGTTCGCAAGTTAATAAATCACGGGGGAAAGAGTGAATGTAATGCTTTTTTGGGAATTCCGAGACCTCTCTATAATTATTAAGTTCTGAGCCAACTCTCAAGAAGTTTATCAAAACTAAAGTGAAGGACATATTTCTACAAAATACCTACAACTGAAGACAGGTGAAGGAGTACCATTGAGTATTTTTTGTGTGTTGAGAAGAGAAGATGATATTCAACATTTCCTGGGTAATTGATGATGTCGTCCGTCCATCGAACTAGTGGTCTGCCTCGCCTAGTAGCGTTAAGAACCAGCACCGCTACACCTAAATTGCTAAATTGGCGCACGTATACCAAATACAGCTTCCTTTAGTTAGTTGCAAAACTTGCAACTCCATAAACCTCCACTACTTAGGTACATACGGCGGCCGTAGCACAGGCTACAAGGAAGCGGAGACGGTAACAATGCCTTCAGCAGAAAAAATACGTCACTTTGTCATCGAACGCGTAAATTATTTGAAATTAGTTCCTTCAACTTTAATAAATCTAGGTATGCAATGTAGGACGATGTCTATATTGTCTATTCTACCCTGGCGAAGTATTGCCCTATGCTTGGCCAAGCCAATCTATCTAGATAGATATGTACTTACCTAGATTTATTTTTTGTTACAAATTTGTTTACTAATAGATCAGTGATCTCAGAGTTAACTATTGATAGCTATCTAGACATAAAATTAATGATAGCATCAGAAATGATTCTTTGTTAATTGCAACTCTGTCTGGTTGGAAACTTTTGTGCTAGTAGTGTCAAAGAATGGAAAATAATTGTAAAATCAATGAGTTATGAAATTATGAAGATTGTTTGATATATTCACCAGAGCCTAGTTCGATATCTAGCAGGGTGTAGGTAGGTGCAGGTTAGGTCTCCTTGGGAGACGAGATTTTGGAGTCCCCCTTACATCCCCATCGGAAATTAGTGCGGTAGGCAGTCACGCATCCAAGCACAGTGACAGTGACTCACCATCTCGTGTATCTGCGGCAGAGTGAGCCTGGCGGCCAGGTCCGGCGCGCTGTCCCTGGCGGCGGCCAGCAGAGCGTCTGGAGGTAATGCGGACCGCAGCGCCGGCTGCAGGGCTGCGGAGACCCCGCCGCGGGCCGCCCACGCCGCGCCGCAGCCCGCGAAGGGATTCCCCACAGGCTCCAGTGATTGCTTCCTTTGTGGTATCAAACTGTTAGACTGTCGGTTTCGAACTGTTAAATGGATAGGTATTTTGGATTCCCAATGACGGGTTACTAATGCAGAGTGGAGAGGAGATTTGTGAACGTATCTAAAGGCTTGTTATCAAGTTGCATTCGATCATGACTTATTCGACGTCTATTCTATTGTTCGTTTTTACAAAAACTTTCGTTGTGGAAAACGAATTAGAGGATTGCAGTAAACTGTCTAATATTAATGCTCCAGGATCTCCTCAAGGGAGTTAGTCATATCTAAGAAGAAGAAAGGGGAGTGAAAGGCGTCAAAACGGGACCAATTAAGAACACATGACTTCGAGAAGTAATGCTATTAACTGGGATAACATAGACACCAACTATCTGGGTTTGTTCAAGCGAGAATAAGCAACAACATATATGTATCATTTATCAGAACTTCCTTCCCAAAACGGAAGAAGCTTGGTTTCGTAACAACAAAAAACGAGATCAATAGCCTAAGACATAAATTTTACAGCTAAATATAGACTTTATCGAACAAGTGTCTAATAGCCTAGAACTGTTCATCACGGGACATGCAGGGTCAGAGAGCAGTATTGCTTTATACGTGTACACTCGGGGTCAATGTATAGGAAGCTAGGCAGGTGACCTTCGGCTTATACTTTATATGGAGAAGTAATTCTATAAAGAAACCTTGCTATCATTCGTTAGTAAGACTTATGATCAGGTAGTGAAAGCCTATTTTAGCTTAGAGATATAAAAGTCATGGAAAAACTAGTTATGCCGTCAAATCATGGAGTCATACAAAATAATCTACGTAGGCTAAAGGTACACTTGGCCTCAAGATAGTTGTAAAAATAAAAGTTTTTTTGGAACTTGAAAGTTTCAGATTAGCGCTAGTTTAAATGGCTTTGTTTAATTTCTGATAGATGTCGTCGCAACAATGGGTTCTGTATATTGTAATGACGAGTTAATCGAGGGCATCTCTTAACTTCCTTTTTATGTACTTTTCGTTAGTGGGTTTTCATCTTGTTATAAGTGTTATGTAAAAATTTTAAACTTTCGGAAATAAGTTTAGCTACTGACTTGTAAATTTTCCTCGAGAGACAAAATAATTGACTTGAGACTTCTACATTCTATGAAAATGCTCTTCGATAATTGCGCGTAACAAAATATCCTCGTACATACCTGGGCGTATGACTCGGCGAAGGCGGCAGGGATCTCGAGGAGGCACAGGTCTTGGGGGCAGACAGGGAATGAGCAGAGCCAGCGCGCCGCAAGCCCGCTACTAAGGCGCTCATAGCTCCACCACCTAGGGAATTGCCTATGAATGATCCCATGTTCTCTTTAAATCTGTTTGTCTATAGTTCTATGGCTCCGGTAGTTTTGGATTGGATGGTGTGATTTGTGAGTGTCTGATGAGTCTGTGTGAGATTGTAAAGGTGCAATAACATGGAAGATCGGTAGTTTCTGGTAAGCAACATTTTATCAGGTCAGGTTAACAGTAGCACAAGAGTATGAAGGCCTATACTATACCCATCAGAGGGTGAAATCATTTTAAAATAATATAAAAAATACTAATACATAAAATAATTTACCATCTTCGCGACGAAGCAGTGATGGTAAATTTACAAATGCTACTGTCTAATTCAATCGTAGGTACCTAACATAAATACCGTTCTAATGATTGGATATTATCATTACTTTAATTGAATAATTTGAAGCGAACGGCAATATCGCTGTAATGTGAACGGCCATAGATATCAATGACCTGATTTTCTACTCTACCCAATAACATTCGCTTTCCGCCAAAGCGGAGAGCAGCTGAGGTGAGCCAATTAAACATTGATGATGATTATTGATGATAATGGCAATATAACCCATATACTTATATAGGTTATATAACCTGCATACTTATAGAATGGGATTGAGAACCGCCATGCGCCACGTCCATGCTGTCCTGCTCAGTTCGAATCCGTCCTAAGCTAAATACTTATAGAATGGAATTGAGAATGACGTTATCTATCATGTTGTCTATGAGAGATAACGTAATTCTTAATCCCAGTCTCTGATGCTATCATGAGACGGACACTGGCAAAATTGCGTCAATCCAGACGCAGAGCCATCTAGGAAGAAGTTGAAGTACGCAGACGCAGGTTACATTATCGTGATCATGTGGAGTTCACACCAGACGTGACCCATCGAAAACATTTGTGCTACGCTGTGATTTACTGAAATCCGCACAATTTGTATCGTAAAAAAAAACGTTTTCCAAGAAAGAAAAAACTTATTTATCTCAGATCTCAAGTGTGGAGCGAATCTTTTGCGCTTCGGACCTCCAAGGCACCTAGTCTGTCATTAGGATGTTCTTATTTTAGTTTGACAGAAAGCCTCTTATTTTTTAATACGTCTTTTTATTTCTAACAAATGTGATTTGAACCTAGCAACCTCTCCATATTGCATCAAAATTTCTGCATTCAATTTAGGTAAGTATTAGGTACAAGATAGTTAATTAGCACAATTAGGTAAGTATATAATTAATAGAGACAGTGCGTTTTGAAAGAGCCATCTAGGTGATCCTTGGGCGTTACCAGAGCGTTAAAGGACATGTTGGCAAACGTGGAAGGAATGGAGATGTTCTGATGAAAGTTTACTAGAAGGCCGAGAATTTCAGCAAAATAACGTTTTGATTTTTTGAAGAGATTGTATGATTGATTTCTATAGAAATAAATAATGCTGGACAATTCACACAGCATTATCTAGCCCCAAGCTAAGCAGAACTTGTGTTATGGGTTCTATAACTGATATATGTACATAATACAATTCATTACATAAAATAGATATTTTTTATTATACATAGAAAACGACCAGAACACCCGAAAAATATCTGCAGATCGTACAAACATTTGTCCCGATGCGGGAATCGAACCCGCAACCTCCTGCATCGCAGGTGGACCTTCGCCCGCGTCGTCCTTTATGATTAATATATAGTAGTAAATTTTGATATTTCGTCCAACAGCATCTAGCACCAAAGTAAGAAGGCAAATCACCAACGAAATGACTGGTTTTAATCAAACATATTTTAATGCTTTTTCTTTTATCAGTTTCAAAAAATTACTTTTAAGTAACTTTAGAAAAACTATGGCACAATGTTATCTATTATATATTTTCTGTTGTATGAAGGTCCTAGTAAAAGAAGTTACAGATTAGTACTCAAACAAATTTTATTACATTTTTATCAGTATGATAAATTACTTCCTACAAAACTATGACGCAATGTATATATATCTTATATGTACAGTAGTCTAGTAAATTAAGTTACAGATTAGCAGAGTCATTCTAAATTTCCATGTAGGAAATGAAAGCAAAATTATTATAAAGGAAATATGATATCTCGGTTTGTCTATGGTCATTATCAAACTAAATGAAATGTAGGCTGATTGCCTCAGTGCTGCCTGCTATGCGATATCCACACGCAATCATTAACGTAGCTGCAAAATATTCGTGAATTTCCTTCCTCCATTCCAAAAGTGACTTTGTTCATTGCGATTTTCTTACATTTTTTTCTGCAGATTTATGTGTTGTGGCACAATGACATTTTGAATCTTGTGCGTACTGTGTCAGAGTTGAATTTCTTTTGGCGACGTGAAGCTGTCGACAACTTGTGTGTGGAATTTTGCTAGCTCTACCGACATTATTATAGGCATATTTCTGTTACAAATACGACAATGAAAAAGTATGACCGTGTTGAATGGATCACGTTTTAAAAGCTGGCGATCTCCTTTTGTTTTTTGTATAGGCGAGGCCTGGCGCCGAATTCAACAAAATTAATCGCTTCACCATAACAATGGTATCGTCACAAAATGACATATTTTGGCATTTTACCAGATGAAAGAAACTGCAGATGAAGGGATGTGCGTGAATTCTATCTATCAATTTCTCCGTGCAAATAGCACAGCAACTACTATCTAGAGTTTCTTTCATCTTAGCAAACGTGACGATTCCGTGACGATACCATAACCATAGTAATAACAACGAGAAAGGTTACCAGAATTAGGCCCCTGGATTTGTGACGAATGCGTTATTATATAAATAATTGTAACAAAAAACAAAAGATAATCGCTCTAGCCTTTGGAAGGCTCGTACCTTTGCGGAAAATGTGGTATTGATATTTTTTAAAGGCTAGAGCGATTATCTTTTTGTTATAATGATATGGTCAAGGTAAGAAAGTGTAAAGTGGTAGAGTACAGGTAGGTAGACCTACAGGTCGATCAAGAATCAAGCATACTATATGGCGTATTAATGGATTAAAACAAGCGTATAGACAAGAATACGAAATGATCAGAGTAAGGTATATTACACGTTTCCATAGGACAACATTGGATGGTCAGACATAACAAAGGTTGACCCGGTTAGAACAATAACATAAAGGACCTATTTCACCACCACAGATGTAAAAGAACAAAAAACTATTGAGGAGCTACTAAAGGAGTCCATTTTTAAAACAATAGATTTCAATCTAAATCAATAAATTTGACATCTGTATCTATCTCATCATCAGCCTATAATCGTTGATAGTATGCTGCTGGATATAGCCCCCCCCCCCCCCTAATGAGCATAGCGCCCTGTCTTTACTTTGACGCATCCAGCATATGCCTGCAGTCGACCTGCTGTCGCAGGTCGTTATCAGGTCCCACCTGGCGCTATGGTGCTGTATGGACCAAATATCAAATTTATCGATTGTTGATTGAAATTTATTGCAAAAACCATTATTTAGGTATACAATTGCTTCTCTCGATTTTCGCAACGTATTGTGGTGAAATAGGCGGAGTTTAATAAAACTGAAAAACCTTTGTGTATCGGGAAATTCCGGATGAGTTATAAGCCGCTTTCGTCAGCATTCGTTTACGTCTGTACAAAGAAAATTCGTGAGCTGAGTGAATCTGTCTGTATAAATAAAGGGTGACTGCTAAACAAATTGCCAATGATATTTCACAGGACCCTTTTTGGCACTATATAAATAAAGGAAGCCCGAACATTTTATTTATGGACTTGATTTGGTTTATGCGAATGTACTTTTGACGGTGGGAACTAAGAATTTGCGGCATTCAGTCATTTCAGGCCTTGGTATAGTACCTATAGATGCTTTCAATAAATCACAGTAAATGGCTGACTCACAAACAAACTCTACATGAGTTTGTTTGAGAGTCTATCCGGGTTACTCATCGTTCGCAGATGTAAACCAGCCCATAATGATGAAACATATTAATAATTTATATTGCAATGTCCTTGCAGGGTGCCTGTTGGACTTCTGTTATATTATTTTAAGACCTATTTGTACACAAGTAGGCAATAAAACATCGAGTATTGAGTTTTTTGTGATATGAAATCTCTCGTAGGCCCGAAGAGCCTACATTTTTATAACGAGACAGTTAATTCAACAACTTAGCTATGTTACTTTCTCTCACAGCAAAACTTGAATAGTACTCAGAGTACTTTGTATTCTTACCTTCTTCTTGCACATCAAGAGAGTCTTTCCTCTCGTGGAGTTCATCATCTGAGTCAGGGTCCACTATGGAGTCAGCTTCAGTCATTATCAGCTCAGGCGGCGGACAGTTCAAACCCGTTGAATCTAAAAATAATGAGTTTAATTAAGATTTTAGGTAGGAGTCAAATTTAGTCTAGATCGTTGGTAGAGTAGAAGTAGGTACCATACAAAAAAGGAGACTTGAAATGAACAATGCTTTCCTACTCAAGATATGTATATGCGTGTTTCATAACCCGTTAAAGTAACTAATAATAACTCTTCAACTTCACAATACGGTTCCATTTAGTTTCCTTACAGTCCAATTAACCGATATAACCTGTAGGTATCAAATTAAGCCACACTGCAGACCGTAACATCGCACCGTATCTCAACTCAATAAAACAATACTTTATTACTGTATGCTTGCAAAAGAACTGTGCCATTTCGAGTTCGTTTGTAATTGCAACTTTATGCAATAAATCTTTGTAATATTAGACTATTGGGTAACGGTGTTGATTGGACGGTCGCAATTTTAGGGGCATAACACTCGCGTGTGTGGTGCGTGAGTGTCTAAGACGCCGCCCGCCGTGACCTCTAATACAGAACAATAGCGTATAAAGGAATCTCAAACTCTATGTTGCAATATATAGTCGTGTGGTGCCGGCTTATAATTTGCACCACCCCAACTCTACCCGCTGGTGTCGGAAAAGGCGACCAAGGAATATCCACCCAGGGGCGGGCAGCAGCGCCTCCTGCAGAACAATTAGCTACCGAACTGCGATTCCAAACCTGCATGCCTAGCGTGGAGATTTTGGGCATCACCCCCCATAAGATAAAAGCCAAAAAGGCACTAATCAGGCTTACATCCAGCAGTGGACCAATATAGGCTGTTAAGCTCAGGTGAGTTGAGGTAATATATACAATAATTGCCATGTGGTGCCAACTACCTTAAAAATGGTAACCGCCTTAACTCTTCCCTAGGGTGTCCTAAAAGTTCAGTGGGATCAAGAGACCAAGGGATATCCACCGCGGGGCGAGTAACAGCGTCCTTTATAGAACAGATCCACCACTGAACTGCGGTCCCCAACCCGCATGCCCATTTTGGGGAGGAAAAGGAATTTGATGTGATGTGAAAATAAACACCATACGACCCAAGATCGAGCTGAGATGAGAATACCAACATAACTGTAATAGGATGGCAAAAACTTCGAAAAGCCTATCCCAGCAGTAGAAACAACCAAGATGATGATGATGGAGCAAAGTTTTGTAAAAGTGAAGGTTTCAAAAGGGCTCTAACGGTAAAATTATGCCAGAGCATTGCATGGGGTAAATTACTGGTTTATTGAGCGTTACGTCTTATATTGGCGCACAATAGAGAATTGCGAAGCTAAGATGACATAATTAGTCTATTGCGTTTTTTAATACGTAATCAACCTACGTCAATTCATAGTACACGATGTTAATCAACACATAATAGAGACAAAGATAGACAGGTACACATGTGACTATTTATTTTGATGTGTTTTTATTTTTAGTCTGTATATTACGCGAACGTGTATCCTTTGTTATACACGCGTGAGTGATTCATGTATGGCTCATGAGTGCAATAAAACAGTTATATAGGAAAGGAATCTACTAATCTCGTATCAAGAAAAAACTCTAATTTATTAAAATATTATGCTTGGATAAGTTATGAGCATTCAAAATATTAAGATTTATGATTATTGCGAAGGTCACAGACCGTGTTGCACGTTAGCACATTTAGTGTCATGATATTTTGGCTCAGTCTCAAATGCCGAGAGATCGTACCAGATATTTAAGTCCTTTTGCAGTATAAAACGAATAAAAAACTCTACATATCAGATCAAAGAATTTGGAGCATTCGAAAGTGCATGACTTTGGATTCTCTCTGGTTAATAGCTTTGTTTTTCAGGATGTTATGGATTTTTTTTTTCCTGCGCACGACGACTTTGTATAAGCTATCTAACATCTGCTTTCGCTGTATTCATATGTTTTCAGTACCTAATTACAACACTTGAACTGTTGTTGGCTCTATTTGCACGTGAACCAAATAAAATACGATCATAGATGATTGTATTTTATTTGGTTGGTTAAAAAGTAATATATTATTTAAACCACCGCAACGACTAAAACATCCTTGAAACTTATTAGTTTTGGACTAGATGAGACAGTCGGTTTGCGTCTTCTACATTTTTGTAATCACTTCGCAAACAATTAATGGCTAGGTTTCTGTCAGAATCAATTGATTGAAAGAGCACAGTCTAGACACAACACAGTCGACTGCACTTGGATGAATGATGATTTAGGCACAACCCATTTCCACCGTGAGTACCTACAATGTTGTTGACTCGACTGTGTTCACAGTTTAGTCTGCCATAAACAATCCCTCGTTAGTATGATATGGTATTTACTAAAGTGTATCTTACCTGAGGCCCTATTCTGCTAAATGTATTGCTTTACTATGACAATAAGCGACATCATTTTGGATGTCATGGTTGTAAGCAACTGTAATATTAAGGTTTTTGTAACTTTGTACATAATTTTCTATAATTATGCTTGCTATAAAAAACTTTTTACTCTACAATGGTATCGTCACAGAATGACACATTTTCGTATTCTACCTTAGATGAAAGAAACTACAGACAGATGCGTGTGTCAAAACTGTCAAGAATAAAACCATTTTATCAATCTCTCCGTGCAAATAACACCACACGCAGTTACTTTGATCTAACTAAAGATTCTACGTGACGATATTGCGACGATACCTCTGTCATAGCAAAAGATATTTATTAACAGTAGTGCCCCTGTAAGTGTTGCCAACAGTATACCTTAATTGTATACCTATGGCAGTGCCACGTGCACACTCTATTACATGAGCCAAATAAGCTTCATCTGTTGTCTATTACACAATATTTGGCAGAAGATACGAGGATGAGAGCAATGCGTCTACTTTGTTTCTTTCTGATGCCTGATTGACATATTATAAATCTAAATGTCACAGTTATCAATAACTTTCTAATCATTACAAAAATACTAAGACTGGTGTGCACTACGAATGGTGTGCATCAAAAGATAATGGGACAGTTAGCCGCTTTGTCATTTTATTTTGACGTTTAATATGTAGTATGTAAACTACTACGACTACGATTAAAATGTGATTGCCCGTCAATGCACGTGTTCACCAAAAGGTGAACACCAGGGTAAGTCCAGTTCACGGCAAACCAAGCAAGTATTGCCAATAACAAAGAAATCAAGTAAAGTCCAGATAACATAGTGATAGTGTGTAGAATGTTAGTTTTTTGGTTTGTGTTTTAAGTTTAAGTTTTTTTTTTGTTATATTTCTTTGTCGCTTTGGTGTCCAACTGTAAAGGCATTGTAAATAAATAAATAAATAAATAAAATTTATTCAAAAATATCTTAGGACTAAAGAGTAACAAAAAGTACCTTATTTAAATTCTGATGGAAACAACAATGTGGGTGCCTGAACTAGGTGAAAACCTGTTTTTCAGGCTGAAAGAGTGCTAACAACAAATAAATAATCAATTTGAACTTGCTTATTATACAAAGCGACGAACATGTATACTTTATGATATTAACTTATGCTACTTACACTAAACTAAATTTAAATAATAAAGGTGTACACAAAGATTTTTAGGTCTACTTAAAAACAGTCAATAAATTTTCTGTGTCATCGTATGACATACATTGCAGCGTATCCTTAAGTTTTTTCTTACAACTATTATAATTTAAGGGATAAATATTGGCTAATACATTTAATCTATTGTATAAAAAAGGACCAAGGATACTGTAAAATTTATTTGAAAAGGTGTGTTTCCGATCTAGTTCTTTAGGGCAAACGTTATTTTTTCTCCTTTTGTTAGCGCTTTCATTGACATAAGGAAGGGCTGCGTGTTGTTTGAGCACTATATTCATTATGAATAACTGTCGAACTGACAAAACTCCACATGATTTAAACAGAAGGTTTGTAGAAAAAATAAAAGGACGGAAAGTTGATACTTTAAGTATCGCTCTTTGTGCTCTTTCGACAGTTAGTAATAATGTTTTACCCACTCCACCCCATGATGTAATGCAGTAGGTCAAAATGGATTCGCATAGGGCCCGGTAGACTTGTATAATAAGTTTTTGATCCGCAATATGGCGTAGATTTTTGAAAACAAAAATCAGTTTGCGGACTCTACTTACTAAAACTTCTATATGGGGTTTGAATGAGAGTGTTTCATCCAGCATTACGCCAAGGTATTTAATTTTATTTGTTTTATTTATGGTAGGGCAAATACATACGTAATTGTCAGCACCTACACAATAATGTGCAAACAGGTTGGGGATGATTTCGTTAGAGGGCCGTTTGCGCATCGAAAATCTTATATACTTAGTCTTATCTGCATTTAAAGTTAGTAAATTTTGCTGAAGCCATTTATTTACAATATTGAATCCATATTGCGCAAACTTGTACACTTCTTCTTCGGAGTCAGCGGAAAAAAGGAGAGCGGTGTCGTCAGCATATGAAATGATTTTTCCATGATCTAATTTTAAATTGCAAAGTTCATTGATGTAAATTAAAAATAGAGTAGGTCCCAAGACACTCCCTTGGGGGACACCAAAGTCAGTGTTTTTCTGATCACTGCTGACGACATCGCCTATCCTGACGCACTGCGTGCGTTCTTCAAGGTAGCTCGTGAAAAGTTTCAGCTGAGTGCCTCTAATACCCAGTGTTTCAAGCTTGCGCAATAGTATAGGTATAGAAACGGTGTCAAAGCATTTGGCTAGGTCTAAGAATATTCCAATTGTATGCTTACTCTGATCCAGTTCTTGTTCAAGATGGTTAGTAAGGTGATGAACTGCATCTGCAGTAGATACTTTAGCTCTGAACCCGAATTGCATATTTGATAAAATATCCTTTTCATCTAGGTACTTGACTAACCGTTTATTTATAACTTTTTCTAATATTTTGGAAAAAGCAGGAAGCAGGGATATCGGTCTGTAATTGGTGATTTGGTCTTTAGGGCCAGATTTATAGACCGGTATAACTACAGCTTTTTTGAGGCATTTGGGGAAATGCCCTTCGCTCAGGCATTTATTAAAAATATTTGTCAGCGGAGGAGTAAGAATGTGTCTGTTTAGCTTAATTATTTTGGTAGATATATTGTCCCAACCTACTGCGCATTCGTCCTTAAGACTCATTATTATACTATTTATTTCAATCTCATCAGTTTTAAGCAGAGCAAATGAGGTTAGTGTGGAATAATATTTAAATGTTGTGCAAGTAGGTAGTTGCGGCTTGACTTTATCCGCCAAGCACTTACCTACGTCAATGAAAAATTTATTTGCCATGTTAGCAGATTCAGTAGGTGTAGAGCCAACTTGCAATAAACATGAAGGTGACTCACGTTGCTTCGAGGTATGAGTTACAGTTTTAATACAATTCCAGATCTTTTTACTATTGTTCCCGGCATTTTCTAGTGTCATTTTATCGTAACTTATCTTAACTTTCTTTAAAATGTTGTTACAAAAATTTCGGTATCTCTTGTAAGATAACTGGAGAACAGAATTAGTAGGATTTGATTTTGCTTTCATATGTAACTTGTCTCTGTGTTTCATACACCGAATGAGACCAGCTGTGATCCAAGGTTTTATGTTAGAGTTCTTTTTACTCAGTCGAATATTACTTGAATTTTTAATGATTGCATTTTGAACATTTTCTACAACAAACGACATGGCAAACTGCGGATCAGCGGAATCGTAAACTGGAGCAAAGTCTATGTTACGTAAATCAGCTTCAAGTTTATTGCAGTTTACTTTAGAATAAGTACGTATGTTGTTATGTTTAGGTAATTTACAATTTAAGGTTAGTAGGACAGCATTGTGATCGGTTACGGACGAATTTATAACAAGCGAAAGTGATGGAAAGTTAGATTTCAGTATGATGTGATCCAAACAAGACCCAGCTTGATGAGTTGGAAGCGTATGCGCAGGAAGCAAGCCATGAAAGGAACATAGATTTAGGTAGTCCTGTGCACCAGGGTCGTTACTTCCTGGAAGAATGTTGATGTTAATATCCCCAATAACAATGATATTTTTGAATGATGATAGATTTTGCAAGGTGTCATTTAGTGAATCATTAAAGTTGCTTATATTTCTAAAGGAAGGGGGTCTATACAGAGCAAGTATGGCAAAATCTAAGCCAATTTTGATCAGTAGCCTGTTGCAGTCTTGAATATTCGGTTCTTCAACAGATACGTTCAGGTGGTCCCTTGCGTAAACTATTACCCCATCGTTTTGGTTGTAATTTTTGGTACTTTGGTAAATAGTATATCCAGGCATTAGTGGCACTTTGTATTGTTTACCAAGCCAGCATTCTGTTAGTACAATAATGTCACAATTGATGTTCAAGCGATTTTGGAATATAGCAAAGTTGTCGAAATTTTTAAACACACTGCGAATGTTTTGTGTAATTACGGTCAATGGATTACTAAAAGAGGAAAGATAACGCTTGCAATTTTCTACATCAGCTAATTTAGACTCTGAGATGGAAAAATTATCTAGGTCGTGGATTACACTACTTATCATTATTTTATTGAAAAAGAAAAAAGATGTATATAAGAATAGGTCTGAAAACTAATTAATTTACGGCGCTCTTAGGCGCCCCCATAATCGATAGAATTAATGTACCTCCTTTCGGCAGCAATTTTTGCCGGACAGTCGACGGAGCCGGTGGCATGTTGGTTCGGTTTCTTATAGTGTAAACAGGTTGCACATTTAGGGTCCTCGGCCTTCTTTGAACACTCAGTGACGGTATGTCCTTGGCCTCCACAGTGTCCACAGGTATGAGCGGTCTCACGACATGACTTCGCCGCATGTCCGTACTGTTGGCACTTGTAGCAGCGGGTAACAAGGGTGAAATCTCTGACTGGGCATGAAGACCAGTTTACGAATATACGGTCCTTTGTTATAAGTGCTTTTCGTACGTCAGCTGGGACCTCAATAATAAAGTTACAATGCTCTGCGTCCTTCCTGCCCGACTTGTGGCTTAAACGTATAGAGTTAAGGAACTTTTCCAGGTCACAGTTCAAAATATCGGCAAGGTTTTGGTGGTAGATACAGGAGTAAACTTCTTTATCAGGCATTGAAGTCGGCACTCCGATGACAACGACTCTCGGCTTTCGCTTAGGCGGCTCATCAATTGTAAGACCCGAGTTAGTGATCTGGACAGTGCTTTTTAATTTTTCAATATCGTCCTTGGAGTCAGTGCTGATGATAACACCACCGTTCTTGGTCTTACGAAGCCCTCTCACATGTAGCTTCATATCCTCTGGGCAGATAATTTTTTGTACGAGGGATTTGGTGTCCTCGCTGGTCTTCATTTTATCATTCGGGTAGATTGCCACCGAACTTACATTTGTGGGCTTTATATAATTGTTGGTCCCTTTTTTGACCATGTCGGCGAATGAAGTTTCTTTAGCAGATGATGTTTTTGATGACGTTTCAATCGTCCTTATTAGGTCCTTCAGCTGGTGGGATTGGGCAAGTTGGTTTTGCAGCATTTCTATAGTGCTGTAGGCCTTTACACATTTGGTTTTCAAGGACTGATAGTGGACGGCCATCTGTGAGGTTCCGTGAACCACTTTGCGGCAGAGGGCACTGACTCTTTGTTTTTGCTCAGAGTTCATTTTACTTGTTTCGGTAGTGATAGAGCACACCTCATTTAGAAATTGGTTGATTGAGGACATCCAGCCTTGTATTTCCGGAGTGGTTACTGCCTGGTACTCGACTTCTTGGGAGTCGGATTCATTAGGGCGAGGAGGGGGGGACTCAGGTACGGGCACGGTGGGGGTAGGAGGCGGCGAGCGCGCCGTCCTGGTGCTCCGGAGCCCAAAGGGACTAGACATTTTACGCTAGTTTAATGTTAGTCAGCAAAAAATATATCATTTTTAAATAGTTTATCAATAAATAAATAAACTTTATGAACAAAGAAAATTACAATTAAAGAATAGAATGCAATTAGGACCAGTATTTACAATTGATAAGGTTGAGCTAACTGCAGACGATTGCAAACAATCGGTAGGTGGCTCAACTGATCTATATCAATACCAATAGGAAGTGGCCCCAAGACGCTGTCTGCACTGCCCTGTTGCATGGTTATACAGCGGCTCCTTTTTTCTTTTGGAAGGTGCACGGGAATAGAACTAGCGAACTCATGCATCTTAGCCAACTATTTGCCCTGGCGCCACCTATACCCATGACAGTTTTCATTATTTCGCAACATAATGCCGCGGCAATTACTATTTTTAATTTTTTTTCACACCATCTTTATTTAGCAGTTTTTGAAGAACATTGTACCAAGCCCGTCATTTCCTCAAAATATTCACTGAGGTCATTCTACTTGAGGAAACGCGGCGTAACTACGCTTGTAAACAAATCTTGGCAGACGTTTCATGAACACTTTAGATTTAAGATTACTGGGTAAATGTACACTTCCTAAATTTCCTTCCTATATTTACGAAACGGCTATGTTTGTCAAAAATAACCCTGATTTATATTGTCAGCTTTCCAATGCTGTTCCTCGAAATCGACGTGATAAATACAAAGTCTGCATGCCGAACTCACGCACTGCTTTGATGCGCAAGAGTATCTTCTGCATGGCCCCTTCTATTTACAATAAACTTCCAAAATCACTGAGAGAACTACCTCTCACACTGTTTCGGAGAAAGATAAAAGCCACTTTGGAAGCTAAATGTTACTATACATTAAATGATTTCATGACTGACAAACATTTTTTAGATTTAAGCAAATGCCATCCCTAGCTTTTCATTATTTTACATTATTTATCAATTTTATTTAAATTTATTAATTATTATATTCGATTTATTTACTAAGTATGTACCAATTTAAATTAAGTGACAATTATTGTAACCAGATTTTGCACGCCACAAAGGTAGAAATACATTGTGTCTTATTTAAACATACACCACCTTTGTACCCTATTTACATGTATTTGATGCAATAAATATTTACTTTACTTTACTTTACTTTACTAAAGTTCATAAATCTTCGACCATTAATCTCTGAATTTATCTGGATTTAGATTACCTTCTCCCTCTAAAGATTTAATTAGTGTATTTATTTTTCTACTATTATATTATAGTTTCGCTCAAGTACTTTTCAGGGTCCGGCGACCCTCGCTTGCAAATATCGCTGTTCCTGTTTAACCCTTGCGCCGCGCCCCATACGTGCGCGATAGCAATATTAGCCGTTCAAAATTTGGTTTGTTCCGTAATACCAAAAATGATGACTGAAAACTTTTTGTATTCTTCACTAAGTATTGTTATTCTGTAACTAGACAATATAAGCTATGTTCCTTAATAAATATCACGTAAGATATTGATGTTTTTAATACGAACCAAATAGCATGAAAACTTGTCCATTTTCGCATAAAAATGTGCAAAATACGATTGGCTTTTCTTTAATTTTAGGTAAGTACTTTGAAAAAAAAAAACTATTTAGGAACCTAGATAAATACTATTCAAATAATACAAAATTATAGTGGAAATATGCTTGAATTGGAAATCATTTTGCTATTACGTTTGTATGAAGAATTCGTCCCTCCGGAGGCCTCTTATGGTGTATCTATTAAAGTCTAAGGGGTGTTTTCGTCTTAAATTATTTGTTTATTTATTCGTAATGTTTCATGTAAAATCTTATTTCCTAATCGAGTAAGCAGACAATATGTCATGGTAACACACGATTTGATTTTGCTGCTTTTCAAGACTCGACCTAATAATCAATAGATCCAAAAACCGAAGGGCTTCAAAGTAGTACTTGTTTGAAGGTACACTGGTAAAAACAAATGCAAGTACCTACCTACTTCCTTCACATTTATGCTACCCTAATACCAGTAATACCAAGTTATATAAATCATAATGATACTAGGACAGCACTATCTATCACTATAGAATCTATCTAGTACGGGACAGAACACTACTTAGAGTAGGTAGTTTCTATAGTATAGATACTACCTACTCTAGGCAGTGTTTTTCACTACCTAGAGTAGGTAGTTTCTATAGTATAGATACTACCTACTCTAGGCAGTGTTTTTCACTACCTAGAGTAGGTAGTTTCTATAGTATAGATACTACCTACTCTAGGCAGTGTTTTTCACTACCTAGAGTAGGTAGTTTCTATAGTATAGATACTACCTACTCTAGGTAGTGTTTTTCACTACCTAGAGTAGGTAGTTTCTATAGTATAGATACTACCTACTCTAGGTAGTGTTTTGTCCCGTACTACCACCTGGGGTAGGCTTGGTGGTAAGCCGGGTCCGTAGCGATTTTGGAAGACCAGTATTCGCCAAAGACAGTTATACTTAACGGTCCATTGATCGTCCATCTAAATCTCTAAAATACGTACCTCGTTCTTTGGGAACGCACGGCGAAGACTCTTGGCACTTTGTGACACATTTCTTGTGACAGCACAGCCCGCAGTTCCGGCATTGCATTGCGTCTTTTAGCCATATCTAAAACAATAGGAGATTTTTATAATGATTTTGTTGGTCCTCCGGATTAATATGCGGCTTATAAGGTTACTTGATGTGACAATCTCAAGACAGTCTAAATTAACGAAATTTAACTAAAACGAACCAAAACTAAACTAAAACTAACTAATTTCTTGCTTTATGACTTGAATGAGCTTTTGACGCATTTGGTTTTAAGAACCAACATCGTTATGCATCGTAGATACATAAATAATAAAGTTGTTGTCAATCTCTCAGTCAAGCTTATTTTAACTACAAGCCTTGCTTTAGGACTTTGATGAACTTTTGACGCATTTGGTTTCAAGGACCAACGATTGAATTAAAATCGTTATGATGATTTGATTTTTGAGTTTCCAATATTTCGGCACAGTTTCATGCGCCATGATCACGGAAAAACTGAAGACACTGCGAGTTTGTTTTTATGAGCAGATATACCGATTTACCCTCATTTTCTGTCTTTTGCTACGAACGTTACCACTACCACCGGTTTCATTATTATCGACCGCAGCTCGATCACGACACACAACACTGACGGTATCAGAACGCGGCGCGTTTGGTACATCACTTCTTCGGTTTTTACACATTGTCACAACAGGTTCCAGGTTATATAGGGTTATATGGGGTTAGGTATTGTTAATATCCCGTTTTAAATGACTTTAGTGTTAATAACCATGATAGTTTCAGAAGTTTTAAAATCGTTATGCACCTACAACTATGCACATAGATACGAAAATTGTAGTTTACCTTCTTATTACAAAAATCGCATTGCGTCGACCTATGGAAATGCGTTCGGACAAAGTCGTGGCTCGTTCGGCTCGGCTTCGGCGGTTTCGGTGCTTTATCAGCATTACTTGCGCGAGGAACCGACCGATTGCCTCCGACTCCCTCCCACTCCCACCAGACTAGGGCGTCGCCGAAACAGAGGCATGGTTCGAAACCAGTGTGGGAAGATAACTTGTGGCTTTTGCTGAAAGAAATAGACAATTAAGAAGGATATCGGTTCGGTTGTCGGTATTTTGAGTATATCATTTGAATTAATTCAGTATATACTCGTAATAGCATGTCGCTCAACTGCCACTCATAACGGAACAGAAGCTGTTTACTTTGGGACTAGATGAAGCTGTGTGGAAATCCAGTATTTTTTTATTTTCTTTCCCATTTTAGAGAGACCGATAAATAAATGAGTAAATTAATTATAGTTCATTATGTAGCATGTACATGTTTAGCTAGGTAGTTGGTATGAGATAAAATTGCAAGCGACTACATTTTTAATCTCTGACAGACGAGGCCGAGACCACACCTCGTCAATCTGGGCTTTAGTAAAGAAACAGTAACAAACAAGGGACATCTAGTTTTAATTGCTATTTTTAGCCAAAATCAGTGTCACAAAAAAAGTGCTAGGTAAAATGCAAATTCTTACCTGAATTTAATATCGACATCTGGCGGCAAAAACTGGTACCTCTTCATATGATGCGGCACCGTAGAATCCTGACACTCCACCAACAGCGCCGCCAGCGGTATATTCAAATACCCCAGTAAAGCCTCCTCCTTTTCCCCCGGCACGGTCGCCCAAACATTTATATTCAGATACTTATGATTCTCATTCAATTTGAACTCTGTTTCTTCATCGAAATGGACGATAGGCTTGTGGTTTATGCTTTTCGTCCAATACATTTGGCAGATCTCTACGTGTTCCGACTGCCTCGGACCGCCCGTTTCGATTTCTTCTTCCTCTAATGTTTGGTCTTTCTCCTTGCATTCTGATGAGTCCGTTCTTATTATAGGTATATCGTGTTTGGTAGTTTTGTTCGCTTGCCGCAAGGGGGTGCTGGCGCCTGATGCGGGGGGCGTGCTTCCGGCGGAACTGTCCGAGGACTTATTTTCCACTGAGCACCGACGCTTTCGTAACCCGAAGTTGGATGGTGATGTTTCGTTGTTCTTCGGCTTTGCTTCGGGTTTTAGTTTCGGAGGGGAGTCGATGGCGGGTTCGGGGGGAGGGTCTACGGATTTTGATGGCGAGTCTGTGTCCGATGACTGGAACAAGAAAGTTTAATGAATTAAGTGTTTGAAGGAAGACACATATTGGTTTATGAAGGTGCTAGAGAAACTTAGCTTAGGTAATCCATATTTGTCCAAGGCCCAGGCAATAAAGGCTTTTGTTTACCGTACCATAAATCGGCAGCAGATGTATGTGTGCAATACTTAAGTTTAAAATATGCATTTTTGTTGTTATTTATTTTCTATTGGAATTATGCACCCCATATGTGTACTAAAATTTTAAAATAAAGTATTTATTTTTAGCCATTGCCGTCCCACTGCTGGGAAAAGGCCATTTCTCCTTCCACTTTTATTGATCCAACGATGCGACAGGCTACGATGGAAGATGTGCCTCGAGCTCGTCACGCCATCTCATCCTGGGCCTTCCACATCTAAGGCTGGTTTTATAGTCCGAACGCGTGCGCTCCAACGGCGCTGCCGAAACGCGTTACCATAAAACCAGCCTTAGCGTTGGGTGGGCTCCACTCTCACGCCCGCCACGGCCAATAAAACTCTCAAAGTAAATAAGTCTCGTAAATTTTGGCTCACCTGTGTATTACCCTTGGAAGCCGTCGCCCGCATGCCCTGCAGTCGAACCCCCTCCATGACCTCAGAAACTCTTCTGAACGAGAAGTTTGTCTTCATCCTCTTGGGTTCGGTTGTTAGCTCTTCTCTTCTGGACGCGTTGCAGCCGCCTCGGCGGACGCGCACCGTCACGGAGCGGCGTTCTACAAGACGCAAGAGTTTTCCCACCTGGAGATAGAATTCAAGATTAAATAGTTAATACGAAGGTACAAAATACATTAAATTAACTAAGAGACTGCGAAGAGCGCGGTGGTTCTATATACCTCTTAAAGTTAGCCATAAATGTCTCACTGCAGGGCAAAGGTCCACATGGTCCCGCCACGCACGTCATTAAATATACTTACCTTCGGATTAAAAAAAAAAAACAATGTTTTTATCTGTCTACTTTGCTAGAGACGTGAGATGTGACTGTCATACTATGGCGTAGTCAGAACGGTGATCCTTAGCAATACCAACCTACTTCCTCATACTATATATGTATATGTACATATTGAGAGTTAAAATTAAAACAAGTAAATAAAACCAGTCGATTCCTTCGATTCAAATAGTCTATGTAATTGGTCAGTAACTTTATTAGTGTATCTACCTGAGCCACATTGTTGATAGGCTTGTTATCAATAGCGAGCACGATGTCATCCCTCCGCAAGTCGGCTCTGTAAGCCGGCGACATTGGCACCACAGTGTCTACTAGCACAGCGCCCACGCCTTGGCAGCACACGAGGCCTAGCGGGCCGCAGACCGCTGGCAGCACTATGTCTAGTACTAGAACGCCTCTTCGTAAGGAGACCTGGGAAATTAATAATTTTCTTAAGCACACGGTATAAATAAACCAGATTTCATTATCATATTGATGGACTTTTCGTAATAGGCCATAGCCATAGTATTCAGCTTGCCGTATCCAGAACCTACCTGCCAGTTTTTTGCAGATCATGTTCCTGCCTGGCCACAAGGCGTCCTTATACTACGTTAGCTGAGGCTTGGTACACACTCCAAACCAAATGTGAATAGCCCGGGTATGATATTTCTACGAGTCGCACTGTGAACTAGCCTTGAAAGTCGGTATTTCTTTCCCTCTGATTCAGGAAAAAATGGCTAGTAATTACCGATTCAAGGTTGATTTTCCTCATCCCAACCATGTGAATACACGTCCATAACCATTCTGACAGTGACCTCAACGTCCGGCCACTGCATTCATGATATTTCTACGAAGATGAGCTTGCCTTAAAGAGTCGAAAAGTCTACCCTCAGATTTAGGGAAGAATGTCTACTGAATACAAAGACTTAATTCCCTCACCCATCCATGTGAGTCCACGGCCATAGCCGCTCTGACAGTGACATTAGCGCCCGAGCACTGCAGTCGCGATATTTCCACGAGTCGCACTGTGAGCTTGCCTTGAGGGGTCGGGCCGTCTTCGCCGTCCGTGCTGCCTGGTTCCGATTTAGGGAAGAATGGCTTGTAACTGGAAAGAGGTACGGTTGATATTTGTTAATTAAATACACAACAAAGTCCTCAAAAACAATTCTATTTTGTTTTTTGTTTAGATTAGGTACGTATAGTTTGACCGAAATCGCTGTACCGCGCCTGAGGTATGCGAGCGGAGTATCGGCCGCTCCGATCCATCGGTCTGCCGTCTCACGGCGGTAGGTAGCTTTTCTACCGGACGGTCTATGTCAGACGCTAATGAGATAAATATCCAAAGATGGGTCGAGCGCTATCTCGTGATGTCTACCCCGTAATTTTTTTTTCATTTTTTTAGTTTGGATGTTTGTTAATCATTCACGTAAAAACTACTGAACGGATCTTACTACTTTTTATAGTGGTACCACGCGAGCGAAGCCGCGGGCGAAAGCTAGTAAAAAATATAAACATATCATTTACGATATCGTAAGATATATCCGACAATATCGATCTCATGTGTACTCTTGCTCTTTTTTCCTCGGCCCCCACTTCGCCGCACTTTCTTAAGGAGTGGTACAGCGGTTGCGGTCAAACTATAGTGGCATTACGCTACCAATGAAGGTATGCTGAGATAAGGACCGTTTAGTAAATCAATACATAAACAGAATAAAAACTATTGAAACTATCATGGTTATTATCAATTTATCACAAAGGTATAATATAACCGGATATATATAATATTATTTGGTTTTTTATTTTTGAGTTTTGGGCAGTGCCTTTAGTTATTCCGTGATCATGGGGTCATGATCATGAAACTGTGCCGAAATATTGAAAAACTTAAAAATCAAATCATGGTGAATATTCCGTTGTAAACAGAATTAATTCAGAGCACAAACATAGGTTACAAAAACAAAAACAAACGCAACAAACAGTTTCGAACACAATGGCCCATTAAAGAAATACACACTTTATTGCTACTTCCTTGCCGTATCATAATTCGGCAACCGCCCGTCGTTTGTGCTCTGCGACCAAGGAAGCTAGTCGTGGTTTGAGCTGCCTTCCTTGAAATCTTCCTCTGAATCGAAGCTCCAGCTTTGGTATGGTTTTGAACCCAATCGCTCACTAAAGAACTACACCCTCTTTTGCTAATCCCTTACCGTATCTTATAGTTCGGCAACGTATGCCTTTGTGCGACCGCTCTTCGTATGTGCGCTGCGACCAAGGAAGCCAGGCGTGGTTTGAGCTGCCTTCCTTGAAACCTGCCTCGAACTCGAAGCTCCAGCTTTGGTACGGTTTCGAATGCAATAGCCCAGTGCGTGTAAGGGTTTCTCCTGAACATTACACGCACGTTTCCGCTTAGGCTTTCCACTGTAAATATGTTTGATGATTTAAGGACAGACGTTTTACAAATATATTATCTTAAATATGGTTTTATAGTTTTAGTTTATAGTTTGTCAAATGTAAAATGTATTTCATTAGGAACATATTACAATATTTCTTTACAATTGATATTACGTGGCAGCATTGCTGTTAAATTTTTAGCTAAAATTAGGTCTTGTGGTTTTTGTAACCTATATTTATTTTTTTTCTGTTATGGGAACATTAAATTCTCTAAAAAATAACAGGCTAATCGAAAAGCTCGGGAGAGTGTCAGCAAAGTTAGGAATTGTAAGTTTTTACAACATTATGTTCTAAAGAATCTTACCCGTAATAGAAATATTAGCAATCTTCCCCAACAGCATAACAGCGTCAACGTCAATCCGGAAGTTGCCGTCATATGCCAGGTCGAAGGTGAGGTCAAGAGAGCGCAGTCGCGCGCCGTCAGCCTCCAGCTCACCGCTCAGCAGCCGTATGTTAGTGATGCTGGGGAACTCTGAGCCTACTTCTAGGGAGCGCAGCTGGCAAGGGAAAATTAAAAAGTCACAATAAATAGATGGAAATAACAGATCTCAGGTCAAATAACACACATCAGCCAGATATGTGAAACGCTGGTTGCCGCAAACTGACAGACGCGCTGGTTTCAGTAAACTAAAGACAAGGGTTCTGTTTAGGGGAGGCCTATGTCCAGTGGTGGATTAGTTTGGAAGGATAAAACATAGTATGGCGGTATCTGTTCCAGCCTAACAGGCCAACAACGTAAACGTCAATCCTGAAGATGCCGTTATAAGCCAGGTCGAAGGTATGGTCGAGAGAGCACAGTAGAGAATCGAGAACCAAGAATAGAAAACAGATAATGGAGAACAGAGAATACAGACTGTAGATAAACTAGGTCCCTTGTTTACGTTGCACTTGGGCTTAAAGTAGTATACCCTAGTGAATAAAAGGTCCCTATCAAAGAACTATGTAAACTAACAAATTCTAAGTCTTTATAATATCAGAGAGCGATAAAACAGAGTAGGGCGCTATCTAAGAGATGGCTTAGCAGAAGGCCTAAAGGAAGAGAGAGTTTTGTGGCTAGCAAGATATAGGTAGGTACCGACAATCTTTCAGGAAATAAACATTCGATTTGAAATAGGGTGTCAGTCACCTTGTTTCACTCCAAATAATTTGATTAATTACTTAACTATTGTTAATTATGTGAGATATACACTCATAAATACACATATCAAAATTAACGAGCAAGTAGATACCTAGTTATTTCAACAGAAACCCATTATTTGCTCACGTATAAAATAAATAATTTACAAAACATGTTATAAATAAATAATGCTGGACAATTCACACAGCATTATCTAGCCCTATGGTAAGCAGAGCTTGTGTTATGGGTACTAGATAACTGATAAACATAATACAATACATTACATAGATAGATATTTTTTATTATACATAGAAAACGACCAGAACACCCGGAACAAATATCTGCAGATCGTGCACACAATTGTTCCGAGGCGGGAATCGAACCCGCAACCTCCTGCGTCGCAGGCGGACCTTCGTCCACCGCGCCACATCGGTCGTCAAACGAAATGTTAGACGATAAACATTGTAATTATGCAGCAAATATAATAAAAGCCCGACCTCAATTTACTAATTTTGTAATACGAAACAAAAGCAATCACGAAAACGAAAATCTTTTTCGTAGAAATTGCTGTAGAGATTTTTTCATAGGATTTTCTTGAGAAATGATTGGATTTTTCTTCGCATTCGGCTCATTGGTTGATTATACGAAC
Source organism: Eupithecia abbreviata (assembly GCA_943735965.1). Lineage (NCBI taxonomy): Eukaryota > Metazoa > Arthropoda > Insecta > Lepidoptera > Geometridae > Eupithecia > Eupithecia abbreviata. The sequence goes on from OX030976.1 coordinate 10,823,900, forward strand.
TCGGCGAAGCGAGAGCAACAAGTCAAGTATGAGCATGCTAATTGACTTGACTTGGCTGGTGCGACACGGGATGATATTGAAGTGGTCCTACAGAATTCATAAAGGTTTTCTTGAAGACGATGATAATAAATTTAAGATGAGCTTGGGACTAAGGAGTTCTTGATTTTCATACGTATTGGAATTTCATAAATTACTAGCTACGCCCCGCGGCTTCGCCCGCGTGGAAATCTATGTGTCAAATATTTTATAAACCATACTCTTGAATCACTCTATCTATTAAAACCGCATCAAAATCAAAAAGTGATGGCAGATGACCGCGATACGTCAAAGGTGGATAGGAATCATTTTGCCATGCAGTGGGGCGATATCGATAGACGACCGATGTGGCACCGCAGGCGAAGTTCCGCCTGCGGCACAGGAGGTTGCGGATTCAATTCCCGCCTTGGGACAAATGTTTGTACGATCTGCAAATATTTGTTCCGGGTTTTCTGGGACTCTTCTATGTACAATAAAAAATTTATGAAAATGAAAATGAAAAGTTTTTATTTCTTTAAGCTTACAAATAAGCACTTAGACAGGTCATATTTTATAGTTCACTTCAATTTTTTGTCCACCAGTGGAAGAAGTGAGAAGAAACCACTAGTATGTTCATAACTTATGTGTCTAGTACATTTGATTTGCTTAATAAATTGTTAATATGGTATTGTATTATGTTTATTAATCATCTAGTACCTGCACATAACAAAAGCTCTGCTAAGCATGGGGCTAGATGCTTTTGTGTGAATTGTCCAGCATTATTTATATATCTATGATAGCTGAAGTAATGAAACCAACTGAAAGATCGTCCAGTTTTCAAAAACCACCAAGACGCCTTCAAAGTTTATCGATTAGTAGGTTACTTTGTCATCAATCTTTTTGAAATATACCATCTGATTTGAAATCCGATATCATATCCCTGGCTTATCTAGGCTAGGCTTAATATCATGTAAAACTCTAGTGTATGGCGACTAGGCTACCTATTTATAGCCTAGTCGCCATACACTAGAGTTTTTTGCCGTTTCCACTCTGTTGGTTATAAGTCCGTGAACCATACGCCGATTAACCACAATCCACGAGCGCTGGTTTACGCCCTCGCTAATTGGAGCATTTCGAACCTGAATTTGAAACATGCCTACCAAAAGCAAGTTTAATACAGTAATAATAAATAAATAATGCTGGACAATCCACACAACATCATCTAGCCCCATGCTAAGCAGATCTTGTGTTGTAGGTACTAGATAAATAAATAATAAATATAATAAATAATGCTGGACAATTCACACAGCATTATCTAGCCCCATGGTAAGCAGAGCTTGTGTTATGGGTACTAAATAACTGATATACATAATACAATACATAACATAGATAGGTATTTTTTATTATACATAGAAAACGATCAGAACACCCGGAACAAATATCTGCAGATCGTACACATAATTGCTCCGAGGCGGGAATCGAACCCGCAACCTCCTGCGTCGCAGGCGGACCTTCGCCCACATCGGTCGTCAAATGCTGTCAGATGACTGATATACTTAATACCAGGGACGAGATAAATCTTCTCGTCCCTGCTTAATACAATAGATAACATATAAATGTATTCATTATTATACATAGATAACGATCAGAACACCCGGAACAAATATCTGCAGACCGTACACACTATTGTTCCAAGGCGGGAATCAAACCCGTAATATGATCTACAGTAGCTCTATACTAATAGGGAGCTGGAGGAGGCTCTTAAAATCTATTGTTATGTTCTGTGTAGAATGTCTCAGTACTTGTTGGCTCTTAACTGTAGAGTGGAGTCGGTAACGGTTGTAAAAGTATCAAGTTCGAGAGGTGTTGTGAATATCCATTTACATTTACGATTATGCTAAGAACATTTTATTTGATGTCGAGGTTGATAAAGGTTACAAAGTTTCACGCCCTGTAGAAAACATACAAAGTCTTGAATAATCAAACTTTATAACAAGCAAAGTTTAGATCGAATACCAACCAACAAACGAACCGCGTATTATATCGAAGAAACAATGTATTACTCCTACAAAGTTTGGCAGCACTGCAAATATGTTGGTAATTGAATATTAAGGTCGGGATAATGATTAAAGCGTTTTAAAAGGGTTCATCGGAAAGCATGATGCCATATAACTGGCTCGATATGTTTCTGCGCCAACGAACAAATGATAAATCGCCCAGATGGAGTGTTTCCACTCTGTTGCAATGAAACTTGTTTCATTATTGATTGCGCTTTCCGCACCACGGTATACGCCAGCAGTAATAAAACAAGCTACAGTGGGCAACATTTTGCCGCATCACCATTACATACACGTTTCACGTTAGTTCCTATCCTGAGTAATTATTCCATCGATTTTATTTGTAACTACTAAATTCCTCGTCGCCATTATTATGAAAAGAACCCCGGGTTGGGCGCCTAATATATATGCGATCCGAAACGATGAGAATAATATCTATACTCCGATTAAAAAACTTGGATATTTTTTTATACAAAAATGACAAATGACTTTATTGACTTATAATCTCTTGGATCTTGAATCAGAGTAGATATAGAGGGATACGCTCCTATCATCATCATCATCATCAGCCTATGGCAGTCCATTGCTGGACATAGGCATCCCCCAATGAGCGCCTTACTGTATACTGTATCAATAAAAAGTGGAACCATCCTCTTGACAGATGATGACATTGATGACGTAGTTTTGAAACTTATTTACTTACGAGCTCACGAGTATATGTTTCTTATTATTTTATTTTTTGAAGGAAACACATTTATCTCAATTACTCTCGTTCGTTTCGGGGCAGTAGTCCAACTGCTCTGTCCAATTAGTTGGACTACGGGCCTTTACTAGGGGCCGTGGTCCAACTATCTTGCAGTTGGACCACGGCACCATAGTAGAGTTCCCAGGTCCAATTAAAACAATTTCAAATAATACAACTGCAATTGTAACTAGGACCTTTTTAATTAAATAATTACAACGTTTTTGATACAGAACTTAAATTCACCTTGATTTAAAAGAGTTAGCAATATTGCTTGAAATAAATTGATACATAGGTGTTGCATACCACCATAAAACAATACCTACAATACTTCATTGCTATGTAACCTGTAGAATTGACTGCGATACAAAATCTGAAGAGCGGTAAATAAAAACAGATCTTACCGTTAGCGACTCAAAGATCTTTCCAGAAGATGTTTTCGCTAGCAATTCCGCCAGTTCTGTGGCCATGCGCCGCCTCAGCCATCGCGTGTCTGCGGTGCTTTGTTGGAATATGAACTGCAGCATCGCATTCAGGGCTCCTTCAGGAGTGCACCCGGCGCCTCTTGTTAGCTCGTTCAGAATTTCCTATCACATATAAAATAAACATTCTGATCTTATCAAATGATGAATGAGAAGAACATACATAATATTGAAAATCGGCACCGCATGTTTTTTGTATGCAGCACAAGGCTGAATTTACTTATTTTGATTTGTTAATAGTAATTTATGTTTAGTTTATTTTTTTTATTTTAAGCCATTATTGTCCCACTGCTGGGCAAAGGCCTCCCTCTTCTCCTTCCACTCCTCGCGATTTAACGCTGCAACTGGCCGAGTTTAGTTTAGTCTGACAATATTTTTTACGTTATTATTAATCTTACAAGATTGGTTTCTGAGGTCAAGATTCACAGTGCGCTTCGCCAGTGAGTAGGTAGGTTAAGTAGCTTTCATCTAAATAAGAGTAGATTTATAGCTTTTCGAAACATGGGTCGAAATTGCTTTTCACGCCTCATGGGAAATATCGCAGAATCTAAGTTATCACCCACGCAATATGGGCCAGTTTTATTCCCTAAAACCCCTCTGAAATACAGCCACAAAACGTTTGTTCTCTATCTTTCCCGTTTCGTATGCATAGCACAGACGATCGCGAGGTTATGTTCGCCTCGATAAAACCCCCGCTCATATCTTTACCCACAACGAGAAAATACAAGTAAACCTTCGTGAACTCTGGGTGTGAGTTCGCAAAGGTTTATTTGGATATAGTTTGTATTTTCTTTTCTGAGAGAAACATCTATCCAAATTAAGTAATTGAGCGGACTATCAAAGGACATTTAATAGCGTTCTATTTAATTCTATTATGGGTAGCGAAATTGAGGCCAGCGAAGTGATTAAAGGGATCTTTCTAGGGCAGACTAATGGTGGCCGATGATGGTATGTTCCCTTAGGGGTAGAGGTTGTTTGTCAACAAATATTTAGATTGGCTTGATTGAAACGTGGATGCTTGTTTGTTGTAAAATCCAATAGCTAATCACGTAAAGAAACAATTTAAGTAAATAAAGGACTGTTATAGTCTTTATTTCAAGACTTCTCATAGAAGACACAATGAAAATATAAAATCTGCACTTGAAATGATAAACCGGTACTATTCTTATGCAAGTATAACTTTATGAACAGAGATGATATAGAGCGCGCTACATATTTTACTACGCTTCACATAATTTTGCATTTTTTCTAGTCGTAAAATGTTGGAACAACATTTGTTTGCGGAGCTTAGATAAAATGTTAAGGGCGAAAAGGTCGCGAAATGACACGCCAGGTTAATATCGGGCGCAAAAGGGTAAATGGAAAGATCACTCATTCAATTTATACGCGACGATAATTTATTGAACTTTTGACGGAGAAGACGCTATATCTTTAGGGCGTAGGTTTAAATTCAGTTGAGCACAAGCTCAACTCAAGTCAATACTGATACTACGTATATTTTACTCGGTAGCAATTTTTTATTGCAGTCTTTAAGTTAGCTCGAAACAACTTTTAATTGTTTAAGTTCAGAGCACGAACTTACCATTAATAACGTCGTCAGTCGATGGCATGGCTATTAAACTCTCAAGAAAGTATTTTACAGCTCTTCAGTGACCGCACTATGAGGCAGCGAGATTTAGTGTTGCACCCTACATAGCTTTATTGCGTACCTTGACATACCCCTACTTCTACTATCTTTGGAGCATTCTAGTAAAATTAAAACGAGTAAGATAGCTATCAAAAGACACACATAATGAGCAGTAGGGAGGGAGGAATATCACAGTGCATATCATCTAAATTACGAGTATATAATTTCGTAGAATGACTTCTACGTGCAGTACCTGAAACACTTGCCAATTAGAGAGAATACCTGAACTTAGTTCTCTACTATCTTTGGAATTAGCATTTTAGTTAATTACGTAAGATAGCTATCGAAAGCTAGACACATTTAGCAGTAGGGAGATCTCACAGTGCATATCAACTAAATAATATATGCTAATTATATAATTTCGTTGAATGACTTCTACGTGCACCCACCTCAAACACTTGCCAAATAGAAGCTTAAACTTAACTAGAATTCTCAGCCAAATGGCTTCTACGTCTCAGTTGTTCCAGAAACTTCTGCAGTTGAAACTTACCGGCGGTAAAGTGACCGGTAGACTGAACTCGTGATCAAACTTGGGCTTCATGTCGTATACACGTATGAAGTAGAAGAATAAGGCCAGGGGTACAGCCAGTGCTGCCAGCGCTCCCAACATCGCCGCGAGGAGAAGCCATGGCCAGTCTGGCATTTTTGGTAGAGAGCTGGAAGAAAAACTTGAATTGACTAGAGCAACTCTAAATTGTTGTCCACACTATCCAAAGGTTAGCAGGCAGAGAATGCTATCTAGTATTATGCTCGCACGTACATATTTTGTGCTATAAAGTATATTTTATCTATCTCTATCTAACTCTAATAAGTGGATAATAGATGCTGTCTAAAATGACTTGACCAAAGGCTCTACCCGGAGACATGGATATTGGATATACATATGTATGATGTGGTAAAGTCTACTCTATCACAACATTTCTTTCTACGTTCAGTTTAATATTCGAGAAAAAACCTCGAAGTCATAAAATATATAGAAGAAATAAAATATACCTATAGGGAAGAGAGCGGTTCAAGTTATTATAGAAGGTCTCTACGGAATACGAACTAAAATGCAAAAAACACATGCGTTTGGTCCACTGCTCTCTGTTAATTTTATCGTGCACTAAAATGCAATCAGGGCAATCTAGTTGCGGAAACGTATGTTACCTACAGCTACGCTAGTTGCATTGGGGAGGCGAAAATTGTTATTGGCAGTCAAGCGGAGTGGAAGCTTGTATTTAGCACAAATATTCGCAGGGGTGAAAGGTTAAATAAAATGGTTTATTTGTACATTAAATGCCCAGGATATTGGGTTTTGGGATGAAGATTTTCAAAGCAGATCACGTAATTGGACGTGCGTGACCAATGCTCGGACTACTAATATACTTCTTAGGGAAGGCAGAACTGTAGGATATTGGGTTTAAGCTTATTTTATAATGCGTACATAGGTAGATTTGTAACTGCTGCTAGTACATTTGTTTTTCTGAAAGCGAACAAGAAATAAAATGGAAATAAACCAATACCTACCTAATAAATCTCGGGATGGCTGCCAATGGATCGAGAGGTTTAAAAGACACATATCCACTCTTCCCTTGAAGAAACCGACCCAAGTTGTAGTTGTCAGGAAAACAAAGACGGCAGCGTCTTCCAAAGGCTTAACTCGCGATACAAATAATAAAATTGGTGATTGGTAATCACTTGATGCGAGTGGAAGAAATTTCCAGAAGATAAGGACAGTGCTATCGTCTACCTTTGAAACTATCATGGTTATTAATACTAAAGTCATTTAAAACGGGATATTTACCATGATTTGATTTTTGAGTTATCCAACTCAAAAACTACTCCGTGATCATGGCGCATGCAACTGTGACGAAATATTGGATAACTCAAAAATCAAATCATGGTAAATATCCCGTTTTAAATGACTTTACTATCGTCTACCTTTTAAAAACACACACATAGTATGAGCATAGTATTGAGGGATATAATGTACAGGAATTTGCGGGCATCGTACAGCGCAGAGGAATTTAACCAAGCTGAAAATTAATAATGTAGGCTACGAGCACCTACAAATCAAATGAATGTTCCCAGCGTCCGACCCGCACATAAACCACGAGGGCGCAGGGAGGCAACCCCTACGCCGTCCGCGCGCCCGTGACCTGCACAATTTGCAAGCCCCATTTTTCGCTACGAAATGCACTGTACACGTAAAATGATTACGGGGTTGTTGGTGAAAATTACTAGCCTTTCGAGGCAAAAGTAGCCTTCCTTTTAATTCAAGTTTTTTTTTATTAGACGGATTTGATCCATATGTTCGGTTTCATACAGTTATAGGAGTGTTCTTCACACTCGCACTTGATGGATCTTGTTTTAGTTCTAGTCTTAGTGTAGTGGGTTCGTTAAATGACCGAGGTAAACATTTTTTTTTAATTATGTAATAAAAGCAGTGTTACGGCTCTTTTAAATTTTTGTTGATAAACTAAGAGTTGCTATGATGGAAAATCTATTAAAGTAAAATTTGGGAAACTCTTCCATTTCGATATTCTACCTGGCACCTAAAACAGAAATCTGAGAGAAAAGGGGGACGCTTTTGCCCAGGCATGGGAAAGCAATGGCTGGTAAAACAACGAAGAACTAGGAATCTATGCCAAGGCCTAACCTAGTACACAGAGAGTAGGTACCTAACTATGCTGTACAAAGAGGAATGTTACACACGAGTCTCATTAATTAGGAGGCTGGTAAAGTTAGCAACAAGATTTCATAAGCCAGTGTAGCTGACAGGTTAATTGGAATCTTTTGTAGGTTCGCGCTAGTTTGCTTTACAGAACGAACAGATCTTGATGAGGATGTGGCGTTTAGCGTAGATGAGGAATCGGAACAACAGGGTAAGGATATCTCCTATAAACCTAAGGTTTGTAATAAAACTCGTTGTTAGGGTTAAGCTCGCCTATGTACATATCTTTTTTAGTTTGTTTGTGTACAATAAAGGATTACAGAATTAAGTTTCTTATTATTGATATTAAGTTCATTAAGTTCGAAACTCGTTTATATTGATATTTTTTGACGACCGATGTGGCGCGGTGGGCGAAGGTCCGCCTGCTACGCAGGAGGTTGCGGGTTCGATTCCTGCCTCGGAACAATTGTGTGTTCGATCTGCAGATATTTGTTCCGGGTGTTCTGGTCGTTTTCTATGTATAATAAAAAATATCTATCTATGTAATATATTGTATTATGTATATCAGTTATCTAGTACCCATAACACAAGCTCTGCTTACCATGGGGCTAGATAATGCTGTGTGAATTGTCCAGCATTATTTATTTATTTATTTTTTTAAACAGATTAAAGTGCTATTGATCTTGATAGAATATTAATACAACATGATAGGAATAGTAGAAGTGTACGAGGACAGGTCCAAAAGTCCGCGGAACGGGGTGGTGGGGAAACAGGTAGCTACCCCTATTTCGTATATCGCTGATCGGATACTTATTAGGGGTACATGTTAATTTTTAGCCCTTTAACATCGTCAATTAGGTACAAGCACATATCACCCTGCAAACATTACAATCCGAAAAAAACTGCAACAATGGAGCGAATTGAGTTTCGTGTCGTTATAAAGTTGCTTACCAAGCAAGGAAAACTTCCGTAATTCAGGAACAACTAGTTTCTCAAAACAACATAGATAAAAAGGAAACATTACAGAGACCATCCCACTATTGATTCGATCGCCGATGAGTGGTTAGAACAAGTGCCTCTATTCACAAGCCTTCACAAACATTTCTAAAGAGAAAACGCAATGAAAGCAACCCAAAGCCGTACCGAGCACTCATAAAAAATTCAGTGTCAAAGAGATTTTCGTCATTCATCTCCCTTGGCACAATAAAAACAAAATAAAAACACGATAAAGGACTCACCTATATATACTTCTAAACGACGCACTAAGTAAAATCCTACGCACCAAATGATTGACTTTGAAATGTGTATTCTACTAATTGCTAGAGTTTGATTCAAATTACTTTTATAAACATTTTTCGTCAGCCGGTCCTCCGGCTGCCGTTGTGTCCTTTACATCGCAGCTATAGGACTGACTGGTAGTTAGAGTTAGTGCTCTATGGGGCATGCGCGAGCCTTCGCCAATTGGACCAAAGTTCACCTCGAAGGAAATTGATAGGCGCTGTTGACTCGAATTACCTTACCAGGCTAAATGAGTTATCGAATCGAATCAAATTATGTCTATCTCGCCAAATTTGTGAGATTTTTATTTCATGAAGAATGAGAAAGTATGGGTGGATAATCATGAACGCTGTTCAGTTTCACGCTTGCGCGTAGTATGGATCGATATCTTACCTTAACTACAGGTGTGAACCGTTCCAAAATGAACCCTAAACAAACATAATTTAGACTGAAAATGGCTGCGTAATAAGATAAACTAACAAGGCTCTTAGAAAACAAAACAAACTGTTGACGGGTGCATAAATAAATGCCAATAAAGCTCATATTGGTTTTGCCATTTATGTAATAAAGGTTGACGACGTAGGTAATGGATAGGGAATTGCACCCTCCTGTTTGTACCGCGGGTCAATGGGAAGGTTTTCATATCGTAAGAATACTCGAAGGTAGTGCCTACTTCTTGGTCATTAAGTTGTGGTTGGGTGAATCCAAGCACAGTCCATACATTCAAGAGTTGGATGATCCATACAATATTTAATGCCGAAGTAACTCTGACAGTTTGTTAACTTTAAACGACTAAGGTTGTTGCAGCAAAATATAGGTAATCGGACAGTTAGCAGCTTCGTTTATTAACTTTGATGCTTAATTTATGAAAATTTGACAGAAATCTAAATTAAAATGTAAATGCCCCATTATCTTTGTGGTAAAAATTAGGGTAAGGGTAATTCTGTTCTTAGAAAATATAATCGGGTAATTCCATTCTAATTGACGTATTTGACAGAATTGGGTAGTGTCTGGGTAAAAATACACTTTTCTATTTAGTCCGTCAGTAACGTCAGTTAGATTATCAGAAGATATTAGACACGTATTGTCAAAGTTTAGGAGCGGGGGCTCGTGACGTCACAACTTGCAAAAAAGTGTAGCAAGACGTGACGTCACGGGAACTATAACTGGCTATATCTTCATATTTTTTTGTTTAATTGACAAAAGAAAAACACGGGTCCAATATCTATACTAATATTATAAAGAGGAAAGGTTTGATTTTTTGTTTGTTTGTTTGTAACGAATAGGCTCCGAAACTAGTGGACCGATTTGAAAAAGTCTAAATATCCGTGGTGAACATAGGCTATATTATATTTTCAAAAAAGTAAGGGATCCTTACTAAAACTCCAATAATGTAGCCAAAGGTTCTAATACTCGTGCGAAGCCGGGACGGTCCGCTAGTCTTCTAATAATCTAACTGTCGGACTTAGTCGATTTTTTTAAGACACTGTCTGGTCTTTTCTAGTTAACACCGCCACGGTTAGTAATGAATCTTACTGAAATTCGACAATTATATTAGTTAAATCCAATTAAGCTTTAAAAAATATATTACTTACTTTTTAACTTATTTTGTGATGATGATACTTGAAAAACACGAACGAAGCCGCGCAGAATCTAGTAACTTTATAAAAGTCATGAAAATAAAAATTTTGCTCGTCTATTATTGTAATAGTTACAACCGACGACCTTCGTGCCATCAGAGGATGGCACGAAGGTCGAAACGGATGCTGTGTAAATGCGCCCTAAGGCAGAGGCCTTAGGGCGCATTTACACAGCATCCGTTTTATAAGATTCCTTTTACACGATCCTCATCACATTCGAATTGAAACTTTTAATGATCTAATAACGAAATAATGTTTCACATACATATTTGGCGTTGATTTATTGAAATAATCTAACTGTCGGACTTAGTCGATTTTTTTAAGACACTGTCTGGTCTTTTCTAGTTAACACCGCCACGGTTAGTAATGAATCTTACTGAAATTCGACAATTATATTAGTTAAATCCAATTAAGCTTTAAAAAATATATTACTTACTTTTTAACTTATTTTGTGATGATGATACTTGAAAAACACGAACGAAGCCGCGCAGAATCTAGTAACTTTATAAAAGTCATGAAAATAAAAATTTTGCTCGTCTATTATTGTAATAGTTACAACCGACGACCTTCGTGCCATCAGAGGATGGCACGAAGGTCGAAACGGATGCTGTGTAAATGCGCCCTAAGGCAGAGGCCTTAGGGCGCATTTACACAGCATCCGTTTTATAAGATTCCTTTTACACGATCCTCATCACATTCGAATTGAAACTTTTAATGATCTAATAACGAAATAATGTTTCCAAAAACGTCTTTTTTACATCAGTTGCGATGAATAACGAACAAAAACAGCTAATAACAAAAAATATATAAATAAGTACCCCTGCAATTTCTTGTGTACTTGTAAGAGCGAGTTCACACACGCGACAGTATCCGGACCGGTCAACGATAGTTTCTACTAGCGAAGGATCCGTAAAAAACAGTCTAGTAAAAACAGAAAAGTAGTGTGAATGCACCCTTACTTCTAAAACTATGCAAATACAAATAAAACAACATATTTCTTCAACAACAGTGTATTATTATCGCGTTCATAAATAAGTATATTCGATCTCTATGATACAGCTTCCTACATCTATACAATCTCACTTTATTCTTCTGATTTTCAAACATTTACTTACTAACGTTGTGTAGTTTCATCTTTATTTATTTATTTGTCTTATTTTATAAATAATAATTATTTATTTTATGCGTCGGAGAGTGCTGCAACCCCGGGAAGCACTTTACCTGTGGATAAATACTCAAATTAATAAATATATAAAATATATTCCATTCAAACTTGATGTGAAATGTTTGTAAACAAACTAACCATACTTAATCTAGAATTCACGTTGTTGTCTTGAATTTTTATACGCAACTTAAATTCATCGTCAATCTTAGATCCTTACTTCAATAAATCAACGCCAAATATGTATGTTAAAACTTATTATATTTATGAGGTTTGTTTACAAACATTTAACATAGAATTTGGCTAGAAAATAGGCGTTACTACATGAAGATAGTCTACTTAGTCTCTAGTAATGTTTTGAAAGACAAGAATCTGAGCATGATACTGATGACTACTTGGAAACTTAGGCCCGTATTGATGATGAAGGAAGTATTCAATTAAAGCTTACTCAGTCATCTATCTTATGCTATAGTTAAGCTTTACTCAAGGATAGATCAATGACTGAGCAAATTCTCATAATACGGCCCTCAGTATACATATTTGACGGTACTTAAGCTACGACTAGGTACTTTTTCTCTACACAAATAAAAATCATCATCTAAATAAAAAGAAAACTGATACTCATGTATGCTTCATTCTTCCGTTACTGAGTTTTTGACAAGCTTTAAATTCTTCGAGATCTTGAATTGAAGCTTCTACAAAACTGAAGGGCATATATGTATATTGTGTATTATTAATATATTGTGTAATTTACAAAATAATTTATTTGAGGCCCGTCCCATGATTTTCTATTTAATTATCGGAAAAGACGGGGAAAAAACGTAGCCCGATGTTTACAGTTTCAGTAAAAACTTTTAATAATTTAAACTAAAATATATAAACCAAAGGAATAATCGAATAATCAGAATAATCAATTTATTGGTAAAAAACAAATTACAAGTCACATTTTTCACACAGGATTTTGTATTTTACTATAAAACTATTACAGTTTAACGAATTCATTACGGATGTAAGGGATGGAACATTGGTGTTCTTCCAACACAATAAGGTTTGTAGTTAACCCACATTTGTATTATTAGTAACATGCGGGATAAGTAGAATGTATTGACTTGTATTATTGTAAATAAATAATACCGGAACATTGACACTTGATATCAGTTATCTAGTACCCATTACCTTGGGGCTATATAATGCTATGTATCCCCAAGGTAATGGGTACTAGATAACTGATATACATACACATTACATAGATAGATATTTTATATTATTCATAGAAAACGACCAGAACACATGTCTGCAGATCGTTCAAACATTTATCCCAAGGCGGGAATCGAACCCACAACCTCCTGCGTCGCAGGCGGACCTTCGCCCACCGCGCCACAGAGTTCGTCGTCATTGTGTCTATCAACACTTTCATTGCCCATGTGCTTCTCTAGCCTCCTTCAGGGTCGCAATAGCGAGGGTGGGTAATACATGCTATATATTTATTAACTTACCCTCAAGCAGTTCTAGAGATGCACCACCGCCGGTGGAAACGTGAGAGACCTTGTCTTCAGTGCCCCATTTGGCGCAGCAAGTGGCTGTGTCGCCCCCACCTGAGGAAACCAGAAGTCATTAATGCCACATATTGCTTGCGATAACGCGGCGGCAGTGTGATACGAGCATTGCAACTGAATCACACTACGCACGCAACTAAAATACAGCAAATAAATGCGTAATGGTAAAGTAGAAAAAATCTCCCAAAAACTTGAGAAAAAAGTACGTACTAACGTGCCAGGGCGCGATAACCCATACATCATACTTTGTTCGCGCTAAGCATTCGAAAGTTTGGCGAACAAAAGTTCAAATCATGTCAGTGATAAGTCCTAGTCAGAGTTTTTTTGACCGTACGGGGGTCCGCGAGGACAAAAGTTCAACGACTGCGTAGGCCTTCTAAATGAAAAGCAAATTTATTCCTTCATTACCGATAATAGAGATAGTTCCATTGGCTGTGGCCTTTACGACGCCATCCATAAGAGCCCTGGTGCCTCCAGCGAACTTCTCAAATTCGAACACGCCAGCTGGCCTGCAAGGAAAATTATACCCTAAATCAATAAAGAGGATGCAACATAATCGCAAGTGGTTTTCACATGGTTTAACACAGTGATTTTAACTTCTATGAAAACTTGGTCAATACTTCTAGATAGTATTATATTATCGGTGCTATAGTTTGACCGAAACCGCTGTTCCGCTCCTTAGGAAAGTGCGGCGAGGTGGTGGGGAGAAAAAATGAGTAGGAGTACGCGTTGACGGCAGACTGATGGATCGGAGCGGCCGATACTTCCCTCCCGTCTCGTCGCTCGCATACCTCAGGCGCGGTACAGCGGTTTCGGTCAAACTATAATACAATCATACAGGACAGATGTCGCTACCGACGTAAACATTGGCTGTGTGTGTAATTATTGTTTAAAAATATTTATAAATTCTAAACAATACCCCATTTATCAGACCACCAAACTATAAAGCATGCATAGTACTGCATATATTTCATACTAGTTGTGCCCCGCGGCTTCGCCCCCGTGGAAATCTATGTGTCAAATGGTTTATAAACCTTTTTCTTGAATCACTATATCTATTAAAAAGCCCCATCAAAATCCGTTGCATAGTTTTATAGATCTAAGCATACATAGATAGGGACAGATAGATAGCGGGAAGCGACTTCGTTTTATACTATGTAGAGATATATTGTATATAAAAGAACTGAAACCATACATACCCATTCCACACGATGACTTTGGCTCTGGCAATAGGGTCAGCAAACAGCTCCCTGGACTTAGGTCCAACATCAAGTCCCATCCAGCCTTCTGGGATACCAGAATCCACTGTAGATTCACCAACCTAATAATAAACACTCAATTAGCTAAATTTACTATATTATCAGTGCGTCATGAGATCAAATAGCCTTTCTTGTTTGATTATTTCGAAAATGTGTACCTATCGTGAGAGTTTATAGAGGCTGTTTTTAATTTAAATAAGTAGGCTGCACCACTGAAGCGTGTGTGGGGCAGAATACATGGCTAAATTTAATCCATTCCACTTTGCCCCACCAGTGGGGTGCCTTGGTGGCGTAAAGTAAAAGAAAAAATAAAAAACATTTTTTTTTGTCTATTCTTGTGATGTCATGATCGTGTGTTTAGTGCTAAGTTAGAGTTAATCTTAGGTTGTAAGATGTCAATTTAATGTGTATATATATTTTTGTCTTAACTGTGGTCTGCCACCCGTGTGGACACGCGCGCGCCAATGGTTCTGTCAGAAAACCAGCGTTGCTCTACTTCTTGAGGAGAAGTAGAGCAACATTATGCTGAGACAGGACCTATTGGTTCGCTTTGTGGAGTCGCTTGTTGCTTGTATATATACGTAGTTAATTTTATTTATTTCTTTATGTTCTTGTTACTTATATATTATTATTATTTAGTAGCAAGCTGTACTTGTGAATCAATAAATGTATTTTCTTTCTTTCTTTTCTTTCTTTAAAGTGGAATAATTTGTAGTAAGTAGTAGAAGTTCAAATGGCTTGCAATCATAAAAAAAAACAACCATAAAACCATTGAATAAGATTGATAATCACCTGTGCATTCTCATCAAACTTATCAGCTGTGACGAAGTCGACGGGGAGGTGCACTTTGACATTGTTCTTTTCTGCCTTTTCCAACAGTTTAGCAACGATTTTTGCACCCTCTGAATCGTACAAAGATGTGCCAATCTGAAATAAAAAACAATTTTGCTTGAGCATGAGGTAATGACGGTAAGACTTTTTATCCAATATGAAAGAATTATTTAGCGTAATAACGCGTTATCAGCGTTATAACGCTATTTGGCGCGAATAACACGTGTTAAGGCGCATTTCAACGTGAATAATGCCTTATCACGTTATTCACGTTCAAAAGCGCCGTAGCTGAAGACCACTCGCATAAATAAATAAAAACAAAAGCAAGGCAAAAACGACGGTCTTTTCTGTATAATTATAATAATAAATATTGCTGGACAATCTACACAGCATTATCTAGCCCCATGGTAAGCAGAGCTTGTGTTATGGGTACTAGATAACTGATATACATAATACAATACACAGATATTTTTATTATACATAGAAAACGACCAGAACATCGGGAACAAATATCTGCAGATCGTACACAAAATTGTTCCGAGGCGGGAATCGAACCCGCAACCTCCTGCGTCGCAGGCGGACCATCGCCCACCGCGCCACATCGGTCGTCAATATTATAATTATAAAATAGGAACTTTAACACTTTGACTGCGCTTTTTTTTTAACTTAAAAAATTCGTGCTGCCGCTCTACACAGCGGCGGTTGTGTTGCGCCGCACATGCGTTTCGTTCGAAAAATATTACGGCTGTGCTGAATCACAAAAATCTGTATTTTCTCAGCCGCTGCGCTAGTGTGGATTTACGCATATTAATCACTTGTAGAAAACACATACCGTGTGATTTCAGCACTCAAAGTGTTAACCCTTGAAAGATGACCGTTTCATCATCAGAAATAGAGTTAAAAAATCATACTTACAGCCATCCCTTTGGTTTCCTTGAGGAAAGTGTAGGCCATGCCTCCACCAATGATCATCTCATTCACTTTGTCCAACAAGTTTTCAATTAGTTGAATCTTGTCTGCTACTTTAGCTCCTCCAAGGATGGCCAGGAAAGGCCTGAAACAAACAATCAACTTTGGATTCACACCATCTACATAAAGTGGTTCATTATTTTCCAAGACCAAATGCATTGCTTTATGAAAGATTATAATGACTGGTTCTTCGTTACTTTAACGAAGTTTTTTTCACATTAGATCTAAAGAAAGGAATTTAACGTAAACACTGTGAATACTTAGTCAACAGGAAAAAACAAACTAGATAATGAGACTTTTTGGTTGAGAAACTTACTTTAACAGGGATGCTTTTGACTTTTATTCATAGGGATCAGTTAAGCTACCTATAGATTGTTTGCTACAGTCTGCAGTTAGCTCAATTGTTCTAAGTTATTTCTATTATTTGATTGTAACTTTCTTTGTTCATAAAGACTTTAACAAATAAAGTTTGGAGTAAAAATTATACAGACCTTTCTGGTTCATGCAGAGCCTTTGCAAAGTACTGGAGCTCTTTCTTCAGCAGGAAGCCACTGGCTCTCTGATCAAATCCTTCTCCCATCATTGAACTGTGTGCTCTGTGAGCAGTACCTGTTTTATAAAAACTATAGGTAATTAATAACACTATGGACAAAACATGTTATCTCAATGTACATCCTAAGGGTCAGCAATGACACACTGCATGCCCTTTTTATAACATGGTTTTATTTTATTTTGAATCATTTGTGACTAATATTATTCATTTAATTTATATTGTATTATTTGCTAAATAAATATGCAATATATAATCCATAAATATATATATTATGGATATTTATTTTATTCTGTTTCTCTCACCAAAAGCATCATTGATGTAAAGGTCTCCCAGCTTCCTCAGGCTAGCTCTAAATGCCTTGACCTTCTCAGGATCAGCCTTGACTTTAGCCCCGCTAGCATCAAGTCCTTTGCCTTCTTCTTCAACATGGAATCGGAGGTTCTCCAAGAGAATTACTGAACCAACTGGGGGGTCAGCACAGGCCCCCTCTACTTCAGGACCAACACAATCGGCAAGGAATGTAATTTCTCTAGAATAAAATATAATATATTCATTTAATAATTGCAGCTGGAAGCATCACATGCTTTATGTTTATGGCTATGTTTTAAGGTTATTTCTATCTCATGGGCACTGATTCATAAGATAAAAAGTAGCCAACTTTCGCATTTAAATATTAGTGTGATGATTGTCCTTTCTTGGTGTTGGCTTATTCTCAGTTTATCAAGAACCTTATCATATCCTATACCTCTTGCAGTGTAGCTGTAAAATATAACTCACCTGTTCAAGAGTTTCTTCAGCTCTTCCGCTACTGGTTTCAGTGTGTACTTCAGGTTTGCTTGTCCATCGGGCCTGCCCAAATGGGACATAAGGACGACGGACTTGGCACCCTTGTCGAGGGCATATTTGACTGTGTCTAGAGCAGCTACGATACGCTGGTTGTTTGTGATCACTCCTTCTTTAAGTGGGACATTGAAATCCACTCTAAAATAATAATATTACATAAATTTCATCTATATATTCTTTGCAGTGAGATATAGTGTGAAAAAATTATATGAGACCTGCCTTATTAACACACGTTTTCCAGACAAGTTTAGTGCGTCTATTGCCAGTTTATTTAGAGCCATTTTGAGTGATTTTATAAACAATTTTCAAGAAATTTCCAATTTCCACAACAGCGGGCTGGGTCAAGATGGATTTTGAAGAAAGAACGACAAATGTAAATGACCTTGTAATGTCAAAGAGGTCATGTTCACAAACTTAGCCCTTATGTGAAGTTTTTAGAGTACGTTTTTGAATAACAGTAAAATACAGATCTCTCTAGTAAATGCCAACCAAACAAAACGAATGACCGAATGAACGAATAAAGCATAGACAAACAGTATCAACCTACGACGACAAGAGAAGAGGAGAGATGATCGATCGATTATAAAAAAAATATTATCTTGTCTATGACGTAGTGAGAATAGAGACGCCTGCTGAATTCAGATTATTCTTTGAAAATCTACGTTGAATTTCATTGAACAACCGCGAGTGGTGAAAAGTTTTGTGTATTCCAGGTTCATCAAACTATATAAAGTGACATTCTGTGTATTTTTGTGACGGTGACGAATGATTCAAAGCGTAGTGCATTGAACGTAGAAACATGGTGCCGCTAGGTCCCGGGCCAGGCCACCCTGCTACTCACCAAACTCACGGTAGCGCTTCTACCACTCTGTCTGGCCCAAACTCGCTCTCACAATCAGCTCCACCATCTAACAAGTCGTCAGCAGCGGTAAGTGATGATCTTTCATTGTATTTCGTCAGTTTGCGTCAGTGTCGCGGGCGGCACATGTTTATGTAACTTCAGCTTCTTACGAGCACGTGCGATTTGGCGCTAATTTTACCATCGGTTTCCAGAAGCCGAACTACACCCTCAAATTTACGCTTGCCGGTCACACGAAGGCAGTATCCTCGGTCAAATTCAGTCCAAATGGAGAATGGCTGGCTAGTTCCTGTGAGTATACTGCTGCGAAATTCGCTTACTTAGCGAAAACGGTGCATTTATTTACGTTTTAGTTCATCCATTGTTGAATATAAATTAAAATCTGTTATAGAGGCAATTTAGACTTGTATTAAAATAGAGTAATAGCTCACTGTACACTACTTGGCTTTTGAAATGATTAGAAATGGAATATAAAAAGCCCATGGCATAATCAAACTGAAGGTTGACTGTAGCTTAAAATTTTCAACCTTATTTCAATCAAATAGAGTTGTTATTCGCATACATTTATTTATTACAGTAAATTTTTCAACTTACTGGTTTGGGAGGCCCCTGCTTTAAACTACTACCAAAAACTTTGTTATTGATATCTTTGTACCATTCCGTATTATTCACATCCTTATCACTATGTTACCTAATTTTTAGATTCCTACAACTTATTCTGACCCTAAAAGGTATACCTAATTATGTTTACTCAGACCATTCAGAATGAATATTGACCTAGATAACTAAGATTATGCATGACTTCACATTGCCCATAAAGTTTGCATAGCAACAACCTCATTTACCAAATACACATCAGTATTGAATATTTAAATTTCAAAATGGGGCCAATACCATCACTTTCTTTGCTACTAGTTATAGTAGTAAGTGAATAGAGTATAGTAGAAATGCTTGGGTTCACTGACTGATGTTACACAACAGGTGTTAGTATGGACAAACTTCCGTTAAAGTTTATTTTTAGATTGCATGCTGTCTAAAAGGTCAGGTAGAGGTTTTCTGGTAATTTCAATAAGAAAGTCATGATGGATATTCTTTAAATTCAATTTCTATTGGTTCAATCTTAAATAGGGTTTTGTTATTATTTCGATTTTTTATTTTATATTTTTTTTTTTTTTGCTTGTTAGTCAAATTAACTAGGAACTTATTTTAAATATCCTTAATTGATGTACATGTGGCTGCAGCTTCACCAGATTTTTTTTTATTGGATAATAGACAACAGCATATTATAGTTGATATGTTTTAAGTTCATCGGTTTTTGTTCCCCCCATTTGTAGAATGGCTAGGCCAATTGCAGAATGGCACAGTCCAATTACACACTTAGCCATCACCTTGTATGAAATTAATTAGATAATATACATAACAAATAAGTGTTCCATTATCGTTTATACAAGTATTTATGTATTTCTATGTTTTTTATTGTATAATACATTAGTCTATAATACGCCACTGTCTATACCTATACTATATTTACGTGTCCATTCTAAGAAATCGCTCTTAGCGATAAGGCCGCCCATTGTGCATCTGTATCTCTGTTTGTTTGTTCTTTACTGTTTCTGTGTTTGATGTGCAATAAAGTGTATTTGTATTGTATTGTGTTCCTTTTGTGGGCTGAATCTATCCAGCGGCTATATTTAAATGGAAGTTGTTTATAATGGGTTGTTTATATACTATTGTTGGTCTTAATCTGCATTGCAATACTAGTATTCATAATGGTTATTGTTTCAAAACTGAAACAACTTTGTTTTTTAAATATTTTCAGCTGCGGACAAACTTATTAAGGTGTGGGGTGCTTATGATGGCAAGTTTGAGAAGACGATATCTGGACACAAAATGGGAATCAGCGATGTTGCATGGTCCTCCGATAGCAGGCTCATAGTCAGCGCAAGTGATGATAAAACTCTAAAGGTCAGTAAAGAAATTATTATGTGCATTAAAACGTCAATTGGTCCAGCGCCCAATTCTTCTAAAGTAAACCAATCATACTATGACAATTGTATTGTAGCAGAATATTCATACAGACTATTAAAAGAAATCTATGGTAGTGATTCCTAGCACCTGTATATGCTGAGTTGAACCATTTTGTAGTTTAAACTAAATTTAATAATATTATATTTTCGCTATATGTAGTATTTTCTTTAAGTGGTAGGTAACGATTTTTCTGTTTGTATGTTTTCTGTTGTTCTGTTTTATTTATGTTTAACTACAAATAAACGATTTGATTTGATTTTGATTTGATTTTGATTCTGAGACAATACCATTACTGTCACAGTGAAGCATTGGTTTAGCAGAATTCGACCCTAGCACACAGGAAATTTCGAGGCACCTGAAATCAAGAAAATTGAAGTTTTTCTAGTAGAAACGAGTACGGGTTTTGAGTACCTAAGTTCCCATGGTAATCATGTCATGGCTGGCATGTTTTCTTCAATTCAGAAACACTTTGTCATCTGCTAATCAGCTTATCACTTCCCAGCTTTTTTGTGTCAGGAACTCTGTGAGTCAACAAAGTTTCTCACGCTATGAGCATTATCAATTTGATAAGATAAGGATGGTTTGGATTAGAAGTGCACTGATTTAGAAAGAACTTATTACATTATCTATTTTAAAAGATGCAATCCACTCACCATCCATACAAATTTGACTGAGAATAATTTTACATGAACTCTAGATAATGTCAGGAAACTTGATTATTTATTGCATACATGTTGTTACACAAAGACCTTAAAAATTAGATAGAACAGGTTTATAAAATCTTCTTAAAAGGCACTTAAAGGGTGGTATGTATGTTCATTACAAATGTTGATATAGGAAGCTGTGTTGTGTATCAAAAAATGAATATACGATCGGCGACCTTATCCTTGAAGCAATCTCTTTCCAATTAAAAAGGTCCTGCCAACTTTTGAATTTGGTGACGTGTTCAAGAGTTCTGTAAGTGTCTAAAGTAAATAAAGCATGATTAGCAGATGGTCAATGTTTGGATGGACAATATGTTATAGAAAACAAAAATCGGAAGTGTCATGTTTATATTTTATTTCAGGTTTGGGAACTCAGTTCAGGCAAATGTTTAAAAACTCTGAAAGGACACAGCAACTATGTATTCTGCTGCAACTTCAACCCACAGAGCAATCTTATTGTATCGGGCAGCTTTGACGAGAGTGTCAGAATATGGGATGTTCGAACAGGTGTGTATATCTGAATGAATAGATAGATAGATCATTTATTCATTAAAAACTTGTTACATTTTAGTTACCAATGTCTTAAAGACTATGTTATTAATTTGTCTAAGCACTGGGTGCTCGTCTATTTTCCTTAATAAACTCATATAACTCTTGTATCCTTATTGAAATGCTATTAAAATGAGGCATTTACACTCCAGAGTTCAGTATATCGCATTCGCACGCCGCCGCCTGACGCATGTGCTGTTGGACCAGTGCGTCTTGGGCCATGAACGTTTTGATATAAAAATCACTGATAAATATACCCAGAATAATAAGTTGTAATTGCTTTGTCAGTTGTCACACGCCAGTTGTAGATTGATTGTAGACATTAAATGGGCGTCAAACCACTATCAGAAGTGTAATTTCAACACCCATTTTTGTTATACATTTTGTCCAACTAGTTACAAAGGTAAATCAAGAATTTTAAGTCGATTTTCTTTTATGCTACTTTACATTTACTTGATGATAAAAGAAAGTAGGACAGTGACTTGAATGTGTTAATAGGAAGGGCTTGTTTGACTAAATGTTTAACATAGAAAGCGGTTACACTACTACACCATTGAACATGTTACGGATATATTTTATTTTAAACACGTCATAGTGAACGAACTTTTTTAAACTAAAATTTGAGCCACAATTCGTTAATCAAGCAAATATTGGAAGCCAAGCTCAGTTATTGTTGTCTAGGATAGAAATGACAAAAATTACATCGCCTCATCGTTATACATAAGGTCGTCGTTATGCAAGGCTTGTTTAGATAGGCAGTGACTGCGTTATACTAATGTATGTACTCGTCTAACACAGGGCAGTGAGTATTGAAATAATTATATTCAAATATTTTACGCATTTGATGATGATGCGATGTAATTTTTGACATTTCTACCCTAAACAACAATCGTTGTTAAATAAATCAAGGCTCATACATAAATGACACTATTTTTTTATATTTTCCTGATTCTTCCCACTGCTGGGCAAAAGCTTCCTCCAAATCTTTCCACTCAGTGCGGTCCCGCGCTTATCGATATTTGTGTAAATTAAATAATATCCCAAAAATTTAGATTTTGAGTTTACCCTTAGAGCGAGAGCTTACGCACTCATCATCATCACCTATAGCAGTCCACTGCTGCACACGACTAACGTAGTGTAGGACGCCCTCCGACCAGGTGGGATGACGACCTGCGAAAGACTGCAGGTAGATGCTGGCTGAAGACAGGGCGCTATGGCGCTCATTGGGGGAGGCCTCCCAATGAGCGCCCACCCGGTCATCCCACCTGGTCAGAGGGCGTCCTACACTACGTTTACCGAGTCGTGGTCTCCACTCAAGAACACGTTTGCCCCAGCGGCTGTCGGTTCTTCGCGAGATATGGCCGGCCCACCACTGCCACTTCAGCTTGCTAATTCTTAGAGCTATGTCGATAACTTTGGTCCTCTGTGGGATGTATTCGTTACGAATCCTATCCTTCAGAGAAACTCCAAGCATAGCTCTTTCCATAGCTCGCTGAGCGACGAATTAGTGGACCAACCCGCACTATAATAACAAAAACCTTAATATTTGTGTTACAGGCAAATGTTTGAAGACACTACCGGCACACTCAGATCCCGTCTCGGCAGTACATTTCAACAGGGACGGCAGTCTCATTGTATCTTCTAGTTACGACGGCTTATGGTAAGTTGATCTTATCCCTGTATCTTAAATTCATAGTAATATATTCGAGTTTTAAGTTTTGCATGCCAAAGTCACATACAACGAGATTCAAGAAATCATCTGATCCTTTAATTTTAGTAGTCTAAGCATCAAGATATAACAATCATCCCAAGTTGGTGCACACTATTATTATAACTGCGTTCTTCAAGACAAAGCTACTTCTAATCCATCAGAAAACACATGTAATCTAATTCTTATTAATTTATAGTGTGATTCTATAGTCAGACCGTTTTATCCTTGACGACCGATGTGGCCCGGCGGGCGGAGGCCCGCCTGCTACGCGTAGGGGGTCCGATTCCCGCTTTGGGACAAATATTTGTACGATCTGAAAATATTAGTTCCGGGAATTTTCTATTATTATTATATTAGCCCAGGGTGTCCCACTGCAGGGCAAAGGCCTCCCTCCCCTTCTTCCACTCATCTCGGTCCTCAGCAAGGAGAACACACTCCTTATTGTATAGGTCGAGCTCATCCCGCCATCTCCGCCTATTTTCTATGTGTAATAAAAATTATCTATCTATGTAATGTATTCTATGAAGTATATCAAACATCAGTAACCATAACACAAGCTCTACTTAGTTTGGGGCTACATGATGCTATGTGAATTGTCCAGCATTATCATTATTAAATTAAATAATATATAAAAAAATTGGGATATTATTAAATTTCTAAGAGAATACCCGGAGTGCGAAGGCTTACGCATAATAACAAAACCTTATTCTTTTTATTATTATATATCTAACAATTATTATTCTTATTTCCAGTCGAATCTGGGACACAGCCTCCGGGCAATGTTTAAAGACGCTCATAGACGACGACAACCCACCAGTATCCTTTGTCAAGTTCTCTCCCAACGGCAAATATATCCTCGCGGCAACCCTAGACAACACTCTCAAACTGTGGGACTACAGTAGAGGGAAATGCCTGAAGACTTACACGGGGCATAAAAACGAAAAGTACTGCATCTTCGCCAACTTCAGTGTTACCGGTGGAAAGGTATGTTAATTGATTATCTTACGCCCTCTCTCTTTCCAGCTAGTTATAGTATTTGTATATTTGTATTTATTCACCAATATAACATCGGAAGTTATAAACATCATATTGACGACCGATGTGGCGCGGTGGGCGAAGGTCCGCCTGCGACGCAGGAGGTTGCGGGTTCGATTTCCGCCTCGGAACAATTGTGTGTATGATCTGCAGATATTTGTTCCGGGTGTTCTGGTCGTTTTCTATGTATAATAAAAAATATTTATCTATGTAATGTATTGTATTATGTATATCAGTTAATCTAGTACCCATAACACAAGCTTTGCTTACCATGGGGCTAGATAATGCTGTGGGGATTGTCCAGCATTATTTATTTTATTAATTAACTAATAAAAACAAAACTATATTAAGTAACAAACATCCTTATTTAAGTTTAGATTGTAGTCTGTAGCTTAGATGTTTGCATTATAATTTTTAAATTATCCGACGGTTTTGGATATTATGCAAAACTTTATATTATTTTACTAAAGATAATTTTACCGGGTATTTATCGGAAACCTTCTGTTTTATTTTCACCTACGTTAACAACAGGTACGTAACAAAACGCGATATACCTGCTAATTACCTTAATATTTATTTAAAACGGGATATTTACCATGATTAGATTTTTGAGTTATCCAATATTTCGGAACTTCAACCGAGAAGATGGCTTCCAATTATCGGGAACCTGGAACCCTGTTGTAAGAATGTGCAAAAACCGAAGAAGTGATGTACCAACCGCGTCGCGTTCTGATACCGTCAGTGTTGTGTGTCGTGATCGAGCTGCGTTCGATAATAATGAAACCGGTGGTAGTGGTAACGTTCGTAGCAAAAGACAAAAAATGAGGGTAGATCGGTATGTCTTCCCATAAAAACTTACTCGCAGTCGCAGTGCCTTCAGTTATTCCGTGATCATGGCGCATGAAACTGTGCTGAAATATTGGATAATTCAAAAATCAAATCATGGTAAATATCCCGTTTTAAATGACTTTAGTGTTGATAACCATGATAGTTTCAAAAGTTTTACCTTAAATATGTTAACAAATCGCGAAAGTTAAAAAAGTTACGATTATATGGTTACCTATACCTATTGTTTGTCCCAAAACAAATATTTTAATAATAATAATGCTGGACAATTCACACAGCATTATCTAGCCCCATGGTAAGCAGAGCTTGTGTTGTGGGTACTAGATAACTGATATACATAATGTATTGTACATTACATAGATAGATATTTTTATTATACATAGAAAACGACCAGATCACCCGGAACAATTATCTGCAGATCGTACACACAATTGTTCCGAGGCGGGAATCGAACCCGCGACCTCCTGCGTCGCAGGCGGACCTTCGTCCACCGCGCCACATCGGTCGTCTAATAATAGTTGTTATCAAAAAGCCGATATATTTATCACTGACCACCTACTTACATAGTTATGTGTACCTACATCCCTTATTCATAGTGTTTATCTATGCGTCTACTTATCATCAGTATTAACACTTTGACAGCGGATCACGTACTACGCACGTGACGCTTCTTTTATCCTAGTTAGCCGCATACATAATTAGCGTACCATTCTGGGCGCGCCGGCACTTTTTGACCATTTTGTTACTTTTATAGAAAAAAGACTATAATAGTTGACTATATAAACGGCCATAATTTTATTTTCATTGTATTGAGGGTATCTCATATTATTATATAATAAGAAAAACATGTATTATTGTTTTTTTTTATTATAAAATTGTCACGGACAGGGGACGTGATCGGCTGTCAGAGATTGGAAATAAATAAAATGCTTGGCTGTCAAAGTGTTAAAAACATCGACAATGACGGCCAGTTTCCACGAAAGTGCTGGTGATTCTTTGTTATTCGCAATTGGTTGGACACTTTTCTGCCAGTATTATCAAGTGATGTAAAATAATTGTAAATTATCTGAGATATCAAATTATTAATATTGCTTCATATTTTCACCAGAGTTCGTTTATCTAGCAGAGAGTACCAAATACAGGTTAGGATGGCTTGGGAGACGAGATGTTGGAGTCGTCCTTACACCGCCATAACAGTGAAATAGTAAACATTAAAATAACCACCAGTACGGCTTCAAAATAGCGTCAATGTTATACACGTAACAGAGGTTATAGATTCTAGTGGTTGCTCTGCCTCGTTTTAAAGAATATCATTTAAGTGCGCACTCACACAGAAGATACGGACTGAATTAAACGGGGTCGTCGCTCTTGGAGTTCTTTTCTTTAACCTACATCAAAAAAAGGAGGAGGTTCTATGTTCGGCTGTGTTTTTATGTATGTTCGTCGTTTACTTTGATAATTTGAACTGCACCATAAGTGAACGAAACGGTATAATATTCTATTCATTGATATTTTACTAATAGAGTTTATTTCTTGTCAACAGTGGATAGTATCAGGATCTGAAGACAACATGGTATACATCTGGAACCTGCAGTCAAAGGAGATCGTCCAGCGGCTATCAGGTCACACTGACACAGTCCTATGCACCGCCTGCCATCCCACGGAAAACATCATCGCATCGGCTGCGTTGGAGAACGACAAAACTATCAAGCTTTGGAAGAGTGATACTTAAAACTACATGGTGAGATTTCGTTCAAGGTGTTGACTTTCTTCTTTTTCTGGTTCTGAGTTCGGTTAGCGAGACGTTGTCAATTCGTCATCGTATCGTCTCCCTTCTTCTACGGAATCAATTGTTTGGGGCGATAGCTTCTTCAGCTGTTGTCGAATGAGTATTCCACATTTCGAATTGTTAAGAGCAAATTAAGAAATCGACTGGGAATCGTAAAGGCTGAAAAGCTAGTTTTTTTAATTCAAATATTATAATAATGTTTATTGATTTCTCAGATTAAAACGACCCTAGTCTTAACTTCATTATAATTACCAAATCTTTTTTAAATGTTGATTTCTGTGAAAGAAAGTGATATTAAACATTTATGTTTTTGATTAAATCATTGATTTTTATTGAACAAATTATTTGATTTAAAGCGCGATTTATATCATGATTTAAATCAGAATGATTAATTCGTGCCAACCCTGCCACGGGGCCTTAAACGATGCATCTAACTATGCATAGTTCATTCACGTCGTCATTCTTACTGCATGCTAGGCAAGGCACCTGTCATGGTTTCACTACACATAAGGGCCTTATCATACTAGCGGTTTGCGAGCGGCTGCGGGGCGGGGCGGGCGCGCAGCGAATGCGTCGCGAACACGCAGCGGTTGCACAACGAAGACGTCGCGGACGCGTGGCAAATTGGCAACGTTTTCATCGCGTCTTTGTACACTCAGTAATAAAATGGATTCCGACGAGGAGACACTACTGTTGACTTTGTTACTTTGTTACGGATTGAAGTGAGGCGGGGATGACGGGCTGGCGTTTTTACGAGACAGTACAAAATGGCGTCCACGCTGCTACTCGCGGCGATTTCGTTGCGCGCCCGCAACGAATTCGCTGCGCATGCGCCGCGTGTACGTTGCGCGCCCGCTCCGCTTTCAATCCGCTAGCAATCCGCTAGTATGATAAGGCCCTTAGTCTCGAAGGCGAGGAGTTAAGCGTAGTAATGGTATATGACGTGCGAAGCTCCGCCTTGACGCTCTTTCATCAAATGGTTCATAGTTTACATGTCTCGATAGAAACGCTTTCTTAGTAGTTATAATTAAAACCCATTCTTTGTTTCAGATCTTCAAGCAGACAGCGATCTGCACTGCGGCTTTATATTGAGAGCCGAAATGCCACCGGCTTGTGAATATATTTAACAAAGATACCAGTATCTGGTATTTTGGACTTGAGCAGAGTGTAATGAGTGCATTACTTTACTTTTAATTTTGTATATCACAGATGTATGTGTGCATTTTCGGTTGTTATAAGATTATACCTACATATTTTTCTATTATGACATGAAAATAAAGGAAGATATGATGTTTAGCCATTACGTTTTAGTTAAGATTGATTTAAGGATCCGCTTAAGAATAATTTTCTTGGATGCAAATAAAATGTAGTTCTAAAACAGTCTTTTACTCCAAATATCTTTAAGAGAATCATACGTTTTAGACGTATTCGAACGTTAATTTGATGACGACTATAACTTTGCACCTATGTACGGGGTCACAGAACCGAGAAATAACTAGATCGTGTTAGTGCCGATTTTTGAGATTCTGTTGTGAGTCTTCTCACGATCAAAAACTATTATAACATCCACTAAAACTTCAAATGCTGTTCAAGAGCCTCGCGAATTTTTCATAGTGGCGAGCTTTGGTAACTAACTATTTCTCGTAAGTAAAATACCTTCGTTGGTCACAAGCAAGTTCACCACTGGCAAATTCGCTTACACAACCGCAATTTGCGTCAAATAAACCTTATCATCGGTCGCCTCCCCCAGGAGACGGTACTGACCCAGTTCTGCACCAGATAAACTAATAGGTTATCTAAGGTAGTTATCTAGTCGCCGCTGTGGGGAACTTACTAACTAGCTTAGGGAATTCTCGAATTTTCGTAGGCGCCTACCCGCATATTCTCAATGTGAAACCTGGGTAGTCGTTAGTTTACGTTCTAGGAATAGGAATGATCTGTGGTACTTGTAATTCAATACATCCTAGTAGGTCTAGCTAAGCTTTTCTGAAATTCGATACGTTTCTGTACTTCGACCTCATGGAAGAGTTCATTCTTCTATGTTCGAGCTTCATGGACAAGACATGCTACATTTGTATCTTACTCTAAATTAGGACAAGTCCCAAGTACAGAAAAGTAGGTACCTATTTAGGTAGGTACAGACACAGGATTTCCTATCAAACAGGCAATATTCCGTACTTATTAAGTAATTTCGAGTTTGCTTCAGAACTTTCGTAGAATTTCTGAAAGTTACAGTAAACATTAATGGATCTTTGGGTGGTTAGGGGTAAAATACGGATAAAGTACAATACAAAATACAAAAATACAAAATATTTATTTCTTTAACTTAATGTACAATAAATATAACAGTGTTTGAGATTCCCTTTTAAGTAAAATAAATACCTGTGTTAGGGAATCTCGCTCTTCCAAAATAAATCATATAAAAGTAGATTAAGTTACGTAAATTAGATGTACTACCACAGAACTATAACAACTGTGAATGTGGATACATATTTTTAAAATTATACTAAGAAAAGTTTAATGTTTTAGTGCTCAAATGTTTTAGAACATGCGCGTGATCGTGTATGTGTGTGTGGGTAATGTAGTGTGTGTAGTGTTATAAGTGTACTTGGGTCTCCCGAGGCTCCAGTCTCGTAAGAGTCTGGGCAACAGGAGACTCAGATGTGTAAAGTTTTTGAGTGGGTCCCTCTGTAAAACTCCAGTCTCTTAAGAGTCTGGGTGATACAGGGAGAGCATTGGGTGTCAGTTCAGGAGAAAATCATCTCCGCGAATAGATAGATACATTTATATTGTATATAAGGATAACATTTCTACCATTGATATAATGAAGTAGGTGGTAAATAAATAAAGGATGATGATTTTGATAAAGTATACTCAGTAAACCTGTACACTAGCCAAACTCGAAGTATGTGCTTGTTGGCGTAGCTTTTCATATAATAGGCATAAGCAATTTTTATTGCAAGAAGGATCTCAAATCGACATGTAGGTACTTATCTAATGTAAATTTCGTATAAAAAGACGTGACATGAGAGTGAATTTTGTGAATGTCATGTATGCCTTTTTATAGTTTTTCAGGTAGTAATGGTATGAAAAGTTCTGCAAAGGCTCATCAGCGTGGACTAGTGGACTAGATGATTGATGATATAAATTTCTGTCACTAAAAATTAAAATTTCTTATTATTAGAATTCTATTTCTAACGGTAATTATTAAAATATGGTAGTTAGTATCCGCTGAGTTGCCTTTGGGCTGCTATCATCTAGGTACACATTATGCCGAACGAATTCATCGAATCGAATCATTATAATCAATACAAAACCGCAGAGCAATTAAGTAATTAATTAATTCGACTCCCTAACATACTTTTATCGAGGTCACATTAAAGTTCCTCTCATTAAACCTTCTAGATCACATAAGAGTTCCTCTCGTTAAAACTTCTAATTTTGTCCAGGCATCGGTTGATAAGAAATTTATATCTAGAAGTTGTATGTAAATGTGTATGAAGTTATAGCAAGAAGTGGCTCCTTTTATCTAGTCCAGTTCTTTCGAGTAGTTTCCGGATCTAAGTACATTTAGTACCTTGCTAGGTAGATACCAATATTTTAAATGTAGCTATAACTAATGCGAGGTGCGTAGGCAGGCGCCTAGTGAATTCATTGCTTACCTACCCAGCATAGGTCCCACCATCATCTAAGCATACCAATCATACAACACAAAGAAATTTCTATTAAAATATTAAGTAGGACTAGCATAGGATTAAAACTTGAAACTATCATGGTTATTAATAACACAAAAGTAAATTATAATGGGATATTTCCCATAGCTAAACTTTTTGACGACCGATGTGGCGCGGTGGGTGAAGGTCCGCCTGCGACGCAGGAGGTTGCGGGTTCGATTCCCGCCTCGTAACAATTGTGTGTACGATCTGCAGATATTTGTTCCGGGTGTTCTGGTCGTTTTCTATGTATAATAAAAAATATGTATCTATGTAATATTAGTATTAGTATTGTATTATGTATATCAGTTATCTAGTACCCATAACACAAGCTCTGCTTACCATGGGGCTAGATAATGCTGTGTGAATTGTCCAGCATTATTTATTTATTATTTTTATTTTTCTTATATTATGTATTTAAGTTGTTATTCATTTTTTCTATTCTTCTTGGCCTCTATAATGGCACTTTTGGTGATGTCGTCCTTATTTGTCTTAATAATAATAATGTAAATCCGATTATTGGCTGTTAGTGATATTTATAAGATAAGTTAATTTATAAGAGCTGTGGATATTGTTCATAAATAAAATAAAAAAATAAAATAAATAGTTAGTTTTTTGTGATTTCCATTTTTTTTGTATTATAGGATTAACACATTTTAACTATCATAGGATTAACATTAGTAGGCCCTATCTCTAATGAATTGAAATGAAAGTACTTTTTATTTAATTTCATTCGACTTAGAGTTTTCAATCCCTGCATCTTACGATTCAAAGGTAAACAAACCAACAAGCTCAGATTCCTTACGACCCTGCATGAAGTGGAGCGTTATTATACCTACCTAGGTACCTCTGGAATACCTGCACTGCTCCGTTCGAGACGACTTGAGATTGCTTGCGTTATTACGAACGGGGCTTGTAAATAGAGGTAGAAATAGAAATGCGAGATGTAAGGTATGTGTAGATATATTGTTAGTTGGTACCTATTGAACCATAGCAATTTTATGTAGGATACACGGTTCAGTTACGTCAGCCTCTTCACTGGATCTGGCTTCAGAAATGAACATGAAATTGTAGACGTAGAACCAGGACTACGACTGTTGCTACGACATGAATGCTACGACGGTAGTACTCCTACATCATCCTGCAGGGTGACGCTTGCTACATTGATTATTGTCAGTTTGTTTGATCTATTGTGAGAGGGATGGATGACTCGTCTTTCTCATATGTAAAATAATTAGTGTAATTGGTGATTGTGCCGTTCTAATTAAATAATAAATAAATAAATAAGATGCTACGATGCTGCTGATGGGCTTCTTACAAGCTTTAGCTTAAAGCTAAGACGGCGACGTTGATTCGTTCCTCTTATGTACATATATTGGAAGACGTCTATGCCACGAAGTTGCTACGCGTGGGACATTGATGCTACGTCAGCTACATTGGAGTCAAAGCTTGTCATACACCTGAAAAGTACCGCTGCGGCACGCTACGAAATTACTACGACTCTGCTACGACGTTGCTATGACTCTGCTACGGCGTTGCTACGTCTCGCTATGACGTTGCTACGACGTTGCTACGACGTTGCTACGAAGTTGCTACGACTCTGCTACGACGTTGCTAGGACTCTGCTATGACATTGCTACGAACTTGCTACGAAGTTGCTACGAAGTTGCTACGACTCTGCTACGACGTTGCTACGATTCTGCTACGACGTTGCTACGAAGTTGCTACAACTCTGATATACGCCTGTTACATTAAAGTACTATGGCTTCGCTCACGTTAAATGTTACCTGAATAAAATGAAGTATTTTTATCTGGTCTGTTGAGACGTATTTATGAATGCATTGCTCATACAAATTTTGCCGTTCATTGGTTCATTTCCTTTCATTTTTATTCGTAATCACCACATCATAGACGTAACTAAACTATGGAACGGACTGAAGATCTCATTTTAAGTAAAAGTAAAGTAAATAAATAATATTTATTAAAGAAATATTACAAAATAATAAACAGATAACCTTAAACCTAAAAAACATCATAATTTGCTGAGATAATTTCAACAGTGATTTTTGTAGTTTTTTTTTTACTAGGTTGGGATTATATCGAGGTTGCCAGAGTGTGGAAAAATAACCGAAAACATATGTAGCTCCATGTAGGAATTTTCTCAACTGATTTTTTATTCAAACGGTTCCAGTGCGGAGAACACTTGGTAGCTCCTAAAATAGGTGAATAATGTCATCTGCAATTTTGGCCTGCAGTATCTATGTATGTTGGTATGTTGAAAATACAAAATGGCGACTAGAGAAACCGTAATAAAGTATTTCGTAGATAGAGTCCAACACAGTTTTGAGTAAAGCCTAAAATAAAGACACAAAATAAGATCTTGTAAAGGAGAGGTGTTTAAGTGATAATTTTTAAGTAAAACATATTACGTCGGTATTCCATTTAATTTATTCCACCGTAGTAGGTACATGTTGATAGACTTTTGATATTGAAATAATCTCATTTACAATTACTATTAGACATATTACTTAATTTTTATTATTTATATACCCAACACAAGTTTTTGTGTAGGAAGGAAAAATAATAAGGTATTGTATGGAGAAGTAGAGTAAAAATAAGAGACAAAACTGTAAAGGGGCCTAGAATTTATAATAATGTCAAAAGTTTTGTATGGTACCTATGTAGGTATATAGCATTATTAAACCCAAAATTATGGTTTATAATATCTTCAGTAGGTTATTTTAACTCTTGCCTTTAAACAAGTTTCGAAGACAAAGGTCTACTTTACCCCCTGGGGCTATAGTTATTATTCTGAAAGTTTTTGACAGGTTCTCAGTAGACAATTTGGTTGTATTCAACCTTATTTTAAGCTAGTTATTGCCCGCGGCTTCGTACGCGTTGTTTCTATGGAAAAGTTTTAAGGTTATTTCTTTCCAATGGGAATAATTATGTATACAAATTATAACGAAAATTAATTTATCATTGACGACCGATGTGGCGCAGTGGGCGATGGTCCGCCTGCGACGCAGGAGGTTGCGGGTTCGATTCCCGCCTCGGAACAATTGTGTGTACGATCTGCAGATATTTGTTCCGGGTGTTCTGGTCGTTTTCTATGTATAATAAAAAATATCTATCTATGTAATGTATTGTATTATGTATATCAGTTATCTAATACCCATAACACAAGCTCTGCTTACCATGGGGCTAGATAATGCTGTGTGAATTGTCCAGCATTATTTATTTATTTATTTATACCTCATAATCTGTTGTCCTATTTTAATTATATTTATATGCACATGTACCCACTTCTAAAACTTTGTCTTTCTCCCAATAACGTTTGCTGGAAGAGAACTCTTTATAGGGTTAAGCTCGCCTTTGTTATATATTTTCTAGTATAGATAGATAGATAGATAATTCTTTATTGCACTCTAAGTATAAAATGACAATATAAAATAAAAACTTTAAAAAACTAGATACAATTGGCGGTCTTATCGCTCAAGAGCGATCTCTACCAGACAACCATGGATGGATAGGATCGTGGACAGTACCAGGGGATCTGTGTGCTTGTAGGTTACACATATATTAAAAAAAAAAAGCTGGACAATTCACACAGCGTATATTATATATTATAAAATAAAATACTTATAATACTTACATGGAAATATACTACATACATATCATAAAATATATGTATAATATTTTCTATATTATTTTATCGTGCAAGAAGAATAAATAAATACCTACCACTAGTTATGATCATATTAGAAAACCCCGTAAATTCTTTGGTGGATTGACGTACGTACTCCATTTCGTTCTTCCACTCGTATTGAAGTATGTACCTGTCTAGCAATGGCGAGTCTAACCGATAAGTCTCACAGAAATCTAAGTCCCGACTTATATCTTTAGTTTGAAAAGCACTCAAATACTATTTATGGTACAGATACAGACAGAATTTCATATTTATAAAGTTAGGATTAGCTTTATGAAATCTAAATGGACTTTACTGTAACTTTTAACTCGAGTTTTATTATTCAATCTGCCGGATGGCTTTGAGGAAAGTTTTTTACAAAGATTTTTAACTCTCAGCTAACAACTGGACCTACCTACTACCTGATTCAAAAATTCTCAATAGGTACCTATTTAAATAAGGTAAGGTAAAACCTACAACATAATAAATGCATACGACCTACCTACCGGCCACATTCTTCGATTGTTTTTTTTCAATTTGTTGTCTTTTAATCGGACTGCAAGCATATGCGACAAGCTGAAGACTGGGCCTATAAATAAATAAATAAATAATGCTGGACAATCCACACAGCATTATCTAGCCCCATGGTAAGCAAAGCTTGTGTTATGGGTACTAGATAACTGATATACATAATACAATAAATTACATAGATAGATATTTTTATTATATACGACCAGAACACCCGGAACAAATATCTGCAGATCGTACACACAATTGTTCCGAGGCGGGAATCGAACCCGCAACCTCCTGCGTCGCAGGCGGACCATCGCCCACCGCGCCATATCGGTCGTCAAAAAAAAGTCTATGTCCAGCAGTGGACTAACATAGGCTGATCATGTTGTTGTGGATAGTTTTAAGTAAAATTATTTTGTTTAGACGTAAGAACTCCTAGTTCAGTTCAGTTCAGTTCTTTATTAATTCTTTATTTCAAACATAAATAATACATAGCAAACAAAGAAGATACATTACGAAAACAAGAAAAATACAAAATAGTTCGAGATTTAAGTACCTACAGAGTTTTTATAATATTTCAATAATTTTTTTGGTAATTTTACAAATAGTGACTTATTCAAATCAAGGTTATATAATAAATATTATAAGTGTGGATCAGCGACATTGGCGTCATCTAATTCAATAATAATCATTTAGAAACTCTTCTAAACTGTAGTATGCCCTGTCCACTAGGATTCTCTTCAGTTTGTTAATGTATATTGCGGTTGACGCGGCGCTGGTTATAGAGTCCGGCAGTTTATTATATATTTTCACTCCTATATATTCAATTTTGTTTGGCTAATTTAATTTGGGGAAGTTTTAGTTGATGCCGATGTCTAGTAGGGTAGTTATGGGTATCAGCCCACGTCGGGAACTCTTTAAGATGACTTCTGACGAATTTGGCCGCCTGTAGAATAAACTCGCTTGGCAACGTCAGTGTTTTAGTTTCCTTAAAGAGCTCCCGAGCGGGATGGTCCCACTCCACGTCGCACAGGATTCTGATCGCACGTTTCTGTATTTAGTCTTAGTAAGTTAGCCTCGTGCCTATGGACCATAGAAGCAACAAGCCAACCTAGCCGCCTACCAACAGCGCGCGACTCTTCTTAGGTACTTGATGGTATATATTTTTAAGTCTTTATAATACTGTCAATATTATTTATTAATAGACTTTATTCTCAAGGTGAATAAGCGTGTCTAACCGAGCGGATGCAACAACAAGGGTCGAAAAGGGTCATTTTCATTTTCATTGTTTTATCTTTTCCGCCTATCGGAACGGAACGTAAAAACAAGAGCAGCGTTATTAATAACAGTGAGTTGGATTACACTTTTTCGTCTTAGCTCGTGTCTCGCTCGTCGATTCAGTAAAGATGGCCAAAGTAAGGGTTCGATTAGCACAGAGTTCGCAATGCGACCAAGGGGAACGTCACGGCGAGCGAAGCGAGCCGTGCCGTGACCCACCTACGCCCTCAGCCCCCCTGTACCCCCCCTACCAAAAAATTGGATATAGGTATAGTTTTAACTTGTTGAATTTTATTGAAGCCAGAGACAAAATCATTTTATTGTTAAAGCTCTTTTTCTTAGCATGTAATATAAAAAGAAAGAAATAAAATAAAGTAAATAATGTTGGACAATTCACACAGCATTATCTAGCTCCATCGTAAGCAGAGCTTGTGTTATGGGTACAAAAATAATTTTTCAAATTGATTGTACCATAAGTCAGTCAATAATTCATCAAAATTAAAAAGTGTCAGTTCGGACAAAGTGTTCAAAAATATTGTGTCCGAAACATCGACAAGCCAAATTATTGAAGCCAACAAAATCATTTTCAGGGGTTAGTGTTCCTGGCACCTCGATAAGGATCCCGAAGCTAAATGAGTCGATTTTACCGATGTGTCAGTTTACATATCACTCAGATCAATTCCGTGAAAAGGGTATTTCAGTACTTAGTCGGTGTCGCTTAAATGGAATTGAAATCCAGACTGAGAGCTCAGTGCGATGTTCCATAATAGTTCTCGGAACACGATAAGCGTATGAATTTAATAATGCTATTCAGTTGATTCCGCACAAGTTAAGCTCTTTAATGTTGAATTTAAAACGCAAAATTAGTGATAATGGTGATAAATTGAATTCACAGAATTTTTGCAAAACACTTTTGTCAATTCTTGAATTTTCTGAGAATCCGTCCAAGTCTTTAACTCTATCCTACTAATATTACAAACGAAAGTTTGTATGTACGGATGTTTGTTACTCTTTCACACAAAAATATTGAACGAATCGGGCTGTAATTGCAGTTCCAGGCCCGGAAAAAAACAGGCTACTTTTTATTACATAAATCAGTTCCCATGGGATAGACCCTTATAAGGTTTCCACAGAAACAAAACATGCGAAGCCGCAGTCCATGCCGCGACTGTTTGTCTGCCTGAACGCGATTAGTTAAAAAATATTAAAAAAACCGAATGTTTTGTGTGAATTGGCTGAAATAAGGCAATGATTGTTAAAGTGTCAAAATATCATGATGAAAAGGAGATCTATACTTATATGTTGTACTAGCTGCGTCCCGCGATTTCACCCGCGTGGAGATAGATATTTTGGATAATACACTATATATCTCAATGAATTGTAGCCTATGTGTTATTCTGATATATAAGCTATATTATTGAGAAGTTTCATTAAAATCCATTCGGTAGTTTTTGCATTAAAGAGTAACAAACATCCATCCATACTTAAAAACTTTCGCGTTTATAATATTAGTAGGATAAAGCAATATATTGAAAACAAATAAATGCATTAAGAAATTATTTCTCCTAATCTGAAGGTAATGATATAAGATAGAAAGTAGTATAGGTAAGGTCGATATGGGTAAAACCAATAAATAGCTGCCCACGTTTAGCAATAACGCGGAGTTAGGTATGTAAATCAGCGGGCGGTGATTCATCGAGCCATGGCCAGTAATTCTTTTCGGCTATCATTAATCATTACTTGAGCCAAGTGGTTCGCACTCGATACACCGCACCTGGGCCATGCTAGCGTTCCCTAATCCATGCCTGGGCCATATTTACGATACATGGACCTACCGCCCTGTTAACTGTATAGGTACTCATACTCGTACATAGTTAATTTTAATTTTGAAAGAAGGAAATAAAGTTATTTATTCGACGACCTCTATGGCGCGGTGGGCGAAGGTCAGTTTGCGACGCAAGAGGTTACGGGGCTTGGGTTTGATTCCCGCCTCGAGACATTTTGTTACGGGTGTTCTAGTCGTTTTCTATGTTTAATAAAAAAATTAAATGTTACAATTATTATCTACTAGCTGTTTCTCGCGGTTTCACCCGCGTGAAATTCGAATTTCCCATTTCTAAAATATAATACTATGTTCACCGGGGATATTGTGTAGCTTCCCAACGGTGAAATAATTTTTCAAATCGGTCCGGTGGTTTCAGAGCCTATTCAATCAATACAACAAACAAAAAATCAAACTTTTCCTCTTTGTATAATATTAGTCTAATATCAGTCATCTAGTACCCCTTGGTAAAATTTTGGTAGTTCACTATTTTATCATCATCATCAGCCTATATCAGTCCACTGCTGGACATAGGCCTCCCAAAATGAGCGCCATACCGCCCTGTCTACAGCTTGCCGCATCCAGCATCTACCTGCAGTCTTTCGCAAGTCGTCATCCCACCTGGTCGGAGGGCGTCCTATACTACGTTCCTACACTACCGAGTCGCGGTCTCCACTTTAGAACACGTTTACCCCAGCGGCCGTCGGTTCTTTGCGAAATATGGCCGGCCCACTGCCACTTCAGCTTGCTAATTCTTTGAGCTATGTCGATAACCTTTCATTAGTGTATGTGCAGAAGTGCTATCTTAAAGAACACATGAACAAAGTGTCTTCACCTTAAGTATAGAGACAATAAAAGTGCCAATGGACACGTTCTTAGTAATATGTTGTTATAAAAATAAGTTAAAACTAAATTACCCATTAGCCAATTCTATGGCTAGATTGTAATTATACTCTAGTGTATTTAACATTTATAAAAGCATACTAGACAATAAAAAAAAAAAATGTCGATTTCTTTTCAGAGAACCAAGGCTTGGTTCTCTGTCGGACGTATTAGTATTTTATGGCATGACAAAAATATTACAGAGTTTTGTAAATATTTATGCACCCTGTCAGATAGGCTATGGGAATATATCTTAATTTAGGACACCTAATTTCCATCCGTAATGAATTCATCAAACTACGATAGTTTATATATACCTGAGAGGCTTTAAATCACCAAAATTGACCGCAGATTCTTTACGCCCATGTCCTATTCCCCTAGGCAATAATCTCAAAGCCGCTGCTTTAATCTAGGCGTCAAAGCAAAGCAACAGATGTGTCTTGCTCGGATCCTATACAGCCTGTATACAGCTCAGCCGTCCCGAGTCCGTACGGCGTCAGTGGGCGCCGTGATTCATCCTAGTCAAGTCGTTTCTGACGCGCTCTGGCTGAAAACACCCGCGGAAATTAAAAACCGTTGGTCGTCGGCCATTTTTGAAATTTTTATTCGAACTTTAAAATTATAATTGGCTGTAGTGACCCTTGTGATTTCACTGGCTGTTTTTGGGATTGCCTGGTGATTTTTAAAGTGAATGTGTTGGTAAGTGTTGTTTGATGTCGACTGATAAATTTTACATGAAAAATGTATGTACATACGAGTATATACATACACATTTTATTATTGCTTCTGTAATCTTTGAGATCATTAAACATACGATTATATATCTTTTGAATTAATCAGTTACCTGAGTATTAAAAATAAAATAAAAAATAAAAAATAAAAAAGCCTTTTATTCCTTAACCTTAAATAACATTGATCAATCATGCTTATGAAAAATTTGTTAAATCTAATATAAGTATGTCAAATATTGTAGAAAAATGTCAGTATGTAGATTTAATAATTTAATAATATTTAATAATGAATTTTAAAAGTTGTTTATTTCGATTGAATTTAATGCATATATTGAATAAGTAGTTAGGACCCCTCTCGGGTAAAGGCCTCCTCCAGTTCTGTCCAGTGTTTGCGGTCTTCTGCGACGCTTGTCCAATTTTGTGTTTTTAAATATTTTTTTATTTCATCTGACCATCTTGCTAGGGGTCTACCAATTCTTCTTTTGCCTTTAGGACCTTTCCATGAGGTGACTAAGGTGGCCCACCTTTCTTTTGGCATTCTAGCTACGTGTCCGGCCCATCCCCACTTCATTTTAAGAGCGTGTTGTAGAGCGTCTATAAATTTAGTTTTTGATCTGGTTTCTTTATGTTGTACTTTGTCTTTTAGTCTTATTTTCAGTATATTCCGTTCTATTGCTCTTTGACATTTTGCTACTTTGTCCTTTGCCTCTCGTGTATAAGTCCATGTCTGGCTGCCGTAGGTAAGTGTTGGAAGTAGGCAAGAGTCGAATACTTGCTTCTTTAACCTTAAAGGTAGTGAACCTTTTAAAATTTCCTTCATGCTCCAGAATTTCTTCCAGGTTTTTGTTATTCTTCTGTCTATTTCTTCGATGTTATTTGATGGCTTAAATGAGACCTGTTTCCCTAGGTAAATATATTCATCTACGTATTCTAGTGTCGTATCTTCAATCAGTAAGTCTTTCTTTTCGTTGTTTGTCATAGCTTGTGTTTTTTGTAGGTTCATCTCTAGTCCTCTTGTTTTGCTAGCGTTATGTAGGGTAGTCAACATATGTTGGAGTTTAAGCGCGTCTTCTGCGAGAAGTACTATATGACCTGAGTATTAAACCAATATTAATTAATTAATTTGATACATCGTTTCTTTTTTAAATGTGAGCATTCAAGCGTCTGCGAACAGGTATAGGAGATTTAATATATATAAATCAACTAAACATATTATTTTGTAACTATTAACTTATAGATTTGTTAAACTCAAAGTCCCTAATTAAATTAGAATAATAACAAAAAAACTTATAGTTTTAAAGCTCCGAAGATGTTCATCACTGTCGTATATTTTTTTGCCGTTTATTTAAGCACTCCTACGTCTGTACCAGGAATAGACGGAATGAAACGTTCAGATTGAGCTGTAGACAGGTTGTTCCACGTAAAGCAATTCTGGAGAACAAAAGCTATTGATCACCATAGGTTGCGAGAAATCCCTCCCGCCCACGATTTGTCGAGGAAAGCAATATACAGAAACACTACTCAATGTGAAATACTACAGTGAACCTTTGTCTATAGTATTTCTTCAGCTTCATCATTTTCATCATCATGTCCGCACGCATACTTCCTGTGCTGGGCATGGCAACACCAAAGAAGAACATCATCAGCCTATATTAGTCCACTGCTGGACATATGTCTCCCCCAGTGAGCGCCATAGCGCCCTATCTTCAGCTTGCCGCATCCAGCATCTACTTGCAGTCTTTAGCAGGTCGTCATCCCACCTAGTTGGAGGGCGTCCTACACTACGTATACCGAGTCGTAGTCTCCACTCAAGAACACGTTTGCCCTCGCGATTGTCGGTTCTTCGCGAGATATGGCCGGCCCACTGCCACTTCAGCTTGCTAATTCTTGAACAAATACCAATATGTTAGGTAGAGTACCATAAATAATTTTAAGTTCCTAGGTTTTATTTTTAACAACGATATCACCAGAAAAGTGCCTCGAGATAGTTCGAGAAAAAGGTTGCCGATGGCGGCCATCTACTCGATGGATGGGGCCAATACTTTTGCCCCTGATTATAGAAACACTTTATCAGTATAAGAAGACATGAAAAAATAAGTTTTTTTTTTAGTTTTGTTTATTACTTACCAACTTAGAATAATATTACAAAAAAGCAAGACAAAGACAATATTAGGATGAGCTGTGGTTAATGTAGAGTAGCAATTGTTTTGGTTATAAAGAAAACTACTCTGTAATCAATATTAAATTCGTCATATCATAAAATTATAAATAGTTTCTACATATGAGTAGGTACGGAACATAAGAGACTTTAGGGCAAAAGCAGAGAAAAGAACAGTAGCGATTTTTTTGGATAAAAGGAAAGTCTAATCTGGAATCACTAAAGTCATTTAAAACGGGATATAGATTTCATGCGCCATGATCACGGAATAACTGGTTCAGTTATTCCGTGATCATGGCGCATGAAACTGTGCCGAAATATTGGAAAACTCAAAAATCAAATCATGGTAAATATCCCGTTTTAAATGACTTTAGTGTTAATAACCATGATAGTTTCAGAAGTTTTAATCTGGAATCTATTTATAATTCTTCCTACCACAAAATTATGAATATTTAAGGTTTTTAAGGCTCAGGGCTGGATTAAATAGCTACTATAGAGATGGTCCAGCTGTGGGCTGAGTAGGTAGATAAATAGATGGTTTGTAAAGATGATGGTAATTGATTTTTACGAGATACAGCCAAATCTACTGAAAGGGTGCTGTTTTTCATGAAGTTTGGGCCAT
Organism: Eupithecia abbreviata; assembly: GCA_943735965.1. Classification (NCBI taxonomy): domain Eukaryota; kingdom Metazoa; phylum Arthropoda; class Insecta; order Lepidoptera; family Geometridae; genus Eupithecia; species Eupithecia abbreviata. The sequence continues at coordinate 10,866,558 of OX030976.1, forward strand.
TTTACCGACAAAAACGTGTGCAAAATAAAAGCTAATATGCCTAATATAAGTTTTTAAACAAATCCTATTTATGATTTCATTCATTTAAATGATTAAACAAACAAAAGTTGACAAACACTGTTACCCACTCTGAAATGATTAGGTTGAGAAAGTAAAATTGATTTTCAAACTTTTCAATGTGTTTTTCTTGCGAAGTGAAAGTTTTGGGAACAAATTATAAACACCGCTAAAATCCACCTACGCTCCCTGAATAATTTGGAATATTTTAGCCGATACATGAATCCAACAGGTAGTTTAAAGTATGGAAGTAGTGTAACTTCATACTACCTAACACTAGCTAATTTTTGGCAAATTTTTCGGTAAAAAAAATATTCTTGTGGCTTAGGACAAATTAATTTCTGAATCGTTTTTATTTGATCATCAAAAAGGAACTAAACGACTCACGGATCAGATGAAAAAATGTACTGCCCTGACTGGGTTTTATATGAATTGTGTACTAAGATACTACACCTAAGAACCTAACCTGTATGCATAAAATCACAAGAAATGATATGAATATGAAAATGTAATGGCAGACGTATCTTGATGCAACCGTGGGACGACTTTTTCACATTCAATAATTTCTACAAACATTTAGTGATATCATTAAAAACAATCATACTTTCTGTCAAAACCAGCAATTGTTTCAACGAAATCTGAACATAAATAAAATAATTTGAATGTCAACAAAGAATTCAGCCATTGAAAGCCTCTCGTAAAACAATATTTTGATTTTCTCTGCATAAATTTAATTTGGATGGAGTGTTAGGATAAAACCTCTCAAAACGAATAAATTGAATTTCATATTTAAAAGGCTCTGGTCTGCCAAGTGCTTAGCCTAATAAATAAATAATGCTGGACAATTCACACAGCATTATCTAGCCCCAAGGTAAGCAGAGCTTGTGTTATGGGTACTAGATAACTGATGTACATAATACAACACATTACATAGATAGATATTTTTTATTATAGATAGAAAACGACCAGAACACCCGGAACAAATATCTGCAGATCGTACACACAATTGTTCCGAGGCGGGGATCGAACCCGCAACCTCCTGCGCCGCAGGCGGACCTTCACCCATCGCGCCACATCGGTCGTCAAATGAAAGTCTATCTCATGTTTTATAGGTATAGTTTTATTTATCCGTTATCCTAACAGTTGGCTGTGGCCCAAAATTGAATTTCAAAATTGATCCAATTTATTATTAGCGTCGCGTCGCGTTGCAACCAATCATAAGCGACGTTTTTTGTTCTCAACATAAACAAAAGACGGCTCCATTTACGACTTTTAATAGTTCTAGAATTCCCTAGGTGCATCTATGGTGCAAACAAAACTAACCAGTTACGTATGAACCATTCACGGGGAAAAACAATGGTGCAAACGTAACTGGAGGTCCTAAGCAACCAAAACTAACGCAACTAGCAGGGCAAGCACGGGGTTGGTTCTCGGAGGTAGATTAAATAAAAATAACATGTCTTTGTCATCGAATACTTAAATTATTTGAAATTTAATCCTTAACCTTCAATAATGTACGCAATGTATAACGATGCGATGTGATTATAGTCTATTGTACCCTAGAGAACAATTTTCGTGTGTGGCCTACATCTATGTACGTAGAAAAAATAGAAACTTTTTGGCTTGGTAGCAAATATATCATGTGTCGATAGTGTACCTACTTGTTGAACAACAACATCAAGGAAAGATATGACCAAACACCTATTTCGAGTAGCCATTGTCTGCGTCGAGTGAAACTGTGACAAGACAAAGAGCCTGATAATGCGACACTAATGGATTCCCCCGCCACCCTATAAGGAGGATAAGCTTCAAAAGCCTTAGTAGGTAATTGCAATGTTTCCACATGCAACCTATATTAATGTAGCTAGTAGGTAATTATATAAAACTCAACTAATCCTAAAACGGATCGGGTATTATTTTATGAAATGAGGGTTTGAGACGTTGTACAGCGGAAACTACAATAATAATCAAATGGATATAGGTCGATTTTAGAGTGGGAACTGCTTGCTTACTTTTGTATAATGTGCTTTTAAGCATGCACTTTGACTGCGGTTTTTTTTCGACGACTGCGATCTATTTTTTAACCTAAAAAATTCGTGCTGCCGCTCTACACAGCGGTTGTGTTGCGCCGCACATGCGTTTCGTTCGAAAAATATTACGGCTTGGCTGAGTCACACAGATCTGTATTTCTCAGCCGCTGCGCTAGTGTGGATTTACGCATATTAGTCACTTGTAAAAAAACACATACCGTGTGATTTCAGCACTCAAAGTGTTAACAGTAAAGCTAACAGCCTTATTCCTAGCTTGATCAGATGACCAGCGTAGGTGATTCCTATGCTACTAAGCAAAGATCATCACGTAATCAAATCATTGATTAGAATCTTTTGACGACCTCTGTGGCGTGGTGGGCGAAGGTCCACCGCGCTACGCAGGAGTTTAGTCCGATTCTCGCCTCGGGACAAATGTTTGTAAGATCTGCAGATATTTGTTCCGGGTGATCTGGTCGTTAATTATGTTTATTAAAAAATATATGTAATGTACTGTATTATGTAATTATCAGTCATTTAGTACCCATAACACAAGCTCTGCTTAGCTTGGGGCTAGATGATACTGTGTGGATTATCCAGGATTATTTATTCAATAATTTGATTGAGTTTAACGTAAGAAGAAGTTTATTTAGTATTAGAATATTTTTATCAATTATTTGTTTGAGTAATGATCATTGCTATGCAGCATACGAACAACTGTTAAGACAGCAAAAATAATGCTTTCAAAAAGTCTCGAGAGCCTTAGCCAAGGCTGTCAACACGTCAACTCTCTGTATACCTAAGGTTTTTTCCCTTGAAACCAGCTTTATACCGTGTATTTGTGTCATCAAGTGTCAAAATGACAGGCTCTTGTGTGCCGTGTAATTACTCAAGGAAATTGTTTCGTTCACATTTTTTAGGATTCCGTATGAGCGACGTAGGAACCTGAAGATTTTTATCTTTTACTCGTAGTAATATTCTTTACTTAAATTATTCTTTGTTATAGAAAGCGAAGCAGGATGTAAGTATCCATAGTAGATTGAATTGTCTTCTCTTGGTGGTTCAGCTTACTTGACTTGACTTCTTTGATTTGGCGATATGTTCTGTCACTTTTCTACTCTACATAGAAATTTCATAGGAATGGAGGTGGAATTACAATAATAATACGAGCGGTAAAATTTAAAAAACCAATGAGATTAGCTAGCTATTTATTTATTTAACAAAATCCGCAGTCCTTTTTCTAAACAAACTTCTAAACAATAAAATAATTATAAATATTAATACAACGGGTATTTATCGCGTGTATTTATCTATTTATATATATATATCAGACGACCGATGTGGCGCGGTGGGCGAAGGTCCGCCTGCGACGCTGAAGGTTGCGGGTTCGATTCCCGCCTCGGAACAATTGTGTGTACGATCTGCAGATATTTGTTCCGGGTGCTCTGGTCGTTTTCTATGTATAATAAAAAAAATCTATCTATGTAATGTATTGTATTATGTATATCAGTTATCTAGTACCCATAACACAAGCTCTGCTTACCATGGGGCTAGATAATGCTGTGTGAATTGTCCAGCATTATTTATTTATTTATTTTGAACACGTAGTAGACTCAGGACCCAATCACTGGATCGAATTACACAAACCACAAGTAATCTGCAATGAAAGGCATTACTACAAGAGAATGTTTCGGGAAGCGATTGAAATTAGGAAATATCCTAATTTCAATCGTGAAGACGGGTTCAAACTCTCTGCCTCGTGGAATCCAGTTATAGCCACGTGTACTCGTCGTAAACCGGTGTCTCAGTGCGTCGCGGACACTGTTAGTTTAGTATGTCGTCCAAGTTTGCAGCTGGACATGCCTACTAGTATCGAAAACCAAGTGAGGGTAGTTTCAAATAAACTAGCCCCCGCTTCGCTGAGGGGGTAACTCCAGTACTCCAGTCATCCCGTGACCACGACAGTGTGTAAACCTGTTGAAACGTCGGGAAAAATAGGTAAATAATCGCGATAAATACCCGTTGTAATTATACTTATAATTATGTGTTCAGATCGCGTAAGTTTAAAAACTTAAAATACTACTAACTACTACTGCTGTAGGTATAGCTGTAACCGGCGGTGACTCGCTTGTACTGTGACAAAGTCACTACAATCATCTATCTATTCTGATGATTTTGTATATATTTAGTTAGGAACTAATTTTAAAGGTAAGCATAAAATCTTAAAATATAATGCTAAGTGGAACAACCTATTACAGTCCCACACAGAATGATTATTATACATATAATATTATTAGTCTAATTTGTTTCTTGTACACTTCCTCTATCTATTCCATGGCCTCTCCTGGCTCCTAAAAATTTTTAATAAGCTACCTAAACAGTTGAAAGAGCTAAATGGTGTACTCTTTAGAAAGAAATTAAAAATGTTTTTAATTTGTAAAAGTATTGACGATTTTTAATGATAAATTTTAATTTATGTTAAACAAGTGCATGTCATTCTCTCAAATATCTTTGCATACCGACTAACGGTCAAGCATGTTGAACCACGAAATGTATACTATTACCTGTAACCTCACAAACACATGTCTTTGGCAAATAAAATCTTTGTCTTTGTCTCCTGTCTATGGTTTGCTGGAAGAAAACTCTAATTCAGGGTTAAGCTCGCCTATGTACATATCTTTTTAATTAAGTTATTTTTAAAGTTTTGTATGTGTACAATAAAGAATTAAATTTTATTAACAAAATTAAAGAATTAAATGGTTTGGCAAACATGTATGTTTCGGCTACGCCTTACGATTTAGGGCTAAAAACAAAATGTTAAAGTACGATAAAGGAAATGATTTTTCCCTCTCCAATATAATATGAACACTTTGCTGACGTGTCAATGTTATTATTATAACGACCCCTACAACACCCTACATTGTAATTTTCCCGCTGTAAACAATTTTATTTTGGTGAAAGATTGGAAATATACGCTTAACACTTTGAGTGCTGAAAATGCACGGTATGAGTTTTCTACAAGTGACTAATATGCGTAAATCCACACTAGAGCAGCGGCTGAGAAAATATAGATCTTTGTGACTCAGCAGAGCTGTAATATTTTTCGAACGAAACGCATGTGCGGCGCAACACAACCGCTGTGTAGAGCGGCAGCACGAATTTTTTAGGTAAAAAAAAAGATCGCAGTCGTCGAAAAAAAACCGCAGTCAAAGTGTTAACTTCATCATTTTCTCGGAAATAATTTAATTTCAACGAGCATGGGAGAAAGACAAAACCTTTGAGAAATAATTTAAAAGAAACGATAATCGACGACCGATGTGGCGCGGTGGGCGAAGGTCCGCCTGCGTTGCAAGAGGTTGCGGGTTCGATTCCCGCCTCGGAACAAATGTGTGTACGATCTGCAGATATTTGTTTCGGGTGTTCTGGTCGTTTTCTATCTATAATAAAAATATCTATCTATGTAATGTATTGTATTATGTATATCAGTTATCTAGTACCCATAACACAAGCTCTGCTTACCTTGGGGATAAATAATGCTGTTTGAATTTTCCAGCATTATTTATATTTATTTATTTATTTATAATCTTCCATTTTTGTCACCATGGTTTTATCAGCGTAACGTATTTACATATGACGGCCTTACATATTTTGTATCATATATTTTATACATATTAAATATCGTTTTTTTTCAGATATTTCTAAAAATAACGATATTTTGATGGGCGTTTGGCTCTATTGTTATTACGTAGCTACGTCGCATCGTAGCGTTGCTACGCCGTAGGGGTTTGCTACGACGTAGTACCACGGGTATCTCTATGATGAATTTTGAGTTCGGCTGTCTCTAGACTTTTTGCAACATTCTGCAATTTGCTCAATTATTTCAACTTTAAATAAAAGTTTCAATTAGAAGCTTGTGTTCTCATCTATTAGATGTAATTTTCTTTTTAAAGCAATTCATATCTAATATGTTACGATACTGGTTATTTTATTAAATTGGTTGGAGCATAATTTGTACACATTCAAGTATAAAGAATTTGGTTAAAAAGATTTTAAATAAAGTCATCATCATCAGCCTATATCAGTCCACTGCTGGACATTATGTAGGCCTCCCCCAATGAGCGCCATAGCGCCCTGTCTTCAGCTCGCCGCATCTAGCATCTACCTGTAGTCTTTCGCAGGTCGTCATCCCACCTGGTCGGAGGGCGTCCTACACTACGTTTACCGAGTCGCAGTCTCCACTCAAGAAAACGTTTGCCCCAGCGGCCGTCGGTTAAATAAAAATAAAAAAAAGTATTATAATTTATCTCAAACAATGCGTGTGTAGTTAAAACAACGTTTTAATTATGGCTGTTGTAAATTATTGGAAATTGTTACACGACTATAACTTTGTATCGAGACGGCAATTTGATTTCAGAGATTGGTTACATAATGTATTTATGCTTATGATTAATGCTATATTACGTAATGTTTTCATGCTCTATGTAATTATACTTAAATATATTACAAAGTGACAAAAACAAAAACTGAAAACAATTACTCTGCTTATTATATCTGTTTTAAACCTTTATTATCATTTCACTTTGTCCGTAATTTTTTTCCCACTTCAATATCTCAGCAATTACCAAATACATCTACACTGTTCGGTAGTTTTCAATAAATAAATAAATAATGCTGGACAATTCACACAGCATTATCTAGCCCCAAGGTAAGCAGAGCTTGTGTTATGGGTACTAGATAACTGATATACATAATAGAATAGGTACATTACATAGATAGATATTTTTTATTGAATGAATGAATGAATGAATGAACTCTTTATTGTACTTACTTAAAACTATAAAATAACACCTTATATCTAAAAATTATATATTAAAAGTACAATAGGCGGCCTTTTATTATACATAGAAAACAACCAGATCACCTGGAACAAATATCTGCAGATCGTACACACAATTGTTGCGGTGGGCGAAGGTCCGCCTCGCGTCGCAGGCGGACCTTCGCCCACCGCGCCACAGAGGTCGTCAGATAACTGATATAATATAATACGATCGATATTTCTCATTATACATATGTACAAAACGACCAGAACACCTGAAACAAATATCTGTAGATCTTACACATTTGTCCCGGGGCGGGAATCGAACCCGCGAGCATCTGCATCGCAGGCGGATCTTCATTCACCGTGCCACAGAGTAAAAGTAAAAAAGTAAAAAATCATTTATTTCTTTAGGCTATTTTGTAATAAGCACTTAGACAAGTCATATTTTATATATAAATTATTATCAAATAAAATTATTTTACTGTTCACTTCAATTTTTTGCCTACTAGTGGAAGAAGTGAAAAGAAACCACTAACATGTTCATCTCTAATATGTCTAATACATGCTTATTTGCCTATTTAAGTCTAAATATAATATGATTCGATACATGTCAATATTTAAGTAAAGCTATGCACGATAACAAATTACTTACATACTATTGTCGGTGCGAAACTGAGCAACATCTGGCCAAGCATTAACATCATTGAGATAATCATTTATGGAGTAGAAAGCCTTCTTGATGAGATTTAGTTTTATGTAATTTTTAAATTTACGAATAGGGAGCTCAGTTGCCTCAGATGGAAGCTTATTATAGAAGCGCACGCTATTGCCCATAAATGATTTCCCTACCTTGTGTAATCTAAATGATGGGATGTGTAACTCGTTCTTGTTTCTTGTATTTCTATTGTGAACATCACACTTTTTAATAAGGCTATCCTTATTTTTGTGGGTATACATTAAATTGAGAGGTCATTAGTTTTGTAACATTTGCACAATTTCACACGTTGCTATTTTGAACATTAACTAAATCCTCATAGTTTCAGTAGGGCATTAACTTTACATTAACCCTTTGATTATTGCACTAATAACAACTAATGATGATCGACGGATCCAAAGAGTCAAAGTATTCCATCACGAGCGATCATAATAGCGAATGGTAGAGGTGTGGTCCGGGCATTAGAATAATAGGGTTTATAGGAACATTTGTGTGGGCGTGCGTAATTGACAATAGTTTTACATAGATACAGGAAATACAATTTATAGGTAAAATAGGTTTACATCATGTATCAGTTTCTTTAAATCTGTATCGTTAAAGTTACCTTTGTAAACAGGCTTCCCGTGACACAGGCTTGCCTCGTGCGGGGGCCGCCAATAATGTGTACATATACATATAAGTGAAATGGCAAATAATTTTTTTTTTATTTTTTTTTGTACATGTCAAGTTTTCGTACAAATAGCTATAATTATAAAACAAATTGTATTGTTCAAATAGGTAAACCAGTAAAAATTATTATAACAAAAGTTAAAAATAAATTAATAAATTAAACAGTCATCATCATCAACAACCTATGTTAGTCCACTGCTGGACGCCTTCCCCAATGAGCGCCATAGCGCCCTGTCTTCAGCTTACCGCATCCAGCATCTACCTGCAGTCTTTCGCAGGTCGTCATCCCACCCGGGTCGGAGGGCGTCCTACACTACGTTAACCGAGTCGTGGTCTCCACTCAAGAACACTTTTGCCCAGCGGCCGTCGGTTCTTCGCGAGATATGGCCGGCCCACTGCCACTTCAGCTTGATAATTCATAGAGCTATGTCGATAACTTTGGTTCTCTTTGGTAAATTAAATAGTATTTATATTCAATTCAATGAAAAAATTATAACATAACACAATTAGAGCAAATTTTTAGAACTCGTGTTTCAACATGAACGGTTTTACTCGCTGTTAGATTTTTCCATGGAGTTAATGAGCTCCAAAGAAAAGAAAATGGAGAAAAGCCAAGTATTACTTTCAACATTCATATAAAACCACTGTTTTTAAGGTAGATATAATCCCTTGTGGTAATATGGGACAGCGGGATAATTTATCTATACAAAATCTAAAGAATCATCAAAGTCGGTCCACAATTGACGAAAAAATAGTGAACATACGAGTAGACACAGTCGAAATAGAACCACGTCCTTTTTCGACGGCGCCGGTCAAAAAGGTGTACGTTTTTTGATTGGATGAAATAGCTGTTGGTACCTGTCACGATCGATATTTATTTTGAGAGCATCATTGAAAGCTGTTAAAAGTCTATTTGATAAAAAAAATCTTCGGATTAAATTAAACTGACCGGGGGCGTCGACCACAGGTGCGTCGACCACTGGGGGCCTAAGCCACGAACCCGTTCATCCAACTGAGAAGGAAATCAATATTAACGTTAATCGCCGATAATTGAAACGTTCTAAAAAACGAAAGAGCAATCAATCGTTAAGGTATTGAAGAGTGCCAAGTTTTTCATAATTTATCGAACATCCTATGAGCGCATAATTTATTAGTAGGTTTCAATATTACCGGTCACGGTCGGCACTTTATTTTCTGGAAGGTTCCATCTTGTCCTACAGATCAGTTGCCTCGGTGTCAGTAGTACTACTAAGAAATACAACTGGTAGAAACGAATGACACACCTTTGTATTTCAAGTACTACTACAAAAAATACAAGTAAATTCACTCGACTTCACTCATCTTCTTGAATTATAAAGTAAAAACTTATAGTTTTACTCCATTTAATGAATGTACCTATATATTTTTTATTCGTTAAAAGACTAACATATAACCTACCATATCTATAATAATATTATAAAGAGGAAAGGTTTGATTAATTGTTTGTTTGTTTGTATGTTTGTTTGTTTGTAACGAATAGGCTCCGAAACTACTGGACCGATTTGAATTCTATCACCGTTAGGAAGCCTAAATATCTGTGGTGAACATAGGCTATATTATATTTTCAAAATAGTAAGGGATCCTTACTAAAACTCCAATAATGTAACCCAAGGTGCATATCAATACGCCAATTTCTAAATAAACGTGGTTGCCTAGCAACGCTCTTTTGGTCTACAACAAAGGTTTGACGACCGATGTGGCGCGGTGGGCAAAGGTCCGCCTGCGACGCAGGAGGTTGCGGGTTCGATTCCCGCCTCGGAACAATTGTGTGTACGATCTGCAGATATTTGTTCCGGGTGTTCTGGTCGTTTTCTATGTATAATAAAAAATATCTATCTATGTAATAATCAGTTATCTAGTACCCATAACACAAGCTCTGCTTACCATGGGGCTAGATAACGCTAAAAAAAAGCATTAAAAAAAAAAAATAATAATAATAACAATTTACTGTATGGAAACTCTTTTGTTAGGTTGTACGCCTTTTTTGATTATGTATTATAAAAAGGTAATTAAAATGCCGCCGCTAGAAAAGTCTATTTATTTGTACCTCTGTATTAATCCTTATCAAATTAACTACTTGCTAATCATTAATACCTTTATATAAGTTTTTGGATTATTCAATCCGGACATTCCATTCGAAAGATACCACGAGTACAAAAATGTACCTAAGTACATATTAGAAGAAAGTCGCGTGGCTAACACACGGCTAACTATGTATAATTATGCGATGTAGTCGTCACTGGGTTACGGGAAGTCAATGTTAAGGAATAAACTTAAACTAACATTTGCGCATGACCTTTTGCTCAGTGCATTGCTTGTATTTATTAGGATTTAAATCATAATCATCATCATCAGCCTATATCAGTCCACTGCTGGACATAGGCCTCCCCCAATGAGCGCCATAGCGCCCTGTCTTCGCTTGCCGCATCAAAGTCCAAGTCAAAGTCAAAAATCATTTATTTCTTTAGGCTTACAAAATAAGCACTTACACAAGTCATATGTCAAGTCACAAGTCAAGTGACAAGTCATAGTCATAATACATCCAGCATCTACCTGCAGTCTTTCGCAGGTCGTCATCCCACCTGTTCGGAGGGCTTCCTACACTACCTTTACCGAGTTGTGGTCTCCACACAAGAATCCGTTTGCCCAGGATTTAAATAAGAATCTGAAATAACATAATGCTACTTTTCACACCGAAAAAACACGCGTGGACACGCGGGTATTTATTCATTATTAAAACATTGGAAGTTATACAAGACAAGTCACCTTGTATAATTTGAGCAAGATTCTTTCTTATTCATCAATCAAGAAAGTTATTAAAAAAATAAAATTATATAAAAAATTTAATCAAAAATGCACAATATGTTTATGTTCCATTCAGATAATTTCATTTCATTTCTTTCCTATTTCGTAAAAATGGATTTTCAATTGATTGCTCCACATACATTCGTAGGGTAATGCTATGCAAGGTAAAGCGCATAATACCAAAGCAAAAAGTACATTATTTATAGTAGTAAACTGTACCTACGAGTACCTACCTACAAAAGACGTGCTTCGAAGAGTTTCAAGATTATTGCGACACAATTTTAAAGCTTTTAATATCGGGATTTCATAAAACTGCTGCAGATACTCTTGACAGAATTCCTTAGCTTTCTGTGAAGCTATTTCCGTTCTACTAGATAATTACGTGTTCTTGAAACCAGTTTAGATTAAGTGAAGAAATTGGTATTGTATTGTGTTATAGCAATTTCTGATAAACGAAATCACAATAAAAAGGCCTTTATTAACAAGCAGCTTAAGAAAAAAAAATACTGTTTTTAACTTAGTGCAAATCATGCACTGTGTAAAGCCGTTACGATACATTGCTTAGAGGTCTCAAAGAGAAGTGGGACGCATCTTCTCGTATCGTCATTTCTTTCTGGGTACAAAAGATGCAGTAAGTGTGAATAATAATGTAAAATTAACGCCTTATGAATGGATTCAAGATTCTATTAACTAGCTGTGTTAAAACATTTTCCTCAGGTTCATATCCTCTTCATTTTGGAGGAAATAACTTGAGTGTTATATTATGAAGTATTTAGTCACCAATGATAGGCTTAACGCTCAAGTAATATTCCTAAAAAATAATTATTATCGTATATTTGGTCCCTTGCAGCGGCTTTACCGAAAGAGGAACATATTTTCGTAGTTTGACAGCGCTGCAGCGGTTGAATGGTTTCATGCGTATAGGTTCTTTGTTTCATATCAACTGGATTTTACTTTAGAATGGCTTTGAGAGAGATGAGATTTGGCAGAGGCTATTTTCACGTGATGTATTCGTCTCACTTGTTTTTGTACGTGCAAGTAAGATAGAAGTTAAAGTCTATCAAGATATCAACGATAACGATGATGATCTTGTTAGATGGAACTCTTGGTTATGGTTGTAGACAGTAGGTAGGTAAATTTACTGACAGACGTGTGTCGCTGGGCTCGCCTTGTCTCGTCACCTTGAAGGTGATAGCTGAAAATCAGTGTTTGCTCATGTCACGGTCGGCACTTTATTTTCTGGAAGGTTCCATCTTGTCCTACAGATCAGTTGCCTCGGTGTCAGTAGTACTACTAAGAAATACAACTGGTAGAAACGAATGACACACCTTTGTATTTCAAGTACTACTACAAAAAATACAAGTAAATTCACTCGACTTCACTCATCTTCTTGAATTATAAAGTAAAAACTTATAGTTTTACTCCATTTAATGAATGTACCTATATATTTTTTATTCGTTAAAAGACTAACATATAACCTACCATATCTATAATAATATTATAAAGAGGAAAGGTTTGATTAATTGTTTGTTTGTTTGTATGTTTGTTTGTTTGTAACGAATAGGCTCCGAAACTACTGGACCGATTTGAATTCTATCACCGTTAGGAAGCCTAAATATCTGTGGTGAACATAGGCTATATTATATTTTCAAAATAGTAAGGGATCCTTACTAAAACTCCAATAATGTAACCCAAGGTGCATATCAATACGCCAATTTCTAAATAAACGTGGTTGCCTAGCAACGCTCTTTTGGTCTACAACAAAGGTTTGACGACCGATGTGGCGCGGTGGGCAAAGGTCCGCCTGCGACGCAGGAGGTTGCGGGTTCGATTCCCGCCTCGGAACAATTGTGTGTACGATCTGCAGATATTTGTTCCGGGTGTTCTGGTCGTTTTCTATGTATAATAAAAAATATCTATCTATGTAATAATCAGTTATCTAGTACCCATAACACAAGCTCTGCTTACCATGGGGCTAGATAACGCTAAAAAAAAGCATTAAAAAAAAAAAATAATAATAATAACAATTTACTGTATGGAAACTCTTTTGTTAGGTTGTACGCCTTTTTTGATTATGTATTATAAAAAGGTAATTAAAATGCCGCCGCTAGAAAAGTCTATTTATTTGTACCTCTGTATTAATCCTTATCAAATTAACTACTTGCTAATCATTAATACCTTTATATAAGTTTTTGGATTATTCAATCCGGACATTCCATTCGAAAGATACCACGAGTACAAAAATGTACCTAAGTACATATTAGAAGAAAGTCGCGTGGCTAACACACGGCTAACTATGTATAATTATGCGATGTAGTCGTCACTGGGTTACGGGAAGTCAATGTTAAGGAATAAACTTAAACTAACATTTGCGCATGACCTTTTGCTCAGTGCATTGCTTGTATTTATTAGGATTTAAATCATAATCATCATCATCAGCCTATATCAGTCCACTGCTGGACATAGGCCTCCCCCAATGAGCGCCATAGCGCCCTGTCTTCGCTTGCCGCATCAAAGTCCAAGTCAAAGTCAAAAATCATTTATTTCTTTAGGCTTACAAAATAAGCACTTACACAAGTCATATGTCAAGTCACAAGTCAAGTGACAAGTCATAGTCATAATACATCCAGCATCTACCTGCAGTCTTTCGCAGGTCGTCATCCCACCTGTTCGGAGGGCTTCCTACACTACCTTTACCGAGTTGTGGTCTCCACACAAGAATCCGTTTGCCCAGGATTTAAATAAGAATCTGAAATAACATAATGCTACTTTTCACACCGAAAAAACACGCGTGGACACGCGGGTATTTATTCATTATTAAAACATTGGAAGTTATACAAGACAAGTCACCTTGTATAATTTGAGCAAGATTCTTTCTTATTCATCAATCAAGAAAGTTATTAAAAAAATAAAATTATATAAAAAATTTAATCAAAAATGCACAATATGTTTATGTTCCATTCAGATAATTTCATTTCATTTCTTTCCTATTTCGTAAAAATGGATTTTCAATTGATTGCTCCACATACATTCGTAGGGTAATGCTATGCAAGGTAAAGCGCATAATACCAAAGCAAAAAGTACATTATTTATAGTAGTAAACTGTACCTACGAGTACCTACCTACAAAAGACGTGCTTCGAAGAGTTTCAAGATTATTGCGACACAATTTTAAAGCTTTTAATATCGGGATTTCATAAAACTGCTGCAGATACTCTTGACAGAATTCCTTAGCTTTCTGTGAAGCTATTTCCGTTCTACTAGATAATTACGTGTTCTTGAAACCAGTTTAGATTAAGTGAAGAAATTGGTATTGTATTGTGTTATAGCAATTTCTGATAAACGAAATCACAATAAAAAGGCCTTTATTAACAAGCAGCTTAAGAAAAAAAAATACTGTTTTTAACTTAGTGCAAATCATGCACTGTGTAAAGCCGTTACGATACATTGCTTAGAGGTCTCAAAGAGAAGTGGGACGCATCTTCTCGTATCGTCATTTCTTTCTGGGTACAAAAGATGCAGTAAGTGTGAATAATAATGTAAAATTAACGCCTTATGAATGGATTCAAGATTCTATTAACTAGCTGTGTTAAAACATTTTCCTCAGGTTCATATCCTCTTCATTTTGGAGGAAATAACTTGAGTGTTATATTATGAAGTATTTAGTCACCAATGATAGGCTTAACGCTCAAGTAATATTCCTAAAAAATAATTATTATCGTATATTTGGTCCCTTGCAGCGGCTTTACCGAAAGAGGAACATATTTTCGTAGTTTGACAGCGCTGCAGCGGTTGAATGGTTTCATGCGTATAGGTTCTTTGTTTCATATCAACTGGATTTTACTTTAGAATGGCTTTGAGAGAGATGAGATTTGGCAGAGGCTATTTTCACGTGATGTATTCGTCTCACTTGTTTTTGTACGTGCAAGTAAGATAGAAGTTAAAGTCTATCAAGATATCAACGATAACGATGATGATCTTGTTAGATGGAACTCTTGGTTATGGTTGTAGACAGTAGGTAGGTAAATTTACTGACAGACGTGTGTCGCTGGGCTCGCCTTGTCTCGTCACCTTGAAGGTGATAGCTGAAAATCAGTGTTTGCTCAAAGAGCAATATTATCACTGAGCTTTACCCATTTGACACTGCTACACACGCATTTTTAGTAATTACTTTTTACTTTTAATAATTATTTATGTTTTAATTATGTACTTGTTATGATTAAGCCAATTGTATGTCTGTGTTTTATGTGTCAAATAACTAATTTACTTACTTACTTACTTCTAGAGCTAAAGAAAACTTTTTCGTATTCCAACTATAAGTAAGTCCTCATGTCCAATGATTTTCTTATTCTGTAATAAGAAAATCGTTGGACATGAGGATTGGGTATTACAACGTTTGTAATACAATTCCTTCAATACCCCGTGTTTCCGCGTCTGTAACAAGATTATTTTGTTAGGTGCAATGACCTATCGACTGGCCTATAATGAGGTTGTATAATTCCATGTCATACTTTAGCTACATTGTTTATGTGTAGGGAACATTGTAGCTAATAATAGCTCATTTTGATTGAAATTATGGTGAGCACCTGGATGGTTGGTTATTACGTGAGTGGGTAGGTACGAGTATTTACAAGTTTAAAGCTAAGTTCATACTTAGTTTGTACAAGTACAAGTCCCTAATATTTATGCTAATTAAATATAAAAAACAAAACAATCTTATAAATAATTTTTTGATTTGAGTGTTTGCGAAAATGAACTGCCTTGAAAATGTTTATTTGGTAAAAAAATTGAATAATCATTTTCTTTACTAGTTTATCAAATATATCACCATCATTCTCTATTTTTATTTTTTCGAATTCGATATATATATATTTACAAAATACCTAGGTATAACGTTGCATGTTTCCGGGGTAAAACCGCTGCACTTGTGACTGCGGTCAAAATACTGAATCTGTACGTTCAGAATAAAAAATTTCGTCGTATTTTATGAATTCTCAGTTCTGTCGGTTTCGTTATTCAGGTGTAACCAACTAAAGAGAGTATAAAAGGATAATTTGGTTAACAAATACTTATGTAGTTTTCTAAATACCTAATCAAAATGTTTAAATTATTTGATTATAAAGATTTGTTTTGATTGAGAATGAATGAGTTTGTAAGCGTGTGTTTGTAAACCAAAATTACTAATGGACTAAGAGCCTACGACCGCTAGACCTTCGTCATTGTACATATAAAAGCTGAGAGTTTGTCAGCGTATGCCCGCAACACAGGTAGGAACGATAACCGATTATGAAGTTTGGGTCATAGTGGCTTTGGCAGATATTGGCTTGCAACGTTGGTGAATTTGCACCAAATGTTCGGTATGGTATAAAGGTATATTTTATATTTTGTTCGGGATACCTACTATTTGAAATCATACAAGTCATAAATATATATCTGCCAGAGCCGCAGCCGCTCTGCAGAGAGAGGCAGAAACTTCATAATCGGTGATCGTTCTTATCTGTGTTGGGCATACGTTATGACAAACTCTCAGCTTTTATAAAATGACAAAGGTCTGGTGGTCGCAGGCTTTAACAGTTTCAGCTGAAATTCTGAAAATATGTATCTCTAGATTTGGAATAAAATAATAGGCTACTAGTTTCTCGGTTTCGCACGCGTTGTGTCTATGGAAACGAAAAGTTTCAAGGGAAACGAAAAGTTTAGCCCGATTCTGTCATTAGTCATGAAAAAGTTACTAACAGCAAATGTTTTAAATTCATAATCCTTTATTTTTTTAGGTTTACAAAATGAGCACTTCAACACAGTAAAATTTTATACCATAAATTATTGTCAAATATGATATAAGGTGAGTTTGATCCATACATCTACACTTTGCGATTACTGTCGTAGAAAAACACTTTCAAATCTTTTGAAAAAACCAAAATGCACATCGAAATCTGTAGGCACATTTACGTAAATATAAAATGCCTATATGCCAAATAGGGTGATGCGTGTGACTGGCACCTTTATCGATGACGTCAGCTGAAAGGTCTGGCACCCTCGGGCCTCGGGATGGGAGATTGGTGAGCAAGGCGTGAGGTGACCGACAATTTCGAGGTCGAGGCATTGTTTTAAGAATATTTTTTATTCGTTTTATGGATGAGGGGTTTATATTCAGATTTTTACAAAAGTAGAATAGCATAGACCCCCACACATACACACACATACACACACATACACACACCCCCACACACTCATACATGCACATCTATAGAATTACTTGCGCGCTCACTTTCCAAATAGCTAAAATAAATAAATATCAACTTAATTTTTTGTAAATAATAAGCTCTATAATTTAAGTAGCCTTATATGTATACTATATAACTACTAGCTGAACTTAATGTACGTTCCAAATTCTATTGTTTGCGGCAGAGCGAGATTCCCCTAACACAGGTAAAATACTTTACTTAAAAGGGGATCTCAAACACTGTTATATAATGTATTTTAAGTTTCTGAATAAATATTTTGTATTTTGTATTTTTTTGTATAGAATCACGGTGTCTACGCAAGACCAGCGCTATGGTATGATTAACTCTACTATAGCACATGCTGAGTGGAGACCGATTTTGTCAGTTTCTCAGTTAATTTACACACACACAATTTACAATACTATTTGTTACTCTGTTTTGGCTAAATATTATTTATATAATCTTTTACTTATTGCTAATAGAATATACTTTATTGTAAAAAAGTTATACATAGGCGAGTAAAATGCTAGATAGCATTCTCTACCTGCTAACTTTTGGGTAATGCGGACAGCAATTTAGTGGTGTTTAATTACAGAACAAAACAATAAATAAATAAATAGTAATCATAATCATATTATGAAAATCAAAATAAAAAATCATTTATTTCTTTACAAAATAAGCACTTAGACAAGTCATATTTTATACATTAAATTATTATCAAATAAAATTATTTTACTGTTCACTGTGTGTTCAATCACTGTGTCTTTATGTAGGTAAGAGGGATAAAATAGACTAATAGTAATTACTATATGAAATTATTTATTTATTATTTATAAATTAATAATACAATTTAATACAAAATTCTCCGAAAATAATTTAAAAACACCCAATAAGCACTTCTAACCAAAAATTCAAACCCAGTATTCTTTCCATCCTAAAATTGTGTTCGCGTCAAGGAAACTCAATGAAGGCACTTTTCTACGGTTCATAAGTTAACTAAACTTTCCCGTGGTTTGTTGTTTAGGGGCTACAACTGAAATATGGCGTGACCAGGGTTCGAGATTAATTCTTGATATGAAACTTTTATGATTTCTATTACCTACTATTTTGATGTAAATGGAGCTGGGCTCAATATCCCGCAGAATGGCATAATTACGAATTAAGCACAGAGTTTTGGCCGAAGTGTGTCAAGTTTCGAAGGTTCACTGGTCGCCTGCAAGGGGACACCGCTGCACCGCCGCCGTGCACCGACGACGTCAGCTGACACACTGATTACGTCATCTACACTCACCGTAATCACAAAAAGCGTGTTAATTATTAAGTCTTTGTACATTTAATGTTTGAAGGTAGGTGTGGATGTAGGATATGGATGTAGAATAAGTTCAATAAGATCTCTTACTTTTCTATGGTCTAAAAGAATGTCTAAAAGAAATTATTTAATTATTTTTTCTTATTATAACTACCATTGAAGCGCTTATCAGGGGAGGCCTAAGTATGTCCAGCAGTGGACTACGGATTTGGCTGGCTATTTCTGCCATACCTATGCCTAGTTGAGTCTCAACAGTGTGGGGTACTGAGCCGACTGAGGAAGCGATGGCGTGACTAACATTTAATGACACCTTAATCACGCGGTCCAGTTGGCTAAGGATCGAGATGCGTGATGAGATCAAGTAGAATTAAGCCTTTGCCCAACAGTGGGACATGACATTTGTGGCTAACTGTAATTATTTTCAAAGTAGCAGAAATATCTTTCCGATTTGATTAATATTGAATCAACCTATTTCATTGCTCACAAACGCGTGTCCATTCCATTGACCCATGTCGTTTTCGCGTGATTGATCTCAGGTAAGGTTGATTTTCTTTGTGCCACCTCTTTGATTATACCAACAGGGTTTTTGACCGGATCAACAAGGCTATCATTATCTGTTCACTGTGTACTACAATCGACAAAAGTGGGAATGGTCGAATTTACAATAGCTTTTGAGGCCGTTACAGAAATTGACAATGTTTACCATCTTTGGCGCTGATTGTCCCTGGGAAGTTATGCTCGTGTATCACATTTTAAAACCACATAATAATTAAACTCTATAAAAGCTGTAAAGTGCTTTCACTCTGTGGTTTTACGAAACAAACGCAAAACCTTTTATATTTTTCCGATGATTTAATAAACCCGAGTATTTTGTGGCCCACACTCTGAAAGCACCTTCCAAATAAAGGACTCTACCAAAATGAGTACCTAGCAACCTATCTATAAGCAAAAGTTGCAATGGAACTATCAGTAGATGGCGCTAATGATGGCGAGGTACACGCGACGCTCAGATTAGATCGCCCCTCGCCCCTTTCTTTGGCCGCAATTTCCGTGCGATAGTGCCGATAGCCGGTGACTTGCCTGGAGGCGTTATTCTGAGCTTCGATTCTGTAGGCTTTTGTGTCATTCGACTGGTTAGGATATGGAACCTTCGATGTTAGAACTGAATGGTTAGTATTCTTTGGTTGGTAGCTCTCATTATTATGTCGTCTATATTATACAACCTCTTTGGAGCTCCATGGTTATCCTCCTTGAAAGAGAAGTGGAGCTTTGCAAATATTTTTCGTTTCGGAATAAGACAATAGTGTACTGTGGACAAGAAGCTTACATTATAAATTGCTTTGGTTCTATACCTATTGTTTCATTTAGTTATATAATAACCTATTGTGAGAGACGAATAAATCCTTTACCTATACAAAATCTAAATTTGTTCTGTGGTCTCGGTTCCCGTATGTATAATTGATTATGGTTGAAATTACCTAATTTTTCCTATTTAGATAGACATTTAATTTTGTCAGTTCGGTAGTTAAGTACCGAACTAACATAAAGAGAGAGATAGAGAGAGCGGCGAGAGCAAGACAAACGTCAGTACGGGGAAATTTTACGTGTGACATATCTTGCCCAAACCGTTTTTGTATCCAAAAGTTACTTTGGAGACAAAAACGAAACATAAATTGAGATCTTGAATGATAAGTAGACAGATTTTTGTTCCCTTGGCTCTAAAAGGATAGGATGGACGTAGCTTAATCTGTCAAAAATAAACAGATCCGCCAGGCAAGCACGGGGACTATTGTTTATGGTAGGATAGAGAAAAATGACGACACTTTGTCAACGAATGCGTAAAAAATAAAATAATTAAATAAATAATTAATGCTGGACAACATTATCTAGCCCCATGGTAAGCCGAGCTTGTGTTATGGGTACTAGATAACTGATATACATAATACACTAATACATAGATAGATATTTTTTATTATACATAGAAAACGACCAGAACACCCGGAACAAATATCTGCAGATCGTACACACAATTGTTCCGAGGCGGGAATCGAACCCGCAACCTCCTGCGTCGCAGGCGGACCTTCGCCCACCGCACCACATCGGTCGTCATTTAGAATTCACTCCTTCAACTTCTATATTGTAGCCATGTATGACGATGCGATGTTGTTTTGTCTATTCTACTCTAGATAACCATCCGCCTTGGCCCATGAGTTATTGTAGTTTTTACCATATTCGACCTTTACCTTTCCGACCTACAGAGTATTGTGCGTTTATTGTGAAGAGCTGGAGCGGTCTTTATTGAGATCTCGTTAAAATGTACGCGACAGCTTTAAAAATAAGTAAATCAAACTTATTTTTAAATCTGTCAATAATCTGCTGCCGCATCTGTTGTCCGCTATCTATGCTCTATAGTATGTACTATAGAGCACAGATAAATACCATGAAATAAGGTAAGTATCTATATCTACTTACCTACCTAATTTCATGGTAGACTTTTTACATAGATCGTCCTGTGAAAATATTTACCTTTACCTTTCCATTACTTTGTTCACTTACTTTTTCATCAAATTCTTTTAAAACTCTTCAGAAATAGAATTTGTAAACAGTTTTGAGTAACTCTGATTCTAAGATGAGTGGATAACTTGTGTTTAGGGTCCGTTATCTAAATACAGCTTCGAATATTTTCGCTCAATTATTTTCATCTGAAAGATAAACCTTTTTTAGTCAAATTTAGAAGGTACATAGAATAGTTCCACGTGCGAGCAAAGAATTCGTTGGTCCATTTATATATTTCGTAGTCAGTCCTTAAATTTTATCGATAATTAGCGGACCTTCCCGGCTTCGCACGGTTTTAGTACGGATCCCTAAATTTTTTGAAAATATAATATAGCTTATGTTCACCGGGGATAGTGTAGCTTCCCAACGGTAAAAGAACGGCGATTTTTCAAATCGCTCCAGTAGTTTCGGAGCTTATTCGTTACAAACAAACAAACAAAAAATCAAACCTTTCCTCTTTATAATATTAGTATAGATGACTATTTTATGATAATATCGTAGTGAAATACGAAAATAACGCAGGTTCTACCAAATCAATCTCCTTGATACTTGCTTGAGTAACAAATCGTATAGTATAGGTACCTAGTAAATTTGGTATAGGTACCTACCATCATCGACGCGGCGTATAAATTGTATTACATTAGGGTGAATGGAACAAATTGCTTTTTTCATACGGATCTCCCCAAAAATGAGTTACTCTCATTTATTATTCGACAAGAATATATTTTAAATCAGCACTCGTAAAGTGGTTTTTTCCTGATAACCTTTCAGTATACTAAGCTTCAAACAGGTACTTATCCATAGAGAAAAAACACGCAGCTTTCAGAGCAGAGAGCGGTGTCTAACTACCATTATCTTGGTTTGTAATATTTTGTAATAGGCCTTTTTACAATGAATGTGTTTGATAATTTTTGCAACTCACTTGGGAGTTTAATCCAGGGTGAAATTGTTGTCAAAATACATATTATAGTAGAATAATTATAGCAATTTATCTTCTCCTAAGGACCCTGGAGTAGTATCAATTTAATCAATACTGTTTAGCCATTTGGGCGATCAGTCCATTTAGCTGTAGGTGCCAATAGAAAAACCATTAGATGATGGAGAATAAAATTAAATGAGATACTTTCGTAAAGGTAGACAATCACTTTCATACAACAGTTTGTTTTCTAAGCATTTGTAAGTGTAAGAACTTTACTAAGTAGATATTTTACCATCAAACTATTATAGTCCACAGCTGGACATAGGTCTCCCCTTATGAGTGTCATACCGCCCTGTCTTCAGCTTGTCGCTTCCAGCATCTACCTGCAGTATTTCGGAGGTCATCATCCCACCAGGCCGGGGGGCGTCCTACACGTTTGCCGAGTCCTCGTTTATGGCCATATTTTTCCAAATTTTAATAAACATATTTTAAAAAAAAATGCTAATTGTAAAAATAGGTACTCACCTATTTTTACAAACAGCATTCCAGTATCACTACTTAATAAAATATTCAGGTCTGACAGACCCCACACTAAGTATCAAAAGTCTGAGACCCCGACGTCACTATACGAGTAGTTGATAGAGTCGAGCTTAATGACAGTTTAATAAACTCTGAACCTATTGAACTCAAAGTCACATGATTAAATAGGGGCAAAAATACCGCGAGAGGTTATCAATCAAGTGCTAGGGTACAGCGGGAAATAGGTCATTCATAAATCATGAATACCTCTGATTAGGTAGTCACTGATTTACTCATGTCGGTTTTCTTTAAATCATTTTCATTCTGAGGAAATAAGGCGTAAGAATTCAAATTGGCATTATTTGGTCAAATGCAATAATATTATTTATTAATTCATTTATTAATAATGTACCTATATTGAATCGAATCTTGATTAAAATACTATTTATTTAATTAAACAAAAAATCACAATAAAGAACTTATTAAACTATTTAAAAAAATTACTTATAGATAGATAGATAGATAACACTTTATTACACCACACAAAACAGAAAATAATACAGAGATAAAAACTTAGGGTATAAAGGGCGGCCTTATCGCTGAGAGAGATCTCTTCCAGGCAACCTTGGGATGGACTGGACATGAACGAACAATATAGACGGTGGCACTTTAATAAATAATTGGTAACAAATAAAAACCTACATTACAAACATTATAATAAACTTACATAGACATAAGATAAGGCTATCAATATTTCATATGGATAAATAATGCTGATGCTGCAGTTTTTTGAAGATAGGGAGTGACTCATACTTAAGTAATCAACATAATTGTTTGCAACAGTCTGCACTTGGCTCAATCGTTGCTATTCGTATACGAGTTCTAATTTGTTTAATAAATAATAAAGATTTATGAATCAATAAGAATGGTATACTTTTATTAATTATTAAATAATGCTGGACATTTCACACAGCATTATCTAGCCCAAGTTAAGCAGAGCTTGTGTAATGGGTACTAGATATATGATATACATAATATAATACATTACATACATAGATATTTGTATTAATTTATACATAGAAAAACGACCGGAAAGCCCGGAACAAATATCTATTTCAATTAAAATATTAGATTAAACGTCATAAGGCACTCTTACATAATATTGTTTTACTGTTATTTTAATTGTGTTTTAGTAAATGTCACATAACATATTATTAATAGCGAGCCATCAATTCCACCTGAAACATGTCGGAACATATCGCTGCTTGTGTTTGATCATTTTAGTTCAAAAATGTCAACTTCTCTTTGACTTCAAAAGTATATGTTCGAGTGCCATTTTATTTAAGCGTTCTTTTTGTAAATTGTTTTCCTTCAAGACCTTTTCTCAAGCTTTTAATTACTTTCCAGCGTTTAAGTCTTGTTTTGATAATTAAAAACGGATGCGTCAAGGATTAATTTATCTTAATATCAATTAAAAGTTCTTCACGGTACAGTTGGTAGGTAGTTCACAAGATGAAATATCGTAGAAATTAATATATTTTGACGTCCGATGTGGCGCCGTGGGCGAAGAACCACCTGCGACGCAGAAGTTTGCGGGTTCGATTCCCGCCTCGGAACAGTTGTGTGTACGATCTGCAGATATTTGTTACGGGTGTTCTGGTCGTTTTCTATGTATAATAAAAAATATCTATCTATGTAATGTATTGTATTATGTATATCAGTTATCTTGTACCCATAACACAAGCTCTGCTTACCATGGGGCTAGATAATGTGAATTGTCCAGCATTATTTATTTATTTATATGTAGGTACTAGTTTTGTACGCGTTGTTTAAGGTTATTTCTATACCATGGGAACTGATTTATGTGATTAAAATAAGTCTATGTTTTATTGCAGTACCTGTATGCAAATTTCAGTCCTATTTGTTTAATAGTTTTGGCATGTAGAAGTAATAAACATCCAAATTTTCGCATTTATACTCATATTAGTGTGATGATAATAAATTCATATAATTTTTCTTAGGTACATTTTTACCGATAAATAATAAAATATGACAAATATTTCGTGGTAGAAAGAGAGGGGAAGATTTATATAGAGATTCATCCAGTTTCCTTTCATGTTATAACCAAGAACATACTTATATGTGGTAATAAATCATTGCCTACCCACTGAGCTGCCAGCCAACAATAGGGTACTAGAGAAAGCCATTTTCCAATAGCAACAGGGTCATTGAAAACCTACAATGTCCTTCTGAGTACTTACGTATTATTTTTGGCGCGAGCGCGATCGGCCGCGCCGGGCATATTCAGGCAGTGTGGGATGCGACCTGTTGACGTGAGGCTGGCAACCGCGTTACGACCTCCTTGCCGTCTCAGCGGGATTTTCAAATAAGGAACGCTTTGTGTGCAATTTGTTTGTATGTTCTTAGTGGCCAGTGGTTTAATTTGATTGTGAGTTTGAATTTGGAAGTTGCATTTTTGGTAAGTTTTGGTTAGATGAGACTATGTTATTTACTCATTCATATGCCAGAGTTTTTAGGTAAAACAAACGTTAATTTTTTAATAAAATTGATGGGTTTCGTTTCGAATTTATAGACCACTTAAGTTTTAGAACAATAGCCCTTCTAATGGCTTCATAAACTGAATCACAGTTTTATATGCACATAAAATGACATCATGTAGCGATGCGAAGCAGGTAATATTCATACTGCAGGGTTAGGTTATTGTAAAATAACTTTGATAACGTTAATAGATATGAAAAAAGGTTGTATTCAAGTTTTCATTTTACTGTTTTCGTAAATTGTATACATAGTTTTAATAACTTCATCAAACAGCTTTTTCACAATTTCACTTCGTACGTTTGAACCTGTAGGTATTTTTTTAAAAGCAGTTATTTTTCTATTGTCATATACGATATATATAGATTCTATTGTGAGGGCGTTTTTGTTTGTTGTCGTTTAATTGGCAATGCTGCCGAGGTTTTTCATTTTCAGGATATATATATTTTGTTATAGGTAGATGTATAAATTCTACCTAAACTTTAATAAATAAATGTAATAAAACTTTAATAACTTTTGCAACGTGACTTGTCTAAGTAATTATTTTGTACGCCTATTTGTATTTTTGTGTTTGAATTAAAGAAATATGAATTTTGAATTGACTGGGCATTTTCAGCCAGCAGTAGAGTAGCCCATAGGCATTTTTATATCTGGCCCATAAACTAAGCAGAATGTTATGGGTAGGTAGGTTAAATATGGTACCTAGTAGGGATACTCTACATCATCATCATCATTATCTTATTAGCGTATCGACGACCACTGCTGGACATACATATGTAGGCTTACCATATAGATCTGATCATAAGCACAATCATACATTATATATTTATGCTATGTATTTAGAAACACATTAATATAATAAATAAATAATATATTAGTGTGTTTCTAATATATATAATAATACGTAGAATAGAAAAAAAATACGTGACGTCGTCATCGAACGCGTGTTTGCCTTCAACTTCAGTAATGTATGCAATGTATAGACCACAATCACATGTAAGACAACAATCCCCGTGCCTACTGATCTAGTACTAGCGATGATAATTCTTTGTTAATGGCAATATGTGTCTGGTTTGACACTTTTCTGCCAGTGTCAAATAATGGAAAATAATTTTAAATTATCTGAGTAATCAAACTATTACGATTGTTTTATATTTTCATCGATTTGCGGAAAATTCTCGACGAATTGTTCTCGGTGAATTTTCCGCATGCGACTTTCACCAGAGCTTAGTTCTTTATCCAACAGGGCGTATCACGTGCAGGTTAGGTTGGCTTGGGAGACGAGATAAATAAATAATAATAATAATAATCTTTATTTGGAACATAAATACATGGGAAATAGATAAGTTGTGTGAAAACGATAATACACGCAGTAGTTATATAACTGTGTCGCGTGCATTAACGCCCTCCTCCGAATGCAGGGTTACAGAGTTCCTTAATTGTATGTTCTTTAGTAGATACAGAACCTCAAACTAGGTATTAAACACAAAATAGCAAGAGATATTGAAAAAGACTGAGATAATAATAAAAATAGTAGAGCTCAAAACTAAAACATGCATGCGTTTTTGGGCAAGTACATTATTGTGATACTATAGATAATAGGTGATAATAGATGTTGGAGTCCCTTACACCCCTAGTTCTAGCGAGAATACAATCCATCTCTGACATTTGAATTCATGTTGCCAATGTTTATTACATCTATACGTCATCGTCAGTCATGCGAATTCAGAACCCGACGCCTACGTCAAGTCTACTGTAGCATTATGGCTGCCGTCTCGCTGAGAAACGTTAGAGTAACTGTGCAGTTAGGTACTCTATATACTGCTCTATCGTATTCTATTTTGAGGCTATTATGTCTCAAAATAGAATGACGTTCCATTTTAATAAGGATGAAGCCGATGAAGTCGTTTCGAGCTTTCTTGAATTCATTGAGGCGCTCTTAGGTGTCTTGTCATTTGGACGTTTTTTTTTTTTTTTTTTTTTCATCCATTTTTGTCTACAATCGGCTGTTCAGCCATAATTAGACGCGGTCTCGGGTGGGATACGCAGGTGCCATTTCCAATGAAAGTCACCATCTCTAGACTTGAATACTTTAGTTCCTTCGGTCAAGCTCAAGAATATTCCATCTCTTAAGGCGTTTTATATTGTCTTTGTTCTGTAGCAGGTGTCTTGCTAGTGTGTTGCTATGATTGTGCAGTCTTTCCTTGTATTTTTTGCTGTATTTGTTGACTTCTTCTTTTATGGTTGGCATTTCCAAGTATTCGTGTATCTCTGTGTTTCTCACAAACCAATGTGCGCTGGAGATGGTTCTTAATGTGATGTTTTGAAACCGCTGTAGTATCTCCAGATTAGAGTTGCTGGCGGATCCCCAGAGTTCTATTCCATAGGTCCAGATGGGTTTAATTATTCAAGGCAATAATTAAACCCATCTGGACCTATGGAATAGTACAAGTAATTTGTTACTGAGAGATAGTTGTGATGTACGGCCCAACAACCATGAAAAATTCCTGAATTGCATGCTTGCTTCTGTTCTTTTGGCTTTA
Source organism: Eupithecia abbreviata (assembly GCA_943735965.1). NCBI lineage: Eukaryota > Metazoa > Arthropoda > Insecta > Lepidoptera > Geometridae > Eupithecia > Eupithecia abbreviata. The sequence continues at coordinate 10,894,314 of OX030976.1, forward strand.
ATGTGGTTTGCCCATGTCAGCCGTCTATCTAGGTGCAGGCCTAGGTATTTTACCGTATTGCTGGTTGGCAGGGTTCCTCGATCCATATGAACGGGGGCACAACTGCCTTTTCTCAATGTGAAAGTGACCTGCGTGGACTTTGTTACGCTAGGCCTGAATCTCATTTGGACGTGAAGGCTTCTTGTTAAGTTTTTATTGCTAAGTTTTTGTAAGGGTCAGCTTATACTGAGACGCAACATGGCGCGATGTAGCACGCACTTTTAAAGAGAAAACTTTAAAAATAATACTTTATTTACTACGAAAAAAGATACAAATTTGACTAACCTTACGAAACGCTACGCACGCCTTGCCGTCAAGAGGTTTCGTAGGAACTTATTTTGTATTTATATAATCTGTTGACCTTCTTTAAAAGTAAATAAACAAAATACAATTTTGTCTAAAAACATCGAATTAAGCTAGACCTAGGAAGATTACTAAGCTAACAAAATATGAAATTTAAAACCTTACTTGAAATAACCGGTCTCAAAAAACACCGGCAAATTATCTAAATAAACATAACAATAGGAACCAAGAGTCAACTAACAACATTCAGTGTGGTGCAGCTGGCACCTCTATTTCCCTAACAATGTTTGCCTTCATCAGACTTTATCTAGTTTCATTTCATTTTGCAACTTTTCCAAAAGGAACGTAACGCGAGCATGAGTTTTAATTTTTTCGTCAAGTTTTCCTCTGTTCTGCTCCAATTCGTTGGTGGATTTTTTTACACTCTTCTATCCTTTTTAGGTACTGGTTTTGTGTAGATTATTTAAAAAAACTAAAAACCGACTTCGAACCCCCTTAATTTTACACTGTTTTTAAGTTAAGCAAGATAAATTCTTATCTCTTGGGAACATTCTTTATACCTACAACAGCAAATAATTAAAAAATCAGTTTTTTTTTCGAGCAAATTGACGAACACACGTAAAAAACGTATGTAGGTATGTTTTTATGTATATTCTTCAATTTCGAGCTGAACAAACTAGAACCTTCTCCTTTTTATTTGAAGTTGGTTAAAAATGATTAACAATGAAAATTTAAATAAAGATTATAATCAAATCAACTGGACAAAGTAAAGCCTTCTCCTTTTTCGAAGTCCAGCATAGTTTGTCTACGTAACGTATCGCGATACGTGTATTTTGTATGATGCATTCCGACTAGGCGTAACATCAGCGGAGATCGATTGTGTACAGGCCGTTCGAACTGACTGGGCACATAATGTGGCAGGTCTAATTTGACCGAATATACGCGACCGAGGATACGCTCGACGCATTATCAGATATGTACCGACCCTAAGAGTTGAGAGGCATTGATGGTGACGTCAAAAGCTCAACGTACTCTCTGATAAAAGCCTAATAGACTCCGCATCCTGTCCCAGATAATATAACTACAGCCGATTGACGACCGATGTGGCGCGGTGGTCGAAGTTCCGCTTGCGACGCAGGAGGTTGCGGGTTCGATTCCCGCCTCGGAACAATTGAGTGTACGATCTGCAGATATTTGTTTCGGGTGTTCTGATCGTTTTCTATATATAATTAAAAATATCTATCTATGTAATGTATTGTATTATGTATTTATTTATACTTTTTGCACGATAAACTATATACAAAACCTATTCTAGAAATTTAATACAAAGGTGAACTTAACCCTAAAAAGAGTTCTCTTCCAGCAAACCTTATTGGGAGAGAGAGATAAAGTGAAGATGATGTATATCAGTTATCTAGTACTCATAACACAAGCTCTGCTTACCATGGGGCTAGATAATGCTGTGTGAATTGTCCAGCATTTATTTAGTAAATTTATTTAATAGATATACTATACAATCACAGAATAACTATATAGTACTAACGGTTCAATCTGTTATACTGACGTACAAACAAATGTAAAACAGTACGTATCTGAGTTAATGTTAGGGCGATAACGTGCTATCTTGAGTGCGTGCGATGTCGCGGTTTCAGATAAAACTTTTACTAAGTTGAATTTATTGTTATACTTTTGCGGAGCTTTAGGAAACCCCACCAGGATTGTTTAGTGGCTAGACGATAGGAATTATCAAGATGGTCTCCAGAAAATTCTAAAGAACAGGGATATGAGTGAAAAATAGATCCTGTTGTGGAAATCCATTGCAAAATCTTAGGTTGTGAATATTAAGTAACAATAGGTTTTGCGTGGAATTGTTACTAAATATTTACACCCTAAATTCTAGAAGGATTCTGGTTTGAATTTTGGTTTGTTGGCTGATATTTGTTATTGGATAGATAACCAAGATGTGAAATGAGTACAAAAAAAAAACATAAATGGTTATTTATGTACAAATTTATATTTCTACAGGTGAATTGTATTTGTTAGTAGTTCTGTTTTTATCGTAGGCCGTTCATTCCAAGTTTTTCTGTTTCTGATTGTGATTGTGATTTGACTGATGTTGTTATTTTTTTTACAACAGATAGGTAAGTAGAGAGTCATTATTTAACAAGCTGTATTGAAAATATAACACCCTTTATTTCTGGTAAAGTTAAAAATGTACGTGTTTATAATACCTTTATTCTCTCTAGGTATTAATTATTTTTGGTAAAATCCTCATTTCGGGTTATTGAGGGTTGGTTTTCAGTTTTGTTATATACTCGTATCACCATCATCATTATATTTAAGGACAGTTAAAGGGTTTTAAAGTGCATGAAGGCTTGCTTTGTGACACTCATCAAAAACTAGGTAGGTAGAGAAAATTGTGATACCCGCTTATCAAAAAAATAAGAATAAAGAATATTTTTCTTTAATATTTTTTATTGACGACCGATGTAGCGCGGTGGGCGAAGGTCCGCCTGCCACGCAGAAGGTTGCGGGTTCGATTCCCGCCTTGGAACAATTGTGTGTACGATCTGCAGATATTTGTTCCGGGTGTTCTGGTCGTTTTCTATGTATGTATAATAAAAAATATCTATCTATGTAATATATTGTATTATGTATATCAGTTATCTAGTACCCATAATACAAGCTCTGCGTACCATGGGGCTAGATAACGCTGTGTGAGTTGTCCAGCATTATTTATTATTATTTATTTCAAAACTTACAAGATAGCCAGGTATCTATGATAAAGATGATACTTTGATATATAATCTAGATTTTATGTCAACGAGGACATTTATGAATGAAAACATCACAATTTTTGTTTTATATAACATAAGACAAGGTAACAGCAATCTTATAAATCACTAATTAGCTGTTTCCCGCGGTTTCACCCGTATTAAATTCAAATTTCATATTTCTAAATCTTTTGAAAGAATTTTTCAAATCGGTCTAGTAGTTTCGGAGCCTATTCAATACAAACAAACAAACAAAAAATCTAGCTGTTTCCCACAGTTTCACCCGCATTAAATTCAAATTTTATATATGTATCTAAATTTTTTGAAATAATTTTTCAAATCGGTCCAGTAGTTTCGGACCCTATTCAATACAAACAAAAACTCAAACCTTTCCTCTTTATAATATTAGTATAGAAAACTTAAACAAACTACAACAGCACATAATCTCACCTGTGAGCGAAAAATATTTAAATTTGAAAACGAACGAGAGATCAAGTAAATGAGAGAATTTTTTTTAAAACATTATTTTATTAACATCACTTAGTTGTTTAAGAGGAGCCTAGTTATTGCCTAGTTAGGCCTTCTATTTACAATACAATACAATAACTCTTTATTGCACACCAAATACATAAAAGATACACAAGACAGGAAAAGAAAAACAAATACAAAATATGCTGTACAATGGGCGGCCTTATCGCTAAGAGTGATCTCTGCCAGGCAACCTTTGGATGGACATGAAGTGCTTGAACATGTATAGACGGTGGCGTGTAATACAGAAAAATATTTAACCCTAGCTCACTAAACATATTTTCGAGTTACTCAGTCACTAAACATTAGTCGTTCTGACTAACAAAATAAAACGCCAATATTTTACTTGACGTACGTAATGCGTACGCACAGGGTGCTAAAACACTAAATAGGAAGGTACTGAGCGTGGCGGGGTGGGGTAGTGTCGGGAACATACCTAAACAGCGAATGCGCGGGAACCGTGTCGCCTGTGAGACTAATGTTTAGTGATCTAGGGTTAATAGGGACATACATAATTACGTGAACATAAATATTTACGTGTTTTTTATTCTCTATGTATATATATATAACTCATACGTGGATAGCGCTCTGGGCTACATTGTGAGTATAGCTCATCTTTACACAGTAAAGTACGAGTACTAACACAAATGTATATCAAGTTAAATGTAGTAGTTTGTTATTCCTTAATCAATGAATGCCCTTATACAGCTGCATTAAATTATCTTGACATGTATTTTTTATTTCAATTCAATTTAACTAATTTATTATTATTTTACTGTAATAAATATTATCTATGAATGTTGTATAAATTTTTTAAAGAAGGCATGTCTGTCTGCTTTATCTACAACACAATCCATGGTGTTTCCCATATCAAAATTAATGTATGTTTTATAATAAAATCGTTATATTATTTTTATGTACAACTGACCTACATCAAGTGTAACATGTGTATCTACGGTGGAACTGATTAAATGAAATGGAAATGAAATTGCTTTGAAATTCAGGTATTTTCCCTTTCCCTCACAAATGTTCGGTTTCTCTACCGGCATTTACAAATCTGTACCCTACGTATCGTAACTCCATTAAATGCATGCTTGGCCGCACTCTGTGGGCAATTTGTCAGGACGGCCAAACTAGCTTCGATGAAGGGCAGTCAATCGTGCACTTTCCCTTCGTTATGAAACTCGGAGAGCGTATTTTCATGCTTCAAACCTTACGATCCGTTGATGTCGTCGTTCATGAGATTTGAATTTATCTTACTCAAAATTAAGTCAGTTGCTAATTTAGAAAGTTAGGCCAGACATCAATTCCTTCATCGGCAGTATTAATTTCACATTTTTGTCAAAATCTTAATCGGCCATTTTCTCTAAATAACAAACAGCAAAATTGTTGCTGGAGTATCAAGACAGGTTTAAGTATTATTTAATTATTATAGTTCTACTAATAACAAAAACGTTAATAGGCATCTATACACTAGCCAAACTCGACGTAGAATGTATGTAAACAAATCACCCATACTTAACCTAAAATTTACTCGGTTGCAGCGTCTTTTATACATAATTAACATAACTAGTCAATTTGACTATATGTATACTTCCTTCTATAAATATTGTTTACAAATAATAACTGAATGTCGACGCCAAGCAAGTGAGTTTCAGTTATTTGTTTTGTGGTTTGTTTACAAACATTCTACATCGAGTTTCGCTAGGGTTTAGGCATTTTATCGGTGTAGCCCAATCGAGCAAAGGAACTAATAAATTATAAATTACACGCCAACCAGTCACCTCCACCATAATTTTAATGAATAAAATGGCGCTCTCTACAAAAAATACAAATGAAAAGTCGCGGTAGAAAGTTATACAAGTTCCGTCGTATTTTTGACGACATCGCTTTGTTTGTTTACATTGTTAGCTAAAATCGGATAAAAACTTAATTAAAGGCCATTGAATTTACAATTGCAATTTTGAAGACAATAATCCATTACTTGGATTTAAATGGAGTCAAGTTTCTTCTGGTTTTCAATTATCTACGCAACTGGTTTTAACTTGTGTTTTTTTAATGTTTATATGTAGAATGTTCAAAAGCAGGCGCGTTTTTCTTCTGTTTTTTCATAAAATTAGCCACGTTGACTTCACAAATCTGTTGATACTACGGGTTCGTATCATCTCATCTAAAAAGCAGCTGGTATAAGTACAAACTGGTCTAAAGCTCAGGTGGTCTAGTTAGCAAGTGGTCTAAAATGCAGCTGGTCTAAGTAGAAATTGGTCTAAAACGCTTCTAGCCTAAAACGCAACTGGTCTAAAAATACATCTCGTTTAAAACTCCTCGAATTATATTACATTATTCTTAATAACTTTTCGGACTAAGCCTTTATTTATGAAACGTAAAATGTTGTTTTTAAACATTTTTTTTAATTATTTTGTTTTTACTTGCAAACTACGGTTGATACTAGTTGCAAAGTACGGCCGAATAACTCTAGCTACTCTCGTTTCCTTACGAAAGGAACATTTTCGGAAGAATTTGATGACCTGACTTACTTACTTAAATTAATAAATGTTTACATATAAAACCAGTCATTGTAAGGCCCAAAATTTCAGTGACGAGTAGTACTTATAAAAAAATAGGTACTATTTATCATACTAAAGTGTAAAATGCAGTTCAATTTCGTATGAAATTTCCGTTTAAGTTCGATTATAGTACGGGTCGGAAGAAAGAAACCCGTTATTTCGTAATGAAAGTAGGTATTCCGTATACGAAAAATAAAAAAAGCATCGCGCCAGTTTTTAGTAATTTACCTTTAAGGGTATTTAACTAGTAAATAGTGTTTTATGCTCATGCATACATCAATTTATGACATGCTCCTAATGGGACCTGTCCCCAAAAGGTACATTTACGACTCACGTATGGGACAACTGCGTTTTTTATTTCCACGTAACTCGATTTCATCAGCTGTAGTGGCCACGTGGCTTTCAAAGGACGAAATAAAGCTAATGGCACATAGTACAAGTAACCGACTATTTTCTTCTTCTTCTTTGTCGTTGTCTTCATTGCTGAAGGTCGTGCCCGTCTTGGAAACTTTCACGGTGACGCTGATGAACCGCTTCCACACCACTCTATCTTCTAGGTAAAGTGAGTCCCGTTATAGCCTTAATTTGATCAGACCAGCGGGTCCTCTTGGTCGGCCTTGGGACTGTCCTCTTGGTCTTTTTCCCTCTATCTTGCCCATTACCACTATTTTGTCGAGGTTGTCTGGTTGCCTTCTGGCTATATGTAACCGACTATATATCTATCTATATACAGGGAAATGGTAAATTCCGTAATGGATAATATCTTTACTCTTATAACAATAAAACCTCTAATTTAGTCAAAGATAATGGAGGCAATTTGTAATGGAAATAAAACAAATAAATCTGGAAAGTTCACTATCTAACCCCAAGCTACTCGTAAGCAGAGCTTACGAGTATGTTATGGGTACTAGATAACTGATATACATAATACTATACATTACATATATAGATATGTACTTTTTTATACATAGAAAACGACCTGAAACAAATATCTGAAGATAGAATACGCATGGGCGGGAATCGAATCCGCGACTTTCTGCGTTGTAGGCGCACCTTCGCCCACCGCGCCATAGACGTCGTCAAAAAGGAAAGGTATTAAAGTTTTTCCTCAGATATTAATAAAATAAATACATAATACTGAAAATCCATACTGATTAAAATGGTAAGCTATAGAAAATTTAATTTACAAAGACTTACCCAAGTTCATTTTTGTTTTCTAGTATAAACAAGATATTACGTTGGCAGGTTTCTTTGAGAGTTTCAGGTGTTTTCTAAAGCTTTAACTAGATTAAATAACAGCCAATCATATTTGTCTCGACTAGAATCCAGATAGCGTAAGTTCATTCTATGAGTCACCAGAGAATTGAATTAATATGTCTTCGTCGGAACAGGAGGTACTTTAATGATACAGGTATAATATATAATAATATATATATAATATACAACAAATTGTTGTATGGTCTGCTAAAAAGTGGTCTAAGTCGGGGTATTTTCTTTAAGTTATCATTTACCGTTGCATAACGATAACTTAGTTCTGCGTACTATTATTATGTACCTAGTTATTCTGAGTTCTGCTTACTTTGGGACTAGATAGTGACGTGTAAAAAGTTCAGTTATTATTTGATTTTTTTTAAATAAAATTTAAAAACGGACTCTAGAATACAAGACAACTGTAATTCCAATGGAAATTCTAGTTTTTCTTATATAATGAAATAAAATTCTATAATGTTTTTTGGCGAGACGACCTTAACGCCTTCCTCGGAGATTGGTGGGAGATCGCACATGACCGCACTGAGTGGAAAGATTTGGGGGAGGCCTTTGCCCAGCAGTGGGACGAAACAGGCTAAATAAAAAAAAAAAAAAAAAATGTTTTTTTACCAAAGCGAAAGAATCATCAAAATTTGATACCAAATAGCGGACATATTGTAACAAACATACATAAAAAACTACAGCCGAATTGACTATCTTTTATGTCATTGGCTAAATTTATTTTCCTTTCTGTTTCAGATAAAAGTGTTGTGAAATACGAGAAAGTGTGCAGTGAATAGGCTGTAGTGCGAGTGATGTGTGAGTGGTCGGGCAGCGAGAGGGTTTGACGACGGCCGCGCGGCCAGCATGCCGCTGAGTTGACAGCGGCGGCCGGCCGCTTCTCACGCCGCTAGAAGAACCACTGCTCCAGGTATGTACTTAGCATAGTCTAGCTCTAGTGCGAGTGATGTATGAGTGGTCGTGCAGCGAGAGGGTTTGACGACGGCCGCGCGGCCAGCATGCCGCTGAGTTGACAGCGGCGGCCGGCCGCTTCTCACGCCGCTAGAAGAACCACTGCTCCAGGTATGTACTTAGCATAGTCTAGCTCTAGTGCGAGTGATGTATGAGTGGTCGTGCAGCGAGAGGGTTTGACGACGGCCGCGCGGCCAGCATGCCGCTGAGTTGACAGCGGCGGCCGGCCGCTTCTCACGCCGCTAGAAGAACCACTGCTCCAGGTATGTACTTAGCATAGTCTAGCTCTAGTGCGAGTGATGTACGAGTGGTCGTGCAGCGAGAGGGTTTGACGACGGCCGCGTGGCCGCATGCCGCTGAGTTGACAGCGGCGGCCGGCCGCTTCTCACGCCGCTAGAAGAATCACTGCTCCAGGTATGTACTTAGCATAGTCTAGCTCTAGTGCGAGTGATGTGTGAGTCGTCGGGCAGCGAGAGGGTTTGACGACGGCCGCGCGGCCAGCATTTCTCTGAGTTGATAGCCGCTAGAAGAATCACTGCTCCACTTAGCATAGCGGCCATCTTCAGGTGGGTTCTCGTATTTTTCGGTAGATCTTCCTTTCGGCCATCAGCAGTTTGTCCACTTCTTTTTGTGTTAGAAAAAGAGAGAAAGAAAATAATTTATTGTTTTAGCGTCTAGGCTTCGCATCCGTACATTAAGATTGGTCTGATAATGCGTAGCAAAGGAATTGTTACTAAATATATTTTCATCCTAATATTGTACTATGAATTTCCGCGATGTTACGCTTGAATAAATTATTTAACAAGCATCCTTCCAAATATTCTATTGTTTGACTCAAATAAATAGGAGTGGGTTTAGTTTCCCAGAGATGTTTGTGTATCTGGTGTGAGGGGTGGCGTGATAAAGAGGCCCTTGTTCATCGCAGGTGACGTTGACGACTTGTATGACAGAGCAGATGGTATAATATGGACCTATTTAATTGTATACATTATTATTAATATGAGTGACGACCTCTGTGGCGCGGTGGGCGAAGGTCTGTCTGCGACGCAGGAGATTTTGGGTTCGATTCACGCTTCGGGACAAATGTTTGTACGATCTGCAGATTTGTTCCGGGTGTTCTAGTCGTTTTCTATGTATGATAAAATATATATAAAATGTTGTATATCAGTCATCCAGTCCTCATAACACATGTTCTGCTAAGCTTGCAGCAGCATTAATTTAAATCTTCCTGACATTATTTCATTGTATTTTACTTGTATATTATCTACTTTTGTACAATATCATTAGTATAGTTTGACAATGCCCTTATACAGCAGATTACTTTAACATTTTATCTAATTTATTATTCCATTTAACTGATACCATAATTTATTTTAATTTTTTAAAGAAGGCATGTCTGTCTGCTTTTTTTTTTTTTTGCACAATGTCCTATGGTGTTTCCTTTGTCAAAAGTTAGTGTGTGTTATAATAAAAATGTAATTTGTCTTTTAAAATAGTATTTAACGACATCAAGTGTAACATTGTGTACCTACGGTGGAAAATAAACATATTTGTTTTAACATATATTTATTTGTTTCTTGGGGGTAGATGATGCTTAGTGGATTATCCAGCATTTTTTATTTACTTATAATGATATAAAAATTAATATTTTAATTCAAGCCGTCTTGATCTATTAATGAATACAATGACGCTTAAACTCCGTTCTAGAATACAGCATTTTATTTCCACTCACAATAAAATATTCTAGATACTTCTTACTTATATTATATACTATATATTGAGAATCTATTCAGAAAGTAACGGAGTAAAGTCGATCTCTGAGAAGGCATAGTCACGCAGAGATCCACAGGCTTTGCATACCTCGGGCAAAGTCGCTCAGAATGTGATAAGTATGTGTAAATCTCTCTAGGATATAGAATATTTACTTACTCATCATCATCACCCTATATTAGTCCACTGCTGAACATAGGCCTACCCCAATGAGCGCCAGAGCGCTCTGTCTTCAGCTTGACGCATCGAACATCTACCTGCAGTCTTTCGCAGGTCGTCATCCTACCTGGTCGGAGGGCGTCCTACACTACGTTTACCGAGTCGTGGTCTCCACTCAAGAACACGTTTGCACCAGCTTTTTTGCTGTTTGCAATTTACTTACTAATATGAATGAATGAATGAACTATATCACTACATAGTATAAAACAAAGTCGCTTCCCGCTGTCTGTCTGTCCTTATGTATGCTTAGATCTTTAAAAGTACGCAACGGATTTTGATGTGTTTTTTTTTTATAGATAGTGTGATTCAAGAGGAAAGTTTTTAAAGTATTTGACACATAGTTTTCCACACGGTCGGGCGAGGCCGCGGGGCGCAGCTAGTTTGTTATAAGACTTACATAGAACATATTAAACTTAGACTAAGAGATATAACCCTAATATATCGAAATTGATACATATCTTAGATGTATAACCAAAGATATTTTGTAAACACCGATGTAAGAAAACTTCTATAAAACTCATAACAATAACAGACAAAAGCAAGGTACTTAAAAGGTAACAATTAAAAATGCACTAAAACTTAAACGCCCACCGCGCCACATCGGTCGTCATATGATATGAGTAGCATGATAATAATAATAATAAATAATAAAATTTTATTGCCAAAAAAGAATTATTACAACACATAACATAATTCATTTGTAGTTTACATTAGAAAACCAAAGTTTTCAACCAGTGCGTCCTACCCGTTATGACCTACGGAGCTGAGACGTGGACACTCACGATAGGGCTGGTCCACCAGTTCAAAGTCGCTCAGCGAGCTATGGAAAGAGCTATGCTCGGAGTATCTCTGAAGGATAGGATTCGCAACGAATACATCCGACAGAGAACTAAAGTTATCGACATAGCTCTGAGAATTAGCAAGCTGAAGTGGCAGTGGGCCGGCCATATCTCGCGAAGAACCGACGGCCGCTGGGGCAAACGTGTTCTTGAGTGGAGACCACGACTCGGTAAACGTAGTATAGGACGCCCTCCTACCATGTGGGATGACGACCTGCGAAAGACTGCAGGTAGATGCTGGATGCGTCAAGCCGAAGACAGGGCGCTATGGCGCTCATTGGGGGAGGCCTATGTCCAGCAGTGGACTAATATAGCCTGATGATGATGATGATGATGATGATTACATTAGAAACAAGTCAAGTATATTGAGATTCTAGTCCAAACTATTACGTAGCCTCAGTTGCCTAAACTAGACTGAAAAGTCTGTAATATAGGCACCTGTGCTCCCCCTACTATGATACACAAATTGTTTGAAAGATGACGATAAAATTAATAATTTAACATACAAAAAATAATGGAATTATTATAAAAATTGGCTCGGTACTATTTTAATCATGTTACAAATAATCTACTTAGATAAATAGTAAGAATTCAGACAAAAAAATAATAATTTGGTTACTAATACTGATTACAAATTGATGCGTGAATAGATTGATGTACAATAAATTATTACAGATTGTTTAGACATTACAAATAAATAAAATTTAATTTGATTGATTAAACAAAATTGACTCTATGTAGAAATAATTATTACTAAAATTATACTAATTAATTGATTAACTAATTTTACAGAAAAATTAACCTACAGTATTAAGATTAAGCTTATGAATTACTCTAAATTGTCATAATATCCTATCCATCCAAAGGTTGCCTGGAAGAGATCGCTTTTAGCGATAAGGCCGCCGATTGTGCCACTAGTTATAATTAGTATTAAGATCCTTTAGTATTTTTATTATTATTATTTTTTTGTATTGATGGTGCAATAAAGTTATATTGTATTGTATTGTATTGTATAATAACAGCTAAATATTATGCGATTAATATAGAGATAGAGGAGTGAAGTAGATTTAATCACTTCATAACAATTAGCAAGTCCTCGGTACTGTCATACGAATGGTTTTTAAGAATATTAGAGATATATGCTTTCAATTGAAAAAAGTTAAGATCACGTAAGCGTTCCTCTTTAGAGAGCCTATTGTACATTACCCAGAAAACAAGGAAAATGCTGAATGAAAGCAGTGGAATAAACAAAGGAAAACAACAGCTGATACTTACTCTAATAAAAGTGTTCTGTTCTATTCTATTCTATACTCGTACCTACGTCCATTTTACAGCCCCATCTCAAAAAACCATAAAACAATACTGACTTTATAAGTAATATGACTAATGGTTTTGATTCAATGAAACCTCAAAGTATCAATTCCATTAAAGAGAGTCATAAAAACTATTTCCAACGAACAATAAAATCAGATCTCTTAACAACCAATCGTAAATTTGAAAGCACTGTTATTATTGTTTTAAATGCGGGAAGTGTTGTAATGATTATGTTAAGTCATCATTCGATAATGGACTTCAATTTTCATTCATTAGAGTGCCAGCTGTTACGGGAATTTCTGGAACAAGAGCTTTATTTTAGTCCCGGAGCGGTTTGTAGTATTTGTAGCGGTGTTGTAGCAATAGCGTAGCAGTTTTGTAGCAATAGCGTAGCAATTCGTAGCACTTCGTAGCAGCATCGTAGAAGTTGTTTTGCAGCTGCGTTGAGGGTAAAAATACCTCAGAACTAGTGTCTCGAGCTTTATTTTGGACACGGAGCGGTTCGTAGAATTCGTAGCGGTTTTGTAGCAATAGCGTAGCAATTCGTAGCAGTTTGTAGCAGTACATAGCAGTATCGTAGCAGTTGTGTGGCAGCTAGGTAAAAAAACACATTAAAACTAGTGTCTCGTTATAAAACCAATCTTATTTCTAGGTAATATATATTAGAATACAATTTTACATTGTATTGCTGTGTAAAATTTGTAGTGTTTTGTAGCAGTGTAGCAACAGCTAGAATCATCACAAAAATATTTTATAATATTGAGATACAATATAAAAAAATTACAATACATTTTAGCATAATTTTGCTTCTCAACCGGTGGTATTAGCATGTGCAAGGCTGCGGCGCGGGCAATGACGCGATAACAGTTTAATAGCCGGAGTGCAACGACCTGTATCTAACTGCAGTCGCTTTCCTGAAGGCGATAAAAGTAACTTCTGTGTCGTTGTGGTGCCCTGGTACAATTTGAGAAGATGGGTTCTATGCAACTGGTACCTGCAAGTAAAAAGGCGTATTTATATCTATCTATTCCTATAATTGTTCTTGGCCTGTAAGTACGTATATAATTTGTATGTACTCGTATATTGTGCTGCTTAGCTTGGGGCTAGATGATACTGTGTGAATTTTCCAGCATTTTTTATTTAGTATTAAAAATAATATATGTAGGCAAGTTGTAGTTTTTATGTAATGATTTTATGGAAAAGTTTAGGATAGACCGAAGAAGAACAGTGTGGGTTACCAATAATAATCAATGATAGACACATAATGACAAAAATACGTGAATCAAAAGAAAATTCAATTAATGGCTAATTGACTTCGATCATCTGAGAAAGTTCCTCCTTCTTCCTAAGTCTCATTAAGACAACAATGATAATGAATCATGCATAAACACTAACTAAGATTAACGGGGCATAAATCAAAGCTCATTAACTATAATTTACACGTAATAATCTGTAATCTGATTAAAACTACGCGCGGCGTTCATCAAAGCACTTACAACTTAACGGCGGGGCCTAGCTTTAGTAAGCGCGATTTAAATTAATTATTAACTGTAAACTAATATAAAGGCGGAAGTTTCTGAGAGAATATGTGAGCATGTTTGTTACCTAAAATATTCAAAACCACTAATCAAGATTAAATTTTGTAGATATTTATTATTATTATTTATTTTCAGCCGTTATTATCCCACTGCTGGGCAAAGGCCTACCTTTTCTCCTTCCAATCCTTGCGATCCAACGCTGCAACAGATTAGAAATCAAATTTAGTAGATAAGTAGAAAAAAATCCGTCTCAAATAAAAACCTAAGTATACTTTTTATGTAACAAATATAACGTTTTAACTCGCGGACTGAAGTAAGTCAATATAACTCGTATTATACTATTGGATATTTTACAAAACGAATGAGTTTGAAGTGAAAATCGAAACCTTGTTATACTTGGTGCAAAGCTGTTGGGCAAGGTTCTTTGGACAGAATTCTAAAACATCTTTGCAAGTAAAAGGTCGGTAGTTAATAAAACTGAGAGTCAAAATAAAAAATATAGTAATTCATTTTTAGGCAAAAACAAGACAAGTCAGGAAAGTATTTTTTTAAATGAAAATGTGGTGTGTATTGATTTAATGTATTATTATATTTGATTGAAAATATAATAATACATTAAATCAATACACACCACATATATTTGATTGACTGTAGTCAACCAAATATAATAATACATTAAATCCATATACACCACATTTTCATTAAAAAAAAAAAAAAAAATTAATAAAAAAAAAAAAATTACATGTGAAAACGCAAGCCAAGCTATGCCTTGGGTGTCCAATGCCTTACCCGCTATGACTCCGGCTAGCCCCTACTTATTTAAGAAGCTTTGAACGCGGCAGAAGAAGCAATATTGCCTGTTTGATTTAGGAGATATTGGTGAACCTTTATTAGAAACGTAGAAAACTCGTAAAGCGTTATATCGAAGTTTGTAAGATAAATTTATTTCTACTGACACGGGTACATTGCGTACCTACTCTATAATATTTTTTATTATTATTTATTTATTATTAGCTCAAACTTGGTCTCTAACCGATCGTCAAAAGTCCGCCCTTGGGGTCTGCCAACGATCCATGGAGCGTAGCATCTTAGGAGTCAAGCTGTCAGACCGCGTGCGGAACAGCATACTACGCTCCAAAACACGCATCGTTGACGTTGGTCAGACAGCCGGAAGCCTGAAGTGGAACTGGGCTGGACACGTCTGCCGTATGTCCAGCGACTTGTGGGCAAAGACCACCACAGAGTGGAGCCCACCCAACGCTAAGAGGCGACGTGGAAGGCCCAGGATGAGATGGCGCGACGAGCTCGAGGTATATCTTCCATCATGGCCTGTTGCAGCGTTGGATCGCGAGGAGTGGAAGGAGAAAAGGGAGGCCTTTGCCCAGCAGTGGGACAGTAATGGCTTAAAATAAATAAAATAAATAAATAAATAATTTATTATAGAACATAGAAAGTAAGAGATCTTATTTAACTTAGTCTACGGTCCATAGCATAATGTTAGGATTTGTATCCTCTATGATAACTATTGGATTTTATGTTAACTAACTTAGTAGGATGGTATTGATATGGATCAGTTGAGCTACCTTTAGATTGTTTGCAACAGTCTGCAGTAACTGCAACTGTTTCAATTGTAAATACTTGTTCTAATTTCTTTCTTTATTTTAGTTTATGACAAACAGCCACATTTTTTGCCTCTATAATATCAAAGAAAATCAAAGTTACCAATTCAATACGTTTATATATATATACGTTTATACTTAATAAGATAAGTACATATTTCAGCTAATGAGTAAATTCAATATTCCCATTAATTAATAAAGTTAGATAGCCTCATTATTATCATTCATAGCCTGATTCTCCCCACTGCTGGGCATAAGCCTCCACTATTACACCAGAATAAGCTAGCCCACTTTGTTGGATATCTTACCATTAAATTGGCTGTTATTTTGAACTTTCGTATTCAAGCTCATACAACAATTTCCCATCGTCTTCGTATTTTGATAAACCCTCCTTGGGAAATTCCCCAGAACTTGCAAATCAAATTCAAAGTACCTACGAGTACATAAATGATTTGGAACGGGGAATCTGACACTGGAACGCAGATATCCTGAGGGAAAACGAAAAAGTTTACTGCAGGAATTTATATAGCATCGTTGAGTTTCAGATACCAGGTAATCATAAAAACGTAAGCATTAGAAAAGGTTCGACGTTCGAATTATTTTAAAAACGTAATGCAAAAAACATCAATGTTTAAATAACAAATCTTAACTCCTATATCATTGCAGTTATCTGGTACCCATAACACAAGCTCTGCTTAGTTTAGATGATGGTATGTGTTATGTGAGTGGTATATCGTGGTGGACGACCGATGTGGCGCGGTGGGCGATGGTCCGCCTGCGACGCAGGAGGTTGCGGGTTCGATTCCCGCCTCGGAACAATTGTGTAAACGATCTGCAGATATTTGTTCCGGGTGTTCTGGTCGTTTTCTATGTATAATAAAAAATATCTATCTATGTAATGTATTGTATTATGTATATCAGTTATCTAGTACCCATAACACAAGCTCTGCTTACCATGGGGCTAGATAATGCTGCGTGGAATGTCCAGCATTATTTATTTATTTATTTATATCCAGCAATATTAAGGTACTAGTTCTGTCCGCGGCTTCGCACGCGTTGTTTCTATAATAAACAATAATAAAAAGCAAAATTTCAGCCCGATCCATTCACTATTTTTTGCGTGAAAGAACATACAAACTTTCGCTTTTATAATTATAAGGTATTAATTATATATTTCAATTTAATCAATTTCAGACAACATAAAATTATAATTATACAAAAAATAAATATATTTTTAGTAACAAAACTAAAACTAAGTACATTTAAGACGACCGATGTGGCGCGGTGGGCGAAGGTCCGCTTGCGACGCAGGAGGTTGCGGGTTCGATTCCCGCCTCGGAACAAATGTGTGTACGATCTGCAGATATTTGTTTCGGGTGTTCTGGTCGTTTTCTATGTATAATAAAAAATATCTATCTATTTAATGTATCGTATTATGTATATCAGTTATCTAGTACCCATAACACAAGCTCTGCTTATCATGGGGCTAGATAATGTTGTGTGAATTGTCCAGCATTATTTATTATTTATTATTATTATTTCCAAACTCTCACCATAGATTGGCGTTATTGATAACAAAGGTATTTTCTAATCCCAAAGCCAATGCAATTCTTTTATAATATTCACTGAAACAAAAGTGACTAAATAAACAAAAACAAAACATAAAGCAATAGAACGCTCTTGCCTCCCGCGAGTTCAATTATTTTAGTTTTCAAACAATAGAATTGATTGAATGACTATGGTCTTCCTCCTGATGGCAAGGAAAAGTAAAAAGCGATAGCTGGTGTTACTGATTTCACGGAACGAAAAGTTGATTGATGAATTGTTGGGTTAGGGACGATAAAAAGTGGTACAAAAACTTTGGTAATTTTGGTTTTAAATTCATTTCACGTGTATAAATAAAAAAATTAATAAGGCTGGACAATTCACACAGCATTATCTAGCCCCATGGTAAGCAGAGCTTGTGTTATGAGTACTAGATAACTGATATACATAATACAATGCATTATATAGATATATAATTTTTATTATACATAGAAAACGACCAGAACATCCGGAACAAATATCTGCAGATCGTACACACAATTGTTCCGAGGTGGGAATCGAACCCGCAACCTCCTGCGTCGCAGGCGGACGTTCGCCCACCGCGCCACTACGGTCGTCAAGAAGTATGTAAGTATGTATGAAGACGTCATCATCATCATCATCATCATCAGCCTATAGCAGTCCACTGCTGGACATAGGCCTCCCCCAATGAGCGCCATAGCGCCCTGTCTTCAGCTTGCCGCATCCAGCATCTACCTGCAGTCTTTCGCAGGTCGTCATCCCACCTGGTCGGAGGGCGTCCTACACTACGTTTACCGAGTCGTGGTCTCCACTCAAGAACACGTTTGCCCCATCGGCCGTCGGTTCTTCGCGAGATATGGCCGGCCCACTGCCACTTCACCTTGCTAATTCTTTGAGCTATGTCGATAACCTTGGTTCTCTGTCGGATGTATTCGTTGCGAATCCTATCCTTCAGAGATACTCCGGCATAGCTCTTTCCATAGCTCGCTGAGCGACTTTGAACTGGTGGACCAGCCCTATCGTGAGTGTCCACGTCTCAGCTCCGTAGGTCATAACGGGTAGGACGCACTGATTATAAGAATATTGATTATAATGAAGACGTACAGGCATCTAATTTATTGAATCAGCTGCGTTACAGTGCGACACTGATCGCGTCTTCTCCTATTTAAATAAACTTTTGAAAGGTGATATTATCTGTGATTTTAATTTAGCAGTCATTAACTTACCTAACTTTACCTGTAATATATAATGTAGATCACGTCTGTACGTACACTCCGGTAAATGTAATATTTAAAAAAAGGACTTTGGTTGCCTGGAAGAGATCGCTTCTAAGCGATAAGGCCGCCCATTGTACTTGTCACATGTAATGTCATTCATTATGTTCTGTATAATCTGATGTAAAATAAATAATTTTTGTATTGTATTGTATTGTATTGACCTAAGGATAGATAAACACTATTATACCACACAAAACAAAAAACAATACAGAAATAAATACTTAGAATAGAGGAAGTATAAAGGGCGGCCTTATCACTTTATCCTTATCGTTACAGGAGTTAGACTATGCCATGCCGCCAAATTGTACCTACCTCAGTGCGAGTACCATACCTTCAGCTGATTCGACTTCATTATTTTATAAATAAAGAAAGTAATAATCAAATTAATACAGACAAATTAAAACTAGTATTGACAATTGAAACAATTGAGCTAACTGAAGACTGTTGCAAACAATCTAGAAGTAGATCAACTGATCTTCTTTATTGAATTTATGGTTACGAGTTTTCAACAAGAAACAAAATCCTCGCTCCAATTTCTAAATACCTTCGAGCACGTACGAAAAAGATAATAAGTCCTAATCTTACATTTTCAACCCTTTTCCGAAGTTTTCTCGCATAATCCGACGAGTTTTCAACAACTTCATGGACAACTGGCGAATACGAAATCAACGTAAGGCCCACGAGGCCCAAAAGCCCTTTGGGTCTGAATGGGTCCAATGCTTCCCAAGACCCAAAAACTCACTTGACAAACTATACGATATGATTTATTGTGATACGTGTAGTTTTTAGCGCGGTGAAATATTAGACCCCATGAGGTATAACTTACAGTGTCTGGCACTGTAATGGAAAGACAAGACACGGAGTTTTGGTTTTTGGTTAAAAAAACTACAAAATGTTTACAAAATCACCTTTATAAGTACACAGGTCTTTAATTGGTATGTTATAAATAAATAATAAATAATTCTGGACAATTCACACAGCATTATCTAGCCCCACGGTAAGCAGAGCTTGTGTTATGGGTACTAGATGACTGATATACATAATACAATACATTACATAGATAGATATTTTTTATTGTACATAGAAAACGACCAGAACACCCGGAATAAATATTTGCAGATCGTACACACAATTGTTCCGAGGCGGGAATCGAACCCGCAACCTCCTGCTTCGCAGGCGGACCATCGCCCACCGCGCCACGTCGGTTGTCTTATACTACTTGCTATGGCAAACTCCCCGCCCCTTCCATGCCTACAGTTCTTCGTTCACCGTACATGCCACCAGACTATGGAATGCATTACCTACCCCAATAAGACGAGCTAAATCTCTCCCTATATTTAAACATATGGTCTACGAACATTTTCTTTCTTCAACTTATACAACAAATAGTTAATATTTTATGTATGTATATGTAATAGTGTCTATAATCAGTATTTATAGACACTATTATTATTATATTTATGTATTTGTATTGTATATAATTTATAAACAACATTAGTCTATAATACGCCACCGTCATACCTGTACTTTAGCTACGTGTCCATCCAAAGGTTGCCTGGAAGAAATCGCTTTTAGCGATAAGGCCGCCCATTGTGCATCTGTATCTTTGTTCTTTACTGTATTTGTTTTTCTGTGTTTGATGTGCAATAAAGCGTATTTGTATTGTATTTTATTGTATGGCGTTCATAATAAGTGGCCTTTTCAGCAACGCACTCGCATAGGCTGATAATGATGATATTTATCAGATACTGAACTTTATAAGAACGCAATGCAGTAAAAGGTACACCTATATACTAGCTAAACTCGATGTAGAATATTTGTAAACAAACCGGCCATACTTAACCTTAAATTTAATTTGTTGCCCTGTATTTTTACACGAAATTTAAATAACTTGTTGATCTAAAAAAGAAGGATCACTAATCCTTCTATTAATAAATAATGTAAACTTCTCAAAAATGCTAACTTTACCAACACCAAGCAACAATGTTTTAGTTATTTGTCTCATCGCTTGTTTACAAACATTCGACACCGAGTTTGGCTAGTGTACAGGTGCCTGATTTCTTGTGTAAAATTATAATCACTTTGAAAACTTGAAAAGTCGTGTTAGATGGTGTTCTAGAACAGTCTGCTTTGAGCGAGTTAATTGCAGTCAGACTAGCATCGACTCCGAAATCAAAGTTTAATTTGAACTCCAACTTTTCCTTGCGTTCAAAGTTTTGATGCTAGGTATGTAATAGATGCTAGGTTTTCATTTGCGTAATTATAGTTATTAAGGGGCCTCCGGAGGGACGAATTCTTCATACAAACGTAATACCAAAATTATTTCTAATTCAAGCATATTTCCACTAAAATATTGCATTTTTTGTATTAAAATAGTATTTATCTAGGTTCCCAAATAGTTTTTTTTTTCAAAATACTTACCTAAAATGAAATGAAAGCCAATCTCATTTTGCACATTTTAATGCGAAAATGGACAAGTTTTCTTGCTATTTGTTTCGTATTAAAAACATCAATATATTACGTTTTATTTATTAAGGAACATAGCTTATATTGTCTAGTTACAGAATAACAATACTTTGTGAAGAATACAAAAAGTTTTCAGTCATAATTTTCTGTATTACGGAACAAACCAAATTTTGAACGGCTAATATTGCTATCGCGCACGCATGTGGCGCGGTGCAAGGGTTAAACAGGGACAGCGATATTCGGAACGATTTTTGCAAGCGAGGGTCGCCGGAGTGTTCGTATTGCTAGTTAAGTTTATGAAATGTTTATTGACTAATGGCCCGCCCCGGCTTCGCCTGGGTGGACATTTGTTTAATTTTTTTTTAGGACAAGGTAAATACATATATTGCAAATAAAAAATACATACAACAATACTCTTTTGTTTGTCTAAGTTGCCAACAGAAATAGTCTGCCTGTTTAGTAATGTAGGTGCTTTGGTGTAGTCTATGACATTTAAAAATAACCTGGCTTTCTATTGGTAAAATAATATTTAAAATCGGGTTCTGTAGATCCTGAGATTACCTCTTAGCGTGTAAGTAATCGCGTGTTGACTGGAAATGCTTAATAACGATCGTACGAGGAGTTTGATCATGCGATCGTGCAATCAAAGCAGCTGACATCTGAAATTGTGTGATGCTCATTGCGCGATGGGCATCGTCCTACCTATGTATAAGGACACCTGTTTTACCATCTCACGATCATTTTCATCGCGCGACGAAATCGCGTTGTTCCGTCGTATGATCGTAAGCTAGTTATGACAACACCTAGGTCTCCTTCTGTTCCAGCTGGCACTAAAGTTAGGATAGGTATTTCCTACTCTTATAGAGGTTTGCTGAGGTATTTTTAACAAACCGAATCGAAGCAGATTGTAAAAAAATATCAACAAGATCAAGTTATATCAAAAGAAAAACTGAAGAAACTTGAAGAAAGAAACTCGACAAGAAATCGAATTCAAAAAAATACAACTCAAGCAAAACCGAGATAAAGTTCAGTTCAAGATAAGTTTCTATATTTCATTTAACACTTTGAGTGCTGAAAACGCACGGTATGAGTTTTCTACAAGTGACTAATCTGCGAAAATCCACACTAGCGCAGCGGCTGAGAAAATACAGATCTTTGTGACTCAGCAGAGCTGTAATATTTTTCGAACGACACGCATGTGCGGCGCAACACAACCGCTGTGTAGAGCGGCAGCACGAATTTTTTAGGTAAAAAAAAAGATCGCAGTCTTCGAAAAAAAACTGCAGTCAAAGTGTTAATACAGTTTCCGGAAGTAAAAGAAGTACCTACCTAGCGTATCACAGATTGCTTATTATGTACCTACGTCTTCAGCGATCGGGGAGTATGAGCGATGTTGACTGACGCAAACTGCATAGGGTTGCCAACTACGAGCTTATTCATTTTGCTCGTCTCAAAGGCTTAATTAATTCAGTTAGGCTCAGAGACGCTACCTGCATGGGTGCGCGTATGCGTCACTAGCGCGTCACAAGCGTTGTTTATAGATTTATTGGATCGAACCCGAATATTCGCCTACCGACGTAATTTTCCGCAAAATTGCGTCGTACAATATAAGCTATAAATATGGATAGAGGACACTTTTGCTAACACGATTCCTAAATTGCTTTTTGTCGCATTTTGTTCCTGTAACAGGCATGGGCTTGTTTATATCTTGTTTACCTAAGCGAGCAACTCTTCGCGTCCAGTATAATAATGATCCCTCATTGTATTATGCGAGAGAGCATGTCCCCAGAGTCTTACATCTATCGACATCCAGAGTGCATCGTAATCCGACTATAGCTGGAATTATGGAACCATAATTCATATTCCATGCATTTCTACACAGTTGTGGAGATTTGTGAACAAACGAACACTACAAGCTATGCTTTGGAAAGACCATACCTAGATGAGATTATGATTGATGATGATAATGATTCTTTGTTAATGACAGTGTCTGGTTGGACACTTTTCTGCCAGCGTCAAGCAATGGAAAATAATTGTAAAATCAATGAGTTATTAAAAGAATATGGGATTTTTTTATTAAGTTTGAGAATAATTTTCCTTTTACCATGACAGGTCTTTAACCGTAACAATCAAATTTTCATAGCAGTTCTAGACGTGCATTGACTGCAAATTTGTAAGATGTGTTACCGTTGCTCTCAGTTTGTAGGTGGATAGCTGGTAGCTCAAAACAAATTAATAGCAAAACGGTTCAGTTCTAAAACCTAAAAATGTTGTGGTGTAGTAACTGAATCGAATTTCCCCATTAAAATACGTCTATCACCGTCCAAAACCGTGTTCACCGCTAATCCATACTGTGTCACTCACCACATCGCGTAAAGTGCTCTGTAGCTTAAATTTCCATGCATTATTATCCATCTTTATCCGGCAATAATTGCCCTGTCGACGGCACATGTCTATACATTATCTATTTATAACACAGCACTGCAATAAAGGCTGGCTTTTTACCGACGACAGTAGGTATAAAAATATCTATGCCATCGTCAGTAAGGTATTGTTTACTTTTATAGAGAACTCGTACAGATATGTGCCCTACGGCAGGCTAAAATGTATGTGGAACTTATAATAATCGTCTGTTGACAGGCAGGTATGGAAAGAGCTATGCTCGGAGTTTCTCTGAAGGATAGGATTCGTAATTAATACATCCGACAGAGAACCAAAGTAATAACTTTGGCTATGTAACAACATAGCTCTAAGAATTTTCCCCCTTCTCAATGTTATATATATTTTTTTGTTTTTCTTTTTTGTTGTGTTTTTTCTTTCATTTTTTTGTTTTATTTTTGTGCGGACTGCTGTAGGTTGATGACGATGATGAAGGCAGGTCTGTGTTCAGCTTAATTTCTGAGTTCAACGTGCCGAGGAAGAGGAAAGGAATCGATGTGCTAAAGCTTTATTAGTACAACGATACTTTGGCGGGTGATCTTCTGACGATACTCTCCCAAGAGACTTATCTTCATTGCAACATCATGACAAAACCACAGAATTAAACAAAATGTCACATTCACGGCAGCTTAACAGCCCCAAGCTAAACACGCTTGTGTAACAAAACAAAGTAGGAAACCAAATTGTACACACAAACAGTAGAGGAAGACTACCTTGTTATTTGGTCTGTTGTTGGTCAAATGTTACGTTGGTACTCGTACTGCGTTAGTTCGTAAAGGCTTTGACTGAGTACCTGCATAGAATATGTATAACCAATGCTTACAAAGAGGGTACCTAGTAACAGCGAATATGTTGTAGAGTTTGCGTCTGGTTTGATACGTGGAAAATTATTGCACCTGTCTTAATTGACGACCGATGTGGCGCGGTGGGCGAAGGTCCGCCTGCGACGCAGGAGGTTGCGGGTTCGATTCCCGCCTCGGAACAAATGTGTGTACGATCTGCAGATATTTGTTCCGGGTGTTCTGGTCGTTTTTCTATGTATAATAAAAATATCTATCTATGTAATGTATTGTATTATGTATATCAGTTATCTAGTACCCATAACACAAGCTCTGCTTACCATGGGGCTAGATAATGCTGTGTGAATTGTCCAGCATTATTTATTTATTTAATTAAATACTCGATTTTTTTAATTTTATGGAAAATACACACATTAGGTACTCTGTAGTACAGTAGGTAGTCTGCTTACCTTTGGGCTAGCTCCAAGGTAAGCAGAGCTTGTGTTATGGGTACTAGATGACTGATATACTTAATACATAGATAGATATTTTTTTATTGTACATACCTATGTACAATAAAAAAATATATATGTATAAATATCTGCATATCGTACACACAATTATCCAGAGGCGGGAATCGAACCCGTAACCTCCTGCGTTGCAGGCTGACCTTCGCCCACTGCGCCACAGAGGTCGTCAAATTCAAGCGTAACTTTTTTACGTTTGCATTTTGTTTTGCTCGATCTGGCTTTTCATTACAGGCTGGTATAATCTTTTGTTCCTGAGTAATTTGATGCAATTCACATGGTATTTTGTCTTTTATATAATAAAACATTGGATTCTAGATTATATTTCAATAGGATAAGACTGAGAATGGCCTAGCTGGATGTCATGCCTTTGTTTATGGACTTCGTTGGATATCTTACAAAGGACTGTCTTGCACAGGTGTCCGTTGTACAGCTGGTTTATTGATATATCGATTTAATATAATGTATGTCAGGATCGAATAGAATAGAAAGAATAGAAAAAAACATTTATTAGACACGAGACAAAATACAGGCATAGAATAAACAAACAAAGAAGTTTATCATGGGGGTAAACGACAAAAATAGGTGATATTAAGACTAAAATAAGACTACCTCCATGACCCTGCGCCGAAATAGGGGTTGGCTCAGGATCGGATACGATTAATAAATTTTTAATGAGTTGCATTGATCTAAGGATGGAAATAGTAATTTTTATAGTGCGTATGTATTATATATTTTTTGTATTTTGTATTTATTTATTTTCAAATATAAAGTAGAGAAATTACGTTATAAAGTTTCTACCAAACTGTACAACCGTTTGTCGGGAGTTAATTCAGTGTAATTTTCTAGATATTCGTTCCGTACATTTATCTAGGTATTTTATATGTATAATAAAAATATGTATCAATGTGATATGTTATTAATACAATATATTATCATCATCAGCATCATCAGCCTGTAGTAGTCCAGTGCTGAATATAGGTCTCCCCTAATGAGCGCCATAGCGTCGCGCTGTCTTCAGCTTGCATCATCCAGAATCTGCCTGCAGTCCTTCGCAGGTCGTCCTACACTACGTTTGACGAGTCACGGTCTCCAATCAAGAAAACGTTTACCACACCGGTTGTCGGTTTTTCGCGAGATATGGCCGGCCCGCTGCCACTCTCATTCTTTTAATTATACCAGATTAATAGTCCATCGTACTACGTACGTAACAGGAATTCTGGCTATACATATGAGAAATAAACTCTCCCGTGAATCACTTTACCCAAACTCCCAAAATAAACTCTTTCACTGTCCCAAATGAAGTATACACCCATAATATAAAACAAGTTAAACCCAACCTTCGTATAACCATAACTAATTAATTTATATTTAACTCAGGCTAATTAACAAAATCATTTTAGCAAATTTTAATAACTTCGAAATAAACAACCGCACGAGATTATTATACACAGTTCATTAACAGCAATTTTCATTAAGTTAATGCTGGTATAAATTTACCAACTTCGCTATATTGGATTGTTTCGAGTCCATTGCGGAGTGTGGAGGGAGGTATGAGGTGGCGTTTGCAAGTAACGATCGATGTGCAAGTCACGGGGGGAAAGAAAGTTTCAGGTTGATGTAGTGGGAGGCATCTAGGCACCTGTTGCCTGGATTCCGTCTTCAGTACCGAAGGGAGGGCTTCCCCCTTATGTTAGTGTTCTCAAAGCGGAGACTAATATAGAAGCTTACGCTTTAAGTTTCAATGTAATCTAGAATGTTGTGGATTAAGTCAGGCTTCGGTCCCCTCTCAAGGAACCGAACCATTTATATTTGATACGATAATTCTGGACATCACAACATCATTTAGCTAAGCAGAGCTTGTGTTATGGGTACTAGATGACTGGTATACTTAATAGAGTTGATTTACATATACATATATTGTTTTATTATACTAAATAGAAAATACCCAAAACCCGGAACAAATATTTGCAGATCGTACAAATATTTGTACTAAGGCGGGAGTCAAACCTTGCTTGCTTGGGTTTGATTTCCGCTTCCTGTGTCGCAGGCGGTCCTTCGCCCACCGCGCCACAGAGGTCGTCAATGTTTCTGCATAATAAATAAGTCCAGTACTTAGTCAAATGAGACAACAAGATAATGTCAAAGAAAGCTTTTAAAAAATGAGAACGAGTTGATTGAATAAGAACGTATTAAGCTTTCTTTGAAAAATGAATTTAGTAAAGAAGCTCTAGGTATTTTAAATGTCAAAGAAAATTACCTTGAAATTCCTGGAATTGTAATGAATGGTCGCTAAATATATGAGAGTAAAAGTTAATTATAGCGAGATATTTACCATGTTTAGATTTTTGAGTTTACCAATACTTTGGCACAGTTTCATGCACCGTGATCACGGAATAACTAACTGATCATACCAATACACTTTATATATAACTTCAGAAAATCCCAATCAAGTTCCTGATAGGCTATAATTCATCATCATCATCAGCCTATGGTAGTCCACTGCTGGACATAGGCGTATAAAGAGCGCCATAGCGCCCTGCCTTAACTTTTTTAGCAGTGGGGAACGTATCACCGCTAATATTATCTAACTAAGGTATCATAGCTAAGCTAAGGTTATCATAGCTAAGGTGGCTATCCGCACATTACGCTGTACCACTCTGTTAGCAAACAGGTCCTAGAACCATACGGGTCTTATGCTAACAAATATATTATATTTATTTTTTTATTTATTCAATATGGGTCAGTTCCGCTATGCACGAGTCCCGCTTTGCTCGAATTCTAAAATACCTAACAAAAAGTGCCGCTATGCTACGAATTTCTCAGTTCTACCTTAAACAATGGAAGGTACAGTTCGTTAGAAAAGTGGTTCTAAAGAATATTCTTAAAGCTAGCTTTTTCAACAGGTCAAAAAATATTATTTAGCTATAAACGTTTCACAATCGCTTCTTTTTGTGTTAAATGTAGTTGTTACTAAATTACAACTTTAATACGCACCTCGTCACACAATTTCTATTGTTATACCTTAAAAACGTTTTTCACTTGTCTTGCTCAAAAAGCGTATCATTATACTGTAGCTAGCGGCCGTAAAACTCGAATTCACCTTCGGGATTAAAAGTTTTTTTTTCTTTTTAAATCTTGTTTGAAATCATCAGCCAGTAGAGGACAGAGATCCTCTTAAATAAAAACTCGACTTTTTGGTATTCCATTTACCAAGAACGTGTATTACATTTGACCTCTTTTTTGAAAATGGAACTAAATTCGCCTTCTTGGTGATTGTTGGATGTTTTTATAGTGATTCTTCTTCCGTGGCTTCATTTCCATAAAAAATTGTAGTAGCGCGAAATCAGTATTTTTTGTTTACTACTAATTGAACTGACGTTGAAGTGAATGTAACTTATTTAATTGAAAATATCATCAAGTAAATAATCATTTAATAATATGTAAACATAACAGTAAATAAATTATTAATATGATTCTACCTGTTGCGGTAGAAATCACGTGAAATATAATATTTAAATAAGTGAAGTAGAGACGTGAAAAAAGTGCAATATGATGGTTTATTTTGAGTGTTTTATTTTCTCGCAATCGAAGCTAAAAATATAATAGTTTTTTTCAATAGGGCCCAAACCATACATACTCAGACTTGTTATTCTATATCTTTGTATAACAACCTCATCTAAAATGGGGTGGTTTGATCTCATGTAAAAAATATAGACTACCTATTTGTTATTTTAAAATGGTTGCAAGAGCTTTACTAGAACACGCCGCTAACCGGATTAGCAGTCACTTGCAGGAGCAAAGTTGGACGACCATCGATGGCTTGATTGCAGATTATTTCATTAAACTTGCTTGAGAATTTGATTGAAGCGAGCCGATATTGAAACTTATGACCTCATTTTGTTCATAGCGGTTACCCAGCCTGATTAAACCGCAGTTTTGGACGAAAATAAAGAAATGAAGGTAAAAGAATACCGTTTCGACATAGTTTAGTTATTGAAAAGTTAAAAAAATTTATTTTCAAAAAATACAAATCCAAATCGCAATGGCATCAAAAATATAAAATAAAATATCCAATAAACTAAAATACGATGAAAAGGATAAAACATTTCAAATAAAATTGAAGCAATATCTTATAAATAAATGCTATTATGACTTAAATGATTTTTTTAATAACAAATGACAATTATTAAAATACATATATAAAAAAAAAATTATACTTATATTATTGACTGAAATAAAACTATGTGATTGAATTTAAATTTTCCGCTCTCTCTTTCTCTTATCTATTAAATTGAGCTTTTTAGAATTTAGAAACCCGGCTCACTTCCATTCACAGTACATATTGCCACACCCTGCTTGGGTACCATTGTGTTTCTTATACATTACCTAGATACCTATAAATGTACACAATGATGCAATAAAATAAATATGTAATTACTCAATCGTTTTTCTATAATAACTCGTGTGTATGAGTGTGTACATTTTTTACACGGTCTTTTTACGAATGAATCATTGTGCATTTCATCCTAGCGCGCCCTTTCGCGCACTATGTCAGGTGAGATAGCGCTATTGACTGGTGTAATCATAAGCAAGCAACTTTGCTAAAAAAATGTAGAAGCAAAACGAAAGAAGAAGTAGGTGTGTATGTTATACGAGTTTGATAAACTGAAAGGTTCTAGAACGTATTATTTAACAATAAACAAAAGAAATATCTAATCAAAAACACATATTGCAACATATATTTACAATACAAATCAAACATAAGAGGCATTCATGCCAAAGTGAAAGGAGTCACCGCTCGTTTCACGGTACACCTACCGTGTGCCGGGTACCGGATATATGGGACGTGCCGACCTCAAAGGTTCTTTAGACCTTGTTACGGCACATAACGCTGAGAAATTTACGCTCAATTACGTTATACAAGTTACTTTTCATCATCATCATCAGCCTATGTTAGTCCACTGCTGGACATAGGCCTCCCCCAATGAGCGCCAAAGCGCCCTGTCTTCAGCTTGACTTATCCAGCATCTACTTGCAGTCTCAGGTCGGCATCCCACCTGGTCCGAGGGCATCCTACACGACGTTTACCGAGTCGTGGTCTCCACTCAAGAAAACGTTTGCGCTAGCGCGGCCGTCGGTTCTTCGCGAGATAAGGCCACTGCTACTTCAGCTTGCTGATTCTAAGAGCTATGTCGACTAGCTATGTAGTTACTTTTATAAGAGCGTTATTTACTTACCTGTATTTTTGCAAGTGTTAAGAAAACCGCAAAGTTTTTTTTTTAATATTTCGTTCAAGCGCTGCGGCTTGCATCATATTTCT
This sequence comes from Eupithecia abbreviata, assembly GCA_943735965.1. NCBI lineage: Eukaryota > Metazoa > Arthropoda > Insecta > Lepidoptera > Geometridae > Eupithecia > Eupithecia abbreviata. The sequence goes on from OX030976.1 coordinate 10,924,421, forward strand.
AAGCGTTGTTTTGTATTGCTTGTATAGCGTGCAACTTTGTAACGATCGTATATAATCTACCGAAGTGACCATTATGTTTGCCAAATATTTTACCCTGAACGAAAGTGGGCTGGTTCGTTAAAAATATGGAAGTTATGGTTCTATCAAAAAATATTGATAAAAAATATTGTTATTGCACTGTAACAGACTAGAAATTAGAGTTTTGTGTGTAGGCATGACACAAATAATATTCTGAAACAGGGAAAACATACAAACTAACAGTTTGCAAATATTTTTTTAGCGATATCATGCATGAAGATATTCAAACAAGTGAGGGATAGATGTCAATTCAATTTTTTCGTGTAACTTGTTTTTGCTTGTATCTTGTTAGTTAAAGCCCTTGGGTTAAAGTTTGGTGTTTGGGATAGTTTTTACCTTGCCTGACAGGGCTTCTGTAATTTATTTTGTTCCTTTGTATGTTATTTGTTTGTTGTACATGCCAGTATCAAGTTGTATGTCCTATGTTATTATGTTATATTACATGTGTAACCTAAAAAGGATATATATCGTATTATCGAACATAAAAACTAGGTATCAGTTCACTTAAATACACAAAGATTAAAAAATATTTAAAAAACATGCATTATTCTATATAATATAACACAATAATATAAAAAAAAGATAATAAAATAATTTAAAAAAAAAACATTTATTTAACTTAGGTAGATACCTATTATAATATCAACACAATACAATACATATATCTTTATTGTACCATCAATACAAAAATTATAATAATAATGGATCTTAATACTAATTAAGTCTAGTGGCTCAATCGGCGGCCTTATTGCTAACAGCGATTTCTTCCCGGTAACCTTTGGATGGATAGGATCGGTACGTATTAAAGCTTATGGTGGCGTTATTATAATCAATCAGTTAGAAACAAAATAGAACTAGTATTTACTGACTAACTCGAAAACCGAGTTCGGCAGGCTGATTATGTAAAAGCAACAGCAACAGCGACGCGACCGCGACCGAAATTTTAGCAAGCAATTTTTAGTTCACCGATTGTCCGGCAGAGGGAAACCTAGTGTGGGTGACGTAGTACCTGGTGTCATCTAATACAAAATTGGCTTTTGACAGCACTGATTGCTTAATTTTCGCCTGTCGCAAACCGGTCGCAGTTACATAATCAGGGGGCGGTTTGATTGGCTGACGTCAATATGCGTTTAAGTTGAACAAAAACGCAAAAACTCGGAGTGTTACATAGCCGTTCCGCTGACTGTACAAAGTAATAAATGTATCGATAAACGAGACGTGACTTTTCCGCATTGAGTAACAATTGTATATAATATTTTATCGAACAGCTTTTCCTCGGATCCTTGGAAGTAGTAAAACTAATAGAAATGGGAAAAATGAGTTTCTTGGTTGAGTTGAATTCGAGATACAATCTAGTGCAGTTATTAATATTAAATAAATAATGCTGGACAATTCACACAGCATTATCTAGCCCCATGGTAAGCAGAGCTTGTGTTATGGGTACTAGATAACTGATATACGTAATACAATACATTACATAGATAGATATTTTTTATTATATATAGAAAACAACCAGAACACCCGGAACAAATGTCTGCAGATCGTACACACATTTGTTCCGAGGCGGGAATCGAACCCGCAACCTCCTGCGTCGCAGGCGGACCTTCGCCCACCGCGCCACATCGGTCGTCTGAATATCTATATCGTCAATTTACTAAAGATCAAGTCATTATAACTATTCGCACAGAGAAAAAAAATTGCAGATCACTACATAGTATAAAAAAAGTCGATTCCCGCTGTCTGTCTGTCCCTATGTATGCTTAGATCTTTAAAACTACGTAACGGATTTTCATGCATTTTTTTTAATTGAGTGATTCAAGTGGAAAGTTTATTATATATATAAATAATAAATAAATAAATAAATAATACTGGACAATTCACACAGCATTATCTAGCCCCATGGTAAGCAGAGCTTGTGTTATGGGTACTAGATAACTGATATACATAATACAATACATTACATAGATAGATATTTTTTATGATATATAGAAAACAACCAGAACACCCGGAACAAATGTCTGTAGATCGTACACACACTTGTTCCGAGGCGGGAATCGGGATATATACATGCATTTGCACCCGTGCGAAGCCGGGGCGGGACTCTAGTTTTTTTTATAAAATAGAGTGCACTCTTTGCTCAAAGTAATTTTCTTTTTCTAAACTCCTCTCTTATTTTTTTTTGTAAATAAATGTCTTTTTTTATATGATAATGGAAGAACTTATATATCGTCCTTCTTAAGAACGTATTCCCTGCAAGTTTCAGCCTTTTCAATAACTAGCATTATGTTTCAGAATTCGGATATCATAATACCTACCAATCTGCTAAAAGTCTACCTATTCATTCGACTAATTTATAAACGTCAAAGTTTGTAAGTATGGATAGATGGGTGTTTGTTACTCTCGTAACTCGTACTCACGTAAAAACTACTGAATGGATTTTTAATGAAACTTCACAATAATATAGCTTACATATCTGAGAATAACACATAGGCTACAATTCATAAAGATATATAGTATATTATCCAAAATATCTATCACCACGCGGGTGAAAACGCGGGGCGTAGCTAGTCACTCACATACATCTACATCCACCCAGCGAAAGGTAAATTTATTGCATTTAACACAGAAATCGTTTTCTTTTCGCCTTCAACATTATTAATATTCATAAACCTAAATCCATTTTGCTGAAATAACATTATTCACCAACCTTACATTATGGTAACAAGATTCAAAGGGAATCTGAGCGAATGAAAAAAAGAACCCTCAAGGTAAAGGTATACTAATCCAGTGACGGCCGGGCGACGACGGCTAATGTGAAAAAGGCTTTTGTGGACCAGCCTGCGGCAGGCTGATTATGTAAAAGCAACAGCAACAGCGACGCGACCGCGACCGCTCCGCGACCGGTTGCAAAGTGTCACTAGAAACCGTATGGTGATTATGTAACTCGCGACCGGTTTGCGACAGGCGTAAATTAAGCAATCAGTGCTGTCAAACATCGATTTTGTACTAGTTTGACACTAGCTACAACGTCAAAATTGGTCAAAATCGACGTTTGACAGCACTGATTGCTTAATTTACGCCTGTCGCAAACCGGTCGCGAGTTACATAATCACCCGGCCGTATTACGGAAGCCTGTCGCGCACCGATCGCAAAGTTGTTGCTGATTGCTCATTGCCCATGGACACTAGTGCCACTAGCGACAGAGTAGCAATAGGTGGAAACAATTATTTGTAGTTTTAACTTGCTAGTGCTTTAGCGTGCCTAGTGCTCGATTGCTGGGTGACGTAGTACCTGGTGTCATCTAATACAAAATTGGCTTTTGACAGCACTGATTGCTTAATTTACGCCTGTCGCAAACCGGTCGCGAGTTACATAATCACCCGGCCGTATTACGGAAGCCTGTCGCGCACCGATCGCAAAGTTGTTGCTGATTGCTCATTGCCCATGGACACTAGTGCCACTAGCGACAGAGTAGCAATAGGTGGAAACAATTATTTGTAGTTTTAACTTGCTAGTGCTTTAGCGTGCCTAGTGCTCGATTGCTGGGTGACGTAGTACCTGGTGTCATCTAATACAAAATTGGCTTTTGACAGCACTGATTGCTTAATTTACGCCTGTCGCAAACCGGTCGCGAGTTACATAATCAGGGGGCGGTCCTAAATATCAAATTAATTTAATAATTCAAATTATGGATAAGAGTGATACATAAAAGAAATTATTTTAATGTAAATATTTCTTCAATGTCGCTACTCCTATCAGTGTCTAGTTATGTAATTTAATAGTATAAAATATGACCTGTCTAAGTGCTTATTTTTAAGCTTAAAGAAATAAAAACTTTTCATTTTCATTTTGTGAGGTAAGTGTGCGCTGTTGGCAAGAAAACGGTGTATCCATGCACCCCACGCGTTTTTACATTAAAATAATTTCTTTTATTTATCACTCTTATCCATAATTTGAATCATTTAAAAAAAATGTTCTACATTTTAGTTCGGTTTATTTATAAAAGCGTGTTTTTTTAGTTTTTTTAAACTATTATATATTATATTTAAATATTTTTCCGTGTGATCGAACTTCAAGGACTTTATGGCGGGTATTAAAGTTTGGGCCTTACTTTTTGGTACACTTTCTATAGCGGCAGTTTAGCAGTCCCATAGAGCTAGAAAATTTTAGTAATTTTTTTCTGAGAGCAGTCCACTTTACAAATAGAAATAAGAAATAATTTATTATGCTATCTTATAAAGACCATGGCTTAAGGCTATGTGAAATACAGTAAGAAACAAAACTTTACAGTTATACAGAAACAGAAACATTTCAACACATTTGTTGTTTATGCAAATTGCCGGTAGGTAGTTTAAGCGTACAAGTTAAAAATTCTCTACCGCCCGTGCTAGTGTAACACTGTGTTACGGCGTGGTAGTGATTCTCGTCCCTTGCAATAAGGCTCATTTTAGAATGCCCATTCTGCAGCACACTCGTTATCTCTTCGATTTACCAGGTTGTAAACAAGTACTATAACCTACAGCGGATGACACCTAATAAATGGGCTCAAATAATCACAAACTGGGTACCTAGACAATGGACAAACTCTGGCCCCGCACAGCGATAGACAGAGAGAAATGGAGTAACTTGGAGGAGGCTTTCACCGCTCTAGGCGGTCTTAACACTACCTAAGTATATAAGTAATTAAGGAAAGTTCTTTTTATATAAACAAATAGTATACTTACTTAAGCCTTTATTAGTTAATATTGTTAACATTAGTGGTTTTGGAACAATAAAGCTCTTTTTATTTTTATTTTATTTTATTTATTTTAAACAAGTAGTATAAGATGACAAAGACATACTTACTTTGACCTTGAAGAACAACGTCGGCACTCTTGTAAATAAATAAAAGAAATACAATTGCTACCATCAAAGCTCGTCGTCACGGAATTGCGCAATTTGTTCTCATTTACGAAGAATTGTCTAGTCATAAGTAGAAGATATCCAGGAATGACTGTAGATAATAATGTTTACTACGTACCTAGGGAACACAAAACTAATTTTATTTCTAGGTTCCCTCTGGCATATATCTTTTATGACAAAACTTGTGTACACTAGTCTATGTCAGTCAATCATCAACTATTGTATAGTAGCTTGGGGTGGAGCATGCAAGACGAATCTGCTAAAGCTAGAGCGCGGCCAAAGAGCAGTTCTCAAGGTAGCTCACAAAAAACCACTCTTGTATCCAACCAAAACTCTTTATCGAGAATGTAGCCTCTTGACAGTAAGGCAACTCTTCATTATGTCAGTTATTTTAAAATACCATAAAATAGCGCCTTCTAAAATTGTCATGTCCTTCCGACACATCAAATGGAAACCCCCTTTTAGGCGAACACAATTTCTTTGTAGATTCTATCCCTGGTTAGGTCCTTTCTTATACACGAAAATAAACAAGACACTTAACTTATTTTCCAAAACCAGAAGAGGTTGCAAACAGACCCTACATTCATGGCTTCTTGATATGGACTATGATGAGACGGAGGCCATCTTATCATACTGTAGGTAAATAAATAGATATAGAAAATAGGTATGGCAATTGTTAATTTTTATTTTATTTTATTTGTATATATAGTAGCACGTAACGGAACTGAAGTAACAAGTCAAAGTCATTCAAGTATGTTCCGAACAATACTTTAGTACTTGTCACTCTAAATTAGAACCAAACTCCTTTTTGGTCTCTACGGCACAGGGTATCCTAGTGTAGAGATCAAAGTGAGATCACTATAATATTTAGTCCTAGTATATTAGCAAAATATGAATAATCTTAAGTTGATCTGATTGTGTTTCTATGTATGCATGTATTTTTGATCAAATAAATTATTATTATTATTATTATTATTATTATTATTTATTAACTAAGTATTACTAAGTAGTATATTATACCGATGTGGCGCGGTGGGCGAAGGTGCGCTTGCGACGCAGGAGGTTGCGGGTTCGATTCCCGCCTCGGAACAATTGTGTGTACGATCTGCAGATATTTGTTTCGGGTGTTCTGGTCGTTTTCTATATATTATAAAAAATATCTATCTATGTAACGTATTGTATTATGTATATCAGTTATCTAGTACCCATAACACATGCTCTGCTTACCATGGGGCTAGATAATGTTGTGTGAATTGTCCAGCATTATTTATTTATTATTTATTATACATATTTTATATATATATATATATATATATATTTAACATTTATTTATCTTAAAATATTCATGTTATGTTCATATTTATTCTAGCTCTATCCTTGGTACACCCCCTGCCTTTTTTTAATTCACACAATTCTTTCCATCCAAAGGTTGCCTGGAAGAGATCGCTTCTAAGCGATAAGGCCGCCCATTGTACTTGTCACATGTAATATCTTTCATTATGTTCTGTATCTGGTGTACAATAAAGTATTTTTGTATTGTATTGTATTGTATATCTATCTACTTATTTAAGTATAGCTTAGGTACATCTCTGCTTAGATTATCTGTGACCAGATGCTGTATAATTGTCTTGCATTATTATTATTCGGTATCTAATAGCCAATGATGATGTACGTCCTCAGCGTTGCCGAACGTAAACCAATTTCAGCATTGTTCGCAGCACACAATGTATCGACCCATCACTGATCCACCGTAGGCATACCTACCTAGTTTGTGTTACTACATAGGTACGAAGTGTGAAAGGGTCATAACAAGCTACGAGCGCTGCAGGCAATTGTTAGACGTCCGTGCAGTGTGAATAAACCTAAATATTTTGTTCTTGACTATGTAGCTAAAACAAAGGCAGATGCACTCTTTTGAATTACAATAATGGCAAAAAGCAGTGGGTGAATGTGGGTTTGAAGATGTTTAAATGGCAGGTGGTTAACCGTAAGATCGGCTATGAAAAAAATTACTCTTGCACTAATGATTTTCTTCATATGTGAATGACAGAAAGAAACTCATTCCAGAGCATCAATTTGGATTCAGAGAACAACATTCTACAGTATATCATGTACAGAATAACAAATGTAATTGAGAAAACACTGGAAAACAACGTTCATAGTAATATGTTGTTATAAAAATAAGTTGAAAGGAAATTAACCAATTGCCAATTCTATGGCTAGACTGTAAAATAGTACTCTAGTGTATTTAACATTAATTTATTATAGTATACTAGACTAAAAGAGAAAACATGTGAATACATTTAATCTGACGACATTTTTATTTTTTTTAATTTAGATTGAGCGCCGCGATTTTGAAAAAAATAAACATTGTGGTAGCCGATATCAGGGCCAATATATTCAAAGCCCTTTTATACATTTCAAAATACAATGTTCTTTCATTTTCCGAAGTCACTGTTGATTAGACCAAAGGACGTTAACGAAAGCGAATTGAAAAATGAAAAAAAGGCAATAATTTACAAAATCTAGAAAAGGAAACGTCAAGAAATATAAAAGTTGCATTATTTATGAGGCGGTGACTTTTCTCACGAGTTGTGGACCTTGTTAGCGGAGCTCAGCACTTGCACCTTAACTGAACCAGGAAAAGTTACTCTACCCCACTGGGACGGATACTTACCTATATCAACTTTATAAAAAGAAAAGTTTATAACGAAGACGGTTCCCTCGCTTGATTTGTTCTAGGAATAGCTTGTCACAGTGGTCTCATAACCATAATGATGTATTCCTTCTATCAAAGAATAATTTATCTGGTATCTATGTATGTATATGGTACCGGGGGTATCGGGGACGTAGCTCGCTACACATAACTTGCTACGACGTACCTCGCTACACATAACTTGCTACTACGTAGCTCGCTTCACCTAACTTGCTACGATTTGACTCGCTACACATAACTTGCTACGACGTAGCTCGTATTATATAACTTGCTACGACGTAGCTCGCTACACATAACTTGCTACGACGTAGCTCGCTACACATATCTTGCTACTACGTAGCTCGCTACAGATAACTTGCTACGACGTAGCTCGCTACAGATAACTTGCTACGACGTAGCTCGCTACACATAACTTGCTACGACGTATATCGCTTCACAAAACTTTCTACGACGTAGTTAACTACACATAACTAACTTAATTTTGTGATTTATATAATCAGCCAATAACGTAAAATAGTAACACATTTAATATACATATTACAGACACTTTTCTTCACAATTTCTCAGTGTCTGTTCCATAAATTAAATCTTTATCACTATAGGTAAATAAAACACAAGGTTTACTGCAAGCTGGATGCGTCAAGATGAAAAAAGGGCGCTATGCAGCTCATAAGGCGAGGCTTGTGTCCACCAATGGACTATCTAAGGCTGATGATGATGATGATATATGGCAAGCTAGGTACCTAAAGCCGTAAATACACATGTAAAACGGGAAACATATCGTGCATGCCAGTTAACTAACTAGCTTGCAAGACTAAATACTGTACTGTAGCTGGCACACTTTTCATTCTAGTTTACATGACAAGCTAACATGTGTCAGCAAAAAAATCGACAACCAACGGCGACAAGTCAATCAAATTGCTTGCCATCTACTTGCTTGCCTGATACAGGCATGCCAGTTGTGTATTCACATGAGAATAGGTGGCACGTGCAAAGAGCTGTCTTGCAAGTGTGCTTGCTACAGGCATTTGTATTTCCGGCCATTCTACCAACTGGAGATACCTGCTAGGGTAGAAGTAAAGTGGTACTTATAGTTAGTAGATAATGTAAGAATCTGCTCCAAAGCATAGTTTTAGTCATGCAGAAGTGTTAAAATCATTATAATCATTCTGAACCTATGTTATCTGAAAGATTGCGGTAGATCGAGTTCAATTATTTTCCAATAACAAGCAAATAAAAGTAATAAGCGAAAGGAATACCTAAAGCTCTGTTTATTGTTCTAGAGCTTGACAAATAAAATAAAGAGCAAACTCGATTGCGAGGTATTGGATGAAGGAAGTCCTTGAGTGGGGGTTAACTTCTGAGGTAGGAGCGGTTGCTAGGCAACCTGTTGATACCTTGACGACTCGGCTCACATTGTATAGTAAGAAACAGTAACTCATCCTTGAAGTAGGTATTATAATAACTTACGGGGAGTGATTTTCGATTTCAAAGAGAAATTTAATGTAGAAATGTTTGATTGGTTCTTGGAAGAAATTTTAGTTTGAATTATATAATTATAACTACTGTATGGATTCTCAGTCTGTATTGCTGTTTTCTTAGTTAAAATTTCAATCTATTGCGGTGAAAATATTGGTCGAATTAGGTGACGGTATATAATTATATTTGATTCTGGACTAGGTGTGATCTTTTTATACTATGGATTAATACATACCGATTTACACACTTTAGATACATATATTAATAGTACTCAACGCTTGACTGATTTGTAGCGAGCTTTTAAAACTAAAATATGTGAAACAAATTCTGATCGATTTCTTATCTTGACGAAAAATAAATGCTTACATTTTGACGCTATACTTATTATATATTTTTTATTATATAGTTTGGTAGGCATCGTATGTTTTCATCCACAATTATCAGTCACCGCTTGCATACAGCAAAAGGCGTGTTGTGCGGGCCGAAGTGTAGAATTAAAAAAAATATCAATGTTTAATTTATGTATAAATTCTTGTATGTCATACGATGACACAGAAAATTTATTGACTGTTTTTAAGTAGACCTAAAAATCTTTGTGTACACCTTTATTATTTAAATTTAGTTTAGTGTAAGTAACATAAGTTATTATCATAAAGTATACATGTTCGTCGCTTTGTATAATAAGCAAGTTCAAATTGATTATTTATTTGTTGTTAGCACTCTTTCAGCCTGAAAAACAGGTTTTCACCTAGTTCAGGCACCCACATTGTTGTTTCCTTCAGAATTTAAGTAAGCTACTTTTTGTTACTCTTTTGTCCTAAGATATTTTTGAATAAATTTTATTATTATTTTATTTTTATTATTTAATCTTCGGAACGCGCGTTGTTTGTTACAATTTTTGTTCGAAATAATCGTTAAATTACAGGCAACATAGTTGCAGCACTGGATTTGGCTGCTATTGTGCAGCAACTGATAGGGAAACTTTCAATAATAGCTCGAGTCCGGCGCAGCAGTTGGTCTGCCCGAGTAATGTGATCTCATCAAACTCTATTATAAACTTTCATTTTGCTGTGGGTCTGTATTGTAATAGTGCTTAAGTGCACTTCAGGTAGATCTATTTACTATTTTTCTTTGTTATTATTCATTTATAACGGGATCTTTACCATGATTTGATTTTAGATTTTTCCAATATTTCGGCACAGTTTCATACGCCATGATCTCGAAATAAGTGAAGGCACTGCGAGTAAGTTTTTATTGGCAGACATACCGATCTACCTTAATTTTTTGTTCTTTTTTTGTGTTAACCATGATAGTTCCAAAAGTTTTATCTACTGATGGTACCCAAGTGACCATTTTTAAACATCGTTACATACAAAAGTAAACACAGTAAGCAAAATATAAGCGTCGGAGCGAGGACGGGATGGGGCATTTGTGTGTAAAAATAGTCCCGTTCTGCCCGGGATAAGTAATATCACGTTTCGTATGTAGAAACTTGCTGTGTTATGCCGGCTTAGAATTTGCACCAACCCAACTCTTCCCGCGGGTGTCGTAGGAGGCGACTAAGAGATATCCAACCGGCGGCGGCGCGGGCGGGCAGCGCCTCCTGCAGAACAATTTACCACCGAACTGCGATCTCCAACCCGCATGTCCAGCGTGGGTATTATAGGCATTACCGTCATGAGATAAAAGCCAATAAGCCAAGGTGCTTATCAGGGGGAGACCTGCGCCCAGCATTGAACCAATATGCAAAATGCAACGTCTTCTTGTATGGTCCGCCATTTTTGTCTTAGTCCTGTTAAAATCATGAAATTCTAATATAGGCTGTTGAGATTGAAGATGTAGAAACTTTTAATCAAAATACTTTACATCGTATTCTATCAGACTAGAAAGCTTCGATGCAGAAGCAACCTTAATTGATGTTTGCGTCTTCAATCAGCTCTTGAATACCTTCTGATTATAATATTATATTGCCACAACCCAATTATGACGACATGCCATTCATTATACTGTAGGCACTGCATAATGCTGCAAATTCAATTGCCTATTCAATCGGCTATGTCTGCTTGTGTTGTAAGTATGACTATACTATTTGAAACGAATAACAGGGATTGTTCTCTAGGGATAGAAAACGAAAGTTTTCAACCAGTGCGTCCTACCCGTTATGACCTACGGAGCTGAGACGTGGACACTCACGATAGGGCTGGTCGACCAGTTCAAAGTCGCTCAGCGAGCTATGGAAAGAGCTATGCTCGGAGTTTCTCTGAAGGATAGGATTCGCAACGAATACATCCGACAGAGAACCAACGCTATCGACATAGCTCAAAGAATTAGCAAGCTGAAGTGGCAGTGGGCCGGCCATATTACGTGAAGAACCGACGGCCGCTGGGGCAAACGTGTTCTTGAGTGGAGACCGCGACTCGGTAAACGTAGTGTAGAACGCCCTCCGACCATGTGGGATGAAGACTTGCGAAAGACTGCAGGTAGATGCTGGATGCGGCAAGCTGAAGACAGGGCGCTATGGCGCTCATTGGGGGAGGCTTATGTCCAGCAGAGGACTGATATAGGCTGATGATGATGTTCTCTAGGCTAGAATAGACAAAAGTTATATCGCATCATCATTGCGTAAATAGTAATAAATAGTATAATTAGTATTTTCTAATATTTTATATACGCATTCGATGACGATGTGCATGTGACGACATTTTAACGCTTTGACTGCGGTTTTTTTTCGACGACTGCGGTCTTTTTTTTTTACCTAAAAAATTCGTGCTGCCACTCTACACAGCGGTTGTGTTGCGCCGCACATGCGTTTCGTTTGAAAAATATTACAGCTCTGCTGAGTCACAAAGATCTGTATTTTCTCAGCCGCTGCGCTAGTGTGGATTTACGCATATTAGTCACTTGTAGAATTCATAATCATAATTCATAATCTTTATTCAATCACAATAATAGAATTGTATCTGAAATTTTGTACATGCACATGCGGACCTTATTTAATATAATATACAATGTCATACACAATGAATAGTAGTAATTTATACAAATATAATTTATACAAAAAAAAAATAGTAATTTATACAAAAAAAAAATACAATAATAATAACAAATAATAATTCAAAAAGAAAAATATATATATATGATGTCAAAAAAAAATAACAATATTATTCTACAACAATGTCAGCATTTAAGAATTCGTCTACCAAATAGAAACACCCCTTCAACAAAATATCTTTCAGTTTTAATTTAAATAAATTTGGATTGTCTATAGTTTTCAGGTGGGAAGGTAATACATTGAACAATTTTACAGCTTGATATCTGCAGCAATGTTTAGAAACTTCAAGGGTTGGTTGATAGGGAGTGCTCATATCTTTTCTTCTAGTGGTAAGGCGTTCTGATTTTGCCTCTGCGGTCTCGTATCGGAGTGGGTGCTTGATAACATCGACTAGTGTTACCAGTATGTATAGGCAAGGTACGGTCAAAATATTTAGCTTTAAGAAATGTTCTCTACAGGATTCCCATTGTGGTATTCTAACCATTGTACGAATAGCGCGCTTTTGACTAATAAAAGCCTTGTTTATATTGTATTTTTAGCTACCCCCCCAGAACTTGATACTATACCTAAGCTTAGATTCTACAAGAGCGTAATAGACCATTTTTAAAAGAAAACACATACCGTGTGATTTCAGCACTCAAAGTGTATGTATTCCACCTTAGAACAGTGGCTGTTACCTATACAGTACAATAATTACCTACGTCTATTGTATGCATTCCTGGCGTCGTTAAGGGGAATTCCATGTTCAGCAGTGGACTGGGCTCATGATGATGTTCTATAATTAGTTTCTTTTGAAATAGGGACCCAGTAGAGCAGATATACACAAACCTAAAATATATTTTCGGTAAATTCGACAGAACAACTTGAAATTAACTTTTCGGTTTCTGAAATTGTGGTGAACATTTATAAATGAAATAGTGAATAATATGATTTAAAATAAATAATTATGGAGGAGCTTTCAATTTATGAAATTGTGGTGAAAATTTATGAAGAAAATATTGAATGATATTATGATTTAAATAAATTTCTACGAGAGATATTTCAAAGGCTTTTCGATTTATCAAGATAGGGTAAAATTTGTGAGTAAAAACGATTTTATAATTGCAGAAGTACTTAAGATCTTTTGAGTTGGTACGAACAAGCCCCATAGGGCCCCAAAACTAACATTATCTAGGGACCCTGACAGAGTTATCTGGCTATGGATACCAGGTGGGTAATAGGAGCAAGTACTAAGTAAGACGACCGATGTGGTGCGGTGGGCGAAGGTCCGCCTGCGACGCAGGAGGTTGCGGGTTCGATTCCCGCCTCGGAACAATTGTGTGTACGATCTGCAGATATTTGTTCCGGGTGTTCTGGTTGTTTTCTATGTATAATAAAAACTATCTATCTATGTAATGTATTGTATTATGTATTTATGTATATCAGTTATCTAGTACCCATAACACAAGCTCTGCTTAGCTTGGGGCTAGATAATGCTGTGTGAATTGTCCAGCATTATTTATTTATTTATTTACTTACTATCCGGGTAAACTTTATGTAATTAACAAGAGCTAGTGCCCTGGGGTCGATGACAAATAAAGAAGTCGAAAGGTAGGATAGAGTGATTCAAGGGGAAGGTTTATAAACAAATACACATAGATTTCCACGTGCGAAGCAGCGGGGCGCATTTACATTAAACAACAACCCGTATGTGGCTTGTTTTATTTCTGATATTGAATCTCTGAATCGAGGGAGGACAATATTTTTTGAATTTTTTTATTTAATTTATATTGTTTTTATTTATTGTTATTTTAAATAAAAATAATGCTGGACAATTCACATAGCATTATCTAGTCCCATGGTAAGCAGAGCTTGTGTTATGGTTACTAGATAACTGATATACATAATACAATACATAACATAGATAGATATTTTTTATTATACATAGAAAACGACCAGAACACCCGAAACAAATATCTGCAGATCGTACACACATTTGTTCCGAGGCGGGAATCGAACCCGCAACCTCCTGCGTCGCAGCCGGACCTTCGCCCACCGCGCCACATCGGTCGTCTATTATTAATAAATTAACTGTTTGTACTGCCTCATTTTTGTTTGTTGGTAATAAGACCTAAAAGTGTCATAGTCCCGTCCGTAATCATTTCGGATAATAAAGATGGCGGATCGTAAACCCGGATTGGTCCTCTCAGCGTCATTTTATGGACACTCAGTAATTTGTGGCGGTGATCTTGTGCTGAGTTCCTTTTAGGATGTTTTGTTTACTTCTTCACGTCAAAACGACTGAACGTATCGGGGTGAAATTTGCGTACCTAAACGCAAATTTCACCCTGATACGTTCAGTCGTTTTGTCAAGTTCTAGGCTTGGAATAAAACATAAACTACTTTTTATCCCATAAACCAGTTCCCGTGGGAAAGAAATAACCTTTAAATGTGTCCGTTAAACAACGCGTGCGAAGCCGCGGGCAGAAACTAGTTTCCTTATAACATTTTTATTTTATTCTGTGGTGTAAACAAAAATACTAATCTATATCTACCTATTTATTTATTTGGAGGACCGTAGTAACGCAGCCGACGAAGGCCCTTATCCCTTCTAGGCCTTCGACGCAGAGAAAAAAACCTATGTGGGTTGTCCAGCTTTATTAATCACTACATAATATAAAATAAAGTCACTTCCCGCTGTCTGTCCGCATGTATGCTTAGATCTTTAAAACTACGCCACGGATTTTAATGCGATTTTCAATAGATAGAGTGATTCAAGAGGAAGGTAAACTATTTGACACATAGATTTCTACACGGACGAAGCCGCGGGGCTCAGCAAGTATATATAATAAAATAGTTATGCAGAGACGAACTGAAATCGAAGCCTTTCTTTATTTCATCTAATTTACTCTATTTCCGGTATAAAAAGTATTTTTGGCGCCGGAAATAGTAATTTAGTTTTCACTGCGTGGAATTGGTGGAAAATTTGATGAATTGCGGGCCGCCTAACGACCCTTGCAATGGGTCGAGCGGGCCAGGGTAGGGAAGCCTGTGACATTTCACTCAACGTACGCTACGTGACTCGTCGACAGTGGATGGAATCAATGGAAACGCTATAGGCTAACGTTCCCCATTCCGTCCTGGCTTAAAGGGCTTTGGTCCAGGTTGCAATTCATAATTAAACGTTTCTCTGTAAAAATGACTTCATAGTTCGCATATACAATACAATACAAAAATACTTTGTTGTACACCAGTTAAAGATCATGATACAAGTACAATCGGCGGCCTTGTCGCTTAGAAGCGATCTCTTCCAGGCAACCTTTGGATGGATAGGATCACTTTCTATACGTATTGCACATAATTACTAGCCTAAAATCTATTAATACGTTTGATTAGTTTGTTTATAATGTAATGTCTTTTTCAGACTGATTTATTAGTTTTTAGATTTTAATTGAACGATATTAAGGACTGTCCTTGTATATTTTACGAACGTGGCCGTAATAAATATACCAATATTGGTTTTACTGACACTGCGTAAACTGCAGGTTTTGATCTTCGTTACAATACAAACATGTTCTTGAAGACGATCTTGTATGGACGCTTACGACGTTCTACAAAATCTACGATAATGTTATAGATTAGTAACTTGTTGGCCGAGGCTTGATCACCAAGTATGTAAGGCTGCTATATTTAATAATAATAATACCAATAATAATAATAATCACCGGCCGCTTGAGCCTAGCTTCGCGGTCGGTGATCTACCGTTTTGATATATTTTTTACTGTAGAATAGTTTTATAATATTTTATTGTATTTTTTTATTTGAGAATTTAAATAAATGAGTGTATAATAATAATAAGATGATACCCGCTATGTGTAGCCATCGCCTTTAGATTAACTTCTCAAAAGGCCTCTGTGCTGTTGGCTTCGGCCCCACGCAAGCCTTCCAAAGGACCGGGTCACTTTATGGCCCGAGATCATGGTAAATGAGAGACATAATAATAATAAATAATAATATTTATTTATTCAAAAAAGGTCTTAAAAACAAAACAAAAGTAATAAACAAAACAAAGTAATGTATACTGTAGACCTATTTCACATCTTAGTTTCGACACCTTGCTCTAACTAAGTTCTAGACTTGTGATGTAGACGCAGGGGCTCTCTACCTCGGTAGCTTATTAGGTTTACACTATTTTATGAACAACTTATAGTATATAAAAAAAAATACTTTAAGAAACACTGTACTATGTAGTATTCGTACAGTTTCTTATACTTTTTTTTGTCATCACAAGCCCGTATTGTATTGTATTTGTTTGTATGTGTTTTTTTTGTATTCTTATTTAGATAACATATGGTACACCCCCTGCCTTTTCTTAAATTCATATAATTCTTTCCATCCAAAGGTTGCCTGGAAGAGATCGCTTCTAAGCGATAAGGCCGCCCATTGTACCTGTCGCATATAATGTATTTTTGTAATGTTTAATTTGATTATGGTGTACAATAAAGAATTTTTGTATTGTATTGTATTGTATTTGTGTGTAAAAACGTTTCGTTACACACAGTCAAACAAAGATTTTTAAACAAACATTTACCTATTTAAATAATCACCCCTTTTCCCTGAAATCCAGTGATATTTTTAATCGAGTTACAATTTAACAAGGGGTGGCCGTTTTTGAATCTCTGTAAAGTCAATTAGAGGGAGGTTTATTCTGTTAGGGTGGTTTTACACTGACTTAGTAACTTTACATTTAAAGAACAGGTATAATTTCAACCTCTTTATATACCGCATAATAAACGGGATCTTTACTATGATTCGTGAAGGAAAACTGAACACCACAAATCATGGTAAATATTCTGGTTAGAAGTACCTGATGGTTGTTCATAGGCTCTATAATCAGCTAATCAATAATCAAATCTCTGGCACTGACAATTTGGCAAGATAACCACGATTTGAGAAAAAAAAAAAAAAAAAAAAAAAAAAACAACATTGAGAAAGGGGAAAAAAAGATATTCCCACAAAACCCAAGGACCGAGGGGTCGTCACCCCTCGAGTTGACGCCAGGGTAATGAGGCCAAGCCCCTCTCTGTGCCCCCACCAGGGCCGGAAAGAAATTTATTGATTGAGAAGACATAATTGATTTGTTAATGGGCGTCAGCGTACAAGCAACCGGTTGCGAGTGTTTATGTTGATTTCAAAAGATTTATATTTATATTTATTTTGTTTATTTTCCTTTTATTTGTAAGACAAAACGTTTTACACACTTAACAGATAAACTTAAAGACGACCGATGTGGCGCGGTAGGCGAAGGTCCGCTTGCGACGCAGGAGGTTGCGGATTCGATTCCCGCCTCGGAACAATTGTGTGTACGATCTGCAGATATTTTTTCCGGGTGTTCTGGTCGTTTTTTATATATAATAAAAAATATCTATCTATGTAATGTATTGTATTATGTATATCAGTTATCTAGTACCCATAACACAAGCTCTGCTTACCATGGGGCTAGATAATGCTGTGTGAATTGTCCAGCATTATTTATTCATTTATTTAATAATAACTTATAACCATTTATCCATCCATAATGTCCTCGCATGAAGAAAGTTATGTCGAATAGAAGTCTAGAAGACATTCACTCTTGTCTTGAAGAGATGTTGTGTTTGTTGGAAAAACAAAAGCAGCGACTTTCAAACCATTAGAATAATCAATTTATTGGTAAAAAAAACGAATATTACAGGTCACATAATAATTATAAATTAAAGTTAATTAAATAATTAGACAATAATCAAATAACTGATAATTAGATTACAGTAAGAGATAACAATATAAAGTAGAGGAGAAACGTTTAGCACGTGGGAAAGGAGTATGCACAAGTCTTTAAATAAACCATCTCTAGCATTTTCTACTTAACCTTTCTAACTAAAAAGGTTTAAATTAAAGTAAGTAGGTATAGGACTTTCGCAAATAGCATCTCCTTTCGCAAAACATAAAACCTTTGTACAGATAACTCGATGGTTAGTGTTTTCAATTTCTTTCTGGTCTTTGTCCTCTTCATACATCCTACTAATATTAAAAACGCGAAAGTTTGTAAGTATGGATGGATGGATGGATGGGTGTTTGTTACTCTTTCACGTAAAAACTACTGAAAGGATTTTAGTGAAACTTTACAATAATATAGCTTATACATCAGAATAACACATAGGCTACAATTAATAAATATATTATTTCTGCAGATATTTGTTTCAGGTGTTCTGGTTGTTTTCTATGTATAATAAAAAATATCTTTGTATGTAATGTATTCTATTATGTATATCAGTTATCTAGTACCCATAACACAAGCTCTGCTTACCATTGAGGCTAAATAATCCTGTGTGAATTGTCCAGCATGATTTATTATTATTATATATATTATATTATACAAAATATCTATAAATACGCGGGTGAAACCGCGGGGCGCAGCTAGTAAAATATAAAATATATATTACCTTATCTACACTTGCGAGCTATAAACTGGAATCACTTCATCGCTGGTTTCTGCAGACCATATTTTACAGTTTCCATGGAATAAACTGTAGGTTGTGGTATATTATTTTTTTCGATATCATAGCGAAAAAAATGTTCATCATATGTCATGGAACGTGAAAACAATAGACATAATTTTTTGGAACGAATTTTTTCAAACTCCTGAATCCCTATAAAAACTGGGAATTTATAAAATTTTGTCATCAGTCCAATATATCACGTCACTCAAAATACTGGAATTACAAGAAAATGGAAACCACACCAATAGAAGCCGCTCAAATCGTCACCCTAATCCAGCAAGGGTTCTCTCAGCGTACTATCGCTCGACAGCTTCATCTGAGCCAGTCCTGTGTCTCCAAAGTATACAAGAGGTTTAGAGAGACTGGAAACTTAGTCCGAAGACCAGGATCTGGACGACAGCGATGCACTTCGGCGAGAGATGACCGATTTATTGTCAGCACTTCTCTCCGAAATCGACATCTAACCGGCGTTGACGTCCAGCGGGAGCTCGGAGAAGTTCGAGGGAGAACTGTCAGCGAGTGGACAGTGAGGCGAAGACTCAAAGAAGC
Source organism: Eupithecia abbreviata (assembly GCA_943735965.1). Lineage (NCBI taxonomy): Eukaryota > Metazoa > Arthropoda > Insecta > Lepidoptera > Geometridae > Eupithecia > Eupithecia abbreviata. Next base: position 10,943,712 of record OX030976.1, read on the forward strand.
TAACTTGACCCCAAAAAGGCCAGCAACGGGACCCAAATTGTCTACAGCCCACCGACAAGCCCGACTTCAGTTTGCTCGTGATCACTTAGATTGGGATATACAGCAATGGAGCCGAGTTTTGTTCGCGGACGAGACTAGGATGTGCCTGCATGGCAGCGACCGTCGACGGAGAGTCTACAGGAGACCGGGAGAGCGATACGCACAATGCTGTATAGCGGAAACAGTGGCATATGGGGGTGGGTCTTATATGATGTGGGCGGGGATTTCAATTGAAGCTAAAACGGAGCTGGTATTCGTACCCGGTGGAGGTCGGGGAGGAGGACTAACCGCAGAAAGGTATATTAACGACATTCTGCTGGGCCATGTACTCCCTTACGCCGGGTTTATTGGCGAAAATTTCCTGCTAATGCACGACAATGCCCGCTGCCACATCGCTCGTGCGACTAGACAGTACCTGGAAGAAGTCGGGATTCCCACAATAGACTGGCCAGCCGTCAGCCCTGACATGAACCCTATCGAACACCTGTGGGACGAGCTGAAAAGGCGGGTACGAGGAAGATCTCCAGCTCCGGCGTCAATAGAAGACCTAAAAACTGCTCTTATCGAAGAGTGGCAGGAAATTCCACAGGATTCCATCAGGAAACTCATTAGGTCAATGAAAAACCGTTTACAAGCAGTCATTAGGGCCAGGGGGGGCAATACAAAATATTAAGCGGGACATAACAAAGATTTTAAATAAAAATTTGATATTTTCATATTACTTCTTATTAATTTAAACATCCACAACTTCGACCTATTGTAATAATTCACTAAATGAAGGTAGGAAACTTAATTAAATTTAAATAATTTTTATACCATTCGAAAGCTAACAAAATTTCTTTTCCAATGATATACACCAATCTGCAGTTTATTCCATGGAAACTGTAAAATATGGTCTGCAGAAACCAGCGATGAAGTGATTCCAGTTTATAGCTCGCAAGTGTATTAGTCTGATTTGGCTTTTAGATTGAACAGCGTACTGTTTTGATGTCGCTTTTCGACTGACATCAATTTACGTAGACGGGAACTTTGAAACCCAGTATGGTTTTGCGATGAAATGAGAGCGTATTTCCCAGTAAATAACTCAATTTTCCTTTTAGTGTGCTCGTTGTATTTGCGTACGTTTATCCAACGTAATTTATTTGAGTGTTTTTGGGGAAAATATATTTTTAAGCAGTAAATACATGTGGTTCATCAATGCTACATGTGGTGTGCGTATTTGTTTTTACGATAGGTAGGTTTGACTTATAGGAAGAAATAAAATAGTACGAGTATTTACTAAGTACTATTTTATTTCTTCGATTGTATGCTATAATCTGCAGATAGCTTAACTTCACGTACCCACATTTTCTCAATACCTACTTATACTTTTAGGTGCACAACTAGTTTGGTTCTGATATTATATATAATGAATAATAAAGCCGCAAATTTTATGAATACTGAAATATTTTTAAACTAGAATATTGCTGTAAAGTAAAGATAGCAAGCTGTTTTATATAAAAACAACACACTATAATATAAAACTAAAACTGATGCAATTAGGTACAAGTTAATGAATAAGAATATATTAACAAAATTAATCAAAATTATTATCATTAATTTATCAATAATTATGTCACTGGAATAATAATAAATATAAAATACCATATCATATAAAAACCAGACCTAGCTTTCTTATTTTATTTTTCAATTTTAGGAAAGCAAACAGCTCGGTTAATACAAAACGTGGTGTGTAACTGACGGCTTATTATAAGTTAGGAAGGTTATTATAAGTTAGTAATTTATAAGTTGCTTATCACCTAAGCGTCAATAACAAGCGAAGGGCTTGCCAGGACATCAGCGTCTCAGTAACGTAGCATTCAATCAACTGACCCAGTCTACCTAATGAGCACTGCGTCTAAACAATAGTCCGTCCAATGCGACCTAGATATTAACGTGTCGTCAAAGGGAATCTTATTGCTTCCCTGAAACAGGCAATCACAATGCCTTTGACAGATAGATAGATTGTTATAATATCTTTAATAGTATTATGATTATATATTTAATAAATAATGCTGGACAATTCACACAGCATTATCTAGCCCCATGGTAAGCAGAGCTTGTGTTATGGGTACTAGATAACTGATATACATATAATACAATACATTACATACATAGATTTTTTTTTTATTATACATAGAAAACAACCAGAACACCCGGAACAAATATCTGCAGATCGTACACACAATTGTTCCGAGGCGGGAATCGAACCCGCAACCTCCTGCGTTGCAGGCGGACCTTCGCCCACCGCACCACATCGGTCGTCTATTCTATATTTATTGTCGTTGAGATATAATGTAGATTCTCCGAATTACATGGTATTACCACAGCTTTACTTTTATATTCAGTCTACGTTGAAGCTTGTTCGTTAGATATGAACATAGTTTAGAACGTGATAAAATAGAAACTATCATCATCATCAGCCTATGTTTGTCCACTGCTAGACCAGACGAGAGCACCATAGCTCCTTGTCTTAACACTTTGACTGCGGTTTTTTTTCGACGACTGCGATCTTTTTTTTTACCTAAAAAATACGTGCTGCCGCTCTACACAGCGGTTGTGTTGCGCCGCACATGCGTTTCGTTCGAAAAATATTACAGCTCTGCTGAGTCACAAAGATCTGCATTTCCTCAGCCGCTGCGCTAGTGTGGATTTACGCATATTAGTCACTTGTAGAAAACTCATACCTTGCGTTTTCAGCACTCAAAGTGTTAAGCTTGACGCATCCAGCATCTACCTGCAGTCTTTCACAGATCGTCATCCCACCTGGCCGGAGTGCGTCCTACACCGTTTACCGGATATCTTTGAATAAATATTTCATAGTTCATACCTTAGGTTTTAACACATAATGACCGGTAAACATTTCCCAACCTCATTACAAATGTTAATACAACAAATGTTATCGTGTCGTTAAAAAATGTCGAAAGTTTTATTAAAAACTAGCTGCGCCCTGCCGTTTCACCCGCGTGTTGATAGATATTCCGGATATTATACAATATTGTATCTTTATAAATTGTAGCCTATGTGTTATTCTGATGTATAAGCTTTAATATTGTAAAGTTTCATTAAAATCCATTCAGTAGTTTTTACGTGAAAGAGTAACAAACATCCATCCATCCATCCATCCATCCATACTTACAAACTTTCACGTTTATAATATTAGTAGGATTGTCTCTGCTACGGAGCTGAGAACCTACGGAGCTGAGACGTGGACACTCACGATAGGTGGTCCACCAGTTCAAAGTCGCTCAGCGAGCTATGGAAAGAGCTATGCTCGGAGTTTCTCTGAAGGATAGGATTCGCAACGAATACATCCGACAGAGAACCAAGGTTATCGACATAGCTCAAAGAATTAGCAAGCTGAAGTGGCAGTGGGCCGGCCATATTTCGCGAAGAACCGACGGCCGCTGGGGCAAACGTGTTCTTGAGTGGAGACCACGACTCGGTAAACGTAGTGTAGGACGCCCTCCGACCAGGTGGGATGACGACTTGCGAAAGACTGCAGGTAGATGCTGGATGCGGCAAGCTGAAGACAGGGCGCAATGGCGCTCATCGGGGGAGGCCTATGTCCAGCAGTGGACTGATATAGGCTGATGATGATAATGTCTCTGCTAGTTTGAAACTGTCCTTAAACAACCATCTCGCTCCTGGCTGTGGGTTCAGACAGTAATCTAGTAATCGCGGAGGACGGGAAATTTGAGATAGAGTAAACGGTACGGGGATAATAGATTGTGACAACAGCACGGTTCGCTACGCTGTGATCCAATTAATCCGATCTGAAGTTGATATTTCTGCATGAATTCTACTTATAGGTAAATTACTCAAGCGCGATCCTGTTTTGTTTTTCGTGTACTGACTACTTCCATTACGAAATTTCGGTATTATTATGTTGGATCTGTACTCTAATCGAACGTATCTTACGATGGGTAATATTTAAAAATGTATTAGAAAGCTAGATTCATAAAATTCGTCTGAAAACGGCTCTTTCGTAATTAAGCGAGAGTAGTTATACATTGAGTTTAAGTTTTGCGGCCGTCCTTTGCAACTGCAGATGAAAAAAACTAGAGAATCCCGTGATTAGTGAAGGTAGCGTCGCCCGTTCAAAGTTTCACTGCGTTTTTTCATGGGACATTAGGTATATCTATTTCTTGGTAAATTACATTATATTTATATAAATCAAGAAATTTCAAAGAAATCCGAATCAGATTAATTTGGCGCGGTTCAGAAGATCTTTAAGTCCCACCATTTACTTTTAATACACAATTTAGTAATGAGTTGTTATCCGATTCCAAATGTTTTGGTACAAAATCGTAAATATTTAAATATATATAAAAAAATAAAAAATAAAACTATTTATTTATTTGAATATGCAATAGAAAGCATATTCTAGTTTCTAGTATATCTATCCTATAAATATTTCTCTAAATGAAAAGCCACTGCTCACATTTTGATTTGCAAATGTAGAGCCACTTAACGATGGAATTCAATTATTTCGGAATCGATCGCGCTCGACTACGAATTCAAAGCATTTATTGAAAGGGTAGGTTTTCAGTTTTAGGAATATTTTTTCAAAATCTCGTTAGTTGAGGAGATAAATTTAAACGTTTCTTTAAAACGTGAATAATTATTTTAAGATTATTCTATTTGTATGTAAGGATAATTTATTGTTTTGGAAAACAAAAGGCTACAAAGGGACGAAAACTTCTATACAATGGCCAAAGAATCATCTAAATTTGTCCATAAATGACGGATAAATCGATGCACAAACAAAAAAAAACACATATGTACCTATATACTGATGGGTTTTGAACGAAATCAAAGAGTTTATTAGATGAAATCGGATGAATCGGATAAAGTTTATTATAATCGGTTCTGCACGTACAGCCATTACAGAGCAAGAGAGAGAGAGCCTATCTAGACAGAGACGACAGTAGTCTAAGCTAATAGCACTGACATGTAATACTTCTCAAGCTGACTTTGACAATGACATAAGGTTATGTTTACCAGTTCCAACATATAGCTTCCTTTTTGAAGTCACTTCGTGCGCGGTCTGGTAGAAAGGGTTGCTGTTTTAAAACAATAGCCAAAATCGACGTAAAATTAAAGAAACAACAGAGTTTAGGTTGGATATCCCAGAATGGGTATGTAGGCATTTGTGACTGAATAAAAAGTATCCTCATCAGCCTGTGTTAGTCCACTGCTGGACATAAAAAGTATCACACTCATTAAAATAAACATTTTGAACGAGACAAAAGTGCAGTGACTAGGAAAACATAAAACGCAAAATAAAACTGAACGACCAACGTTCAGTTATCAACCACTTTTAAAATAACATGGAGTTTCTTTTATTTTCTTTGATTCTGTCAATATAAAATACATCTGAATGTAACGACTTATTGGACTTATGCCTATATTTGAATGCACATTTTTGTGCTGGGCTGCAGCGGTGTAATTCAGGTGTGGGACAATCTAAGGTGGCAAAAGAACTATAAACCACGTATTTACCGACCTCATAAACCCGTGACAAATGATCGACGCGTCACAATCAGCACTCTTCTGACAGTTGGAACAATAAACTGTAAATCCGTATCCGGTCAGCGTCGCCATAGCGATGGGGCCAACACAAAGCCGAGGGTGCAATTTTGCTAACCCATCGCTTTTTAACTGACTTCAAAAAAGGAGGGTCTCAATTCGACTGTATTTTTTTTATGTTTGTTACCTAAACTTTCGACTGGGTGAACCGATTTTGATGGTGGTGCTTCTCGTGTGGTCTCATTGGTCTAGTTCTGACAATGGCATTCATGAAAATTAAATTTGCATTAAGTATGTGCGTGACAAATGGACGAATAACTCAATATCACTCCAAACGATTTAAATGATTCTTTTTTGAAATTTTTAAACGCATTTTCATTTTTTAGGCATTTGAAGTCGGTTTATAGAGTTTTAAAGTATTGTTGTAGAATTGTCATGTAGAACACTTAGATTAAAAAAAAACTAGATATAACATGAGGTTCGGCGGATACCATTGGCATTGTCATAGTGAACCGACTAGTTTAACAGAATAGTGCTCTAGGTCTACTTCGAAAAACTAAACACGTTGTCACGGATGATTGATCGCAAGTTTTCCAACAACGAAGATGATTCGGATAAGACGACTTTTGGATCCCATTAAATTCATGCTTTCTGAGAAAATGATTATAATTAAAATAAGTATAGAAAAAATACCAACTTGAGAGTCTTCTTTTGGGAAAATAAGACAGAATGTGAGAGGAAGAAATAGGAAAATTGACATGGTTGCTTAGTTAAAGTTAAGAGAGGTTTCTATCTAAGAGGGTTGCCTATTTTGTAAAGATCCGAAAGGAAATGTTTGAGTTAATTATGTACGAAATAACTACCGGTGTGATCGCGATGTTCGTGCAATCCGTTCCGAAAATTCGTATTTAGTTTTTCATAGTAAACCCCCAATGTCCAGCCGCGCCCCTACTTATACCGACCCAAATAATACAATGCAGGGTTGGTTGAGCGTTTTATTAGGACAGAAATGGCCGTGTCAATCCCTCGTTTTAATATTTGGTTGCTGACTTCAAGTTAAGTTATGTTTATTTCATTGGTGATGCGGACAACGCTGGGTCGGTCTCGACGTAAGAATTGACTCCTCGAGCACAAACCGTGGATGGCGTAAGAGCCGACTAAGGTAACATATCAGAGGAAGGCCAGTAACTCTTTTTGAATAATTTATCACCTTTGTACTTTGACGACGAAGGAAAATGCCAGTATTCGATATAAGTTTAAAAACTATCATGAATGCGTGAAACTGTGCCGTAATATTGACGACCGATGTGGCGCGGTGGGCGAAGGTCCGCTTGCGACGCAGGAGGTTGCGGGTTCGATTCCCGCCTCGGAACAATTGTGTGTACGATCTGCATATATTTGTTCCGGGTGTTCTGGTCGTTTTCTATATATAATAAAAATATCTATCTATGTAATGTATTGTATTATGTATATCAGTTATCTAGTACCCATAACGCAAGCTCTGCTTACCATGGGGCTAGATAATGCTGTGTGAATTGTCCAGCATTATTTATTTATTATTTAATATTGGAAAACTCAATAATCCAATCATGACAAAACTTTTGAAACTATAATGGTTATTAACACTAAAGTCGACACTAAAGATTTAAAACGGAATATTTACCACGGAATAACTCAGTTATTCCGTGATCATGGCGCATGAAACTGTGCCGAAATATTGGATAACTCAAAAATCAAATCATGGTAAATATCCCGCTTTAAATGACTTTATTCTAATCATGGTTCCTATATATCCCGAAATGACTTTTCTGATAACATTTTAAGAAGTAACAAATTAACATATTTTACACAGAAATACTATCTTATGTCTATGTAAATTTATTATAATGTTAGTAATGTAGGTATTTAGTGTATTTTTTACCAATTATTTATTAAAGTGCCACCGTCTATATTGTTCGTTCATGTCCAGTCCATCCCAAGGTTGCCTGGAAGAGATCGCTCTCAGCGATAAGGCCGCCCTTTATACCTTTATTCTAAGTTTTTATTTCTGTATTATTTTCTGTTTTGTGTGGTGTAATAAAGTGTTATCTATCTATCTATCCATACAATAATACGTTTTAGACGGTTAGATTTCTTTTCTGCTCTACGTAGTGTTTTTATTAGAATTGTTAAGCGCGCAATTTGTGTTAAAACGTAAAAAGCCTTCAGTTTAAACTCGTTTCAAATAACTGTCGAGTTTAAAGGTTTTATTCACCAGACAGCCTTTATTGCTTTAACTTTACCTACGTTTTTAATCCCATTTTAATAAGAATTAAAGCCAAACATAAACCGCCTTATGATGTAGGTAATATTGTTTCGCTTATCTAAATTGAGTTTACTTTTAATCGTCTGTCACAACTGTCACATTTTTATGTTTATATTTGCAACATTTAGTTATTATTTGGGTGGCCTTATCGCTTAGAAGCGATCTCTTCCAGGCAACCTTTGGACGGAAAGAAGAAATGTTATTCTCTTATTTATTTAGCTTTTTTTTGGTACAACTCTGCCTTTCTTCTTTCCATCCAAAGGTTGCCTGGATGTGATCGCTTCTAAGCGATAAGGCCGCCCATCGTACTTGTCACATGTAATGATCTGTATCTGGTGTAAAATGAAGTATTTTTTGTATTGTACATGCGAAAAAAACGCGGTATTGCAAGACAATGGCGCCGGAGGTGTGCTCCCGCCCTTATGGTTCTCCCAAATGTTTCTTTATGAGTTAAGCTCCATAGACAAACTATTCTAACATTATCGTCATTATCGTCCTCGGTCGATAATGACAACAAGCTGAGATTGGTCCTTATTAGCCGCGCACATAGGGAAAGACCAGTTATTCTTATACTTGGGACTCTACTACCACGCTACATTATGTATAGTTTAAATCCCTACTACTACTTAAGTTGTTTTGTATTTTTTATGTGTTTTCCTTTTTCTTGTAACTGTTTATTATTGTGTGTGGCTATAAATAAATTCTTTATTCTTCTTCTTTTATTCTTCTTGTAATTCTTTATTGTTCACAAAAAACAAAAATAACTTAACTAAAAAAGGTATGTACAGCGAGCTTAACCCTAACAAAGAGTTTTCTTACAGCAAACCTTAGGTTTATAGGAGAAGCGATAGAACACTAACTATGACGAGTGATTCAAAATCTTAAAGTTAAGAACATAAAGAGTATTTTAGGATGTTTGTTGCGTTGAGTATGCAACTGATATAAATCTAGATTCCCAATCCCACTTGCAGTTCAGAACGAGCATGGCCAGTGTAAGTGGAAAGTATGCCACATTAAGGGGATTTATAATCATATAAATCCCCTACATGATAGATAATAAAAAAAATATAATGCTGGTCAATCCACACATCATTATCTAGCCCAAAAATAGGCATCGATTCTGTTAGGGTACTAGATAACTGATATGTCTTCCTAAGTATAAAAAACTGTAGTTTGACGTAGTCATTACTAAGCGGGTTAACTACGAAACAACGTTTCGATTCCGAATGTTCTAAAATTATACACAGAAAACACTCGGAACAAATATCTAAATATTATACAAACATTTACGCGTCGTTGGTCGTCTATTGTCTTATTCTCTATTTATTTTGTTTACTTGCTCCACGAATTTTGTTAATAATTTGAACCTTTACTAGGCTTTTATCCAACAAAGTTAATTGCAAATTGATTTCAATATCAAATAAGAGCTTGATGAGACTCCTGCGAGTTAGGCCCTCAGCTTGGCATTCATTCGGGATGCTCAATTACACGTGACTCAAATTCATAATTATCCTACCCAGGGGTATTAAAAGGCGAGGTATAGGGCTCATGTGTTTCGTATCGCCTTTATTTTAAACGTTCTAGATCATTCGATTCTATATTATTGAATCACCAGTGTGTGGATTGAGTTAAGCGTGATTAAGTGGTCCTTTTCTACTGGATTTATCCATTGATGGATTAGGTTTGAATTTTTTTTTCTATTTAAATCCAGAAATTAGAGTACTGAACAAACAAATGTTTTGCGTCTTAAAAAATATTTTTTTTTAATCTTACATCGTGATAGATGAATGATTGATTAACCTATTAAGCGGTCCTGAGCCACCTCCATCCATCGTCTCCATGCGACCGCTACAATATCGTCGGTCCATCGAGTGGGAGGTCTTCCCACAACTCCGTTTCGCATTGCATCGCGGTTGGTACTCGAGAACCCAACAGTTATCGGTTCTGCGAGCTATATGGCCTGCTCATCGCTATTTCTGCTCGTTCAATAGGTGAGCTATGTTGGTTACTTTGGTTCTTCTACGGTTTTCCGTATTCCGGATTCTATCGCGTAGAGAAACCCTGAGCATAGTTCTCCATCGCTGAGCGACCTTGAGCTTATGCACGAGGCTTATAGTCAGCGACCACGTCTCGGAACCGTAAGACATGACTGGTTACACACATTGGTTCAAAAGTTTCGTCTTGAGGCTCTGCGGTATCTGTGGGGAAATTTCCTGGACCTGTCCATCCGAGTTGGATTCGTCGGCTGACCTATTAAAGTTAAAATGGAGTTCCGCTTAGTATGATTGTAAAGTATTTTATTTTACCTTCAAACTTGAAACAAAACGCCCATGAACTATGGTTTGGCCAATGCTTGTGGAAGTCCCCCTGACATATCTAAATCCACAGTCATTAGTCCGTCCAACCAACTGTGATTCTGTCTGTTTGTTCAGGATGGCGGGGGATTACAACTAAATTACTTCTGTCGGCAATTTATGTAGCTATCTTTGAATACACGATCAGAGCTTGAGACATAATTTTGATGGGTAGGAACACAGTTTTGACTTTTAGCTTACTTGGCGAAATAAATATTGTACAAATAATATATTTCAATATTGACAATCATGATAGATATTGACAAAAACTAAATGCTCTACTTAATCTTAATGTATTAATTAAATAAACATTCTAAAAGCTTGGTTACATCGTCATTATATCGACATGATTATAACATCATGAGTCAAGAGGACACTCTTGACTTGCATTGTAGAGATAACATTTGAAATGATAAGGCTGATAAGCTAGAAGTAGGAAGTTAATGGCATTCATTTCGAAAAAATAAGGTGGGATGACGACCTGCGAAAGACTGCAGGTAGATGCTGGATGCGTCAAGCTGAAGACAGGGCGCTATGGCGCTCATTGGGGGAGGCCATGTCCAGCAGTGGACTAATATATGCTGATGATGGTGGTGATGATTTCGAAAAAACAACAAAACATTTAGTAGTTAGGTACAAATTAAAAAAGAACAACTCTAAAAGAAAATAAAAACACCAACTACAGATCCGAGTAGCATAAAATAAAACTAGTTAATAGAAAATCTGAATGAATACCCACTTACACTGTTTTCCCCGAGAATAATGTAAATATTCTGTAGAAAAACAGTGTATTCATTTTCAATCCTTACAGTCTGCAATTCTTCGTCGCATTTGCAAACTGTAACCTCATTGACATAGCATTGAAACACAGTGGAGCGGAGTGCACGGAGTTTCTCTGAAGGATAGGATTCGTAACGAATACATCCGACAGAGAACTAAAGTTATCGATAAAGCTCTAAGAATTAGTAAGACGAGCAGTCTTCGTGATGGTGAAATCGGGGCCGCACCTCTCGACACCCCTCAGTCGTTTGCGCCGATGTTGTTCCTCTCCGGTAATTTACTCCGGCTTTTCAATGAACCCATCCAGCACTCGGCAAGCCACCGTCTGCCACACTTCTTAACATTATGATTGACTTGTTTATGGCAGACGTCCGCAATCTCCCCTATAGCCCAATTACCCAGTCCATCCATCCATCACAATAGCCTGATTTTATTTCTTTCATTTTTCTTTGCAATAGTCTCTACACCTGGTGGATACCATCTTTGGGTGTATTGTGCACCCGAGGATGATACCCGCTATGTGTAGCCATCGCCTTTAGATTAACTTCTCAAAGGGCCTCTGTGCTGTTGGCTTCGGCCCCACGCAAGCCTTCTAAAGGACCGGGTCACTTTATTGCCCGAGATCATGGTAAATGACATAATAATTTATTTGATCAAAAATACATGCATACATAGTAACAGTGATATAGATGATGACAGTGTAGCGACTGTAGCGAATTACTTGAGAACTCGCAACTCTCATACGCTCGGGTGCGTCTCTGTAAGCCCAGGGGATTTGTATGCGGTTCTAGAGTAAAGTTCCCGCTCGACCTTCTGAGACTTACTCAACTGTGAAACTAAAAGTTAATTCGAGAACACACATGGTGGTACTGAATATGAACTCTAAATACTCAAAGCAACAAGTTATAAAATGAAATGGGTTTATTTCGAGTCTACAGACGATTTGTATGTATTGTCGTCTATGAAAGTTGAGGACTTGGGGTCTTACGATGTTAATTCAAATAAGCATTGGAGAAAGATACAGCATTTATAATTTTAACCAAAATAAGACCTTATTTCCTTCACAGGTTTATAGATTTTTAACCCCTGAGTTAAACTCTTTTGTTTTCTACACCTGCGCAGTCTATGGATAAATTGAAGTGATTCTCATTATTCTGGCACCTTAATTGGCAATTAAAGCTCCAGCTACAGAATAAACTCGATTTTAATTTTATTAGATATAAATACAAGTTTGTAACAGGACGCTCTTGTTCTATGGTTTCGCAAATGCTTACATACTTGACATATAATAATTTACAGTTCGTTCAACCAACTGTGTGTCTGTCTGTTGTTTAAGTCAAACCCAGCTATACCCTCAGTTCTGTGGCGTGTAAACATCAGTGTACAGTAGTAACAAGCCCTAAAGCGCTGCAATGCGAGGCTAAAAGCCCCTAGCTTTAACTAGAAGGTAGGAATATAACCTCTACTGAATTAGAGTCAGATAATTCTGAATGCATTTAGCTAGGCAACTAGAAGATGTATGTACAGTTTCTAGAAGTTGAAAACAAATCGGTACCTAAAGTTATTTGGTAGGTAAATTAATCTATAAAAACCATCTATACATTCTTTCATATTAGAAAGTAAAAATGTGTAATTCTTTGAAAATGAAAATAAATAGTTTTCAAATAAGCACTTAGACAGGTCATATTTTATACTATTCATTATTATCAATTAAAATTATTTTATAGTTCACTTCAATTTTTTGACCACCAGTGGAAGAAGTGAAAAAGAAACCACTGGTATGTTCGTAACTTATGTGTCTAGTACATTTGATTTGCTTACCTGTAAGTTGGTAGATTTTGAGTTTGAGCAAAACTCGTACTTTGACGATACCATTGTTATTGTAAAGCGAGCAGGTTAGAAGAATAGTGCCCTAAGTATAGAAATCTAACTTCATAAGATAATAACATAATTATTATCTTATATCTTTTCGATAATGCTTTACAAAATCTTTTCAATAATAACCTTTATCCCTTTGTACCTTATTTTGAATTTTTCATTTATAAACGCTGAAATTGAATGAATTGATAAAGATGGAATTGTACATCCAAGCTTATTGCGCGTCAGTCGATCGAAAGTTTCTCAATATATATGTTAATTCAGGGTAAACATTCATTTATTGCAACAGGTAGGTTATTTTGCACGTACGTCAATGGTATGGAAGTTGGGAACAAAAATAATGTACTCCCAGTATCCAACCTGACAGAGGTTGGAAGAAGTCACTTAACACTTTGACTGCGGATTTTTTTCGACGACTGCGATCTTTTTTTTTACCTAAAAAATTCGTGCTGCCGCTCTACACAGCGGTTGTGTTGCGCCGCACATGCGTTTCGTTCGAAAAATATTACCGCTCTGCTGAGTCACAAAGATCTGTATTTTCTTAGCCGCTGCGCTAGTGTGGATTTTCGCAGATTAGTCACTTGTAGAAAACTCATACCGTGCGTTTTCAGCACTCAAAGTGTTAAAATTCCCAACATCCAACCTAGGGTGGAGAGCTAGGTTGGAAGATAGGAATGTGTCACGCAAGTACTTGAAGCCGCATTCACTTTGTTATAAGGTTGCAAAGTTGCTGATTTTGCCAAATTGTAATATCTGCTAAAGCCATTAACAAACTTCATAATCGGTGATAGTTTCTACCTTTGTTGGGGCTATAAATAAATAAATAAAAATACAATGTATTTATTCCAAGTATGTACTGCTTGAAATAAATAGAAAGAAAGAAAGAAAGAAGTAAGATTTTTTTTTATTAAACTCTAACACAACACACAAACAAGGTTAATTACACATAAATATTAGACTACAAAGTACCTACTTAGGTACCTATTATAAAAAACACGTAACATCGACAAAATATTAAAAAAAAGTGAAAAGTTACAAAATGTGAGTAGACGTATATGGTACTAAGTAGCCCTCACAGAAACTGGATAAGCGCGCGTGTGTAGGTCTAATAGGTCCTGACTCAGCTTGTTGCTCTATCACAATAACCCAGGTCATTTGTGAAAGAGCGCTGGTTTTCATCTTTCGTTTACACCTACTACATGGATATGCACTTCAGGCATATCCATGTAGCTGCCTGAAAAAACAGTTTATTTTAGTTTCACTAGTTTTAATCAAAAATCTCGATTTTTTATAATGATCAGTTTTCGTTAAAACGGAGGTCAAATATCGATTGAAAATTTTCACAATGTCATAACTGTATCTACCTGTAATATATCAAATAAAATTCACCAAAGGCTTTCCACTAAAAGCGTTGAGCTACCAATTTTCGGTAAACATTTCTGTTCGTTTTACCTGGTTTACTAAAGCTCTAAAAGCTTTTGTCCTGAATGTGTGTGTTCGTTTTCACTTTTTTGGCAGTCTGAGCTCGTTTTGCTTGTGTCACCTAGATAGACAAGCCTCAATTCAGTGTCGTAGCTACTAACCGTTCGAGGCCCGTAGCAAATTAGACAAATTAATCGAATGCACCCCCCATTATTAGATATTATTATTATACACTCATTTATTTATTTATTATTATTATTATATTAGCCCGGGGTGTCCCACTGCAGGGCAAAGGCCTCCCTTCTTCCACTCATCTCGGTCCTCAGCAAGGAGAACCCACTCCTTATTGTAATTATTTATCCTCATTATTAGATATACATAAATTAAAATATAAATAAATTTAAATATATAAATTAAAATACTTTTTTTACTTGTGTTTATAATTGACGCAAAAATCGACGAACGTACTTATAACTCCCTGAATTAGGCAATCCAAAAAATATAATCAAAATAATATTCTAAAATAAATAAATAATGCTGGACATTCAAACTGCATCATCCATTTATTGCTTTTATCGAAAATCGTTAATGATTCAGCAACTTTTAGGTACTTTTGAGATTTTGGTTTATGTCGGAACGTTAAAAAATGTAGTTTTTCCTTATCAAAAAAGTATTATGTGAACAAAATGTATTAAGTAATGAATACTTTACTAATTAAAACATAAATACTAAGGTAATCTTTAACGTTAAATAATCTAGTTTTTCCTTATCAAAAAAGTATTATGTTAACAAAATGTATTAAGTAATTAATACTTTACTCATTAAAACATAAATACTAAGGTAATCTTTTAAAAACACATTAATTGATAAACCATCAGAGTAAGCTGATATAAATATGCACATTTGCCTCAAAGAGCGCCAGTTCCAAAGTGACATCGAACCTATACTGATCAATGTATCACCTACTTCGAGTGTCATTGCTCGCCGCGTGCGCGTCGGCCGCCGTCCTCAGCGATGTAAACCTGCAATGTATTAAAGATAACCCTGGGACCTGGTCAAACGATAACCTTATCGGGGTGTGGTACCAGATACGAAAATATACTCTCTTCGGTGGACTCCTCCCAACCAGCGACTGCATCACGCTCAACTTCACTAAGCCCTCTGCAGAACGTTTACAGAGATACAAGGACAAGTACAACGACCCCGACCAACTTTTCAATCTAGATGAGAATCCTGTTCTTATGTATAAAAGTGATGCTAAATATCCTAACTATGGTGATGAGTACATGGTTATGGGAAACAATATCACAAAGTTCTGCATTCTGGCGCCGGAGTCAAGTACGCGAATCGGTTGGGAGAACTACAAGGTAGACGCGTACCAGATTCTGACGCCGAAGTATATCATGTACTCTGAGTGTTCTATGAGAGGTAATACTAGATGGCTGCTGTCGACGGAGCGTAGCCCACGGCTGGACGAAGTCACTGAACTAGCAAAGGAAACCCCAAAACTGGCACGTCTGGAGGAACTACGATATTGTGCTAAAAGATATACCCCTTGAAACAACTGTGCTTTTACGTATTCAGATAGCGTATAGTTAGCGCATAGTTATTATAGGTTACGAATTATTTTTTTACGAGTAAATTATAGATAGATAGATAGAAAACACTTTATTATACCACAAAACAATACGGAAATAAAAACTTAGAATAAAGGTACCTATAAAGGGTGGCCTTATCGCTGAGAGCGATCTCTACCAGGCAACCTTAGGATGGACTAGACATGAAGCAACAATATAGATGGTGGCACTTTTATAAATAATTGGTAACAAAAAGAAAATAAATACACTACATACCTACATATATATAGTCTTATAGCGGTCGGGGTACACTAGCGCCGTCACCTATTTTTTCTTGTTGTGTTTGGTGTGTATTTGTCAGGTGTTTAATCAGGCGGGCGAAGCCACGAGGTGCAGCTATACATATAATAATACTGTGTATTACATTTTTTTTTTTTGTTTTTTTTTTTCGGATGCCACCGTCTTTCATACTCTTAAATGTCCAGTGCATCCCAAGGTTGCCTGGAAGAGATGGCTCATAATAGCGATAAGACCTTTGTACTTCTTCGATTCTCAGCATTTATTTCTGTGAGTACTGTTTTCTGTCTTTTTTTAGTACAATAAAGTATGATCTATCTATCTATCCATGCATACATACATGCATATATCTCTTCCTTTTTTGAGGTCGGTTAAAACCTAAAGTCAGATTCTGTTTAGGTCAGATTCTGGTTACGACAGATTCGCTTTAGGACAGAAGTACATTGAAAGGAGAATGTACATAAATGTATGTATGAACAAATGATAATCGAAGCAACGAAGTTCTCAATAGCATAACGAAACTTATTAACCCCGCAAACAGGCACGCTATCCGCGAACCAGTGCGTCCTACCCGTTATGACCTTCGGAGCTGAGACACTCACGATAGGGCTGGTCCACCAGTTCAAAGTCGCTCAGCGAGCTATGGAAAGAGCTATGCTCGGAGTATCTCTGAAGGATAGGATTCGCAACGAATACATCCCACAGAGAACTAAAGTTATCGACATAGCTCTGAGAATTAGCAAGCTGAAGTGTCGCTGAAGGGCCGGCCATATCTCGCGAAGAACCGAGACGGCCGCTGGGGCAAACGTGTTCTTGAGTGGAGACCACGATTCTGTAAACGTAGTGTAGGACGCCCTCTGACCAGGTGGGATGACGACCTGCGAAAGACTGTAGGTAAATGCTGGATGCGGTAAGCTGAAGACAGGGCGCTATGACACTCATTGGGGGAGGCCTATGTCCAGCAGTGGACTGCTATAGGCTGATGATTATGATCCGCGATCTGCCCAGCTTCATCAACGTCCCGCCCAGACCTCGCTTCGCCAATTGAATCCGAGAGGCGAGCGGCACGGTGAGAGTACCTGCCTAAATGGAGTTAGAAACTTCGATAAAAACGCTAGCTTTTTATTCGACTTTTTTACTGACTGCAATATTTGGTTTAAAGATGTAATGCAAAAGTGATGCAAAAAAAACTAAATTATTCATTAAAAAATATACAAAAAAGAAAAAATAATAATATAAATAAAAAAAGAAAGGAAATAAAACAAATTGAATAATTTTTATTAATAATTTAAAATGAAACTTACCTACCATAACTACTAAAAAACATTAAAAAATGCCTAATATCACACGCGCTGTGAATAAGGAATATAAGTATTCGAATTCCTTTGGTTTAATAAGCTTTTATCTATGAAAAAGTGCCTTGATAAGATGAGTAATATTGGTATTTTCTTTTGTAAAACTCTAGTTGACTATGTCGATATAGGCCTCTGAAACCAAACTTTTTTAAGCTTTTTGTTTCTGAGCCACCTTTCACCAAAACACAAGGAACCCTCAATTGTTTGTCCTACTCGCTCTTGCCCGTTTTCAAGTCCTGCGCTGTCCGATTGCATCCAGAACACAACTCCATCTAGTTTATGATAGAGAAGAAATGCAATTACGCGGCCGTCGTCGTGAACACTTTTTAAATCAACTTTTCAAAACCTAAACTAGTTTTTGTTTTAATTTGAAAATAAATTTACATCTTTGACCTTTGGCACGTCGTGGACTAGAGGTTTTTTTTGTTAAGAGTCAAAGTAGCGGGTTTATGTAGGTACGAGTATTATTAAAAAAATCAACAGAGAGACCAAAAAATTCTATAATTGCGGAAGTTACTAAGAATATGTCTATAGTTGTTTGCTTAAAATAAGAACCCATATTTTTTTTAGACCTATAAAATAAGTTGATAGAAAATAAAATTATTATCAAGCTAGTTGCTGCACGCGGCTTGGCACGCATTGTTTTTGATATTTCTATCCTTCGGAAACTGTTTTATGATGTAAAACGTGTCGATACTTTTTATACTTTTCTTTATAACCTAGCTACTCGTACTAAAATTGCAAGGTAAGTGTATTTTTTTATATTATATAGTATTTTTGTTCTCCAAAAACAATATTATAACCACAAACGAACCTTTCTCAAAATAGAACCACATAGTAAAACTGTAACAAAGTTTCAAACTAGAAACTAGAGGAGTATGTTTCAGCTGAGATATGTCGCGAACATGCAAAATTCGTAATACGAGAGCAACATAGTATGGGAAATGGAAAACCTACGAGACATGGATTATATCGTACATAGAGTTAAGGGCTGTACTTTTTTCCGTACGAAATTATGCCCAAAACTCTTTTATACTACGTAGCACATTTCATCAAACTCTCGTTGATATTTTACAAACTTCCTTTTAAAAATGTTTTCACCACTTCCGCTTAAAAACAGGAACTTTGCATATCAAAAACATTGAGCAAAATCGGGGTTTGCTCACATGTGGAATAACATAACAGATATTATATTTAATTCCGTTATACATGTTAAATATCTCTAAAATTAGAAGTAATTGAGACTGAATAATACACTTACTAGTTTCTGTGGTTCTAACTAAATACAGGACAAAGGAAGGCTAGAGATAACATACTAATAGAAGGTAAGTACTAAGCGTGAATTCTCAAAAACACAGAGCCAGTCATATTACCTTAACTAGAAATGTAAGTAACATTTAACACACAAAACTTTCGTGGTACCTACATAAGTTGGCCGAACTAGGATGCATATAGAACCGTCGTCATATTAAAGAGCGTCATATAAGCAAACTGAATACGGCCGTAAAGTAAGTCAACATTACAACATGGGACTAATTGGAACACATCCTGCTTAAACCAGCCAACTGTGATGATGTTGCCTAATAATATTAAAAAAACAGCAACTTTATCAATCTAACTTAGTGTGACAGCCCATGTTTGTATATCTATAAAAAGTTGTTGTACTAAGTAACTCAAAATTAAATTTATTTAGTGGTATAAATAGCCATAATTAACTTTAAATCTACCATGTAAATTATGAAATAAAACATTCTTCTTATTCATTCTTTTTCTCTAACAATACTATACACAAAGAACGGAACAGTAATAAAGGTATTAATTTTCAAATGATTTGCACAAAAATTTGCACAGTAGTAATTTCAAAGGTATTCAGATACAATGGGCTCGACACAGATGTAATACGAATCCGAGAACAAAGCAGTGAGCTATCAGCCACAATCGACGTGTCATCGGAGTCTGTCTTGAGCCCCTTGTGTATCTCACACGCTGTCTGTTTGAATGCCCGACTAAGCTGAGTGAGAGACAATCGTGAGGCAGAATCTTTTATTAAATTCATTGTTTTACTTGCAAGAGCTTGTCACCCAGACCAGCCATACGGTCTGGGTTATACGAGCGGCGGCGAAAAGGGTGCCTGTGAATAGTACTGGTCGGCTACAAAAAAAGCAAGCAAGCATCTAGCATGTTACAAGCAAGTAACTGGCATGTGACAAGCAAGCAACTAGCATGTAATAAGCAAGCAACTAGCTTGTGACAAGCAAGCAACTAGCATGTAATAAGCAAGCAACAAGCATGTGAAAAGCAAGCAACTAACATGTAATAAGCAAGCAACTAGCTTGTGACAAGCAAGCAACTAGCTTGTGTCAAGCAAGCAACTAGCATGTGACAAGCAAGCAACTAGCATGTAATAAGCAAGCAACTAGCTTGTGACAAGCAAGCAACTAGCTTGTGACAAGCAAGCAACTAGCATGTAAAAGCAAGCAACTAACATGTAATAAGCAAGCAACTAGCTTGTGACAAGCAAGCAACTAGCTTGTGACAAGCAAGCAACTAGCATGTAATAAGCAAGCAACTAGCTTGTGACAAGCAAGCAACTAGCATGTAAAAGCAAGCAACTAACATGTAATAAGCAAGCAACTAGCTTGTGACAAGCAAGCAACTAGCATGTAATAAGCAAGCAACTAACATGTAATAAGCAAGCAACTAACATGTAATAAGCAAGCAACTAGCTTGTGACAAGCAAGCAACTAGCTTGTGACAAGCAAGTAACTAGCATGTAACTACATTTGAGCATACCCATAAGTTTTATTTAAACATAAAATTAATTTAGTATTTCTCCAATTCCTGAACACGCAACGTACGCATCAGTTCCAGCACACATCAGAGGAAGTAATATTATATTCAAAGTCGTCCTGAAAAGGACTGCGGATTTAAAGGTTTCTTGCAAAACAAATTTTTTCATACGGTTTTATTACACTGAATTTCAAAGGAAGTCTTTGAGACTGAAATTAAAACAGTGTTTGATGAGAGAATGAAAATATCAGGATATTATATTTGACGAATAATTATTTTGCATTTGATTTTCATGCTTTTACATGCATGAAAAACTATTTTGCAATTTACATGCATCTCGAATATAAGGAATAATATAATATAATAATGTTGGACAATCCACACAGCATAACATAAAATAAACGAAATAAATAATAAGGAATAACATGAAATAAATAAAATTGCATGACAAAGAGGCGTTGTCTTAAAATTAATACTAGTTCCACCATACTCAAAAGAGGGCGCTTTGGCAAGGATCTATTAAAATTAAAATGGTATAAACCTGCTTTATGGAGCGAATAGGAACATTAAAAACTCTTTGGATTGCATTGACCGTGCTTGGTTTGACATGGCGTTCTCCCCTTTCTTCACCACGAAATATCCCTGTAGGTATTTTAAAAAAAAACCATGAAAGGTGACCGCTTCATTGTTGAATCTTTGGGCATCAACAATATATCCTAAAACTTCTGCATGACCTGGTTATTTGGAACTGGACACAGATAAGTAAATGAATAATATATCCTTAATTAGCAATTATCTTCTTCTTGTTGAGTTAGGTAGTTCTTCATAGGTGGTTTGATATGTTTTGAAATCAAGTTTCTGGCCAATCCGTTCGGTAATTTGGCATTAAGAAGGGCCGAAAATATTTTATTTCAAACAAAAGCAAAACTACTGAATGGATCGCGGAAATTTTGCATACAGGTAGTTCCAGGCCCGGAAAAAAAACATAGGCTATGTAAGTTAAAATTTGATATTTTGTCTATTTCTTATTTCATTTCATTTATGCACATGTACCCACTTCTCTCTTCACTTTGTCTCTCTCTCCCAATAAGGTTTGCTGGAAGATAACTCTTTTTAGGGTTAAGTTCGCCTTTGTTTATATTTTCTAGAATAAGTTTTGTGTTATGTTTTTCGTGCAAAAAGTATAAATAAATAAATAAATAGGCTTTTAACCGATAAATCAGTTCCCAAGGATGTAAATAATCTATTAGAACGTTCCCATACAAACTACGCGTGCGAAGCCGGGGGCAGAAACTAGTTTAATAATAATTTGAACAACTCGCATCGTTTCAAACGATAAATCTCAATTTCGTGGAAGCTCGCAAGTACATTACTGAATCAAAGCATTCGCCAAATAAACATCTCGTTGAAAGCCATGGAGCGGCTGAACGCCAACTTTGCCTTTCAGATATTAAACGCAATGCGAAGTATTGCCATTGGAAACGCGGGTTTTGGAGAGCGTGTTCAGAATATACCCGTAGTTGTTGTGGTTTACTTTATCGCAGAGTTGTATTGACGATTTGTGTGAGCAACGAATACATCCGACAGAGAACCAAAGTTATCGACATAGCCCTAAGAATTAGCAAGCTGAAGTGGCAGTGGGCCGGCCATATCTCGCGAAGAACCGACGGCCGCTGGGGCAAACGTTTTCTTGAGTGGAGACCACGACACGGTAAACGTAGTGTAGGACACCCTCCAACCAGGTGGGATGACGACCTGCGAAAGACTTCAGGTAGATGCTGGATGCTGTCAAGCTGAAGACAGGGCGCTCATTGGGGGAGGCCTATGTTCAACAGTGGACTAACATAGGCCTCCCCCAATGATGATGAGAGGTGTATTTAATTAGGTATGGAAACCAATCTTTTAACCTAAAACAATGATTTTTACCTAAAAGATGCCTATCTTTGGTGTGTTCTTTCGAAGCATAACTGCAATCGTAACTATGCCCGCGGCATCGATTTCAATATGTCAACGATATCTACTAGCTAATTTGAAACTGCGTTTGATTATATGGAATTGAAATCGATGTCTTTAGTTTAACATTAAACAAATACTAGAAAGGCATATATTTTTAAGCTAGACAATTTTCTTCCATTAGTTACATTCAAAATATGATTGACTCTACACCTATTTCACGAGAAAGAGCTATTAATTTATTTGACGACCGATTTGGCGCGGTGGGCGAAGGTCCGCTTGCGACGCAGGAGGTTGCGAGTTCGATTCCCGCCTCGGAACAATTGTGTGTACGATCTGCAGATATTTGCTCCGGGTGTTCTGGTCGTTTTCTAAATATAATAAAAAATATCTATCTATGTAATGTATTGTATTATGTATATCAGTTATCTGGTACCCATAACACAAGCTATGCTTACCATGGGGCTAGATAATGCTGCGTGAATTGTCCCGCATTATTTATTTATTTATTTATAAAAATCTGCACGAATTCCATCCACCGATAAAGCAAAATATTCATTAAAAAGTTGAGAATGCAAACAAAGGATTCTCTTAATAAATAATCTCGTGATCCCTTCTGTTTGTGATATGTGAGCAAATATTTGAATGGTTATTGATTAATAAAAATGTTTTTAAAGCTACTGCATACTAGCTTAAATTTTGAGGAAGTCCAATCATCAGTCAAGTGTCAGGGGTAGCTCAAACCATCCCAAATTCCCACCAAGAAATAACTGCCATTGCCTTAAAGTAGACGGAATGGTTAAATACAATACAATACAATACAATACAATACAATACAATACAATACAATACAATACAATACAATACAATACAATACAATACAATACAATACAATACAATACAATACAATACAATACAATACAATACAATACAATACAATACAATACAATACAATACAATACAATACAATACAATACAATACAATAAAATACAATACAATACAATACAATACAATACAATACAATACAATACAATACAATACAATACAATACAATACAATTCAATACAATACAAATACGCTTTATTGCACATCAAACACAGAAAAAAAAACAGTAAAGAATAAACAAACAAAGATACAACGGGCGGCCTTATCGCTAGGAGCGATTTCTTCCAGGCCACCTTTGGATGGACACGTAGCTATAGTATAGGTATAGACGGTGGCGTATACATATTTATGTTTAATTAATTCAATGCAATAAAATCCACGGTACCAAGGGTGGCTTGCAATTATAAAAAAACATTACTAAATAGTTTTGGGTTTAGATATGGTGAAATTGACCATTATAATCAGTTCGAACCACACTCTATCCTCAAGCACGGCCCATGAAGATCAAAGCAAAAAGCCAAACCATTTTTTGCATAAAAATTAAAAACAATGTTTCAGTTACGAAAGCTTCATTATTTGTCATCTCGTAATAAAGCAATTATGGAGTCCTGTCTGTAGCCTGTACAACCACCGAAGCATGCTTTACAATTCCGGAATTAATTTGTCACGGAATTTCATTATATTTGGGAACTTTACGACGCACAAAACGTGCATAAGAATAATTTTAAAATAATTTTACTGTCGTATTGAAGTAATAATAAATATTGCTGGACAATCCACATAACATCATCTAGCCCCAAGCTAAGCATAGCTTGTATTATGGGTACTAGATAACTGATATGATAAGGAATACAATACATTACATAGATTCATTTTTTTGTTATTATACATAGAAAACGAACAGATATCGGCAGATCGTACAAACTTGGCCCAAGGCGGGAATCGAACCCGTAACCTCCTGCATCGCAGGCAGCCCTTCGCCCACCGCGTCACAGAGGTCGAAATAAAATAGTACTACGGCGTTGCCAGCTCGTTTATGATTTTTCTCATGTCATATTTGTATTCCCGGGTTATGCGTAATCAGCAGCTTTATTAGGACATTCCTTGATATTTATTTAAATTGTTATTCATTGTATTTCATTGTAGGCTAGATACCTAGGTTTATTTTAGTTTATTTTTGACAATGCCCTTATACAGCTGCATTAAATGATCTTGACATGTATTTTTATTTCAATTCAATCTAACTAATTTATTATTATTTCACTGTGATAAATATTATCTATGAATGTTATATAAAATTTTTAAAGAAGGCATGTCTGTCTGCTTTATCTAAAACAATCCCTTATGGGGTTTCCTATGTCAAAATTAATGTGTGTTTTATAACAAAATTGTTATATTATTTTTATGTACAACTGACCGACATCAAGAGTAACATGTGTACCTACGGTGGAACTGAATAAATGAAATGAAATGAAATCTTAAAGATAGCGTTCAACTATGGACACATCTTGTCATGTCAAGACTGTAGAAGACTTCTAACCTAACACATTTTAGCTACTTACACTCTTTCACGTAAGTATTCATCATCATCATAATCAGCCTGTAGCAGTCCACTGCTGGATATAGGCCCAATGAGCGCCATTAGCGCCCTTTACGTATGTATTATAAGAAGAAAGAAAGATATCCAAGTGGTGAAATACAGTCACGACCGTTCTCTCTTTCTTTCTCCCCACATTTCTCACGACAAGTGCGTGTTAATGCCACATTTATAGACGCACCTTAGGAGGCGTAGTTGAAACTCATCAAAGTTGCAAGCGGACTGGTCCCGGCTCTTTGCAAGATATCATGAATGGAGTGCCCTAGTTCTGGCGAGATGCACCACGTTGCGGGATTGTGTGCTTCTTGCTTAAGCTGTATGCTATTTGCTTATTCAAGCGATCTTTATGTTAACTTTCATAAAAAGTAATGATTCAAATGATGACAAATAGGTAAGAAAAAATATATTATACCAGCCGCCGGGTGAACATATTATATCGGCAAGTCTTTTTATTTATTTGTCTTTTTATTGCAATTTTTTATATCGCCGAATAAATCTTTTTTTTTTATCATATTTTATTTAATTTCTATTGTCATGCAATCATAAAAAAATATGAGAGAGGGTACAAAATACCGAGTGGTAGGTATTTTGGATAGGTGTTAACAATATGTAATCGGGCATTGGCATCATGTCTTTGATAAATGTAGTTTTGCCTTTTTTGATTTATGACTTAAAGTTTGAATAAATGCAAAAGTTGAGAGTGTCATATCAACGTCGCTGACTGTAGCCCTTGTTTATCCCTACGTCGAAAGTTGGAGAAAGCAAAACGTTTGGAATATCTGGTTTTCTTATCTTACTCGTAATTAAAAGTTCCTTGGTATAAAGTTTATTTGACTTAATTAATGAAACTGATAAATTGTGCAGTGTAACGACTGTTTAATTACTTTGTTTGTTTGCTATTTGTTTTGACGAATTGCTTGCTTGCTTACATTTTTGTAAACAAATAAACTAATAATATTGGCTAATTCAAACAGCGTCATCTAGCCCCAAGCGAAGAAGAGCTTGCGAAAGCTGATATACTTAATACAAATACGTTACATAAATACCTAGATATTTTTATCCAATCCATAAAAAACACCCAAAACAGCCGGAAAAAACATCCGCAGATCTCAGTAACATTTTGTCCCGAGACGGGAATAAAACCATGAGCGCGCCACAGAGGTTGTCAATTTGATTATACTATTTTAGGGTTTATGAGTTGGGATATGAATTTTGTATTTAGGTTAATAATTATTAGTAAATAGGATCATTCTTTATTCGTTTCACCTGTGTCAATCTTCTTATAGTTTAAAATAGTCCTTTAAATAAAACTTGTACGCAATATCCCTCAAGAGGCCGCAGGCATGAGCCCTCCCTTCTAAATACAAGTGCAAACTTAGTTAGAGCGAGGAGTCACCTTAACTCTGAAAGGATAAGATCAAGTACTTCATATCAGAATATTTGAACTGTAAAATAGCTGTAACTACCCACTTGTTAACCTTTTTTCTATGAATAAAGAAAGAAAGAAAATACTTTTTATTTACCTTAAAAACTAGCATACACAACAAACTTAAAACTACGCAAATGAATACTATATATCTTGCAAATTATTGTGCGTAGCAGAGTTCATGGCAAATATGGCCTTCACTCAGCATTGTGCTGGATGCACACTAATGTGTCCACCCAGCGCTGATTTTCAGTGAAGACCAGAGGGATCGTGTCACGTCACGGTCGTCAGGTGCGTGATTTATACATAAAAATAGTAAACAAAATTGCAATACATTATTAGTTATACATTATATAATACTTATTTATAAATTCTATCCTTATTCATTCTAACTAAAATATAAGACCGGTGGCTGTGGCTCAGGCCGAACAAATTACACTGTGTATACGAACCAAAAACTGCGAATAAGTCTGATTGATGGTGCGAATAAGTTATCAACTTAGTTCTTTTTAAAAATATAATAATAAAATATTATTATTATATTTTTTTTTGATAGGCAGCTGCGCCTCCTCAAGCTGTCTGTGATCTTGCACGAGCGGCGCGGCGGTTCAATTCAAACTCAGCCTACATAAGCTATTCTTAGCTTGATGCTAGATGACGACGTATGAACTATCAAGCTTATTAAAAAAAATGTAATGCCGCAGATAACGCCAGCGTCAACCCCTGAGTTGAGAATTATATTTATCTATTTACACTAGGTATATATACTACTATATGTATATTGTTACAGTGTCATTAATAACTGTGTTTTAAACTAATATATACCTATGTAATTGCACTGTAATGAACTCTAATTTATTAACATTGAAGGAGTCACGCGCAACTGTGGCTTAATTTTGTCTAAGCCGAGTCGAGCTGTCAAGTCCCGAAGCGAGGCCTCGAGCGGCAGCGGGCACAGTCGGCGCGCATACGGAAGCGAACTACAGGGCGAGTCGAACGTGGCCACTTGACCTGTCAATATCCCTTTGCCATTTTTAGTTTTGTGCTCTTCACATAATTTACTTATGTTTGATAATTGTTTTTATGAATATTCGTTTGTAGAAAATAGTAGTGAAAACCTCTCCTAAATTGTAATGGTATTTCAATACACAACGTTTATAATGATATAACAGTGTTTTATATTCAGATCCTGCCCTCCTTATTGAGTTCGTAATAATATATACCCTTATATTCTAATTACTAATAGAGATAACCATCTCTCATTGCTCAGTGACTAATCTCACGAATGCCTCTGATTGCAAAGGGATCTAAATTGGATAACGCCCCGGTAATTATTGCTAGATTAAGGTTACATGGGTGGCCTATATTTCCATGTTACTAAATGCAGAATCAATAACGTTTATTTCTATTTGCCTATTAATTAGGATTATTCTGTAATTCACTGACACAGCGTGAACTGCAGGTTACATCATCACGAACAAGATTGTAAAGACGCCAGACCTTAATTCTAAAATTTGGTATTGGTAGTTGGTCGCTCCAGTCAAGGCAGTGTTATTTTTAACGAAAAAAGTTGCTAATTCTGGTACAAACCTATTTTGTCATCCCGCCGCCATTTGCAATGATGAACTAAGGTAAGGAAATTATTCTGCCAAAATTAAAAAAAAAAAAAAAAAGAATCTACATATTTTAAACAATGTTTTTCATTACTAGACGAATAGTAGTGATAGATAAGGGCTAAACCAAGTCGAATATTTTCTCATTTTCGACCACTTCATAAATATCTTGTTACTATACACTCTTGAAATCTACTTTGACAGGCAAGAGGGGACAAGAGCTGTTAAGTGGTCGGAATGGATTATGTAAATCTGTTGTTACTGCTGGTACCGCAGCCGAGGTTTTGTACGAATAATAATATAACCTGCTTTTATAAGTGGTTCTATTTTATGAGTGTCCGTGGAGCCTTTATGCCTAGTTTAGGTTAAATATTTGTACATAATGCATTTTCTATAAATAAATAAATAATACATGGACAATCCACACATCATCATCTGCCAAGCTAAGCAGAGCTTGCGTTGGTACTAGATGACTGATATACATAATGCAATACAGGTATAGTCTATCAAAGTACTTAGGTACTTACTATTACGTGAATGAAGTGGTAGTGGGCAGGTCATATCGCTCGCAACACTGATAACCGCTGGGGAGTAAATGTTCTTGAGTGGCGGCCGCGATTCAACGCAGAACGGAGTGTTGGAAGACTATCCTATGGACCGACGATATCATAGCAGTCGCAGAGTCGATGGATGGAGGCAGCTCAGGACCGCCCTTTGTGGCGTCGTCGTATGGGAGAGGCCTATGTCCAGCAGTGGACGGGTATGGGTTGGTATGATGATGATAATGACTATTACGTTATTATCAGATTATGTTTTTCTTGCTCAATATGTGTCATAGGGGTTCCTTAAAATAATTGAGATTATTTCTGTCTGCCTTCTACTTCTAGTTATAATACAATTTTGCACTATTTGAGAGATTTTTTTGTAAAATATTTCCAAGTTAAAATACAATGTGATCCCTCTATATAAAGAACATATAACATATATATAATAAATAACAATTATAGGAGTTCATTTTCACACGTCAGTCCTCTTTTGTCCGTTCTCTACGTTAACAAAGAAAAAAAAACGAACACAAAAGCGTTTTAGGTGTAAACTAGGTGCATAGCATTTTTGATAATGATTATTGTTCAGCAACTTTTGTCGTCATCTGTTATATTTCCATAATTTCTACTTAAAAAACAAATGAACGTTCGCCGTACCAATTAATTAAAAGGGTCGGATATCTCTTACAAGATGCGCAGAACAAAGTTGAAAGTTTCTTGCAGATGTTTCTAGGAAAGTACCTAAGTAGGTAACACGTTCAATGCCTACCTGTTGAATCGGAGGAGTTCTGAGTTTCCTAATTAAAGTTCGGTCACAGAATAACTATATATTACTATGGTTCGGTGGAGCGATGAGCTCTCTCAAAGCAAGACTTTTTGTTTTGTTCATGTGTTTTTTGTCTTGACGTCGAGTTTATTTTGTAGTAGTTAACAGAATGTCGACGAAAAGTTTCGTCTATCAAGAGTTTATTTAATTCTTGCATAGTTTCTATTTTTCGGTTATATTCCCTGTAGTTATGGCGATATTTGGGAATCTTAATATCATAGATAATTAGCTAGAAGATATTTTTTATACCATACTATCTTTCTTTATTTAAATCTATATATATAAAAATGAATCCCTATTTCCCTTGGTCACAGCATCACGCTGAACGGCTGGACCGATTTCGCTACCTAATTATTTTTTTGTTGCGTTTGTTATAGACAGGAGAAGGTTCTTTTGAAAAAATTAAGAAAATTGCGCGGAAAATTTAAGAATACTTAACCACCATATTAAATTATTTCTAATGTAACCATAGCGATTTTACACTTTTTTTTTTCATATGTAACCTTTTGGCGTTAGACATAACATTGACAGAATGCTCAATATTCATAATTAAGACAGGACAAGGTCTGTCGGGTCCGCTAGTACCTAATATATAATTTAGGCGTCTTTAACATTGTCGTGTTTTTTTATAACTAACTAGCTGCTCCCCGCGGCTTCGCCCCCGTGGAAATCTATGTGTCAAATTGTTTAAATGATAAAAAGTATCCTATGTTAGACTCCTGGTTCTAAGCTACCTCTCCACCAATTTTCAGCTAAATCTGTCCAGCCGTTCTCGAGTTATAAGTGTTGTAACAAACACGACTTTCTTTTATATACATATATAGATGTTTCTATTAGTGGCATCTTGCTTGGTGTATACATAGGTATATATTCTCCTGATTTTAAAAATATTGTGAACTATCTATTAGTCATTTACATCACTTACTTCTTATATATATTTACCTGAAATAAGATGGCTTCAGTATCTTCTCTTGATCCTATACAGCCTTTGTGATTGTGCATTTACAACCGCCTTGGCCGGAGTAAGGGAAGCCCCAAGTTTAATGAAAAGCTTATTTCCCAAGAACCTGAACGTGAACACACGATACACGTACCTTTTTAAGGATTTAAAAGCCTTACTTTTGTGATGACAAAGTAAGAAGTATGAGATCCAAAGATTATCCATTCTTAGTGGACATCAAAAGGCACAATGGATGCGACCAGTTACCAATAATGTTGGGGCTTTTGGTGTGGATGGATTACAAATTGTTATTATTAATAGGATTTGAACCAATATTAGAATTCTGTTTCCAATTAATTAAATTGTTTCCATATTTTGTAAACCATTTAAGTTAACATTTCAACGAAAAGGATTTAAGTATTAAAATACAAGTGGAATGGCTTACCGCTATGCGAGAACATATCGCAAAATTGATTGAAACAGAAAGTGAAAAGAATAGTTTAAACGATATTCGAAACAAGGTACGATGTTGTTAATAATTATACATTATATTATTACACATAGATAACTTAGGCCGTTGGTCTATATTCATAAAGAAATGGATAACTTAGGCCGTTGGTCACGCGCCTGACTTATTTACTCGAGGGGAGAGCCCCTCGAGTAAGTAATGAGACTGCACTTCTGTTATATGTTCTGCACATTGGCCTATCTAAATGGAGACTGTTGAGACAGGCCATCGTGGCTGAAATCTACCCAGAAGGACTTGATCATCATCCATCATAACCGAGAACATTACCTACCAATCTTTCAGTATTTATTTTTGCATGAAAAGAATATTACAGAGTTTTGTAAGCTTAGGGGCAAAATGTTGGTTATACTTGTACTAGCGACCCGCCCCGGCTTCGCACGGGTGCAAATGCATGTATTATATACATATAAATCTTCCTCTTGAATCACTCTATCCATAAAAATCTGGAACAAAATCCGTTGCGCAGTTTTAAAGATCTAAGCATATATAGGGACAGACAGACAGCAGGAAGCGACTTTGTTTTATACTACATATGTAGTGATGAGTACAATATTACAGAGTTTTGTAAGCTTACAAGCAAAAGGCTATAATTTTATAAAAAAACATGTCGCGATATTTTAAGACTTCCTTCACGGTTCGAACCTCTATACGTATATTTAGCTTCCATTTAAGAATGTCGAAGCGTTCCTTAAGTTCCAACCCGTTGTCTCCGTGCCGTCCATACTGATGAACTTGGTACTTATTTATCGACGGGGTTCTAGAAAACAGAAATAGACTGCCCTAGGACGTAAGTATTGATTATATACAGTTTTACTATAAGAATCAAGATAATTAATGCTGGTTGAAAGAATGACCATTCATCCCAATAGAACAACATCGTAGCGGTCGCAGGAAGTCGATGGATGGACGCGGCTCAGGACCGCTCTTTGTGAGAGGCCTATGTCCACTGTCCGTCCAGTTGTCAACGAGTTCAGGGCTGATATTTATTTATCGAACCAACATATTGATGACCACAGTTGGTGATAAATTATACTTTTGACGTTAACTGTACCTACTTACAATAATTTTGGGAGGGACGAATCTGGACAAATATTATCTTGCGGGACGAACAAAGACTTTTTAATTTAGTGGGCCGAACATTAGGGACGAATCTGGCATAAATCAAATCTAGCTTTGAGTTACCTTAAATATCATGATAAACAAATGAGCTCTCGTACTGTATACAATTTTGGTCTTGAAGAAAACAAAACACTCATGATTTCACTATTGCTCTTT
Organism: Eupithecia abbreviata; assembly: GCA_943735965.1. NCBI lineage: Eukaryota > Metazoa > Arthropoda > Insecta > Lepidoptera > Geometridae > Eupithecia > Eupithecia abbreviata. Next base: position 10,975,670 of record OX030976.1, read on the forward strand.
CACAAAAACTCGTCGAAGATGTCTTACATAATTATTATAGTGGACTAATATAGGTAGATGATGATGATGATGATAAATTAGTATAGAAAAATACTCTAAACTTTAAAGAATGAGCATGAACTTAGTACTGAGTATTTTTTACTACATGAACTATTTTAACTAAACGAAAAAAAAGAATGTGCAAAAACCGAAGAAGTAATGTACCAACCGCTTCGCGTTCTGATACCGTCAGTGTTGTGTGTCGTGATCGAGCTGCGTTCGATAATAGTGAAACCGGTGGTAGTGGCAACGTTCGTAGCAAAAGACAAAAAATGAGGGTAGATCGGTACATATGTCTGCCCATAAAAACTCGCAGTGCCTTCAGTTACTCCGTGATCATGGCGCATGAAACTGTACCGAAATATTGGATAACTTAAAAATCAAATCCTGGTAAATATACCGTTTTAAATGACTTTAGTATTTTAACTACATGAACTGAGTACTTTTCTGTGTATCTCGAGCGTTCTAACAAAGACACCGCTCTACCGATACTCAATAAACAAACTATTTTTGTTCCAACGACTTGAAAAAAAGAAATATCTTTATCTCCGCTCGCCCACCATAAATTGAGCCTGTGCGAAGGGAATTATTCACTGTAAGGGATAAGGAATGGCGTACGGAAAGGTCGGAGAATTAGACCAAGTTATATTAGTTTATTACCAAACGCGCGTGATCAGACTAAATAGATAGATAGATAGAAAAACTTAATTATACCACACAAAACAGAAAACAATACAGAAAAAAACTTAGAATAAAGGTATAAATGGCGGCATATAAGAGATGAACATACTAGTGGTTTCTTTTCTCTTCTTCCACTAGTGGACAAAAAATTGAAGTGAACAGTAAAATAATTTTATTTGAAAATTATCTATTGGTATAAAATAGTGGCGATCACAATAGGCCTATCATGGCCGCCGTGATATGAAAGCCACCCCAAAGCGAATAAAAAAATAATGGTATAAAATATGATTTGTCTAAGTGCTTATTTTGTAAGCCTAAAGAATAAATGCTATTGACTTTGGCCTTATTGCTGAGACCGATCTTTTCCAGGCAACCTTAGGATGGACTGGACATGAAGGAACAATATAGACGGTGGCACTTTAATAAATAATTGGTAAAGAAAACATTACAAACATATAATAAACTTACATAGGCATAAGATAAGGCTATCAATGTTTTATATGGATAAATAATGCCTGCAATTCAGTCAGACTATATTGGCAACGTTTTAAAAACTGTTGGTTAGGAAATTCATGATTATCTAGCTTAACAGATATTTTTATTTTATTTTTACAATCTTAGGAAAACTTTCAGCTAGATAAAGATTAGATACAAGAATATTTAACTTAAGGCCAATTAGAAGTTTCCACAAATAATTTGAAAAAAAAGCAGCAATTTAGAAAAGATTAACAGAAAGTAGACGATTTATATTATTAATTTAAAAGAAAATGGTAACACACAAAAATAAATATTTATAATGAAAATAAATTAAAACTGACTTCAATTAGCAAAGAAATTATTACCTAGTAGGCGCTTAAGCTGAACAGAAGTATTGAAAAATATATCACAATCGTGTTTTTTTACTAAAGTGTTCTAACATCTGCTAGCCCTTATGGTGAAAGAGTTTTGCCTATAATTTGTTTTTGCAATAGGAATGTTAAGCAAGTTAGGTTTCCTGAGTGTTCCAATACATCTGTTCAAGAAGCTCTGAACAGTCAACCGTCCATTAGCTACTTTTAACAGATAACATAAGTCCGCTATTTTTCTACGTTCCTGAAGAGGAAGAAAATGATATTTGCGACATCTTGCGAAGTATCAGATTGTAGAATAAAACTAGACATGTTAGAGTGTAAGCCGTTGCCTTCAGCAACCAGTGTTTGTAGTTTAGATCTTGAAACAGAGATTATGACAACTGATCCTAATATGTCAAATGTGGATCTTACTTCACCATGTTGCCATGGTCATAGCCTAACACCGGTCATAAAAGGGAGCAATAAAATTAAAAAATATGTTAAATTAAATAATTTCATTAAAAAGTCAGAAAAAAAAATTAGGAAACAAAAACAACTCCTTAATATTGCTAAATTGAGAAAAGAAAAATCTAAATGTAACCTACAAGTAGAATTGGACTCCTGCTATAGTTTATTAGGGCGTTATTCTAAAGATATAAACTATATGTCTGAGGAAATAGTTAATTTAGAAAGGGCACTTCATGATGTAACATGTAAATATAAAGAAGCCCAAAAAGCCGCCAATGACCACCATCTAAAAATGCTAGATAGTGTAAATAACGATAGTTTATATATTGAACTGCGGCATAGCTGCACTCAAACAGATCTAGAAACAGCAACCGCACAGATTAACACTTTGACTAGAGTGAGTGTAGTGCCCCCGTCACCACTCGTGTTACCAGCCGTGCCGCTGGTGGCGCCACCATCACCTTCGCATGAGGACTGCTGTGATAGCCCTAGTAAAAGAGTAAAGGAATCAAATCTAGACCCATATACCCGGAAAACTGTTATGTACTCAGATAAGTTGGGTGCTGGAATGGGTACTATACTGAGTGACTTACTTCTACAAAATGTAGTCAATCATTGCTATCCAAATTCTAATATAAATACAATCACTGATTATTTTCAGCAAGATGACTCCCTGAATAAAAACACAACTCTAATTGTTCAGATAGGTGAAAGTTGTGTAAAGCGGTCACAGTTGATACGGCTAGTTCAAGTACTTCTAGGAAAGATAGAAAATGGACTAGGGAAACTTATTTTTTGCTCCTTCCCTTACTCAAAATCATTAACATCACAGCAAAATGAGAATATATGTAAAAATAACATGCTAATATACAATATGACATGTCGTCATAGTGACGTTTTAATTTTTGACACTAATAGATTTATTAGTAAAACTTTTTTAACTAGGGATACTATGTATCTGACCAAAAAAAGTAAATTGATTATTGCTAAATTGTTAGCATATAATATTTTTGATCCCGTTATAAGTATAACAACAGCCAAAAACTTGGCTGTAACAAATGCTTCTATTGAGCATTGTAATTATTTTACAAACCAGACCTTGGAACTTATTCCAAGTCATTTAAATTAGAAATAGCGACAATAGAGGAAATCTCTAGCCCTATAAACATTATTACTATGAATTGCAATAAAAAATTAAGAAAACAAAATTGTAAAATAACCGGAAAGTTTACTAACTTGGTGCACCAAAATATTCAAGGAATTAGAAGTAAACTATTAGAATTAGAATTGTACATGAACTCATTTGATATTGATATCATCTGCCTCACAGAACATTGGCTGAAAAGCTATGAGCTCATGTTTAACTTCAGTAACCACCAGGTTGGTAGTTCTTTTTGCAGATCACATGCTATTCTTGGAGGCTCTTTAATATTACTAAATAAACTAATAAAATTCAAAGAACGTAAAGACATAGTATGCTTATCCATTGAAAGCCACATTGAAGTAGCATGTGTTGAGTTGGAGCACACTATTGTAGCAAGCGTATACAGCCCACCATCAGCTTCTTTTGAAATATTTGAAAAAAATATGGATGATATCTTATTTAAAATATCAAAATCAAATAAAAATCTCATAGTATGTGGAGACTTTAATATTGATCTTTTAGAAGTTTACTCCCTCAGTAGCAGATTAACAAATTTATTTAATTCTTATAATCTTAGGCCAACATTTATGGAACCTACTAGAATAACTGAAACATCAGCAAAATGTATAGATAATATATTTGTTTTCCAAAATGAAAAAAATTTCAGTCACAAAATTATAAGCCATTTAAAATCAGACCACTTAGGTCAACTAATTAAATTAAAACATCCAGTAAAAAATAATAATTGTAAAAAAAAAATTAAGTACGTTCCTGTGACCACAGATCGATATGAACGGTTGAAATTGGATTGGGATTTTAAACCATCACCTAACTACTCACTTAACAACCCAAATGAGTCGTATTGTAGTTTTTTTAATAAATTCACCAATGCGTTCAATTCAATATTCATACCCAAATCGATCTTGGTCTCAGAAAAACTTAGCTTTAGTGAGTGGGCAACAGTAGGTATACATAAGAGTAGACAAAAGTTATATGAACTGTATAGTGAAAAGCAGTACATTTTTAGCCAGGAATTTAAAGAAAAAGTAAAAAAATACTCAAAAATATTTAGAAAAGTTTGTAATACAGCAAAATCCAATTATATTAGCTCGAAAATTAAAAATAGTGAAAATGTAATAAAATCAACTAGGAAAATAATTAATAGTGAGACTGGAAAGGTCAATACCTACATTAATGATTACAGTTTAAAGATTAATGATTGCTCTATCAAAAATGATGTTGAAGTAGCGCAAGCTTTTGAAATTTTTTTTACTGACATTCCAATCTGTACTACAAAGTGTCTGAACTCTTCTCAAATAATAGCTGAATCATTACTTAAAGAAAATGTACCTAAATGCGATAGTAAATTTATTTTTACCCATGTTGATGAAAATGATATAAAAAAAGCCTTTAAACTTTTAAATATTAAAAAAACTGCAGATTTCTGGGGCATTTCCGTTAAAATTATTAAACCTTTAATTGATACCATTGCACCAGATCTAGCTTTTATATTTAATGAATCCATTGATTGTGGCATATTTCCTGATCTAATGAAACATAGTAAAATAATCCCATTGTTTAAATCGGGTATTAGGTCTGACCCCACTAACTTTAGACCAATATCAGTACTGCCTACATTCAGTAAAGTTTTTGAAAAACTTATTTTACACCAATTGCTTAGACATTTTAATGGCAATGACCTGCTACACTGTAAGCAATTTGGGTTTACTCGTGGCAGGTCAACTACTGATGCCGGTGTAGAGTTGGTATCGCATATTTTTGATGCTTGGGAGAAGTTGCAAGATGCTTTAGGCGTTTTTTGTGACTTGTCAAAAGCATTCGATTGCGTTCATCACGAAACATTAATCAGGAAACTATATCATTATGGAATAAGGGACAGCTCTTTGAATCTTCTTACATCTTACTTAAGTGATAGGATACAAAGAGTTGACATTAATGGGAAACGATCTAAAGGGTCTGTGGTTACAATGGGTGTACCGCAGGGCTCTATCTTGGGTCCTTTCCTATTTTTAGTTTATATTAACGACCTGCCTCATCTTGTAAAGAATGATCATGAGATTGTATTGTTTGCTGATGATACTTCATTAATTTTTAAAATGAATCGACAAAAAACAAATTTCGACGATGTAAATACTGCAATATCAAAGGTAGTCCATTGGTTTAGTATCAATAATCTTTTGCTTAATGAAACCAAAACAAAATGTATAAGATTTATTCTACCTAATGTAAAACAAATTAAGGCTGATGTAAACGTAAAAGGAGAAACGGTAGAAATTGTAGACAATACCGTATTCTTAGGAATAACCTTAGATAGTAAACTCCAATGGGGCCCACACATAGATAAGCTATCGAAGAGACTTAGTTCTGCAGCATATGCAGTTAAAAAAATCCGTCAACTTACAGACGTTGATACTTCTCGACTAGTCTATTTCAGCTACTTCCATAGTATTATGTCTTATGGCATACTATTGTGGGGGAACGCTGCAGATATAAACACCATTTTTGTGTTGCAGAAGAGGGCTGTTCGTGCGATCTATAATATGGGTCCCAGAGAATCCCTACGTAATAAATTCAAAGAAATAAACATAATGACAGTACCATGTCAATATATTTATGAAAACTTGTTGTACACTCATAAAAAATCAATCGATTCATTAAAAAAAGCGATATACATAATGTAAATACTAGAAATAAGAATAAACTCGCTGTTCCCACAACTAGACTACATAAGATAAGTGCATCTTTTAAAGGGCAATGTATACGCTTCTACAACAAAACTCCAAGTGAGTTGCAAAAATTATCAATAAATAAATTTAAAAAAATTGTGAAGCATATTCTTTGTAAAAAGGCTTATTACAAAATATCAGATTATCTAGAAGATAAAAAAGCTTGGAACGAGTTTTGCTCCAACTCAAAATCTAACAAATTACAGATAAGCAAATCATATGTACTAGACACATAAGTTATGAACACACTAGTGGTTTCTTCTCACTTCTTCCACTGGTGGACAAAAAATTGAAGTGAACAACAATACATATAATAATGAATAGTATAAAATATGACTTGTCTAAGTGCTTATTTGTAAGCCTAAAGAAATAAACTTTAATTTCATTTCATTTCATTTCATTTCATTTCATTAGATTGACGTAAAAAGGCCTATACACTAGGGACATAATAAGTTGTTTATCAAGGGTATTGTATCCTTGTATTCTTAAACGGGCCAGCCGTGTGGTTTCACTGAGCCTATTTTAGAAGGGATACATATATTATGGGTTTCGGCTCCTTTTTTAGTTAATTTTGTTTTTGGTTGAAAGTATTTTCTTGTCGCTTGAAACTTCTGGGTAAATCGAATGTTCCTACACAATATCAAGTGATATCACATAGTATAAAACAAAGTCTGTTCCCGATGGCTGTCTCTATGTATGCTTAGATCTTTAAAACCATGCAACGGATTTTAATGCGGTTTTCTTTAACCGATAGAGTGATTCAAGAGGAAGGCTTATAAATTATTTGACGCATATATTGCCACGCGAGCGAAGCCGCGGGGCGCAGCTAGTAAATATTAATCTGCTTTATAAAAGCGCGGGGAAATACATGACACTTAAAACACTACTAATAACAGAAAAAACAACGCTTATGACGGGCGACTTTCTTAGGCCAGCAGTGGATAAAAATCTTCTGCTGCGTTCCAGACTTTAACAGAAAATTAAAATTAGAAAACCGAATCATGATTAAAAAAGTGAGTGATGGATGATACGTAACAAGAATAGTGACTAAATATCCCTGACGACCTCTGCGACGCAGGAGGTTGCGGGTTCGTTTCGTGCCTCGGAACAAAATGTTAGTACGATCTGCAGATATTTGTTAAGGGTGTTGTGGTCGTTCTAAGTATAATAAAAAAATATCTATCAATATAACTAATGTATTGTGTTATGTATATCAGTCCTCTAGTACCCATAATAAAGGGTCTTTCATTAAGCGCTTTCTATCTTTAAATTTAAATAAAACAAAGTCTGTGTGAGATATCATCATAAGAATAAGAATAAGAATAAGAATATATTTATTGTTAAATTGTGTAAAACATCCATAGGAAAGGTCTTAAATAATAATTTAGTAACAACAATTTATCCATTTCGGACATACAATATTTAGACAATTAGTATTAGTACTAATTAGTAGTAGTACTAACTACTACTAATTGTACAGGTAGGTTTATTTACATCTTAACTTTAACTTACTAACTAGTATCAAAAAACTCTTTTATGTTATAGTGCGCACTACTAACAAGCCAGTTTCTTAATCTAGTTTTAAACATATTTCCATTAAGTTGTTTTATTTCTAAAGGAATGTTGTTAAACACTTTGATAGCTGATATATAGGTACTTTTGTAAAACATAGTATTATTAATTTGAGGAATACACAAGTTTAATTTATATTTATTTCTTAAGTTTTCTTGTCGGTTCGATTTTATTTTAAAAAAAGTTGAATTATTTTTAACAAATAAACAGATCTCTAGTATATATATACCTGTCAGAGTAAGGATATCATTTTCTTTGAAAACATTGCGCAAGGACTCAGTTTTTTCTAAATTAAAAATTGCTCTTATGCATTTTTTTTGCATGATAAATGTTGACTGCACATCAACTGAGTTTCCCCAAAATATCACCCCATAGCACAATTGAGGAAAAACATGTCCATAGTAAGCATTTTTTGCTACAAATGTAGAGGAAACGTTACGAAGGATATAAAGAGCATAGCAGTACTTAGATATTTTATTATTAACTTGATTTATATGAGATTTCCAATTAAAATGACTGTCAATTTTTATTCCAAGAAAATTTATTTCGCTGACTTCTTCTATGCTGTTACCCATGTTTGATATGTTTAGGTTTATTGGACGTGTTTTATAATTTTTAAACCTTATGTATTTAGTTTTTTCAATATTTAGTTTTAGATTTAGGGCGCTTAGGTAATTTATTATATCTTTTAGGGTTTTATTAATTTCATTTTCAAAATCCTGAATGTTATCATTTATTTGAGGTATAAAAATAGTGGCATCGTCTGCGAACATGACACAAGTATTGTTTGTTATATTAGGCAAATTATTTATATAAATTAAAAATAAAAGTGGACCTAGCACGCTGCCCTGAGGAACACCCAATGAAATAGATTCAAAACCAGAATCAATATGCTCAATGGTTTTAGTTTTCTTATTATATATTTCAATTACAGTTGATTGTTTTCTATCGTCTAGGTAGGATTTGAATAGAGAAAGAGCTACTCCCCTTATTCCTGTTTCTTCTAGCTTATTTAAAAGTATATTATGGTCAACACAGTCGAATGCTTTGGATAAATCTAAGAACAATGCTACGCCATGTCTTTTATTATTGATTTCTTCCCATGCTAGATTTAGAGTTTTAAAAATTGCAAGCGTAGTATTTTTCCCTTTTCGAAAACCGTATTGATTCGGGTTCAGTATATTATGTGCATCTAAAAATGTTATGACTCTAGTATAAATTGCTTTTTCATATATTTTCGAGATACAGGGAAGAATGGCTATGGGTCTATAATTTCCCATGTCAGATTTGGAACCTTTTTTATGGAGTGGCTTAATAAGAGCTTTTTTAGATTTACGGGAAAGCGACCATGCTCAATGGAAAGATTAATAATAAACACAATAGGCTTAACTAGTATATCAATGTTGTTTTTTATTACCTGAATAGGGATTTGGTCATGTCCTGAACTCTTTGTGTTTTTTAATTTTTTAACTATATTCATAATTTCACAATCGTCAACTGGCGCGAGAAATATACTTTTGCAATTGCGATTATTTATACTATTTGATTTAGGATTACTTATAGTTGTATGTGCTGCTTGGTTCATATTAAGTTTAATAAAGTAATGATTAAAAAGTTTTGCGATTTCTTTGGGATCATGCTCTTCTTCTTGGTCTACAGTTTTAATTTTTTCTATGGTTGTTCGGATTGCGTTTGTGTTACTTGTGTATTGTTTGATAATTCCCCATGTTGCTTTAGTTTTATTTGTGCTTCTATTTATATATCTTATGTTTGATATTTTTTTTGAAACTCGAATAACTCTTTTTAATAGTTTGTTATATTTTATGTAGTTTTCACTGTTTCTTTCGTTTTTACTGCTTTTACTTTGCAAATATATTTGACGTTTCTTTTTGCTTGATACGAAAATACCCTTTGATTTCCAGTTTTGTTTTCTTTTGTATGTTACTTTACATCTTTCTATTGGTATACAGAGATTGAATATCATTTGTAATAGCTCTGTGAATTTATTGTATGCTGCATCCGGTTCATTTTCACAATACACTTCATCGAAGCTGAGCTGTGATAAATATTTTGTAAAAATATCCAGATGACTATCAACATTTCGCCTTTTTATATACCAAAACTTTTCAGAGAAACTGATATTTGTTGGTATGCTTATAATTTGTGCAGTATGATCAGAAACACCTAGGTCTATGACTTTGACATCATAACGCTTTATATTTGTAATGATATTATCAATACACGTGTTAGAGTATGCCGTATTTCTTGTAGGTTTGTTAATAGTGAGATGTAGATTAAATATTTTTAGAGTGTTTTTAAATTGTTCACTTCTTTTGTTATTTTCAAGCGTATTTATGTTGAAATCTCCTGATATTATGACTTTCTTTTTACTATTTCTTAACTTTATTAAAACTTTGTGACAGATAGATTCTAATGTAGTTATAAAAAGGTCGAAATTGCTATTTGGTGTTCTATATATGCAAATTACTATAATATCTAAGTCTGTTAATAATAATCCACAACACTCAAAATGACGTTCAATGGATAATTCAGATAACCAATCTAATTTTGTAAAATTTAATGAATGTTTAAGGTAAATAGCGACACCACCGCGAGCTTTATTTTTTCTTGAGAAATAAGTGGCTGTATGATAACCATCTATTTGTGTAGATAAAGTTTCGTTGTTTTTTATAAATGTTTCACTTAAACAGAGTATATCAGTTTTTTGTTCTTTTGTTATAATTTCTAGTTGATCTATTTTGGATCTCAACCCTTGTACATTTAGATGCATTATTTGAAGAGAGCAATTATTGACGAAAAAACTGCTTGGTAGTTGGTTCTGCTACTCCTAGAGATTTTTTGTGTGTTCGCGGTGCTTTACCATAGTAAAATGGAACATTTACCACAGGTGATTTAATTGAATCATTTATTCCAACTGCTACAATGTCATCAGCTGGCGCTAAAGCTGCTTTTTTCATTTGGATAGTTCTGCGCATTTGTTCAAAACAAAAAGGTATAGTTCCTGGTTTCAGGTTAGTTTTATCTTTCGCAGCAGATTTTATTGTTTTAGTTTGAGCTAACGTTTTTGTGTCTTTATTTGTGTGTGTGATTCTCATTTTGTTTATATTATTTCCCAAAAAGCAACTTTTGTAGTCCTTTGTATTTATATAGTTGTTTATGATTTCATCTAAGTTGGCTACAGTCCTCCTCTTAATTTTATAGAAGTCATTTTCTTGCAACGTTAAAAAGTGACAGTTTTTAAAATTGTTAGCGATTACTTTTAATTTAGAGTTCAGTTTTTCCTCATTTATGTATCGGTTTCGGGTTACTTCAATTACTATAACATTGGATGTGGCTAGGTTTTTACACAACGTTGAAATTTCGGAGAAAAACCCTGTTGGATTTTTATCGTTTGATCCTAAGGATAATATCACCCAGTCTTCCTTCTTTAGATCGTCTTGATTTATCCTTGTGCTAGAAAGAATATGTTCAGTTCGTGCATCTGGGTAGCAGTGGTTTACGATATCGTAATCCTTAGCATTTCTTTCCGATGACCGTCGCCCTATGAGTTTTGAGGCCAGGTTCTTGCAAGTTTGATCTCCTACTATCACAATCATGGGTTTCTGTTTCTTACTGTTTAAAGGTTTCGTTTTCCTGTTAGAATGCTGTGCCACAAGAGGTTCTTGGATAGTTAGTTCGTTATGGGATTTTATGTTATAATTTTTTGCGTCATGTAGCTTTTGTTTTTCTTTATCTTCTAGTTTTATAATTGTATTTTTTTGTATAGTGTTCTTACTTTGCAGGTTATTGATCTCCTTCTTTGCTTCAATAAGCTGGTGTGTCATCTCTGCCAATTCGGATTTTAGTCGCGATATTTCGGACCTCATCGATTCTTCGGATGAGACAATGCTCGTTGATGTCACGTCTAGACTAAAATCAATGGACTTATTTGGAGAGATTTCAACCGATAACTTCTTGGCAATATTTTTGCGCCTTATAGTGACATTTGTAATCTCATCATTCGTGTAGTGAACGCCAACTGGTGTATTCGCGTTATTTTTTCTATGTCTTCTTCCAATGCAGGAATAACATTCCCATGTTTTCCTGCGTTCACCGATAAGCGTTCCGAAAAATCGAGTTGTGGATACATTGGCGCACTCCAGGTCGTAAGCTAATTCACAGACTTTACATGTTAGATGTTGGTTGTTTGGGATTCTTTGTCCACATTTACCGCAATCTTTGAGCTCTACCGGAGTTCGTATGAGAGACATCTTTATGTTTGTAACAATAATATTATACCCTGTATATTTATATATTCTATATTAATAGCAGTCTTCCCATTTGGCGATGAACAGCGTCAGTGGCATCTAAATACATAGGTAGTAGTGAAGTCTGGGTACCTAAGTAGGATTTTTCTTCGTATCATCTACTACAGCCAAAATCAAGCTTTCAAAATGTTTGGGTGGGAAAACATCAAAAGTAGGCATTAGAAAAATATTTCCCGTTCGCAGACTTCATGCTAACACAAAAAAATCGTTCTCACTCCGGTTTGTATTAAAAATCAATTGTGTTTGGCAAGAGATTATACAAAATGTTCAAAATGCACAAAAGATAAAAAATGAGAAATAAAATAGTGCAAAAAGCCAATCAATGCACGGACGCGATCTCGCTGTCCTTCGCGTCTGAAGCGAGCTGTATACGCACTAGACTGCGGAAGTTTTAGTCAGAGTGTCGAAATTATAGGCTTGTAAAATCAATGAAACACAATCAATCAATGAGGCCCGTTTTAGGGAGTACTTTCTATCACAGTTCAAAAGTTCAAGGACAATGTCACCAGTGCACACAGTTTTGGATTTATAAATTACAAAGTTATAACCTTAAAACTTTTTACTCACTAACAGTTTTAGTTTTTCACAGTAACACTTTACACAATAACACTGATATTATATAGGTTGACAGATATATATTGAGTATTTTGGAAAAATTATTGTTATGAAAGTTTTTACGATGAAAAAATCACTGAGAAATGCAGCAAGTTTTTATTTTGGGTTATAAAATACACTAAAATGAAGTTATTGATAAGAAATAACACTCTCACTTGTAGAGACTTTATAACTGTTTATAAATGTATAATACTTGATACTTAATAATCAAGTAAACTATTTTTAATAATATTTCTAATGCGAGCTTACTCTGCGCGTGCCGGGAGGCGGCTAACATCGATAAATGACATACAATTTGACAGACGTAGCTTCAAAATTATGGTCGCTATCAATTTTAAAAGTTCGGAAATCCCTATTGAAATACCCTTTACAAGCTCTGCTTAGCTTGGGGCTAGATAACGCTGTGTGAATTGTCCGGCATTATTTATATTTTATGTATCAAAAAATTCATCCAAACCCTAAAATAAATAAGTAGCTTTTTGACTTCAAATCTCTTCCTGCTTTCACATTTTTCTTTTCTTCATTTCAAAACAATAGAACCCATACGTTCAGTAAATCCAGTGTTATTGTGTCCTAATACAATAGTTATCGCAGGACTGCAGACGCTGCGAATGGCCGGCATAGACAATCGAAAACGGATGCTGAGTTGCGAGTGTTTGGAAATTGTTTGTTAAGCTTTAAAATAGAATTTTTAACCTTCGTAGCAGGGACGAGTAAAATGTGCTTTACTCGTCCCTGCTTCGTAGTTAAAGAATGGGATTGTGTATTACGTACGTCATCTCCCGCTGAGATCGGCCGGGTGATTATGTAACTCGCGACCGGTTTGCGACAGGCGTAAATTAAGCAATCAGTACTGTCAAACGTCAATTTTGTAGTAGTTTGACACTAGCTACAACGTCAAAATTGGTCAAAATTGGCGTTAGACAGCACTGATTGCTTAATTTACGCCTGTCGCAAACCGGTCGCGAGTTACATAATCACCTGGGTTCAAACTGAGCTGGACAGCATGAGAGATTATTTTATTCTCTCCTTTAAGTACACTACACAGGTGATAACTAACTTAACATCATATATACTCCAACAACTACCTGGACCAGAGCGTATATCATGATATTTTTCACTGCTAACTCAAGTATATAAAATTATATAGGTGGTATTTCGATGTCGTACCATATTTTAAATTACTATAAGTATTTTTCTCAAATATTGTCTTTAATTTATTTTGCACGTATAAAATTATTTTTGTGTGTTTTAAACGTATTGAATTGAATGCTAGACTGCAGCGGTCTTTTTTTTCTATGCTAGTGGTTTCTTTTTCACTTCTTCCACTAGTGGACAAAAAATTGAAGTGAACAGTAAAATAATTTTATTTGATAATACTTTAATGTATAAAATATCACTTGTGTAAGTGCTTGTTTTGTAAGCCTAAAGAAATAAATGATTTTTTACTTTGACTTTTTAATGCAACTGGTTGTCAGACACATTACTAATATTTGCCACCAAACTCAGAAAAACTTAAACGTAAACTTTGACTTTACAGTTAATTAACAAGAGGAAAGTAAGTTAACCTACACGTCGAGAGGTAGATGAGAGATAAGCTCGTGTTCAGCATCCAATCTGTATCAGTTCCGATATCGTGAATCAACATCCGGTCGTAATCTGTGTTTTCGAAATCTTTATTCACGTATTTTGAATGGGGTTCGGATGAGCACTACGTCCATTTCGTATAATTGGACCACCTAGGTACATTCAATATCAAATCGTTTTCAAATCTATTCGCAATTTGAAAATTCTAGTTCTATTTTGTATACTAAAAGTGAGTGCTTTTAGTGTTAATGAATGTGACCAATCAAACGAATTCCCCGCTAGAGAGTTATACTTTTCTTGCAATATGCGGGCGGTGGAGCTCGTATAAAACAGTCCTTCTCGTCACACAGTTCTGCATAGGTACTTGTTTTTTTTTTTTTGCTGGACGATTCACACAGCTATATACTATACTAATACACTAACCCCATGGTAGGCAGAGCTTGTGTTATTAAGGGATTTTGATGAATGATCGTCAAATTTATGACCAATTCACACAAAATTAACCCCATCTATTGGAGATAACTATTTGATCCGCTTGGTTTTTTAGTTTAGTATTTTTTAAAGAGGATCTTGGCCTACGACCCCTGAGCTCGCCGGTTGTCTCGGTTCCCTGCCGTTTCAGCCCAGTCGACGGCACGTCGTTCTTGTAGGTCTTTCTCAATTTCGTCGCTCCAGCAATACCTCGTACGACGACATACCTTCGGCCACTTGGCCAATGGACGAAGGTATGTCGTCGACGCTCTGCGGGCTGCCCAATCCTCCATCATTCGGACTACATGCCCGAACCATCGGAGCAATAATGTAGTGATAACATTTAATTAGACAAAACCCTTCTGGTGTAAACCATTCCTAATTTCCTCTATGAAGTGTACCTTTCATTCGCAACACGAAACTAAAGTGGGTGTTTAGTGAGCATTAGAAGCAAATAACGAGAGGCACTTAGGGAAACTGCCGGTACTCATTAGAGAATGGTATCGTGTTATGATTTCTGACGCTATCAATGTTCGTACCACCGATTAATATTAACTGATTATTTTATAGATGTGTACGAAAACATTCTGAAGCATTATTTTCCTAAGATTATACTTGTAATTGTAATTGCTCTTGTTGTTTTCCCTTGTTAATTTGAGTTGTATTTCCGATCCGGTATTCTTTTTTAATTCTTCTAGATAAATTTATTAACCTCTCGGTACCAATGCATCAATTGACGACCTCTGTGGCGCTGTGGGCGAGGGTCCGTCTACGACGCAGGAGGTTGCGGATTCGATTTCTGCCTCGGGAAAATTGTGTGGACAATCTGCAGATTCTGGGTGTTCTGGTCGTTATCTGTGTATTATAAAAAATATCAATCTATGCAATTAATTGTATTTAATATATCAATCATAATCATATCCCAGTCAAGCCATAACACAAGCTCTGCTTAGCTTGGGGCTAATGATGCTGTGTGGATTGTCCAGCATTATTTATTTATTTAATTTATTGAAGGGGTTGTTTCAATAAATTGGTGCCGAGAGTGGCGTACTTTCAATCCATTAAACTCAGCACCAGTTTTTGTGCTGAGTTGATCGATGCTGTTAATTTTACAACGGAGGGTAGAATAGACACTCATTTAAACAACGTGTTGCATATAAACCAGCTGGTCTTAACCGTTTAAGTGCTCCTCGCTCATGTTAGCACAGACTTAAAGCAAACCAAAAAATCCTTTTCTTTTCTATTGAGATAATAAACTCGTTCGAACTAAGAAGGGTTTGGCCGCAACAGCGCTTTGGTTCCGCTTCAAGGCACATCCCAACCTGTTGCTCCGAACCTTCTTCTATGTTACGTTTTTCAATACAATTAGATAGGAGTACCTATAGTGGGCTTTATAGCGTGGGTATAAGGTATTTTTAGGGTTCTTTACCCCAACTGAAAAAAGGGAAAGAGTTAAAATTATCATCGAGTCCGTAGCCTCTTGGAGCCGTGATATAAATCAAAATTTTAAGTCCATCTAATCAAAAATTACAGCCGTTTATACCCGTATATTTTGAAATTCCCAAGGGAAACACTCTGAACAAACCTACAGGGTACCTCTCGTTGACCGAGAATCATGAAATTTGGCAACAAGCAAGGTCCTATAGCGCAAGTTATGGGAAAATCTGAATCCTGAAATATATAATTTATTAATTATTTTTTAGAGAAAGTAGTAAATGGTCAACGAGAAGTATCTCGTTGATCTAGAATCATGATGATGATTTTGTCATAAAGCAAGTTCTTATACGGAACCCTTGGTGCTAGAGTTCGACTCACACTTGACGTTTTATATATATAAGCAGTTCTGAACACTAGGTAGTTTAGACTCAACACATTCATTAACCATGAAGGTTGCTAGCTAGAAGCCCTAGAAGATTTGACCACTTTGACTGCGGTTTTTTTTCGACGACTGCGATCTTTTTTTTACCTAAAAAATTCGTGCTGCCGCTCTACACAGCGGTTGTGTTGCGCCGCACAATATTTATCGCACGAAACGCATGAGCGGCGCACATGCGTTTCGTTCGAAAAATATTACAGCTCTGCAAAGTCACAAAGATCTGTATTTTCTCAGCCGCTGCGCTAGTGTGGATTTACGCATATTAGTCACTTGTAGAAAACACATACCGTGCGTTTTCAGCAGTCAAAGTGTAGAATATTCTCTACCTTAAATCCTTTCTTAAATAAACCCAATCTAGTACGAAATAATAAAACACAACCTCTTTTTAATACTTACTTCAAAAATGTACCAAAACATCTCTGCAAAATGAGGATGAGAGTTCAAAGTAATAATTTAATTGGATGCACATAAAAACAATGAAAATTATTACATGTTTCAAGAACAGGTCGAGAGATTTTAATAAAACTTTCTTATCACCACCTCAATTTGTTTCTGGTACGTTTCATTGTAGACTTGCATATTTAATTAAATTTACAACACGGCGTCAATATCAACGTAGCTGTAATGAAATTAATTTTTCATTTTGTTCAGACATTTTACCAGATCAATAAAAATGAACTGTTTTCTAAAATAATTAATATGCTTCTTGCAAATATGTCTTCACGTCATCCATACCGCAATGCTTGAAAACGAAAGTTTTCAATCAGTGCGTCCTACCCGTTATGACCTACGGAGCTGAGACGTGGACACTCACGATAGGGCTGGTCCACCAGTTCAAAGTCGCTCAGCGAGCTATGGAAAGAGCTATGCTCGGAGTTTCTCTGAAGGATAGGATTCGTAGCGAATACATCCGACAGAGAACCAAGGTTATCGACATAGCTCAAAGAATTAGCAAGCTGAAGTGGCAGTGGGCCGGCCATATCTCGCGAAGAACCGACGGCCGATGGGGCAAACGTGTTCTTGAGTGGAGACCACGACTCGGTAAACGTAGTGTAGGACGCCCTCCGACCAGGTGGGATGACGACCTGCGAAAGACTGCAGGTAGATGCTGGATGCGTCAAGCTGAAGACAGGGCGCTATGGCGCTCATTGGGGGAGGCCTATGTCCAGCAGTGGACTAATATAGGCTGATGATGATGATGATGATGATGATTGCAAATATGACTGCAGCTTATGGGTACACGAGTCAACGACGGCGTGAACTCGTCGGTGGCGAGTCTTAAATGTATGCTATCTCATCTGACATGACGCTGATGCTTAAAAGGAGGCCTGCGTTCAGCAGTGGGCCAATATAGGCTGTATATGATTGCCATGTGGAATATGGGAAAGGGCGCGCTAGGAGAAAATGCATAATGATCCATTCCTAAAACGACCGCGTAAAAAAAAGGGTTAACAGACCATTACCACAAGGGTTAATATAGAAAAACTGTCGTGTGTATCTTTCAAAATAAATTTATATATTTTATAAATGATTAACACAATCAAAAAGCAAAAATCTAGAATTAAAATCTCGCATCAAGCCACTACTAAATTGTAGAAGTTCTACGAAGTTGTAGCAAAATACAAATAGGTAAAACCGCTCAGTTTTTCATCTCAAAATAAGGTCCTGAAAATGTAATCGACACTCAGCGTGGGGCTGTGGAAGATAAAATTATAAGCCTTATAAAGTGGCTGGAAAGCCACGGTTGATTACTCTTGGATCGGATCACCGGACGACCCTAATTATAGAGCCTTCGAAAGCATGAGCGCAAATTGGACAAGGACTTTTTTACAGTTAGAGAGCTCTATTTTACAGTAGAAGTTTTGCCGGCAATGTAAATAAAACGCGGTTGTAACGAGATATCTAAACTCTCTTTATTACTTGTAATATGATTGGTGTCTGCCCGCGGCTTCAAACGCGTTGTTTCTATAGAAACGTTTTTGGTTTGTGGGATAAAAAGTCAAGTTTTTTGTTAACCCATGTTTTATTCCAGGCCTAGGCCTCTACTACTCAACTACCCCTAAACAAAATATCAGCCCGATCCGTTTTGTAGTTTTGTCGTGATAAACTAACAAACTTTCAGATTTATAATAGTGTAATAAATTCAAATAAATAATTTTAAATAAATTCAAAAGCAACTCTTATTGAGTAAGAGAGTAAGGTAACAGACAGACGTCTGTTACCTTTTCACTTCCAAACGGCTGCATGGTTTTTTTAGGTTTTGTGGTAAATATTTAGGTGTTAAGATTATTTATGGGCCTATAACCCCGATAGTTTTAAAAGGTGTGACGTAGGTAAAATTCAAAGTTGGTACCTGAATTTTACCTACGTCACACCGAAAATTAAATGAATCATCATCATCACTGCTGGCAGTGGATTAACATATTATGCAGATGATATTAGGATGATATTAGGGGGCTATGTCCAGACAAAAGGCGAGGTCCCCCTAATGAGCTCCATAGCGGCCTGTCTTCAGATTGACGCATCCAGCATATCCCTGCAGTCTTTCGCCTAACTAAATGAATACCGATTTGTATTCATCTGAGTACGTATCAAAGAGGTGATTTGTTTTCTCGGTGCTATAAAAGCAAACAAAATAATGATTAGGCATTTAAGCCGTATCTTATTACGAATGAGTTCCTCCACATCATTTTCCGGTATTTAATAGGTATACGAATAAAGATTCCCCGCTACGATTCCGTAAGCCGTATTATTTACAAACAGTCTTAAATTCGAGAGAAATCTAAAACCATTTCTCTTGGAGGTAATTCCAGTTTCAATTTAAAATAAGGTTTTATTGACGGAGCTTGGCTCTAATTTATGTTTTATTTTCCAAGTTTACGGAGCGCGTATTCTCCATAATACCTACTCATCATAAGCGAAATCTAATTAAAAGTTGTAGGTTTAAAAGAGGAACTTTTTAGACTGCTTTTATATAGTATATTAGCCCAAAAATACACTGTAGTTTAACTCTGACAATATGTTATTATGATCAGTGAGCTGGATGAACCTTTTATAGTAGCCTTTTGTCTATAAACTTGATATTTATAATGATTTTTGCTGATAGTTTTACTCCTAAACGCTCTATATTTTCATGTGATCGTTTATGAAATAAAAACGACCACAAGAAAATATAGGGCTTACTACAAACTATTCTGAATTTGATATAGGTCAACAACGAAACAACCAAATAAGTCGCAGTACATGCGATCTGCTAAGAGGCGAACAAATACCCAAACCTTTTTCAAGCGTCGAGATCAATATACAACTAAGTTTTAATCATAGAGAAGCGGACCGCACAGCACAAACACGTGCATTCAATCAGTGATTAAGAATGTGTCATCTAGTATCTACCTACCCATAACACAAACTCTATATATGTAGCTTGGGGCAAACTATATAATGCTGTGTGGATTGTCCAGCATAATTAAAACTATCAACAGCCTTCTCTTCTCGTTCTCTTCTAAAATAATGTTTCTTTTATCAGTCATCTAGTATCCTGCCCATAACGCAAACTCTCCTTAGCTTGGGATGCTGCGTGGATTGACCAGCATTATTCAAATGTCAAAGTAGTTTATTTTCTTTAGACCTTACAGAACGTCACAAACAGGAGGCTTGGATATGTCACAGTATATAAACTTACTACAGCCTTCTATTCTCGATCTCTTTTAAAAGACTGTTTCTTTCACTTTCAGGATGATGGGCGGCGTGGGAGGGCGGGCTGCCTCTATGCGGCGGCGCGGCAGCTCGCCCGGCGTGCGGCGGCTCACGGCGGCCGCCGCCGGCGCCGAGGACTCGCCCCCCTCCCCGCGACCCGTGCGCCGCCGCCGCGCCGCCGTCTCCGCCGCAGACCACAAGACCTGCGCGCTTATACACACCAGGCTCAAGCTTGGGGACATCATGTGAGTTGAATAAAACTCATCTATATCGTACTACTTGATAATTTACGAATGACTGTCTGTATCGTTATCGCAGTGGGTATTTAGATATTCTAATTTTAAACTCATTTTGGTTCAGGTTGGCCGATCCAAATATACATTTATCTCGGACCATAGGCACAAGTAGGTACCTACTTGAAACATTGTCCAAAAAAGTGCACCACCCGATCACAATACTTGTGCGCTTCCAGGTTCAAGCTTGGGCCTTTTGATCATCATGAAACACAATTCTAGATGGCGCTTTTTATTACTAAAAATAGTACGAATCTATTTAATTTTGAAAATCGTTTCATTTTAAAATCTACTTAGAACAATGAAGTTACTAGATAAATACTCAAGCCAAATGTATGAGCAAAAACCGTACTCACAGCGCCATCTCTAATAAATTAACGACATAAGTACCATTTGCTCTGCGACCATAACCGTACTAAAGCGCCATCTGTACAGTTAGTAAAAAGTTTTCTCTCTTAGGTTCTCGAAGCTTGAACACCGTATGAACTTCGGCAACCAAAACTTAATGCCATACCACAACCGTATCAAAACCGCCATCTGTACAATTTTCACCAACCTAGCTCTCATGGATAGCTGTTGCCTCCTCCTGCGCCATCTATCGAAAAGTTTCTAGTTTTACTAAAATTCAGGCAAGTTGGGATTCGCGCCATCTATCGAAAAGCTTTCAGTTGTACTAAAATTCAGGCAGGTTGAGCTTTCAGAATTGGCGCTTGAAGCGACATCTATGAGCCTCGTCTGGAATTACGATTTCCCAATGCTCAGAATAGGTTCTAGCGCGATGGCACTTGCAATGCGCGAAAAAAGCCCCATCTACCGAAGAAGTAAAAACCAGGTTGAGATCACAGAAGAAACATGAAAGAAAATTAAAATGACTTAGCACTGTGCAATAGAACTAGATGTCGCTACTAGTTCATTTTCTAAGAGGCTCGTGTTCTATTTTCGGGCGTTATCAAGTAGGTCACGGAAGGTATACGTAGATATTTGTGGAATTCAGGTTAGTTACATTTAAGTTAATTGCATAATATGTTAATAAAATGAAGTTTTTAATTATTCAGGATATGCTGTATTTTTATTTAAAAAAACAGAGATGAGAGATTTTAATGTTTATAAACAACAAATTTAGTATAATAATCTCTCTTTTAAAGGTAACCATTGTACCTTTAGTTTTTATAGAAGACTATCAAGATATTAAATACCATTTTCTCATTACTATAGAGTCGTAGGTAATATTTCTACAAGGAACCGTGTAGGTCTCTCTTTCGTTCGAGTCGATTCGAATTCGGCCAAATTCAATATCTAATAATGGAGCCCGTCCAACGTCTGCCCGCGACATTCGTTCGGTGTAAATGGAACGTACCGTTTTCTCCACGTGGCTATTCTATTGATTTCCGGCGCGAAAACGAGACACCGCTATACCACAATTTGTTGCACTATTTTTCGTCTCGCTCTTCCGCCAATATATGACCCATTTTTATGCCGCTTTCCCTATATTAATACAGCCTAAGTAATTAGGTGAAAAGTTCCGTCGCGAGATATGGCACGACTGCAGTAATGGCCGAGTATTTATTCGTAATGTTAATCTTTTACAAAAACGACCTGAATTTAAAGGTTTTTGTTATAAATCTCACAATTTTGAGTATGAATCTCACTCTTGATAGATCTCGTTAAAACATAATCGTAAAATAATGCAGAGGTGATAAATAGATGATGCAAGGTTTACCTTCTTATTTAAGAAATGTTAACATTACCTAAAGTTGCAGATTTCCAAAGTACCTATTCTTATAAGCAGTAATATGTTTAGCTACTGATTCATCGATTGAACAATTTAAGGCTTGAACACAACAACAGCATACAATTAAATGATAAGAACGTCTCCCATGAATCAACAACCACAAGCAAAGTCGCGTGAGCCACATGAGCCGGATTCTGCTAATCAATCGCTTTACTATGACAATGGTATCGTCACAGAATCGTCCATAGATGAAAGAACCTCTAGAGATAGTGCGTGCGGTGCTATTTGCATGGAGAGATTGATATAATTGTTTCAGCCTTGACAATTTAGCCACGCGTCCCTCCATCTGTAGTTTGTTTTTCATCAAAGGTATAATGCCAAAATGTGTCAATCCGAGACGATACTATTGCTAAGGTGAAGCGATTAATATCATAGAATTAGGGGCATGTTGACAAATGAAAGGATTTAAGTGAGATTTAGTAGCACATCTGCACTGTACGGGCTTACCCGTGGCACAGATGATGAAGCACTATGCTTACAAATGAACAATGAACATGCCGGTTCAGAGAGTGCTAATTGACATGTCTATAAAAACCTACTGTATTTTATTTTACTTTTTATTTTACTGAGTTTCTATGTTCGGCTCTATGTATTTTTTTGTACGTATGTTGACTTCTCCGTGAATTATGAACCGATTTGGAAAATTATTTAGCTTATGGAGAATGATCCAAAGGTCGTCCCGTAAAAAAATCATTACCGAGGGTTAAGTATATGTCCCGAAAAACTTAAAAAAGATGTGCTGATACCAAGACATTTTTAGAAGTTATTTTTTCAAAACAATCACATTATGTCTTTCTCGGTTGGTAATTAATAAGTTATCTATATTTTTTTTCTCTGTTAGTTGCTTTGTGGGGGCCGTTGGTTATGGTGAACTTTGTTAGATGATGAGATTTGCCTGAAGTAGAGCGATCAAACCTTTTATCTTCCATTCCACTCTAGATCATATGACGCTCCAAAGAGTCTTCATTCAGTGCCACGTGCCCAAAGATACAATACAAATACGCTTTATTGCACACCAAACACAGAAAAAAAAAACAGTAAAGAACAAACAAACAAAGATACAGATGCACAATGGGCGGCCTTATCGCTAAGAGCGATTTCTTCCAGGCAACCTTTGGATGGACACGTAGCTGTTGTATAAGTATAGACGGTGGCGTATTCTAGGCTAATGTAAATATAAATTATAAAAGTACAAAAAAAAAAAAAAAAGAAGATCTTTAGTATTTGTAAATGCACCGTCGACGTTAACTTCGAGAAACTGTTTACAAAAGTGGTTCGAATAGATTCGATATTTTACTATAAAATATTTATTTTGATTAACGTTCCTATAAATATTTGTAGCCCACCCAAAATAGCAATAAAACGCTAGCCAGAACGTGATATCGTAGCAGCTAAGTAACTCCGTAGCAGCGTAGGCATCGTAGCAGCTTAGCAACTTCGTAGCAGCGTAGGCATCGTAGCAGCTTAACAACTACGTAGCAGCGTAGGCATCGTAGTAGCTAAGTAACTCCATAGCAGCGTAGGCATCGTAGCAACTTAGCAACTCCGTAGCAACGTAGGCATCGTAGCAACTTAGCAACTCCGTAGCAACGTAGGCATCGTAGCAGCTTAACAACTCCGTAGCAGCGTAGGCATCGTAGCAGCTTAACAACTACGTAGCAGCGTAGGCATCATAGCAGCTTAACAACTACGTAGCAGCGTAGGCATCGTAGCAGCTAAGTAACTCCGTAGCAGCGTAGGCATCGTAGCAACTTAGCAACTCCGTAGCAACGTAGGCATCGTAGCAACTTAGCAACTCCGTAGCAACGTAGGCATCGTAGCAGCTTAACAACTCCGTAGCAGCGTAGGCATCGTAGCAACTCCGTAGCACTTTAAATTGTAGCTACATAATGACAGCCAACCGGTTGTTCGTACGCTGATCAACGAACCAACATTTCTTATCAAAAAGTTTTTCCTCTTACCGAAATTCATTTATTATAGAGCCCTTATTGGACAGCAATCAGCAATCATGTGGAGCTGTTGGGCAGAGTCTCCTATTCTCATATTGTTTTTCCACACTCTATTTTACACGCACATACACCACTGCGGCACAGCACTAAAATGTGCATTCAAATATGGGCGTAAATTTGTAATATTTAGATACATTTAACGATCACAGCAGCGCGTGGGCTGCGTTTGAAGGTAAGCAATTATCTCACTGTAAAAGGTTTTCTAAAGATGACGAGGTTAAGCCCGCCGGTTAAGTGCGATATCAGTGCTGCATGTATGTGCTCAGTCCTTTACACTTCTTGGCCAACATATACCAACACCATAACACATAACCCAGCCGCAGTACCACTTCAAATCGAGCACTTACCGACCCAAAGCAAGAACTGGCTTTCAAACAAACGGCAGCCATTGTTCGCCCTTAATTATTTTAAGCACAGTCAACTTAGACTGGGGAAATAAGGTGCTTAAGTTAGTGCACCAATAATGAATGGGGTAACTTTGGGTCGAGATTAAAGTTTACTTTGCTCAGATTGGTTTGATAAGTGAAAGTTTTAATTGTTTCTTTAATTCTAGTCGGTTGCGGAACGAAATCCGACATCTACCTACTTTTAGCTTACTTTCCAAAAACTACTCTATTTTCCTTTGTAGCGAACCGATGTCATGACAAATAAGTTAGATAGTGAATTATAAATACTGACGTATAATTTGACAAATTATTAATAAAATATTTCACGTCTCTTGCTCAAAAACTGTGTCGTTATATGAAAGCTAAGCAGTCGTAAAATTAGTTTTTTGTAAGCTTTTGACTTAAGTATTTTTTCTTTATAATAATTGTTGTCTGAAATCATACCTACGTTTAGCGAGTACCAATGAATATACTATAATTAGTATTTCCTTTTCAAAAACGGCATCCAAAAATTGAAACCATTCGATACATTAAGCTGATAAACATTGCATTGCCAATAAAAACAAACCAAGAAAGGTTTGACACCACTGCACTTTACCACAAAATACCGTTAACTAGTAAAGAAACATGGGAACAAGTTTCTCTCTCCGAGTTGTAAACTAGCGCAAACATATCTACAATAAATTACGAAGACTGTAAACTGAGAATTAACAATGTTGTTTATTTTTTGAAAACTGTAAAACAAGTTTCGTTCATAATTATAAAAATAACTAAGCAAATTGATGATGCGAATTTTACAGATGAGTGCTCTGACATTGTAACCTACAAGATACATTTAGAACATTCTATTTTCTACATAGAGGTGAAAAATGTATATCATCTAACTTTAATAAATTGCACATTTAAGCCACTGTGGCGCACGCTGTGCACGCTTTACACGCTGTGCACGGCAGAAGGCTCTTGCCCTCTGCTGCTACAGCAGCAGAGGGCAAGAGCCTTCTGCCGTGGTACATCACGCTGCGGTCACTTGTCTACGGGATAAAACCGCAGTGCAAAAGCGTGCACAGCGTGCGCTGCAGTGGGCTCGTGGCTTAATATGAATACTGTACGAAGCTTATTTAAAGAAAAAAGGAATAGCCTTACTTTAAAAAAAAAACGTATGGGGCAGTCTTTGGGGACTGCCGATAGAAGTGAAAACTAAGTGATTTTATATATTATTTATACTGAGAAGCGTACGGTGACGATGTCGCATGTTACATGACATTTTGTTACATTGTACATGTTACATTTTTGTTCACCCAAAAAGTACACAAATATACACAAATAGGAAGCGTGCGGCGACAAAGACGCGAGTTCCATGATTTATCTTCAACCAAAAAGTGCTCAACATGCCTAAAGATGTTCTCACTTCAAAAATGCTAGTGTCACTAGAGACGATGTACCGATTCAAAGTATACCCCATAGATCTTTTGTTAAATGCTAGTGTCACCAGAGACGATGTACCGATTCAAAGTATACCCCATAGATCTTTTGTTAAATGCTAGTGTCACCAGAGACGATGTACCGATTCAAAGTATACCCCATAGATCTTTTGTTAAATGCTAGTGTCACCAGAGACGATGTACCGATTCAAAGTATACCCCATAGATCTTTTGTTAAATGCTAGTGTCACCAGAGACGATGTACCGATTCAAAGTATACCCCATAGATCTTTTGTTTAGGCATATAATAGTTACGATAAAAATTAAAAAAAACCCCAAGAAGTATGTACACAAATACAATCCTGAAAACATTACACTGTTCTTTAGGCAGTAGTGTAATAAAAATACACACTACATACGGCAAGTAGCAAACATCTACGCTTATCCTTCCGCAAGTGCACAATAGTAAACTCTATCAGAAGTTTGTCCACTGACTTTACAACTTACAGCGTAACTGTGAAGCACATTTTGCGTATTACAATACAAACACCGGCCCCCTGATTATGTAACTGCGACCGGTTTGCGACAGGCGAAAATTAAGCAATCAGTGCTGTCAAAAGTCAATTTTGTATTAGATGACACCAGGTACTACGTCACCCACACTAGGTTTCCCTCTGCCGGACAATCGGTGAACTAAAAATTGCTTGCTAAAATTTCGGTCGCGGTCGCGTCGCTGTTGCTGTTGCTTTTACATAATCAGCCTGCGGAATTGTTGAGCGTTGGCTTTCTATATTCAAATAATAACGTGCGATATTTAAATTCAAAGGAGCTCTTACTGCGTTCCCGGAAGACAGCAAGCGCGGAAGCTAAGTGTATTTTTGACAGCTGTCAGAACTCAGTGACCAATAAAAACCAAGTGTTGCAAGGAGTTCCCTTTTCGGTCATATCATAATCGTTTTTGAACTTGGTATACATTCTTTGAGGTATTTTATTTACCTATTTAAAAATTTGATTATAAAAAACAGTTAAATTAAAAACCATGAGAGTTAGAGAAAAATCGTGAAAGGATATATATGGCATACCTACGTATTTTTATTAGTTATCTTATTATTGGGTTATTTGTAGTTAACAAGTTAATTATATTTCTCTGAAGGATAGGATTCGTAATGAATACATCCGACAGAGAACCAAAGTTATCGACATAGCTCTAAGAATTAGCAAGCTGAAGTTGCAGTGGGCCGGCCATATCTCGCGAAGAATCGACGGCCGCTGGGGCAAACGTGTTCTCGAATGGAGACTACGACTCGGTAAACGTGGTGTAGGACGCCCTCTGACCAGGTGGGATGACGACCTGCGAAAGACTGCAGTTAGATGCTGGATGCGGCAAACTGAAGACAGGGCGCTATGGCGCTCATTGGGGGAGGCAGTGGACTGCTATAGACTGATGCTGATGAAGTTAATTATTGTCCACAATCTGGATGTAGCACAACTGTCATGTAACTTCTGTCCAAGCGAATTTCATATTTATAAGTAGGTTACATTAATTAAATACCTACATGGAACATTGAGTAATTGGTTCGGTTGCAACAAGCGATATTTACCAACAAGAATTAATTCACATCAGTTACTCTTTCAATCAAAATCGGATTACAAAATGATTCTCATTTTAATCAGTTGTTTAAATATGTTCTCGTGTTGGAATAAATGTTGCGGCTTTAAAAAAATATTACTGCGGTTATTCTGAATTTGTGAGCTTTTGTCCAGAGTTTAGTGCACGTGATCTTGAAGAATAACTCCTTAGTTATTTGGTCGGGTATTATTATTAACTCATTTATTCTCAGATTCATAATCCATAATAAAATAATGCACATACAAATTAAAAATGTCAAAAACAAAATCACACAATAAAAAAATAGCTATTTGCCTCATTTTATAGATCCCAGGGCCGGATTTAGGGGAGTGCAACCGGGGCTACAGCCCCGGGCCTCCACAAAAGATGGGCCCCCACAATAGAGAGAAAAAAAAATCTAATTCAGACTGGTAAACACTAACTCAAAAACTTTTCCTTTGATATTTTTAGTAAAGATAATTCTTGTTTCCGATTACATTTATATGTTTGTTAAATAATTAATGAATCTAAAGGTAAAAAAAATGATGGTTTCACACTAAATAATTTACTGGATAACTCGACTTAATATCTTTAGGGGCTTCCACTCCTTTGTTACCCCGAGGTCTCCAGACCTCTGAATCCGGCACTGATAGATCCTACACGTCATATAGATAGATAGATAGAAAATTCTTTTATTGCACACTTACAAAATACAACAAACAAGACAGAATAAAATACAAAACATGTGACAATTTGGCGGTCTTATCGCTCAAGAGCGATCTCTACCAGACAACCGTGGATGGATAGGATCGTTGGATTGTACATGGGGAAATTACACGTACACGACAATTAACATATACGTTGTTGCCCATATTCCTTCATAAAAATAAACGTAGTACCTTAACCTTAATATATTAAGTACGGGGGAGGGGTCTTTCTCGATGACTTTTTTAGCTGCTTGCCATTTTAAAACCTCAACAGCCTATATTAGTCCTCTGCTGGACGCAAGCCTCTCCCTGATAAGCGCCTTATTGGTTTTTATTAAAACTATTTGCCTCATTTTATAGATCCCAGGGCCGGATTTAGGGGAGTGCAACCGGGGCTACAGCCCCGGGCCTCCACAAAAGATGGGCCCCCACAATAGAGAGAAAAAAAAATCTAATTCAGACTGGTAAACACTAACTCGACGCAAGCCTCTCCCTGATAAGCGCCTTATTGGTTTTTATTAAAACGGGGGTAATGGCCATAATCCATACGTTCGGCATGCGGGTTGGGGATCGCAGTTCAGTTGTAAATTGTTCTGCAGGTGGCGCTGCTGTCCGCCCCCCGTTGGATATCCCTTAGTCGTCTCTTACGATACCCGCGGGAAGAGTTGAGGTGGTGCAAATTCTAAGTCACCACACGGCTCTCTTTCAAAACCTTCTCCTTAAAATAGGTGTTGGTCGATTCAGATTCATGCACTTATTTCTTGGAGTATGTTACTCATACTATTTTTGCCAAAAATCGCTGCATTTATGTTTCAATACAAAGTTAAAGGAAATGAACAAATGAGCGGCTTAAATTTTATTCGGGATACACTTACAAAATCCTCTAAATTAACCCGTTGATTAGATAAATCCGCCGATAAAAAACAATCAGAAAAACAAAAACCTATTTTTTAAAACAGAACGCAAAAACTTCTGAGGTTTTTGTTAGTACAGTGCCTCGCACTCGGGGTAATCTGTAAGAATGTCTAGGGATCAAATCCAGTCGAAAAAAAAAAAAATTATTTAATATGACGACCTCTGTGGCGCGGTGGGTGAAGGCCCGCTTGCGACGCAGGAGGTTGCGGGTTCGATTCCTGCCTTGGAACAATTGTGTGTACGATCTGCAGATATTTGTTCCGAGTGTTCTGGTCGTTTTCTATGTATAATAAAAAATATCTATCTATGTAATGTATTGTATTATGTATATCAGTTATCCCGTAGTACCCATAACACAAGCTATGCTTAGCTTGGGGCTAGATGATGCTGTGTGAATTGTCCAGCATTATTTATTTATTTTATATCTTAAAATTCTAAAAAAACAAAAAATCCCATTTTTTAAATTGTTGCAAAACTTTTCAGGGGACAAGCACAAGCATGCAAAGATAATACGAATACTAACAATTAACGAAACGATCAACGGACTCGTTTCAGCCTTTAATTGCAACGTAATTGCAACCTGAGACGGCCTCAATTACACTGTAATGACATTGGTAATGACGGTGTAACTGTGGCTCTGCCCACAAGTATTCACCTATTTTGCTTGAGGTACAGCTGCATCTTTTAAACTGCAAAAAATGTTTTTAAATTTTTTTTTTTTTTTTTGCGGTGCCTCTGAATTTCTGATAGAGCTTTATACTTTAAATGTATTATACAATATAGGTGTACATTATAGGTGGCATGATAGTTCATTGGTTTTCATTCTATTCTCTTGTTTTCAGGCTGGCTTCTTGCGTTTAGTAGACGTTTAGCCTCTTTTTTTTAATTTGGAGCACCATAGACAAACTTCATCTACTGAAAACAGAAACGTAAAATCGCATCCCGTGTACCGTCGGTCAATGACCCGGCGCTAGGTCACTGGGCTATCGCAGCTTGCACAATGCCTATACTTGAACTCTACTTTTTCTATGGCGGTGGAACAATCTCGAACGTTTCGAAATAGGAACTCGGAAAATTCGAAATTCAAAAGCACAATGTAAAAGTTCGCCTGGGAAGAACTACTTAGGTTGTTTTACGAGTCAACCTTGCTATAATGTAAATTCGTTTATAAAAAGGCAATGTACATTCCATTTTTAAATGCAATTAGCAATTTACGCTGGCAGAAAAACTACGACGCGCAATTTAGTTGCATCGTTGTCATGTCAATGCGTGCGTAATTTCTTTTGTTTTTGGATTGTTCTTGGTAACATCATGTATCTTATTTAAATAGCCTGAAAAAATCGTTACATGTTAAAATGGTGAATTTGTTCTGCTCGAGAAATATAAATTAGAAATTTAATAATATCCCATAGAATTTCGATTTCAAGGATTTTCGATTTTCTGAAAGATTACCCTAAGTGCGAGGGCTTACGGCCTATACTAACAAAACCCTATTAATTAATCTCTTAATAGTAGGTATGTCCAATAATTACGCACGTAGGCACATTATTTGCACTGAATTCAAAATAGTCGTTGCAAATTGTAAATTACGACAATAAATTATTTGTAATGATGGTGTTAAAGCAACTGTCCACAAAACCAGTAGTGCTCGGGAAAACTCTTGGAGATTGTAACCACTGGATGTTATTCTTAAAATTACATTTTCAGGAAAACGCCACAAAAATGTTGAGCCCAAGTTTATGTATGGAATACGGAAATCGAATTTAGGTAATTTTTATGTGTCTGATAATTAGATCCTTGATTTTTCAATTTCTTTATTTTTTTCAATGCATATTTTTGTGCAACGCGCGTGCAAACTTTTTTTATATTTTTGAAACCCTGTCAACATTATTTTTTATTATTATTTAATATAACCTGAGATATTCCGATTTCCGTAAGACCCTTGTAAATCAAGCTTTTTCCCGATTTAGTTATAATCGCTCTACAAAACCAAAGTCACTAGTATCCGTTTGACAAAAACAAACCAAACCAAAATGAAGTCCAGTGTTTACATGCCTCTAGATCTGCGCCGGGGTGCATGGGGCATCGACCTCGCCGCTCGGTCAGTAGGTCGTCGCAGCCACGATGCGCTAACTACACTTGAACTCGGCATTTTACGCACCCTGTTACTTAGGTTAGAAGTTTCACCCTGTATAGGCACGAAATTTCTCCCTGTATATGGCCTATCTTACAGTACTAGGCCTATCTATAGTAGTAAGTTTTTTAGTCGGCTTTCGAAGGAAAGTAGTTGTGATTATCGAGTTTATGTTTGTATTTCAGTTTTTGGCTCGCTCTGTAGCTCAGGCACGAGTAATAGGCGTGTACGAAAAAAAATGAAAACGTACTAAAATTTATAAAAGGATACGTTTTTTTTAAATTTTCTATTTTGAGAGATAACATTAAATTTTTATTCTAATAACATTAAATTTATTATATTTTTTGTAAGAAAGGAACTTACACCCGCCGGGTGATTATGGAACTCGCGACTGGTTTGCGACAGGCGTAAATTAAGCAATCAGTGCTGTCAAACGTCAATTTTGTATTGGTTTGACACCAGCTACAACGTCGAAATTGGTCAAATTGGCGTTTGACAGCACTGATTGCTTAATTTACGCCTGTCGCAAACCGGTCGCAAGTTACATAATCACCATACCGAATCCATATACGCAGATTTATTCCCGTCTCGTCGTGATTTTTGACACATTTCAATAGAAACTTGTCATAAATTCGTCACTTAACGTGCTTGCTGTCTGAATCTGAGTTGACCGAATACTTACCCAACTCAGATTTAAGCACGTGTTACTTTATGTTCTATAAAAATTACTTCAATTGAAATTAATATTATTATTTGTTACACTGGCTACAGCTTATACCAACACATGTTAGAGTTATTTAGTTTTTTAGTTAGTGCATTTAGTGCACGTTAGATTTTTTTTTGCGAAAAATAGAGAAACAAAATTTTCATTCAATTATTTTGAGTAAGATTAAATTTAATGAAATATCGTTTTATTTTTTGCCGACGATTTCCTTAACGTAAATAATGTATATTTGCATTCATATACATAATTTAGACCACATCTTCCACGTGACCACATTATATGTAGATTGCGATAATTCGCAATCTACATATAATGCTAAGTTAAACGCTAAGTTAAACTATAGTATCTGTTTATAATCTGCATACTCGGCTTGTAATTTGCATGAAATATATTATATTGATTAATGTAAAATGCTATTGTAGAGTCGAGCTCGATTGAATATTTCCTACGTCATACGCACTACGCGTACTACTAACAATACAATACAATGCAATGCAATGCAATGCAATGCAATGCAATGCACTGCAATACAATACAATAAAATACAATACAATACAATACTATAATCTAACCTTCAGTACTTACATATAAGGCACGGAAATAACATTTTTATGTGATAATTCTCCATACAAAGTGAAATAATTTTTCCAACTCGGTCCATTATTGACGGAAAAATCGACGAACATACATAAAAAATACATACAGCCGAACTCAGCCTCCTCGACTTTTGTTTTCCTTTAGTCGATTAAAAAGGGTTGAATTTTTAAGCGGAGATTCGCTGTCATTTTATTCTGATCAAATATTGGTGTTTTGATACAGAATTTAGTCATGATCTTGGTTTAGACTTTAGATACACTTTTTTATTATACTTAAATACTTTAGAGTACAATTTCATGTAACGCAGTACACGTAAACAAACGAACCTACGCAGCTAAGATTCGCCGCGTAGCCGTGCATAGCGTGCGTGTATAGTGTTTGCTGCAGTGGAAATGTAGTACCCACGTTGCTAAATAAACGACCCATGCAGTTAAACTGCGCCCCGTAGCCGTGCATAGAGTGCATATATAGTGTAGGCTACAGTGGTAAACCCACTTTGTCAAACAAAGGAACCCATGGCCGTGCACAGCGTGCATGGTGGTGGGACAGCGGCTTTATTCGAATCTTGAAGAGACTCAAGCCGTTGTAGAGGTAAAGTTACCTTACAATAAATTTTATGTTGTTTTCATCGCTATTGTATCTAGTTTTCCTTGCTACCCGTACAGCCTAGATAATTACTCAAGTTTTGAATAAAAGCGAATCAGATTTGAAGATACACTACGAGCACTGCATAGAAAGGAGCCTACGTTCTATCCCGTTTGCAAACAAAAGGCTTGATTCAGGTTCCAGATAATCAACTTTGCCTGCGCTAGATGCATCTTGGCGCAAGTCCAATATCACTTTTGACTTGCTGAAGTCGGCGGAGGCCTGGATTTCTGAAACTGAGCTTGGAGACAAAGCCTAAGACCTCAAATAATACTATTACTTCTGTTTTTATTTTACTATTCTTTTTTTTTTGTTTCTTTTGGGCATCTTTCTTCCTTGTCCGTGATGTAACTAATTAATCAGGTTCAAACTAAAAACGTGTGCCACGCGTTTGTTTTTAAGCTGAGTTTGACCCTTCTTGGCTAACAGGATAGCACGGTAGCTATTTTTTTTTTAATGTACTGTGTAGTTAGCGTGCACTATTATTATCTGTGTTATTATTGGGTTGATAAACATAAGGATCTTTATCAATTTAGACAATTTGCTTAGTTATTAAGCTTGTTGCACACCTGAAAAGCACCGCTGCCACCCAGCACAAAAATGTGCATTTAAATATGGGCATGACTCGTAACATTTAGATGTAGGTATTTTATTTTGACGGAATCAGATGATGCGGACCAATTATATAAAGCAAATTCCTGAATAGAACTCATTATTCAGGAATTTCGACCTGCGAAAGACTGCTGGATGCGGCAAGCTGAAGACAGGGCGCTATGGCGCTCATTGGGGGAGGCCTATGTCCAGCCTATGTTCAGTGGGCTGCTATAGGCTGATGATGATGAAGATTCAGGAATTTGAAGTCAGTTTACACATTTTTTTAACATTATTCGCTCTATTACATTTTAACTAAATAATCTAGCGTTTTGAAGTAAACATTTCACAATGGTCTACTACTCTATTGCGTGACAATAACCTTGCGGTAACTCCAGGGGGAGAACTAACCATGTTCTTGTTGCTAATGGATTGCTATTGGTCGTGGCCACTAAATTAATACATTAGCTTAGTAGATTATTCTACAATTGACATGTGGACAATTGCACATAATTAACATTCGGACATAAAGCACCGAATTACAATAATTAAGGAGACGGAGGATTAATTGCCCATACAAAAGTAATACCACAATTATTTTTTAATTTGATAATTTTACTACTATATTATGTTATTTTTTGTATTCGAAAAGTTTTTGTGTACTTAAAAACTAGGTCCCTGTTGGGTTTTTTTAAATTTTGATCTAAAATGTAATTTAAGCCTACGCATTTTGCATATTTTTACGTCGAAATTTATATGTTTTTGCCCTAATTATATATTTTTTTTTACCATACGTTTTCTTTTATAAGGAACATTATTATTTTTATTGTCTAGTTACAGTCCTATAGAATAGACAATTAGACACTTTATGTGAAAAATAAAAAAAAATTCAGTCATCAGTTTTTGGTACTATGGAACACAACCATATTCAAACCAAATGTTGATCGGCGTATATTGCTATCGCGCAACACGCACGCGCGCCCGCATCAGCTAAACAGTGATGGCGATATTCAGGCCAATTTTTATACGCACCCAGAATTAAAGTTGTGAACGGCATTATAACACACACATACATACTTACAATACAAAACTAACTATATTATCTACTACAAATTATTTGTAGGTTTAAATCTTCAATATGCTTTATCGTATTTACAAATTTGTCAGTTTGCTATTTAAAATGTATCTGGTTTTCCTTCAAATAAATATAAATACTAACCTAGAAATAAGTAAACGAATAGATACAACGTACGGATGTAGTCGTGCATAGTATTTAACTTCCTCTGTGGTGCTAATGGCTTGAAGCCCACATCAAGTCTCTGTCTAGACTTGATGTGGGCTTCGTCATAAGCGTGCTAAGTGCTCGTCTCACAAGGTTCAAATTGGCTTGATCGATGCTCTCTGTGACATTGCATCATTGTAATTTGTAATTTTATTATAGAAGCACCTACCTCTTACTGATTTGGCTATTAGGTGTCTTTGTAGAGCAATTATTTTAAGTCCATGTGTGTCCCAGTGATTGTTTATTACAAAACAGCTTGTAATATAATTACTAAACGTCATCATCATCAGCCTATGTTAGACCGCTACTGGCTTCCCCTAATGAGCGTCTTAGCGCCCTGTCTTCAGCTTCATGCATCCAGCATGTGCCTACAGTATTTTGCAGGTCATCATCCCACCTGGCCGGAGGGTGTTTTACACCACTCAAAAACACGTTTACCCCAGCGGTTGTAGGTTCTTCGCGAGATATGGCCGGTCCACCGTTACTTCAGATTATTAATTCTTAGAATTATATCGATAACTTTGGCTCTTTGTCGGATGTATTCGTTACAAATCCCATCCTTCAGAAAAACTCCGAGCATAGCTCTTTCTATAGCTGGCCGAGCGACTTGAACCGCCGGTCGCATGGAATAGGGAAAGCAGTTCTCTCAACACCGACTCTCCCTGCGAACCAACTGCGTCGGTCATCAAGCTACCACCGACTCACACCGTAAGCTACCATCGAAGAACCGCCTAGCTACCATCTTGTAGAACAGCCGTTGCCTCACAGAACTCTGAAACATAAAAAAAGATTTATATATTTAATTAGATATATTTTTATTTATATGAAACTGAAGGTATTTATTAGGTTTATTGAGTTATTATTATTTTAATTTATGTATGCTATTAGTCTAAATTTTGTTTCTTTGTACACTTCCTCTATCTATAAACCTGAGGTTTGCTCTAAGAAAACTCTTTGGTAAGCTCGCCTATGATCGCGATCTCTTTCAGTTAAGTTATTTTGAAGTTTTTTTGTGTATAATAAAGAATAAAACTCATAACAGTACAGCACATACCAAGAACTTTTCCAGAACCGATCAATTACAAAAGCAAACAGTACCCCGCTGCCATCGCTGTTTGCCACTGAAAGCAAATGCTGCGCCCACATTTTGCAGTCAACCAACATTACTGGGTAAAGCGCTGTATACACTACATTGGACTGCACTGTCTAAAATACCTTTGTTAGCCGAGCTGACGCAAATGACCCAAGTTATAGCGTTTATGCAAAGCTATAAGCTACACGTAGCTGCACGTAGACGCGCATGCTACGCGCCGTAGCATCCGAGCATGAAAATCAATGACGTATAATATATAGACAGATAGATAGACATTACTTTAATTGCACATTTAAAAATAAAACAAACAAGGTAAACAATAATAATACTACATATGTGACAATTTGGCGGTCTTATCGCTCAAGAGCGATCTCTACCAGACAACCGTGGATGGATAGGATCGTTGGATTGAAAAAGGGGATCTGTGTGCGTTATTATGTAGTTAATTACAACATGAAATTTCATATTATAATTATATACTAAAGAGTAAAACTGTTGTAATTTGTATATTTATAATGGCCGGCTTCGCATGGGTGTAAATGCATGTATTATATACATATAAACCTTTCTCTTAATTCACTCTATCTATAAAAACCGCATCAAAATCAGTTGCGTAGTTTTAAAGATCTAAGCATATATAGGGACAAACCGACAGTGGGAAGCGACTTTTTTATACTATGTACCTAGTGGTAGTGATTACTCTCGATATATTTTTTTCAGTCAATTACGTTGGCGGGATAGGTATAGGTACCATACCTATCCCGCCAAGTGCTCAATGATGTCTTTCGGTCGAAAGGAAAACCTTGATTACGTGATTCATGGCAGCATGGTCCTTCGAGTAACAAAAGATTGAGGAGTCACTTTTCACGACAACAACTTCACAGTCGCCAAACAGTCTTTTCAGAAAGTGTAGTGTAACCGGTTAACTTTAATCGTTCAAGTTATAAATAAATAATTAAATACCTATGACTGATTTCCAAAATATTTTTACATCTAGACACATCCGTGAAATTCAGATGATAAAAAAAATGTGTCTCGCGGCGGGAACGAAACCCGCAATCACTTATTTGTAAGACTTTGTCCAGTGGAAAAGTACATATTAAGCAAAACGTATATACCCAATAAATAAGCAAAACCCATAAATATTACCATCTGCGATAAAGCTTTAGACTTTTTTTTTTTCATGGTAAATATCCCGTTTTAAATGACTTTAGTATTATCTATTGCTTTAGTATTATTTACTTCATCATCATCATCATCATCAGCCTATATTAGTCCACTGCTGGACATAGGCCTCCCCCAATGAGCGCCATAGCGCCCTGTCTTCAGCTTGACGCATCCAGCATCTACCTGCAGTCTTTCGCAGGTCGTCATCCCACCTGGTCGGAGGGCGTCCTACACTACGTTTACCGAGTCGTGGTCTCCACTCAAGAACACGTTTGCCCCAGCGGCCGTCGGTTCTTCGCGAGATATGGCCGGCCCACTGCCACTTCGGCTTGCTAATTCTCAGAGCTATGTCGATAACTTATTATTATTATTTAAGATAATAAAGAATATTTATTTCAAAATTTACAAGTTAGCCTTATTATCTATGCACTTTTTACCCATTTATTTTTATTAGTAGTTACTTATACCACAACTATAAAAAAATCTTAATACTATGCAATTAAGTAGGTAGGTATACGAACTTGTTAAGGCTTCCATTTGTTGCATGAATCATAACTTCCGTGTTAGTAATAATACTGTGTTACGGCAAGTTAGAGCTCAGTACCTCGCATGGCGCTATTATGATAAATATTTGGTTACAATAAAAGAACGTATTAACGTTAATGTATACTAAAATTTGAAATTTAAAAAAAACTGTAGGTTAAGGAAAGAAATAAACAGTATAAAAAATTGTGGCTATTAATGACAAAAAACTAGTATTAAATCTAAGATAACAAACTGTTACATACAAATATACAAATTAAAATTATTTCGTTATTTAAACATAAGTAAGTACATTATTTGGATGACTTAGTTTCTATTATACATAAAAATAAATATAGTTTATCATATTATACATAAAAATAAATCTTATTCATACATAAAATTTAACTTAAAACGAGTTTGGTTATTGTTAGGGTATAAAGTATGCGACTTTTGAAGCGAAAATAACTTAATTAACGAGCAACAGTAAGAAGATGTTCAGTGTCTTCATAGCTTAGTGGTTGAAGAAATGCATGCAGAATCTTACTACATACAAATCTGGTCTTTCCGATTAAATTTTCTTTAGTCACCTTGGATAAGCGATTATAAAGAAAAGGTTGGAAGGAAATTATTTACTTGTTCAAGTATAATTAAAAAACTAATAATAATATCTTCCTACCCCCTGTATCGCTGGTCACCGCAGTCGCACAATAACACACAACACACACAGTCACAGTTGTAACCCGGGTCTCCGTGGTTGTTACTCATACATTTTGTATAACAACGCGCAATTTCGCCAGGCCGGCATTTTTCTGCGAGGTGCCTAAAAGCTTAAAGAGGACAACGTTCTGGCTATATTGTACTGCGCGCCTACTCTCGTATATTGTACAGTCAGGGAAAAAAGTGCAAAAAAAACGAAATATAAAAAAAACTGAAATGTTTTTACTTCGTACCTTAAGAACTACCACACTACCCTTAGAAGCTACGATAACAATTGCTAAATTACCTTATTTAATTTACGCGTTGCAGAATCCAAGGAAAATCGAAAATCGAAGTTACCGATTCGTTCTTGTGTAAATGCTATCGTATGTATATAACTATGTAGGTGATATAAGAGTCGATTTTGCTTGAAAATCAAAAACAACGTGTTTTGTTTTCCGAGTAGACTCCCACAGTTGTACTGCATGCACACTGAGGTATCTTCTAAGCCAGTTTTTAAATACATGGTCAATATATAATACCTCAATGTTGGCCTCCTAAAAACGCATTGTGGACGGTCCTTTTTAGAGTCTTTGTCGCTGACTGTACGTCATACGGGCACTGACACACTTGCGAAAGAAATGCGAAATGAACGACCCGATAGTGCCCTACATGGATAGGAGTTTGCAACTCCGCGATGCATAACTTTGGGCATGTTCATGCAGCTGAAAATAAATATATAAACGTTATTACGTAGAAAATACTTGTATGAAGAACCTAATTGAGGTATAGAGGAGGATAAATAACACTAATATATGTATGATAGTTTAATTTTGGGATGTAGATTGTCCAGCATATATTACGAGTAAGTCTAAAATCAACCAACCCAGTATGCACTTGAACCTTCGATACTTATAGAAGTTGCCCCTTCGATAGTTTTATTTGAGTTTAAGGAACTGACACTTTGAGTGCTGAAATCACACGGTATGTGTTTTCTACAAGTGACTAATATGCGTAAATCCACACTAGCGCAGCGGCTGAGAAAATACAGATCTGTGTGACTCAGCACAGCTGTAATATTTTTCGAAAGAAACGCATGTGCGGCGCAACACAATCGCTGTGTAGAGCGGCAGTACGAATTTTTTAGTCGTCGAAAAAAAACCGCAGTCAATGTGTTAACACCTGTATAGTTAAGCCTAGATATTGAGGTGTAAAGTGTCTAGCATAAACTCAAAACATGGTAATACACACCTAGACCTACGAAGGTATATACAACAGTCTGAAACTCCGCTGGCCTTTTTAATCGCGCCTCGTGTCTACGACCGCTCTACTTCTCCTTGTGAAGCCTACCAGCTTCGTTAGTGTGCCTCTTTCACTTTATCTATCTACCCCAGTTTGTATGTCCTAGCGTTTGTTTACTGTAAATTTGTATGAGAAAGTTATACTTTATTTCCTAGTTTTACTTATGTAATTTTAATTTTGCAATTACATTAATATTTGAAATGGATGTTTGTTACTTCTTCACGCCAAAAACTAGTGAACGGGCTGAAATTTTGCATTCCTATTTACCTTTTTAATTAATTTGATCGACCTTAAATCTAGATGTTGCTATAAGCATGGAATCAAACATAGGGTTTGATTCCAGTTCCCATATAGGGATAAAATAACCTTGGAACCATGTAAACAACGCGTGCGAAGCCTCGGTCGGAATCTAGTATTTTCATATTAAGCTTGGCTATCAGCTCTGTAATTCTAGCAAAACCATTGCTAGCAGAATACACTGCTTTTGCAGCGTCTTTAGTCCACACTGCACAACCGGGTCGACGGTTATTTACTGGGGGCATAATACTCGTAAAATGTTCGCATCTGACTCGTCCCGTCTCTGAATGCTCGCTGTTGAATCTGGGAAAGGTATCTTCTGTTTCTCAGAAAGATTAAATAACATTGTATGGTGGTATGGTGTATGTACTCCTATATCCGCACTTAGACTCGGATTGGTCCTTTATGCGTGGTGTGTTTTGCTAGTTTAACCAGCCTAACTCTGTCCAGAAGCGCAGAATCTTCCTGGGATCTTCAAAGGCTTCGCGGAGTGACTTCGGATTAAATAACATTTTATTTTATTTTATAATACATATGATATTAATTATATAAGCCCATACACGTCCACTGCTGGGCTTAGGCCTTCCCCATAAAATGCTACAAATTGTGGTCCATTTTATGCATTATAAGATGCCTATTTTAATTTTCCAAAATACGCAATCGTTTGTTTTGTTACTTTTTTGTGTGCTAATTGTTACTCTTATTCCGTGTAGTAGTCTAGACTACTCCAATTATCCGAAACAAAACACGTAATTTCGTGTTTCGTTTCGGATAACCCCCCCTGAGCCGCGTCCATCCATGGACTTGTCGTTGATCTATTTAGTTTATGGTCACGTTGCATCGCAGACGCCATTAGAGAACATCCCCAGCATCAGTTATCAGTTCTGCGAGCTATATGATCTGCTCAATGCTACTATAGCTTGATAATTTTGAAAGTTATTTTCTGTATTAGAACCAAAGTTCAACACACATTCTACCACGTAGAGAAACTCCAAAGATACGAGTAGCTCTCTCCATAGCCCGCAAAGCGACTCAGGCCTAAAGTTAGCGACATATCTCGGATCCGTTCATCCGATAAGATACATTGATATGAAGAATAGTTCATCATCAGCACACAGACTTCCATTAATAAACATAGCACAAGAGGTCATACTCCTGAGTTTCATTTCCAAAGCGGAATGAATATTTTATCCTTTGTACAGACTCTTTGCAAAATAACTTCGACAACAGGCTAATAAAGTATTTATTACAATAATTACTTTGAGTTAAAAAAGTGGACTGGGTGCCGCAACATTCCGAGAATTCGTGGCGATTAATCGATTTTACTTTCTGAGAATAAATACAGTTATGTTACAGTCATAGGTAAAAGGTAAAAAAGCTGATGTCTGGGTGAAATATGTAGATACTTTGGAGTTTAAGAGAATCTGAAAAATAAACTTTCGGGCGTATATGGCAGAACGAGTAAGTTGTTTCATAAAATTTTGCAATATATGGTTAGTTAAGTACCTAAGTACTTATAAAAAATTAAAAGAGATATCTGTATACATAGGTTAATTAGGTAAGTTTACAATATTTTGTATAAAAAATAAGTCAAAACGCATAATTGAAATATTAAAGCAATATATATGTGAGCCAATATAGATGCTGTAAGGTAGAGTACATACTGAACAAAGGGCTAAACTCCGTCAATTGGAGTCAGGACAATCGTTAGTTCCATGACCATCTATCAAGCTCAAAGTCGACTACTTTCATAGAGGAACTCCACTAGTTTCATAGACTTGATCGATGTTAATAGAAAGTTAGTTTTGTCTCCTCAAATCTAAAGTTTAGTGCCGAGATAAGGTTATGCGCTGACAGTTGCAGCTGATTTATGTTTTCACTTTCATTGTTTATGTTGTGTATGTAATCGATAGCGTTGCGTACGAGGTGTAGCGTGCGTGTATCGGCTCGGGCGGGTTGGTGAAGGCTGGTGATAAGGTGCAGGCTGGCTGCGCTGGGCGCTGGGCAGGCCTCCGCCGGTGGTGGGTGAGGGAGCGTGGTGGTGGGAGTGCGGGCCGCGCTGCGGGGGTGCGCGCGCAGGCGCGGGGCGCGGGCTGCGCGGCTCAGTGGCGTGCAGCGAGCGCCGCGGTCGGACGCCCGCACTCAGTGTCGAGCACAACCCGCCATGCCCGGCCCGCGCCTCTCCCGCGCAGCCTGACAGCATGGCCCTCCCGACCGCCACCATCACACGCAGCCACGCTCTGACGACGGTACGCATCACAACAACACCCCCCGCGGATCGCCCTCCTAGTCCCTTGTGACTCCGGGAGGGCTGCCCCTAGGAGCTCCCGTTCAGTGACAGTGCTTCCAGCTTCTCGTCTTGAGGATCGTTCGCTGCAGAAGTTCGTAGATTCGATCGTCTGCAGGAAGAGAGTAGGCGCGAGTGGTGCCGCGCGCTACGCTAGATGGCGCTCGGCGTCGTTCCTGCGGTGAGGTCTCCGCCCGCGCCCCCGCTGCCGTCGCCATCGTCGTCGCCGCCTTTTGTTTCGCGCCGTTCATGTACATAAAATAATAATCGTCAGGCCGGTGGAGAGTAGACCGGCGCCGAGCCGTCGCTGACGTCAGTGGAGCCCGGGCTCGCGCCAGCCGGCTTCCCCGACCTTCTCGCGGCCGTCTGCCTCTCTCTCCACTCACCACATCGACACGTCACTTTCTACTCTAGCCCTCCGCTCCTCTCGTGACAAAATACATTACAAACCGTTTATACATCCTACATACAATATTTCTTAATTTTTTCATACATAGCGGACCAAATGTTCTCATACGTTTGGGTCCAAGTGTTGTTCCTACGCGCTTTGTAGCAAAGTGACAGCTATGACGCACCGAAATGTGTAGGTTTCATTCATGTAACCTACAAGGCTTGTCGATTGATCTGCACCTAGCAACAACGATGGCGACGGAGGCGATAGTCATTTTGTCCCTAGTATTGGTTATTAACGTTGTGTGGTAGCTCGCGAGGATGCTTCGAGCCTACGTTGTAAATAGGCGAGGATTCATTTAGTAGGAGTGCGTCGGGACCGCGCCGCGCCCATGCCCCTTGCTCGGGTGAGTGCTACCTTGTAAGGCTTCGTAACGTGCCATTTTCACGAGAACGAGTAGGTGTTTTCTATTACTTTAAGCCAATAACTTTGAGGTTCCAGTATATGGTATGTAAATACGGATGACACAAATATTTACTGTTATGTTGATAGCGTTCTCGTGTTGACGTTGACAGCCATCGATGCTTGTATTTTAGAATAGTGTTAGAAAGCCTTTACGGGCCGTAACTTTTTTATATCTTCTTCATCTTACTCAAAATTGGTAGCTGATACGAGTTTTTTCCACCCAATTCTACTAATTAAAATATGTATGAGAAACATTGTTACCTAGCTTTCTTCATAATTGTATACCTATTTCGACTATTCATAATGTTATTAAGTCAATTCTAATTTTATTCAAAAACCAACTGCATCTGGTATATTTTTAGGTTCATTTTCAACTACGTTATACCTTTTTGTGAGCCAAATTTTACAAAGAGTGTTCTGAGACTGCGCGACTAACGTCAAACTAGATCTAGGCA
Organism: Eupithecia abbreviata; assembly: GCA_943735965.1. Classification (NCBI taxonomy): domain Eukaryota; kingdom Metazoa; phylum Arthropoda; class Insecta; order Lepidoptera; family Geometridae; genus Eupithecia; species Eupithecia abbreviata. The sequence continues at coordinate 11,019,507 of OX030976.1, forward strand.
GGCCGTAAGATCATTAAATTTCTTTTTAGTCAAAAACGAGCCTTACGAGCTAGACTTCAACTCGAAAAAATGATAACTAAAGGTTTCTTCGTCTCTTTTTTAATTTATTCTATACATACTAAAGCGAGAGAAATAACCAAAACATAACACTACAACTATTTTCACTATTTTAATTTTAAGAATAAGATATTTTGTAATTCATGATGATGATATTTTTTTTTGACGTAGGAGCACAAGGCTCACTTTTTTACGTCAATTTACATTTTACTTTTAATAAAGATATTTAATAAGACAAAATAAATAATCAAAGATACATTGAATAACAATATCAATTGAAATATATTGATGGGGTCAACCTGACATATAAAAATTTCTGTCCTTGTCATAATGAAATATATATTTTTTTGTAATGTAAAAATTTTCAAGATCTGTGTGGTAAGAAAAGAATCGCGTTTATCAATAGAACCATCCTATTTTACACTTTATTATTATTTTCTAGGAAATTCTGTCAGGGAATTTTTTATTCGACTTAAAATAATTAAGAAATTACAAAAGAGTTTTATTAAGTTTTAATATCATGAAATAGTTTTTCAGTTGTTTGACTCTATACAAAACTATTTTGTAATAATTTGCTACGGTCGATGCGATTTTCTGATAAAATAAGCTTAGGTATTTTATAAAATAAAACTTCTGAAACTATCATGGTTATTAACACTAAAGTCATTTAAAACGGGATAACGTTCGTAGTGTTAACGTAGCAAAAGACAGAAAATGAGGGTAGATCGGTATATCTGCTCATAAAAGCGAACTCGCAGTGTCTTCAGTTATTCCGTGATCAGGGCGCATGAAACTGTGCCGAAAAATTTGAAAACTCAAAAATCAAATCATGGTAAATATCCCGTTTTAAATGACTTTATTTTATAAAACTATTTGAATATACTGCAATCATCATACAATTTTAACGATTAAACATAGCTAAGAACACTCAATATTAAGTTACAGTTACGTTACTTTAAAAAAGATAAATCATTTCATCCGTTTGATGACACTCAGGCCTTTATTACTGTGGTTAAAAGGTTAGGTAGGGTTACATCTCGTTTGGAAAAACTCGCCTGCGGGCGAGTTATAACTTTTCTAAAAAGCATAGAGGAAAACTCGTCCGAATCAAAAGGCTCTTGGTTTTACCCTAAAGTGAAGTGGACAACTTATCCACGAGAGAAAGCTGACAGAATCAGATCAATCATAATTTTCGTCGTCGACTCTACCTGATAATTGATTTAATGCTTTCATTATTATTCATTCGTAAACGGTAGCTAATATTTTAGGCCTCTTTGGATTCAGGGCAAGATGCAACCTTTCGGAATTAGGTCAGTAAAGTGGTGTATTGTTCGGTATTGTCACGAAATGCGTTAAGCTATTTAGGCATTTTTTCGATGGCTGTTGAAATTTCCTTTGGTAGGAAAATTGTTGATAAACTGAAGCAGTGTTTTTTATAATGGTTTTCCAAGCTTTTGATAGAATTGCTTTTCTACGTACTGCTAAGGTAAAACCAGGGAATAGTCAGATATTTCGCTATGATTCTTTAAATATGAATATGTTTGACGCGTAATCTATTGAGTAAATTAAGACACAATAGTCATTTATAACATGATGTTTAAGGTGATTTTATTTTAGAGTTATCCAATATTTCAGCACAGTTTCATACGCCATGATCACGAAATAACAGTAGGTCAAACTCACATGAGAAATTGTTTAAATTTTGTCCCCTATATGTCCCTAGTATATGTCCATACTCTGAGGGTCTACTAAGTTTCTTGTTATTGCCGTCACATAAAACCTCGGTTCCAACCCGCCAGAAAGTTGTATGTATTTTTAGTGCCATATTGTAAAACGAAATCGTTTTTCCCCATCCTATGTGTGTGTCTCTCTGGAAGGCCGATGCCATGGGAATGGGAGATTCTACCGTAATCACACGGTAGCTGGAAATCTACCCACGCTTCCCCATATCATTCTTACGCTTGGGCTCACGCAATCCGGTCCAGCATTAAGCAATTGGTACAAAAGAAGGATGTGAACAATCATGTATCGTTGACACTAGAGAGCGGCATGTTTTGAAGTTTGTACTCCGTGCGGGTACATGTGGCTGATTGGTCACCTAATGGTGGGCCAATCCAGTCACCTTGAACTGTGGGCCAATACAGTCACCAAATCATTTTAGACAGCTGAATGTTAAACAGTTATCCGAATGAATTTGGAGAAAATAAATAAATAATGCTGGACTATTCACAGCATCATCTAGCCCCGAGTAAAGTAAAGTAAAGCAAAAATCATTTATTTCTTTAGGCTTACAAAATAAGCACTTAGACAAGTCATATTTTATACATTAAATTATTATCAAATAAAATGATTTTACTGTTCACTTCAATTTTTTGTCCAGTAGTGGAAGAAGTGAAAAAGAAACCACTAGCATGTTCATCTCTTATATGTCTAATACATGGTTATTTGCCTATTTAAGTCTAAATATAATATGATTCGATACATGTCAATATTTAAGTAAAGCTATGCACAACAACAAATTACTTACATACTATTGTCGGTGCGAAACTGAGCGACATCTGGCCAAGCATTAACATCATTGAGATAATCATTTATGGAGTAGAAAGCCTTTTTGATGTGATTTAGTTTTATGTAATTTTTAAATTTACGAATAGCGAGCTCAGTTGCTTCAGATGGAAGCTTATTATAGAATCGCACGCTATTGCCCATAAATGATTTCCCTGCCTTGTGTAATCTAAATGATGGGATGTGTAACTTGTTCTTGTTTCTTGTATTTCTATTGTGAACATCACACTTTTTCATAAGGCTATCCTTATTTTTATTGCTAGTGCTAATTCAAATTATTTAATTCAGCTTCACAAAATACATGTTACAGCCATAGAGAGTTAAGAGTAAAGAGTAAATTAAGACATAATGTAATTACAAAACTAAAAATAAAGTTTTTTTTTATTGGAAGGGACACATCCTGCGTTTACAGATGCATGAGTATGAATTATGCGTCCGTGCTTCATAAAAGCGCAGTCCGCTAAGCAGAGCTTGTGATATGAATTGCGAGTAAATAGTTAATTGAAAGTAAAAAAATGTAAAATCAAGTAAAATAAAACAATTCAGCTAACTGCAGACTGTTGCAGTCTTAATACATTATACTATACAGGGCGTCCCACGGCTATGCCACATGGAGGGACAGTATCTTTAATATTATAGATAGAAAAAAATCTAAAATAACACTTAATTTTGATTTCAAAAACAATTAAAACGGCAATCTCAACAATCGAAACTTCAATGGGCCCCACATATAAGCTATCGAAGAGACTTAGTTCTGCAGCATATGCAGTTAAAAAAATCCGTCACCATACAGACGTTGATACTTCTAGACTAGTCTATTTCAGCTACTTCCGCTGCAGATATAAACACCGTATTTGTGTTGCAGAAAAGGGCTGTTCGTGCGATCTATAATATGGGTCCCAGAGAATCCCTACGTGAAAATTCAAAGAAATAAACATTATGACAGTACCATGTAAATGTGAAAACTTGTTGTACACTCATAAAAATATCAATCGGTTCACTAAAAAAGTGATATACATAATGTAAATACTAGAAATAAGAATAAACTCGCTGTGCCCACAACTAGGCTACACAAGATAAAAGATGTATACGCTTCTACAACAAAACTCCAAGTGAGTTGCAAAAATTATCAATAAATAAATTTAAAAAAATTGTTAAACACATTCTTTGGAAAAAAGCTTATAACAAAATATCAGATTACTTAGAAGATAAAAAAGCTTGGTACGAGTTTTGCTCCAACTCAAAATCTACCAACTTACAAATAAGCAAATCAAATGTACTAGACACATAAGTTATGAACATACTAGTGGTTTCTTCTCACTTCTTCCACTGGTGGACAAAACATTGAAGTGAACTATAAAATAATTTAATAGTATAAAATATGACCTGTCTAAGTGCTTATTTGTAAGCTTAAAGAAATAAAAAACTTTTCATTTTCATTTCATTTTTATATAATAGAATAGGCAGCCAATAAGAGGCAATTTTTGGAAATAAGCATTCTAGGACGGCTCCTAGAATGCTTATTTCCAAAAAATGCCTCTTTTTTTAGAATATTCCTTGAACTGGATTTTACTGAAATGTGGCACGTTCGGCGCGGAAAGGTGAAAGATGTTGCATACTATTAATTACTGATTCATATAAAGATTTAGAAAATGCGATGACTGCGGCGAGTGCGTCTCCTGCGATGCGGACAGGGGCGCATTCACCTTTAGAGTAGAAGTAAGTAGAAATGGTATTCATTGGTTTTCGCATAATAACTTTAAAATCGTAAAGGATTTATTGAAAAACTTTCCCGGTGATAGTTTGCATGGAAACACGTTAGTTGGGGTATTTCTAAAGTCAACGCGAATGAATTCACGGGTGGGTCAGCTTGTCTATAAATAAACTCCCTTATTATCAACAAAGAAAGAAAAATTACAATAAATAACAAATTAGAACTAGTATCTACACAATCTACAGGTAGCTCAACTGATCCATATTATTAACATGAATATTCTATACATTAATATAAATCATACAATACGACTTACAAGTGCAACCTCATGAGCGCTAACTACAGGCTGTTGCGACCAATCTATAGGTAACTTAATTAATGAAAATTTCTCAACACCAATATAATCATCATCATCATCATCATCAGCCTGTAGCAGTCCACTGCTGGACATAGGCCTCCCCCAATGAGCGCCATAGCGCCCTGTCTTCAGCTTGCCGCATCTACCTGCAGTCTTTCGCAGGTCGTCATCCCACCTGGTCGGAGGGCGTCCTACACTACGTTTACCGAGTCGTGGTCTCCACTCAAGAACACGTTTGCCCCATCGGCCGTCGGTTCTTCGCGAGATATGGCCGGCCCACTGCCACTTCAGCTTGCTAATTCTTTGAGCTATGTCGATAACCTTGGTTCTCTGTCCAATATAATCATGCACTAATAAAAAGCTATAAAAATAATAGCATACCTATAGTAAACATGTACTAAATATGAGTGAAAATCTTACGAATAAATTAATACAGTGTAACTTATTTGAGTAGAATTTGTTGATTACTTGACACCTTGTATGTAGATTGTCCTGCGTTTTCGCAAAGACCTTATTAGGCAGGTCTCACCGGCGTTACGATGCGTAATGTAACGTGTTTCACAGCGAGCATTCGTGGAGTCGTTACGTGGAAACAAGACGCTCGCAACGAGCAACGAGACGAATTTTGACTTTTCATGCTCGCTGCGAATGGATCATTAGTCATTACACATTATATAATAGCTGTTCCCCGGTTTTTGTATAACTATACGAATATTCCGGAAATCTTCCATGAAAATTTGAAATCTTCCATGGGAATTTGATGTTTTACCAAGACAAAAAGTCGATGTTACTCTCTATCATTTCAACTAACTCTATGCCAAAAATCGTGTCAATTGGTTGCTTAGTTAGGGCGTGAAGGAAAGACAAAAGTCCAAACAAATAAACAAACACACATTTATAATATTAGTTAGGATAATCACAAAATTTCTTGTATCACTGGTACCCGGTGTTAGAGTTTTCCAAAGCTGAAGCTATAGCTATTGCCATCCCTGTCAATCTTTACCCAACATAAAATCCACACAAATCAAGATACGTTTGATCCAGTTCTGACGGACCTCTCGACTACCCTCAATATTATTGCTTCAACTGGCAAAGTGCAAATTGCTTTTGTTACTCCAATGGATTCTGAGTTCACCGATTGCAGCCAGTGCGACCTACTTCCTCTCTTGTTTGGATTGGGTAAATGTAGCTCCTGATCATTGATTCACTGGAACATTGGTATATGATCTATTATGGGACTTACATTAATGAGTATTTCGTATAAGTTATTATTTTGACGACCTCTGTGTTGCGGTGGGCGATGGTCCGCCTGCGACGCAGGTGGTTGCGGTTTCGATCCGCCTCGGGAGATATGTTTGTACGATCTGCAAATATTTGTTCCGGGTGTACTGGTCGCCTTAATGAAACACAGAAAATATGTAGGTATAATAAAAAAAACGATATATGTAATGTATTGTATTATGTATATCAGTTAGCTAGTACCCATAACATGAGTTTTGTTTAGCTAGGGGTTAGATGATGCTGTGTGAATTGTTCAGCATTATTTATTTTCAGAAATATGTTATGTAAAGCTTCGCGATTAGTAATTATGACATTGATGACAAGATAAGTGTGTGTGTGTCAAGAAATTTTTATGAATACAGAACTCTTCTATACTATCTATACTAATATTATAAAGAGAAAATGTTTGATTTTTTGTTTGTTTGTTTGTTTATTTGTTTGTTTGTTTATAATGAATAGGCTCCGGAACTACTGGACCGATTTGAAATATTCTTTCACCGTTGGGAAGCTACACTATCCGAGGTGAATATAGGCTATATTATATTTTCAAATAGTTAAGGGTCCATACTAAAACCGTTCGAAGCCGGGAAGGTCCGTTAGTTTAAAATAAGTTAGGTAACTACAAGATGTTGTGTTGTTGTTTGGGTTGTTTTCGAATACAAGGGCATAGAGAGTGTGTTATTGATACATGTAAGCTGAGAGATAAGACCAGCCCCCCGGAAGCTGGCTTACTGTGTAGAATTGACCACCCAATGATGTCCTCGCAATGCGTCACTTCTGAAACAATTCACTGTGTTTGTTGTCTTATCATCAACTCGTTACAAATCATGATGCATTTCTTGGTGCAAACAACAACGCAGGGAATCCCTAACGGGGATCTCGTTATTTTTGCTGTCCGAGTTATTGAAAAACAATAAAATGAAGCGCAATTTCCACTATGTTTTCTGTGATCGGTTGGTTCTATTGAATTGATTGTAAAGTTACATTTATGAGGCAGATACATCAAATTTTTCGTATAAAGAACAGTTGAAGAATTTATTTATTTAACTTTAATTTTCAATTAAGTTGAATATGGCTGGCTCGGTGCAAATGAAATTGCTTTTTCCGTAGAAGTATCTCTGTAAAAATGAAGAGGAAACTTTTGAATTTTTTTTTGTACGTTGTGGACGTTTATTCAATCGTGTATTAACTCCCATAACTTACTAACTACTTGAAACGAAAACGTTTGCTGCGTGCTCATAAAAAAAATATAAAAAAATTCAATGTTTTTTTTATCTTCAAATTAATTTTCCGTACAGTCATCTTAACACGTACTTTTCATCTTAATTTCTTTGAAGAGTTTGTTCGACGCTAAGAACATAACGATATGTAGATGACATAAGCTTCGCCTATGAACCAGTCGCGGACGGTTTTGCTGATTTCGGATTCTGTTTCCTGAATGCTCAAGTGTATGCAGATCAGGGAACAATGCACTTGATGGGTGAAACGGTTGCCGGCAGTTGGAGCTAGAATGTCCTCAGGGCAGTCGACGATTTCACTCAATTTCGGCATATGAGCTTACGAAGATACGACGTATTCGAGTGATCAATAGATTTTTTATTTTGTCAGTATGCTGCAATGCTTGTCAGTTAGGTAACATTGTGAGATTTTGACTAGACCTGCTGCGAAGTCAAGCTCTGCCACGCCATTAGATGCGTATTTTGTTTAATTTAATCTTCGTCTTGGTAAAGTTGCTTCCACCGGGCCTTGTAGTTTTTGTTAATTCGATTTGGTACTTTAGAACCATCGGGTGACAATTCTAAAGTCTACTCTCTATTTAGGCCTTGGAGACTCAAAAACAGTTGATATTACGACAACTTATCTTGTTTACCAACAGATGTATATTCGTCATCTGCGGTTGATGTCCGTAATTCATTCGTCAAACTATTATATAAAAGCTTTTACAGTATACCTGCTTTCATTATCGTTACCTCTGCAAATAAATAGAGATACAATGAACAGAACTTTCACTGACTTCTCTGATCGTTCACAGATTTATATGTACACGTCATAGACTGCACAACAAATAATGGAATCGCCTGCCGACCTGTTCGATTCGTGCGACGTTCTATCACTGGTCACGATTGCCGGTACACAGGTGCATTTGACCGTGCACTGATTGCTCAGTTAATTATCACATGAAGCGTCGATTTCGCTCAGGCCTTCATACCCACTGCAAATCGATTTACTTCAGTGCATTGTTCAGTAGAACATCGAGGTTGAATTGATTACAAAGGAAGATACGGGCACACCATAGAGTCATAGACGTGTACCTGGCTTGGTCGTATGAAGTTTTTGTAAGGTAGTTTATTTCCACATCTGCTGAACTTTTTGAAAGTTAGCTAAATGAACACGTAGCGCTTGTTAGATTAACAACTTGCGAAAACATATAAGTCGAAGTTGCAAGATTCTAAAGTCAGCGTTGTAGAGCTAGCCACGAAAAACAAGCAGAGTTCAAAGGGAAATGGACAGAAACTTACGAATAACTAGGTACACGTTGGTACCTAGTAATTCGATCGATGTTAGTGGAATTCTATACACAAATAACCAGCGTCATGGAGACAGGCTTGGAATCCGTTTTAGTGGTCGGCTCTGGGAAAACAAACACTAAAACGCGAACGATGAAAACACTGTCTGGAATAGCAGATTTCTAATGGGCTGATGCAAGCGTTTACGATTGAATTAAATGCTTTTGTAATAGTTGCAGCTTATATGAGTTTCTTTTGCACGTTAGTTTCAAAACTCTAAAAATTGGCTTTTTTTTAATGGTTCTAAAATTGGTGATTGATAGGGTAGCTCACTTATGTTGATAAAGATAGCTTACCTATAAACACATGTAACATGTAAACACTATGATTTCACTCTTACGAGAACATATTTATGTTCCTTTAAAAACAAACTTAGTCTACAAAGGTTCATAAACCTTAGACAAAATTTTTACGTTAAAATAACACAATCAAACCAGAAAAAATTTACATGCTTCATAACACACTCTCTATGCCCTTGTATTCGAAAACAAATCAAAATTGATGCTCGCAAGGGACCAAAGCCTGTAGAGTATCTACTTCCCGTTGACCTAAAATCATGTTATTTGGCTAAAAACATTGTATTATAACAATCTCAATAATAATATAAAAATGAGTCCAACTCGCTTTTGACGTTTTATTTATTTATACCCAATCCAGAATACTAGGCAAACATAACACCCAAAAAGCATCTACTATGTTTTAGCAAGCTATTAGATTTAGGCTGAGGTAGATAGAAAAAATTTGCAAGGTTTCGTCGTCTGAGCATTCCAAAGCGAACTGAGGGTAGCCAGAGTCAATAGACTTCTGGTTATTGGAATTACAAATCAACCACCAATCTATCGAGTTGCTATATTGAATAGTTTGCATGGTTGTCTGTTTCAATTTCTGTAGATTGTGCATCTTGTTGATGCTTTTGATGACAGAATTAATATCTCATCTTTCTGCAGTCGTTACGACGGATAGGTGTGATAATTTTCATTGACTACCAACAATGGTTTCCGGATGGTTAGGTCTGAATGTCAAAATGTACGTACATAACGTACGTACTTCAAAAAGAACTTTTCCCGAAATGACTGATTTTCTATAGGTCTTTGTGTCATACTGAGAGTGTTATTCTTTAGATTGTAGTGCGTTCGATGACATAGCAAGTAATTTTCCGAAATTCTTTGATAAGGCACTTTATAGTTTTACTTTATTTTAAAATTGCATGTTTCAATAAAACTTTCTTCAATGTTTCTAGTACTAAAAAAAAAATATGGCAAATGCTACAAAAAACCCAGAAAAAACTAAATTTTTTCCCCGTTCACGCCGCATAGTAGAAGATAATCGAACCCGTAACATCCTGCGTCGCAGGCGGACCTTAGCCCACGCCACATCGGTCGTCAAAAAAAAAAAAATATATAATGCATACAGATAGGAGGCGACAACTACCTAGCTTTCGTGCGGGACTGACTGTAGTAGGAAAAAATTGCTAACTGCTAAAAACTTACTGCAAAGCTAGCGTGCACTTACAACCATCTAATAGCTTTTAACGTAATTACCATGATAAACTTGACAGGCGTAAATGGACACCGTTAATCCAGGCACCATAAAAGTAATCACCAATCAAGAAATTGTTCATAAAAATAACTAAATGATGCCTGTTTTATGGAACTAGTTTAGTAGACCGGAATGAAATAATATCTCTATAGGTCTGATCATCATCATCATATCAGCCCACATATGTCCACTGCTGGACATAGACGGATTTGACGACCGATGTTGCGCGGTGGGTGAAGATCCGCCTGCGACGCAGGAGGTTGTGGGTTCGATTCCCGCCTCGGAACAAATGTGTGTACGATCTGCAGATATTTGTTCCGGGTGTTCTGGTCGTTTTCTATGTATAATAAAAATATCTATCTATGTAATGTATTGTATTATGTATATCAGTTATCTAGTACCCATAACACAAGCTCTGCTTACCATGGGGCTAGATAATGCTGTGTGAATTGTCCAGCATTATTTATTTATTTAAACATACAAACTTTCACGTTTATAATATTAGGCGGATGCGTAACTTTACGCATCTACGCATTACGATAACGGAGCGTAGTTAATATGCACCGCATCGGCGGCGTATCTTCGGATGCCGAAACCAGAAACTGGTTTCTCTGCCGATTCCAATCCAGTGCACGCACTGCTTAAAGGCTTAAAACATTTACATGAGGCACATTATTAGAAATTGCTTTAAGCGATAAGACCGCCTATTGTACTGTTATTATGTAAGATTTAGTTTGATTCCTTGTAGAACGCAGAAAAAGAACAACCACCCACGCAACAATGAAAAAAATATATATATCTGAGTTATATATTATTTTATTTAGTAGCGGTCCGTCCTGGTTTTGCCCGGGTAAATGGGGAATATAGAATAATAATGTATTTTTATGCACGAAAAAGTTTTTAAATTTTTTAGGGTTAATATATGTATTTATAGCAAATGACACTCACTAATAACGTTGTTTTCTATTGGTAAAATAGTTCTCAAAGTAGATCCAGAGATTTCCCCCCTACAACCTCACAAACTTTATCTCTTTAGAATATTAGTATAGTAAGTCATCTAGTACCCATAAACGAATCACTGTTTAGCTAGGTACTAGACGATGCTGTGTGGATCGCCCAGAATTATTTATATTATTTGTTAGAAATAGAAAATATTTATTTGCGGAACTAATATAAAGCTAAAGATAACAAATTAGGAACTAATAATAGTAGATTGTTTTACAAGGGACTAAACCATCCCATTATATACGAGGTTGTTATACTACCGAGCGTAGCGAGGGAGGATGACAAGACCGAGTTATAATGGGTGGTTTTGGCACTTCGATTGCGAGAAAATAAAACAATTTAAAATTAGACAATTTTCGTAAAAGTTTGTGATTTGGAATGAAGAAAATTCTAGAGATTTAGCGCCAGTACCATCTTTTTTTTTAAATCTCTATATAACCCCCAACGAAATAGTTCGCATTCTACCGTGAAGGGAAGAATCAACCTTCATAAAACATCACCAAGACGGTTCTATTTTCAAAAAAAAAGATTGACGGAGCACCAAGAAGTCGAGTTTTTATGTAAGAGAACGAATGCTTTGTACGGGCTGATGATTTTAGACAAAAATTAAAAAGAAATAATACTTTTTAGCCCGAGGTATTAAACTCGAGTTTTAGGCCCGCTAAGCTACACTATTATGATACACTTTTTGAGCAAGAGAAGTGAAAAAGAATTTAAATACGAGAACACAGAAGGGCTACCGGCTCAGCAATAAATGCTACATTGACACAAGTTCCAATGCAGCGCTGTAATATATTGTATTATGTACATCAGTTATCTAGTACCCATAACACAAGCTCTGCTCACCATGGGGCTAGATTGCTAGGCTATTTATTATTAATGTAAATCGATTCACCATAATTTTAATTGATGTAAACAACCTGCAATTATTGCTACAGTTTTGCTACGCCGTAGCTTCGGCAAAATAAGAAAGAAACGACAGAATTACGTAGACGATAAACTCGTGTGAAAAAAATAACAAGTACACGTGTACTGATAAAACTGCTATTGATGATAATAGATATCGTCTTATCAGTTCTACTACTCGGGTATTATTATGAATAATCAACATTTGATAAGTAGTTATTAACTGAACTCTGCATTGAGTTTTTGTTATTCGGTGGTTTAGTGAATTTATTTAAAATAATAACCACTTTTTTCTTATCACAAAATATACACTTAATAAATGCTTTTTTGTACACTAGATGAAGATCATTGCAAAGAAGACAATACATGCGACAAGTACAATGTATGCCTTATCGCTTAGAAGCGAGAACGAATCTCTTTCAGGCAACTTTACACTGTAATGCTTATTACAATGCTATAATATAATAATAATAATAATTCTGGACAATCCACACAGCATTATCTAGCCCCATGGCGAGCAGAGCTTGTGTTATGGGTACTAGATAACTGATATACATAATACAATACATTACATAGATAGATTTTTTTTTAGACATAGAAAACGACCAGAACACCCGAAACAATTATCTGCAGATCGTACACACAATTGTTTCAAGGCGGGAATCGAACCCGCCTGCGTCGCAAGCGGACCTTCGCCCACCGCGCCACATCGGTCAATGCTATGAAGAAAGAACCTAAATAAAATTGGAGCAGGTCAGTGAATCAAATATTTTTTTGATTATCTACTGATCTGATTTTGAAAAGTTATATTACAAAGTTGACAGGCAGGTTGTTACAGGCAATAACCTACCTGTTAAATGTATGTACTTCTTTTATTGCAACCAGTGCGTCCTACCCGTTATGACCTACGGAGCTGAGACGTGGACACTCACGATAGGGCTGGTCCACCAGTTCAAAGTAGCTCAGCGAGCTATGGAAAGAGCTATGCTCGGAGTTTCTCTGAAGGATAGGATTCGCAACGAATACATCCGACAGAGAACTAAAGTTATCGACATAGCTCTGAGAATTAACAAGCTGAAGTGGCAGTGGGCCGGCCATATCTCGCGAAGAACCGACGGCCGCTGGGGCAAACGTGTTCTTGAGTGGAGACCACGACTCGGTAAACGTAGTGTAGGACGCCCTCCGACCAGGTGGGATGACGACCTGCGAAAGACTGCAGGTAGATGCTGGATGCGTCAAGCCGAAGACAGGGCGCTATGGCGCTCATTGGGGGAGGCCTATGTCCAGCAGTGGACTAATATAGGCTGATGATGATGATGATGACTTCTTTTATTATGTAGGGTGGGTATTTAGTGCGGGGTAGTGAGGCGCACCGTAGCTACAGAAAAATGGTCTTACGAGGCTATCGATATATTTTTAAAGAATTGTAAAAACGGTAAAATTACAAGCCGATAAAATGAGTAATTGCAAATCCAGCCCTATTATCTCTCAACTATGTTTTAATGCTTGCTGATGACGTCAATATCAAATGGACGTCAGTAACTACGTCAATGAACACCCATATCAATTATCAAGGGTATCCCAGACGGCTGGGTATCGCATCGCACTAAATCAAGTGCAATTGTACTTACTTTTGCTATAAAATATGCATTTTATATCAGCTATATAATTATTTTCATTTTCAGCCCCATAGCATATTGACAGTATCAAGAAATTTTCAAAAGTCACTACATTGAAAGTTACTATCAAGAGCATTTCTTCGTCATAAAACCGTTACATGGGTATTTCTATGGAGAAATACTCATTTTGGAGATATGAAGAATATCGTTTGGATTAAAAAAAAAATATTCGCGTTGAATTATTTTGTAGGCTACATCAGTTTGGCTAGGATTTTTGATTAAATAGAAGGTTATGTTCTAAAAAGGAAGGTTTCGTTTACAAAGGGTGAGGTTTCGCGGCGTGCCTAAGAGCTATTTACAATTAAGTGACAACTATTTATAAAATTTATAATACCACTAGCTGCTCCCCGCGGCTTCGCCCCCGTGGAAATCTATGTGTCAAATTGTTGTATGGGAAAAAGAAAAGGGCAATTTTTAGGGTTTTTCCAGCAATAATTCTAATTTTTCTCGCCGTAAAAACCATCCTTGAACTTCAACGAACATTTAAAAAAAAGATTTGGCCAAATTGGTCCAGGCGTTGTTGAGTTATGCGCTTACCAACACATTTTGCGATTCATTTTTATATTATAGATATTGTTTTCAAGAAATCTTCAAAACACTATTTTTTCGCTAGATTTTAACTTAACTAGTTACCGTATAATGAAATAAAGTACGTTCCAAAAGTTCTCAAATGACATGTTTCGTCAACTTTGATCAACTTTGAAAACGGGATCCAAAGTGCCCATGGTCCTTTAGTTTGTCTTGATAAGCAACAAAAAACTGAACAGCTTTCTGAAAATACTTAACTATATAATGTTCAGACGAAGAGCCATCATTATTCACCCAGAATATAGAACATGCTTACAGCAAGCTTTTTGTTTGTATGTATATTATCTCATTTTATATCTAGAGTCTTGATCTCACTTGACTCTATTTGGCGCGAGCCCAAACTGCCTTAGGAACGTTTTTCAGATGAAGCAAAACCTTCTTTCCTTTGTTTGAAGAATAAATGCTATAGTTTGCGTCTGCGACTTCGTTCGTATGGTCGTTATATTAATATCTACATATATGTAAGTATTTCCTAAGTATCGTACAGAATGAAGTTGCTTTTGCTGTCTGTTCGCGTAGACCTTTAAAATTACTCAACGGTTTAAATGCAGTTTTCAGCAATAGATAGATAGAGTTATTCAAGAGGAAGTTTTATAAAGAAAAAAATGCTAGCGAAGGAACGGGCAGACGCTAGATAGATAACACTTTATTACACCACACAAAACAGAAAATAATACAGAGATAAAAACTTAGAATAAAGGTATAAGGGGCGGCCTTATCGCTGAGAGCGATCTCTTCCAGGCAACCTACGCTAGTATATTATAAAAGCTTTGTTTTGTAAGTGTATTTTATAACTTGTTTATATTTCTTTGTCGCTTTAGTGCTATGAAATATTCTATTAAAAAAATACATATTTGTTGTAAAAAACTATCTACTATAATTTTCTTAAAATCAGCCTCTCGCTATGGAGTTTACGTATAAGTAACCATATCTCACACTGAATCAAGGTTCAGGACACTCAGCAAACAATTAAACAAAACGTTCAGTAGAACATAAACATGCCCCTGACCTCTCTAACCATTTTGTTTCTATCGAAAACTACGCTATCACTAACGCCAGGATTCTCCACGGTAACCAGTCTTGCACCTCTTCAACACCACGCTCTAATTACAACAATATTCAACCTTAAATATTGCCCCACAAAGTTCAATTTCCGCTCAACTGTTGTAGCCATTAGCAAGCTGAAGTGGCAGTGGGCCGGCCATATCTCGCGAAGAACCGACGGCCGCTGGGGCAAACGTGTTCTTGAGTGGATACCACGACTCGCCAAACGTAGTGTAGGACGCCCTCCGACCAGGTGGAAGGACGACCTGCGAAAGACTGCAGGTAGATGCTGGATGCGTCAAGCTGAAGACAGGGCGCTATGGCGCTCATTGGGGGAAGCCTATGTCCAGCAGTGGACTATCATAGGCTGATGATGATGATAATAATGTTGTAGCCAACGGGACAGGGTCGCGTAGAAAATCTGCTCTAGGAATTTCTCGCGACGTTGCGGTTTCTCGGAATCATATCGCCGTCAATGCAAACACTGTAAGCATTTGGAGTAGTATCATTCTGTATTGTAAATAGAGCCTTGGTAGCAGGAGATAAGGGTTATTTTTAAATGCCGTTATTGTAAAAGATCTGATAGTCAGAGGATATTAACATTATTTATAGTTTTATAAAATGTTGATTCATATTTTCTTAGCGATCTTGTTAACCTGGAATCCCTTTTTTATGTTTGTTTTTAAACAATGCAACGGCAGCGTTTGTCTATTAACTTACTATTATTTCTTTTTCAGGTTACACAAAAGTTTATTTAAATCGGCCCTAAACACCTAATTTTGTGTTTGTACAAACGTCTTGCTAAAAATTAAAACCAACTTGAATAGACACTATTATTAAATGGAATATGGTTTTTTAGAACTTTAACACAAAATATATTTGCGCGTTGAAAATGCAAGCATGTCACAGTCGATTACACTGAGATGTGTGCACTTTAGTACCTCGCCATACTAAAAAGCGTTTATTGAAAAAACAAATTATAACTAATATTTACTACAGAGCTAACTGAAGACTGTTGCAAAGAATCTACAGGTAGCTGAACTGATCCATATCAATAGGTAGGTACTAAAGTTAAAGCATGAACACTTTATTGTACTAAAAAGGCTAAACTCGTTGGTCAACAAAAACAATGAAATAAATTTATTTAACACATCTGCAAGTAAGCTCAAACGCTTGCTTAGCGATGAATTCTTTTAAAATATCTTAATTTATTATCGTCTTGTGTTGTGTATTTCATTTTTCTTCTAATTTTATTTATGTCGTCAACTTTTACTGTTCGTCATTTATTAGTCTATTTAAGTACATATCTGCGGAAACTTTTTAATTTGCCTTCAGTATACATACGCGGGTATTAACCGGCATGTACTAAGAAATTAACTATTTTTAAGACCTAGCTGTAAGTTTTCCCAAAATTTTGAAAATAAAATAAGACCAATTCCTTCGGACTTGAAAAAAGATGTGTAGAAGTGTATATAGAGTGTGTATATAGTATATACTAAAGTATACAAGTACTCCACACTGTCGGACGCTCCGGCTTGTAAATGATTCCCAACGGACTTAATTAGGAAAAAAAAGTTAGACGATCCGCCTCTGGGCATCAAATGTCATGACAGGACTCTGAAGGTACGTGAACCTACTTCTCTGGCCTTTAAAATCCTACTAATATTATACAAGTGAAAGTTTGTATGTATGGATGGATGTATGTTAATATGGATGTATGATATTTCACGCAAAAACTAGTGAACAGATCGAGCTGAAATTTGCATACAGGTAGTTCTGAGCCCAGAATAAAACATGAGCTCTTTATTATCCTATAAATAATTTCCCATAGGATAGAAATCATCTTAAACGTTTCCATAGAAACAACGCGTGCGAAGCCGCGCGCAGAAACTAGTTTTTAATTAATTATAGCTTTCAATAGCTACCGGGCTTTTAAAGTTAAATTTTCCCTTTTGACTTTAGTGTACATATCGAAGCGAGATATAAATAAAAACTTATTAAACTTAAATAAAAACATATCTCAATTAATTTTCACGTTTATCTTAATTTTAAGCAGGCATTTGACTTTCTCGAAGTTGACATTATTGTACCTATGGAAATAAAGATTTTTGTCCATGAAATGTTGCCCTGTATACTTTGGGTCTACTTTATTTGTATATACATATACACTACAAATACATTAAAAAAACAAAAAAAACATATTTATAAGTGTTAAAACCTTTAAACGTTTCCATAAACACGAAGAGTGCGAAATCGCGAGCAAAAACAAGTACAAAATAAGAACAGAAAAACTTAACCAACCTTCGATTATCATTAAAGCGACAGGTCATTAAAATCACATCATCAGCCCAGCAATCCACTGTTGGATATAGGCCTCTCCCAATGAACGCCATAGCTCCCTGTCTTCAGCTTACCGCATCCAGCATCTACCTGCAGTCCGTCGCAGGTCGTCATCCCACCGGAGGGCGTCCTACACTACTTTTATCGATTAAA
Organism: Eupithecia abbreviata; assembly: GCA_943735965.1. Classification (NCBI taxonomy): domain Eukaryota; kingdom Metazoa; phylum Arthropoda; class Insecta; order Lepidoptera; family Geometridae; genus Eupithecia; species Eupithecia abbreviata. Next base: position 11,037,303 of record OX030976.1, read on the forward strand.
AATTAATTTACAGAATTGTAACCATATTACGTTTCAGCAGATTAAACGCCCAAAATTACCACAATAATAAAATTTGAATTTCGATTTATGAAATAAATACGTTTGGTTTACACCGTTCAAACCTGACACAGAGCATTTTGGTAAACCCTTATCTCGTATATTTAGTGCACGATTGGAGTGGTGGTCGTCATGCGATTGCGTGGCGACTACGATTTTACTTCCCTGCGAGGAAGTAGTTTTAAAATAACGCAACGAAAACGTTTTTGTCGTTTCCTTATGAAAAGGCTTGTTTATGTTTACGCGCAATGGTCAGTTTGGTGCCTTGTTAATTTGATAAGGCTCTAACTAAATTGAACACACTTGCGCTATCAGAGCGCGTCCGAAGCTCATTTCTCGATAACTCAAATACTACTATGAATATTTATTTATATCTTGTTTAGGTAAGTGTCGTGTGCATATGACGACCGATGTGGCGCGGTGGGCGAAGGTCCGCCTGCGACGCAGGAGGTTGTGGGTTCGATTCCCGCCTCGGAATAATTGTGTGTACGATCTGCAGATATTTGTTCCGGGTGTTCTGGTCGTTTTCTATGTATAATAAAAAATATCTATCTACGTATGTAATATATTGTATTATGTATATCAGTTATCTAGTACCCATAACACAAGCTCTGCTTACCATAGGGCTAGATAATGCTGTGTGAATTGTCCAGCATTATTTATTTTTTATTTTATTTTATATGAGCATGCTACTTACAGGTAAACACGATATTTAAAAAGGACAAGACCAAATTAAAGTTTCTATTGTGTGATTTATTTTCTTTATTTTTTACGGAAACTTGCTCTATTAAAACTTGTGATTGATTTGTATGTGGTTGGTTAACCTTATTTTATTGAAATGAAATGATTTTGTCACTGTATAAAGGTATCTAAAGATAACGAGTTTAAGCCCATATTTTAATGCACATTTTTGTGCTGCATATTTGAATGCACATTTTTGTGCTGCATATTTGAATTCACATTTTTGTGCTGCATATTTGAAAGCACATTTTTGTGATACCGGTATTGGTTAAATGCGCACATTCAAACAATACCGGTATCACGCAGCGTTAAACTACTTTTTATTCCATAAAAGTACACATTTAAACAATACCGGTATCACGCAGCGTTAAACTACTTTTTATTCCATAAAAGTACACATTTAAACAATACCGGTATCACGCAGCGTTAAACTACTTTTTATTCCATAAAAGTACACATTTAAACAATACCGGTATCACGCAGCGTTAAACTACTTTTTATTCCATAAAAGTACACATTTAAACAATACTGGTATCACGCAGCGTTAAACTACTTTTTATTCCATAAAAGTACACATTTAAACAATACCGGTATCACGCAGAGTTAAACTACTTTTTATTCCATAAAAGTACACATTTAAACAATACCGGTATCACGCAGCGTTAAACTACTTTTTATTCCATAAAAGTACACATTTAAACAATACCGGTATCACGCAGCGTTAAACTACTTTTTATTCCATAAAAGTGCACATTTAAACAATACCGGTATCACGCAGCGTTAAACTACTTTTTATTCCATAAAAGTGCACATTTAAACAATACCGGTATCACGCAGCGTTAAACTACTTTTTATTCCATAAAAGTACACCTAAACTACTTTATTAGGCAAAATTTAGTTATTGATAAATTTGAGGCTTCTACAAAGTTTAGAAGGTATCATGGTTACGTTAACACTGCCAACAATCCTCACAGCATTGTGTCTAGACATATACGTTTGGCTGAACATGCCTCCTCAAACGAGGAGGGTTACGCCAGAACAGTAGGATGAGAGATAGAATAAGAATACAATACAATACAATACAATACAAAAATTATTTATTGTACACCATAATCAAATAAAACATTACAAAAATACATTATATGCGACAGGTACAATGGGCGGCCTTATCGCTTAGAAGCGATCTCTTCCAGGCAACCTTTGGATGGAAAGAATTATATGAATTTAAGAAAAGGCAGGGGGTGTATCAAAGAATACTAACATTTAAATAAACTTAAGATATATTTCTGCAACTAAGAAATTATGGATTAAAGTAATCAGCTATCCTATTAATATTATAAACGCGAAAGTTTGTATGGATGGATAGGTGTTTGTTACTCTTTCACGTAAAAACTACTGATTGGATTTTAATGAAACTTTACAGTAATAGAGCTTATACATCAGAATAACACATAGGCTATATATATAACAATTTATAAAGATATATTGTATATTATCCAAAATATCTATCACTACGCGGGTGAAACCGCGGGGCGCATTTAGTAAAATATATATATGTATATACTAAGGCCAGTATAAAAAGCTTGCTCTGTCATAGATCTATGCTTGAGTGACGTTTATTTCTTAGAAAATCGTTACTCAAGCAAATACCGATGCCTGAGCAAGCTTTCATTAACCGGGCCTTAAAAGCGAAAATGGGTGTTGATTTTTTTTATTTAATTTATGCGTAGTGAGGCTAATGCCTTAAGTTAACACTTTCCGAAAACTTTATTGCAACTTTCTTGTTAAAGTTATGTTTATAATTCATCATCATCATCATCATCAGCCTATAGCAGTCCACTGCTGGACATAGGCCTCCCCCGATGAGCGCCATTGCGCCCTGTCTTCAGCTTGCCGCATCCAGCATCTACCTGCAGTCTTTCGCAAGTCGTCATCCCACCTGGTCGGAGGGCGTCCTACACTACGTTTACCGAGTCGTGGTCTCCACTCAAGAACACGTTTGCCCCAGCGGCCGTCGGTTCTTCGCGAGATATGGCCGCCCCACTGCCACTTCAGCTTGCAATTCTTTGAGCTATGTCGATAACCTTGGTTCTCTGTTGGATGTGTTTAAAATTGGTTATTATTATTTCAACCGTATTATTTTACAGTACAACATTGTACATGTTGACCTATTCAAGTATGGAATGGCACATTTGACTTAGTTTCTAATTAGGTCAATTATTTATAGAGATTGTTCCATGCTTGTAAAATTTACTGAGCATTTCTTCATTCATCCATACAAATATTATGAAAGCGAAAGTTACTCTGGTGTGTGTTTGATTTTTACTTTTAACGACGATATTGCTGAATATTTGATTTTCATGTTTGGAAGAAAGACAGACAGTACTCTGAAGACGGGCATAAACAGTCCTATGAACGTAAAGTTTTAATAATAATAATAATAAATAAATGATTGACTTGTTTATGGCAGACGTCCGCAATCTCCCCTATAGCCCGATTACCCAGTCCATCTATCCATCACAATAACCTGGTTTTATTTCTTTCATTTTTCTTTGCAATAGTCTCTACACCTGGTGGATACCATCTTTGGATGTATCATATTGTGCACCCGAGGATGATACCCGCTATGTGTAGCCATCGCCTTCAGATTAACTTCTCAAAGGGCCTCTGTGCTGTTGGCTTCGGCCCCACGCAAGCCTTCCAAAGAACCGGGTCACTTTATGGCCCGAGATCATGGTAAATGAGAGACATAATAATAATAGTCATTTATTTCAGGTCATAAAAAGAAACCCATAGGTTATTTATAAATAAATTAAATTAAAGTAAACATTAAAATTAAAATAGGAATAGACCTACTTACGGTTCCCACTCTGGTGCACAGAGAGCCAGAACCTGTACATAGGGCTACAGATGTTGTTAGCCATACAACTGAGGATGCCATTTTTTGATCGTCTAATATTGCCATTTTTTGATCGTCTAATATTGTATTTAGTAAAGTATTATTGTAGTGTATTTAAGTAAAGCATTTTTTTTATATAATGTTAACCGATCACCCTCTAGGTATAGCTATCTATGTGGTGTCCTAAAGATCTTCATGATTTTAATACTTGTATTTAGATTATTGTTCCTAAAATATTATCTTTTATAGTACACCTGCTCAGAAAGTTGCTTAATAATTTGTTATAAAATATTTGATATAATTATTGTTACCTACATATCTACTGGTTATGGAATAAAATTTAGATTCTTGTTCCTAAAATATTATCTTTTATAGTACACCTTGCTCAGAAAGTTGCTTATAATCATTATCATCAACCTATGCTAGTTCACTGCTGGACAGCCTCCCCCAATGAGCACCACAGCGCCCTATCTTCACCTTGACGCATCCAGCATCTACCTGCAGTCTTTCGCAGGTCGTCCTACACTACGTTTACTGAGTCGTGGTCTCCACTCAAGAAGAACACGTTTGCCCCAGCTTAGTTTGCTTATATTATTATGTTAAATATATGGTAGAATAACCGTTCTTTCAGGCGAACTAAAATGTGGAACGGAAATTATATGGAATTTTATTTCTCACGCGTTTAGCGGGAGAGAAAACTGTATTGAAATCCATTTCTAACATGTTTTTGTTTTTAATTTCCTGAAATATCAGCCAGTAGCTACGATTCATTTTCGTAATAGGTCAAACGACAAAAAGTTTCTACTCCAAATCGGCTAAATGATATCGGCCTCTTCCGTATTCGGACCAACAATTCAAAAAAAGAATCAAGTGCAAATTCCAGGTGCGCGGATTATTTCCGCATTTGATTTTACAATATGAATTTACTCGAGTGATTTTGCTGAAAATTATCGTTTTTGACGATAATTTGTCCGCCTACGCCAAATCGGTGGCAAAAATTGCCTCTATACCTTGGCTTGGCTGCTCTGTCCTTCTCATCAATGATAATGGAACCAAAAAGTATACTTCCCAGAAACAACAAATGCTGTTTAAACGAACAATCGCGTATAAACAACTCACAAAAGCAGAATTAAAACGAGTCTAATATTTACATGGTCCAATTAAAATGCGCGGCGGGACAGCTATACCCAGGTTCACATACCGCGCACCCGTTTAAAGAAATACCGGGCAAGTGTGAACTGGAATTATCAAAAGGGTTCTGAATTATATGTTCAGTTTCTTGTAAGAGCTAGAGGTTTATAAACTCTATAGACTTTATTGTAGCTGATGGTGTTCCGAAACAAATATATAAATAAATTAACTCTAACGTCTAAATAATGCAAAATTTTACATAAACCTTGATTTTAATTGTTGGTAGTACTATTATACATACCTACTCACTAGTTTATAGCTGTCGGGGATATTTTGAGTTTTTGTCAGTAATTTAGTCTAAATTACAGGAATTTATAAAAAAGTTTTCCAGAACAATGAATTTGAGTTGGTCAGGAAAAGTTCTTTTAGATCATAAACTAAAACACCTCTCAGTGACGTACACATACCGGTTACCACTGTACTCAAACTGAAGTGAACGAACAGTTCGCTCCGTATCAGAAGGTCTATCAAGTAAAATGACGTAGTAGTAAAACGTCTATATGGTGGCAATGTCTTGAGCGGCAAAACGATTTACTAGTAAAACGTCCAAAATGTAAAATTGTCAACTGGTACCTACTGTTGGACAATTCACACAGCATCAGCCCCAAGATAAGCAGAGCTAGTGTTATAGTACCAGATAACTGATATACTAAATCCTATGCACTAAAAAGATATATATGTTTTATTATACTGAGAAAACATCTAGAACATAATAAACATGATCTGCAGATCGTACAAACATTTGTGCCAAGGCCCACCTCGGGCCTCTGCGGTTGTCTTACTCGATTTGGGAATCGAACCCGTAACCGGACGTCACAGACAGACCTTCATGCGACGCATGTACAGTGGCGCAAGTAACAGCCAGTCGGATACTGACTGGCGGCTTTGGGGTTATCTATTTACATTTTACACAGTAAGCGTTCATGCACTCAGTACAGAGAAAGAAGGCACTCGCAACGAGACGGATTTTAAACACGGCGTTATACGTATTATGTTTTCTGCAAATTACAATACAATACAAACATTCTTTATTGTACACCATACTCGAATCATTACAAAAATATATTATATGCGACAAGTACAATGGGCGGCCTTATCGCTTAGAAGCAATCTCTTCCAGGCAACCTTTCGATGGAAATAATAATATTAATTTACGGGGGGCAGGCGGTGTACCACAGGTAATCTAAATATGAACATAACAAGAATACTAAAAAAACAAATAATAAATATTACAAATACCAAACTAAATGATACACTACTTAAATACATAAATAAATAAATAGTAAGCGAATTATTACCTTATTATTAATGAATGAACCTACTTACCTCAGTTTTCATGTTTTTAGATGGGCTATAACTGTTCTGTATAGCTCAGAATAACACGTAGGTTCTTATAGAATTGTGTAATGACTAAAGACCGAGTGCCATACTTACCTTTAGGTCATATTATGATCTAAAGGTGGGTGTGGATGTACTCAGTATGTAAGCTATTGCGCTCTTGTACCTACGTACAAAGTTATGTACACTTTATTTTAGGATTAAAACCCGAGGAATGTAACATTCGGGTCAAACCCCTACGGGTTTAAAGACTGTAAATATAAGTAATTATATATATTCTTTAAAAATAAATAAATACAAATTCAAGAATGGTACATTACGCTCCGTAGCACCGGTCGGGACCTTATGTAGCCCCTCTGATAAACGTGACCCAGGAAGTGGCTTTATTATTCCATACCTCACTCCTGCAACATTGATTAGCCATTTAGACCGCTGACCTCTTTAAATAATTACAGAGAATTGCGAGTAACACGGCTTATTAAAACCTAATTCATAAAACTTTCAATTTTTCTTTGAAATCACCGAGGGTTGAAAACAATAGCATAGCAGTGAGCGATTAAGGTCAACGATTCCCTTAATCTGTGTAGGCAGTAAATAAGCCCACATCTACAATTAATACAGCTTGAAGCGACCTCGCTGTAAATTATTCCTGTCTAATATAGAGATACGTGGAAAATGCGAAGCGCTTTGCAGTCCGTAGCCCGTAGAACCGACGTAGAGCCCCAGTTATTCCTAGTGTTAAGATCAACCATTTTCCGCTGGTATATTTTTAGTGTTTATCGACACGGAATTATCTAAGTGCACTGTACAGACACGAACCCATTTTCAGCATTTTCTCCTTCAACTAAAGCTGATAGTTGAGTGAGTCAAAATCGATGTGAAGCTTTTGATAGAAGCTTGCAGGGGTATCCCTCATTTAATGCTCGAGTTACGATCATGTCTCTATCGAAACAATGCACTGTTTACAAGGCAACCGAATTTATTTACGTACTCGTCGTATACGCGGAATAAAACTTTAATTATAGTTGCGTTGCGGTATCGGTGAAGGCCGCGCTGGCTAGTCACCTAGGTAGGTTCTATACAAAAATACAGTGACAATTCCTTGAACAGAGTCGAAGATGACGAGACGGGCGCGTGACGTCACACGAGCGGCACTCTGCGGCTGCGGCTATCGATCGGATAAGCTCGTCACATCCCGCTCTCGCGTGGGACAGGGGAGTGCTCCGTCCCGCTCGCACGCACGGGTCCGCTACCTCGGTAGAAAGCTGCGTTCCGAAATACGCTACTAATATTTATTTTAACGCAGCCGCCCGGGCCGCGCACGTGGAGCCGCCGCGGCGCCAGGCAGCCTCCGCTACCGACTCACTTATACCAACACACTATTTCAATTTAGCACAAACATTAACCCTGTTACCAATAACCCTGTATACTCTGCGACCCATATCGGAGGTAAAAGGCGGATCAAACAATAAAAAATAACCCTGTATACAAAAATATACCTAAACTTATAGATATACAAAGTAAAACACAATATATTTCCCTATAAAATAAAAAGTGTGTTAATAATTTAACGCCATTTATGCACATTTTTGAGATATTCTGCTCTTGTAATCTATAAATTCGTTCCAAGAAGAAATCTTTGAATGCCTACATTTTTGGACCAAGATATTTACACAAATTTTCAAGAACTTGAGCTTAACCTTCGAATACGCTAGCAAGTTTACAGTCCTGTAATGAAGCATGTCGATGGTGTTTGAATATTCAAAAGTAAACAATCATTTACCGATGTGGCGCGGTGGGCGAAGGTCCGCCTGCGACGCAGGAGGTTGCGGGTTCGATTCCCGTCTCGGAACAATTGTGTGTACGATCTGCAAATATTTGTTCTGGGTGTTCTGCTCGTTTTCTATGTATAATAAAATAATATCTATCTATGTAATATATAGTATTATGTATATCAGTTATCTGGTACCCATAACACATGCTCGGCTTACCATGGGGCTAGATAATGCCGTGTGAATTGTCCAGCATTTATTTATTTATTTATTTTATTTGTAGCGTACAGTTAATAGTTTGTAGGTATGTCTGAAACTGACGCTTTGTACAGTCAGTCAAGTCTGTTTCTGTGTTGGTTTGTTCTTTTCTGTTTTTTCTCTGTCTTGATGTGCAATATAGCAGATACAGTAATATGCATCAAATGTATCTAGAGTGCCGACCAGGTGGGATGACGACCTGCGAAAGACTGCAGGTAGATGCTGGATGCGTCAAGCCGAAGACAGGGCGCTATGGCGCTCATTGGGGGAGGCCTATGTCCAGCAGTGGACTAGTATAGGCTGATGATGATGATGATGATGTATCTAGAGTCAACTGCTCATAGACTCAGATACATGTCCAAAAAGCAACCAGAAGTAATTGGTCCTAAACTTTTTAATAAACTTCCATTGTATATATAAGACTCATAACATGTGAAAAATCATTTTTATGTAATGTGAAACTTCTTCTATTAGATAAAACCATATACTCTGTAAGCGAATTTCTTGACAATGATTATACAAAATTTGCAATTCCTCAAAGACGAACCTTTCCTGATCTCTACATGCCTAATTCAAACGAACTTATGTAATTATAATTAATTTAATTGACGAGAAACTGATAACACCTGACTTTAGCTTAACATAGAGTTAACCATTGTTATTGTGTATTTCTATTTTAATAAATATTTTCATTTCATTTCAATAAAGTGTATTTGTATTGTATTGTCAGGGAAATCACTGAAATGTACGTGACTACTAAAATATACATCGTTTTATAATTAGTACACAACTGTAGGGACTGTAGGGCTAGCACGAGAACTATTGTCTAGGGTAGAATAGCGACAAATTACGTCACTTTGACATGGAATGCGTTAATTATTTAAAATGCATTCCTCCAACTTCAAGAATATACGCAGTGTATGACTTGTCATTATCATCATTAGCCTATGTTAGTCTACTGCTGGACATAGGCCTCCCCTAATGAGCGCTATAGCGCCATGTCTTCGGCATAACGAATCGAGCATATCCCTGCTGCTTTCGCAGATCGTCATCCCACCTGGTCGGAGTGAGCCCTACACTACGTTTACGGAGTCGTGGCTTCCACTCAAGAACACGTTTACTCTAGCGGTTATCGGTTCACACACATGTCGATAACTTTGGTTCTGTGTCGGATGTATTCGTTTCGAATCCTATCCTTCAGAGAAACTCCGAGCATAGCTCTTTCCATAGCTTGCGATGTTTGAAGCAACACAGTGAAATTACCATGAAATAATTTTTTACATGTTTTCGTGCAATTCTATAATGCGCTAAAACTGGCTGTTTATCCAAAGATATACAGTACATATTTATTGCACATATTTCAGTTTAATCATCATTAACATATTAAAAAAATATTAAAATTGATATTGGTATATAAATAAATTTAAATAGTTTATTCATATCAGACGTGGTAAATTAGAGAGGTGGTAATAAAAATTAAATTGATCTTCAAATCTCCATATGAAAATGTCTGTGAAAAAAAAAATTCAAATGTATTTGCCGCACGATCATAATGAGACGGAACCTTGTCAATATAAATATTCTATCTTATTTTTCAAACCATCGCATTATTCTATACGATTTTCTTCTGTGGCATTATCAAAATGTGATGGGACCTTGTCAAAGTAAATGTCACACCGCTATGTTTCGGTGTGAAATGATTTTATGCCCTTCTGATCGCTCGCAGATTATACCAAAAAGCATTTCCATGTCGGCTCTACGCTCTGTAACGAATAGTCCTATGCTGTGCTACGGCGTAGCACCCCGTAGCACCCCGTAGCACCTCGTAGCACCCCGTAGCATCTCGTAGTATCTTTTACACCTAGTAGCACCCCGTAGCACCCTCTTAGCACCGCGTACTGAATGTCGGATCAAGGGCCACTGACATTTGGAAAACCATTTCTCGCTCAGTTTCACGGCTACTACATCAAACTTTTAGGTACAGTCAGATCCAAAAATTTGTACACACTCCCAAGTTTTCAATTTGACTAAATTATCAGTGTTTACATTAGGCTATTCGACTACATTGAAAATAAGGTTATTATTATTATTATTGATTTATTATTGATTTTTTATTGATATAATTCATAAACCTGATGATGTATAAGATAATCTTTTTTGAAAATTTGCTTATTTATTTCTTGCTAAAGTTATTAAAATTACAGATTTTGATGCCTGGTCACGTGATAGAAAACACTCTGAGATCGGTAGCATAGCTAGTGACGTCACAACATTGGGAAAACTGTAGTAGAATGCGCGCGTCGGTGATTTGTCGAATTGTGACGTCACGGGACCGTCGATGAGCGTAGTGCAACATAATAACATAAAATAAATAGTTATTACAAATACGAATAATTTTGAAAATATATATCAATAGCTTTTGCATAATTTTTATAAGACAATACGTTAAAATATAGAAGAGAGAATATTGTGGAAGAGTAGCGATAAGGCCGCCGATTGTGCCACTAGTTATAGTTAGTATTAAGATCCTTAAGTATTTTTTTTTGTATTGATGGTGCAATAAAGTTATATTGTATTTTATTGTAATATTTCACAATAATACTCAAATTGAGAATTTATTTATATCACTTATCTCCGTGAAAAATCGTCCAATAATGTCCTCACTGTTAAAAATATTTATCTAAAAGATTCTCTAATATAATTAATGAAACTTATGACAAAATATGATCAATAACTGACCTACACGTTCAAATTCTTTCCATCCAAAGGTTGCCTGGAAGAGATCGCTTCTAAGCAATAAGGCCGACAATTGTACTTGTCACATGTAATATCTTTCATAATGTTCTGTATCTGGTGTACAATAAATTATTTTTGTATTTTATTGTACACGGTAAAATATATGATATTACAATATTTTGCAGCCGACTGTACCTATAGCTAGTATATTGAATGTTATGATATGCGTGGGAAGAATTTTACACGTTTATCAGGTTGGTTTCAAAGGTCACCGCGAAATGTAAACATTGCCAGCCAGTTATATACATATATATTATGAAATTCAATTTATCCCTATTTCGGCGCAGGGTCATGGAGGTAGTCTTATTTTAGTCTTCATCATCATCAGCCTATATTAGTCCACTGCTGGACATAGGCCTCCCCCAATGAGCGCCATAGCGCCCTGTAGCCAGGGTCAATTTAGATAGGGTGTGGTAGCCTAATGTAGCCCGGGGATTCCTAGCACCCCCTGCCCCGCCGTTACCTTGGCCGCTACCATGGCCAGGAATAGCGAGGCGGCCGGGAACTGGGGGCCACATTCTGTTGGCGTATCGATCCATAGGGGGGTTGATGCCCATAATCCCCACGCTGGGCATGCGGGTTGGGGATCGCAGTATAGGGAGTGTGCTGCAAGGGACGCTGCTGGCCGCCCCCCGGTGTATGTCCCTTAGTCGCCTCCTACGACACCCACGGGAAGAGTTGGGTTGGTGCTATTCTATCTAGGCCGACACCACCATTTTAGTCCTAATATCACCTATTTGTGTCGTTTACCCCCATGATAAACTTCTTTGCTTGTTTATTCTATGCCTGTATTTTGTACCTGTGTCTAAATAAATGTTTTTTCTATTCTATTCTATTCTAATTTAAATTGAATGCTATGTAAATTGAATATACTTTTAAAATTTATAGAAATTAACGAGATCAAGTCTAACATGTGTACCTACGGTGGAAATAAATAAACGATGATCCAACTAATATTATAAACGTGAAAGTTTAAAAAAAAAGTTTATTTCTTTAGGCTTACAAATAAGCACTTAGACAAGTCATATAAATCCCATGATAAGCCCCATGGCTAGATGATGCTGTGTGGATTGTCCAGCATTATTTATTATTTATTATCTCTAGGTGTTATACTTATTGTTCTCAAATATTAATTATTCATATTATTATTTCGCCTGCAAAGGGGCACCGCTGCACCGCCATGCACCGTCGTCAGCTGACACCCTGATTACGTCATCTACACGCTGTCGCCGTAATAACAAAATTGCGTGTTATTAATTACTATCTGCGCCCTGCGGCTTCGCCCGCGTGGAAATCTATTCGTCAAATGGTTTATAAACCTTCTTCTTGAATCACTCTATTTATTTTAAAATTAGCTGTTTCCCGTGGTTTCACTCGCGTTAAATTCTAATTTCACATTACTAAAATATAATGTAGAGTCTTCTCTTCATCCATACCGCAATGCTTGAAAAAGAAAGTTTTTAACCAGTGCGTCCTACCCGTTATGACCTACGGAGCTGAGACGTGGACACTCACGATAGGGCTGGTCCACCAGTTCAAAGTCGCTCAGCGAGCTATGGAAAGAGCTATGCTCGGAGTATCTCTGAAGGATAGGATTCGCAACGAATACATCCCACAGAGAACTAAAGTTATCGACATAGCTCTGAGAATTAACAAGCTGAAGTGGCAGTGGGCCGGCCATATCTCGCGAAGAACCGACGGCCGCTGGGGCAAACGTGTTCTTGAGTGGAGACCACGACTCGGTAATCGTAGTGTATGACGCCCTCCGACCAGGTGGGATGACGACCTGCGAAAGACTGCAGGTAGATGCTGGATGCGTCAAGCTGAAGACAGGGCGTTATGGCGCTCATTGGGGGAGGCCTATGTCCAGCAGTGAACTAATATAGGCTGATGATGATGTTGAAAATATAATATAGCTATGTCACCAGGAGATAATGTAGCTTCCCAACGGTGAAAGAATTTTTAAAATCGGTCCAGTAGTTTCGGAGCCTATTCAATGCAAAGAAACAAAAATTCCTTTTTATAATATTAGTATAGAAAAGCATCAATCATAGTTTTAAAGATCTAACCGTACATAGGGACACACAAACAGCGGGAAGCGACTTTGTTTACGTGAAGTCTATTTATATTTTATGTACATATATATTCTAGTTACTTTTAAGGTATAATATTACTATGGACGGTGAATAAGTTAAATAAGATCTCTTACTTTTCTGTGGTCTGAAATAAATGACTATTCTTATTATTTACTATCTTATGACGACCGATGTGGCGCGGTGGGCGAAGGTCCGCCTGCGACGCAGGAGGTTGCGGGTTCGATTCCCGCCTCGGACCAATTGTTTGTACGATCTGCAGATATTTGTTCCGGGTGTTCTGGTCGTTTTCTATGTATAATAAAAAATATCTATCTATGTAATGTATTGTATTATGTATATCAGTCATCTAGTACCCATAACACAAGCTCAGCTTAGCTTGGGGCTAGATGATGCTTTATTTATTTATTTTTAATAACTTTAAAATACATAAAAGAAAACTATTCTCTCTGAGATTTTAAACCATAAAGTAAAAGTCAAAGTCAAAACTCATTTATTTGAATTTGAATTGTCCAGCATTATTTATTTATTTATTTTTAATAACTTTAAAATACATAAAAGAAAACTATTCTCTCTGAGATTTTAAACCATAAAGTTAAAGTCAAAGTCAAAACTCATTTATTTCTTTAGGCTTACAAAATAAGCACTTAGACAAGTCATATTTTATACATTAAATTATTATCAATTAAAATTATTTTACTGTTCACATCAATTTTAGGTCCACTAGTCGAAGAAGTGAAAAAGAAACCACTAGCATGTTCAACTCTTATATGTCTAATACATGGTTATTTGCCTATTTAAGTCTATAACTCTGTGTGGACATATTAATCTACAACGCTGTAGTTATAACTACTTCACATTAATATTATTAATGCGAAAGTTTGAATAGATGGATGATTGGATGGATGATTGTTACCTCTTCACGGTAAAACTACTGAACGTATCGAGCTGACGGATTACATACAGGCAGTTTCAAGCCTGGAATAAAACAAAGACTACTTTTTATCCCATGAATCAATTCCCATCGGATATATTCCCATAACCTTAACATTTCCATAGAAAGAACGCGTGCTAAGCCGAGGACAGAAACTAGTATATACCTAGATACCTAAATTTTCAAAATCTGGCGCGATCCCCTTTTATTTTTCGTGAATTCATACTGATAGAAACTAGAGACATGTAATAACATTGGAAAACATTAAATTACATATGACCGCTCGTGTAGACGCGAAAACCGCTACTGACAGCACCGCGAAAACCCCTTAGAGGTCTCGTCGATGCGCATGTTTGGGAGTGTGCCGTTTCGAGCGTTCGTAGGTAGTTTCCATACTGTCTGTCCATATGTATACTAAATAAATAATGCTGGACAATTCACACAGCATTATCTAGCCCCATGGTAAGCAGAGCTTGTATTATGGGTACTAGATAACTGATATACATAATACAATATATTACATAGATAGATATTTTTTATTAGGTATACATATAAAACGACCAGAACACCCGGAACAAATATCTGCAGATCGTGCACACAATTGTTCCGAGGCGGGAATCGAACCCGCAACCTCCTGCGTCGCAGGCGGACCTTACTCCACCACGCCACATCGGTCGTCAATACTGTGCTGGAGACCTGAATTTGTGACATCAGCATGGATATTTGTATCAACAAGAAAAAACAAAAGACAATCTCGCCAACCTCTACCACATTACGTCACAGTCCACGTGTTTGTTGATAGGGGGGCGCCATAATCGCCTTAATCCACTTTGTCGTCGCCCCGTAACCTACTGCACTTTGCACAGCAGACTTATGTTTTTGCTATTTTATTTCGCTGTTCTATTCTGGGTTTGTTTTATCTCTCGTTTATTTTAGGAACTAGTCTTAACAAAACACTGACAAAAAGTATGAATGTCAATGTTTGTGTCGCTCTCTAGCATCGTAGTGCCCAAACGGATGAACAGATTTCGATAAATTTATTTAGTTTGATAGGTAATATAAACTAATTTTGACGAACTTTGGCGCGGTGACATTCGCCCACCGCGCCACAGAGGTCAGGTTGTGGGTTCGACTCCCGCCTCGAACCAAATGTTTGTACGATCTGCAGACATTTGTTCTGGCTGTTATGGTCATTTTCTATGTATAATAAAATATATATATATATCAATGTAATGTATTGTATTATATACATCAGTCATCTAGAAATCTAGGGCAGTCTATGGACTGCCGAAAGAAGTGAAAACAAAATAATTTTATATTTAATTTACTGGGAAGCGTGCGGTGACGATGGCGCGAGTTCCATGATTTTTTTTGTTCACCTAAAACAGCTCAACGCACCTAAAGAAGCTTTCACTTCAAAAATAAAGTTAAAAAGACATGTAAGGTGAAAGTTGCAATCATTTGTCCGATTCCAAACATGCTAAAGAAACCATAGAAGCTTGGTATTGAGGGGCGCTCGCGAAACATCGGATATAGGCCAATTTCCCGCCAAAAATGACCGACACAGAGCCGACAGCGATCCGCCGGCAGCTCGAATCATTTGAATCTGATTATTGAGTTGTGAGCCGTAGAGTACATTATGCTTTTGCACGATCGCTTTTGCGGATTGGTTACATTGTTACTTTCTATGATAAAGCTAGAACGTTAGCTGTAGTTAGTGATTTGTGTGATTAAATAATAATAATAAATAATGTCGGACAATTCACATAGCACTATCTACCCCTAAGGTCTGATAGCCAGTACACAAAACAAGATCTGCTTGAGCTTGTGCTATCTATGAGTACTAGATAACTGATATACAAAAATATAATAAACACAACCGCCGCGCGAGCACGTTTTTAATGTTAATGAGTCATACTAGCCGGCAAATTGATTAAATAAGTCAGGATGGACAATTAAGAGTGTACCTTATGTAATTTTATAGTTAGAAATCGTTATTTATCTCAGAATCTGTGAAAGCTACCACCTTCATATTTAGGTAAATGATAATTCGAACTTTTATCTTGGATTCCGTCTTTTCGAAAATACGATTGGTGAAAATTTTCTCGATACTTTTATTTTTTGAAAAATACATGTTTTGCACACATTTTGCTATTTATCTCAGGAACCACCTATTTTTTTGTTGGATTTTTGTTTTGTCGAGAAACGTAGTAGAATTTCTTCGTTTTCGTCTTTTTAATTTTTAGATTAGTTGTGTAAATAACTTGTAATTAGGCATTAGGCAGTTTTGGCGCTTACGTCGATAAAAAATACGGAGCACGTCTATCGCTCTGTGCTTCTCACTCACAAGAAAATCATATCTTGTCATTCTGCTCTGAACTGAAGCGAAATTCGAATTTTGGCTGAGGTATGGCACGCTCTTAAGAAGTCTATCTTTTAAATAAAATAAAAAATAAAATGCCGTTTACATTGAACCTCTAAGCTTTTAGAGGCGTGTATACAAGCGCTGCGTGCCAAGACGCTATAAGCTTGTACTTACGTTCATTCAGTGATGGACGTACTCGTAAGTACAAAGTATTTCGAAAATAAATAAATAAATAACAACGCCAGTTAACAATGTACAGTTTCGACATTAAATTGTTTTTATACTCATTTTAGTTTGTTCGGAAGTATCGGTTAGCATCCCGGGAACTATGTCTGACTGAAATACTTTGATTGTTTTGAAAAAACTAACAACCGACATCAATTCTTTAGTATTTACATTGTATTTTTAAGTTATTCGGAATAAATACTTATTCCCTCGGGAATACAATTTTTAAGGGACCACATCAGAATTATCTTTAATATAATTGGAAACGAATCATACGATCGATTCATAAATAACGAAGAAATCGACTAACATAGATAAAAAATACATAGCAGAACATAAAACCTTCTACTCTTTTGTTGTTCGTTTCGTCGGTTCAAAAGATTGAACAGCTAGATGATGAATGTCCAGCATTATTTATTTATTATTATTATTCCAATAAACCAATTCCAACATTATTGTTCCATTATTCCAACCTCTGTGGCGCGGTGGGCGAAGGTCCGCCTGTGACGCAAAAGGTTGCGGGTCCAATTCCCGCCTAACAAACACGGGACAAAGGTTTGTATGATCTGCAGATATTTGTTCCGGTGGTTCTGGTCCATTTATAATAAAAAACATCAATATATGTTATATATTATATTAACACTTTGACTGCGGTTTTTTTTCGTCGACTGCGATCTTTTTTTTTACCAAAAAAATTCGTGCTGCCGCTCTACACAGCGGTTGTGTTGCGCCGCACATGCGTTTCGTTCGAAAAATATTACAGCTCTGCTGAGTCACAAAGATCTGTATTTTCTTAGCCGCTGCGCTAGTGTGAATTTTCGCAGATTAGTCACTTGTAGAAAACTCATACCGTGCGTTTTCAGCACTCAAAGTGTTCAGTATATATATATAGGCCTCCTCATCGATTTCGATGACGGCGACCCTAGGTAATCACAGATTTTTTTCTATCATGAGCCCTAATATGGCTCGCTATATAGACCGAACTTGATCTTAGTCTTTTTATTATATTAAGTATATCAGTCATCTAGTACCCATAACACAAGCTCTGCTTAGCTTGGAGCTAGATGATGCTGTGTAAGACTGTCCAGTATTATTTATTATTTCAATACAGATTATTTTTCATCCCTAGGTAGGCAGTGTGGTAGGTACCTACCTAACCATTGACGTGACCAATGCCGTCGGGGCGTGTAACCTAACGGAGCCGATCCCGTATTTATAGACGGGGCCGAGTTCTATATACACCTGATTGTAGGGATCTATAGATATATTAGCGGTGAAAATTACGTAGTAGCCCGAGAGGAATGAATATTGAACACGTTCGCTGCAGAAAAAGCGAAAATGTTACTGTTTAATAACTCGCTATTATAAAAAATGGTCTATATCTGTACAAATAATCATTTGGTTTAGTAAAAGACAAAAAATTAGGTTCGTACCCTCATTATTTGTCTTTTGCTACGAACTACGAAGCTACGAACGTTGCCACTGCTGTGTCGAAATATTGTAAAAATCAAATCATGATGACTTTAATGTTAATAACCATGATAATTTCAAAAGTTTTATCTTTTTCATGTTTTTGTTTAGTATTGTCTATGTTGACGACCTCTGTGGCGCGGTGGGCCACGGAGGTGTTAACGCGGTCTACCTGCGGCACAGGGAGTTGCGGGTTCGATTCCCGTCTTGAGACAATTTTGTGTACGATCTGCAGAACTTGTTGTTGGTACGAGATGACTGATAAACTTAATACATTACATAGATATACATTTTTTATTTTACATAGATAACAACCAGAACACCCAGAACATCTGCGAATCTGCAGATCGTAAACACAATTGTCCTGAGGCGGATATCGAACCTGCAACCTCCTGCGTCGCAAGCGGACCTTCACCCACCGCACCACTGAGGTCGTATACAGTTAGTTACAGAGTAAAAAAATGAACAAAACTTTTCTAGTGCAGTTGTTTCTATTCAATTCATTTTAATGTCCTCGTTGCATACTTTATGAGACACACAATGAATCTAGTACTAATCTGAATAGCTTAACGACCAGTTATGAGAGTTTTATCTGCTGATATATTTTATTTATTTCATACTAGTTTCTGCGCGGGGCTTCGCTCGCCCTTTTCCGAGATAGAAAGAAGTGTGTCCCTCCCCGGGACACCTCCCTGTCAAGTTTTTATTTCGATCTATTCAGCCGATTAAGTATGAAAATGTAAAAGACAGACAGAATCACTTCATTTCTATAATATTAGTATAGATTATTTTATTAAGGTAGATCATTTCGCGTGGGTGCGAGATTTTTTGTTTGTGGTTTTTTTCTGCATTTTAAAGGAATAAAACGAACGGAATAGTAATTTGCCGCAAATCGTTAACACTTTTTTAACACTTTGAGTGCTGAAAACGGTATGAGTTTTCTACAATTTACTAATATGCGTAAATCCACACTAGCGCAGCGGCTGAGAAAATACAGATCTTTGTGACTCAGCAGAGCTGTAATATTTTTCGAACGAAACGCATGTGCGGCGCAACACAACCGCTGTGTAGAGCGTCAGCACGAATTTTTTCGGTAAAAAAAAAGATCGCAGTCGTCGAAAAAAAACCGCAGTCAAAGTGTTAAGAACCCCACTTCGGGTTACTTATTTTTCATAAGCAGAGCATTTGGCAATTTGATTTTAAGCCCAAAATCTCACATTTCCCTCAATGCTCCAAAATTACTAGTGATACGGAGTAACTTATTTCATTAGTTACTAAAAAAAAATTTAACATTTGCGACAAATTTCTTTTCCGCTAGTTTTATACCTGTAAAAAGCATAAAATTATAAACCACATAATAATTTATATCTCGCGCCAAAACAAAACGATCAACCTTCACAAAGAAAATACACTACATACGATGTGGATCCATCACTTACAACGTACCTACATTTAATGTTCTAGATTTATTGTTTACATAACAACAAAAGAAATCATCTTAACTATTCATTCGATAGAATGACCTTCATATTTATATCAATAAACGCCTTCAAGAATAAACTCGACAACTGGTTACGAGACAAAAATAACAAACTAAAAAGTTACGCAATTAACTAATTCAACACTGTGTGATATAGACACACCAATCAGCCAGAAGCTGCTCGTCTATTAAGAATTTATTTTATTTTATTTTGAGCCATTATTGTCCCACTGCTGGGCAAAGGCCTCCCTTTTCTCTTTCCACTCCTCGCGATCCAATGCTGCAACAGGCCATGATAGAAGATGTGCCTCGAGCTCGTCACGCCATCTCATCCTGGGCCTTCCACGTCGCCTCTTAGCGTTGGATGGGCTCCACTCTGTGGTGGTCTTTGCCCACAAGTCTATTAAATATAAATAAATAAAAATATTACATGGTCGTAGCTCCAGCATATTGAGTGTTCTTAGGCTCTCACACCGAGGGTGACTGTAGCCGGCAGCGACGCGGTGAGCACTTTCAGGCAAATATTTCAATCAATTTTAAACTTTAAGTAAACTATTTAAAGCTCATGTAATCTGACACTACAAGTGTTCGCCGCACTGTTGCTGCCGGCCTGCGCGGCGAGACCCAACGCAACGCATTAACGTATCAATTTACTATGACCAAAATCACATTATTAACCTTATTATCACTCGACGCGACTATCTAATCAAATAAAATGCTGGACAATTTACACAGATCATTTAGCCCCAAGCTAAGCCGAGCTTGTGTTATTAGTCCTAGATATAGGTACATACGTAACTGATATAGGTACATTACAAAAAACATTATTTTAATTTTTAATAATTACAAAATACAATACATTACATAGATAGATATTATTATTATACATCAAAAACGACCAAAACACCCGGATTAAATATCTGAAGATTGTACGTATCACGTTGCGTCGTCGTCGGGTCTTGTGGCGATTCAATAGTGTGCGGAGCCCTTAAGAGTCATATCTATGGTGTTGCGCCTCCATGGCGACAAGAATCGAAGGACATGGCCCTGGCAATAGTCCAGGCTGCAGATATCTTATGTAACATTACATCTACAGCGTAGGCGATTACTGGATCTTTCTCGGTAGTTTTTTATGAGCAAGGCATATTTGCTATGAAATAATAATACGAAGGTTATATCGTCTGGGATAGATACAAGCTCTCAAGGCTTATTGTAGTTAACAAAATACGGGCAATTCAACAATGAAACATAAAACTATATTCAGCTAGATGGAATCCGCAGTTTCCATACAATATTGACGTTTGTACGTAAATTGTTGTCTGGTTTTGGAGTCTTGAAAGCACAAAATAAATTAACGAATACGGCCATCTCTAATTTAAACAGTAGACGGATAATGTATGTTATCTCCTTTCAACTAACCTTAACCTTACCCTTTAACCTTATCTGGTTTAAAGTGTCGTAGAAAAAGGTTGAGAATAAGTTTTTATTAATAAAGAAATACAAATACAAAATACAACTGACCGACAACTCCTCAATTCCATGTGAGTTTTTGTACTAATCGTTTCTTCTAACATTTTATCCTTCTCATCAAAATCACATTCCACCTATCTATATACCTTCACCTATCAACGTCTAATAGAAGTTAAACGTATCTTGATAGAAAATACATATTAAGTACAGCAATCGCGACAAGCGACAGCAATCGTTACGGATAATATTAAAAACTCCAGTCATCATCTTCAACCTATATCAGTCCACTGCTCGACATAGGCCTCCCCTAATCAGCGCAATAGCGCCCTGTCGTGAGCTTGCCGCATCCAGCATCTTCCTGAAGTCCTTGGCAGGTCGTCATCCTTCTAAGCTCCCGTATTCTTTACTTGAGTTTTTGTTCTGAAATACTAATTTGTCTACGATAACAAAGCTTGAAGTTTTTATGAAACCTACGCACTGATGCGTCACGCTCGATTCCTAGAACTGGCTTTGTCATAAGATGCCCCTACAAGGGGCGCGACGACATAAACTCAGCTGGAATGACGTAACAGCGATTTACTTTTGTGTTGCCAATATTTAACAATAGTAGGTACGCAATAAATAATTGAAACCTGCAACAGCCGGTTTCTTATTTAAAGTAGGTACCTAAATCTATCAATATAATTACAGTGTAGTTCGAAGTTGAGCTAAGGGCGGATCCTCCATTTGAGATTTTTTTTTAAATTTTTCATTCATATTTTTGGAACATCCATGTGCTCCAAATACCTCAAGAGCATTTGGATGCTCCAAAAATACGAATGAACAGAAGTTTGTTTCTTCATAAGTTTAAAGAAAATTATTTGCGATTTGCGGCAAATTACCTTTCATAACGCAGAATAAACTAGAAAACCACAAAAAGTTTAAATCTCGCGCCAACCTGAAACGATCTTCCTTAAACAGTGTTAAATTATCGAATATTTTTATGGGTTGCTTACTGTGCAGTAGAAAACTGGAGTTACAGAATCAGCCTATGGTACCGTAGATTAAAAAAAAATTCAATGATCCATAAATTTGTTAGTATAAATGTATTCTTAGTATAAAATAAAATTAGCAGCCCAGCAGTGGGACATTATCGTCATTGTAAATTAAATCAAATAAGATCAATGTACTTATTTATTGTTACCTTTGTTCTCAAACAGATAACTATAAATACATAAATGTACACTTTGACTGCGGTTTTTTTTCGAAGACTGCGATCTTTTTTTTTACCTAAAAAATTCGTGCTGCCGCTCTACACAGCGGTTGTGTTGCGCCGCACATGCGTTTCGTTCGAAAAATATTACAGCTCTGCTGAGTCACAAAGATCTGAATTTTCTCGGCCGCTGCGCTAGTGTGGATTTACGCATATTAGTCACTTGTAGAAAACTCATACCGTGCGTTTTCAGCACTCAAAGTGTTAAATATCATTTATAGATATAGGCCCCAATGAGCACCATAGCGCCCTGTCTTCAGCTTGACGCATCCAGCATCTACCTGCAGTCTTCGCAGGTCGTCATCTCACCTGGTCGGAGATCGTCCTACACTACGTTTACCGAGTCGTGGTTTCCACTCAAGAACACGTTTGCCCCAGTGGCCGTCGGTTCTTCGCGAGATATGGCCGGCCCACTGCCACTTCAGCTTGCTAATTCTTAGAGCTATGTCGATAACTTTGGTTCTCTGTCGGATGTATTCGTTACAAATCCTATCCTTCAGAGAAACTCCGAGCATAGCTCGCTGCGCGATATTCTTTATAGTACCTACCTATACTCCCAATTCCACAATCTATGTATTTATTTATTCATATCTTTGTTTTTAATAAATAAAAATAAATAAATAATGCTGGGCAATTCACACAGCATCATCTAGCCCCAAGCTAAGCAGAGCTTGTGTTATGGGTACTAGATGAATGATACTTATTATACATAGAAAACGACCAGAACACCCGGAACAAATATCTGCAGATCGTACACACAATTGTTCCGAGGCGGGAGTTGAACCCGCCACCTACTGCGTCGCAGGCGGACCTTCGCCCACCGCGCCACATCGGTTGTCAAAAGTTCTTAAACAGATCACTATAAATAAACGAGTTTAAATATCTATACATTATTACTTAATATTATATATACCTTCTCCCGATTCCTCCAATTAACCTCCGTATCCAAAACAACTAGAACGCCTCCGCTCCATTCACTGGCGCCTGGCAGTCGAAGTCGGCGCCGTCTCGTCTGCCCAGCTTCCTCCAAAAACCCCTTGGAAGCGACCCAGCCGCCTACATCTATAGGAATACCTAGCGAGGTCAAACAGGCTGTTATGTTAATAGGACATAACTGGGGGAAGCCTACTTTGTCAATGTCGTGGCGGTGTTGGGAATTTTTTTGCGCCTTTTGGCTGTGAGTAAAGATTAGCCGGGGATATTATCGAACCCTTGGTTTTTGTGAAAACAAGATTGCTTGGGGACGAACGTACGCTGAGTTTTGTATCGATAAATATGCCAAACTAATTTGATTTCTGGTTATCAGAATTGAATACTGATGATTTTGGGGCCGTTTTCGTGGTATGTTGCAATTTTACGTCAATATGCATTTAAGGGTTAAGTTTTCTACAAGATAGGACTTTTCAAAGGAGGCTTTCACCACTCTAAGCTCTAAGTGGTACTTCCACATAGCTATGGTATAAATTTTATACCACATAAATTATTTACAATAAAAAAACTTTTTTATTTTATTACAAGTACTTTTTTCTACATATATTTTTTAGAATTTTGTATTTAGGTATTTGTAAACTCATCTGACTACTCTATTGAATTAAAATAAAAATAAATAAATAAATAATGCTGGACAATTCACACAGCATTATCTAGCCCCATGGTAAGCAGAGCTTATGTTATGGGTACTAGATAACTGATCTACATAATACAATACATTACATAGATAGATATTTTTTATTATACATAGAAAACGACCAGAACACCCGAAAAAAATATCTGCAGATCGTACACACATTTGTTCCGAGGCGGGAATCGAACCCGCAACCTCCTGCGTCGCAGGCGGACCTTCGCCCACCGCGCCACATCGGTCGTCGTATTATGTCGCGCACTAGGTTTATAAAAGGACATTTTTGAAGGATCCGTACACCACACTTTGGATGTTTAGATGGATGTTTGTTACTTCTTCACACAAAAACTACTGAACGGATCGGGCTAAAATTTTGCACAGATGTAGCTTTATGCCTGGAATTAAACATAGTCTAAGTAAGTATGTTTGATTGGTTTGACATTTTATAGAAATAACTTTTAAGCGCTTCCATAGACACAACGCGTGCGAAGCCGCGGATAGAAACTAGTAAATAGATAATCACTTTCAAGTAAAAAAATACAGCCTGTGTTAGTGACAATTGAACACAGGTATGACAATAGGAGATTATGTTTTTAGTGTCAAACAATTAAAAGAAAACCATAATAATGATACCGTAGCTGCAAAAAACTTACCTGAAACCTTTGTCATCGTGCACAACATAGCCATGATATGTAGGTGGGGTAAACACTCCGTTATTTAAATGAGGGCTCTACTGGTGCAGTGCACCAACAGGTGGCTTGGCATATTTTTATCATTATTCCTATTTACGTGCATTTTCAATCAGTGCATCCTACCCGTTATGACCTACGGAGCTGGACGTGGACACTCATGGTAGGATTGGTCCACCAGCTCAAAGTTGCTCAACGAGCTATGGAAAGAGCTATGTTTGAAGTTTTTCTGAAGGATAGGATTCGTAACGAATACATCCAATCGAGAACCAAAGTTATCGACGTAGCTCTAAGAATTAGCTAGCTGAAGTGGCAGTGGGCCGACCATATCTCGCGATGAACCGACAACCGCTGGGGTAAAAGTGTTCTTGAGTGGAGACCACGACTCAGTAAGCGTAGTGTAGGAATCCCTGCGAACAGAATGAAGACTTCGTTTTATGAAAGCTTGCTCATACATGCTTGAGTGACGTTTATGCCATAGAAAAGCGTTTATTACTCACGCTTCGGCCGTCTACAGAACCGGAGTTTCAGAACTGTCAAGCACGGATTGATAATGGTAACTGAGCATGCTTTAACACTTTGAGTGCTGAAAACGCACGGTATGAGTTTTCTACACGTGACTAATATGCGTAAATCCACACTAGCGCAGCGGCTGAGAAAATACAGATCTTTGTGACTCAGCAGAGCTGTAATAGTTTTCGAACGCAACGCATGTGCGGCGCAACACAACCGCTGTGTAAGAGCGGCAGCACGAATTTTTTAGGTAAAAAAAAAAGATCGCAATCGTCGAAAAAAACCGCAGTCAAAGTTTTAATAATACGAGCCATAGACCTGAAATAGCATAAGGGCTTTGTATGCCGGAAAAACGCGTGCGAAGCCGTGGGAGAAACTATTATTGTGTTAGTATTTGCTCATTCCAGATAATTCACATATTTGTTACCATGCCAGCTTCAAGTGAGCGAATAAAGGCAGCGGCAAGAAACAGTAGAAACAAATTGTGGTACATTATTCCACCGCTGTGAGGTGTAGGTATCAGAGTTTCAGTTCAATGAACTTGGCGTTAAATTCGCTCCGAGATTGATTGCTCTCTTGCGCCAATAACCTTTGAAAATAATGCAAGGGAGCGAAAATGTTTGAATTCCTTTGCGTTCTGCTTACATAGATGGTCTTATTTCGAGAACTTTTCCAATATCTTCCTCCAGCTCGTATTCTTCTTAATGACGTCACAATACTTTACCTACTTCTTCAGTTCTGGTTCTCTCATAAGTAGGTATTGTAAATTCCTGTACGAAACCAATTACAAACGGAGATGGACATCAGATGTGCAAAATCACTCCCTATCTTCAAAAAACTGCTGCATCATCTGCTTTATCCATATAAAATATTGGTAGCCTTATGTCTATGTAAGTTTATTATAATGTTTGTAATGTAGGTATTTAGTGTATTTGTAATCAATTATTTATTAAAGTGCCATCGTCTATATTGTTCGTTCATGTCCAGTCCATCCCAAGGTTGCCTGGAAGTGATCGCTCTCAGCGATAAGGCCGCCCTTTATACCTTTATTTTAAGTTTTTATCTCTGTATTATTTTCTGTTTTGTGTGGTGTAATAAAGTGTTATCTATCTATCTACAAAGTATCCCAAACGAGTCGCGATTGGGATACCTTATAGGTAATTATTTGCTAACGCAAAACATTGTGGAATTAAATAGTTTTAAGGACCTACTAAAGCCTTTTTGATGTTAGCTCAAACCTATGTAGGTACATTAAATATTAAATTATTTATACTACCCAAATAAAGATATTTGTTAGCAAAAAATTTAAGTTTACATTCAGTTTTATGTATTTCTATCAATAAAAATAAAAAAAATAAAAAAATCTTACAATCGCGTTTATGGGAACTACAAATCTTACTCGGACGAAGGAAATCACATTTGTTTTCAACCGTATGAGTGTAAGAAACAATGACAGTGACAAAAAGCAATTCCGTCATAGCGCACCTCATTTGAGTTCAATGTTTGAGCGATAATAATATAAATGAGGGTAGTTTAATATGTACAAATATTGTCAAGAATAGTGTCGATAAGCCAGCCTGATAACTGACCGCTCTGGCCACAATACATTATTTGTCTAACTTACTTATTTATTGGACAATAATTGTCCAATTATTGTGACGATCGGTTTAGTGTGCAAATGACCGGGAGATGGACGTCGAGTGAGTAATCTTTGTTTGTGTTTTGCGATCGAAGAATACGTTTCAATGTTTCATGAATGGCGATGCAGTGCTGTTAATGTAAACTAACAAAACATTATAAAACTTTAGAAACGATCAACTATCAACACAAAACTCATGGCGCATGAAAATTTGCCGAAATATTAAAAGACTCAAAAATTAAATCATGTTAAATATCCCATTTTAAGTGACTTTTCTGTAACATAGCATTGTTCTTAATTCATTAAATTATAATTTCAGATTAGGTAGGTGCATATATGTATATAATGTACCTTACCATCAATTCAAGTTAATTTTTTTTATTTCATTAGGCTTACAAAATAGGCACTTAGACTTCTCAAATTTAATAAATTCATCAAATATGAAATAAGGAGTTTTTAATTTTCTGTTCACATCAATGTTTGGAAGAAGTAAAAAAGAAACCACTAGTAATTTCATATAGTGGTTGTTTTGATCATCTAAATCCAAATATTATTTTTATTTCATTTATTATATAAATCCTATAATGCGATTTTAAATACATGGCAATATTTATGTACCTAAAGCTAAACACAACCTAGAATTTCTTACATAGTATTGTCGGTTGTGGCGGAACTGAGCGAAATCTAGCCAATCATTAACATCATTGATGTAATCACCTATTGATATAATTACCTATATATAATAATGCTGGACAATTCACACAGCATTATCTAGCCCCATGG
The DNA here is from genome assembly GCA_943735965.1 of Eupithecia abbreviata. Classification (NCBI taxonomy): domain Eukaryota; kingdom Metazoa; phylum Arthropoda; class Insecta; order Lepidoptera; family Geometridae; genus Eupithecia; species Eupithecia abbreviata. Next base: position 11,064,889 of record OX030976.1, read on the forward strand.
TAAGCAGAGCGTGTGTTATGGGTACTAGATAACTGATATACATAATACAATACATTACATAGATAGACATTTTTTATTATACATAGAAAACGACCAGAACACCCGAAACAAATATCTGCAGATCGTACACACGTTTTGTTCCGAGGCGGGAATCGAACCCGCAACCTCCTGCGTCGCAGGCGGACCTTCGTCTACCGCGCCACATCGGTCGTCGAAAGCCTTCTTGATAAGATTTTGTTTTATAATGTTTATATTTACGAAGCGCACGCTATTGTTCATAAATGATTTCCCTACCTAAGTAATCTATATGATGAGATTTGTAACGTTCTCGATTCTGTATCTACATATATTGTGAACATATTTTTTTTTATAAAGCTCCCTTTTTCTATCCGGAACAAAGAAATTCTGGAAAGCTGAAATAATTCGAGCCAACAAGAGACCAACTCAAGAAGACTGATAGTAATCCAACCTGGTCTTTGATCCAGCTTGTTAGACCAAGAACTCTTCAAACTGAGCAAAAAATGCTGAGCTACAGCCTAATTAATTACCCACTGACCTTGCAATTAAATTTTATGCTATACCTAGGGGATCGCATTGTGTTATACCTATTAATTCCACGCTCTTTTTTATGTTGGTAGTGCGACTGGCCGAACATAGAACCTCCACCGTTTTTTGTTGGTCGTCAGTAACTGTCTGTGCTTTCTGGAGAGTTTATCATACAGATAGAAAGTTATAATATAGAATAGAAAAGAAAAAAAAAACATTTATTTGTACATAGGTACAAAATACAGGCATAGAATAAACAAACGGAATACAAAAGGGGTTAACATACAAATAGTCCAATGTTTCCCATTCAACAGCCACTAAAACGCCGAACTTACAGCCTTTACTGGTCCACTACTGGACGCAGGCCTCCTGATAAACGCCTGGTTATATCATATCATACATATACATATATATAGGTAACGCCTATAATCCCAAATTCCTGGGTATTCAGGTTGGGGAACGCAGTACGGTGATATACTTTTTCTGCAAGAGGTGCTGCTTTGCGTCCCCGTATGATTTATATTGGCCTCTTACGACACCCGTGAAAAGAATTTGGGTGGTGCTAATTCAACTGTATGAATAATATAATTAAATTGTATGAATAAAGTTCAAATCTATCTTTCTAAATTCTTAGCCGGAACCACACGGCCACCAATACCTATATCTACTATATCTATACCTACCTAAAGCCCTACTCTCGTATCTAAACGGTATAAACTCAAGTGGTTTAGCTAATGAGGCTGGCAAGGGCAAGATGCGCCGATGTCCCCGGCCGATCACTCGACCTACCCCCTCGGGGGGAGGCCTACCCCTTCACCCAGCCACGTTCCGGACTCTTCAAACAAATTTCGCGTCTTTTTACTACACAGCAAGATGACAAGGAGGTTAAATAGGGACTGTTTTACTTTTTTACGTCAGTATCTAAGGCAGTCTTTGCTATGGTTCTGATGACATTGTTAATTTTTCCAATGGTTCCATCGCCTCTCCTATAACTCTAAGGTCCAGTGATCATTTCGTTTTTATTAACTTTATATGTCAAGATTTTTTCATGTTTTTCCTGTGTTTCGTGATCGCAGCTGAACCCCCCAAAGTATGAAAGTTTCGACCTTACTTTTTGTTACACCCTTTATGTACTATGTGTTACATAAGCAAATAAATGTGTATCTATCTATGTATTATATTTGCAATGACCTGAAGTAACTAGACAGACGGATACTTATCACAAATCTGATTCCTCGAACTCAAACTCAATTGCCGAGTCTGCTCAATCAGTAGGCTGTATTCTAATTTTAACGTTCCGTTTGGTTGCAAAAAACTTATAAAACGTAATAAAAATACACCATAATATACTATATATAGGTATGTAACGTATAAAACACCATTTGAAGCTAAAACACTCACTACAAATGCACTCGCATACGAAAATACCGATTCAGATGAATTTATTGATAACAATAACATGTAGGTAGATACCGTCTCGATAGACATTATTGTAACGGTTAATTTTTTTATTTGAAAATGCCTCTATTGTGTGCGTCTGGAACTACGCAAATCTTACACAGAATAAGTCTTCACATATTTTATACCATGGACGAAAAACAGAACTCAAGGATCAGTTCTAATAACTAACGTAGTAAAACGAAATACGTTTACTACGTTAGTTACTTACTACTCTGTTACCGGAACGTTAAAATTCTTACTTAAGGCTGACGAAGTGTCCTTTCTGTGCACAGTAGCTACAACAAACTTATCTGTGGCAACCGCACCCTCAGCCACCCGGCCTTTGTGTGCTGATTTCAGGAGCCTATTCTTTCATCCAAATTATTCTACCCAGTTATAATCTGCTTGCTATTGAGAACTTGGTTTTACGGTAAACGGTTTCGTTTTGTTATTAAGGGATTTTCAAATTTTATACATTAATAAATAATGCTGGACAGTCCATACAGCGTCATCTAGCCTCAAGCTAAGCAGAGCTTGTGTTATGGGTACCAGATGACTGATATACTTAATACATTACATACATGGATATTTTTTTATTATACATAGAAATACTCAGAACACCTGGAACAAATATTTGCAGATCGTACAAACACTTGTCCCAAGATAGGTAGACCTTCGCCCGCCGCGCCACATTGGTCGTCTATATTTAGAACTAGCTTTTGCATACGGCTTCGTACAACTTTTTTGTAGTAAGGAGCGGCAAACGCCTTTGGAAGCATTATACCCAGCTGTGATTGAAGTCGCATATCGGATGATAATGATGATGCTATTCCAGTTCTATAACTGTGCCAAGCTTAATCGCAGTACTATACTCCAGCCAAACTAAACATACCATATTTGTAAACATTGCCCTATAAATACATATCCTAAACATTTACTTTATGATTATTTATCGGGAATTGGGGATGGTGATAGTCACTTAAAATCAACAAAATTATGTGGTCTAATTATCTGTGGTATCATACATAGATTACAAAACACGTAATCTATTTTTTATTTTGATAAAAGAAAACTACAAACAGCAATCCGCCATGACACGTTGAACACCAATCAGAGCATTACACAACTGTGACGTCATACCATCACAACATGTAATTTAAAGGCAAGTAGTAAATAGGGTTAAGGTCAGACTTTCTTCCCTTGACCATATTATAGTCATTCTGTATCATCAGATATTCGTGCATCGGTGACGTCATAGCTATACGCCACTAACGCCACTAGTATTATATCGTTTTAGACCGAATTTGAAACTGCATTATTCAAAACTAAATTTTTCCTTCACAATCCATTTTTTTCGCAGAAATGTGATGTATTTTGTATTCAGTAGATGTCTTCAAACATTACGGAGTAGTTTCTCAAAATCAGTCTTCATGCCTTTTATTGGGTTTACTTTGACTCCTGAAATCACACGGTATGTGTTTTCTACAAGTGACTAATATGCGTAAATCCACACTAGCGCAACGGCTGAGAAAATACGGATCTGTGTGACTCAGCAAAGCCGTAATATTTTTCGAACGAAACGCATGTGCGGCGCAACACAACCGCTGTGTAGAGCGGCAGCACGAATTTTATAGGTAAAAAAAAAGACCGCAGTCGTCGAAAAAAAACCGCAGTCAAAGTGTTAATATTTCAATGCGATAAATACCCTTAGAAATTGATTACATGTCGAATGTTTAAAAAGTTTATTTTCATCTTGTTGATTTTTTGCAGAATTAACACAAATTGTTGATTCTTTCGTACAGTGCGCAATGCTGACAATTACTTTTCAAACTACGCCATAAAGAGAACTTTGGATTTTTGTGTTGTGAGTTGTTTACAGAGACTGTATCTTAATAATGGCTTGAGTATAGTACCTACGTATATCCTTTCCATTTATTTATAGCTTTGGTAGTTACTGTGCTACACATTATGGCAAAAAATACACACACAGAAAATCACTGACAGGTTCATTATAAATTCAACTTTATTCCACTGTATTTTATGACTTGCATTGGTGTACCAAAGATTCATATCAAAGTTGTCATACGATCAACAAGACACAAATAGGTTGAACGTCTGTGAACCCTCGCGATTCCCAAACCACTTGTGACCTCAACATTCGCTCGAAGAATTTGAATTTATGTATCTTTTAACAAATTCATTTTACAAGGTTTTATTTATTTTACTATAAAAACTATCGTCGTTTGACGAATTCATTACGAATTTAAGCGGGTTGACTACAAACATTATTTGTGTTGGCTATTGACGATTGACGGCTATTGGCTATTGATTTTGACGACCTCTGTGGCGTGGTGGGCGAAGGTCCGCCTGTGACGCAAGAGGTTGCGGGTTCGATTCCCGCCTCGGAACAATTGTGTGTACGATCTGCAGATGTTTGTTCCGGGTGTTCTAGTCGTTATATGTATAATAAAAAAAATATCTATCTATGTAATCCATTGTATTAAGTATATCAGTCATCTAGTACCCATAACACAAGCTCTGCTTACCTTGGGGCTGTGTGGATTGTCCAGCATTATTTATTTATTATTTATTTATTCCCTCGTTAAAGGTAGGGTATGTAGTGTAAGTGTTTGTTTTCTTTTTTTGATCTAAAATATATCTATTAAAGTGCCACCGTCTACATTGTTCTTTTCCGTCCATTCTAAGGTTGCGGAAGAGATCGCTCTCGGCGCCGCCAGCCACCCTTTATACTTCCTCTACTCTTACTATTTATTTCTGTATTGTTTTCTGTGTGGTATAATAAAGTGTTTTCTATCTAGATAGATATCTAAGGGATGAAACGTTGTGATCTTCGAACACAAATTAGGTTCGTAGATAACACACTTACATCCGTAATGAGATTTCAAAAAAATTCAAAATATTATAGACTATATATTTTGACGACCGATGTGGCGCGGTGGGCGAAGGTCCGCCTGCGACGCAGGAGGGTTCGATTCCCGCCTCGGAACAATTGTGTGTACGATCTGCAGATATTTGTTCCGGGTGTTCTGGTTGTTTTCTATGTATAATAAAAATATCTATCTATGTAATGTATTGTATTATGTATATCAGTTATCTAGTACCCATAACACAAGCTCTGCTTACCATGGGGCTATATAATGCTGTGTGAATTGTCCAGCATTATTTATTTATTACTTATTTACTTTAAAAAAAAAAAGATACATATAGTGTTTGTAAACATCTCACACCACAAAAATATTAAAATAGATACATAAAGTCTTAACAATTTGATTGCTGAAATCACACGGTATGTGTTTTCTACAAGTGACTTATATGCGTAAATCCACACTAGCGCAGCGGCTGAGAAAATACAGATCTGTGTAACTCAGCACAGCCGTAATATTTTTCGAAGGAAACGCATGTGCGGCGCAACACAACCGCTGTGTAGAGCGGCAGCACGAATTTTTTAGGTTAAAAAAAAGATCGCAGTCTTCGAAAAAAAACCGCAGTCAAAGTGTTAACACTATTATTAAATTATATTTTGTGCCTAGGATAAGTTCAATTATAAGTATTAGCAGGTATTAGCCACCTAGCTAAATATTGCCGTGGCCTAGAAGGGTGCATGTTTGAAACACTTTACCTTCACAACAGGTTTACAATACAAATATTGACTATAAAATTAAATTAAATAAAAAATATTGAATATTGCGTTCAATGAAATGCATAAAAAGTATTTTACATAGACCAAATTATTGCCCCCAATCTGATAACCTTAACTTAAATTTAGTTGCTGTTCTGGTCGTTATGTATAATAAAAAATATCTATCTATGTAATGTATTGTATTAAGTATATCAGTCGTCTAGTACCCATAACACAAGCTCTGCTTAGCTTGTATTGGGGCTAGATGATTTTGTGTGGATTGTCCAACATTATTACATTATCAAAATAACGCGTGCAGAATTATAAACCGACCCAAATAGTGCAATTAACTGCGCTTAAGTTTCGAAAACCTTTACGATTAAATCCCAACCAATTCTCGAAACTGTATTCAATAAATCCTTCAATTTCTCATCCAATTTAATTATCTAGCACCGACTGGGACCGAATGAATGCATCTATTGTTATTCGCGGTATGTGCTCTGCTGACCTAGATGTAAAGGTCCGGGGTTCAGTTACATCGTCGCGAATCCGTGACACCAATCTATTGATACTTTGCTCCTCTTCATGCTAAGCTCCATAAGCTTGTTTTCTTTTTGTATCCGTTTGCATAAAAGATAGGGATATTCTTCCTTTGTACTCAATAGATCTTGGTTGGATCGTAACGTCACTAGATGGAATGTGACGTTGTATCACGAAGGATCTAGTTTTTTTTTTTATTCTCAATATTATAAAGGGCTTTGTCGCACACGCGACTATGGCGCCCTGGTGAGTTAAACAGAAAAACACAAAATCAAATCTAACTAAAATAAAATTAACATAATTACCTAACATTATGAGACGACCGATGTGACGCGGTGGGCGAAGGTCCGCCTGCGACAATTGTGTGCACGATCTGCAGATATTTGTTCCGGGTGTTCTGGTCGTTTTCTATGTATAATAAAAAATATCTATCTATGTAATGTATTGTATTATGTATATCAGTTATCTAGTACCCATAACACAAGCTCTGCTTACCATGGGGCTAGATAATGCTGTGTGAATTGTCCAGCATTATTTATTTATTTATTTATAGATAATATTTATTACAGTAAAATAATAAAATATTAGTTAAATTGAATTGAAATAAAGAATACATGTCAAGGTAATTAAATGCAGCTGTATAAGGGCATTTCAGTTAACAGTTAAACTCACCCACTTTTAATCGTTAGGTTTAGTTACTCTATTACTAAAATCATAGGCATAAAGTTTTCCAATGATAAATCAGTAACATCGTCGTGAATTGTTGCCACAATAAAGTAACTGCTTTGCTATAAACCTCGTACCAAAGATATTTAATTAATCTAATGCAGTGTTTCGTAGAGTTTGGCTTCGATCTGTCCAGTCACGTGGTGACTTGGTAAGACATTGACCCACATTTTGAATGACTAGTTACGGCGTATGCGTTCGTATAGTTAATTACTATATCGAATACCAGTTAACGTTTAAATACTAGGTACATTTCATTAAATTAAATTATATATCTTGACTGATGACAATTGAATTTATTTTAGTCACTGTTGTTTTGAATTATTTATCTTGAAGACATTTGTATCGAACTATTTTAACAAGTTTATTGACGTTTGTATTATATTATTTTGCTCATTGACATGTATTGGATTATTGGTTTTTTGGAATTTGTTGCTTGTGATTATGTTGACTACCTACTCTATTGTATTCGGTAATACCTGGAAGAATATTAAGATGTAATGCTTTGAATAAACAAAAAAAGGTTTATTTCAGTTACATTCGTAACTTCTTTTCGGTCTATGGTTTGTTGTTGTTACTGCTGTCTAGGGGGCGCGCCATTTTGCGCGCCATTTTGTGGTATATATATGCGTAGAATTTTGTGTTTATAGGAGTGCGACAGATCATACGTTTTTGTAAATGCATAATTGTACAAATCTAGTTATTGTTTATTTACAAGAAAACTACCCAACTTATAAAGAAAATGGCTAAGGAATCAAATAATTCATAAAAATCTACAAATCAATGCTTATGTAATTTCAATAGAACGCAGGATTCTTGAGATCTCGACCAAATTATGTGCGAAAATGCGGCTAATATAGCTGTCTCTAATATACCGGGTGGCGCAAAACTATTTTAAACCGAGAGACATATTCTATTTTACAAATGACTCAAAAACTTCCTGTTAGTCATAATGAAAGGTCTATAATTAAATAATGTTTGCTTTCAGTAAATAAAGGCCTATTTTGAATGATTGCGTTTTAAAGCAAGGCCTTTCGGTTCTAATGACATTAACTGCTAAGCCTTCTAGCAGAATGCTCAATGTGTTTATAACACGCTATGTAAAAGCATCCGATTCAATTTATCTAAATGTTGTTCCTTATTGTATTTGTGTGAAAGGATATTACGGATTATTATATAAAATAAATAAAATAAAATATGTAAATAATGCTGGACAATTCACACAGCATTATCTAGCCCCATGGTAAGCAGAGCTTGTGTTATGGGTACTAGATAACTGATATACATAATACAATACATTACATAGATAGATATTTTTATTATATATAGAAAACGACCAGAACACCTGGAACAAATAATCTGCAGATCGTACACACAATTGTTCCGAGGCGAGAATCGAAACCGCAACCTCCTGCGTCGCAGGCGGACCTTCGCCCACCGCGCCACATCGGTCGTCAAATTATATAACTTACTAATGATCCGCCCCGGCTTCGCACGATTTTAGATATATACATACATATGTATAATAATAAATCATTTATATCAGACCATAGAAAAGTAACAGATTTTATTTAACTTACTCTACGGTCCATAGTAATATATACCTTAAAACTAGCATACATAAAATGTAAAAAAATACTAAATTAATAGAACGCTTTTTGTGGTAACGCCGACAGCGTACAGCTGCCGTTGGTGCACGGCGGCGGTGCAGCGGTGTTCCCTTGTAGGCGGCCAGTGAACCTTCGAAACTTTACACCCTACGGCCAAAACTCTGCGCTAAAGGATGTCGAGATATGATGAGTTGGAACTCTCACCATAAATGAATTGAAGCTCATATTATGGCGAGATTTCAGCTTCTCGACGCGCATCATGAATACATTATATCTTTTCCTTGAATCACTCTGTCTATTAAGAAAAACCGCGTCTAAATCCGTTGCGTAGTTTTAAAGATCTAAGCATACATAGGGACAGACAGACAGCGGGAAGCGACTTTGATTTATACTATGTAGTGATGCGTTAAAGATATTGTATTGCAATCTCGATTTATTTCCCTGTATCAAAGTGCAGTTCATATATGTATTTATAGATGCTGGATGCGTCAAGCTGAAGACAGGGAGTTATGGCGCTCATTATGTCTATGTCCAGCAGTGGACTAACATAGGCTGATGATGATGAATTATCATTATGAATATGGTAGCTTGTTCTTACAGAAGAAATAAGGTGAATTTCTTCTGTAAGAACAAGCTACCATAGTCATAATGATAATTCATCATAATACTAATAAATATATACCATTTTTAAGGTGCATTTCATATTTCAACCATTTACAGCGCTATTATTAACAGTAAATCATTCAAATGTATGTTTTATCTCCACTATATTAAAGTGCATTTCGTCTGGCATTCCAGGTTGGCGGCAGCGCAGGAGGCGGCGGGCGCGCAGGCTCGCTCGGCGTCAGCTGATACCATGGGCGGAGCGCAACAGCCTACTACTCCAGGGCCCTCCTCACTCTTTTTATTTTCCGACGAGAACTTTGTTCGGAGGTGAGTTTATCTTTCTGCTTTAAATAATAAATAATATAAAAATGATATTGCAGATAACAAATATGCGTCCATATGATACTAATTTTTACGACACAATATAATAAAGCACTTCACGCATAGCAGCTATATATGTATGTTGATGTACATTATATCCTAAAATTATAATGTAATAGACACACAACAGGTAATGGTACGTATGTATGGTCTTTCCCTTCATTTTCAAAACCTTTTGAACATCCTTTTCGAAGAGAAATATACGGAAATAATTGAGGTGTATTAATATATACTAAGATAGTATCGAAATATCTTCGTATCGCTCTGTATCTTGAGATACTAAGATGACGCTCGTTTCCAAATCGCGCGTCTAGAAATCCTAGTTTTTAGCAAACAAAAGTTATGCACATGCGACACGCGTCAGCGCTTTTTAATCCCATTACTCGCAATAATTAAACCGTTAATCGCGACTTGATTATGATGATGAATGCCTACAAGGAACTATCTAAAATAGCTAAGTATCTATGTCTAAATAAAAAAGCAACATAATAACGAAAACGCATAGAGTAAGTAGGCAAACCCAAGATAGATAAGAACCGGCACGATAACCCACTTGTATCAATTGGACAAACATCACAGAAAAACAAATAATTTGGCAACGGCAGCCGACCCGGCCTGTCAACAGACATATGATGGCTCGAGAAGCGCAAATCAGTATGAAAGAGGTTCTTGGACATATCAACGTATGGATGCCAAATTCGATTTAATCTCGGAAAGCCAATTCTTAGTGTATGAGTTATCTTTATGACGTCTATCTTCTGTGATATAATTGCTTGGCACAACCAGTCATGGGTTGGTATGGCTTCGGAGACTCCAACGTCTCGTCTCCCAAGCCAACCTAACCTGCATGTGGTACACCCTGCTAGATAACGAACTAGGCTCTGGTGAAAATATCAAACAATCTTCATAATTTGATAACTCATTAATTTTACAATTATTTCACACTATTATTACTATTTAGGTGCAAACGCCGAGGTATTTATGAGATATTTCTTAAACATTTGACCCCCAATGAATCGACCGAAAACTTTTTATTATATTTCCATCAAAGATTTAAGAATTCAAAGCTACGAGTATCTTCGGTTAGGAAATATTATTTTGATTTCTGTGATCCAAACATTTTGTAATAATACTTGATTTGGATAATTTTAGTCTGAAGAGGTAAATTTCTGTTGTCCAAGACAAGATACCTGCAGTAACCCAACCCTAGCCATTTGCGAAGAAGCCCGTCTATTCCTTCCTTATAAATATTGAGCGCACCTGGTTTGTCCCCTTATGCATTTTGTAAACAAACCCTGGATGTGTGTCACCTATCGGCTCTCAATAAAATGAACTTTATCGCCACTGTATTTAGGTTACATATCCAGTGATAAGAATGATGGACAATCTGGGACATTTGTTTTAGTCCGGTGGATTTAAGTTATTATATGATAGTAATAAGATTCAATATTGTGTGTACGAGACATAACAATGCTCGAGACGCAAATAAAACCAACACAATAATTTGCAGGATGCCGTTTATACCTCCATGAGATCGATTTCTCGAATACGAGATAAAGCATTGATGCGAGGGTTTTATTTGGAGAATCCGCAATTGAAATATTTTCGTGTCGTCACGAAGTAGGTACCCACTTTAATGGAAGGTTTAAATTATGTATGTAGGACGGGTCAGAGGAATATTATTAGCCGAATGCAGCAAAGCTTTCCGATATTTTTGTACAATAGGACGGAAATTTTGACAAACAATTTCGGATGTTATGACTGGATCTGTTGATTCATTTTTAAAGAGCCACGATACTTTTTTTTTTACCTTTGTAATTTCCTATTAAAATGGTAGCCTAGCGATTGAAAAGCTATTTTTGTTTGACATCTGCGTGCATCATAGTCTGCAAAGGCACTGGATGTCAAGTTTTGAACCCTTATGCTAAACAAATATTTGATATAAATTGAATTTATTGTAACCATTAATGTGAATAATGTTTTTTAACCGTGAATATCGATAATTTAAACTATACTTAACTCATAATATGGATGTTTTGTCCTAATTAATAAACGAATTTAATTTAATCATAATAAGCGCACGCAATTTTCCAGCCATTGAATTCCTATAAAATCCCTGCCAAAAGATACCTTGGACCAAATACTTCCGAATAAAACACTGATATAAAGTATCTACCTGCTCCACGTTTTTACAGCAGCGGAATTCACTCGGCACTTTAAAGAATGCCATGTTTCAATACGAGGAAGTGTCAGCGTTTTACTGCAGAATGTTACCTACAACAAATTGCAAATAGCCGCGCACTTTTAAACACCTACCTATTATTATCCTCGTATATAATATAGGCTATGTATTATTATTTAAAAATATTCATATTTATGTTATTAGGTACTGCTATAAATTTTATGTTCATTATCTCATTAATTATGATTTCGATCGTATGCAATTTTTGCAATCATTACAAGGCTATTTAGAAATAACCTTAAAAGCGTGCGAAGACGCTTATTTTGCTCATATAAAAACTTGTGATAATTGCAATTATTGCATTCATTTAGACGCACATTTCCGCGTATTGCATCTCATGGGATCTGATTTATGGGATAAAAAGTAGCCTATGTTTAATTCCAGGCTTAGAACAGAACTGTATGCAATTCCAATTTCAGCCCGATCCGTTCAGTAGTTTTGGCGTGAAGAGATAACGAACATCGAAACTTACGCATTTATAATGTTAGTTTGATTTTCCAAAATGTGCCTGAAATCTTTATGATAAGTAATCCAAAAGCTACTTCGTAAAAACATTAGCATCGTATCTAATAGACTCGGCTGCTAAGCAGCTTTTGATAGGTGCATTATCTTCTATCGATCACCGATTAATATGGATACTAGCGTAATGAGCAACATGATCGAAAGATAATTGAGCAGAATTAGATACTGACGTAATTAACTTTATGCTTGTAAAATGGAAGTAAGAATCCGTAGTGTATAAAAAGCGACCATAATATAAAGGGTCATTAAAACAGACTGAATGAATGACAGCCAATTTGACAGATGAAGCTTCCACAATATGGCCGCTATTTACTGTCAAAGTTCAGAAGTCCCTTTATATAGGTACAAATCGTCGCCTCGTATATGGTCGGGTCGTATATAGGTACGTATGGTAGACCTTCTAACCTGCGGTATATCTGTATGGATGGATACCAGGTAGAAGTGGAAGGTAGAAGGTACTCCAGCTAAATTCGATGTGAAATCCTAAATATACCTAAATTAAAAATCACATAGTTGCCCTGTATTTTTATGCGCAAATAATGTCTACTGTTGATTTAAGATCTATCCTTCAATAAATATTACAGACAATTATATTTGGAATGCGACAGCAAACATGAGAATTTTGGTTTTATTGTTATGTGTCATTTCATATAGCACTTGGCTGGAGTAGATATAAGTTGGATACCAATACTTAGAAATATATAGCACTTGGCTGGAGTAGATATAAGTTGGATACCAATACTTAGAAATATATAGCACTTGGCTGGAGTAGATATAAGTTGGATACCAATACTTAGAAATATATAGCACTTGGCTGGAGTAGATATAAGTTGGATACCAATACTTAGAAATATATAGACCTTGGCTGGAGTAGATATAAGTTGGATACCAATACTTAGAAATATATAGCACTTGGCTGGAGTAGATATAAGTTGGATACCAATACTTAGAAATATATAGCACTTGGCTGGAGTAGATATAAGTTGGATACCAATACTTAGAAATATATAGCACTTGGCTGGAGTAGATATAAGTTGGATACCAATACTTAGAAATATATAGACCTTGGCTGGAGTAGATATAAGTTGGATACCAATACTTAGAAATATATAGCACTTGGCTGGAGTAGATATAAGTTGGATACCAATACTTAGAAATATATAGCACTTGGCTGGAGTAGATATAAGTTGGATACCAATACTTAGAAATATATAGCTCTTGGCTGGAGTAGATATAAGTTGGATACCAATACTTAGAAATATATAGCACTTGGCTGGAGTAGATATAAGTTGGATACCAATACTTAGAAATTGCTTGTGATAAAATTAAAAAAGAACCTAAGAACATTATCCTGTCAATTTAGATCGAATCACTCCATATTTGAATACATATCTGGTTGTCTTGGTCCATCCTATCTACGCGAGCGTCTACTTATATCATACACATTTTAGTACTTTATCGCTTTAAAACTGACCTAAAGAGACAACTCGCCCGCAGGTAGGTTTTATCGCGGGCGAGATCCCTCCTACCACTAATTATTAACCGATTTCAGTCGTCCGATGGTCGTTCGTTAGTACGAGTATTTCCTAAGAAATGTATCGGTATAGGTCGCGTCACGTAAAAGGAACGCTGGAAGGAAGTGGAAGCTACAGCTTGACCGCCAGCGTTCTTTTTACATGATGCGAACTATACAATAATTTAATTTCTCGTATGCCATTTGAAAAATGTGTGCATTAAAAAGTGAAAGCGTATGTTTCGCTTCTACTTTTTACCTGAAGGTGAGATAAAGTACATAAGCGATGGTAGATGCAGAATGCCACTGGATAGCGGAATAATTAATACGTCATCAAGTTACGTATGGTTACAAAGTGGATGGTAATTTATTGGCTTCTCTGACACACATTGCATAGCTTATCGGGAGAGTGGCTAGATCGTTAAAAACGGACGCACACAATTAATTATTAAAATCATCATCACTATAATCCACAACCTTTACCTACTGCTTGTTTTATCTTCTGTGACGTTACCAATCGACGCTAAAGTGACAATGGACGCAAACTGAATACAATAAGCTATTTTTATCATTATCACTATCATCCACAACCTTTACCTACTGCTTGTGTTATCTTGTGTCTCCGTGATGTCACCAAACGGCGCCGTCTCGGAAGACCAATCATCATCATCATGATGATGATTGGTCTTCCGACGTCTTCCGACTTGTAACGTGCTTATACTGCTGAGACAGAGCCGTTTTGTGACTCAATTGCAAAAAAAAACTGTTTTGTGTTTTATTATTATTATATTATGTTTGTTTTGTTTTTTTTTTGATCTAATTTAAATTATATCTCAAATATTTACGACCACGATAGGACTTAAACCTTCCATGTGTATTAAATAAATTAAATTCATAATAAATATTGCTGCACAAACCACACAGCATCATCTAGCCCGAAGCTAAGCAGAGCTTGTATTATGGGTGCTAGTGACTGATATACATAATACAATACATTCCATAGATAGATATATACATAGAAATACCCATAATACCCGAAACAAATATTTGCAGATCATGTTAGCATTTTTCCGATGTAATAATAATGCGTGTATCAGAGTGAACAAGCGGTACATTAGCTGTGACACCAGCTCGCCGTTTAGTAGCCTGTATCCACACTCGTGGTACATAAACCTAGTATTAATGCTATATAGCTGATAGGGTAAAGTCCGGATAGATGCCTCACGGATACGCTCGAATAAACTGCCAAAATCTTAATTTCTGGAAATCGCAATCATAGGTTGATAGTTTCGTCAAAAGATAATTCTTTATTCATAAAAACTTATATCTGAAACAGTTTAAAAACGTAAGAGAAGTGGCGGCCATATATGGTTTCAAGCTATTTCTTCCAGGCAACCAAAGCTTAAGCTTAAGCTTAAGCTTAGCAAAGAGAAGATGGTGCTAAAGCTCACACAAGCTTCACAAACTAAAATGATCCTAATACACAAATAGAAATATACAAATTTTTGTATATTTCTATTTGTGTTCTATTTATTTAAAACTTAAAAAAGGCACGTATCCTTCCTGGGGCATTCATCCGGACTTTACCCTTATAGCTGACGTGCATCGCTTAAATGCCAGATTACGTAAATAGTCAATTTGCTGGCTTTATTTATTTAAAACATCAATGTGTTTGATGTCTGTGTTTATTTTTAAAGTTTTGTTACCGGCCGTCGCGTCGGTGCTTTTAATCACTTATTGTCTTTCACATTACCTTTTGTGATTCAGATTCATTTAGGTATTAAACCATTTCGTAACATTATCATAAAATTCGTAAATCGAAATATAAATAATTGATTAAATTACTAAATTAGATTTTGATTACTAGATAAGATGTACTTTTGTGCGATTGTGTAATTCAACAAAGATTTAATTTTATTATTTTTATTATTTATTTTTAGAGAAACCTTTTAAGATTCTTTCCATCCCTAGGGAAAGGGTTTGGGATAAGTAAATTAGCCTACGTCTTCTTCCAGGAGTAACCCTACATCTTACTACAAAATTTCAGCCCGAGTAGTTTTGGCGTGAAGAAGCATCCATCAGACATCCATCCAAACATTCGCATTAATAACATTAACAGAAAGCAGATAAACATTTATTTTGATTTCTATGGTCGTCACACTGTGTCGTGAGATAGAAATCTAAATAAACCTTACTATTTAAATTTCTATGGTGACGACAGTATCGAAGGACCGAATGCTACACATGCCATCTTCCCCATCTTCCCCCATTTTGCAAAGCATATCAATAAAAAATATTCTCTATTTCCAGATATACAAAGTTCATCATCGAGTGGCCACCCTTCGAGTACGCGGTGCTGCTTACCATCATCGCCAACTGCGTGGTGCTGGCGCTGGAGGAGCATTTGCCCAACGGCGATAAGACCATCTTAGCACAGAATTTGGTAAGTACACTAAGCACACGTGACCTAGTGGTGCCAGCTTAGAATTTGCACCATCCCAACTCTTCCCGCGGGTGTCATGTAAGTCGACTAAGGGTATCCACCAGGGGGCGTGTGGCAGCGCCTCCTGCATAACAATTCATCAAAATGCGATCCCCAACCCGCATGCCCAGCGTGAGGATTAGGACATTACTCTCCATATGATAAAGCCAATAAAACTCTTGTCAGGTGAAGGCCTGCATCCATCAATGGAGCAGTTTAGGCTGTAGTTAAAGCACTCATAAAAATGAAAGCCCGTTTGTATTAAGACTAAAGACAATCAGTTTAAGCAAGCTGAACAAAGGACGCTATGAAGCATATATGGGGAGGCCTATCTCCAGAAGTGGACGCTAGTAGACTAGTCCACTGGCTAATGATGATAATGATGCTGATCAGTTCCTGCTCAGCTCAGAGAACTTCTCCCGATCAAGGACATCAGATTCCTTCTGTGTATTTTTAACATCTCTTCTGCGATCACCAAAGCTGCCTGTTAAGCGTGGTGGTTATGGCAAAACCCCTTCGTTTGGGAGACGCACGTTCAGCTGTGGACGAATTTGTATTGATTGATGTGTAGTCCGCTTATTGTAAAAGTAGCTTGCCAGACCTGGATGCGAAAAGCTCTGAACCAAGACGGTAAGCAAAAACATATGACGACCATGGCCAGTAGTAGTCGACTTATGATGGCTTTTCCGATTGATCTCATCTAAAAACGAAGGCCTTCCTTACACAATATCAACATATATTAAACTTATGCTCTAGGTAATTTTTAAGTACGTCAAAACTTGCTTTGCGATTCGATAGATTATAAACCGAGCAATGTGCCTTAATAAATTTATTTATTTATTTAACTGAGCCTTAATACTTATATTTATAATGACTTAATATTTATCATGACACAGATAATGGGTTCAGTGAGTTTCTTCTATGGATTCAGACAAATTAAATACGGGTACTGGTCCAGATAGAAAAACACACTGTGCAACGGTTTGACCTATAGTTGAGTAAGATAAGGTAAATAATTCTCATTTCTTCTTGTTTCAGGAAAAGACCGAGACATACTTTTTAGGAATATTTTGTGCAGAAGCGTCGTTAAAAATTTTAGCCTTAGGTTTGGTTTGTCACAAGGGATCGTATCTAAGAAATATTTGGAACATCATGGATTTTTTCGTAGTAGTAACTGGGTAAGTTGCTTTCCATTTCTTATTTTATGCAGTAGTTTAAAAAAAACTTCAAAATTTACGCATATCAATGTAAGCTCACTTTTTTAAAGTGTATCTGTTGTTTTTTCATGGCAAAACTGTAAACAACCAATATTTGAATTGGCTTTTTACGGTTGATTCGTGCATTTTGAAGTGAAATTGAGCTGACTAGTGGAAAATGTTCTTTAAATACTTTAATGATTGGCTGATTCTATTTTATTGGATAAACGCAATTCCGATTTAGCGGAAGCAAAATCTAAATCAGGCTTGAAAAATTGTCAGTAGAAAGTAGGATTTCTGTACCTCTACCAGCCATTTAAATGGGATAATAAACTTCTGAAAGGAAAATTCATAGCTTTTACATCTAGAAAACATGATTTTTCACAGTTTCAACAAGTACGCACAAAAGATAAACTATGCTAAGAATTTAAACAATTACGCTGGACTTTAATCTTTGAATTACTTTATTATTCGTAGAGTCAATCAAATACAACCAATCATGTCGCAATAATAGCGTCATATGACCGACGACCGATTCTGCTGGTCGTATTTAAACAACTTTCCTTTCCTACTTAGTCAATGGTAGAGGTACAGTGATGAAGATTGTGGTGATGGTGCCATATTGATTATGCGCTACGAAAACTAGGTCGATGACGATATTCGCCGAATCCAACGTGGACTTTGACCTGCGGATGCTGCGCTCGTTCAGAGTGCTGCGCCCGCTCAAGCTCGTCTCGCGGATACCAAGTAATTCACAGTAATAGGCGACAAGATCACATAATATGTAACCTTATTCGTATAGAACGTTCTCGCTAGATGTTTTACAATTTTAATACTCTTACAGTAGCTAAAATAACGCTAGTCTATCGAACAATAGAATTTTTAAATCTTTCATTTTAGTAACAACAGTGTAGTCGTATCGATTTTTTGTAAGTATAGATTTTTTGAATTAAAAATGTGTGTGATTTAATGTGATTTTATGGAAAATGTGACTGTATTTTTTAAAGGCTACGTTTTGCTAGTTAACATTTGTTTTTATGTAACTGTAGGTACTTCAAATACGAAAGCTAATAAGTAAGAACTTAGCTTATGAAGATTAGGTGTGAATAACTGGTATACTAGATTAAAATGTGTATAATTTAATAATGATGTGATTTAGATTGTAGCTAATTAACTTTTGGATAACATTAACAGGACTGTGCTCTATCAACCTTTTTTCGAATAACATTAGAAATAAAGCAATTCGAAATTTGAAACTTCCTATCGCTAAACACTGGCCGGTCACAAAGTTTCTATGAACTTATTGTATGAGAAGTTTTGAGAAAGAAGGTTGAACAGCAGAGTCCTTACTAGTTGTTTCTAAGCTAGTTGCTAGTTCAAGCTATAGTATCGAGTGATATGTGTTTGGCAGTATCATCACGCAGTTTCCGGTCGCGCCCGAGGTCGACTTCAAGACCTTGCGTGCCATTAGGGTGCTGAGGCCCCTTAAATTAGTTTCGGGCGTTCCTAGTGAGTTCTAGAACATGTTTTTGTTAGTAATTGTAGTGTCACTAGATTATACCGTTGCATATTTCTCTAATTAGACTCGGTTCCCGTTTTTACTTCTATAGGCAAAATTATTAACCCCTCCATTCATATTTTATTAAGCTCCTGTTCATGCCAAAAACAAACTTTATGTTTGACGACCTCAATGTGATAGAAACTTTTTATATATCCGAAACGTCTTTTGTCAAATACATATTTCATCATGGCCGTCAATAAAAGCAAATGTCCTGTTTGAATACCTATCTTACAATTTTTAAGTGCCTAAAATGACTGCATGAACCTTCATGGATTTAAAGACATTGATGATAATTTTCTGTAAATTTACATTGATTTTATTAACAAAAACAAAATAATATGCAACGGTTGTAGTTTACTAATTTTCTGCACGATTTATTTCTGTTTATTTTGTTCAGTATCAACCACCTTTCATTGATAAATACAACGTAATGAGAAACTTACTCCTTCGTATTTAGCTTCTTTTGCATCTATTTTGTATGTACATGATACCTTACATCTGTATCTCAAAATTGTGGCTATTTGGCACTATGAAATTTTTCAGATTAAAAGTAATTATCATATCATTTTCAAGTAAAACGTAAACGTTTTTTTGAAGTTAAACTTCTGAGTCTTTAAAATTTGTACGAGTAAATAAACATAACGCTTCTAACAATATTTGAGTCATCATAATAAAACTTGAAATTATCATTGGCAACTTTTCTTTCAACTTTCAAAGACTATAATTTCAAATTAGTTTCGCTGCATTTTGATCTTTCAGTGTACGTTAATAAATATCTTTTCCGTAGGTCTACAAGTTGTGTTGAAGTCGATCATCAAGGCTATGGCCCCTCTGCTCCAAATTGGCCTTTTGGTGCTTTTCGCTATAGTCATCTTTGCCATAATCGGCCTCGAGTTCTATTCGGGGGCGTTACATAAGACTTGTTATAGTTTAGAAGATATTAGTAAGTATTCGTTTATCATTATTATTCTTTAACACCACAAAAGGCTAACAAATCTGCCAAAGTCAAATGGAGTAAGTTAAATATTTCAATAACCCTGTTGTGGCCCTTTCTTTAAATAGATTTTTATCGCAATAAAGATGTTCCGGTATATTTGGAAGGAGGGAAGGGATGCCCTTACCCAGCAGTGGGATCCAGTGATAAGATGTTTCTACCGCTTGCACGGATATGGATAGTTAAGCCTATGGAATACGTAAGAGGCAAAACTTCAACAGTGGAGAACTAAATCTAATCTATTATTGCAATCGGCTTAGCTCCAAAGTTAGCTTTAATTAGAAAGTAACTGACCTACTTAGAAATACGGAAGTTTTTTGAAACAATTAAATGCAATTGCAGCTATATTTATATTGAAACTGTACTCGTAGCATGCTATCGCGTTAATGGCTTAACTTCTGTAACTGTGCAGTTTCTACAAGTACTTATTCGCGTTCTTGGAATAGACACATTTTGAAGTTATATTTCACGTGCATACCCAATGGTAGAATGTCAGTTACTTCTCGTAAGTATTCCGTTAGAAAATAAATATCAGGACTGGCCTGGCTCGGGCTGAAAACTAGGGCTATTTGTAAAAAGCAGCATTATTCTGAGCCAGGGTCTTATTGACAACATATAGTGAGATACCAGGTTCAACGCCCGTATTATCAAAGCTTGCTGAGTCATCGATCAATTTTTGAGTATATAGCAAAGCATTACTTAAAGATAGCTCTATGACTGAGCAAGCTTTCATAGTACGAGCCTACTACCAGGAATCCTGTGTATGTAGGTATTTTCTTATATAATAGGCAAAAGTGATATAGCAAGCAAAATGATGGTATCAGTTTTGGTGTCAACAAATTAATATTGTTTTTCTGCTATTTAAACTTACACCAATTGTGTATATTGTAGAGTAATATATCGTATATTATGTTTTGTGTGTCCTTTGAATGTACCTTTTCTCAAATAATACTCTGTTTGCAGGTGAACCAGTAATGGAAGGTGAATCTCCAACGCCGTGCAATGCGGACGACAGAGCAGTGGCCCCGTTTGGGGCCAACGTATGTAACCGCACGACCAGCACATGCTTGGAGAAGTGGGAAGGGCCGAATAGGGGCATCACCTCGTTTGATAACATCGGCTTTGCCATGCTCACCGTCTTCCAGTGCATCACTATGGAGGGCTGGACCGCCATCCTCTATTGGGTGCGTATTTTTACCAGTTTTTGACAAAAAATCGGCTATGTCCGGCTATAGGTATCTTTTTATGTTTATTCGCCGATTCCTCTGCCAATTAGGTACTCACGATGTTTCTTCTAGTACAGGAAAGTACCCCGCGTTGATCCCATAATAATTTTTCTCCCGATATCAGACCCGTGAAACTTAAAAAATTGGAAATATAAAGGAGTTTGAAGTCAGTTTTTAGTTTTTTATTATTACATCGCATTATACGAGAAGGTGTCTTGTAAATATAGTTATCAAAAGCGGTCACGTCCCCCAAGTCGTTTAGAGGTTAGAGTCTCGTTTTTGACTTACCTATCATAAAAATATTCTTCTCAAATGCGAACGCTTTCTTCGAATCTTTGAATAACTAAACAAAGTAACAGTAGGTACCTAGTACCCATAGAACAGTATATAGAGTAATGAACGGATCCACGACCGAACTGGGATCCGAACCAACTTCATAATGGCAATAATTCGAAAGCCCAAAATAATATTATTTGATAATAATTGAATGTATAAAATATGACTTGTCTAAGTGCTTATTTTGTAAGCCTAAAGAAATAAATTATTTTTGACTTCACTTGAGTTTTGGATGGTCAACATCAAACAGTGTAGTAGTAGTAGTAGTTAAGCCTAAAGAAATAAATTATTTTTGACTTCACTTGAGTTTTGGATGGTCAACATCAAACAGTGTAGTAGTAGTAGTAGTTACCCATCCGCATTTGTATGAAAGATGAGCGACTTGTTGAACCTAAAATCTGTAAATCAGTATATAACTTTGAATTTAAGCCCATTTTTTCATCTTTTTCAGACGAACGACGCGCTAGGCAGTGCGTTCAACTGGATCTATTTTGTGCCTCTCATAGTATTGGGTTCATTCTTCATGCTCAACTTAGTTCTTGGTGTCCTTAGCGGGTGAGTGCAAACACTTTGATTTTTACCTGTTTCCTACTCTTTTATTAACTTTAGAACATATATTATTTAGTCTGTAGTTAGACAAACTGAAAACAGGGAGGCCTATTTCCAGCAGTGGACTAACATAGGTTGATGACGAGTTAGACAAACAGAAGGATATTAATGGAGGTTGCTTAAATCTCCAAAAGGTTATCCAACCAATTAGATTTTTTCGAAGCTGTGGATTTGGCATCCGTAATGGAATCGTGTTAATACATATACTCGGTTCTAGATAGCTTAGCAGTACAGGTCATTGACCTATCCTTCACAAAATATGGCTCAACTTAAAATATTTTGTTTTTTTTAGGGTAATAGAATTCTCTAGAAACTTAACTTGAATATTGTTACGCATTTTCACTTTTTGCAAAATTATAAACCTATGTTATATTCAATTTATAAACGTTTTCTATACGATTTAATTCCTTTGTTACACACAATTCATTTTTGTTCAAATTCGTGGAGGTGAACTACCTGTTTTGCCGCCTTATTTGGCATTTAGTATACCAACAACCTGAAAAAACACTGTCGGTCGCCTTACAATACATATTATAAAATTTCGCTGGGCGGCTTCGGTGTTTAGAGAAATATTTTCCGGAAATCTCCGTTTTTAACCAACTTAAGAAAAAAATTGGCTATAAGACTAGGAGTTCTTATTGTATAATAAATCAGAGAAATGACAACTATATTTTACAATTTAGAGAGTTTTCTAACGAGAGAGGACGAGTAGAGAAACGCGCACAGTTCTTAAAAGAGCGAAATGAACGCATCTTTAACGAAGACTTCAACGGTTATTTGAACTGGATCACTGAAGCAGGTTATAGTGTGATTTGTGCTAAAGAATTTTGTACCTAACGAAACGTAAACATATTAATTTAAAATGTTTTCATGCTATCATTCCTTGTAATAATAACTTACTAATTATCGTAGCTATCTAAAAATTGCTAGCAGGTACTAACAAAAGCGAAAGCCGTATATATTACTTACAAACTGTTTTCCATTTCCCCTGTGTGGTATTTTGTAAGATTTGACTGTAATATAACTGCTAGATAACAATCTTGCTTGACTTGTGCCACAGTACCCTGTATGCTATTGTATTATTGCAGTGAATTTGCTAAAGAAAGAGAGAAAGTAGAAAATAGACAAGAATTTCTAAAATTAAGAAGACAGCAGCAGCTAGAGAAAGAACTCAATGGTTATGTTGAGTGGATTTGTAAAGCAGGTAAGTGAATTAGAAATTATGCTCAACACGTATTTAAAATTTATTGCCAAAAATAGAATTAGACTCGTTAACTGTAAAAGTCATAACCATTTTATAAAGAATCATAATCCTAATTATATGTATAGAGGATAAGTACAATAACATAGCTACCACCTACAACAAGATATTTGTAGTTATGCTGATCTGATAACCAATTAATACAAACTCTAATAATCATATGTATTAATTATTAATTAAAATTTACAGAGGAAGTAATATTAGCAGAAGAAAGAACGACAGAAGAAGAAAAAATGCACATAATAGAAGGTACGAGAAGTATTGCGTGTTTTTTTGTCGACATAACATTTTGATGGCTTACAGAGAAAAGATGTTTATTTGTCAGGAAATCTCGTTCTTGGGTTCAACCCAAGCTATAATATTATCAATATCTAACTAGAGGATCTGGATAGGCCAGTATTCAGTATAAGAGATCTAAATATAAATAAGTATAAATAATAAATATTGTGTAATGTTTGTATTACAGCTCGGAGAAGAGCAGCAGCGAAAAAGAAGTTAAAAAACTTAGGGAAAAGTAAAAGCACAGATACAGAGGAAGAAGAACAAGATGAAGACTGCGGGGACGACGGTCAGTATAAGAAATACACAGATTTACAAAAATACTTAAAAATTTTAATTTTTGTGAGTGTCAAATCAATTTTGATAGAAGCATGGACACTTTTCTTAAAACTTGATGTATTTTCCGTAAAAGTCTGATTTTCTGTTCTAAATAATTTCAATTTGAAATTCGTAGATTCTTTTATTGTTTCTTTGTAGTTGTGTTGCATGATGTGGATTCATTATTATCCATTTCGTATTCGTACTCTATTTGTGTGTTGGTTGTTTACAGTTCCAAAGAAAAAGCAAGGTATGGGATCAAGCGTGATTCTGGTAGAATATTCCTTTTCATCTAAGTAGACAAATTAGTCTAGTCATAGATTTAGGAATAGTTACCCTTATCCG
Organism: Eupithecia abbreviata; assembly: GCA_943735965.1. Classification (NCBI taxonomy): domain Eukaryota; kingdom Metazoa; phylum Arthropoda; class Insecta; order Lepidoptera; family Geometridae; genus Eupithecia; species Eupithecia abbreviata. The sequence continues at coordinate 11,089,262 of OX030976.1, forward strand.
ATCCTACCAAGTCAAACGCCTGTACGCTCGAGTATCTACATATATATAATCCACAGAAAAATAAATAATACTAAAACTAAGCTAGAATAATTTTAAACTCGTTTATCTACACTACAGTTAAGCGTACAGACGTATTTGTTTCCTTCTGACCCTAAAGCTATTCTTCTACCTGTAGGACCATATTCTATATCCTAATGCTTGGATCCTGAAAAGTTTAGTTGAAAAAGTTACCATATAACGTGACTTGATCATTATAATGTGATTGTGAAAGTGAGTTAGTTTGAGGACTATGATAGGTAAAAAATGAAAGTGACTGTGTTTAATACGCTATAAATGCTAGTGTGACAGAATATGAACCCTAAACAATATTATGATAGAAAACGGAACCTTCAATTTTCAAAACCATTGAAACCGCTGAGTATGCTACGACCTTGACACGTTTAGTTAGATTAATGATGATGAATGTTGATAAAATTCAATGGAATCTGTATTTTGCACCACAATACAGTTTCAAATAGCGAAAAATCCGTATAACTGTTTAGGTTATATTGAATTCTCGCTTTTTTATGTGTCTTCTCGTGGAGTGGATGTGTGTAGTTATTCTCATAACAGAAACTGTAATAACTTGTTTATTTTAGGTTTTCTAAAGAGCAAATCGAGAACAGCGGGGAAGCATGCGAATTTCTGGAGAGCGGAAAAGAGGTTTCGCTTCTGGATTCGACACACAGTGAAGACTCAGTGGTTCTACTGGTTCGTCATTGTGTTGGTGCTCTTCAACACGATATGTGTCGCTGTGGAGCACTATAACCAGCCACCTTGGCTTACCTCATTTTTATGTAAGTTTTTGATATGTGTTCTAACCTGTCATAGCTGTCTTAAGACACGACCTTCAATTTGAAAAACTACATATATTTTACTGTCTGGTGTATATGAATTACCAATACCATTTATTCGAAACCCTAAAATTATTATTATTTTTGTTCCAGACTATGCCGAATTTGTGTTCCTTGGTCTCTTCATGATGGAGATGTGGGTGAAAATGTACGCTTTAGGTCCGCGGATATACTTCGAGTCATCGTTCAACCGGTTCGACTGCGTGGTCATATCGGGTTCGGTATTCGAAGTGGTCTGGTCAGAAGTCAAAGGAGGATCTTTTGGGTTATCAGTATTGAGAGCTTTGAGGTTACTTAGGATATTCAAGGTCAGTACAGCGACTTAAAACTTGTATTGTTCACTGAAGTAGTGAGGATAGATTAAATAACGTATTTTTATCTGTTTCAGGTTACAAAATACTGGTCATCCCTCCGAAATCTTGTGATATCTCTCCTCAGTTCAATGAGATCTATCATATCTCTGCTGTTCCTACTCTTTCTGTTCATTCTCATCTTCGCACTTCTCGGCATGCAGTTATTCGGCGGCCAATTCAACTTCGAGGATGGTACTCCAGCTACCAACTTCAATACTTTTCCCATCGCGTTGCTTACTGTCTTCCAGGTACTTTTTAATATGTTTACAGATTTTTACTCATAATGCATTTCCATGCCAAAAGTTGATTCAATAGCTCTGCGTTGACTTGCATTACTTTTTTGTTTCAGATCCTAACAGGCGAAGATTGGAATGAAGTCATGTATGACGGTATCCAATCTCAGGGTGGAATCCAAAGAGGCATGCTCTACTCGCTTTACTTTGTCATTCTCGTGTTGTTTGGCAACTACACCCTGCTGAACGTGTTTCTTGCCATCGCTGTCGACAACTTGGCTAACGCCCAGGTCAGCGCTGATACAATGACTTTACGGTAGCTGATCCTATTTTTTAAACCAAATTATGTCTATAATTCAACAAATTTACAATATTTGATATCAATATATACAAGAATCAGAGGATCAGCTCCTGTGACGTTCTCAAATGTATAAAAATTAACCAAACTAACTGTTTTGTTGTGAACATTGTTAACTGAATAATGCTGTATGTCACTGTTGACGCTGTCTTGTAAATTTAACGCCGCTTCTCGTGTAAATGTGCCTTGATATTCCAGGAATTGACGGCGGCGGAGGAAGAAGCTGTCGAGGAGGACAAAGAAAAGCAGTTGCAAGTAAGTCCTTGGGCGCTCGGTCCCAATCATCTGATGCTTTCTGTTTAGAATCACATTTTGTGTCACAGCATGCTCCACTTTCCCACGAGCATTTTTCAATTGGAGTCCTATATTTCATGAAATTTTCCGACAAATTAGGAATTGGAGAAAGAGATGGGTGCATTACACGCTGTGGACGGGACCCCAACGCGGGTAGATCTAAGTCCCTCGTCGCCTACGAGTAGGAAGGTAAAACTTGCTCGACGGTGTGGTATCATGCTACGCTTCGTCGTGTGCATCTGTGTCGGTACAAAATATTGTTGATACGACAAGGCTCCCGCAGTCCCTTCTAATGCTTTTATTCACTGCATGAACTTCTGCACGCAACGTCTCTTCGTGTCTATCCGCCGTCTTCTACTTCAAGAGATCAACAATATTTTTAGGCCGAATCAATGTTCGCTTCTGTGGGTACATACATTAGGTGTTCTATAACAAAATTACCAGCGTTTTATCCATAGTTGGCTGATTCATAAATGTTCTAAATAAAACCATAACTAGATACAAGTTTAACATCAAAGCTAATGAATGATTAATAACCAACAACACTTGTTTCTTCATGTATCTTTTCTGCTTACATTTCATGTTATCAGGTAACTCGTATGTAGCACTGACATGTATGTGTACGCTGCACGCTAGCACTCTAATTTCGTATTGCTAACTCATTGATAAACTTTTATTTGCAGTTAAATCAATATAATTTCACTTCATACAAAGCCAATTTCTAACTATCTGCCATAACTGTTTATTGAATATTAACATCTTTACGGTCTCGGTATTTCGTATTAGTACAAATTGCTATACTTGACTTCAATTAGTAAAATAAAATCAACATCTATCTGAATGATTTTCAGAACAAAAAGAAAGAAGAGGCCAAAAAAGAAGAGGAGGAACAAGCAGATGGACCAAAACCAATGCTGCCATATTCGTGCATGTTTATTTTGTCCCCAACTAATCCGTAAGTTTACAGAACCAAAATACAGATATTCACAGATATAATAATTAAGTTTTGATGAGTGGAATTAATTGTCCAGATGAAACCAGAATATTACCAATCAACCAGATAATATTTATACAAATCAGCCCGTACCTAAACAGCGAATACAAAATTATAGAGGATGTAAACTAGAAGTAGGTACTGAAACTGTAATGTATTTTGTTTTTGTTACAGAATTAGGCGCGGTGCACATTGGGTTGTAAATTTAAAATATTTTGACTTTTTTATCATGTTAGTTATTTGTTTAAGTTCTGCATCTTTAGCAGCTGAAGACCCTGTAGTCGAAAAAAGTAATTGGTGAGTAGTTTTTTGACATATTCTGCGATTAACATTCTAACATACTTTATTTTCCCATGTCCCTATGAAAGTGTATTCTTCAAAGCTGTGTTTTTCATAGCCGAAAACGATGGCTAATAATTCATATCTTTCGCCAAAACCTCCAATCAAAACAATCTATCTACCTACTTTTTCAACATTATTTTGTTTCATAGGAACGACATCCTAAACTACTTTGACTACGCGTTCACCGGTGTGTTCACCGTAGAGATGTTGCTGAAGATAGTCGATCTTGGCATCCTTCTGCACCCGGGTGCGTATCTGCGCGACTTGTGGAACATCATGGATGCCGCTGTCGTCATATGTGCAATCGTCAGCTTCGCTTTTGAAATCGTGTAAGTGATATTCTATAAAATTTCAATAATATAGGCCCGAAGTGTGTTCCCTTGGCAAACCTTTAGTTGTGCGTCGAATTGTTTTGTCTTTCCTCGGTAAAGTGTACAATTTATATATGATTATAATACTATAATACCTGTTCGTGTTTGAACTTTTCATGCAAGAAATGATTAAAGAAAAAAATTAGCAACTTTTACTGTACTAGACAATGTTGAACTAAGTCAAATGCCTCTGGAAATTTTCTTATGAAAGCAATTGCCCCGTATTCGCTAATGTGCTATTAATTCGTCTTTTTCATTTGTTTCAGTGGTGGCAAAAAGAGTGCGGGAGCGAGTAACTTGTCCACAATTAAATCGTTAAGAGTGTTAAGAGTGCTCAGACCTTTGAAAACTATAAAAAGAGTTCCAAAGTTAAAAGCAGTGTTTGACTGTGTAGTGAACTCTTTGAAAAACGTCATAAACATTCTCATAGTGTACATATTATTTCAATTCATATTCGCTGTAATTGCTGTTCAACTTTTTAATGGTAAATTTTTTCACTGCACGGATAGCAGTAAGAATACAATGCAAGACTGCCAGTAAGTATATTTCATTTATTATAGAAGTTTATTAGAAAAACTGTTATAATATTCTTCCAAAAAGGCCGATTAATTAATAAAGTTATGTTTATTAGTTGAGCTACCTCTAACAATCTGCAGTCCCAATGTCTGTTTCAATTGTAAATACTAGTTCTATTTTGTTTATATTCTTAAATAGTAATTTTCTTTGTTACGGCGGTACAATACCGTAACAATACCGTAACGTAACGGACGAAACGGAATTGTTACGTTGATTTATTGATGTTGATGTTAATTTTTTGAAATGTCCTTACTTCAACGTTACAATACTATTAAATAGGTGGTAGCGCTAGTGCGCCTCGGGGACCTTAATAAAGAGATAATAGAGAGACAGATTAGAAAAAGGAAGATATTTAGACGATCAAATGCTTGTAAAGCGTTGCCATACCACAAATATTTAAACTGTCTTTTTCAATTCCAGAGGGTCGTATTTCGTCTACGAGGCCAACAGCCTGATGCCGAAGGTACAGAAGCGGTTGTGGAATACGCAAAGTTTTCACTACGACAACGTGGCTTCAGCTATGCTCACGCTATTTGCTGTACAGACGGGAGAAGGGTGGCCACAGTAAGTGTTTTTCTATACAATTCAATAATTAGAACTTTCTAAACAAGTTGCCGCTGGGGCAAACGTTTTCTTGACTGGAGACGACGATAAACGTAGGTAGTGTAGGACGCCCTCCGACCATGATGACCTGCGAAAGACTGCAGGTAGATGCTAGATTCGTCAAACTGAAGACAGGGCGCTGTGGCGCTCATTGGGGGAAGCCTATGTCCAGTAGTGGACTAACATAGGCTGATGATGATGAAGACTAGTTGTTCCTGCAAGGATTCAGATGGTTTATCATAAGTGTAAAATTTGAACAATCAAACGACTCAATTTATTTAATGAAAAATATCTCTTTACAGAGTGTTACAAAATTCGATGGCCGCCACTTACGAAGACCGGGGACCCATACAAAATTTTCGAATAGAAATGTCCATATTTTACATAGTTTACTTTGTGGTGTTTCCTTTCTTCTTCGTTAACATATTCGTAGCTCTGATTATTATCACGTTTCAAGAACAAGGAGAAGCTGAGTTACAAGACGGTGAAATTGATAAGAATCAGGTAACGCACGAACTAAATGAAATAATATACGATTCAGATGACAACAGTTTTGCTGAAGACAATATCTTTTTCAGAAATCGTGTATAGACTTCACGATAGAAGCACGACCTTTGGAGAGGTATATGCCAAGTAAAAGAACGAGTTTTAAGTACAAAGTGTGGAGAATAGTTGTCTCCACGCCCTTCGAGTACTTCATCATGACCCTTATTGTCCTAAACACGTTGTTACTCATGATGAAGGTACGTATCACATGCTTCTATATGTTAGTTTAACTATATCATAAGATATACCGTTACGAAATAACTAATAATAATATTGATATAGTCAAAATGAACACTAATTTTAAGGAGGACACAATATACGAAACAAACGAAGCACTTTAAATCTGAAAGTAGATAAATATCACAGATTTGAGGTAGCTGTTTACAAAATTAGTCAAATTCACAAGGCACTGACATAATTGACAAATTAGATTAGATGTCCTTAAACTCCACTGAAGCCTGCACTAAACCACATTAGAGAGCCAACATAAATACCAAATATTTATATAACTGCTCTATAGATAAATAATACCCATTGCGATAACTCCTCAGTAAATTTATATATATATTATATTTTGGCATCCTATCAGTCATTCTACATAAGAATATATTAGAGTATGGCATACCTACCTACATAATATTTTTAATGAAATAAGAGTACCTACTGTCTAGAATATAAGATAACATTACACACACACACACACAAACAAAAAATAACCCAATTTCGGCGTCAGCAACACTGCATCGGAATGCGCCGTATACCTAAAACTGAGCCTTCCTGTCAAGTGTATCGCCGTGATTTTATTTATCCTATATTCTGTTCCTCCTTCCGTGACTCCTCGCTTGCTGTTCATTATTTTATATGTATATGTATCAGTGTCTAATGCACGGTATACCTGTCCTTTCAGCACATTAATGTCACAAATAACACCAACATTTTATTCGGCCGTTCGTGCTTGTGAATGCACAATATCTCTGAATTCTGTTAGGACGTGGCATGAGCCAAATAAGTGTTGTTCGTGTTGCATGTTCTTATTTAAGTCCTATTCCTAAATTGTCTCTATGTGGAAATCTGCATGCTTGGTGGAATGGCCTACTGCCAGGCGTTACCATAATGTGGCTATTTGCTGCTTTATATTTATATTGGACATCTCATCAAAATTCTAAACCGAATAATAAAAGCAGAGTATAACAAAACTCTAATTCGAAAACGAGTACTTACAAATTAGTATAATTTTATATTTTTTTGTTTATTTCAACTAAATTGACACCCATAATATCAATTATATATTTATTTTAAAAAAAATGTTGGTTATGGTTATTTTTATGTATTTATAGTGACCCCCATCTATATGTTTTATACTTATGCTATTAGCATAGATCCCACCATGTCTTAGACCATTATTCCCGATCCCAAAAATCATCAAAAGAGCGATAGGATAGGTCCAACCTACATCTTAAACCCTTATCACACTGGCGATTTCAAAGCGAGGCGATTGCGCAGCGAGCACGCCGCGACGACGACGCAGCTACCTCGCAGCGACGACGCCGCGGAGGCGCAGCGATCTTGCGGCGTGCGTCCTGCGTATTGAACACTGGCATCGACGGCGCTAGCAAATCGCCAGTATAATAAGGCGTTACATCACATATTTACTAATTTTGTTAGGATGTCCTTTTACATCGGAACCTGTCAAAACTGTGACTTTAGGTTTATTCAATGAATAAAATTCTTCGCTTCAAACCGCTCTAGACGGAAAGTTCATTAATTATTCGCTTTATTATATTTGGATATATTCATGTTACACTATACAAAAAAAAACACTATTTCAGACGAGCAAATATGTATGAAAGAGTAATTAATTTAAGTAACCACAAAAAAAATATCGTTTAAATTTACATTATTTTCAAAACGAGCATTACAGTTATATTTTTCCTGAAATATAGTGTAAACATAGACATACTAGGTTTTATAATATTTTGTATGTATATTCACTTTCACATTCAAATCAAAACTGAAAAATCACGTTGATCTGGTTTTGACTGGTTCGAATTCAATCTCTATTTACATTCTGTTACCTGCATTTTACTCGTAGTTTTGTGTGAAATAACAAATATATATTTTCATTGCCATGGATTTATCCGTAACTCTCGGCACTTCAATGCAATACGGCAGTACTATCATCAAAATGACTTGTACGCGGATATCCTCAAGTATTCGAATATGGGGTTTACTGGAATGTTTTCCGTGGAAACCGTGTTGAAAATCATCGCTTACGGTGTCAAAGTAAGTACACAAACACTGACACTATGGTTTTATACTGATCAAGTTAATGAAACAAATGTACTCTTTCTATTACTGACAACTTGGTTGTTTGTTTTACATGACTGAAAGGGATTTTTTGCAGCCGAATTAATATCTACCCTGCCCAAGTACCCGATATATCTTCTCTCTATATCTGATATTTATTTGCAAATAGCAGTCCAGCATGGCTTTCATTACCTGCGCATCGGCATGAACTAACTGATTGTAAACTAATTCACTTGGTTGTGTCTATGTTGTCCGTTTCACTGTCAGCCCCTTCCACCTTCAGAGACTAAACGTAAGTACAAGTTAACTATAATCTGGTTGCAGCAGTGCAGAGAAGGTAAGTGAATTTCTTTATGTGGCGGCACCTTTATAGTAATGTGAAGTGAGATAGCGATAGCAGAAGCATGATTGTAGACTGTGTGCATGCTGCACGAGCACTTGCTATACATCTACTGAATATGCCTTGGAAAAGCTGCGTAAAGTAAACATTACCGACACACACACAAACACACACCTGTAATATATGATTACTGACTAATGTGTTTCATAGATCTAGAAAATATATTAAAAGACAAAGTTGAATGCAGAATTAAAGTTCCAATATTATAAAATGTTGTTAAATTGTTATGATATCTCGCATTTGGCTTTTGTATGAAAATTTCAATTAATGGAATATTGGTATATATTTTGTGGTAGTATCACGAGGCCCCAATACTACTCATGGACACGTTAACATTCATGAACCTCGTCTTTACGATCTTCTTCTTACTCGAGACTGTATTGAAGATGATTGCCTTCGGGTGTACGGTAAGAATTCACTTTATTTTATTAGACTAACATTAAAGCTAATAAGTTTTTATTATCACTAATGATTTTTGAAGTAATCTTTTAAATATTTGCATAGTAATGAGTCGTGTATACAGACGCAAATATTAAATTGTAGTAAACTTTCCGAAGCATAGTTATTTTACTACATCACGTATTCGAATGAGTGAATCGAAAAACGAATCAATAATACATAATATTCTTTCTCTAATATTATATTGTCTATAATACATTGTTTGTTTAATATATTTTAGTATTTGCATCTGTTACAATGACAATGACACACTTCATTATTACTGAAAATGAATTAGATTTGCATTTAATATTCAATATTGACTTGAATATGTTTAAATTTAGAAATCATTTCAATAGAATTTCAAGATTATGCTTTTTGACATGAGATAAAAGTTTTGATAGCATTTTATAGATTTTAAATTTTATGAGAGATTTCCCAATCCTAATCCTAATGAAATTACCCTTTACTCAGTTGTCAATATAGAAACTGTACATTTGTATACAGCGAATATGTTGTTCTAAAAATTGGTTACGTTTTGATATTTTTCTCTTATAATTTTTTTGTAAGACGTAATAATGTTATACGTAATCAATTATTAGAATAGTTTGTCTTGTAGAAATCACTTTTTTAATGATTTAACTATTCTCTCTATGTGTAAGTACAATCGTTTTAACGAATTCTTAAATGTTTCCAGAATTTTTTCAAAGATCCTTGGAATACATTTGATTTCATAACGGTCATTGGAAGTATTATTGATGCCCTAATCATGGAGTTTGGTGTAAGTATATATTTATCTGACATTCTATATTCTTTTCTCATTAACATAACTTGTTTCTTACAGCCATGCCTGATTTGGTTTATATTAATTGACTTTTATAGGATATTTTTAGATCTAATAACTACATACGTGGTTTAGTACTTTACTTCGTGATACATTTTTTAAGTCTCTTTGCTATCACATAAGTCAAATTACGTTGATAGTATTTTCCCCGACTCAGAATAACACAATTCCGAATTACAAACTTTAAAATTTGGCGCTGGATTTTTTTATAGAAACGATATAGGGTAAATACTAATTTTACAGGCCGACCTCGGTGAAAACTGTGCTGACATATCAGCTGTATGTCAGCAGGTAACATATACTTTCATTGCTAGGAATTTTAGATTTTTTTAACTAAATTGGATTTGTAGGATATTTGTACATGTTGTTGATAAAAAAGGTAGAACTGTTGCTAGAAATTTTAGATTTAATTAGGATAGATAGAAGAACGTAGATCGAAACCGAAATGAACGTATGCTAAATTGTATTATACTGTGTGTCACAATGGAAACTAATTGAAATGTACCAATCCTAGATTGTTATTTGTGATTTGCTAGAGATTGAAGTGTGTATAAATAGTAAAAACATATTTTCAGATATTAATTGATTCATTGTAGCAGACTCGAGAAACAAATCGTCCCGTACTTTCAACATTTTATTATTCGTATTATAGTTTTAAATATCATTATTATTAGTTTTTGTCTGTCTGATTCTGATTTAGGAATACTACAGCTAAAGTTAGATCGTATTTTCTTATTAGTAAAATGTGTTCTGAGATTAGTTTCTTTGAATTACAACGTTTCTATCGTGTGTGTTTGTGTTATGTATTAGACTATCTGTTTTTATTTTTCCATCATTAATATTAATAACAGTGATTGAAGTGCATATATATTTCTAGGAAAACACTTTCAACGTTGGTTTTCTTCGCCTGTTTCGAGCCGCGCGACTGATCAAGCTACTCAGACAGGGGTACACCATTCGAATATTGTTATGGACGTTCGTACAAAGTTTCAAAGCCTTACCCTACGTGTGCCTTCTCATTGCGATGCTATTTTTCATCTATGCCATCATCGGGATGCAGGTTTGTCCAAAATTGATTCTGATTGCTTATCCTCAGTACCTAAAGAGAGCATTCTCGATGCAGTCATTGAGAGTGTTCTAATCTGTGTGTGTTGATGAATATCGGTTGACGAAAAGCAGAATGAGGTTTTTTGTAAAATTTTGCTTGTTGAAAAAACATACTAATATATATTATTTGTGTTTCAGGTGTTTGGTAATATAGATTTATCAGAATCACCAGACATGAACAGGCATAATAACTTCCAAAGCTTTATTCAAGCGCTAATGTTGTTATTTCGGTAAGTTTCTTCACGTAAATTTCTGCATATAGTACCAACTTTGTGACAGGTTATATTCTAATATATTCTATATTAACCAGGTGTGCAACCGGCGAGTCGTGGCCAAACATCATGTTGGCTTGTATCAAGCCAGCAAAATGCGACAAGAATGCCGGGAAGCCGCCGGGCGAAGAGTGCGGGAGCAACCTCGCATATGCCTACTTCGTGTCTTTCATTTTCTTTTGTTCCTTTCTCGTAAGTTTACTCGTTGTTTAATAGTCCAGTAGCTTTATACTGCAGACCTAGTGTCAAATCCGGTAGTTGTTTTTTTTTCAGACGTATGTATTTTTGATATTAGCTCAATGAATAATGCAAGTTTGTGACTTTGAGCGCCTAACACAACCTTTTCAAAGATTGATAAACCGCGAAATTTTCGTGGTTATTTTCAATCTTTGGTAATTAGAACCCTAAAGTACAAGTTTATGGTAGTACCTACTCAGAACGTCATTAAAGTAAACAGAATATGCTACAATATAAGACTCGGTAGACCCAATAGTTTCCAATACCCCCCTTTCAGGCGACCGCTTTGAGGTTACTGGACTTAATAGGAGTTCGATAAAATAAAATAATTGTACCTTGTTTTATTTACCAATTGGTTAATTTTCAGATGTTGAATTTATTCGTTGCCGTCATTATGGATAATTTTGATTACCTTACGAGAGACTCGTCCATATTAGGCGCACATCATCTCGATGAATTTGTTAGGATATGGGCTGAGTACGACCCAAATGCCACGTGAGTAATACAAAATAATAGACTATAGATAAAAGGATAATAGGTACTATATTAGGTTTTGAATTGAAATAACAATGTTTTTTTTTCTTTCAGGGGAAAGATCCAATATGCAGAAATGTATGATATGTTAAAGAATATGGATCCACCTTTGGGGTTTGGAAACAAATGTCCAAATAGACTAGCGTATAAGAAGTTAATAAGAATGAATATGCCGCTCGATGAAGATGGGAAAGTTAATTTTACAACTACACTATTTGCCTTAATTCGAGAAAATTTGACCATCAAGATGAGATCTGGTAATGATCGACAGAAACGAATAAATCAAAATTCTTTGCGCTTTGAACGGAAATAATCATAGAACTTTGTTTCACAGCGGAAGAAATGGACCAAGCAGATCAAGAACTAAGAGCGACAATAACACACATATGGCCACTACAAGCGAAGAAGATGTTAGACTTGCTGGTGCCTCGAAACGACGTATTAAATGCAGGAAAGCTTACTGTGGGGAAGGTTTACGCAGGCCTATTGCTCTTAGAAAGTTGGAGATCGACAAGATTCGGCACGAATGCTCCGGCCGGGGTTCCGGTGAGTCTTTTGCCACTCACACTTATGCACTTCTATTGTAATAACACGTGTATCTATGACAGCCAATTGATTTAATGAATTAGTTTCAAATGAAGCCAGAGTAAGTGTGCGGCGTTTCGCCCGATATATATACCCTTTGAGCCAAATGTAACAGTTACGTGATTAGGTAATACACGTTAAGTAGATGTTGATGGCCCCTATGATCCCCACATTAGAGTATACTGTTAGTTAGTATAGATTTGATTGTGTTGTCTACCTGTGGATGTATTATTGTGTACATGGACTTGTGTGAAATGTATTCCTGTAAACGTTCTAGTTAAAATTGTTGTTCTATACCGATTGGCTCGATTACTCAAGAACGATGCATTTACAACAATACAGAGTCACTAGTAGCACTCGACTCGGACGAGTCGACTACATTGGTGGTTTACTTTTCAGGCATTCAACGAGAATAGCCCTTCGGCCATTCAGCCGGTAGTATTAATATTTATATGGAACGATAATATTTTTTCTTGCACTACTAGAGTTATTTTGATTTTTCATGAATTTTGCATCGTGTTACAATAAATAAAACGTAACGTTAAATTGAAGAGTTTAACATAGATTGATTAATGATCAATTAAAGAAGAATTCTTAAATTGATTACCGATAAAATGTAGTATAGTGATTTGACAAAATAGATTTAGATGATAGAAAAGCACTTGAAAATGTATTGAATTAGTTTAAGCAAACATGTGTGAAACACGTTTGCTTATCAATTGATTGTCGGGGCTTCGTAAACCACAGAATAGTTGCAAAATAAAAAGTAGTCAAGAGACCTGTCCTATAGTTGCAAAATAAAAGTAGTCGAGTGTGTTTGAGTAACAATTGATTAATTGTTAGGTAGATTTAGTTACATCTTCTTGTAGTTGTGCTGTCCCAGATTACTCGTTTCTACATTCCTGAACGTTTCGCTATTTAGTGATCTTCTATGTCACATTTACCTATTGATTATTTTTCGTCTGTTTCATTTATTTATTCTTACGGTTCTTCCTTTCCTGCATGATGATTTCTATAAAAAATCTGGATTGTCTTATTTGTCTTTCGCTTTTGCGTGTTGTATGTTAATGATTACATTATGGCTCAATATTATTACCATTCTAGAAGCCTTTGACAAAAATATTAAAAGCTTGAAAAATACTCATGTAAATATCATTGACGAGGGAAAATCTGTTTCTCAAGTTTGCGCATGCTGACAAAGCAAATTAAATTAAAATTTTACTAACACAAAATATGATCACCTACCATTATGCCTCTGGCTTCAAACTTAATGTAGCACATGATTTTATAACTAGCACATTTTCTGATAAATAAAGCTTTTATTTACAGCTGTTTTGCCTTTTATCATGTGATCCTGATCTGCAAACATGGCATATACTGAACATAATAACCACTAATATATACACTAGAATATAACCTCTGTAGCACTCATGTTCACACAAGTACATATGCGATATGGTCCATTCGTTGGATTCTTACACAAACACGTAACACTGAAGAATTCCAGCATGGACGAGAGGGGTTGCGCAAACTCATGTAGGCTTTAGTTTAGAGTTTGTGGGCATGCGCTGTGAGCGTGTGTGGGGGGGGTGTGGGTGTGACGGTGGTGCATGGTGCAGAAGGCGTCCCTCTTTAACTGCTTGATGGATGTGGCGGCGGGGCTGGGCCCGACGGGGTCGCGCACCGGCTCGCTCAGCCACGAGCCGGTCACCAACGGCGCCAACAGCGACACGCATCCAGACGACCCGCATCTTTTAGCCAACCTCGCAAGACGCGGCACCCGAAAATCCCTCAAGTGAGTATGCTACGTTTTTGTTTAAAAGCAAGCTTCTGCTAGCTTTCTCTTCCCACAGTTTCGTTGACTTGGATAAAACGGAACCTATGTATAAAGTTTCCTTTCAGTTATAGTCAGAAATTTGATAAAGTTCGATTCGAATTTCCAGTGTACTTACAGTGGAAAATAAACAGAAAAAATCCGAAAAAAGCCAAAAATAAACTCAATGAAGTACAATTAAAAATGTCTCTAATTAATTTGAGTTTAAAGTAATTGAATTTTATTTCATCACACCAAACAGAGACAGTGACCTGACATAAATTGTTAAAACGTTATTTCTATTGTTACAGGAACAGTAAAAAGGTGAATACCACCCCAAGGTTGAAGCTGTTGATGAAATCATTGTCTTAAACCCAATCAACCAAGTCATAGCTATTGTGTAGTAATCGATGTACCCACCAATATCATTCCGGGACCAAAATTATTTGAGAATACTTTAAGATTAGTTGAACAAATTGGCATTATTTAAAAGTCAGATGTGATGTTGGTACTCTATCTTCTGTGACTGCGCTATTGGGAGACCCTTTAGCAAGCGTTCACATGGATGTTCTCGTTCATAGATAGTTGATATTGTAAGCTTTGTTTGAGTGTTTTCTGTCGAGAAAATGTGAATTTCAATTTATATTGTTTAAACTTAGATCGATATCTGTTTAGGTGACGTTGTGGTAACAAGTAAATTAGGGCCTTAGGCTCGCAAGCTAGTTGTTATCGATTTGACTGTGTTGTTCTACAAGTATTAATCGTAAACGTTTTTTAAGTTTACAGATGGTTGTTGATGTTTAGGTTAACATTTTGAGTAATAGATGTTTTTAGGTACCGTAGTTTTTATATTTTTATATGGAGATAAAATAGGGAATGTTTTTGTAACAGTTAGGTATACTGGTCTTTCCTTATTCCATTCAGCACTCTCGCAAAACCAAACCAAAACATAAACATGACAACATTACATGAACATGACACCAGAACATTACCCTACCAACATGATCTCAACCTTACGTTTCCCTTTTAGTTATCTGAGCATGATAGCATGATAAATCCTAGCAATAGTCTGAATCGGACATTTGGTGAGTAACAAACTAACAATGTTCTGACACGAAGCACGTTTTTTGCATGAACTGCAATAACACGCACGAAAAATGCATGATTTGGTTTACATTTTGTAAATATGGGACGGGAGAAAGTACGCCACATATTTTAAAACTGAACCGTATGTTGTGTATTTTAAGACCGTTCCTAAAATCCGCTATGGTTGTAGGTTTTGGAACTACAAGGTTCGCATCATGCGTCCATGGAATCCTTGGATGAGCGAGGGCACTTACAACCGCCACATGTAGCGTACCAAAACGGCCACCAAGGCAGATCTTCAAGCCTGAGGTTCGTACTAATCCCTTCACCAATCGTACTATATTTTTTGTTTCATTTATAATTTTTTGTTATTTCCTCTTTATTTTATAGCGTCATCGATGAAGGCATTGATCTCAAAGTTATCGTAGTCGAAACTGGTATGTCCACCATGCACGCGATATTCCTGAACTAACCAAAATGTGTATTCATCGGATCTTTTCTTAACCCCTTTCTTGACTTTTGTCGCATGATGTGTTATTGGCATGGCGGACGGAGGTTTTTATCTTTTTAAATTGTTGTATTGAGATAGAATGTGTTTTCAGACGGACGCCCAGTCCAAGAAGGCGAGGTCACCAACACTACCCCCCGGGTTATCACCACGACATCGGCTTCTCGGATACCGTCAGCAATGTCGTAGAGATAGTCAAGCACGAACACCAAAGGCACGGGAGGCCGCATAAAGGGCCGCACCAATACCATCCACATGGTAAGTAAACTTTCCAGTTTTTAGCTACTGCCAACCTTCTATTTTCCGCAAGACCTATTGTGAATTTAGAAACCGTTACTTCCAAACTGAATATCCTTTTTAATTTTCCTTAGATTATCCGTAGATTTGTTGTATTTTAGAAAGCTTATAACCATGGCGACAAAATGGTTGAGAAGTATGATTTTGCATTCTTAAAAGCATTTATTTTCCTTTATACTGTAGTTGATTATTATTTGAAAATTACTGACACTAGCGATTAACTCTACCAAATCATCACCAATTTGAAACAGTTTTGCAAACATTTTTCTTCTCATAAAATACCTGGAAATTCGTGGAAAGCTGCGAACTAGATTAGCTAATGGATTAACCTATTCATAGTCAGTAGATGTGTTGACTACATCTTAGACATGTAAAGTGTATGAGCCATAGTGAGCTCATTCCAGTTATTCATTCATTAGATTAGATGAACAATGTATCTTACGCTAGATTATAGACTAAGAGCCTGCGGCCGCTAGACTTTCGTCGTTTTATAAAAACTGAGAGGTTGTCAGCATATGCCCCCAACACAGGTAAGAACGATCACTGATTATGATATTTGTTTGGGTCATAGTGGCTTTGGCAGATATTGGCTTGCAAAGTTGCTGAATCTGCGCCAAAAATTCGTTATAGTAAAAAGGTATATTTTTTTATATTTTGGTAGTATTAAAAATCAAATACTTCCACTGTCTTGTCAGGCCAAAGCCCCTATAAAACAGAACAAAAACGTCTAGCAGTGAAAGTACTTTAATTTCTAATTCTTACAACGTATATAAAAATAGAACACAATACTATAACGAATTTTTTGTGTAAATTCAGCAACTTTGCCCAAACTAATATGACCCAAACTTCATAATTGGTGATCGTTCCTACCTGGGTTGGGGGCATACGCTGACGAGCTCTAAGGTTTTTTAAAATAACTATGGTATGGCGGTCGCAGAATCTAAGAATAATAGGACTGCTATTATAAAACAGAAAAGTACCCTATGTTTGACTTTTAATTGTTATGACCAAAATTGTTAAATCGATAATCGATAAAAGTTAAATTGGAATTTCATTTTGCATGCTGCATGTCTCTTCTCTGTGCCCAACTGAGCTGTTTAATCCAAAACTGAAATGCTTAAACCATGGATTCCTCGCATCACGAATGAATTCAATGCTTGCACTTACATAACTTGCGTCACTTTAATTCATGCAGCATGCAAAAGCTTTGAAAACGTTTGTTTACTATTCTTTTCATAAGCGAAAAATGTTAATATGTAACAATGTTAAATTTCTACAAGCACATTTACAATGTTTAGATTGACAACACCCTTGTTTGCCTACCAAATACTTTACCAGTAAGCAATAAGTCGATATTTATAAGCCTATGGGCAAATTTACGGATAACATTCTGGAAGGCCTTTGCCGAGTAGTTGCCAATCTCTATATCAGAGAAATGGAAAAAAAAAACAAGTGGAACAAGCTACTTTCTAAGCTTGTGCTTTTTACTCGCACTGGAAATACTGAATACATGTTCCGTGCCCTTAAAATTGAGTTTCTGAGCCTGATATGTATATTATATACATGAGATATAGGTTAGGTTAGGATAATAGAAGGTACATGTTGCGGTGTTCCTAACAGGAGAGAAGACGTGGCGGACGGGCTATCCAACGACCATCCTGAGCTATCCCTCGAGGTCGCCCACCCCGCCACACCGACCACACCACCACACCTACGGTGAGACTCACTCGCCACACACTATGGACGCACAGACACTGGCCAACATCACCCTATTTAGACGTAAAGTATTACGAAGGCTTTAAAAACAACCACTAAGAATAAGTCCGCGCTCACATGAGACCCGTGTCGTTGTTCGGTAACGAACAACGACTGCTTTCGCGCTGTCAATTAACCAATATATGATTTTAAAAGTCTGGTAGACGTTTAAGTAGCAGCAGTAACAATTATCATAACAATAAACCTCCCTTACTGAATAAGCGGTCGTATTAAATATACATTTGGGTAGTCAGGTTTAATTGGTTTAATTCAAACCCACGACTTCAGTAAGTTGAGTTCGGCTGCTGATATCGAAGCGTCAACTGCCAACGACAAGAAATTACAAAAGTCGCATACAAAGTGAGCGCGGTCTTGTGCAAAAATTTGAAGCATTCACGCAGCAGCGATTTTCTGGTTTGAGGATTCGGTATTGTAATAAAGTCAATTGAGTATAAATAATTGCCGAAACACAACGACTCTTGGTTATGATTTGAAGCTTCCGCTTTGAATAAACTGTTACGAGAAAATAAGAAAATTGTTTGCACACCTGTTGATATGTTTTCATTACATTTGTTTGCTTTATTGGGAGCTGTTATTTTTCAGTTGACATCATCAAACAAGGTATTCATCGACACATTTGTAAGTGTACTGGGATACTCGCTTTGAAAAGCCATTCTGCGTGGCCATTGCCATGGCATTCGGAACCCACGTACGGACTGAAAAACCATTTTGTATTATCAGTATTATATATATCTCTGATAAATAGTTACATTATCTCCGAGAGCTAGTCTTCGTTAAAACTTACCATAAACTGGTTACTAGAATTTAATTGTCAGATAATATACACCCAGAATCTGCTTCTCAGTTTATACAAAGCGCGTTACAACGGATGGAATTTCAAAATCATTCAAGATACAGTTTGGATCCACACAGGCGGCGACCGGGAGCGAGACTGGCGCGAGTGGCAAGACCGGTCTTACGAGCGCGAGCACGCGCGCCGTGGCCGCGGTCGTCAACTACCGCCTACGCCTACCAAGCCGTCCACGCTGCATGTCAAGCAGCAGCAGCCCTTCACGAGGATCAGCCATAGTCCTTCGCACGTATGTATTTATTTACTAACTTTGAGATAGCCCGTCGTGTGCTGCCGGATTAGAATTTGCACCACCCCAACTCTCTCTCTCAACTCTTCCCGTGGGTGTCGTAAGAGGCCACTAAGGGATATCGTACGACGAGGTGGGCAGTAGCGCCTCTTCTAGAACAATTCTACCACCGAACTGCGATCCCCAACCCGTATACCCAGTGTGGGGTTTATGGGTATTAACCTGCATGAAATAAAAGCCAATAGGCCATATATCAGGGGCGGCCTGTGTCCAACAGTGGACCAATACAGGCTCTTCAACTTGCCCGCCGCCGGATAGACAGTCAGATGGTTAGAAAACCGTATCTTTTCTCTTTGCTAACTTTCAAGTTGGATAACAAGCCAATTCCGAATTACACTATAGTGAAATAGGCACCTTGTAATAGACATATTACGCGCAAAATTATCTCTTCATCTTAAAATGTATGCCTCTGTGTCCTATCTGATTTTAGTTACTTACTGTAGATTTTTGTTTGTTTTTGCTCGATTTCAGGACAACACTTTCAAAATTCCTATATAACGTAACTTCTATCAACAATCCTGAAATCGAGAATTACATTTGGCGAGACAAAGATCGAAACTGTATGAGTTAAAACATTTCCGTTCTTATCTCAGATCTCAACCACCACCAATGAGATCCGAGCCGAGCATTTAAACCTGTGTTTCCGTATTGTCCTAGGCCAGACTGCTTGATGGTTATGATGACCAAGAGTAGAGCTGAGTCAACATTATTGGTATTTCAGTTATCACTGAGGCATACCCACACGTTACGCGAACCTGTGGAGCCTCTACACGACGAGTACGAGTACGGCCGAGAAGTTGAAAGACTGATACACCGAGACTATAGATCTAGAGAAAGGTAAGTACTCAAGATTTTTTTATTTGAAACCTACCTAGAATATAAACTTCTTTTGTCAACGACGTAATCGTTCTACAACGTAAGCCCATTACAACGTTAAAGTATGGCTTTGACTTGCTAAACTGTTGATTTTTAAAATTGTATTTTGTAGACTACATACGACATAGACAAGAATGACAAAAAAAGAATAAAATAATTTATTTATAGCCACACACACACAATGTTAAACAAAGTTACAAAAAAAGAGTTACAAAAAAAGGAAAAGACACATAAATACAGAAAAACATTAGTAGATTCCCTACCTACGCCATTGATTAGTTGCGATTTAATAGACTTTCAGTATCGTAGTCAACGACGTAGACGTTATACCTATAGTATGGTATATACTGGCCAAGCTGTTACGGTTGTAGTCGAAGAGTCATTTAATTAGTAAAAATTTGTACACCGTAATCGATAAAACATGTTTGATACCTGCTTGTAACATCTTAATAACACAACATGTTTATGCAAATAAATGATCTTTATCTTTAAAAATTATATTAACATAATTTTTAAAATTGTATGGAGTACTCTTGCTAAGACGTAGACCCTCTACGGCGTAAACTCGTAGGTTATCTACGACGTAGACCCTCTACGGCATGGACTCGTAGACATTCTACGACGTAAATCATCTGCGGCGTAGACTCGTAGTACTCGTAGACTAATACTCTTTTTATACGCCGTACAAGTTGTGAATGAATAGGTCATCGACGGCATAATATACTACCACATGAATTAGACCCTCTAAGATGCAGGATTTACGATCAACATTGCGAATCATCACACTAGCAGTATGCAAACACGATTAGTTGCTGCGTTGGTATCGTATTAACATGGGCTTGGTGCTATTTCATAGTACGATAGGTTGTTTTAACGAGAGAAAAAATAAAACGTGTATTGTATTATCGTACAGACGCGGTAGGGGCTACGAAGGCAGCGAGCGAGTGCCCCGAGGCGGCGGGTACGAAGCGCCGCTGAGCTACGAGGCGGCGCTGGCGATGGGGCGCGGCTGCGGCTCGACGCGCGCGCTGCCCTCGCCCGCGCCCTCGCGCATGCCCAACGGGTTCAAGCCGCGCGCGCGCCACTCAGACTCCGACGAGGACGACTGGTGCTAGCGGCGCCGTCGCGCGCGCTCCCTCAGGGACGTGCGCGCGCTCTCCCCTCCCACCTCCTCCAACACGAGCACCATATAGCCATCCCAGTCTCGTCTGTCTCCTCTAGTCTAAGTACCCCCGCGCCTCGGACGATATCGTTTTTTACTCGGCGAACGTGTGTTATGTAAATAGACGACAATCGTTGCTCAGGATTTTGGAAGTGCGCGGCGGAGCGAACGCCCGCATCGGACGCTCCGCGAGCGGTGTCCAAATTCTAGTGTTTACAAAGTTTTGGAAAATTTAATTTTTAATTCGCTAAAACTTTACTCTTTGATTTATATTACGGTTAAGATGGTCGGAGTGTGAAACGGTGGCGGGCGAATCGTTTGCGCTAGGATTTTTACATAAATGAAATCATTAGTCTGTATCGTAAAAGTAAAGTTTCTATATTAAATTTGCACTAATAAAGTTACATAATATTGCCTCTTGAAGGGCGAGCTAGCGGGCCCGCCGCCTCGCCGCTCTCGCACCGTTTCATGCTCGCATAGGACGTTGCGAGGACACTAGCGAATCATCCTCAAACAAATTAATACTAGTATTGTATAAAATATTTACTTAGTGAATAATTTTTACTTAGTTAATATTGTACTAAATAAAACATTTTTTATTGAATTTGCTGTCCTTCCCCCAAGTGCTTTATACCTACGTTATATTTTAAATTTATATACGATTAAATAAATAAAATGAATTATATGTAAACTTTAAAGAATATTTCTGCATACATTAAATAACTACCCCAGTTGTTAATCTTTAAAATGTATATTGGTTAGATTTCGTCGCCTGGTTTCACTATCAAATAAAAGTAGCTAGTTTTATAAAAAATCATTATAAAATTGTGCCCTTAAATTATCACGCGTTTTGTCATATAAATGAAAGGACCGTTTTATTGCATCCAACATTTTCTAACAAGATACTTAGTAATTCATTGAAATTGTATTTTACAACAGGAAATTTTTTGAACCGATAAAAATACTCTACTCGACAAATTTACTTATGTGAATTCAGTCGCTGACATAATGAATGACTTTTCAGGTTGTAACAACAAAGAGACTTCAAATAATTTGTAAAGTTTGTTTGAGCTGTTATGAAATTTGAAATCCCCCCCTTTTACGCCAGTGTTGCAAAACTGGCGTAAAAGGCAAAACAGGTGGCAGTTCATTATGTCAGCGAAGAATATTATTATGATAAATTTTTAAATACTGGCATGATAATCTTATGTTTTTTTTTTTAATGTCGTTCATCTGCACGTTGTCGTGACAAATCTAGGCCTTCATTATAAAAAAACAGGAGGGTATCGTGTCAGCTTTTGAAAATGTATCAAGTTTGGTAATAAGTTACAAGGAAAAAATTCAAGGAAACTTGCAGTCAAGAAAATTGGTATATTAATTTTATAATACGATTGTCTTACCGCTTGATTCTATGCTTTGGTAGCTAACCTTTATTAGGTATATTTATCTGAGAAGGGCATTTACCTTTCTTTCTTTTGGAGCCTTATTTAAACGTATGTTGAGATTTCTTTTTTTGATTGAGATCATTTTCTCTTATTATTTATTATTTATGTCGTTCCCATTGATCAGCCACTTGTTTGTTGTCCACCTTGGTACTATTGTGCTTCATCGATCAAGACCATTTCATGACTTAAAATGACTGAGACTAAGATACTTTAGATCTTAAATGCAATATTTTATTAATTTCTAAATTCGATATTCATCTTAACGCCTTAAAACGACGCCATTCGAAAGTTAAGAAACTGCGATGCGACTAAGTTACACACGAGTAGATATATTGAAATGTAAACGTGCTGATTATTCGTTTTAATTGGGCACATTTCAATTATGACAAGTTGTAAATTCGAGTTCATCGCTATTACTAAGCTTTTGTTAAGTGTTATGTGTTAAGGCCCTTAATGTACAATGAGGCACAATAGTAATTCGATATTGTAATCGTTCAGGGTCTTGAGTTACATTTGTTCCGAGAATGATATAAGTGACCACGTGTGTCACATAGTACGGCAAAATTGTAAATACATAATTTTCTGTGATAACATAAATGAGAAGAATTAGAACTGTGTGATTGCAAACGAAAG
The DNA here is from genome assembly GCA_943735965.1 of Eupithecia abbreviata. Taxonomy (NCBI): domain Eukaryota; kingdom Metazoa; phylum Arthropoda; class Insecta; order Lepidoptera; family Geometridae; genus Eupithecia; species Eupithecia abbreviata. The sequence continues at coordinate 11,112,284 of OX030976.1, forward strand.
TTGTATTCGTCATTCGTCTCGCCGTGTCTTTGGGAAGGAACTGTGACTTGCAATCGAAATAGAGTTTGGAATCTTTAGAAATAAGATGTTTATATCTTTCCTTCCAAATCGTGGAGCTTAATCATTCAGAGTTTATTTTATTTGAATCTAGTCAAACTACATATATCACGTATTTATATTACGCAATAAAGACTTCCTGAATATTATTTATAAACAATTCAAAATATTGTGTCGATAAATGTTTTAATAGTATATAGTTATAAACAGATTCCTTCACAAATTCCTGGCGAAGCTAATTGTAGGTACTAGTGGAATCAGATATTAAATTATTCTCTTCAATATTTTGATCGTTGTTGTTTGTTGCGAAGGGCAGGAAAGGGTTATAGCTTTATATATTTTACCTTTGTTATGGATTATAATATTAGTAGGCACACAAATGTCTAAGCTGAAATGCAAATAACGTCGTTTTGTCCATTTATTAAATAGATATTTGTTATAATGCCTGTTTCCTGATTCCGTTCTACACCTACGAATGCGAATCGGTCGTTTTGAATAATTGATATTATTAATGTTAAATGGCAAAGAATAATCTAGTCGTAATTTAAATACATTGTTTTTTAAGCGTTCGAAGTGTTCGCGTTTTCACAGATATAAAGTTGTTGCCCTTTATCTCAGATTGTTAGATTCTTCTATGTAGTTTTATAATTTAACAAAATTGACTCATAAAAGACATATATTATTGTTATTGTATAGACGTATGATTATTTTCATTTGGTCATTTGTATTCGAGGTGTTAGGTTGATACAATTAGCCGATGGACTTTCGATGACTGAGTGGTTAGACTAAGGGTGTTTTTACGCGAGAGAGCTACGTAGCAAAACAAATAGTATCAAACCGCATCGATAGGCACGCTTGATTTTCATACCCAAGTGATCTTATTGATTGGATGTGAAACTCCGTAACTACGTGGATCATCTCTGGTGGAAAAGCAGCTTAAAGAGTGCGTCCCGCTTCTGTGTTTGTGATCCCCAAGTATTCATTACCGATGCGATTGTTCGATTCGTTTTTAAGAGATGTAAATATTGTAAATGATAACGCGGCCGCCCGTAGAGGTCGCCTGTGAAAATGTCTAGTAATACGTTAATTAATGTTAGCTAGGTAATCTCGTCCCCAACTGTCCTTGATTTAAGTTGGGTGTTTCACTGCCTTAAATAATAACAAATTTGTGTAATAGTTACCTAACTACTACCGATAAGTGGCATTCGAATATAAGTTTTTCACTACACTACGCTTCATCCGTAGGGAGCCGGTGCGGTGAATAATAATTTAGTATTTTGATAACGGTACACGACTAATATTACAGCAGCAATTGAGTATAAAATTTGTAAGGTAAATGAAGTTCACTCTCTTAACTCACTTCGTTGCATAGATTATGCCCGGTTCCTATATCCAACGGGTCGTTTTGCCTTTGGATAGTTGGACCTTGATACTTTTTCTATGGTTAACTATCCGTAGCAGATTCCTAGTCGTTATTGTTTATAGGAACCTAGCCGTAGACGAGCCAAGCCAACAATCCGTTGCGACGTACCAACGCTTCAATTTTTAATGTTATAGTTGCAAATGCTGCGCTCTAAAGCTACTATGAAGTGTCAAGTTTAACCTATGAAGTGAGATGAGAAAGTCTGAATTAAATCTAATCATGCCTGCCTTGTATCAATGTAATTCGCTTCATATTTTGTATCTAAAGTTATTGTATTTAGCATAGAAAGTTCATCGGCGAGAGAGCACCATAGTTTGTTTTTGGTATGTTCCAAACCTTGCAGGATAGTGCAATCCTATTGATATTGTGTTAATAAAGAACCAAACTTGATTAGTATTTAAGTAATTTATTATCCTAAAACTAAAAAAAAAAACTATACGCATGTTTTCACCTATACTGGTAAAATGGTTATGTACAATACGAAAGAGCTAATGTTTTATATATAAATTCTTGCTCGCCTGTAAAATTTTGCAGAATGAATCATTATAAGATTGTACAATACGAATAAATGCAAAAAAAAGAAATTTCCTCGATTTTCTGTGTAAATTTTTTATCACCCTAAATACCAAATTAGTACGTGTTTATTATCATTTTTCCTTGGTATAATCTAGTTATCTTATCATCTTAATAAGGTTATAAACTGACTTTTTCGTCTGACCTTTTAAACGGAGAAGTTCCAGCAGTATTTCAACTAAGATGGTGACGATGCAAACAGTAACGTAAAAACAAAACACTGTTTAAAACGAAACAAATAATTTATTCAGCCCCTCCGAACACATTCGAACACTGCCGATTTAGAACCGATAAGCACGCGTCATAGACAATTCTAACTTGTCGGTATTAAGATGAGTCTGGCACGTCAGTATCAAGCGAGCTGACGTCGGCGTCGGCGTCGCTGGCGACGTCGACGTGAGGTCTACGGGACACGCAACTGAAGGTTGGCGTTGGAGTGGCTTGAGAAACTGTTTGGCGTTGTATAGGATCTGCAAAGATTCCGGAAATTAGAGCCTATCTGAACAAATAAACTAAAAACACAATAAACCACGTTGTTATCTTGCGATCGCGAAAAATACAGAAAAAATTAAAAACTTATAAAGATGTACACATAAGTCACTATAACGGGATATTTACCATGATTTGATTTTTTGGTATGTAGATGATGTTTTTTGTATTGTGAAAGGAAATACACAGGAGATTAAACTACTCTATCACACCTCTGTGGTGTAAGATCAAAATGACATACGAAATGGAGACGATGATGGGCGCTTGGCAGCTCTGGACGTGTTGGTAAAGGTCGGAGATTGAGGAAGCGTAGGCCATTCCATCCACAGGTAACAGGACATAACCCCTGTTAGCCCCCGTCAACCGTAGTATGGTTGGTTGGTGACGAGTGGAAGACTCGTTACCAACCAACTATACTATGGTATATATTCATGATCTTGATTTACCTGGCGATACCATCTCGAAGCCGTCCTCCGTGGCCCCAACGATAACTAGTGAGCTGTCTTCCGAATCTTGTAGCAACCCTGGGCCTCCTTCAAACTGAGCCACGAATGCCGATGGATCCAGGAAAATCGCCTGTAGCAACAGACATACTTTTTAACACTAAAGTGGGGATTTGTATGTATTTATTACACCGTAGATGCACATGCTATGGTTAAGGTTAAACGAGTTACTCATCTTTCCATACAAAGGTAAAATAGTACTATAGTGTTTGATTTTGACCATCCAAAACTAAGGATAATATAATTTTCTCTCGTCATTATCTGTTTGTATGTACCCAAAACCAAGAAAAACATGACTTCAGTTGACCGAATTTAATAGTGCATATGTATTTATTCTAAAATAGAATTACAATTCACGCTGTGTCAATTACCCTGTAAAATATACAGAAATTTTTCATGTCTGTTTTTAGTTTTTGTAAAAAACAACAAATGATTACCCCACTCTGACCGGATGACGTAACACTGGAGCTAAGCGAGGAACCTCTTCCCGAGCTGTCCTGCGAAGGATCGCTGTGGATGCCGCGGCCGTCGCCTGCGCCCGCGCCCATTCCCATGCTGTCATTCCCGTTCACGTCAAACATTGCGTTGTCGGGCAATGGCAGCAATATGGGTAACGGTGGGTCGGGTTCGTCTTCTTCTGACTGTGGTAGATAGACAGGCATGTGGTAGGTCCGTAGCAGTGAAGTAACAGCTACGCCGTAGCCTACGCCGTAGCTGGTTCTACAACTCATCTACGGCGTAGCGGGTGCTACGCAGGTAAAATATCTATAAGACTCAGAAATTAATTGAAATTACAGCAACGGCGGGTCGGGTTCGTTTTCTTCTTCCTGTGGTAGATAGACATAATAAATCAGAGACAAGAACTCGTATTGGTAGGTCCGTAGCAGCGACGTTACAGATACGCCGCCGTAGCCGTTACTTAGATACATAGATGCTTTGTAGAGTGTGCAAGTAAAATATCTGAGATATAAATATACTAGCTGCGCCCCGCGGCTTCGCCCGCGTGGGAATCTATTTGTCAAATGATTTATAAACCTTCCTTTTGATCTATAAAAAAACCGCATTAAAATCCGTTGCGTAGTTTTAAAGATTTAAGCATACATAGGGACAGACAGACAGCGTGAAGCATCTTTATTTTATACTATGAAGTGAAGAAATAGAAATTAATTGAAATTACGGCAACGGCGGGTCGAGCTCGCTTCTGCTGCCTGTGGTAGATAATGGAAGAGGTAGGTAGGCATAATAAATCAGAGACAAGAACTCGTATTGGTAGGTCTATAGCAGTGAAGTGCTGCAGATAGATTTCTTATATTTTTGTTCCTGATCGGTCGTGGTGCCACAAGTACCTGCGGGGTTATCCATTAATTACCGGACACCCTGTATAGTAAGTAACTTTGAGTATTATGTTGTGGTCTAACCGCTTGTTGTTGACTTATTATTTGAAAGAGCCAACCGGGCACCACTACGTCATCGTCAACGGCACACGATTGAAAGCTGTCAGACGATCTGCCAGATATGAACAGCTCCTCTGAATTCTGAAAAAATATTTGCCTTTAATTTCTATGTCAGGTCATGAACAGTTGATGATGCTTCTACATTTGTAAAGCTGACGGGATCGTCGCTTGTGTTTTGCTTACAATTATTCACGTTAACGTAAAAAGTCCAGGCCTTTAGTTTACTTTTAAAACTGTTATCTATACGTCGTGTCATGACTATGAATGGAGTTTACACACCAAAGTCGGCAAAACAGCGCGATGGGTTGGTGCACATTTCACTGTATGAAATTTATAGGCAGCCGACGGATTTTGTCGATTTCGGAGCTTAAGGCTAGTTCGGACTAGGCTAGTAATTTAGTAGAGTATGTAGATTATGTGCCTGACTTTCGGTAATAGCGGAGTGCCGACTTTAGGAAATTTCTATGCAATCGACGACTTTTTATAGACTTTCCATAAAGCTACGAAAGTACCTTCAACACACACTATTCAACCGATACTTTATAACAATTCGTATCCACTTACTGCTTGTCTGGTGGCACCAGCAGCCAAGCTGCCAGTCTCAGAGTCAATGAGATTGATAGGGTCCGGCTTGTCGCCACCTATCAGATCCACGTCAAGGGAAAAGCCGCTGAAAGCCTGATTGGCAGCGGCGCTGGCGTTGTTTTGTGGTACCTTTAAAAAGGGTACAATTAACTTTGTCTCGTAGCGGCGTAAGAATAGAACTCACTCGTGTCGTAAGAGCCGACGAAGGCCCTTTTCACTCGCGTACGCTTGCATGAGAAAAAGGGTCTAAGTGGAATTTCTTGTATTACACATCTCTGCTTCGCTTTGGGATAGATGTTGCTGTGTGGATTTCCAACATTATTTATTTTATTTATAATTATTTTCAGATTTCTTACAAATATAGACTTACATATTTTGGCAATGTATGCTACGCATTCAAGCTAGAAATGATCAATGGTAGGTGCGTGTAATATGTGAGCACTAATACTGAGAAATAATAAAGTAGTTACAACTTACGGGAGCGAATGGCTGATCTTTTCTCTCGTAAATATCCTTAACAGAAACCGAGTTAGACGTAAGTTTCAAATGTGAGCTTCTAGCTGTAGTAAACGACTTAAAAGAGGCAATATCGAAATCTGTAACAGCCATTCTGGTGTCTGCGGTCAAACTGACAACGGATGAAGATGATACTTTGTCAAAAGAACGATTGAGTGCGTTTTCCAAATTGTTTTGGAAGGACGTCTCTTCATCATTAATTATTACCGTCTTAAAACTTATCGGCGAAGAGGTTAGGTCGAAAAGCGCGTTATTGTTATTTTCTCGTTTCAAAATGACAGTACGTGAGCTTACGGAGGAGCAAGACTCAAGCGGCTCATCGATAAAATCCAAAGCTTTTACGACTAAATTCTTCATAGCGATTTCAACATTTTCCACATGCATCATTTTCCCCTCATTGCACGAGGTATTATTCACCCAATCCGCTGTAAGATGACTTTCATCCCTCTTTGGTGTAGATGTAGACGGCGCGTGTTTTGTTCGTTGTGGTTCTAACACCAGAACCATATTTGATATCCCCGTACTGGCACCTACTGTATTTTCATGGGTTGGTATCAAATCTTCAGATTTCAAAGATGATACTTTAGATATTGAGGGGCTTTTGGACCTTTTCTCGATCAAGCTATCTGTTTTTGTAAGATTCACGTTCGACTTGGGCTTTTTGTTGGGGGCATGTAAAGGAGGGCTTTCTTTCAAATGTGCAATAAATACCTTATGTTTAGTAGGAAAAGCTCCTTTAGATTTTTTGTCACAACCCTTTGTTCCACAACTATTTGGCTGTCTCGAAGTTTGTGGGATGTTTTCCTTGTTATCAAACTTTTTGTCATCTGGTATCTTTTGGTTTTTACATCGTTTGATGAACTTCTTGTTTCTACTGGGAGTGGAGCTTTCTGAGCTACTGTTAGCTGTACTGCTTCTATATGAGGAATTAGATTGCCTGTGACTGGATACATCCTTTGATAGGCTATCTACCGCCCGAACTGTAGCTACGCTGTTAGAGGAACAAGTGGAGCTATGTTGTGATGCGGGACTCAGGTTGCGTGTGACGCTGGGACCGGAGCGCCTTTTTCCATTGTCTGCTTTTTGCGCTGTTCGATTGCTACTCGTATTTAGTTCTAGTTCGTTTCGCAAAACTATGTAGTTTGGTCTTGCCAACCTATTTTGCAACTTAAGTAGATCCACCTTGATCTTCTCAGCACGCTCTATGTGTTTCGGACAATTAATTTTAGTAGAGATGTATGTTTTTGAAGAATGCTGACTTAGATTTAGTACATATTTATCGCGCATCTTGGGTTTAAGTTTTTTTTCTGTGATTTTTTTTCTGAGATAAGGGTGAAATTGTTTGGTTGTCGTTATTGCTATATTTATTTTTTTATCATCCTCATACGCGGGCTTCGCTTTTGGAGGATTTCTAACCAAGAAGACAGATTTACTGTTACATTTCGGCGAAGCAGATCTGAAATGTTTAAGGTTGCTCTTACAATTGCTACTACTACCAAAACAATGACCTTCGGGTATATCTGTCCAGCTGTGATGATCGTTAGGTTGAGATAAAACCTTTTTGGATAGCTTCAGTTCAGTTTATTAGTTCTATTATATTTTTAATCCTTGTGTTGTTATTTTGATAGAATATTTTCAATGCAATGTTAAAAAACTTACCCCATCGTCAGTTTAGATGGCGCCTGAAAAACGTTAGTCAATAATTAATATTTTATTCCTTTTTACGGTAACTCGAAATTACATTCAAAATTAAAGCCATAATGCACAGTAGGAGATAGCGTTTCCTATCTCATCAAATAAATTTATTTGTAGGTACCTACGCACTTACCTTGACAACATTTCGAAAGGGCTTCTTATTTCCGACGGCTTTTGGAACGAATTCGTTTTTTACATTAGATTGGTCCATTTTATCCTGCTCCATTTTACGTGTTGATGATTTTTTTTGTAAAGTCGGAATATTTTTTCTCAAATAACTGGTAACTGATATTTTTTCTTTAGGACAAATTCTTCTCTTAGAAACTGATTCTGTGATTCTCTTTATGGGATTGCAAATTTTCCTTTTTGTAAAGACTTTTGGTCGATCATTTTGCCAACCTCCTTGATACATAACATCCTCAGACGATTCTTTGTCTCTGTAGCTGTGAACTTGGACACCACCGTAGCACAATTTTGGTCGAATGTATCTTGTGAACTTCCTCGAATACCCTTCATCTTGTTTAATAATCGGCGTGGTATTTAAGTCGCGAGTGCCTAAACTTAACGTCTTTGGCATACTTGTAAAACTGCCAGAAAATTCTGAGCCAGAATCCATTTGAATACTTATTGGCACTGATTCGAGAACATTCGTTATCCCGGAAAATTTCATGTTTAAACCAATCTCTTGTTTTTCAGTGCTATTAAACTCTTGTACATGAACAACTGCTGGGGGCTCTTTTTGCATAAGAGGCAAATTTAGGTCCCAATCAATCTCGCGATCTTTCCCGAAACTAAAGTCTCGATGGTGAGCCATGGTTGGTTTATAGTGCATATCAGGCAAATTTCGGTTTTGTGTAAAAGGCGTTTCTCCAAACATATCAGCTGTTGTTTGAATTGGCGATTCACTTCTTTGTGGCAAGGTTTTTCCCATGGTAGGTGACTCAGATTTTCTATACAAATACTGGTTAGGCGAGTTGAGTCTGTTAGGCGCATACAGCCCAGTAGGCGATCCCAGCTTATTAGGCGACTCACGTCTCGGTATCATGGAATATCTAGTGTTGTTAACGGGTGATTCTTGTTGTCTTATCCTAGTAGTGAGGTTTCTATCCTTGGGCGAATCTAGTCTTGGAATCTTAGATTTCTTACATATCGGAATGGGTGATTCTGGTCTTGATGCAAAAGTATAAGGTTCAGGTTCTCGCCTTGACTCTGATCTTTGCACTTTGAAACATTGATATTCTGACTGTGGTGATATTACTTTTCGTTTCGTAGTTTGCTTTTGTTTTACGCTGGGTGAGGCTGATCTTGGGGTAATCGAATCATTTTTCGGAGCAATAGTTATTTGTCTTCTTATTGAAGATACATTTTTAGGTGTTTTAGCTGATCCTGGTTTTTGAATGAGCAAATCTTGTTTTTGTGGTATAAGCGACCTTCTTTTTCGGTTTGGAGATTCAAATATTGGTTCCGGGGATTGGTCTCTTCGGGAAGATTGAGATCCCTGCTTCAACGGCTTTAAACCTAGTCCTCGCTTAAGCATGTCATTTTTTTGTAAGTTAGATGTGTGTGGAAAATTAGATACAATGGTGGCCCTACGTTCGGTAGTCCTAGATGATCTAGAACAATTAGCCGATTTTGCTCTTTCGGTAAGCTGTTTGACAGGAGTGGGCGATCCTTGTCTATCAGCCATGGAATCTTTATCTTGCGTAACTACCACTTCATCTTGTTCGGCGCCATTTAGTTTGTCTTTTACTTTAATTGCTGTCATTGGTTTTCTGGGACCCAAAGATCCCAAATTCAAGCTCTCAAAATCTCTTTCTAAGTTAGTAGAAGTGCAGTTTGTTGTAGAATTCAGCTGTACGTCTGTGCAATTATATGTATTCTGGATTTTAATAGAACTATTAGCATTTGTTTTTACAGCAGTCTGTTTAACGTGTATGGGGGACCCTTGTCTATCAGTCATCGAATCTTGATCTAGTGTAACTGGTAGTTCCACTTGTTCAGCACCATTTGGTGTATCCTTTATTTTAATTCCCGTCATTCGATTTCTAGGTATTATTGTCCTAAAATCTCCATCTTCAAAGTAAGTAGAAGTGCTACAGTTTGTTATTGATTTATTCTGTTCTTCTTTGCAGTTATATGTATTCTGTACTTTAGTGTCCGTAGAAGAGCTTCCGATTCTGATGCCAGTATTGAAGATGCTATTCATCCTTGTCGATGTAGTAGTTGTTAGTAAATAATCCGGTGCTGACACATCCGGCCCGCATTGAACGTCCATACTGATATGACGAATACCCTTAGATGTGGAAGGCTCATTGATATCTACGGGAATAGAAAAGTCTTGTTAACCAAAACAGAATCATTTAACTTTTTTAAAATAGTTTAAGAATATATCTACCATTTAGGAATATTGTTTGATATTCATCAGGTTCAGCATCATGCTTATCGAACACATTATCTACAATAACAGTCTCATTTACAAAAGGAATTGTTTCTTCTGAACCAGTGCCAATAGTTCGGTTCATTGCAATAGTTTCACGTGTTTCGGCTGTTATAAACTCAATAAGGTTGCTATGCTCTGTCGCAGAGATGCCGTAAGTCTGATCGGATGGCGTCACGTGCTCGTCTGGGATACACCCTTTCGTGTGATCTTTGTAAATTTCTATGTTGTCTGTTACGAGCTCTGGGTGACAAAGTTCTATAAGACTGGCCGGTATCTGCATAATAAAAACTCCATAAGATTTTAAACGAAATATAATAATTATTCTACATTACCTGCCGACATAGTATTTAATCGTCATGTAATTATGACTACTACCTATAAAATCATAAAACATCTAACCGGTTTAGAAGCGGTAGGTTGCAGTGGCTTTTCTTTCTTCCTAGACTTTGCCCTATACTGCCTGTACCCAACCGAAGCATACTTCGTGGTACTATCACTGGGGACATTGTTGGAAGTGGACTTCTTTTTGGATACTTTTTTTACTATTTTTGTCTTGCTTGATTGATTTTTCACTCCTCTATGCTTCGTTGCATCGTTTTCAGAAACTTTTGAACCAGATTTTTTACATATCAAGCATTTGAGCTCGATACATTTATTTTTCTTTTTGTAACGTCTGTATGACTCTTTGTAGTAGCGATGAGACGTACTGTGTTCGGTGTCACCGCCAGAACTAACATCGTTATCAAAGTTAATTTCTATGTTGGAACTGTGGTCTTCAGTAGGCTTTACGTCTTCCTCGAGCCACGCTTGAGTGCGTTCGAGCTTCGTCTTCTTATCCGTTGGATCGAGCAGTGCTATTTCCTGTAGATTTGGCACGAGCTCAAAAACAGTATCCACATCATCGTATTTATAGTCTGAAAATGTTTTAAGCAAACAAGTATTTTTATGAAGAGAGTCGGATAAGAGACGAGAAGGAAAGGTAACATACTCGTTATGTACTTAGCGCCGCTTGGTACGCTAAGGTCGTCATCAAACTCTCCACGCAATAAACTATATATACCACCAGAGTTACGTGAGTCTTTTATAGCACGCGGGTTATCTAGAACGAAGATAAATTATAACATTAAATAGTCTGGACTATATTTAAAACCAATATCACAGATGTCTAATGAGCGCGTAACACGTCGATTGCTGAAATCACAGCGTATGTGTTTTCTACAACTAATGTGCGTAAATCCACACTAAAATGTTATAATTTTATACCTGACTTGACCAAGTACTTGTATTTGTCTACAATTTTCGAACTGAAAACAAAATAATAAAAATATTTAAAAAACTGAGCCGTGCGTTAATTTTCAAAATTGTATACCTAATTAAATACTAACGCGGTGTCATCTCCTCTAATCCTCTCCAACGCAGTAAAATCTAGAGCCTTCACTGACTGACCTAGAAGAGAATAAGAGACAATAAGTTATGTTAAGGTGGATCGATTTACATTGCACGAGATTCAATTTTTTTTCTGCTGTTTACAAGGAATAAACCTAGCGGAAAAGTAATTTAGCACAGATGATAAAATTATCTGTAAACCTATGACAAAACTAACTACGATTTAATGGTGCTATGGGAGCATTTGGTAATATTAGAGATTTTCTCAATACTCAATGATTTTTTCCAGCACAAATGAACATATTCCTATTTGCTCAAAAAGTAAATCGAAGATTGTTACAACATGATTTCATAGAAAATGGTTTATAATTCCAAATTTCCCCTTCATTTATTCCTGAACGCACACATATTTAAGGCGCATAAAATTTTAATCAACGTGTGATTTTATTCATACGCCTATACCTAAATCGCCTATATTAGATTAAATGCGGCAGGCAGGTACTTTTTATGGGACAAAGTGAAGCGAGGAATTATAGCTTAGTTAATAAGGTGATTGGATAAATTACAATGTAATTTAAGGCGACGGTACGCGCGCGAGCTAGTTCACTTCCTATATTTATAGCAATGCCTTAAGTGTAATAACGTAATAAGTGATGATTATATATACGTAATTACTATGTTCCGTATTCCGTATTGCATCATCATGTTCCCCTAAATCTAATTAATAAACCACTATCGAACTATCAGCGTTCGAGTTATCATTTCCCATTCCCGGGTACATACAGTAATATTCTGCCTAACAATGGTGCATTTGTTTATATGTTAAGAAAGTTTTATTCATTAACTAACATATTGTGTTCTCGACCGAATGTTTCTTGCGTCGCTGTATAGCCTTTTCCGTCAGCGTCAGTAAGTCGAGCAGCTTACACTGCAGCCACTTGCTAGGCGGTGGCTGCCTCCTCCCTTCGCTGGTGCGCAGTGCCAGTTTCATTAGTCTACAGACTATCTTGTCTAGTTCTGTAGAGATGTCCTCATCGGCAGTCAGCATGGTGCGGAGCTTACGAACTTTCTGGTCCAAAGCGCGGCGGAGGCATTTCGCTGCTTTACAGAAGGAAAGCGGAGGTTTAAGCTAGTCAAACATCAAATATCAAAGTGATTTATTTCCTTTGGTACAGGACTCTTGGACTCTCGTCACAAATATCAAGTGTTGAGTTGAATCAAATATTTTCATTTTTTATGCCTTGTATCTGATCATAAACACCTGACGCGACGCAATGAGCGCACATGTCACCGGATAAGTCTCTGCCAGATGTGGCGGTGGGGGTTAACACACGGCGTGTGTTTCTAGTCTAGACCCGACGCCACACGCGCGTCAGTTGTTAGAAAACAAGGTTGAGGTGTTGTTTGGATGAGGTGTCGACACATTGCGTCGCGTCGCGTTTCAATAGTGTTTGGACCTTTATCATCATCGGTCCCTCTTGGCATATCTATGTACTCACGAGCATGATAGAAAACAAAGGAGGTACTTATAACAGGGTTAACCAATAGTTGGTATTGTATTATATACCTCTATGATACACAAGCGAGATGCCAGTAAAAAAAAATGATGATTAGCCATTTTTGGCATTCGCCGTATATGTATATAAAAATGGATACAAAAATTTGAAATTATGACGGTGGAATACCAACATTAGAAAAATGGGATCTTAAAAAATGGCAGGAAATATTATAAATTCAAACCATGATGAGCCGGGATCATAGTGCTCCCGTCTGACAGGGTAGTGGATCGAACTTCTGTGGATTCCCACTGTAAGACAAGTATCCAAATTAATTTTTAACTTTTTTTTATACTTTACTACGCTAGGTACGAAAACTGGTCTGAATAGAAAAAACCTTTTAAATTTTTTATATATTTTTTAATCAAATCTTAGAAAAAGTACGTATCCTTAGATAGCCAAACATAACTTACATTAGGTAATTAAACATAAATTGTAAAAATTATATCTTAGAATTAAATCTTTGAATATGAATCGCGAATTCACGAATATATCATTTTCGCTTCTCATTTTAACTTAAAATAGCTTAATTTTAGGAATTAAAGTCGTACCTTTGCTCAATATTAGCAATAAAGCAAATATTACCGAGCCAAATTCAGAGAGAGATCAATTTGTTTTAGTGACTAAGATTTTCCTTTACCGATCAGTCTTTTGACATTCAATGGTATAATGTCTAACATATCTTGTGTATACTACAGATGAACTTAAATAACAGACTTTTAACTGAATTCCGTTACGAAATAATTAACAAATACGCAATTATTGATGTAGTAATAATTGCACGCTTTTCTTCTCTTGTAGATGTAACGATAACAATTCATTCAATTTGATTATGTCACAGTTTAAATTTAAAGATGCATAAATAAAAAATAATAATGCTGGACAATTCACACAGCATTATCTAGCCCCATGGTAAGCAGAGCTTGTGTTATGGGTACTAGATAACTGATATACATAATACGATACATTACATAGATAGATATTTTTTATTATACATAGAAAACGACCAGAACACTCGAAAAATAATAATATAAATATCTGCAGATCGTACACACAATCGTTCCGAGGCGGGAATCGAACCCGCAATCTCTTGCGTCGCAGGCGGACCTTCGCCCACCGCGCCACATCGGTCGTCAAACACATAGGGCATAAACAATGCAGTATGCATGAACCAGCATCTTTCGCATGCAATTTGTGGATCTAGAATTTTATGAACATTCTAAAGGATGACATGAGAGAAAAGAGCGCAAAATAATTACTAAATACGAATCGTCCTCGTCTTATATTCCGAGATGCCTTTCCAAGACAGGTATGCTGCAAATATTTTTAAGCTTACTCGATCAGAACACATAATTAAAAGTCCTATTTTAACGGGTACTTCTCGTTTTTCTTTTTAGCGATAAGGCCGCCCATTGTACAACACATTCTTTATTTATCTTTTTCCTGTCCAGTGTATGTTTTTTTATTTGGTGTGCAATAAAGAATAATTCATTATTCTATTCAAATCATTATACTATTCTATTCTATCTATTAATTGTATTGCATTGTTTATTTCGTTCCTGCAACGGGACACCGCTGCACCGCCCGCGCCGTGCACCGAAAACAGCTAACACCCTGAGTACATCTACACGCTGTCGGCGTAATCAAAAAAAAGCGTGTTATTATTAATTTAGTCCTTTTATATTTTATGTATGCTAGTTTTAAGGTATATATTACTATGGACCGTAGAATAAGTTGATTAAGATCTGTTACTTTTCTATGGTCTGAAATAAATGATTATTATTATTATTATTTACACATTTTCCCCGACGTTTCAACAGGTTTACAAACAGCCGTGGTCACCGGATGACTGGAATCAGAAAAAATAAGTAAATAAACCCACCACCTACCAGACAGGAGTATATTTATAACCAGCGCCGCATGTCTGAGCATGCAGCACAATGCGGGATATACTCCCTTTGCCTGTTATCAGTCATTTATTTGTGTTTATTTTAGTTTAGGTTAAGAAGTTTATAGGCAATAAATCATTATTATTTATTTACTATCTGCACCCCGCGGATTCACCCGCGACTTTTTCAGGTATTTTTTTTAATTTTTCTCTCCGTAAGAACCATCCTCTTACTTCATTCAGCGATTCATTTTTATATTATAGAAGATAAACGATAAACGCCATGAATACCCGTTAAAATAGTACTTGTAATTAGGCATGCTATTGTCTACTCTACATTTGCGTCATGTGAATAATTGTTTACATCAGAGTAAGTCTCATTCTCCGGCCAATCGTCGTCGTTCGTCATACGCGTGGACGCGACATCGACGACGATACGGGAGTGAATCACCAGGTTATCCACGATCTCATACCCGTCCCACTCTAGTAGATCCCTGAAAGAATGACGTACTGTTAATTAATACATTTAATACGTTAAAGAACACATGAACAAAGAGCCATCTTGCAAGAAGTTGAAGTCACAAGAACAAAGTGTAGAGACAATAAGAAAAATGCCAATGGACACGTTCTTAGTAATGTGTATGTTGATATAAAAATAAGTTAAAATTAAATGACCGATTAGCCAATTCCATGGCTAGATTGTAATTATATTGTAATCAACATTAATTTATAATGTGTATACGAGACCATAAAAAATATAATACGATAAAATTTATGATCGTTGGTGTGTATTCGACTGTCGCAAAAACAAAAGTAAACTATAGAAAATAAGTTCCGTCAAGTGTGAGTGTAACGGCCGACAGGACGAGGAGAACGTTTGTCAATAATACAAATATGTACTACTAGCTGTTCCCCGCGGTTTCACCCGCGTTAGACCCCCCGCGCACTAGGCAGCCAGGCTGCGGCAGTCAGTAAAACATATGACGTTGTATGGTAGCCCGCGCACTAGGCAGCCCCGAATTCCCGGCTGTAGCAGCCAATACAACGCGCCTGTTTGCGCGGCAGCCAGAGCGTGTGTATGCGAATGTACGTGGCTGCCGTCAGTCTCCGCGCACTAGTTGTAGCAGCCAGACGTATTTTGGGTTCCGAAATAATGACTTTCGATACAGAGAAGTTTAAGAACGATCTCGAATAGTCTTCGATTGGCTGCTATAACTGGCTGCGCAAATATTCTGGCTGCCGCAGCCAGGCTGCCTAGTGCGCGGGGGGTCTTAAACTCGAATTTCACTTTATTAGGTGATTTTTTACACCTTGGGTTACAATTATCGAAGTTTTTGTAAGGATCCCTAACTTTTTTAAAAATATAATATAGCCTATGTTCACCGGGGATAGTGTAGCTTCCCAACGGTGAAAGAATTTTTCAAATCGGTCCAGTAGTTCCGGATCGTATTCATTACAAACAAACAAAAAATCAAATATTTCCTCTTTATAATATAAGTATAGATGTACTATATGAACTTGGCTCCAAATGCAAAACTTACTTGACTTTTTCGACATCCTTAGTGATATGAGAGACCACCGGCATAAGCTGTTCTATCGGGATCTCAAGCCGGTTCAGATCAACATCATCGAACTGATTGTCGATCAGACGGTTGATCTCGTCTGATATCAGCTCGGTTATGCGACATTCATCGGATTTTACCTAAAAATTAATAACATTTTATCAAATAGAAATAGACAGGCTCTACATTCCACACGGTCACCAAGAGCAGCGCTATGGTACGATCTGCTCTACCATAGCACATGCTGAGTGGAGACCGATTTTGTCAGTTTCTGTCTTCTGTTAATCTAAGTTTAATTAAAAAGAGACTCTGTTCCGACAGAATAAAAATATTTTAACTTTACATTCGTTGGCTCGCGTTAAATTGAATACAAATAGTGTACCTTGATACACTATACTTTTATATTTATTTTTATACCTTTGTATACCTTTGGGGAGGCCTATGTCCAGCAGTGGACTGATATAGGCTGATGATGATGATGATGATGATACATTTGGTAAATTCAGCTAACACTAAAATGACCTGCACCCCTTTCGATCGTTTGTTACAGTATTACGTAATCATCACTTCATAGTATAAAACAAAGTCGCTTCCCGCTGTCTGTCTGTCCCTATGTATGCTTAGGTCTTTAAAACTACGCAACGGATTTTAATGCGGTTTTTTTAAATAGATAGAGTGAGGAGGCGATTAAGGAAGAGTCCTATACTCAGCAGTGGGTGTTACTGATTAGATAGATAGAGTGATTCAAGAGAAAGGTTTATAAACCATTGAGACATAGATTTCCACGCGGGCGAAGCCACGGGGCGCAGCTAGTGATACAATAAACAAAACCTACCTCATAAGGAGAGTTGTATTCCTTGAGAACTTTGTAATACTGATTCCAGTACGGTGCGTCTACGCCCCAGTTAATGTTACGCCAGTGCTGTGCGTCATTTTCCTGTGTATCTACCACTATGATATCTTTATTGAAGTTCAGCATTTTGGTAAGATGTCGGATCTCGTCTACCACCTCCCGCGTGTGCACGAGCTCTACATCTTTGTTCTTGTTGATGAGGTTTTGTGTGGTTTTAGAGAAACTCTTCACATGTATCGATGTGCAGTTTAGTCTGGAAGAATGGCGAATTAGAGCTTCATCGGAGCTTATATTAGGGGAACTAGATAACTGAAAAAAATACATATTGTATTTTTTTAACATAGAAGACACCTAGAACATTTGGAAAAAGTTTCTGCATAATATAGGCGTAATTGAAATCAACAACCTTCTGCGTCACAGGCTGACCCCACTGCGCCACTAGTGTCGTCATGGTTAAGAAGACGTGCTATAATAATTAAATTAAAAAAAAAACATGATTGTTTTAATTACTTAGATCTCAATTTGATGAAAATTCAAGTAATTAACGCTGCTGAAAATGTAACTTGAATATACATAGGCTGCTCGTCTTGTTACATTTAGGCAATTTCTAGTTTTTTTTTTTTTTTTTTTATAATGCTGGTCAACTCACACAGCATTATCTAGCCCCATGGTAAGCAGAGCTTGTGTTATGGTTACTAGATAACTGATACAACATATTACATAGATAGTTTTTTTTTTTTTTATTATACATAGAAAACGACCAGAACACCCGGAACAAATATCTGCAGATCGTACACACAATTGTTCCGAGGCGGGAATCGAACCCGCAACCTCCTGCGTCGCAGGCGGACCTTCGCCCACCGCGCCACATCGGTCGTCGTAGATTTAAAGGTACAAGAACATTAAACATAAAAAAGAGAACCTGTTATTAACATCTTCAATAATATAGACGCGATCATCAAACCGCTTTCGCGGCACAAGTATATTAAAACACATCTGTTCATAATCCAGCATCTTATAGTTCTTGCAAGCCTCCGCATCTAGGTCACATTGGGAAGTCTTGTCGTGCTGCGCGAAGGGGGCAAGCGAGATCGCAGTCTTGCGTAAGAGAGACTCTGTGTCGACAGAGTTTTGGGTATTCGAATTTCTCTGAGAAGTATAATTTAAAGCCAGGAAGGATTTGTTCTCCGACGAATGCGCAAAGGTGTGGCTGAATTCGGCGAATGAGTCTATGCTGAAAGGGAGGAATTGAGGGAAAGGATAAGACGCTTTTTACTTGCACTCGATTACGGTATGCCGGGCCGGACCGTGCCGGGATTGCTGCGGTGGCGAGACGCGGCTGAACGAGTAACTCTGCTGGCACCAAACTAGCATAAATGTGTTGCTGTTTCTTTTTTTGATTGTAAAGAGAGACGGCCATATTTTTCAAAAGCGCGTGGCCACGAGGTAACTCTCGGGCACACGGACAGCCACGCATCCTATTCGAGTTTTGATACTTAATGTATATAATAATATTATAATAATGCTGGACAATTCACACAGCATTATCTAGCCCCATGGTAAGCAGAGCTTGTGGTATGGGTACTAGATAACTGATATACATAATACAATACATTACATAGATAGATATTTTTTATTATACATAGAAAACGACCAGAACACCCGGAACAAATATCTGCAGATCGTACACACAATTGTTCCGAGGCGGGAATCGAACCCGCAACCTCCTGCGTCGCAGGCGGACCTTCGCCCACCGCGCCACATCGGTCGTCAAGTTAAAAATAATTTGACTTTTAAGTAACTCTGTTGACACCAAAACGTAAACTAGCCTTAATTTGTTGCTGTCTCTTTTTTAGATTGTAAAGAAAAGGACGGCTACATTTTTAAAACGCGCGTAGCCGCTAAGCAGCCCGCTTGCACGCGGGTAGCCAGGCATCCTTTTCGAGTTTTGATATTTAATGTATGTACTTAGATATACATATTGTACGATATTTGGATAGGGGAGCTCATGGACGTGAGTGAAACGACCGCTGGTTGATTGCACACTGTTTATTGCACTGAGGTGACGCGGGCTTGTGCAGGCACGCACACATCCGTAGACGCTTACTACTACATACGTAACACATACATATGTAGTTAAAAAACAAACTGCTTCATCAGACACTATTGTGAACGTTTCCAGCAATCCTATTAGTTTCTAAGGTTTTGTGTAATTTATATTATGAGCTGTACTGCTTGAAATAAATACTTTTTTATATATTAAAACGCCGAAACGAACGAGCCCGAGTGCATGTGAAATGGCGAAAGGAATTTGATGAAGGAGGCTATTAGAATGATGAAATGATACTTACGTGTCAGGTGGAAAGAGCATGTTGTTGTCGGAAGGCACATCTGACTTGTCCCATGTACCAATAAGGTTGGTCATTTCTGGAATTGGCGCGTCTGTGTAAGGAGTACAAATGCGTTAGCAAAGTGTAACATATAAAGAAAGAAAGAAAATACATTGATTGATTCACAACTAGGTACAGCTTGTTACTACATGATCATCATCATCATCAGCCTATAGCAGTCCATTGCTGGACATAGGCCTCCCCCAATGAGCGCCATAGCGCCCTGTCTTCAGCTTGCCGCATCCAGCATCTACCTGCAGTCTTTCGCAGGTCGTCATTCCACCTGGTCGGAGGGCGTCCTACACTACGTATACCGAGTCGTGGTCTCCACTCAAGAACACGTTTGTCCCAGCGGCCGTCGGTTCTTTGCGAGATATGGCCGGCCCACTGCCACTACAGCTTGCTAATTCTACTGTTACTATTTATTTATAATATATGTAGTAACAATATATATAGGTAAATAAGAACATATAAAATAAAAAAATTACTTCTTCTCTATATAAAAGCAACAAGAGACTCTACACAGTGAACCAAGCGATACTGTCTCAGCATAATGTTGCTCTACATATAATGTTTTAAAGGGTAAGATGAGAAAAACTACAACACATACCATTTTAACTATTGTGGACCATTTGTGATAATAATAATAATGCTGGACAATCCACATAGCATCGTCTAGCCCCAAAAGCAGAGCTTCTGTGATGGGTACTAGACAACTGATATACCTACTTATTTATAACAATAGATAGATTTTTTTTTAATATATGTAGATGAAAGTTATGAGATGAGGCAAGCTCAAGAGTCTAAAGGATGATTCACGCTACACCGTGTCGCGACCGGTCCGGGCCTCGGCCGGGACACGTCCACCGTGCGCCGGCCGGGCCAGTCATTCATGTTACACCGGGCTGTTTGGGTGTATTATTTGCACAACTATATCTGTGTTATGTGGTTTTTGGGCCGGACCGTGCCGGAGCCGGGAAACAATACCCACCGACATTTCAACGACATTTTAACGCAAAAATTCCGAATCTAGCGAGACGGCACGGCGCGTCCACACATCGCGGCTTCATGTCGCTGCATTCGTGATTCCTGTATCGACCCACATACAAACATTCGTCCAAAAGCGGGAATCGAACCCACGCAATGAAGCAGGTTGTATGTGGCGCAGTGGGCGAAGTGTAACGAAGTGTAGGTACATTAAGATACTTACTACCAGAAACCAGAGCCAAACTGTTGATGCTCAAGTCCTGCTGTTTTCGTGATTCCTGTATCGACCCACATACAAACATTTGTCCAAAAGCAAAGCAGGGAATCCAACCCACGCAATGAAGCAGGTTGTCTGTGGCGCAGTGGGCGAAGTGTAACGTAGTGTAGGTACGTTAAGATACTTACTACCAGAAACCAGAGCCAAACTGTTGATGCTCAAGTCCTGCTGTTTATTGTATTCCTTGGATATGAATACAGCCATTTGACTGCAACAGCCGAGATGTATTGTACCAGGCGGGCCGGGTCCTATGCCTTTACATGATACAGTGTATTTCTCATAGCGGGAAACTATGTTGCTGCACCTGAAATATTTAAATGTACATTTATTTTTAAACGTAACCTAAGTAAAATAAATAAATAATAAATAAATAATAAATAAATAATAAATAATAAATAATAAATAAATAATAAATAAATAATAAATAAATAATAAATAAATAAATAATAAATAAATAATAAATAAATAATAAATAAATAATAAATAAATAATAAATAAATAATAAATAATGCTGGAATAATAAATATAATAATGTTTAACTTTGATTGCTGAAATCACACGGTATGTGTTTTCTACAAGTGACTAATATGCGTAAATCCACACTAGCGCAGCGGCTGAGAAAATACAGATCTGTGTGACTCAGCACAGCCGTAATATTTTTCGAACGAAACGCATGTGCGGCGCAACACAACCGCTGTGTAGAGCGGCAGCGCGAATTTTTTAGGTTAAAAAAAGATCGCAGTCGTCGAAAAAAACAGCAGTCAAAGTGTTAAAATTAAGATACATAACGTAGAGACGTTATAACGTTATGACGTTATTGAAATACTTTCCTCTAACTTAATCAGAGGATTAAGTTTAATTTCAAGTTAAATTTCAATAAAAAAGACATACAGACAACAGTTATTTTCTTGTTTATAATATTACTAACTACGCCCACGTCGTAATCGATGTGTCAAACACTTTATTAAATTTCCTCTTGGATCACTTTCTATTAAAAAAAAAAACCGCATCAAAATTCGTTGCATAGTTAAAAAGATCTAAGTTTACACAGGGACAGACAGACAGCGGGAAGCGACTTTGTTTTATACTATGCAGTGATTATGGATTTTAATATTCTTAAAATCCTACTCCTATTATAAATGCGATTTTTTTTATGTGTGTATACATATGTTACTCTTTCACGCAAACATTACTTAATGGATGAGCTGAAACTTTGCATACAGGTAGTTCCAGGACCGGAATAAAACATAAGCTACTTTTTATCCCATAAATCAGTTCCCACGGGATAGAAATAACCTTAAAACGTTGCCATAAAAACAAAGCGTGCAAAGCCGCGGGCAGAAACTAGTATTTTTTTTTTTTTTATTTAAACGCACAAAACATAAAATAATCACAAATATACAGAATTTTAATAATAAAGGGTTTAGAACTTGATCATTTCACAAATTATGTGCATACTGAGAATCATAAGAACAAAATGTGTAGAGCAAAACGTAAAAGCTTGAAATAGAAAAAAACAATAAACCGGATAGGTAAGGTACCTAAATCTAAATATAAGTAAACTTACATATGTGCTCATGCACCCACGTACAATCATACATCATTATTAAATATATTCACAGTTTTAAATATTTTTTGAAATAAAATCAAAAATAAAATGTAGACCTACCAATCATGAAACTGCTCTCTAGTCCATTCAAAAAAATGATCCCATCTCCGTAGACCATTTTTTCCCAACGCCTTAAACAGTACATTGAAATCTGCATTGGGTGTGGTAAATATTACAATCCAGGGTTTAATGAAGCCAAATACAGTGTGAATAAGTCTGTCGAGGTCATGTGGTAACATGTGTTCAATCATCTCTATGGCAATAACTGCATCACAGCCAATCAGGCGATAGTCTGGGTCAGCAGCATTTCCTTGGAATAGCTGAAAAACAAAGTAATAGATACTCAAGATATTTATCACATTGGCTTAATGGGTCGGTGATTAAGTATAATAATAATAATTCATTTATTTTAGGCAACATTAGTCTAGTACAGGATGGACAATACTTAAAAACTATGCCCATATTAAATATACATATATGTAATCTAACATACATAAAATAAACAATATTAATAATTTTATGGACAGGCGAGACAAAAGCGGATTTCCAAATACTTGGAAATTCGCAGTATTTCAAAGATTTGCGAAACAGTAAGGCAGAAATTATTTATATATATATAGAAACTATTTTAATGTAAAAAAGCGTGGATTTTGTTAAATAAATAAATAAAAATAAATAAATATCTTTTATTTATAACTCTTATCCATAATTTGAATGATTTAAAAAAATATTTTCAACTTTTTTTTCGGTTTATTTATAAAAGCGTGGTTTTTTAGTTTTTTTAAACTATTATTTATTTTCTATTTTGTAGTTCATATTATTGTATTGTCATCAGTTATATTAATATAGTATTATAAGTTTACTAAGTTTAAATGAAATCTGATTGTTCAAAATGGGTGAAAATGGAAGCTAATAAAAGCGTGGTAAAAATATTTAACGGCATCTTCGAGAGATATCGATGAGATTTCAGATCCAATTACGATGATTTACAGCAATGAATAAATACGCGCAAATATTTGTGAATTCTCGGAAGTTCGCGCGACTGGGTACATCCCTCTTTATTTTCTATAGTTGGTTGGTAGTATGTATTGGTACTACCAACATAATAAAATAAACCAATGCGCGCCCTGCGTTCGCCGCGAGTTGGTGTGAGTGTGAGTGCTACGTTCCTACACGGACACACTTGCGTTACCGTTCGAAGTTGAGTTGAGTGTCATTTTACATAATTAATTATTGTTATTTTGTTGTTGTGTTGATGATGATTGATGATATTTTTGGTACCTAGGCAGGCACTTAGAGAGAACCAACATAACAATATAATATAACAACCCTGTCACTGGGTAGGTATGTAGGTCCTTTAACAAATTTAATCTCTTATAGTAATGATTATGCAGTTAACTAATACCATGGGCAGTTTCGTATTCAAGGCTATGTTCACAGAAATCAAAAACGTTTGCGCGACCTGTACCTATAGCCAGCCACATATCTCTACACAAGAAAATAAGCATTTTTACTAGTACGTAACTTACATGTCAAAGTACCATAATAATACATACAGCACTAATACAGCATAAAGTTGTATGCCAACTGTCCAAGTTTACAAGTGCTACCAAAATAAAGCTGTCAAACAATACTTACAGTTATTTGAAGTGGGCTTTCCCTCTTTGGTCCATACTCTTCATACCCCACCAGATCTGTTGAACAGCGGAGTGGGGCGCTTTCTATGTCGACAGCAAGGATGCTTCGGATGCCAGGAACATCCTTTAAGTACTTTACGAAGCTCAGGTCATGGTATCCAAGTTCTACAACCTGAAACAGAAAGTGCTATGTGAAGATCTGAATCAATAAAAAAAATATATAAGCCATATAATTATTGCTACAAAGCCTGAATATTGGACTAGTGTTACTGCTAATTGGCAGGTATGATCCAGTCATGGAAACAATGAAAATAATGTGATATTATCAGTAATTGCAGCGCCCAGCAAGCAGGGCTTGGAATATGAATATTTTCAAGTACCGGTTTGTCTGACCTTGACGTGTACCGATACTATCATTAGTCACAATATACATTTTACCTATATTTTTTAGAACCGATACTTGAAGGTTGGTACCCGGTACTTCATTGGTCATCGGTACTAAAATATCGGTATTTTCAATAAGTGTCGGTATGATTACCGATATTATGCGCGTAAAATATCGATATCATCAAAGTTGGCAAACACGCGCGCGTGCCCGCCTGTCCCCGGTCGTCGGACTGGACGCTAGGACTGGAGAGCTGGCAACGTCGCCAGAACCGCTTTGAGAACCAGTACTTTTAGCAAAGTATCGAAATGAAATAGCATAATTACCGCTATAGTACCGTTATTATTGGAACCGGTAGCAAGCCCTGCTAGCAAGGAACATGTTTAAAAGTTGTTATCTGGCCCCCTGTACTACATGTTTACTATAAAACTTGAATATTGAGAATTAAATTGTACTAACTTTTTGTAACTTCCCAGACCATTGCTCGTCCAGAAGGCAGTCGCTGACGGCCGCGTAGCGCTGCAAGTACACAGGTGGGTAGAACACAACGCCTTTCTCATCATCGAATTCCGAAAAAACCTGTTCCTCCGGCTCGTCCTCTTCAATTATGTCGGAGTTCTTGCCAAACGTCAACGACAACTTATTGTAGTAAGGACGTAGTATGCGATCCAAAACGTTCAGCACAGTTTGACGAAAGAAAATAAGCGTCTGAAGAGTAATAATCATGGTTTACAGTGTGATTTGAAAATAAGTTTTGGATTTTTCTTCAATGAAATGGTATTAGCAAATTCGACAGTGCCTACGTCCAGTCCATGATGCTCACATGTTTTTGTTTTGATTTATATGATTTGATTTTTTTTGACAACAGAACTGTCATTTCTTTTACAACTGTCACATCAGCGACCGTGACAACTAAATAAAAGTAATAAAAGCTTAGCCTCTGCCCGTGGACGGAGCAAATCACCCTTTCTACGGGACCTTTGCCAGAAACGACTGTTATGTTGGTTAGCCTGCTTGAGTTGCCCTCTTTGTCATTCTACGTCCTACGTCTTCTCTTTCTAGGTCCTACGATTATTTTCGGAAAACAAGCCCAGATTACTCGGCAAAACAAAACGCGTTTTTTTTTCGAGATAATTGCGAGACGAGACTGAACGTAACTTCTTTGTGTATTGCGCACATACCATACTCGGAAAAACCTGCGTTTGTAGCTTCGATCTTCGAAATTAGTTTCGTTTCATTTTGGAGAGAATAAAATTCAAACGCGCTTGAAATCGAACATTACTTTATCTCATCCATTTCTGAACTCAAATTTGCACCTTTTTTGTTTCGTATGTACAAATTATGTGTTGCTGATTTTAGGTTTATTTGGGGTAAATTTCTTGTATTTTTTTCTCATGTACTTTTATGAAACAGAGTAGGTAGTTAAATAATACCGGTGCCGGTTGTATGATATCAGGCGAAATTTTTGTTACTTTTCTCAAACTTGTACGAAAAAATTTATAAAAAGGAGCAGAGCGAGAGCTGAAAATGCAAGACTATTTTTGCGAGACGTTCTCGTGTTCGGCAAAATTGAAAATTAAATAAAGTGAGCACCTGACTACTAAAGATACAGAAGAAATCGCCGGCGAGCGGAGCGAGCCGCAATTTTTTTGTGGTTTTCGTTAGAATTTTGTGTTCTTTTTTAAAGTTTTGCTTAAATAGTATTCATTTGCTTAAATATAGGTTAACAGTGAAGAATTTAAAAAAGAGTAGGTATCACTATTTTGATTCGATAGACGTGCGAATGTTTAATCGTAATTTAAACATTTTATTTACAGTAGCAAATTTTATTTATGTACTCTTTAAGTTTTAAATTATTGTTAGACAACATAAGATTGAATTGATTAAAAAGTACATATCAAAATTTAAATTTCAAATATTATATACTATACCATAAAATAAAATCTTTTTATTTCAGATTACCTAATGTGATCCATATTTCGTTAGTAAAATTGAACATAACATTAAGAACTTATTACTAGGGTTAGTTATACCTAATACTAGAAATTAAAACTTAATTAAATACCTACTTAATTAAATTAACCCTTTACCGCATATCGTATCATATATGATACACTAAGGTTTTATACAGATTAAAAAAAATTGAGCTGGCAATTGGACGTGCGTATGGTAGAATTGTACACTTGACTAATATCCAAATACAAAAAAAAAACAAATAGAGTTTTTACTTGGCTATGGTTTGTTATATCTGTCACCAAACTTTAGAAACCGTCATTTCTGCCAGTTCGTGTTTATTGGAGATTCGAAACGATTATTTTCCCAAGATTTTCCTCCGCAAAAAATTATTTCTTTGTTTTGAGTGAAAAAAGGATGGATCCTGCTAAGTTCTACGGAAAAAGGCGTAAGTTTTATCAATTACTTCTTTCTAATTGCTTATCCCAAAGTTTGTATCTGATATGATCCTTCATGCAATTAGGGTAATTTAACTTAATTCAAATATGATACTACATGCAAGCAGGGTGATTTTCGAATGTGATACTACATGCACTAAGAGTAACTCTTTATTTTTTTTTCATAATTTCATTTTTTATCTGATGTAAATGCAATTGTTACTTTTGCTTAAACAAAGAACGAAATTGTTTTAAAACCTTCCATTTGGAATGAAATTGAATTAAACACTTTCATCGTATTTTAATTTGTTTCATTTCATCAGGATAAAATATAAATAGATATATAACTAAAAAGACATACCCTTACTGCATTTAGTATCATATATGGTATGTATACCTAACTGCATGACGTATCATATTTGAGACATTGACTTTGGAGTTGAATATTGCAAATTCCAATAATCCTAAAAATAAAATAATATTTTTTCGGAGTACCTATCAAGCCCTAGAATCACCTAAATTAATTTGAACAAAATCAAAAAATCCATGCGGTAAAGGGTTAAATCACTCTCCCCATAAAAAAATTCCACAAGGAGAGGTGATTCTACCTGATATCGTTTTTAGGATGGTGTTGGGGCTGTCGCGTACCCTGCGCATTAGGGATGTGGTCTTTTTACGAAGGATGGCAGCAAAGCCATCTGTCTGATATTCCGCAAAACTTCGCGGCTAACCATAAAAACAGTTTTGACAGAGCCAATTATTACATAATTTTACGATTAAATTCGTTATTTGTCAGTTTACTCATGTCATTTTGGAAGTTTATTATGTATTGCCATAAGTAGGTACTGTAGAAAGCAACTTCTAAAGCAGGATAAGAAAGAAATTTTTGAGGAAGGAGCTCGAATATTGGAAAACTTATGTGTTTAGATGGTTTTTAAATAAATAAATAAATAATACTGATCGATTTACACAACCGCATAGCCCCAAGCTAAGCAGTGTTTGTGGTACCTACTATATATTTTTATTATAAATTGATTAAAAAATGACCAGAATTACACCCGGCAGGCGGGCCTTCGCCCACCGCGCCTTATCTGTCTGTCATTAATTTCCCTTTTTTTTGTAAAATCATTATGGTAAACATTCGAAATTCAAAATTCAACATAATTTTGTTTCTTTACTCTTACAAAATAAGCACTTAGATAAGTCATACGTTATAAATACTCTAATTATTATCAAATAATATTATTTTACTGTTCACTAAAATTTTTTGTCCACATGTGAAAGTAGTGATTTTTTTTATTGTGCAATTCTGAATGTCAAACTTTTTAATGTCAATTTTGTAATAAAAGATCGAGCAACACTGATTGTTTGGAATCGCAAGAAACGAAACAAAATGGCTTCAGCTATTTTCACCAAAGTCAAAAATTTTTAAACTTATTGAAACTTATTCTCTTTTATTCTGTTGGCTGGTGCATGCTATTTTTACGTTACCGGTGCGTATAGAAGTAATATTTATAAAAGGTTTATTGTTTTCATTTGGGTTCCCGAATTTTATAAAAGTCGAGTTGTATTGTGAGTGAGCCCTGATAATTAGACAGTTTTCTCCGAAGACCAAGACAACGATGAGGAATTAAGGAAAAAAACGAGCATATAGCTATGGCGTCTCGCAATCTAACAACATTTGGCTATCCATACCCTAAGTCTACTGCCTCTCGATACATCCACCAACCCCAAGAAGTTCACTGCAGGATATGGGCCGATGCTGTAAGATAGTACAATGAATTTGGTTTGGTAAACAAACCTGGGTAATAAAGGTTCAAACCTATAAGAATATACATACATCTCACCCCATTGGTTTCTAAGGCTAGGAGGCGTTAGGTGCTTTCAGACATTCTCTATCCTGATTGAATAGGCAATGTCTGAATTTAAAAAGTAAGATGCTATGCAGACAGAGCAGCTTTTGTTGAAGAAACTGTCATCTTTTTAATATTTATTGTAATATTGTTTAATAGTATTATGTAAATAGCTAGTGGTAATAGCCAGTTGCTGCAATAATTGCTGTCTGCATAGTGCTGCATAGTAAATATGGTAGGTAACTTTAAGGTTATTCTTTACAGTGGATTCAGAAAGAACCAAGTTTAAATAGTTCAAGACACTTTGTAGCAGGTTTCTACGATGGAAACCTTGGACACTTCCAAAAAACCAGCCAAACTTTTAGTGGTTATCAAAAAGAAAAATATTTATCCAACAAGTAATGTACCAATTCTACAGACCCTTATTAAGAGGTAAGATAAATAATTCATGAGAATATATCATATTTTCGAGCGAAGTTGTATAACTTATTCTTGCAGTCTGTTAATTTATCACTGTTCTGATTATTTCTTTGATTTGCAGACCTAATCCAAATGTTTATGTGGAGGATAATCCATCTGCAAAGAGACTTTGCCCAGATTTTGAGAAATCCAAGTGAGTAAAACATAATTTTATTAAGTACTAGTACTAGCTGTACCTGCGACTTTGTTTGATGTTTTCATAGCTAGAATAATTATTCATATTATTTGAGTTTTTCTCATACTGAATTTAAGTTTTTAAAGAATCCTATGTCCTTCATAGTAGATAATAACTCAAATCATGCCAAGTTTCATTTAAATCCATTCAGAAGTTTTGACTCTATGCACTGCCAAGAAACAGACAGACGTTGACAAAAATGAAAAATATTACCGTATGTTCAGCATTGACTTCAGTATTGATTATAAAGTGCCTCTCAAGAAACTAGTAAGATATAATACTTAATGCTACCCATGTATGATAACTTTAACAGTCTGATTTTGATAAAACTTGCAGAAAACAAGAGCCAGAAATTGAAGTAAACAATGAATCAACCGACGATAAAACCATAACACAAGTACAAAACGAGAAAAAACCCAAAAAATTTACTAGAAAGTCAAATTCTATATTGGGAAGGCAAGCTGGAGGGGTGTGTATGCGGCATGATGAGCCTTTACCTGAACATCAAGCAGAGGGCTTACTGCAGCCAGGGGATACCTTTGCGTCAATCGAAGAATTCAATATGTACATCACTGAATATGCCAAGAAATGGTTCTTCTATTATGTGCGTTCCGAAACACGTTTGAATAAACCGCATGGCACATGCGTTTATCGGTGTAAGTTCTTTAGAAAACACCAGAGATGTCAGAGCACTGGGAAGAGGACCCAGAAAAATACGTAAGTAATGTTGAAAATAATGCTGGATAACACAGCATCAACTAGCCCTAACATAAGCAAAACTTGTGTTATCCAACTCGACCAAGCTAAGTTTGCACCTCGCGTCGTCGGGTAAGTGCAAACTTAGCTTGGTGGAGTTGTAATAGAATACATTATGTAGACAAATATTTTTTATCATACAAAGAAAATACCCAGTAAACCTGGAATAAATATTAGCTGATCGTACAAACATTTGACATTTGTCCAAAGGCGGGAATCGAACCCGCAACCTGTAGTGTACCTACGCCCACCGCGCCAGATCGGTCGTCAAGTAAGAGTACTATACAGTTTATTATCGCTCATGTTTTACAATGAAAGAGATCGCGATATCGCTTCTTAGCGATAAAGTCGCCCATTGTACTTGCATGTAATGTCTTTTGCAATAATCTGCACCTGGTGTAAAATATTTTTTTACAAAAAAAATATTTCATGTCAATTTTATTCCAATTAACTAAATCATGTTTATTTTTATAGGTCAATCAGTTTAAGCTGCCCAGCCAGTGTCCATTTGAAGCGTACAGCAAATTCAGAAGAAATGAAAGTGACTTTGGTTTGCCACCACCACACACATGACCTGTCCAAAGAAGTTTTTGAAAAACAACCACATGGCTACAGGCTGCCGCAGGAGATTAAAAATGAGGTATTAATTATTTATTTTATTTTTAGCCATTGTTGTCTCACTGCTGAGCAAAGGCCTCCCTTTTCTTCTTCCACACCTCGCGATCATAATTTAATATCTCATTGATTTTACAATTATTTACCATTACTAGACACTGGCAGAAAAGTTTCCAACCAGATACAGTTGCCATAAACGGATCACTATCATTTTTTTTATTTACAGATAAGAGATCTAGCACTGCTAAACGTGCATCCAGCGCTAATACGGAAGTATGTGGAGTCCAAAGTGCCTGATTTAAACATCGGTAAAACAGTTATAAATACTGTTATTAAACTCAGAACGCAGGGTATAACAAAAGATATCATGAGCTCTGAAAGATTAGCAGAGATGCTGGAGAAGATTAGATGTAAGTACCTACCATCGGATTGAGCTAGGTACTGCTTTTATTTTTATTTATTTATTTTATTTTAAGCCATTATTGTCCCACTGCTGGGCACAGGCCTCCCTTTTCTCCTTCCACTCCTCGCGATCTAACGCTGCAATAGGCCATGATGGAAGATGTACTACTTTTAAGTAAATTAAAATTAAAGAATATATAAACAAAGTAGAAAAAGTATTTCTAACTGCTATGCCAAGTAAAGATAAGTATTTACAATTGTAACAGTTGAGCAAACTACAGTGTTGTTTGCAAACAATTTAATGGTACATTGATATTATTCCATATCAATACTAATCTGAAGCATCCCTAAGACATTGGCTGCATTTCTAGGGCTAGACGATGCTGTGTGGATTGTCCAGCATTATTTATTTATTGCTCCGCTGTATGGCAATGCTGATGCGCTGCTAGATACTCACCAGCTCGCGGGTCGCTTCGACCAGACGCTCTGA
Source organism: Eupithecia abbreviata (assembly GCA_943735965.1). Lineage (NCBI taxonomy): Eukaryota > Metazoa > Arthropoda > Insecta > Lepidoptera > Geometridae > Eupithecia > Eupithecia abbreviata. Next base: position 11,143,710 of record OX030976.1, read on the forward strand.
TAAATATGTGAAAGTCGGAGAGCATTAGTGTACCACACGGATTTTAAAACTTTTTTTTTCAGATATAAAAGCAAATTTCAACATTTTGCTGACGACGAGATCAAGACGCAAACGTCCACCAAAATATGCACACAGTAAGTTTTAATAATGAATAAATGAATAATTCATATGGTGGCACTTCAATTAAATAATTAATTAAAGTGCCACCATATTGTTCCTTCATGTCCAGTCCATCCTAAGGTTGCCTGGAAGAGATCGCCCTCAGCGATAAAGCGACCCTTTACACTTCCTTTGTTCTAAGTATTTATTTCGGTATTGTTTGATTTTTTTTGTGTGGTATAATATAGTGTTTTCTATGTATCTAAATGAATTCAACATGTTTAAATGAAAATAAGAATATAATAACATTTCAGCTTTGATGGCAAAAACTAACAGTACGAAAAAGGCAGTTATAGTCAAGGCTACATCAAAGAGGAAAAGCCGAAAAGGTAAACAAAGAATCAATTAGTATACTTATAAAATAAATACGTCAACATGTACCTACTGATTATGATTTCTACATTTAATTTCTAGGCTCAGAAAGTGACACTGAGTCTATGATTGATGACCCACCAGAGGTGGTGGCGCTAAATGAAGAGGGCGGCGAGCTCGATACGACTGTGTAAGTGTAAATTACTGAATCTGACTTACTAATAAAATATTATAAATACAACGAGATCTTAGGACGAGTTTGCGCCGTTGGCTCGCTTAACCTTAAACTTAAAGCCCAGATTTTGATATCCTATCTGAATGCAGGTAGAATTGCAAAGAGTATTCTAAGAACGGGTACGACGTAGTATTACATAGTATTCTTAGAACGGGGATAATACCCATATTATGGGTAATATCTCTAGTCTCAGAGTAAACAGATATGATTATATACTAGCTGCGCCCTCGTGGAAATCTAAGTTTGAAATAGTTTTATTAACCTTCTCAATCACTCAATCTATAAAAACATACCGCATCAAAATCCGATGCGTATTACAGACTATGTTTTATTACTATTATTATAAAATGCATTATCTATGAAAACCATTTTATTAAATATATCAGTCATCTAGTATGCATACCACAAGCTCTGCTTAGATTTGGACTAGATGCTGAGATACTGTGTGGATTTTCCAGCATTATTTAATTGTTATTATTCAAATTTCAGAGAAAATGATTCTGATTATGAAGAATTGTACACATACTCCTACGAAGGAGATGAAGCGGTAAAATACGAACACGGTGATGATACGATACGGCTACGATACGAACCAGATGATGATAACGAACCGATTCACTTAATAAACCCAACAACTGGCACTTTTGATAAGACTGAAGCTACAGAAAGCGTTGATTCTGACGAACATTTACTTTTAATCAACGCAGAGACAGGCTTGCTTGATGTCAAAGTACCGAAAAAAGAACCTATCGACGAACTAGAACAAACAGTACTCTTACGAAAATACAAAATAGGCGACATATCTATTGAGTGCGCAGAATGTGTAGATGATTCAGGCAACGCAACTGTGACCCTAAATAAGATAAAGGCCAAAGGTGGATTAACAGAATCCAATGTTCTGAATCAACTTTTGAAAATAGAGAAGTCGATAAACGAACCAATAGATTACAACATTAAAACGGAAAAGAAGAAAGGTAGAAAAAAGATAATGGACAAAGACCCGGTTCGGGAAGCCAAGATGAGGTGCCAGATAAAACACCCGAAGTTTCCGGAACAGCAAGCTGAGGGGTTGGTCCAGGTACATCTTATCTCTAATTTACCTAAGTATTTCTATTCTATACCTATAATTATTATAATAAATAAATATAATATTTATTTTAAGAAATTATATTATTTTAATAATAAAAATTCAATATTATTCTATACCGTACATAAGTCCCGTGATTTTTTTAGGTAATTTTTGCTATCTACTACACTGAAGCTATAGTTCATAAATATTAGTAGTATGCAATTCCAAAACATGTCTTATATCAAAAGAAAATAACATTCTTACAGCATTATTTATTTTTTCAGGTGGGGAGTACGTTTTCTTCAATCGAAGAGTTACTTTCGTATGTAGCATCAAATGCACCCAAGTGGTTTTTCTACTACCAAGTCTTCGACAGCCGGAATACGAAGGCATCTCCAAAATATGACAGCACCAAATCGATTTTATATAATCTGAATTGTAGATTTAATAAAGGGTACTATAAAAGCAAAAGTAAAGGCCTGAGGAAAGTGAAGTAAGTATCTGTCTTCAAACAACACTTCACTAACAAAAAATAATGTAGCATACTGCATAGAGAGGTCGTAAGCCTAGTGTCATTGTATTGTCAGGGCGATAGTATGAATATTTTCCTAAAATTAGGAGTATAATGTCATTGTGTTTTCTAGGCAAAAGTCTATACTATGCCCGGCCGCAATACACTTGAAATGTTTACCAGGGGAGGATAAGTTTACGGTGACGTATGCCTGCCACCACCACAGCCATGAGCTGTCCGCGGAACTGTTCGGACAAGAGGCGCACGGACACAGGCTTCCTCAGGAGTTGAAGGAAGAGGTAAGTCACACTAATGTTAATATTTTCAACTTATGCGATCTGAACACATAATTATAAGTACCTAAAGTATTTATCGGGTTTCTTTACCTAATTCAGTCATCTCGTGACCGCGACGGTGTGTAAACCTGTTGAATCGTCTAGTATAAAATAAACCAATAGTTTTTATCATTTTAAGTATTAGAGTAAAACTGCGGCATTGATAGATCATTTAGTTTTTTTTATTAAAAGTTATCAAAGTTACCTTTATCCGTATTATGAAATAGACTAAACCTATTTAAAGAAACGCGATAAACACCCGTTAATTTACTACTTATAATAACACAACTGAAACCCTCATCTTGAAAGTCCCTGCTCACTCCACCTCTTTCTATGACAAATCATTCACTGTACAAGCTACCCGTCTATGGAATGCTCTACCTCTGGACATCAGACGTGCAAAATCACTCCCTATCTTTAAAAAACTGCTGCATCAGCATTATTTATCCATATGAAATATTGATAGCCTTATCTTATGTCTATGTAAGTTTATTTTAATGTTTGTAATGTAGGTATTTAGTGTATTTGTTACCAATTATTTATTAAAGTGCCACCGTCTATATCGTTCGTTCATGTCCAGTCCATCCCAAGGTTGCCTGGAAGAGATCGCTCTCAGCGATAAGACCGCTCTTTATAACTTTATTCTAAGTTTTTATCTCTGTATTATTTTCTGTTTTGTGTGTTGTAATAAAGTGTTATCTATCTATCTAACACACTAGTCCGTCCGCGGCTTCGCATTTTTATAGTTTTGGCGTGAAGAGGTAACAAACCCCCATGGTAACACCATCGAAACATTGGCATTTATAATATTATTCTGTCTGTGTGTGTGTATAATATCACTGTTGCATCACAGCGACAGTTTGGACGAATGTTTGTAACTTCACGCCAAAACTACTGAACGGATCGGGTTGAAATTACCAAACTGAATAAACATTTACAAAGCGTATAAATATTTGTCCTGCGGAAAGTCGCAGCAGACCAGCAACCTTCTAAAGCGTCACAGAAAGAGACAGAATAATTCTGACTTCTATTGACATACCGTAGGTCAGAGTGAGAAATGAAATAACATTACTTTGCTTTCACACGAATAATGTAAATGCGAAAGTTTGGATGTTTCTTACTTCTGTACACTATAACTACTGAACAGATAATTCTGAAATGTTTTATGGAATATTAGCTGCGCCCCGCGGCTTCGCCCGCGTGGAAATCTATGTGTGACATGGTTTATAAACCTTCCTCTTGAATCATTCTAACTATAAAAAAACCGCATCAAAATCCGTTGCTTATTTTTAAAGATTTAAGCATACATAGGGATAGACAGACGGCGGGAAGCGACTTTGTTTTATACTATGTAGTGAAAAAGTAGCCTATGTTAGATTCCAGGCTTAGAGCTAAATCTATCGGTCTTTCTGTTTGCAGATTCGAGTTCTTGCATGGTTTAAATTGGACTCCGCGCTCATAAAGCTATACCTAGAAGACCTAACTGGACTAAAGATGGGTAAAACTGTAAAAAATATTGTCGCTATGATGAAGAGGAAAGACCTAAAGGTAGATGTGCCTCCAGAGAAAATGAAGGAGATTTTACAAAAAATTAAAGGTAAGGTAATCATCTTAACTCGGGTTGCAAACTGAAAGCTAAGCTGGCTTAGTTTAATATGCACGAATCTAGATTTCAAGATATTTTTTGTAAACAAAGACTTATGGAAAACTTAACTAAAAATAATAACAATAACTCCCATTTCTGTAGGATTACAATCACTAAGATACGTCAATTTTTATACCATAAATGATAATCTAATAAGAAATAAGGTGTTCACTTCCACAAGTGGAATTCCACAGCACATCTCTAGGGGAAACAGGAAAGGCAAGGCTAATTTACTCGCCTTGATTGTTCATTATATATATATATATATGATTAATAGTAATAAATAATGCTTGACAATCCCCACAGCCATTACACCTATGATCTGGCCATTAATATTTTTACATGTTTCCAGATATAAAACAAAGATTCCAAATTCCAAAACGTGGTCCTGCAATACGTAAATCGAAGGTTGTAGTAAAAGAGGATGGTAAGTAATAGTACATTACTGACGAGATCAGTAATGTATGGGTTACTGGCTGCAATGATGATGGCTGAAAACGCAGCATAGCGCAGGTCCAGGCCATCACAGTGCGGTCAGCTTTGCGTACAATATCTGCATTTATTTATTCATTTATTTACATTTGACTTACAGTTATATACATACTAAAACGTCAAACATTATATTTTATAAACTAAAGTAAGTCAATTTTTAACATTAAACATTCAAGTCATAAACACAAAGAATAACAATCTGATTAATAAATTCTAAATATACATATATCTAATAAATTTTATACTAATTACATGCGAAACTAACTGCATGCGGGCGGAAATCCGCACCACAGAAAATAAGCCATTATACCTATAAACCTTTTCCCACAGACAGGTCCGATAGCGACAAGGAAGAGGTAGAAAATAAGAGCAGAGTCGAAACGCGCCTCCACAACATCCAGTACGATCAGGAGCTCATTCAGAGCGTCAGGGAGTTGCAAGAAAATACTGGCTGCGAGATTGAACTGAACTCGTGGGGCGGGGTCGATGTCATCAATGACGGGGTTAACTTGTGAGTTGATGAAACATGTATACCTGTGTTATAGATAAATTAGTTTCTGTCCTCGGCTTAGCACGCGTGGTGGTTTCTATGGAAACGTGTTTAGGTTATTTCTTTACCATGGAAACTGATTAATGGGATAAAAAGTAGCCTGTGTTTTGCATACAGGCTTGACTCAGTACTGAATGTAATCAATGACGGGTTTAACTTGTGAGTTGGTAAAACATGTATAACCTGTTTTTTAGATAACGCGGCTTCGCAAGGGTGTTTTATATCTCCAAGGGAACTGATTTATGGGATAAATAAATAAAAAGTATAATATGTTTTATTTCAATCCTGTATTGCAAAATTTCACCCTGGTCAATTCAGAAGAAACACCCTAATAGTGACCAGTGAGTACTCACTGGTCACTACTAGGGTGTTCGTTTTCGTGTGCCAAGGGGTTGAAGAGCAGAGTAAAAGTTACGTACCTACCTACGCAAATTTCAATATTTCATACATAGCCCGTCATTAAAACTATAGTGACAGTGTTCGCGGCGTGCTCGCTGCGCAATCGCCTCGCTTTGAAATATATCGCTCGCAAATCGCCAGTGTGATATGGCTCCATGATTTGTCCATGTGATGTTGTCCTTAATCCTTTTCTATCTTTTTAGGCAAGAAGGGTTAGAAACGCAATACGATGAAACACAAGACAACAATGAACAAACAGAATGTCAAATTAAAATCGATCAAGAAGTTTACAACATGGATGATGCTGTACAATACATAATACCGTCCGATCAAGAAGGCTCGAATAATATCTTTGGAGTTGAATTCGCAGGAGTAGGCGATCGAATTGTTTACATACAAGAAACAGAAGAAACTCTGCCTGTAGTAGACACTGGTCTACAGTATTATAATGCCGTTAATGAAGAAATACACGAAGATCAGGTCATCAATGCAGATGGTACAAAAGTACTGACCACGGTGGAGTGCAGTGAAGATGTTTATGATAAAAATGCAGATAGCAACGAAGAGGCACTTGCTGATCAGAATGAAGAGATAACAGAGGAGTATCAACAAGTCGCATATACTGATCAGAATATCTGTGTCAGCCCAGAATTAAATACCCTAGCTCAACACGAATGTAGTGAAAATGAATATCAATACATGTATCATTGCACAAATGAGGACAATCAAATATATTACAGAGATGTGGGAGTTCAAGCTGATTTAGCAATTATAGAACTTGAAGGGTGTGTATTATGTTTAGTTACTATAGTACTTCATTTGCATGTTATGTAATAGTTAAGGATAAAAATTGCAACTTTAGAAAGACTAAGGCGCTATGCAGACAGATCAACATGAATTAAAACGTCATTTGTAACGGGATATTTGAAAAGCCACTCTGTGTACGTTAGGTTCGCCGAATCGATTTTACTTATTGGTGTCAATTCAGATTTCGCTAAAATTAGTTTGACAGCAATAATGATTCTATCCTTTTTATTTTGAACGCTAAGATCATAATGTTTAGTCCCGTCAAATTAGTTTAGTTTTGGAAACATCTCAAATGGTGTCTAATTGTCACTATTTTGAATTATCTTGTACTTAAATGTAACTTTTTTCTTTATTTTACAGAGAGTATGAAAAGATAAGTAAATTAGAGTCCGCTGTTGTGCATGACAATAAAGAAGAAATGAGATACAGCTACAACTCCAGAAGCCAACCGAAATATATCATGGAAGAGACGATTGTCAACAGATTCAACATTGAGTTTTACATAAACCATTGTAGTGTTGCACCATGCATCGAAAATCTTGCTACCGGTATGGGCACATCGGTAATTGCCTTATTGAAGCAACTGTACCGAGGCGAAGCTGTGTTCAAAGTAACTTTCGGAAGATCCGGGAATCAAAATCGAAAAACTGTAAATGTAGCATACTATCCATTAACTATAGCATTTCCCTATGAGAAATTCAAATACATCAACCATATTCAAGAATATAGAACAATATGCTCTAAGTACTCTGACGTGACAATGCAGCTAGAGAACACAGTTCAATCTATTTCTAAGGCACTAGAAACCAAAACACACGAGCTGAATGAATATATATCACGAAATCAAGACCAGAGCCAACTAATCGCAAATAATGAGGAATTACTGAAAAAGAATACTCTTTTAGAGGAGTCACTGCAGAAAACCCAAACAGATCTAGCTGAAATGAAAGAGACAAATGACACTTTAACAAAGAAAATAACACATCTTGAACAACTCAATATATCATCTCGAATTAAAGACGCTGAAATTCTAAAGCAATTATTAACACCAACGCCCGAACAAGAAAACAGTAAAGCAATCCAAGAAAATAAGATTCTGAAACATAAAATCCAAGTACTTTCTGAAGAACGACTCAAAAGGTCTGAAGAAGTCAATGTAAAGCTTATTGAAAGAATAAAAGCTTTAGAGGGATCGCTCAACCTGGTCAACACAGAAAATATGAATTATAAATCTAAGACCCGAAAACTTGAACAACTGTATTTAACCGACAGCCAGTCATTGCTTGACAAGATAAAGACGCTTGAAGCTGAAATTCAATCATACAAAGAAGCATCTGATGATAACTTTGCTGAAAACCAGAACTCCCTCAAGTTGTTGACATTTGCTGAAACAAAATGTAGGAAGTTAGAGAAACAAGTCAAAGAATTACAAGCGCTTCAATCATCATCTTATAAAAATAGAGTGGATGGTAAAACAAACAGTCTTGAAGAAGCCCACCTTAAAAATAGAGGTTGTAATACAAGAAGCAGGCAAAAAAAAAATACTCTAAATTAATGCTGTTAATGTGAAGGAGTAACAATTAGTTACTTTATTTAATAGCTATTATTTGAATATATGTAATTTTAGGCGCTTTAGGCCTAAAATGTGAGTGCCTTAGCACTTATATTGTAGGTAAGTACTTATACTTACCTACATACCTAATTTCTATAGGTACTGTAGGCCAAGAACAGTGATTGTTGTCTACGGTAAAATAGAAAAATAACATCGCATCGTCTAACATTGCGTAAATTATTGAGGTCCATCACATCGGCGCCCAATGCGTTTCAAATATTTTACGCATTGGATGACGATATGGTGTAATTTTTCTTTGATATACACTAGACAACAGCCACTTTGCCGAGTCTACTGCTTTCAATTACTTTATTAAGTTCATAGATAGATAAAGTTAATTATCAAAAGATTAGGTACATGTGTTCTGGTTGGTAGTATATCTAATCCTAAATAAAACGTTCTCAAAAAATATTATTTTATGTATCAGGACGGAAAGGAATTAACTTGCCATACCTTTTACAAAACATATTTGAGTGTGTTTACCGCTCATCTCTTATGTAAAGGCACTTGGCTTTACTGAGTTATGAAATAGCAAAGCAACCATACAAAGTTTGCTATTTCATAACCTATTATAGGCATTCCTACTATTCACCTATTATTATGGTTCTTTTTTTTATTGTATGTAATATCATACTCTACATATATCATGCTAATATCATACCACATCATTGAATTGTCAAAATATCATTGTATTTGTGTCCGAAATAGATAAAATTGTTGATCTACTAGACATTTTATTAACGTTATATTTGGTACACCATTTGTACAATTAAATATTCTGATACTTATTAAAAATATTGTCATACATTTTCGTGTTTTCTTTTTATTTTGTGCTGAAAAAATTAAAACTACTTTCATGTAATTATAGCTTATCATTGTAAGTACTAGGAACAATATTATCAACGATGCATTGTACAGACGGCTGGTATAAAATAGAAGACAGTGGGCCAACCGCGCTTTAAGCTTGCGGTAAGCTTGTCTGCAAAATTTATTAATCCTATCAAAATAACTACATCAAAAACATAACTGTAGGAAGTGGAGATTGAATATGTCTATGAATGATTATAGGTAGGTAGGTATTCTTTAGGACAATTAGTAAAACCTAAACCTGGCCACTGATGGCTATTTTTATTCCATACATGATCAACCACCGAGCTATGGAACGCAGCATCCAGGGAGTCAAATTATTTTCATCAAACCTAGTAAGAAATAGCGAGCCGCGGTACAAAACACAAAATGGTAATCATTAAAAGCAGGTGAACTAAGTCTTACCTACGTACTAGTTCTAAGAGATAATTGTAGTTATCTTTTAGAATTAAAGTAGGTCACGTCCGTTGTCGCTGTTATCAGCGACAGCGACAGCACAGTGCTATATAGTGGTGGCTAGCCGGTCAGGAGTTGGATGAGAGAACTGTTTTGAGATGGATCTTGGTTATTTACTGCAAAGAGAATACAATAACTAAAGAATAACTACGATCTACTTCTTTGTCGCCAGCAACGTAGATAAACTTTTTCGAACTCCATGTTTGAATTTGGCGGTCTATGATAAGCGCGTATAGTATGAAACTTCCGGATACTGGATTTACTTGCCAACTGAAACAGGTTTTAACAAAATCGAGGTAAAGTCATACGATGTTTTCCTACTCTTTGATTTTAGTAAAATACGTACATATTTATTATGTCGGTGGTTTGGTCAGTAAAAAGAAGTAATAATAATAACACAATTACTGGTAAATTCATACAGTAACATTGGCAGCTAAGCAGAGCTTGTATTATGGGTATACTAAATGACTGATTTTTAAATTCTATGTTGAGTTTATGATACTGAGCACTGAGTTCTTACTGATTTTACCTTGAGATTATTTCCAAAAACTACGTACTAGGTATGGTTGTATAATCCGGGCGTTAGATACTTAAAGTAGGTGGTCTTTCTTACAATATTATGGTCACTATATTAGTTTGAGATGGAAACATTGTTATAGACCGGAAACGAGTCTTGTTCGACCTAAAAAAACGCTTGCCAGCCATCGCATCGCACTGGCAGACATTTTGTTTCGATGATTTTGATTGAAGCTGAATTGACGACATTTTGATTTTTTGACAACTGACGGTTACAAATAAAATTTTGTGAAATTTTCCAAAGTAACATCAACTAAAATGCGAGGGAGATATCAAAATAAATAGTTAGAACTTTATTTCATAGCTATGGGATTAGAAAAAAGGCAGAATAAATCATTGGCGGTTGAAGACTCTGCTAGTGAAAGAAGAGTGGAAGTGATTGAGGAGGCTGTCTTTCAGGGTGCATGCGATATTTCGCTTGTAAAACAAGAACTCAGGTATTTGGTACTTTCAATGTTTTTCTTCGGTTTCTACTCGTTTGTTAGAGGTATTTTTTAGTACATGTTATAGAAACAATCATCCTTTATCCATGTCCAACAGCTAACGCCCATTTCACCCATATTTCACGATGTTTTTACAATGCAAACAAGAACTCTGTATTCTACTTTCATTGCATCAGTATTAGTTACATATTCTCTATAATTAAGTATTTGTTGTTTTAAGTAAGATCTTCTGCATTATCGTACATTCTATTTGCAACATAAAACACTATGAAATGTTCAAAAGCCAATCTTTGAAGTATATCTATCATTGTTTCTAGTTGGTAGGTTATAGGTACAAACACACACACACACAGACTGCAATGTTTCTTCTTCCAACTTTCCATCATAAATGACTATAAGAAATTACTGACTTGTTGTCTTCTTGTAGTGAAATGGAAGAAATCATGGAAGGTGACATAATATTGAAAGTTAATCCAGGTGGAGGTACGTAAAAAATCAGCTCAGTTTGATGTAACAACACAAATTTAATTACATACCTTTCAGTAATGTTTTTTTTTGTTAGACTGGCAGATAATCAGCGGCAACAACAAAAGCAAATACTGCATGGAACATCTTGATATGTACGTCCATCAAGATGACAACCTTCCTAAAGTTGGCGACACCTTCAAAAGTCACCAAGACTTTGTACAATACATAAGCAGTAATGCTAAGCGATGGTGCTTTTATTACAAATGTACTGAGTCCCAAAATACTGATACAGAGAATGAAGCATACACATACCACTGTGTTTATTTAAAAAATAGAGAATACAAAAGGAAAACTCTGAAAAAAAGGTATAATAAGTATACAATTTCAATAAAATAAATATTCCTACTGAGACTGGCTTTGTTCTGTGGGTTTAATTGATATATTTTTTATTTTATTAAACTGTTTACATTTACAGAAATAACTTCAAAACAGATTGCCCCTGTAAAATCAAGTTGAAGCGAAAACCAAATGAGAACCTAAAAGTGGTCTTTGTATGTAACCATCATGATCACGACCTGTCTGAAGAAAACTTTCATAAACTGCAAACCAACAAAAAACTGTCACCATATTTGAAAGAAGTTGTAAGTATTCCTTTGTCTAAACCAGAGTAAACACAGTTTTAAATGTTGTACATTTAAAAGTTTAATTTTTAGTGTTTAAAACTCAACCTTTATTAACACCAAAACACTCCCAAGGCAATACATTGAATCGGAAGGAAAATAAGCCAGTCCCTGCCTGTAGTAATCCATCTACACAGTACACCTGTGTACTCCACCTCAAGATAACTAGGTGTTCTAGGGTGTTTTTTCCATAGTTAACCTATTAATACCTATCCTGATAATCATTGGGTTTATTAAAAGAGTATTCTGCAATCTTACCAGTATGCAGTTTGTGTGGACATAAAATGTTACTCAAGCTAAAGTAATAATAATAATGCTGGCCAATAAACACTACATCGCTCCAATGCCCTGCCACAGCCATTTTAAATACACTAGACTAGACGAAGAAAAAATCTTAAAATCATAATAATAAATAAGTAATGCTGGACAATTCACACGTATCATCTAGCCCTAAGTTAAGCTGAGTTTGTGGTATGGGTACTAGATGACTGATATATTTCAAACAATGCTTTATGTAGATCTACGAAGAAATAACTTATTATTTCTTCGTAGATGTAGATAAATATTTTTCATGAATACATAGAAAATACTTAGAACACCAAATGTTTACATATTGTACAAACATTTGTCCTAACCCCTGCGTCGCAGTCGGATGTTCGCCACATCAAAAACCAAACAAGGTTAATAACCCTGTCAGCATGCTATGCATTTTAAGATAAACTAGTAGTGTAGGTACCTCTTAAATTGCATAGCGTAAATTAGTATAATTAGTTAGGTACCTAATTATTTATACTTGCAGATCATGGATCTACTATCATTGGAAGTGGAAATCAGCAAAATAAGGAAATACGTTGAGATGGAAAGTGGCGTCAAAATGAGCCGTGCTTTCTTCTACGATATGGAAAGGAAGATGAAATTAAATAACGAAGAGAGGCACATCACAGACAAGAGATTGAAGGAACTCTCGGATAAAATGAGTGGTTGGTTATTTTATCACTACATAGTATGTATATGTATTACGTATAACAAAGTCGCTTCCCGCTGTCTATCTGTCGTTATGTATGCTTAGATCTTTTACTCAATACTCAATGGTTTATTGCTGACATGTGTACAGATAGGTCTTAAAATAATATCACATAAGTCTAACATGCACCCTGCAAGGGCATCGCAAAATAAATTTGAAGTTAAATGCTAAAGTTTAATGCTAGGTGGCTATATATAGTAAATAATATGCTTATTATACCTTTTAAATTTATAGTAAAAAATTATGAACCAATTCTATTATATCTAAACACTTATAAAATTCACATAAAAACCAAAACAAAATACCTAATGTACGTAACGTATTTTGATGCGGTATTTTTCTAAATAGAGTGATTCAAGAGGAAGGTTTATAAACCACTTGACACATAGATTTACACGCGGCCGAAGCCGCCGGGACTTAAATAAATTAGAAATAATTATTTGAAGTTAAAGAAATGAATATAATTGTTTTTTTTTTATTATAGATGATTTTTTCCATTTTGATCCTTATTGTGACTCAATAACATTTTAAAACCGGTTTAGCACATTATGAACACTCACTTTACTCGTGGCAGTTTAAACATAAGAAACCGCGCCTCTCACTCAGCCTGTGTATGTCGTAAGAGGCGAGTAAGGGAAAACATTCAATCACTAACAGTCATTAATTTAATTTTCTTTCAGTTTTGGATGAAATCTTTAGCTGCGATGATGATGATGATAATTCTGAAGACGTAGGAAATAACTCTAAAAACAAACGTGCGTATATAAAATATGACTTTTCTACTATAGTTTGACCGAAACCGCTATACCGCTCCTTAGGAAAGTGCGGCGAGGTGGGGGGCGAGGAAAAAGGAGCAAGAGTACGCGTTGAAGGCAGACTGATGGATCGGAGCGGCCGATATTCCCCCCCCCCCTGTCTCGCCGCTCGCATACCTCAGGCGCGGTACAGCGGTTTCGGTCAAACTATAAACAAAATCCTTGTGCAAATTAATCTAGATCTGATGTAAGTTTTGTTTTTCCAGGATCTAAATTAACTAGAGGTAGCTCAGCAAAGAGGATAAAGTTTCAGGAAGAGGTTGATGAACCTAATCACAGTGAGGAGTACCTGGAGGAAAACTTAGAGGAGTCGCAGGACGGCATGTGAGTGACACAAGCTATCCTATATCGCATCAACTACCTTATTTGTTAAACTCGTAACAAGATATTAAAAATAGATAGATAGAAAACATTTTATACCACAAAAAACAGAACAATACAGAAATAAATACATAGAATCAAGGAAGTATAAAGGACGGCGTTATAGCTCAGAACAATCTCTTCCAGGCAATCTTAGGCGCAGGAAGCAGCAATATAGAAAGTGGCACTTTAATAGACATAAATCTACTTATTGTATTTCCAATCAGAGTATCAGTGTAATGAAACTGGCATTTAATTATCAGTTTTCAAAGAAAAAGAAAAATATGTATATAAAACGTTTTATATTCATAATTATTATTTGAGACAAGCAGCCTGCCGCTGATATGACTTTAATCACGCAGTTTTGAAGTTAATAATTGCGTAATTTGTTTTCTGTTTAATAGTGTCGATTCAAATATCACCAAAACTTTAATAAACCAATGTTACAGCACTACAATTTTAGACCGAACTTCGAACGTCAAATTAGTTTAGTTTTGGTGACTACTACTATAGTAACCAGCTGCATGTTTATTCTTTTGTTTATTCATATGGCTGATATAATGTCATATTAAATGACACTCTAATATTCTGTTCATTACAGGACCACCCTAGACTGGGAAGAATCCGCAATAGCGGCCGAAGAGTCGCCAGAGAACGCGGAACACGATGAAGAAAACTTCCCGGATAACTGTGAGAACACTTACACAGATGATTACAACTCAGCAGACTACACCGTCAGTGAGACCGTCCAAGAGACTACCAGCAAGGAGACCGAACAAGCTACAGAGCAGCCCGAGGAACAATACGAATACCAGACCGTAGTCCTACAAGACGAATTCGGAAACGTCATCAACTGCGAGAACGACGAACAAATAGTGTTCCTCCAGCACGACGCAGACAACCCGCCGCCAGACGGACAGACCATCGGCTACTTCGACGGAGAGAAAATCATCTACGTAGATCCGAACGAAGCTAACAACGAAACGGGTCACGACGTCGCCGTCCAAACGAACACACAGAAGCCGGGGCACTCGTACGTACCACTGTTCGACGTTTATATGAAGAACGGAAACGTCACGGGATTTGTCGTGGACGATAAAGTCGGGAAGTCGGGCGATGGTGTGGAGAAGGCGGTGCAGACGCGCGATGATGCGGTTAAGTAAGTTGGCTGTCATCCTACACCTGTCGACTAGTCCTTCATACCAGGGACCGAATTCCACTAAATTAATCACACACTGTAACAATGGTATCAATATTTTTAAACTTACGCGATCTGAACACACATAAGCACAATACTTTATTTATCGCGTTATTTACCTATTTTTTTATATTTTTTGAAAAAATAGGTAAATGAACGCGATAAATACCCGTTATATTGTGCTTATAACAATGGTATCTTTTTAAAAAGACACATTTTGGCATCTTTCCTTCGATACAATACAGAAAGAGGGACGCGTGTCATAAGTGTCAAAGTTGAATCCATTCTATTAATCTCTATGTGCAAATAGCACCGCACGCACTATGTAGCTAGAGTTTAATTCATCTATGGATGATACTGCGACGATACTATTGTCATAGTGAAGCGATTGGTTAGCAATTCGGTCCCAGCACTTTTGTATGCAAGTGTACTACGTAGTGTAGAAAGCCATGAAATCACCCGCCATCTACCGACTTCCTACGGCCGTATCTTCAGTAGTTCTGTTATGTAGAGTAGTGACTCCGTTGTGTTTGTTCGAAGCGTAACCCATGTAGGTACATTTACTCATACACAACGCTACATACATGTAAGTACCTATACCTATCTCCGTGACGCAGCGACGACGGTTCTGCGACGCAATAGGTTGCGGGTTTGATTCCCGTCTCTGAACAAATGTTTTTTTGATTCGCAGATATTGTTGTTCAGGGTGTTCTGGGTATTTTTTATGTACATCTAAAAAATCTACTTATGTTTGTTATGTATTAAGTATACCTATATAGTTATCATATCTAGTACCCATAACACAAGCTCTGCTTACTTTGGGGGCAAGATTATGCTGTGTAGATTGTCCAGCATTATTATTACCCTCCATTTTGTAACGCTACTACTAACATTGCTATTTTCTTTCAGGGAATCGAAAATAATGGATGAGGGCAATGATATCCCAGACTTGCCGGCACCTAACGGCACCCAAGAAATCGTCAAAGGCGATACATACACAAAGCACGAGTACATTCACAGGTACAACATCGATCACTACATGACTCTCGCCAACTTCCCTAAATACATCGACACTCTCGCTAAGAAGACGAGAAATGATGTCCTAAGCATGCTCACGAGAGTTTACAACGAGAAAGCGATGTTCAAAATGACAACCACACAGAAAGGTAACGAGGGCAACACCAAGATATGGTACCTCACTGACGTCAGACGCAAGGGGAAGTACAAAATGAGCGAAGAAGAAAAAATGAAGCGCGATAAAATCGGCCAGTACATCACTGACATTCTGATTTTGAAAGAAAAGGTAAAGACGTTGACCAATGACAACAGCGAGTTGGTATCGAGGAATAAGTACTTAGAAGATGTAGCCCTTCGACTAGCGAAGTTAAGAAATAACTGATCCCTATGCAAAAGTGCCTTTCTCACCAAACGCCTGAAAATAACATTAAACCCTAGTTTATTTACAAAACATATCAAAAAAGGTTTTGGTCCATACGGGGGTCTGTACGGGCCAAAACCATTTTTTATATGTTTTTGATATATCTTTGACAAGCGCTTGATGTAGAAAGACATAAAATAATTTAGGTTAATATCAATCTAGACTTTAAATGACAGAAATAGAGTTTAATATAGATAAATAGGTAGATTATATAGTAAGACTTGAGTGGAATCGGAAAGCCGTACGCTGTTTTGCTAATAAAAAGTGCAAACAAGTTCTTTGTCACATAGGTATCGCTAGTTTAGAAATGTTACAAAGGTACATAGCTAGCTATAATATATAAACACCTATTTTCCATATTCGTTGAGGCCAGTATGTTAAAAAGTCTGAAGAAATTTCTGACTTCATTTTCTAAGATTTTAGCGCACAATATATTCGTACTGTCGTTTTTTTTTCTATAAATACGATCCACAGCACCAAGTCTTAACTTTAAATTATAATTAAAGCAACATCGTGGATTTTAAATATTATTTTGGTTTTAATCGTGAAAAAGCATGTCTAGTAGATATTAATGAGAAAGTTTAGTTTTTTAGCAGAGCCTTAAAATAAGATGGAATATGTACCTCTAATTAAGTCATGTTCTATTAAACTGTTGTATTTGTATATTCGATTTTTATTTTGACTCCTAAAATGCCTCAAACTTTTTTAATTATTATTAAGAGATTAATTATTAGAGATTAATTATTTAAATTAAAAGAGTTTGAGGCTATGCTAAGATAAAATATTATTTTTTAAAGATTTTGATATGTATATATATTAACGGGTACTTAGCGCATTTATTTACCTATTTTTCCTAACGTTTCAACAGGTTAACACTCTGTCGAAGTCACGGGTTGACAGTCATCCCGTAGTACCTACATAAATACTTGTGAATATTTTTTTATCATTATTGTCTTGAATACCTATAATTAGTGCTGGTACCTTATTACGAATTAAGCAAAAAAATATTATTGCCTAAAATAAATTAGGTTTCCTTATTGAATTATAGAGGTTCTAATCAAAATGATTCATACAGGTACCACCTTCGAATTATGTCACCCTCGAAGTTATAGACATAATAAACTAAGTATTTACGCTTTATTTCCAATATAACAATTATATACATCTTGATTAGGTTTAAGAATAAGAAACTTTATAACTCGTAGGTATGTTCATCATAAAATACAATTAAATAAACTACAGACCGACACATAACTGCCCACGCAAGCCAGCTCACTAAATAAGCTATTTTGATTGCGTATCAAATCCATTGTAGCTATAGTCGAGACAAGAGGTGAAAGTTGGTAGTAGGAATTGTATTGTTCATGTTCGAGGCTCACTGTGATCTATCAGCTGAGACTGGTTTTATTTAGGTATGCAAATGATCTGATGAAATTACTTCGTTGGAATCGACGGGTTTTTAATGTTATCGTAATCTATGAGTCATGTTGTGTTTGTATATCTAGGTAGGTATTCTTTCTGGTCATCTTAGGTATTCGTTTCTGGGTCGTTCGTGGGTTCGAAGGGATAATCTCTTTAAACTAGAAAACGAATGTGAAAGGCGAGCTAAACCCTAAAAAGAGTTCTCTTCCTGCAAAACTTATTGGGAGAGAGAGACACTGTTATAAAAGTGGGTACATGTGCATAAATAGAGGACAAAATACATACTGGCAAATCTACTATTCCACCCAGGATCTTTTAAAATATATATTTTTAAATATATAAAATATACCTAACTACAGAGGCGAGTAGTTTTACTCGTCCCTGCCTAACTAAAATTAAAATATCTCGCTTATCTTCGTGTCTACCAACCGAAAAGGTCGTTAATTTAGTATTTTATCCTTCGAAAAGGTTACCTGCCTGAGCCTGCCTGTATTTAATCATTGAAATAAGAGGAACTCTTAAGAAACCGGTGTGTGCTTGTGGTTACTATTGCTAAAATTAAAATCAGCACTTGGTGACAGATCGGATTCCAAAGAAGACAGTCGCAACTCGAGGTTGTAGCTCTGGCAAAGGACAATGACGGAGATTGTGAACGAAATATTTTATGACAACCAACTTAAAAAACCGTCACTGATTGGGTAAAAGGTTTCACTGAACATTACTGGCCACGTCATATTGGTAGGTACGTAAGCTGCGGACACTGGCTGTGGCAGTTTTAATCAGTAGGATCAATTTTCAAGGAAAAGGATCAACATATTGGGACGAACATTATATTGTAATTTATCTACCTAATATTTTGTGAAAGGGATGGTTGAAGAAGTTATTGAAATGACCAACTTAACTGCAAATACTAGCACACCCTGGTAATGTATGTGCGCTAGTTTATGTAATGGTTAAACAGTGGTTAGACCAACACCTACCCAGGTGTAACCCACAACCTTTTTAACTACAAAAACTTCCGTAATTTGACGAATTCAATAAGAATGTAAGCGGGTTAACTACGAACCTACTCTACCTTATAAAGTTCACTTTAATATTCAAATCCTCTTCTTCAAAACACAGACGAAACTAAATTAAAAATGAGACTTACAATTATCTTTTGTTCAGTTCAGGTCAGATTATATTTACGACAGATTCGGGATTGTCTTTAGAACGACGTCTTTACATCATCCCGAGTGCATCGGCTACTTAGAAAGTTTTTCTTCGAAAAAATATCTCATAAAGTGGCACTGTCTGCAAGTTTATATCTACTGAGAGACCTCTACGTAATGCATAACCAAAGATGGCCAATAAAACAAAGGTATCGTGACGACCTGATAATGTATTGTAAAAAAACATACCGTGCATATACAGAGGTACCCATTCACCATGCATGTAGGAGTACAATTAATCACTACATAGTATAAAACAAAGTTGTTTCCCGCTGTCTGTCTCTGTCCATTGTATGCTTAGATCATTAAAACTACACACCGGTGCTTGACGCGCTTTTAACACTTCGAGAGCTGAAATCACACCGTATGTGTTTTCTACAAGTGACTAATATGTGTAAATCCACACTAGCGCAGCGGCTGTGAAAATACAGATCTGTGTGACTCAGCACAGCTGTAATGCTTCTCGAACGAAACGCATGTGCGGCGCAACACAACCGCTGTGTAGAGCGGCAGCACGAATGGCTTAGGTTAAAAAAAAGTTCGCAGTCAAAGTGTTAAGATAGAGTGATTCAAGAGGAAGGCTTATAAACTATTTGACACATAGATTTCCCGCGGGCGAAGCCGCGGGGCGCAGCTAGTTTTCTACCTCTATATACATAGTAGGTATCAACAAATTGGAAACTTTTGTTACTTACTTGCGCTCACTTGAATGTTACGCAACATGACACCTTCAGCTTGATATTAAGTTAGGCAAATATTTTTTATGTCTTCCGCTTTCGATTTTATTGCAACTTGCAATTTTTGAGCCGAAAATTACAATAGATACCTACGTACTGATACTTTTTATGATTCAGTTTGCTAGTTGAGTTTAAATTAGTACCTGCGGTCTGCCGCTGTACCTATTATATTGTTCTCGTTATGTTTAGTAGGTACATCTCATGATCACCTGGAAGAGATCTCATAGCGATAAGACGGTCCTATTAAAAAAAAACTTTAGTTAGGTTCGTCCAAACACAAACTAACTAATTTGTTTCTTTAGGCTTACAAAATATGCACTTTACCGACGGCGTCCCTTAAGTTATTTATTACCTACCTATAGTCTAGTCATTTCCAAGCTTTGTTACATAGTAGGTATATAATTGAGTAGTGGTAGTTATGATCCACGGTTCTCTACGGATGACTTTCAAAGGCCAGAGTCTCAAAAGCTCTGGTAATTTAACAATTGGATTTAGAAACAGGACTTGAAGCTTGCGGTTAAACATTTTGTCGCTAAAATTACTTGAAGAGAACGAGCTGAAGCCCATATTTGAATGCTTATTTTTGTACTTTGCGGTAGCGGTGCAGGATGACGTATCCTTTAACCTCAAAGTTAACGTATGACTCGTTTGGAATTTGTGACTGTCTTGACTTGAAAGTAGCGCCCGACGCTAAGCTTTCGTAAGTTCTTTCATCATATCATACATAGATCTTCGAAGCATTAGGACCTTAACTATTTTGACTGTCCATCCAAAGGTTGTCTGGTAGAAATCGCTCTTAGCGATAAGGCCGCCCATTGTGCATCTGTATCTTTGTTCGTTTTTCTTTTCTGTGTTTGATGTGCAATAAAGCGTATTTGTATTGTATTGTATATTAGTTAGTAATTGGTATAGTTGTTGGTAATAACTATATATTTATGGTAATTTAAAGCCGACGGCCGCTGGGGCAAACGTGTTCTTGAGTGGAGACCACGACTCGGTAAACATAGTGTAGGACGCCGTCCGACCAGGTGGGATGACGACCTGCGAAAGGCTGCAGGTAGATGCTGGATGCGTCAAGCGTAAGACAGGGCGCTGTGGCGCTCGTTGGGGGAGGCCTATGTCAAGCAGTGTACTAACATAGGCTGATGATGATGGTACAACAACTGGAACAGTCTAACTGCTCTACATATTCTAGAACAATGGTTCAAAACGTGCCGTGAGCTCACTGCCTTAGTGGGATATTAAAATGCAAGGCAGTTAGCTGCCTGTTATATTATAGAAGAATTTGGAATTGTACCGTTCAGTGGACTGGAAAATGTACCTACTCCTTTTGTTTATGCATTAAGGCACATCCCCGAGACACGCATCATCATCATCAGCCTATGTTAGTCCACTGCTGTACATGGGCCTCCCCTCATGATCGGCATAGCGCCCTCTCTGCAGCTTGACGCACACTAGCGCTGCCTATCCTTAATTTTACGTACCTAAGCTTTTTTAATATCCTCTGTAATAGTATTTGTAGATAGAGATGCGAAAACAGAGTTTGGTGGCCAGAGGTAATAATCGTTATAATCGTTTATTGGTACATGATATGTAACAAAAAAACAGTTTTGAAAAATGATGTCATCTGCAGTAGTTTAACACTGTGTCGCAGAATGACAACGCCCTCCTCACCAACCAGTACAAACGTTAACAAGAGCAACTTCGAATATTTGAAATTTCCTTTGTTTATCGTAAAAATAAGAATAAATACATATGTGGCGGCGCTAGTGTGAGTAGGGATAGCTCCTTAAATTCGTTATGCCTGTTCTTATTAAAATAAAAAAATTAAAATATAAAATAAAAACTCTGAATAATCTACATTCTAACACAGCATCAGCCCCAAGCTAAACAGAATTTGTATTATGGGTAATAGAAGACTGATATACATAATACAATATAAATTAATATATATCTAGATATTTTTTAGAGAATACCCAGAACACCCGGAAAAAATATTTGCTGATCGATGTCCCAAGGCGGGAATCGAATCAGCAATGTCCTGTGTCGCAGGCGGACCTTCGCCCGCCGCGCCACATCGGTCGTCGTTAAATACTGTAGTTTTCAATGCAATACAATACAACTATTCTTTAGTGCACACCAAAGAATAAAAAAACATCAACGAATCGCTAAGAGCGATCTCTTCCAGGCAACCTTAGGATGGTCAAGGACTGGTCGAAGCATAGACGGTGGCGTGTAAACAGAAATAATATTTGAAATGAAAAAAAAATGAAATGAATTTATTTGTTAAAAGACTTACACAGAAAATAATAAACTTAAACTTACAAGGTAAACTAAACGTGTCGGTAATCATGTAAGTACAGTAACAAAATGGCTTTTATAATATTTCGGTAGGTAGTATGGTAATACCTACGTGTACGTAATGTAATTTATTGTTGTAATTTTTTTTTGCAAGTAAATGAATAAATAAATAAGCATAAAAATTCAAAACACAAAACAAAATTGCAAAAAAATAACGAATCCCATCAAACCTTTTTTAATTCATATTTTATCATCTGGGTTTTCACTTATTATTGGCACATGGAACAGAACACACTTTTACCTGGTAAAAATGTCAATATTGAAGATTGATTTATGGGGATACGAGTTTAACGACCAGGTTATTCACCCTTTCAATTCGACCAGTTCGATGAAGGCTTTTTCTCCAGGCAGCAGGCAAGATATACATCCTCTTAGATACAGAGTTTTTGATATTCCATTTACAAGCATACATACGGACAAACAGACAGCGGGAAGCGATTTTGTTACCTATAATAATACCCTTATGTTTGTTGCTACCTTCGCCCCGCGGCTTCGTCCGCGTGGAAATCTATGTGTCAAATATATTTATAAACCTTCCTCTAGAATCACTCTATTTATTAAAAAAAACCGCAAAATCCGTTGCGTAGTTCTAAAGATCTAAGCATACATAGGGACAGACAGACAGCGGGAAGCGACTTTGTGTAGTTGTAGTGATATCATGAACAATGTATGAGGAATCTTACCTATAGATTCCCCACACATTGTCTTCTCTGCAACAAAGGAAATTACTTCCTAAAAATGTAACAAAAAACATTTTTAGGAAGTTATTTTCTTTGTTAATACAACCGCAACCTACGATACGATTCTTAAAGAGCTGATTGTCAGTATCTAATTAAAATCTAGAATTTTTAAAGAAGAATCCAAATTATAAAAACCTGTTATGCTGCATTTGGCTATAATGAGGTGCAAATTAACTGACTGAATGTTGTCTTCCATGCGTATTCTGACTTCATTGTTAATAATCTATTTTTTATTACTACACTAGCGCTTTGTTTCTATGGAAACGTTTTAAGGCTATTTCTTAGTTCCCATGGGAACTATCCCATGGAAACTTGTGGGATAAAAAGTAGCATAGGTATGTATGTTTTATTCCAGGCCTAGAACTACATGAATGCAAATTTCAGTCCAATACGTTCAGTAGTTTTAGCGGGGAGAATTAGTGTATAAGTGTGATTAGTATGGGTACTCATAATATGTACCTACCTACATACACTATATTTCTTTCTACCCCGAACTCAAGAACATCTCAACTCTAGCAATTGCTGTGTCGTTTTTTTTTATGTTGACGTACATAATAATTCAAAGATCAAATTTGAATTTGAAATTTACCTAAGTCCTCAAAGTTCACATAACATCCTAAGCCAGATAACATTAAAATTTGCCACTGCTCTCGCCTGAAGAAAAGGGCTAAAGTCTATCTTAGACCGACGTGAGAATTTTTATTTCACTGAAAAATTAAATAATATCCTAGGTTTTGTCTAGGTCTCTGGCGTCCTGCAATTTTTTTTTTAAATTTATTCTATGTGTTTATCTATTGAGCCCTGACTTTACTCACTGTTGACAATGGCAAAAAAGCCTGATAATTATTATCAGGCTTTTTTATCATGACAATCTAGCCTATTGCCCCCCCCCCCCCTCCCTTCTAAATTCAGTAGAAAACTACTAAGCAAAACCTGATCCTGCACACCGAAAATTCCATAAATACTTTCGAAAACGTCCCAAACAACGACAATGCAACCGCATAATACGTAGATTAGTATTGTTCGACCATTAATAATTCGTTAAATCACGCCTAAGTGGCTAAGTTCCTACCGGTTTGAAGTGGAGTTGAAGAAAAAGCGAGCGCTGTTACCGTTGCCGTCAGTCTGTACGGGGTCGACGGTTCGCGAGGACCGATATCTAGTCATTCCTCGAACATATTCGTTATCAAAAGGTCACCATGAAAGTGTTCGTCGTGTTGACGGCCTGCGCCGCTATTGCGAGTAAGTACTTTTTATTTTATTTTTGTGACTTATCTTACCTTTTAATTTCTATGTAGAGTTATTTAGAGCTTAAAGTAGATAGGTACCACTAGGTCTAAGAATAGACGCATACCAAGAAGAGCTAGCCATTGATTAACTAAACAGATATATTTATTCAGAATAGAGTGCATGCTTTAGAAAAGTTGAGATGCAGATTTTCCTTGATATTTTGCAGTGCCTTGCAAGCTATAGCAAGTGATCATCATGAGAAATACAGTATCAAACTATTAGAAGTTGTAAAATGTACTTAATTTAATCAGAATTGTGTTTAAATTACATATTTTAGTAGTGTTTTGTAACAATTCGGGAGTATCGTAGCACCATGCGATCTTTCCGCCATACAAAAGATTTTAACGCGCGACACGTACGCAAAATCTTGTATTAAAAACTTGAGACTTTTAAGTTGTTACATGTTTTCTTTAATTTCTTTATGTTGGTACATGCATAAGCAGGTACCTTTCTCTAACTACCTTTCATCTTAGTACCTACGTAGCACGTTATACATGCCCCAGTTGCATAAAAATAATTAATAATCGATCCAAATTAGTGGCTGATCGTAACCGCGAGCGGCCTTATTGCGAAAGGATTATACAACACTCGGCCTACTAGCTGCCAGAGCAAGTACATAGGTATTATACGTAATACAATGTCATATAGTTACATATTTCTTCAGGTAAATATTGTATCTTAGTAGTAGCTTTATCTTTGCTGAAAGTCGAATTCGAGATCTTTTTCTTCAGCGCGTATTTACCATAATTTTTGGATAGGCATAATGATACCATTCGAGTCGAATATTCTTGTTCTTGCGTCTTACGAACTTAATTTTTTTTTGTCGGGATTTAATCCCTACTCATAAGTTTATTTACTTATTTATCTTTGGACGGAAATGGAAGCGGGTTTAATTTCTTAGTTTTTAACACGTTTGTTGAGCGTCAATATTTTTTATCCCCTTTACAACAATAAATATAACGAAGGATCCATTTTTTGGTATCGAAGACGGTTTGTGTTTTACGTGAAATAGGTAATAAATATATTCTATTCTAATGTAAGCTGATAGACGTTCTAAGTTCAAGGTTATTGGTTGAAAGTGAGATTTATCCGTCACAAGATTTACAAGCTCGAAATATTAATTCCTGGTATTAAGTAGGTATAAATTTATACGAAAAGGTACTTTTGTAAAAACCTGTTTTACCCTAAAACCGAAAGTGAGTTGTATTGGCTACCATTCTTATAATAAAACCAAGAAAATTGCTTAATCGTGGTTTTTTATAGCATATTTATGGCTACAATTTACTTTCTTAGATAGGCACCTAATGATACGTTATTTTTTTAGGTATGTACTTCTTACATTATTATTTTTTAAATGTAGTCAATCACATAGTTCAATAAAACCTACAAACATGTACATAAAAAAAATAAAGATTATTCTGGATAATTCACATCTATGTTCTAGTCACAAGCAAAGCTTGTGATATGGGAACTGCTACTGGTATATACTATACTACTTAGGTATAATATATATTTTATACTTTTGACGACCGATGTGGCGCGGTGGGCGAAGGTCCGCCTGCGACGCAGGAGGTTGCGGGTTCGATTCCCTTCTCGGAACAATTGTGTGTACGATCTGCAGATATTTGTTCTGGTCGTTTTCTATGTATAATAAAAAATATCTATCTATGTAATGTATTGTATTATGTATATCAGTTATCCATAACACAAGCTCTGCTTACCTATGGGGCTAGATAATGCTGTGTGAATTGTCCAGCATTATTATATTATATTATTATTAAATAATAGATATATCATTATACATAGAATTTTTTTCATGGTTCATTTTGTGAAAGCATCAACAATAGAGTAAATAAAACTGTAAAAACAGACCGGCTTCACCCTTCGTTGCCAGTGCAGACATTGACATTCAACGATTCGACCACTCCATTCTGTTTCGTAGAATAGTACAATTCCTATGAAACATTGCATAAGCCTCGTAAATGTTGACACCGATTTATATTAAAATTTACGCAAATGCTTTTGCAACTCTATTAAGGAATTTCAATGTAAAATGCCTGAAAGTTTACACACACGGACTAAGCAACTGGACCTTGTTCAATTATAAAATATCTATGTAATGTATTGTAGTCATCTAGTACCCATAACACAAGCCTTGCTTAACTTGGGGCTAGATGATGCTGTGTGGATTGTCCAGCATTATTTATTTACTATTATTATTAATTATACAGACAGCTTCCTAAATCAAGTCCCTTAGAAGTGACGTCAAAGTGAGGTTATCTAAAGAATGTTGCCTATGTTATTAGAAAATATAGATTTTTTATTTATATTTTTATACTATTTTATTTTAACAATATTCAAGAAATAGCTAGCTTAATAAATAGGTATTTGACTTAATACTGAATGCTAATTAAAAAAATTCACAAAAAGCTACTGAAATTAATGCTAAACAAAGTTACAAGACGACTACTGATGGTAAAAATTATTATACTTAATCTAAAAGTTTGTACACACATAAATTTCTACCAATTTTGGTCTATACTACTACGAATACTTTAAATTTTAATACGGATTAGTTATGGTAGGACGACTTTCATGAGTTTTGATCTTATACAGATTCATAACTTGAACGGAACTGTCAAATACATTATTTTCATAGGTAAACTTATTTATTGAGATGTAACCCTGGGTTCTGTTTCAGTTTTATTTCACCTGTGTTAGAGAGAACCAGTCTCAAATGTAGAGTTACTCCAAAGCTTTCAAACTATAGTAACTATACTACTACTCCATTGCTTTCTCATGTCCATAATTTTTTAAAGATAACGTTTCCTTCAAGGTACAGGACAATAAATAAATTACATGTAAAGAGTATGCATCATCTAGATCCCATGATCAGGTATGCGTAACCTTCTAGTTAAAAAGTGATTTTTAACTCGTTCCGTGCCCAGCTTTAGCGATGAGACCCGGAGTGGGAGGTTACAGCCAAAGTGTTAAATAAAATAAAATAGTTTTAAGGAAAACCTATTTAATTAATGAATCTACCATCAACTGTGCATGTGTTTAAGAATTGCCAGGCAAGGTTGGGTCAGGACTCTTGGTGCATCCGATGCACCATGTTGTAATGCGGTTTACTTTCACTTCACGTCTTGCATCACTCGACTCTTGCGAGACACCAACGATCATGTGTTCTATCCCATTTGGCATCTCTAATGTTTGAATAAAGTTATCTAAGATATCTATGAGAATCACGCTTACTAGCTTTGTTAGCGAATGTAGGTATAAGTAGTTAAAAAATGGTAACTAAAGTATAGATAGAGGTATAAACTAAAGGTAAAAACCATTTACATTAATGTAGTTAAAACAAGTACAACTAAACCAAAGTCAAGAAATAAAGAATCACTTAATTAAGCGTTAGTGTTATTGAGATTATTTTCTAACTAACAATTGACTCGTTGCAATCGCATTATTGAGTGCAGTGTACTATTTGACATAAACACGCACACGGTAGGCCATTACAAATTTAACAAATATTACATATTATTACATACTCCACTTGGTTTCTGGGTTAATAGAAACAATTTAAAGGTTATTAAGTAAAATAATATACATACTTATAAAACCGTCTTCGCGTAGAATCTACAGTCAAAATCTCTCATCAATATTCATGATATTAAATGAGACAAATAAAAGTTCAAATGTGCGTCCTTGACTGGTTACCTATTAGAATTGCTAAATCTTGAAATGCCACCTTACATCCTTATTTGACGGTACACGTTCACCTATGAATAAACAAACGATCGACAAAGCTGTCTGACCGAGAGGTTATACTTTACCCATATTTTCTAGTACTTGTAACTTCCAACTGTTGGTAATTTTCTGAAATCTTATCTATACTTAATATTATAAAGAGGAAAAGTTTGATTTTTTTGTTTGTTTGTAATGAATAGGCTCCGAAACTACTGGACCAATTTGAAAAATTCTTTCACCGTTGGGAAGCTATACTATCCCCGGTGAACACAGGCTATATTATATTTTCAAAAAAGTTAGGGATCCGTACTAAAACCGTGCGAAGCCGGGAAGGTCCGCTAGTAGAAACTATTTTCGGTCCGTGATTCTTCACTCAGCGATTGGCATGATGACAGATAAACATTTTATTCAGAATATGTCAAATTATACGTCACAATTCATAATTCACTATCATTATTTCTAATATTAAAATATAATAATAGTAATAAAATTTAAAGAAATAATATTAATTTATATTACGCGTAATTAAATAATTCGTCGTAGGTGTAGAATGTCTTCTCTACGAGCCAGTTATTTAGCTTTAGTTTAAAATTTAACTATTTCAGTTTAGCTGACAAGAACAATTGTGTCGATTTATAGGAATTATTTAGAACCATTTTTATGAGAACGTTGTTTACAGTTAGCTTAAGGCTTTGGCGTGTGGCTTCTTTGGTAATGGTTAATGCGTCAGGCGATGGTTGATGTAACCGTCGTTATGTAAAAACTTGATACTTACAGGCCTACTCTCCTATATTGAAGTATTGAAATTTTAGTTCGAGATGACTGCTGATCACGTTTTACCTTTAAGAATTACACAGTAGGTATTATGTTGATAAAAACATGATTAAAATAAAATGTGTATACTCTTAAATATGTCCTACAAACCTTAGAAGTAAATTAGGCTGAGCTCTTCATAGTTTTCATAATCTAAATATTACTTACGTAAATATATGATCCCAACCAAGTATAGGTTTTTCTCCATCCCAATAACAAAGTTGCCTAAAACAAAGCGTCTTTTTTATTTTAAAAATGTCGTGGTTAGACTGTATTGTGTAAATATAATTTTGCTCTTTATAACAAAAGAGGAATCAAACCAAAAGAACGTACCATAGAAGCAAAACCGTTTTTACAAAAAGCCACGATATTTTGTGGGTACTGTATTTTTGTTCCCGAAATTTACCGAAAACTTTCCCATTCCAGGTGCACAATTCGCTTGCCCCAAAACCGGAAAGGACGCCCAGTACGAGGATGAGAGGCAGTGCGACAAGTTCTACGAGTGCAAGGATGGAGTAGCCACCACCAAGCTCTGCCCTGACGGTCTCGTCTTCGACCCTACCATCAGGAAGATCAACAAGTGCGACCAGCCCTTCAACGTAGACTGCGGTGACAGGACCGAACTTCGTAAGTCGAAACTCTTTACAATTCAATACGGAACTCTTTATTGCATAACACACAATTAAATAAAAACCTACAATAGATGGCCTTATCGTTTTGAAGCGATATTCTTGGTCCAAGAATGCTGAGAGAAACACTTTACATCTAAGTACCTCGAATTATCTCTGAAGCGCAAACAGTTTTCTTAAGATCAGGTTAATTTTATAATCGTAGACCTTGGTTTAGTCACAATCTCACCTGATAGGAAGTGACGTGGCCGACGGTGTATTACGAAGATCTAGAAGACCCATAATTTACTCTGGTTTTGAAAAGACTGCGAGAAATAGAAACATAAATTCGTTGTTTTCATTGTGGTTTTCCAATTTAACTAAGCTTAGAAAGGTATATTTATTATGATTTGTTTTGAAAATGTTTACGTTCTCTGCAATCAAAGATCATTTATTGCCTCATTTATGTCTACAGAGGAATTAACTAAGAGCAAAAACAGAAACCCTTTTACTATCAAGAAATGTGTGAATTACCTTGAAACCACTTTAGTTCCTACAAGTGAAGGTACCCAGTACCTTTGACCGCCTAGGTCACCACACACCGCTGACTTTCTAGGTCGTTAGCTAAGTATGTGCCTAGACATATCTATGTAGTATATTAATAATGTGTATTGCATTTAGCTGTCGCAAGAATGGTATAGTAGTCGAGGAAACAAGTCGTTGTTAAAATGTTCAAAAGCACTTAGCTAGGCTATTCTAAGCCAATGTTTGCAAAACTTCCAATTGCAAATGTTGTAAGTTGGTTGGACAGGCCGTACGTGATTTGGATACTGATTGTTTGTTCGAAACAAGACGTGGTTTGATAAAGCAAACATTTTGAATTCCTATATTTATGCTTTTAGCGTTTACTTAACGTTACTGTCAACCAACCTTGATATTCCTCTAGTTAGTTGCAACAATCGATATTTCTTATTATTTTAATCGTAGCTACATTTTGTAGGCATTCTACTTTGCGAAAAACGTGAAAAAATACTAACCGAGTTTTTTGATAAACTATCAAAAGAGAGAGATTAATAACTT
Organism: Eupithecia abbreviata; assembly: GCA_943735965.1. NCBI lineage: Eukaryota > Metazoa > Arthropoda > Insecta > Lepidoptera > Geometridae > Eupithecia > Eupithecia abbreviata. Next base: position 11,174,170 of record OX030976.1, read on the forward strand.
TTCATGCAACCTCTTTCCTCCACAGAGCCCCCTAAGCCGACAACCCAATGCCCCCGCCGCAACGGTTTCTTCGCCCACCCCGACCCAGCTGTTTGCAACATCTTCTACAACTGCATCGAAGGCGAAGCCATCGAGACCAAGTGCACCGCTGGACTGCACTTCGACGAGTACTCCGGAACCTGCGTGTGGCCTGATGCGGCTGGCAGGCAGGGATGCAATGCTCAGGACAGTAAGTCGAGATTTATCAAAAGTTTTATAAATTTTTGGCTACAGTACTAAGAAGTATTGACCCTTAGAAACGGAATAAGCAAAATTTCTTGTTTCTGTGTTAAACGCATCATATTTCATTTAGTTTTACACACTTTTTCTTGTTTGACACAATTTGCTTAAAACAGACTCTGAGCAACACCTAATTTTGTTTCAAATCAAATAACATTTTTTTAGACCCAGTACAAAGTAAAAATATTATTTTTAGGTATTTCATTATCCTAAAATCAAAACTAACCAAAGCTTCACCTCCACAGAGAAGCTCAAGGATGGTTTCGAGTGCCCGCCCGGCCAGCAAGTAGACGCCCTAGGCCAGATCGTCGCGCACCCTAAGTTCGCGCACCCCAGCGACTGCCAGCGTTTCTACGTCTGCCTGAACGGAGTGGAGCCGAGAGACCTTGGCTGCCAGGTCGGAGAGGTCTACAACGAGGAGACGCAGAAGTGTGACGCGCCAGAGAACGTGCGCGGATGGTAAGTAGCAAAATTAAACTTTACACACCCAATGTCAGACTGATCCACAAATACTTATAGCCAATAGACAGGTTTTCTGGCCTATCTGTCTTGGCCAAGTCGTATACATTTTAGATTCTAGCTCCAACGCAAAAATTTCATTTTAAAGCTTAAATAACGTGCCTCTCCGTCAGAGCTCTAAATGACAAACAGCAACAAACAACAGCAGTCAAAATTGAGGGCATCACTGTCTACACTATGCAATCTGAGCGAGACTTCAGACCCACAAAGAGAATTATAGAAAGTGCGCTTGTGATAAATCCCATTAAAAGCAAGTCAGATTTCAACACAACTCTAGTGATCTGAGGGAATAATTCACGTCTTTATCCTGCTCTAATCATAATGAGCGCATGAGATATACATTTCTCTATTTCCATTAAAACAAAAGAAAGTAGGTGCCACAAGAATCTAAATTAAACGACTTCTTTTAAGTTTAAAATAACACACCGGGTATTTTTTACTCGGATACATTGAGCTCGCCACCATTACTTATATTTCCAACAGCATGTTTTTTGTATCATTTTAGTTTATTGTTAATTTTTTCGTTTCAGTGAGGACTGGTACAAGGAGTCCGATGAAGCGGCGCCTGCACCCAAAGCAAGATCTTAAATCTAGTTTTAATTTAATTTTAAGCATTAAGACTTGATAAGTTAAATACAATTTAAGTTAAACGACGTTTTTCTTTCATTTTACCGTAATATTCACCAAAGAACCAGTTCAATGGTGTTATCGTGGAATGTCTGTGAATCCCTGAGTCTTATTAACACTTTGATTGCTGAAATCACACCGTATGTGTTTTCTACAAGTGACTAATATGCGTAAATCCACACTAGCGCAGCGGCTGAGAAAATACAGATCTGTGCGACTCAGCACAGCCGTAATGTTTTTCGAACGAAACGCATGTGCGGCGCAACACAACCGCTGTGTAGAGCGGCAGCACGAATGGCTTAGGTTAAAAAAAAGATCGCAGTCGTCGAAAAAAGATCGCAGTCAAAGTGATCATCACGTTTACTCACACAATATTTAGATAAGAGATATTCTGGACAATCCACACAGCTTCTTCAGCAATCTTACTAAGGAGAGCTTGAATTATGGTTACTAGATGACTAATATACCTACTCATCACAATATATATAATAAACAACAGATACATACTATTTTTAACTATCACACTAGTAGTATTATAAATGTGAAGTTTTGCATGGTTCTTTGTTATTTCAACCTTCTTACGAATTTTGCATAGATGTGGGTCTAGGCCTGGCATTAAACATAGCCGCTTCATATAGAAAGAAAGAAAGAAAGAAAGAAAATACATTTATTTGACACTATATATAACACATTACATGGTAAGAAAAGAAAATAATAAAAACAAGAAAAATAAATTACAAGGAATAGACAAGACATACAAAATAGAGCAAATACGTGTTACATAAGGGGCCAAAAAGGTCCCTGTCTCAGCATTATGCCGCTACAAGCCTAAGTAAGTAGCGGCGCTGATTTTCAGACAGGTCCTGGTGTGGTGGCACAAAGCTTGATAACATCATGTAGGTATTAGGTACATATAAAATAAATCAAGAGTAGGTAACATAAAAAAGCCAGAGATAAAAGGAAAAATGAAGAGAAAAAATGAAGAGAGGCACCATTAAATACGAGTCTCCATGGACATCACAAAACTATACAAACAACCCTTAAATCATAAATTAATCTAAAAGCATAGAATCAACGTGTGCGAGCGAACCTGCGGGCAGAAACTAGTTAAAATAAATAACAGAAAACAAGTAATTTAAAATTAATTATGGTCGATCGCAAAGAGATTAAACGTTTCCGTTCCTACTTATTGAGCGTTCTTTACCCCTACGATTTTACAAAAAAAATCAGGTACAGAGATAAATAGGCACATAATTAGAATGGCTATACCGATTATTATAATAAAAAAATTACATTGGCAGGTCCGTAGGGTACCCATTCAATAATGGTTATTTAGACCAGGTAGGACCAGTAGGACGCCTCCGACTAGGTGATAACCACCTACGAAAGACTGCAGGCAGATGCTGGATGCGGCAAGCTGAAGACCGGGCACTATGGCGTTCATTAGGGAAAGCCTATGTATAGCAGTGGACTGACATAGATTGTTGATGATCATATGGGATTGGGAGATCGTTCTTTAATTTATTTATTGGGTTCCGGACAAACGTGTTTTACATTTTGTACCAGAGGTGATACACAAAATAATTTAAGAATTAAGAATAAGACCTGGCGTCTTCACGAAGTTCGTGATGAGTAGAACTTGCAGTTCATGGCAGCTACAGTGAATGACCTATAACACTGTATAAAGATGACACAGACAGGACATGTCAAACTTGACACCTCTCTCTTTGCGTCGGGGTAAGAAAGAGAAGGGTAAAGGTAGTAAAGGCGCCGACACTACGTGGTAGTAAATAAATGAATGAACTCTTGATTGCACTTAAAACTATAAAATAACACCTTATATCTAAACATTACTTATTAAAAGTACAATAGGCGGCCTTATCGCTGACAGCGATTTCTCCCAGGCAACCTAGATAAAAACAACACAAAATAAATAGGTTTATTTTATGTGTCTACGAAGAAATGTCTATGGTGACGTTTTACACAAAGCATGGTCTGTACCTACAAGCACACAGATCCCCTGGTACTGTCCACGATCCTATCCATCCATGGTTGTCTGGTAGAGATCGCTATTGAGCGATAAGACAGAAAAAACTAAAAAAATTATTACAAATTTCAATTAAAATATTCTAACTATTTTTTTCAGTTATTTCTGTACATAGTTTTCTATTTAAAGTGCAATAAAGAATTTTCTATCTATCTATCTTCTATCTTTTAAGATTATTTTCATCCCTTGGGAACTGATTTATGGGAAAAAAGTTTGATTCCAAAGCCTCTGATTTATTCCAGGTCCTAACTAAGTGTATAGTAAATTTTAGCCCGATCTGTTCAGTAATTTTTTCATAAAGAAGTAAAGTAAAAATATTTTTATTTTGTCAGAACAAATGACTCTTATAAATTAAAATTAGATAAACAGTAACAAATATCCATCCATCAATCCAATCTTTCGGATTTATAATTTACTAGCTGAGCTCCGCGGCTTCGCCCGCGTGGAAATTTAGGTGTCAAATTATTTATAAAACGTCCTCTTGACTTGAATCACTCTATCTATTGCTGAAAACTGCATTATAGAAATAGAAATAGAAAATGTTTATTTGTGTTTCATATAAAAAAATACAACTTAAGAACTAATAATAATAAAGATAACAAATTAGGAACGAATGAAATAATTAAAATACGAGAACACAGAAAGGCTACCGGCTCAGCAATTAATGCTACATTGACATAAGCCAGTGCAGCGCTGGTTTTCAGCGGCGCCAGGGTGCTGAGTGCAGCACACAACACAAATCACTAATAATAACATTTTAACACGCAAATCACAAATTAAAACACTTATAACAACGATATAACAAAATAATTCCGTTTTTACAAAGGTAAGTTAAATAAAGAACAAAAATAAATTTACTAAGTAATCATAACAAAAGATGAGATCTTTATCTCATGCTTCATCTTTATGAAGCATACACAAATAGAAACATTAGATAAAACAAAGATTCGTTAATGCACAGGTATCCTTAAAGATAGTGATATATTACTTTAGAGAGTGTTTACATGAAATTCTATATTTAGTAATAAAATAAATAGTTTTTGTAGTAAATCTACAGGTGATTTCTATGTAAGTGTTTAAGGCCGCCCATTGTACCTGTCGCATATAATGTATTTTTGTAATGTTTAATTTGATTATGGTGTACAATAAAGAATTTTTGTATTGTATTGTAATGTATTGTAAATGAGTACAGGACATTAAAGTCCGTTTGGTAATTTAAAAGATCTAAGGGAACAGACAGCGGAAGCAACTTCATTTTATACTATGTAATAAAGAAGTGTATAATCTTTGATTAATAAATCTTTTTAACAAACCAAAAGCTTGAAAAGTGACACTTCAAGTTTTACTTTTCTGGATTTTGACCATGCCTGGTAATTAGCTTTATGTAGGTACTTGTCATGGTGATAAACATCTAGATAAAATATTATTTTAACCGTACTTGTAAGTACATAGTAAACTACCTAATTAAATTTCTTTTTATTCAGCAGACAAACCCAGCTTAGTCAATTATTTCCATGTCATAAACTTTTATGTTACTTTATGTACGTACATAATGTTATTAGACAAGTATCCATAATTTACAGCCATAACAATACCTATGCAGATTACTGACCACTAAGACTGAACATTCATTTTAATTTGTAGAAATTTAATTCGATTTTAATCCAGTTTTTCCCTTTGACAATTACCGTACGGTATGTAGTTTGTGCTAATTCATTAAAACTGTGGACAGCGACTGAGGCGGCTACTGAAGATAGCCGCCTCAGTCGCTGAACAAGCTGTTCTTTTCGAAAACGACTAGGTATGTTCGTAAAACAACATCTTAACATTTTGACTGCGATTTTTTTTCGACGACGGCGATCTTTTTTTTAACCTAAAAAATTCGTGCTGCCGCTCTACACAGTGGTTGTGTTGCGCCGCACATGCGTTTCGTTCAAAAAATATTACGGCTGTGCTGAGTCACAAAGATCTGTATTTTCTCAGCCGCTGCGCTAGTGTGGATTTACGCATATTAGTCACTTGTAGAAAACACATACCGTGTGATACCGGGTAAGAAATTACGTTACTTGGAATCTGTCTGTTCGGTACTATCAATGTATCTCACTGTACCAATAGTTCATTCTTAGTTCTCCCTGCAAGTTTCTACCATGCATCAATATGTCTTTAGCACACAAAGCATGGTTCAGTAGAGCAACTATCACTCGACATAGGGCGTTCACCTCGAACTGATTCTAATCACGATTCTTTTTTCTGTTGCATTGACGGTATGTGCTCTTACCTTGCATATATAAGTCTGTTTACCTTTAGTTTATTTAACCCTGGCATGTAGAGGTAGAGGTACATTGCACAGTTAGCTTTATAAGAAGGCATATGTTGTCAAAATAAAACAAAACAAGAGACAGCGTATGATTATTATTTCAGTAGGTATTTCATTTATTTCCACTGTAGTTATACTTGATGTTTATACATGTACGTACGTACATATGTATGTATACACTCGATGTTGTTATTATCTAAATTAAACCTTAGAACGTTTATATTTACTATACAAGTTATTATTTAAAAACGAAAGGAAGCACCAGAAAGGATTGTACGCAGACAAAAAAGACAGACAGAGAGTGAGGCCTATACAATACAATTAAAATTAAAAGAGTTGGCTTTAAAAGTGCCTAGAATTTATAAAAATACCTAATTATTTTAAATAATTTCATCAATAAAATAAAATTACTAAATAGGTCAAAAAATGACATAAAAGCTGCTCTGCTGTTTATACAGCGAGTAGTATGGAGAGAACCATTATTTTAGTTTATTTTGGTAAGGCCATAAAAACAAGGTACCTACAGTGTGATAAAAAGTACAAAGTGATAAAAACAAAACAAAAAATATGTCATTATTTTTAAATCGAAGGTTCTACTGAGTTTTTATTCCATGTCATTAAGGTAAAATACATAGGTAGAATGAGATAGGGGTAATTCCATTCTTATTGTGTACATTGTGTTGAAAATATAAAAAAGAATGAAACCTACATAAGCCTCCATAGGAGACATTGTAAGTTTATTTTGTCGTAAAAATACTCTATCCTTGAACTTCGCTGAGAGGATATGCGTTATTGTAATTAACATTCCTGTGCAGTGAATCGATGTTCTTACCGCAGTTGGCAATGAAAGCTCCATCGTTGTATGACCTGAGATTCAAGGTTTAATCTTTTTTCTTTCTTCTTTTTTACCTTCTTCGAGTCGTTGAACTTATTTTCTTTGAAGAGGCACACATAAATAAATAATGCTGGACAATTCACACATCATTATCTAGCCCCATGGTCAGCAGAGCTTGTGTTATGGGTACTAGATAACTGATATACATAATACAATATATTACATAGATAGATATTTTTTATTATACATAGAAAACGACCAGAACACCCGGAACAAATATCTGCAGATCGTACACACAATTGTTCCGAGGCGGGAATCGAACCCGCAACCTTCTGCGTCGCAGGCGGACCTTCGCCCACCGCGCCACATCGGTCGTCAAACACATAAGGTAATCCTATTTTATATTATAACGAAAGTTTGTATGTATGTGTTTGTTACTATTTCACGCAAAAACTACAGAACGAATCGAGCTGAAATTTTGCATAAAAAGTAGTTCCAGGCTCGGAATAAATCATAGGCTACTTTATATTCCTTAAATTAGTTACCATGGGATAGTAATATCCTTAAAACGTTTCCATAGAAACAATGTGTGTGAAAACGCGGTCAAAACTAGTGTTTATATGAATAACCTTTATGGGTAAAAACAGTGAGGATCGATTTGGTTTATATTACATTACTAGCTTCTTTTCGCGGCTTCGCACGCGTTTTTTCGGATAAAAAGTAGCAGCATAAATGTTCAATCCAACCTCGATGAAGCTGCAAACACAGAATCGAAAGAAATGGCACAGGACTCTATAGGTCCAGCAGTAGGTATAGTGGATCATTAACTTTATCCATCGATACCTTAGTGATGGTAAAGACTGGATGTTCCACCGGATACGCCGGATTTTTGTGTTTTTTTCCTTTGGGGTGGCTTTTGTGTCACTGCGGCCATGACATGCCTATTGTGATCGCCAATTTATTCGTTCAGCTCTGAAGCCGCGGCGTTCACAATACACCCTTGCAGCTGCTAGGAACTGTAGGATTTTCTTCGGGGTGATGTCTTGTAGCTCGTCTGGGCTATGCAGGTGCTTGGCCAGTTGGATGCTTCGTTTTCGCACCGCACTCTCCTAGCAGATGGAGAGGCGTTTCATCCACCTCCTCGCAGAAGCTGCAAGATTATGTGTCGCTTAGCCCTAATTTGAACATGTGAAATTTGTGCTCTGTGCCCGAATAGTGTGAATAATAGATAAGACCTGGGACCCAATACTTCTAACCAATCGCTTTACTATGATAGTGGTATAGGCACAGAATTGTCCATAGATGAAAGAAACTAGATTGTGCCTGTGGTGCTATTTTCATGGAGAGATTATTAAAATGGTTTCGACCTTGACATTGTCACCAGACGTCCCTTCATCTGTAGTTGCTTTCGTCAAGATGAATTGCCAAAATGTGTCATTATGAGACCATTACCATACCATTTGGTATAAAATAAAATAAAAATTGTTTATTTCGAGAATAGGACTTGTACGAAAAATTACATATGAATACACAATCAAAGACTTAAATAAATAAATAATGCTGGACAATCCACACAGCATCATCTAGCCCCAAGCTAAGCAGAGCTTGTGTCATGGGCCTTATATAGATGACTGATATACATACTACAATACATTACATCGATAGATAATTTAATAAGATACAGATTGACAGCAACTGAAGAAAAATAAATGAACAACGCAATGAAACGAAAGCAGAGAATATATTGACGAAAGTAAGCACCTATCTATGATCGATATTTATCTCTATGACAGGAGAAAGGCTAATTTTAGAGCTCACTATAAACTTTTATCAGATAAAATACTCGTAATAGTTAGGCACAACACAAAGCAAGCATAGAATTGTGATTGATATCTACAGTGTATTTTTCAACTGCCAATGCCCATAAACCCACCAGACAGATATAGTCTATATTATTTGAAATAATGCAAAACTGCTGTCAAAAGCGGCATTTTTATACTCTGCCCGAAGTCTTATGCTGTACTCTAGATTGTAAAAATACTAGTTTCTACCTGTTTAATGTTGTTTCTATGCCAAGGGAACTGTTTTATGCGATAGAAACTAGCCTATGTTTTACTCTTATTCCAGGCCTAAAACTACGAGTATATACCATTTCAGCCCGATCCGTTCAGTACTATTGGCGTAAAGAGGTAACATACGCCCAAACTTTCGCATTTTATAACATTAGTTTGATTACATGGCGACGAGGTACGAAATTGGTACTAAATGACACAAATTCTTCGTTAGTCATGTAGCCTAGACAATACCAGTAGGAGCGAGGTGAAATCGGGCACGCCTGCACTAGACCAGTTCCTAGGTATTCGTTACTCAACGCTCATTATTGTATATGTAACTTCTAATTTGACTTTATCAGAACCTATTATTAACTCGAATACAAACTTAATTAATGCTTTAAGCTGTTTAAAATTCGATGTAAACCGTGAGTTTTAATTTGCAACAAGTTAATAATTATTTTATACGTATTTTTGGAATGTCCGATCTAGGGTGTTATAATAGGCACTCACGGAAAAATAGCTAGGTAGTACAAGTTACATTGAAAACTCTTCGAGCATTCAGCTTTTCTCGAAGGAAGTACAATATCCGAAGCGGAAAGCTATGGAGTCATCATCAAAAAATGAAATATGAAACTGAAAAAAAAATATTTGACACGCCAAATTTTAATTGGTATAAACATTTAAGGAAGAAACTAAACTAGATACGAGTATATCAGTAACAAAGGTCAGTGCAAACAAGCACATTACAAAGTATCGAACTTAGAGAGAGGTGTTGAAGCTAAGACTGGTAACATACTAGGTCTAAAATAATATACGTTTCCTTCAAAAATAAGCATTTACACACACAACTACAGTTTAAGATATCCCATGGTCTACACGAGTCTGGGATACGTAAACCAATTTAATGAAAATTATTGGCAGATAATAAAAATGTTGTCTCTGTCTAGTCTTTTTGTAACTTAAGGAGACAAAAACGTTCTTAATTTAAAGACTATTAATAGTGCTTTATGAATTCTCATCAATCCTGATAAACGAGGAATGCATGAACACGAAAGTCGAAAACGGCCTTCGAAAGTTCAACATTGCCGTATTATTAAGACCAATTTGACAACATTTTTAGGTCTGTTTGTCTGGTAGGACCTGAGTCAAGATCTGCCATAAAGAGAAGGTACAAAATACATCAATGCTATTCGTGTGAGTCACATTTCCATGAGTTCTGGGTACCTATTTTATAAGTACCTATAAAACAAAATATCTATCTATGTAATATCCTCCTAATGTACTTATTGTATTTCATTTATTGCAGAAAATTTTATTATTACATATCAACAAAATCAAAACTATGATATGCCTTAACATGCCTGAACGTGCGAAGGCAGTTTAAATAAACAAGAAATCAGGGATTCTTAAACAGCTACTATGAGTAAACCCACAAGCAAAACCTAGCTAGCTTTAATGAGGTAGGTACCGGTAAACCAAACGACTTTGAAAGCCATGAAATTGACCATGATGCCAAACGAGGTTTGCGCAGGACCTCGATACTAAATAGTTGTTTATACATTACTATCCATTTACATAGGTACACATATGTCCCATATACATATTTATGTATGATAGTTGTATGTGTGACAGTTTTTGTGGGTGGAAATTAAATTCATAAGCATTGGACCGTTCTCTTAATAAGAGTGCACGAAATTGAATTTTTTTCGAGATTTTTTTCATTTGCAAAAATAACGTATTACTCTATAATATTTATAACAAAGCAATGCAGCCAGCGTCTATGGGACGATTCCAACTGCTATTGCTATAAATCAGTTGAGCTACCTGTAGATTGTTTGCTACAGTCTGCCGTTAGCTCAATTATTTAAATTGTAAATACTAGTTCTAATTTGTTTCTATGATTTGATTGTACATTTATTTGTTAACAAAGACCCAAATAGTATTTCTACCTACTATTTCTTCAATAAAAGCAGAGAACTCTTATCTATCGATATTATTCTTATCTATTGATATTATTTTATTATTTAAAAAAAAAAAAAAACTTATAAGAGCTTAAATGTCGCTTAACCTTTCTGTTGTAAGGTACAAAAAATCTAAAATTTTGTACAAATGAACTTTCCTCTAGAAAGTTTACGGCTACAGTAAATGTACAGAAATGTCATGAAGACAGTAGAAGAAGACAGATTACGTAAACGAATTGTAAACACTATTTATAAGAGTTGTGCGTGTGTTTACTGTCAATCCTCTCAGGCACCCCACTAGAAACACACATATCACAACAAAGTTACCTATCTACGAGTATATTTGAAAAAGAAAAGTCTTAAAAAGACCATTTCGCTCTAGAAAACCATAAAAGAAATTGCAACAGTTTCACAAGAAATAAACTAATTGCAATCACATTAGTCGAACGGTAACGTGCGCCGGCGCACTGGAAGCGTAGCCAGCAATACCGGGCAACCTCTGGAGGGAGACAGACGTAGTTTCAGTTTAAATAATTTAATAATAATAAATAAAAATGCAGTGTTTAATGTTCGTCGTGGGTCTTGCTATGTGCGGTATCGGTAAGTTTTTTTTGTATGCAATGATGCAATTTTTTATATGCAATAAGTAATTCAAAAGAAGTATGTAAACCCCTCCCAAAAACAAGACAAAAAATAAGAATAATAGAATAAGCTTAACCTCTGTCCTGACATAATTTTACTGCATTATTTTTTTAATTTCTGGGAAGGTCATGATTTTTTCGAGATCTTTCTAGAATCATTGCTCTTTAGATTTCATAGGACTTTTTAAATTTATTCTAAAGCTCATCGTTAGCTGTTGTGAAAGTACCTACCTAATGAGAAACAGGTCAACTCTTACAAAACATATGAACTCATTAGGTTTGGTCTGAGTAATCAATCATCTGCTAATCAAAATTAATTTTCCTACCCATTGCATTTACAGTAAAAGATTTTGAGTACTAGAGGTAGGAACATACATAAGTAGAATAAATATTAGGTTCGATATAAGTACTTACCATTAGGTAATCCATAACTATATTGACTTGCTAGAAGTAAACTTGTTATCTTTGTTAACCCTTGTTAACAGTTAAACAGTCAATATTAGATGCTCATTCATAGGTACATATATGATGCTCATTCAATCAAATCAATCATTTTGAGAAGAATTTTTATGGCTATTTTTTATCGTTCGTGCTTTCAGAACTTCCTCTCTCTCAATACTTAACGTTTTTCTCTATCTCTCTCAATACTTAAAAGTTTTTAGTGCTCGTTCAAACTAAAGTTAATCTAGTGAATTCGGTCCTAAGTAAGAGTAACTTCTATCACCAAGGCCAAATCTACCTTTGTTCAGTTCCGAATTGGTCCCAATATTCCAAATGTGTCCAAAGGAGCACGACACGACTGTCCTTTCACTCACGCGTCTCAAAAACGGCTTGTTACTCAGTATTACCTTCTTGAAATATATCAACGCCTTCGTTGTTGCATAGGTGGCTTTGTTCTTAGGATAATGTAAATGGATCGATCGTGATTTGACTATCGAACTTCTGATATCAATGCATATGTAAAATAAGTAGAAGGTAGCCTTTCGTCTGGTCCGAGTCGCTACGTGACGTAATGTCTTGTTCAATATTCTATAAAATGTTTTGTAGAAGGATTGCATATACTAGGTTCTAGAAACTTCGATATTTTTTTGTAAATAAACAAGTTTTGAAACATTATTACAAAATAAGAAGTTGCATTTAATACAAATAAATATTATAATAGACCTCTGTTTGTCTGTTCTTAGAATATTTTCTAACAATAATTCTTAAAATTTGCTAGGTGTTGTTTTACGTTTTTGTAACGTTTTAAATAAATAGATAGATAGATCAAAAATATCTTGCATTCTAGAGCCGAGGGAGTATTTGACATGTTTTTTTTTTCAAGCTTATGAGTTTTTCTGGGCATACCAAATCAATCTGTAAATTATCACAAATGATCGGGAATATTGGAAAACTACGCGTTTTTTACATCAAATAGGTACAACAAGGTTTTAGTTGTTTTCAACACTTTCTGGTGACTCTATCAATATCGTGAACAATGTTGCAAGGGCAAAATAGCTATTAAAGCTCGTCACGAGAATGTGTAGCACTGTCGCAATGCACAATTAGGTATACGTGTGAACGAGCCATTAAACGTTGAGCAAAGAAATTTCGATAATATCTGCTAAACTAATGCTATTGGTTAATGCACAGCCATTAGTAATTATTTGCACTGTCATGGATTTTTCACTTGTCAATCATATAACCAGTTATGGCACATAATGACTATATAGTACGAACATTATGGCTTATTTAATAAAAATGATTTATTGGGTGTTTATCGCGTACCTTTTCTCTTATTGTCCATACATTTCTATCGCTTTACAATGATTGTGATCATGGGGCGTCTGCAATAAAATAATCTCTAATATGCTACTTAATCACCGAAGTCTAAAGAGTTTTAGATTTTTTTATTTATCAATCGATCGCAGTCTCTGTTTAGCCCGAAAATTAAAAAGATTGTTAAATTGAATGCCTAATTTCGAAATGATTTTGTAGTCGATCAAGATCATGAATAAATAAGTTGAATTGAAGAAAATAAAGTCAAGATTGGTGCCTATTTATTAAAAGCTCTTACTAAAATTACCTATTAAGGTAAGAAATTGGTAATTCGTAGGCATTATAGCATAACAAGTTTGAAACCAGAATGTGATTCAAGTTTGTTACAAATGTAACAATATACATATATACCTCTCTATGTCTGTGCCTTTGCAGTAGGTACTTATACTAAGGAGATATCTAATCTTTTTGTTTCAAATCTTACGTTAACCGATTTCCTGGTAGGGCCTTCATAAATTTTCACAATATGTACTGTCACAAATAGGATAAGGAACAAAAATTATATTTTAAATAGGTATTCAATTTCAAATAGGCAAGTATATAATAGTCGATAAGTCCTTCGAGTTGAGACTCCATACATCCTCTTAGCATTACTGGCCATGCATTCGGCCATATTAAATCTTTTCATAACTTTTTTTTTGTATGATCCGATCCAGAAAAGAAAAAATGGTATTTGAGAAAGTATATTGAATTTAATTAAATGGTACAAACAAAACGTATATAAATAAAAAAATAATATATTTGGTGTTTAGTTTCAGCACAGGAATTCAACTGCCCGGAGAAAAGCGGCTTCTACCCGGACCAGTACCAATGTGACCTTTACTACAAATGCAACAAAGGTCAGTATCGTATGAAAGGTCGACAATAGAACGTATAACACTAAAATTTCAAAGTATTGCACGAGAAGCATCATTACTGCAATCTTTCAGTAATTTGTATCGCGGTGAGAAGGATTTGGTATTAAGGAATTTAATATTTATTACCTATGTGCTTACACATAGTAATAGTACGTGGGTGATGAAATTATAGGTGTTTTAATACAAATAATAAAATAAATAAATAATGCTGGACAATTCACACAGCATCATCTAGCCCTAAGCTAAGCAGAGCTTGTGTTATGGGTACTAGATGACTGATATACATAATACAATACATTACATAGATAGATATTTTTTATCATACATAGAAAACGACCAGAACACCCGTAACAAATATCTGCAGATCGTACACACAATTGTTCCGAGGCGGGAATCCCACCGCGCCACATCGGTCGTCAAATTTTGGATGTTCGCTTAAGTTAGGCAAGGGTGCATTTATTATAGCATCCGTTTAACAGGATACGTTTTATTTCTTGATGGGATACCTATTTAGTTGTAGGAGTGAACTCACACACCCGACATTATTCGTGATATATTAGTGATTGTTTCCAGTAGCGAAGTATCCATAATAATGGATTCACTTTGTGAACGTACTCTTAGCCTACCAAACCTAACCTATTATACCTCTTCGCGCAATAATACTTAGGTACTGAATGGATTAAGATACAATTATGCATTCCAAGATGTAGTTCTAGGCATGGATTAACATAGGGTATGCTACTCCCGGAAAAAAGCTTGTGAACCGCTACAATAATGCGACGAAAACATTTGCAAACAATAACAGCTTTACATGAAGCATTCAAAAAATATTTTATGATCTGAGATCTGATATAAAAATTATTTTAGTCCAGGTGTTCTGGGTAATTTCTATGTATAATAAAAATATCTATTTCACCCATTTGCTTATCTTGGGCTAGCTAGATTATGATGTATGGATAGAAATTGGTCAGGTTGGTCCAGCATTATTTGTTATTATTTTTCACACTTGAGCTCATCAATATCGTTCGAAGCTCGACTCAATTGAATCAAACTTCTTTTACGCAGCTCAAAAGTATAAACAGAAACGAAGAACTTCTAACTTTCTAGAGCTTTAGCAACAGTAAAGGTGCTGTTTTCTTTGCCAATGTGTCCTTATAGCCACGTTTCGCAGTATGCCATTACTACAGTAAATAGAGTGTGAAAATTCCTATTTCCACAGATGTTTCGTAGTGCAACCGTGTCACACTTACACATGGCTGAGCAAAATCGATCTAATCTGGCAACACTTTGAACTCAAGTTTGATTGATTAATTTGTAATTTCACACGAGAACGGTAAAATTAGATGAACCTCTTTTGTGAAATAAGGTTCTCTCTAGATGTATTCTATTAGATCATGTATAGAAATAGGTCTAATGAGCATAAAAATACTCTACTAGTCTATGGTTCTACCGAGATTCATCCGTAAAAATCGCGTTTGAGATATCTGATTATTTAATTTTGTGTGTTGTTTGAAAACTATACAATAAAATCATGGTATAACCATTTAAAATTACTTTTATATTTATTTGTCTTTGCAATGCTTGATTGCGCTCTAGCTAATGTCAAAAGGAAAATCTAATCTATACGTCATCAATTTCCAGTCAATGTCAATTTCATTAATAATTACCCAACAAAAGAGCGCAATAGCGAAATTAATTAACAAACTAAATAGGTAGATTAGTGTAGTCTGACCTTCAGATAGCCGTTTAATTACTTTGAAATTCTACATACTGTAATTAATTATACAATTAAATCAGATACATAAACTTGATTTCTACAAACCTATAATGCTCGAAGGACTTGCGATATCAATAATTAACGTTATTATGTACAAGCAATTATTACAAAATTAACAGTTTATCCGTTTATTTAGAAGGAGGAATTCCACTTAAGTTTTCCGCAAATATATTTAGGATAGTGTCTTGATTTAGGCCAAAAAGTGTTACCAACCTACATATGTCGGTTAGGTACCTGCCTACGGGCGCTTCAAATAGTGTCAATTAAACCAAAACGTAGATAATAACAAGATGATTTTTTTATTTTTTTGTTTACTGTCTGCAGTTATTTATTTTTAATTGAAATAACTGACTGCAGATAGGTAGCTGAACTCATCCATATCAATACCAGTCAGAAGCGTCCCCTGAAAACTACATTTTCAAAATGTACATGTTTAGCAACCTTCGACAGTAACTTCCTACATGGGACCTACCACCAAAACCGTTATTTCAGACATGAATTTATCAGTCAAAGAAGTAAAAAAGAACAACCTAAAATAATATATAAAAAAAAGATTATCTATTCTTTGGTTTATGTAGTTCCTATGCTGGGTTAATACCATAAATACTAACCCAGTTTTTTTGTCCATTTTCAATATTTTAAGCTTCGTTATTTAATAAATTTCAGGGAAATCGGAAGCGAAGCTGTGTCCAGACGGTCTCGTGTTCTCAGACGAACACCCCAAGAAAGAGCTGTGTGACATCCCCTCGAACGTAGATTGCGGAGAACGGAAAGAACTGCGTATGTATCTGTGCTGAAAATTATATTCAAACGTAATGGAAGATAGTTTAAGTTTTATTTGTGTGAAACAATTAGAAGCTTTTGATTATGCAAATCGTTCTATTCTGTTGACTAAGCCTTAATTTTGTGACTAATCTTGCAATTATCACTTCTTAAATTTTTCGTGGAAACCGCAGAAGTAATCATTATAACTGACTTGATTGAGATAAGTTTTTTTGTGTTCCATACGCCGATTCGATTTGCGTATTGCATTGCTTTGTCAAATAATCTAACACAGTTTTCCTCATTCAATTTTCACCTTTTTATAGCACGCTAATATATTTTTTTTTAATTTTCTAGAGGAGCCAAAACCAACAAAAGACTGCCCGCGCCAAAACGGATATTTTGTGCATCCCGACCCGCAGGTAAATTGTGAAATAACCTGTTACGAAACCTCATCGCCACATAATATCGTGCCGGGTATTTTTGGTGCTTTGCACGTTGATGACCTTCTTCCGAGTATTTCGTTTCCAAAATTAAAACACGTTTATAATTTCACCGTTGATTTTTAGTCGAGAACAACGCTTTCATGCAAGCTTTTAAAATAACCTGGCTGCAGTGATATAAACCTTATTGGTTTAAGATACAAACCTTGGTTGAAATTGAAAACTTCAACAACCTTCTTTTTGCAGCCTTTTTGGTCTCTTTTTCGAATGTTTTTGAAAGTGACAGAAACTGCACTGATTTAAAACGTAATACCATAGACTGAGTATCGTAAAACCTATTCAGTTATTTATTTACCCGCAGACGCTCAATACTTTTTTGACTTGCCTTTTTGGTTAAATATCAATTTAATTGTAGAATAAAACCTCTTTTATGGAAAACTGAAATCACCGGCCGCAAAATATTGAACTGCTAATTGCGTTCAAAAACAGGACAACGTGAACTACATAATATATTATTATACAATGTAACATACATACATAGTTAATATCTGTTTTTTATTTATTCTAGTTTTTAATTAATTATAATTTCCTTTTCTTTCAGGCATGTGACAAGTTCTTATACTGCGCCGACGGTATTCCCAACGAGCACTCGTGTCCCCCAGGCCTGTACTTCGACGAGGATACCTCCAACTGCGACTGGAAGGAGGCTGTCAACAGGAAGTGCGAGAAAATCACAAAAGGTTGGTTACACAATACCTTCCATCCAATTTTTTTATATCATGAGATTTAATAACCTGTGGCCATTCATTCAAAGATATCTTGAAGCCTTGAACCTTACTGCGCTCTTCAACCGCATACAAGTAGTCAGCGCAAGTGTTTGTTTCAAGTTGTTTGGATGAGAATTCTCACTCTGGGGGTTGTCTGATAGCGCTATTATGTAAGGATTGTATTTCTAAGGATTTCTGTCAATTTCTATTGTTGCCACAAAAAACTGTAGTGTTTTTATGTGACTGTAATAGTACATTACTGACAAGGTCACTAATGGGTGGGTTGCTGGGTGCAATGATGATGGCTGAAAGCGCAGCGTAGCGCAGGTCCAGGCCAATACAGCGCGATTAGAAGAATACAAGAATTAATTAATAAAAATAGCATTTTACACTTTTAGCTTAGCATTGTTCAGATTAGCATTGCAGCCCTTGATGGACAAGCTCAAATGAAAGCCTTTATAGCGCGGACGGCAAGGTCTGCAATGATGACCAAGCTTGAAGGGAGACCATACATAGCAAGATTAGCTTGAGGCCATCTCAGCGTGGGCAGCATTGAGGACCGAGGCTTGTCAAAGAAATTACTAGATTATATACTATGTTTGAGTAAAATAATTTCACAAGCAATCTTAATAAATACGTTATTGTTCCCTTATAGACTAACCATGACAAATATTGATCATTAATATCTCTATGCTTTATCATCCTCAGATGTCCTAGACGACGGTTTCACCTGCCCCGACGGTGAAGTAGCAGGACCCAACGGCCGTTCCCTCCCCCACCCCACTTTCCCCCACCCCGAGGACTGCCAGAAGTTCTACATCTGCCGCAATGGCGTCCAGCCGCAGAAAGGAAGCTGTCCTTCCGGCAAGGTCTACAACGAGGACACGTTTATGTGCGATAAGCCGGAGAATGTTCAAGGATGGTAGGTTGACAAGCATTTTGTTTTTATCTACCTTTTTGAGATGATGTGTTGTAAACTTGTGAGTTGTTATATGATAATTACCACATAATTACGGACGAAATGTTAGTTCGAAACAAAAATTATTAAGATTAGAATTAAGATGATAAAAATGGTGCCTTGATCAATTTTGACGGCCTCTGTGGCGCGGTGGGCGAAGGTCCGCCTGCGACGGTGGAATTAGCGGGTTCGATTCGGGAATCGAACCCGCAAATTCCACCGACGCGTCTGCAGATCGTACCCACAATTGTCCAGCATTATTTATTTATTATCTAAAGCAGGCTACGTCGTACTCAACGAGTTTTATATAAAATATTGAAACATCGTGATTGATTTTACTCAATATTTTAGTTTAGAAATTATTGCGGGTTGACAATATGCATTATGTACATTTTATTTTTATTTTCAGTGAAAACTACTATGAAGGTCAGACGACAGAGAAGAACAAATTCCCCAAGAAGGTGGGAGGCGAATATTAGAAATAAGTAATTTTATTTTAAGTTTAATAAATTATGATTAATTTTATAGTAGTTTTTTTAACAATTACACATCGTCGTAAGAGAATCACAATCCACACAGCATTATCCAGCCCCATGGCAAGCAGAGCTTGTGTTATGGGTACTAGATAACTGATATACATAATACAATATATTACATAGATAGATATTTTTTATTATATATAGAAAACAACCAGAACACCCGGAACAAATATCTGCAGATCGTACACACAATTGTTCCGAGACGGGAATCGAAACCGCAACCTCCTGCGTCCAGGCGGACCTTCGCCCACCGCGCCACATCGGTCGTCAGATATATACCTACACTTAAGATAGGCTGCGACACAAAATGTGCTAAATTGACAAGTCTATCTGAAGAAGGGCTAGACATTATTACATTACTCTCTCTCTACTTCATTGGTTTAACCATTATACTATTATATATTAAGGTTGCCTGGAAGAGATCGCTTCCAAGCGATAAGACCGCCCATTGGTACTTGTCACATGTAATTTATTTCATAATGTTCTGGTGTACAATAAAGTTATATTTTTTGTATTGTATTGTTCTATTGATCTAAACTATGGATAATAATATAATATTAGGGCTGGCCATTTCTCGCGAAGAAGCGACAAGCGCTGGGGTAAACGTATTCTTGAGTGAAGACCACGACTCAGCAAACGTTGTGTAGGATGCCCTCCAGCCAGGTGGGACGACCTTTTTCCAGCAGTGGACTAACATACGCTGATGATAATGTTGATCAAGAAATCGATGTTTTAGGTAGGTACCTATTTAAAAAGGTTCTAACTATTTACAGGCATAATATAATCAGGCTGATCTAAAAATGGTTTTTCGTAGAAATGGGTACTTTATGAAGTGAACTTATCCAGAACTGGTGACATCTGAAAGAAGGCGTGTTATTAACACTAAAGTCATTTAATACGGGATATTTACCATGATTTGATTTTTGAGTTATCCAATATTTCGGCACCAGTTTCATGCGCCCTGATCACGGAATAACTGAAGGCACTAGTAGTAGTGGTAATATTCGTAGCAAAAGACAAAAAAATGAGGGTAGATCGGTATGTCTGCCCATAAAAACTTACTCGCAGTCGCAGTGCCTTCAGTTATTCCGTGATCATGGCGCATGAAACTGTGCCGAAATATTGGATAACTCAAAAATCAAATCATGGTAAATATCCCGTTTTAAATGACTTTAGGCGTTTAACGATATGGCTACAGGAACATTTAAACGATTCATAGGCCATCCGAGATGATTATGATAGTCTGATATCTAACTTATTGAGTGCAAGTTATAAATATACATATATTTCAGACAAATAGATAAATTAGTAAAATTGATTATGAAAATGATAATGTAGGTACCTAAATACTTTTAAACTTACGTGATCTGAACACATATTTATAAGTATTAATACAACGGGTATTTATCGCGTTTATTTACCTATTTTTCCCGACGTTTCAACAGGTTTACACACTGTCGTGGTCACGGGATTACTTCCCATCTGACTTCTTTGTCATCCTGTGACCACGACAGTGTGTAAACCTGTTGAAACGTCTGGAAAAATAGGTAAATAAACGCGATAAATACCCGTTGTATTAATACTTATAAATATAGGTACCTAAAACTGTAAACTGTAGAATATTTAACGGATTGTTCTGGAAGCCGATAAGTTGTGCTTTTCCTAAGAGCTTAAAAGGCTCCAGTATTCCAGTCACCCCGTGTGTAAACTTGTTAAAAATTCGAGAAAAAAGGTGAATAAACGCGACAAATACCCATGAAATAGTACGAGTAGGTACTTATAATTATGAGCTTTTTAAGCTCTTGATGACGATGAATGATTTATACATATTTATTCATTCACACCACTCCCTTTCCCTTTAAGCAATCCAGTTTGCTGTACTCTAGACACCTTTAAACTACAATGTGCAATTTCACAAAGATCACCAGAGTCGATATAAGGTTAAAAATTATTGGGCTGAAAATTTACGCAATTACTGACCCTCATGTGGGTGAGGCTGATGTGCCCTAGCTACATAATTTCAGCTCAATGTGTTCAGTATTGGCGTGAAGAAGGCACAAACATCTGAAACATCCATTTATCTATCCATCCATCCATACTTTCGCATTATAATATGAGTGTGATGTCATGGAGTTTCTTAGTCTTAGAGAGTACAAACGAAGCGTTTTATATCTATAAAAAGCGTCATATGAGTCTTGTACTAATCCTACTATTTTGTATTTGTATTATTGTTTGTATGGATGTTTGTTTCTCTTTCACGCCATAACTACTGAACTGATTGGGCTGAAATTTTGCATACAGGTAGCCCGGAATAAAACATAGCCTACTTTTTATCAAGATAGAAATAACCTTAAAACATTTCCATAGAAACAACGCGTGCGAAGCCGCGGGTAGAAACTAGTATTAAATACGTTTTTCAGTCAATTAAAACAGTTATGAAGAAAATTTACACTGGGAATAACCTATGAGAACGCATAAGTTTTTTTTTTAGGTATGCCTATAAACGCCAAAAAACGTTGAAGATAACTCGATGTTTTTTTTTCAGTATACGTTATCAGGTATAAAGGAGCCCCAAAAACACAGTCCTTACAAAGTCCCTGTAAATTGGTATAGGCCATACTGGATTGCGGGCCAATTACAGACAATAATTGTTGAAGTTGCGTAAGCGCACACGCCGTGACACCGATGTAAGAAAGCCGGCTTGACGGGTGTGAGACAATGATCGCTCAAGTAGGCTTGTAATAGAAACTTATTACATGGCATCTGTCACTCAGCTGTCAATTGGCATCCGTCACTCAGCTGTCAATTGGAATTTAATGTGGGCCAAATGAGTCAATTGACTTTAAATTTGAACGTAATTTGAAGATGCAAAGCCAAAGATATCATAATAAAACAACATAAAACAGTCGATATTGACGTTTGTTATTATAATTAAAATCTTGATTTTTTGGGTTTCTAAAGACATACAGGTTTTTTAATTTTTTTTTCTTTAATATATTTATTATCTGAGATATGTAGATTATTATATAATTACAAGGTAACGTGTTTTATTTAATTCTTAACTAGATATTACTCACTTCGCTCGCGTAAATTCATAATTTCACCTTTTAACTTAGGCAGGTTATGGGTTTTCTTTATAGTTTCTAAAAAAATGTCACGTGAATTAACTTAATTTTCATTACTTTTTATGATCTAATCGTTTCTGTCGTGTGGGGCCGGCTTAGAAATTGCACCATCCCAAATTCTGCCCGCCGCACTATGGAATATTTAGATCAGTTTCGGATCAAAAATCTGTAACTTCATGAATTTTAATCATACCGTGATGAAATTTGGTACAGATATACAGTAATGTATAGAGATTCATATGGTGTATAAGTTTAAGTGATTTCTCATATATGTATATATATATATACAGCATAAAAAGTAAAAACACGGAAAAAACAAGTACAAAATAAGTAAATAATTTATTTAATGTGAAATACAAGGTTTAAGTTAACAAAAAAGTAAAAACTAAAGTTAATTAGAATAAGTTATGGCCAAAAAATTTTTTTTCTTAATGTAAATATTACTAGTATCTAACTATCTACCTAATTACCTTATATTTTCTGCCTACTGTAAAAAAGTGAAAAGTAATGATTAAATGTATCAAATAATCAAAGGTAAGAATGGATACATTGGAAAAGAAGTCACCATCTACTTAGGCTTTACTACACATATTTCAGGGTCGGTTGCAAGTGGTGCCACTTTTAGAAGACTTAGTGCCTCTTCTTCAAGATCTTTGACATTTTTTACGTATGGTTTTCTTAAACTTGTTATATACGGATCTGACGTGTACAATAGAGTTTTAAAGACATCTTCATTTGTAGCTGTTCGAGAACATTTTCTGGCATGATGTAGTCGCATGTTTCTGTAGTCTTTGTTGCGCGACTCTTGTGCATCTTCCGATAGCTGTCCAATAGGTAGAACTGCAAAATATTTGATAATATTTTCTCCGTGTAAAAGTATCTTGTGGACTGAAGATGGCATGTAATACCAATTATATTCATTCACATATATTCTAGCAGTTTCTATTGCGTATTCGCCAAATTTTTTGGAATCGATCATCATTCCTGAAGAAAGAACTTGTAAAATAATGTAGAGGCGTTTTATTAATGTTTCATCCACACCTGTTATTTCCGCAGAGCATGTGCTGTTATAGAAAAATCTTCGTGCGGTATTCCCATCGTTAGTGTTCCCACTACCTTGCCGAGTTTTATCTACTATCAATCCTAACTCATCCCTGAAACGTTTTTGAACAAGTTCTTTCTTTTCCTTCTTCAATCTCTTGCTTTCTTCACTTGTAGCAGACCAAGTTTTAAAAGATAGATTATAGGAAATGTGTAATATCATTTCCATGCAGCGAATCCAGGCATGTAAGGTGGACAGTCCGTACTGGTAGGCGCTTTCATTTTCAGGTCTGGCAGTAACTTTCGACAAATCATTCATAAGTCGCGGAGTGGCCCCACATATCGTGCACGTGGAACCAGAAGGAGTATCTGTTAGTACCTGGGCCACTTTTCCATCTATCATTGTTAGAAAGAGTTCATGCTTCACTTGAACTTCAACAGTATCTTTATTTATCAATGATGGTTGCAAAGCCTTTATTTGCCTGTTGATTTCATCTACAACAGCCTTGGTTTTGTCTGGAGTTTCCTTACAAAACTCTATCGAAATGGGTCTACAAAAACGAACAGATGAAGGTGCCGGATTTTTCCAAATAACGATACCCGACTGTTCATCAATCAATCTGTTAGGGACCATAGAAGTGATGAACAAATTGGCATCTGAAATCGTTTCCGACTCCTCTGGAAGTATTTGCTTGTACTGGCTTTGGCCAGATGAACCATCACATCCCCATTTACTGTAGAGAATTAATGTTTTATATTGTCTTTGGAAAACTGCATCGATTTCTAAAATTCTAGCTACAGTGTGATCCAATAAATCTTTAATATTGTTTACTTTAGCATAAGTATTAGTGATTGTAATTGTAGAAGACGGTGGATAACAAGATTTTTTTATTTCTTGTATTTTGTAGTATGCCGGGAACATACTACAATTTCGTTCGTTTGTCAAGCTTCTCAAGTACATATATTGTGCTTTTGTTAAATCCAAATCTAAGAAAGCACTCAATGCTTCCGGATCGGAAAGCATTTTTATCTGTTCCGAGTTCCAAATACTTGAGATGTATAATTTTTTTTGGTTGTTGGTGTTCCTTAATGATTCGACAAGATGTGCTTCTGTATTTTCACCCACAGCCCGTAGTCCCTGCACATAGGCGTTACTGATGTGCTCAAAGCCATATTCTTTTAGTAGAAGTGTGTTTTTCCTCTTCTTGTTAGATTCTGAGGAGTCTCCATCTACTACTACGCACGGTCTTCCTCGTTGGCCAGAAGTTGATGGTGTAGAATATTGATCAGAGTCCGGTAAAGTCACCGAATACCCTGAGTCCAACCAAGTGCTATTCTTCTGTATAAAATTTTCTTTTTTCCGAAATGCCATAGCCCAGCGCTTATTAAACGTAGGAAAAATGTGCCTTTGTATGTCACTTATTATAAAACACAAGTTGTTTTCAGAAACTTTAAATTTTTCTTCTAAAAGTTTGGACAATGATTCCAGGGTTCTACCACCCTCGATGTAGGGAAGCATGAAATCTCGTTTAGTGCAGCTGAATGAAGACATTTTAGAACTTCAATCAATTACTGACAGGCGTAGATGAGTTTCACTTCACTTGAAGTAACACTAATGTGAATGGCTGGAATAATTTGTACCTCCCTTTATACACTATTTTGCAATACTGCATGGGTACCTACCTAGTGATAATAATGATGTAGGTCCTACCTATATCATTATTATCACTTACATTCTCACGCAAAATGATTGACCGATAAAAAAAATACTGATTAAATGTCCATACTGTTCTTGCGAACAGTCTCTGTGGTAAACCACGAAAGATAACAAATTTCCTGCTCCGACTTCTATCACATTTTTTCTTATAACTTCTAAAACCGCAAAAAACCGCAGCTGATTTTTTTTGCATAATGTGTATGAATAGTTAGACTATTAATTAACATAAAAAAATGCGCGTGGGGAGCCGTGGGCGACAGAGAAAACCTTCAACGAAAAAAAAAATTAGTGAAAAATAAGGTATGTGACGTTTTTAGCTATTACTCAAAAATATGAAAATAATATGAAAATTTTATAGCTGTTTCGTAAAATACATGAAACAACCTTTCCAAAAATGTATTATACTACATATCTCTGCTGAATATTTATTTCACAATATTGCATTGAAACATGTCCATGCAAAGGCTTGAGTTTGGCACCGCCGTCTTCAACGTACTTCTGACTATGAAAAATAATATTATTTTGGGTATTAAGTAACAAAATCCTATTGAATAACATAATTTGACTATTCGAGTATCTAATAAAATCAAAATATTAGATAAATTATGATATTTGTAAAAACCATTTTTAATATGCTCTTGTTCTACGATATTCCATAGTGCGCCGCCGCCGGTGTCGTAAGAGGCGACTAACGGCAGCCGCGTTTGTGTTTCGTTCTTCTGGCTGCCTCAAAGGGTAATACTGAAAATCAGTGTTTTGCTCTTAGAGCAAAGGTTTTCGCTGAGCCTTTTTGACAGGCTGCAGCACACACACAATGTTTAAATCTCTACTTTTTAATTATTTTATACTATTAGGTACTTATTGTTTACCATTACTATTGTTACCTTTATATCATGTGTGAAATAAATGCATTATCTATCTATCTATCAATTTAACACCGCAATGCGATCCCTAACCCGCATGCCCAGCGTGGGAATTATGAGCATTGATAAAATGAGATAAAAGCCATTATGGCGCTTATCAGGGGAAGACCTGCGTCCAGCAGTGGATCAATATATTATAGGTATTAAGGTGAGGTGAGGAAAGTTAGTTTCTACCTATCTACTTAATGTAACACTGAATAATATCGAGTTTCGATATAAAACATATCCGATCTTCGTAGTTGAATGTAGCGCTCGGTGTGGTCACTCGATAACGAGAGTGCAAGTTATATATATATAGATAGTGCCGACTTTTTGTCTCTGGCACCCGCAATTTCATTAATATGGCAGTTTCACGCAATCGGTCCAGTAGGTACTTACTAATTACATATTCAAGATAAAGGTTGGCACACATATCTTGATATATATCTTAAAATACACAGAAAAGGATTGGTTCAAGATTTGGTCAAGACATAGAATTGTAATTATTATTTCGATTTCTTTATGTTATTATCATTCTAATTGTATTTCAATTTATTTGATTTTATTTGACATTTTAATAATTTGAATGTACATTATGCATATACAGATTACGAATCTGAAATAAATAAGTTTAGTTAATAACAATAAATAAAATACTATTTCTTATACAATGCAAAAATTAAATTGGCAAGACCATTTTCATTATTTAGAAATAAATAGTGAACCTGGCTTTATTAGTATAGAAAATATACTAGCAAATTATCGAAAAGGTGCCTATTCTAAGGACGTTTTCGTCAGCACTTGATTAACTTCATTAAACATTTTTAAAAACTCAAGTTCTCTATATTTTAGTACATAAATTGAAATTAGCCGGCTTTTCAGTTACAGATTTTTTTGGACATATAAGTGTCTACTTATAGAAAGTCCTCAGACAGTTTTAGCAAATTTCTCTCGGATGTCATCACTTGCGTAACACTCAACAACAGACAAACATCCAGTTACGAACTAAATAAATATTAAACAAATAAATCTATCAGACCGGATTCATAACTTTCTAGTTTTTTTTTTTTTTTAATTTTTTTTTTTTTAATATCGATAATATTCTTATTTAATGAAATTATGTTGTATATGGAAATGGATATGATTTGTGATTTTTAATTTATGATTTTGTAATGTAAGGTTGACTCTATGATTTTTGTGTTGTTTTTCTGTATTATATAATTATTTCTAATTTTAATATTAAATTTAAATATGTACTCTATTGCATTGGGTGTTCCCGTAAAAATAGAGGTACTTTTGTAAATAAATAAAATAAATAAATTAAGTAAAGTTTCACATCTTGTCGTATATAACCCGTTAACAAAATAGAGCAAGTGTTAATAATCACTCGATATCAATCCTAATCTCAATGCAGGACTTGCTGTATTTTCATAATCAGCCTGAAAATCTAGGCGCCCACCGCATCGGAATCGGAATCGTAAGCATCGTACGAGCTGCGGTTTGGCCCCGAAAACTCCCTGTTCTTAATTTCCCGAAAATACCCTGTTCTGAATTTCCCAAGAATTTCCGAAAATTGTGGTTATTTCATCATGATTATCAGTGTATTTTACTTAGATAGTCCACTGCTGGACAGAGGCCTCCCCTAATGAGCGCCATATCCCTGTTTTCAACTTGACGCATCCAACATCTCTTTCCAGTCTTTCGCAGGTCATCCAGCCTGATCAGACATGATTTGAGAAACGTGAAATCGTTTCTAAAATTATTTGCAACTGGTTAAATGATTTATAATCGTTATCCTTATAAATCCCACTCGCCTTACACCATGAAATTCTCGTGCCAAATCCTACCGCGCACGCTCCGTACGATTCCGATTCCAATTCCGATTCCGATGCCCACCGCATCGGATCATCTGAGTACTAAACATGTCCAACCTCTTTGAACTTTGGTTGAGTCTTGCTGACGCGCTGTCGGTAAGCTTTTATCTGGATTGCATGCAAAATGTATGTCAGTTCTTGTTTAACAGATGTTTTTAGCGTTGTCATACAAAGCACGCGAGGTATAGGCCCGTTTTCGTAATGCTACTTGAACTCAATAGTGACGTGAGCCGTATTTATAGACGGGTCGTTGCTTTATAACAGGCCACTGAGAAAAGAAAAATAATTATATTTATTTTCGTTCAGCAATATAGAGTTTTTGGGCTTTATGCTCACTTTCTACTATTTTTTCGGAGAACAGACTAGAATATAGCTATGTTTCCAAAGCCGATAAAACAGTGAAACTATTGAGAAACCTTTTCTCGAGAAATTTTCAATCTAGGTCACGTCGGTGAGTTATAAATGATGACGTCGTGCGTCGGTGAGTTATGATAAAATATGTAGATATTATCTTTATTACACCCTAAAAATATTTAACAAAAAGTAACTACTAATAAAATATTGTAATTAGATTAGTTTTAAGTGTTTGTCTATTAAATGATGCTAAATGTTCAATTATTTTTGGTGTGAGCAATGAAAATGTTATCCATCTATCTTAAAACTCCTCTGCATATTTTTACTTCAGTTAATAAATTTATGGGGTCATTACTGGGTCTTTCTGGGTCTTTACTGGGTCTTTACTGGGTATTTATTGGGTATTTACTGATTTTAATGTGTCGTATGAACGAACATAGCCGCTCAAAGCCCCTCTATAGATACAGGCTCGTGGTCACCGCCGACGGGCGCTGCTTGCCGCCGCTCCAGTGTTGTTAAGCCGACACCGAATCAAGACGTGACGATGATTTGTGCGCGACTCGTGATCTTCGCCGCCTGCGCAGCTTATGGTGAGATCTAGCGTTAAAGCATTACCATCATTCTATTACTTAACTCGTTCAACAATAATTTCCTGCTTACAATTGTTTCTTAAAGTTTAGAATGGATTACATTGGCGTATGTAATCGTATAAAGTATCGAGTGATATGTATGTGTATATCGAGTAGACATAGAGATAAAGCTGATTAAATAAACTAAACTGGTTCATCTCAAAATCACAGGTGATGTGCAAATCTTTAACAGAATCGATAGAAAATTCCTATGTAGTCAATTAAATGAATACGTAGTCCATTTAACCCAAGAAGATAGCTCTCTTATAATAATCTAGATTCGAGTCACTCCTAAGCTAGAAGAATATTTATTTTAACAAAACAGGTATAACTTTAAACTGGTTTAAAAACATCTACCTACATCTAATAATAAAACCGTCTACATCAACACCGTGGTATGTTTGTCCAAACTTAAGATGAAAAATCTAATGTAAATGTGCTTAGACCTGGTTAACACTAAACATAAAAGATGCTGAAATGACAGTTTATTTTTCGTAAAGCACCATAAATTAGGCTATACTTTTCGATCGGGTGTTATGAAAGGGAAGGCAGAACTCTTAGTCCTGTCAAATAGTTTGGATTTAGAAAAATGCATTTTACAGTTCTGCTCCCAATTGTCCATAAAAATGCATTGCAAATATTTGCAGATCGTTCAAACTTTTGTCCCCAGGCGGAAATCAAACCCGCAACCTCTTGCTTGCAGGAGGAACTTCGCTTGCCGCGCCACATCGGTAGTCAATACAACTATTATTTCAACTTTTATTTGCATCGCGTATGAATTCACGGTCGGAACCTAGTATCATTTATAGCATAATCATAATAAGTAGCGAACAAGATCATAATCTAACAACTAATTAAACGCTCTTTGAATTAATAAGACATTTTATCAGCTTTCAAACCATCTAAGATTCTTAGCAATGCTTTGTTATCCCGTAATTATGATAAAATCATTGAATTACTTGCGTAGTAAATTGTACAAACATAAATAGGCTCTCTACAATGTCGGAGTTATGTTGACCTTTTGGTTGTACTCTACAGCTTTGACAACTTTCAATTATTTGTTGACAGTTGACTTTCAATCATTCATGATTGATCGATTGTAAAACGTTTTGGAACAAAGGGCTGACCATAAACTTTTAGTCTTGAAGTCGAATGTTATCTATATCTACATATATCTATACTAATAATATAAAGATTATTAGTATAGATTATTTAATGTATTGTATTATGTATATCAGTTATCTAGTACCCATAACACAAGCTCTGCTTACCATGGGGCAAGATAATGTTGTGTGAATTGTCCAGCATTAAAAAAAAATTGTTTGTTTGCAATGAATAGGTTCAGAAACTACTGGACCGATTTGAAAAATTCTTTCACCGTTGGAAAGCTACACTATCCCCGGTGAATATAGGCTATATGACATTTTCAAACACGTTAGGGATCCGTAATAAAACCGCGCGAAGCCGAGAAGGTCAGTATGTTGGTCAGTACGTTAGATTTAGATAGACAAAACAAACATGTATTAATTGATATATGAATGTAGTAGTGGTGTTCACTAGACAAACAATGGAAGTGGAGAGGAAATCAAAAACACCTTATTTCTTATTTAAAAATAATTAATCGTATAAAATTTGACTTCTCTAAGTGCAGCAGTGTAACTACTCTTCGTAGTTTGACAGTTATTCAATATCCAATTTTTGTCATGATCTAATATATAATAATAATATATAATAATGCTGGACAATTCACACAGCATTATCTAGCCCCATGGTAAGCAGAGCTTGTGTTATGAGTACTAGATAACTGATATACATAATACAATACATTACATAGATATATATTTTTTTATTATACATAGAAAACGACCAGAACACCCGAAACAAATATCTGCAGATCGTACACACATTTGTTCCGAGGCGGGAATCGAACCCGCAACCTCATGCGTAGCAGGCGGACCTTCGCCCACCGCGCCACATCGGTCGTCAAATCAAATCGTCAGATCTCGAAAAGTTTTTCCATTTTGGCAATGTGCAAATCCACGCTGAACCATTGTGAACATATGACATATGCTTATCGTAAAGGTACATTTTGGATCAGTTATATTAGTTTAATAAAGCTCTAAAGCTGTCAATACCCGGGTATTGACCGGCGTTACGGGCCGTAATGTAACGTGTTACACAGCGAGCGTTCGTGTACTCAGTACCGGGAAAGAAGTCGCTCGCAACTCGCAACGAGACGGATTTTTGACGTTTCAGCTTGCTGCGGATGGTCCATTACGCACCGTACCACTGGCCAGTACTGACTTTATAGGTTCAGTTCCAAGTAGGCACCCATTTTCTTCTAAAAAGTCGCCAAACACTGGCAATTAAATCTATTCAAGCGTTTAAAACCGGATTAAGGTATTTATGTTCTTACATAACCGTCTATGTAACATGAAGATCTACCAGAAGTGAGCTCCTTCTATGGGTCATTGGTTTTGTACCCGTATTATATAATAACTTGTTTATTGGTGCAAATCTAAATGCCAATAACATCCCAAAAACATCATTTATTATCGCCGTAATACTTTTGTACTTACACCCTGTAAATTATTGTTACTTATTACATACAAAATAGTGTAGGATGCCCTCCGGCCAGGTGGGACCAGCATCTACCTGCGAAAGACTGCAGGTAGATGCTGGATGTTGAAGACAGGGCGCTATGGCGCTCATTGGGGGAGGCCTATGTTTGGCAGTGGACTGCTATAGGCTGATGATGACTTCATACAAAACAGAAGTGGCATGGGTACATGTCGCATTCTATCGAATATCAAGATTAAAACATTTGAGAAGTACCTCGAGTAACCACATAAATCACTAGAAGTCGCGTAACCACATAAACTAATTTCTTTAGAGCAGTTCATCATCGACTTCCCCCACTGCTGGGTATAGGCCTCCAAACTTTTATCGATTCCACACGCTCCAATTTCATCCAGGTTCATCCCGTGATTTTAGTGATATCGTCTCGATCTCGCAGTTCAGTAGCTTCTGGATTCAGTTCTTGGGAGCCATTCAGTTACCCTTACTCCACCTGTCTTTTTGACTCCGTGCAAAGTGACCTGTCCAGCTGTTACGTGTTTTTGTCTTGTATTTGTGAACTTTGCAATATCTTTTGAAATTAATATTGTTATTAACACAAAAGTCATATAATCGGGATAACATGATTTGGTTTTTGAGTTTTCCAATATATAAGATATATATTTAATTTAAATCAAATAATGGTAAATATCCCGTTATATTTGTACACATGTAAGGAATAAAACATTGAGTATTGAGTATTAAATGACTTTTCGGTGCAATATCTATTTTTATCTATACAATATCATTATATAAGGTGAATCTGTTGTTAGCTGTTAAGGAGTTATATATCGATTATAGCGTAACAATATAACAACCAATCTATACCACTCGACCTCAACAATAATTGTTTAAATATTTCCTGCGGCGGTTAGAATTACTCAACTGATTGGAAAGGGGCATAGCCGGAATCGTGCCCGAGACTCAAGGCGAGATCGCGGGCGACATTTAAAAACCAATTCTCTGGGCAGGTTTGACTGATTTATGTTGAGAAACGATAAAAACCAATTTTGATCAAGCTTTTTTTGTAATTCATATGAAATATTACGTCTACCAAGAATACATAAATTCTTGTCCGTTTTACGATTTGAAAACCTATGTCGTTTTGTAAAGTACCTTTGTATACAGTTTTAGGTTTCAAATATTATTCTTAAATTGTTTATTAATTTTAGTAAAAAAGGCTTAAACTCGTAGTACCAATTTCAAGGTTATTGAAACAAAACACATTGTGACCATATAAAAGACATCAACGCGCTGCATGAGCTTTTTTTTTGATAACCTTATTGCATTACCACACTCATATATTATTTTATATGCGAAAGTTTGGATGTTTTGATGGATGTTTGTTACTCATTCACGCCAAAACTACTGAGCAGATCGGGCTAAAATTGTGTGTAGAGTTGTTTTGGACTAAACAGATAAAATTTAGTTATTATGAAACTTAAGCTCGCTCAAATGAAAGTCGGCAAGCAAGAAATGCGACAAGCTGAAGACAGGGCGCTATGGCGCTCATAAGAGTAGGCCTATATCCAGCAGTGGACAATTACAGGTTGATGATGATGATGATGAAATAAAAGAGACAATAGAACCTTATCAAACTCTACTACTAAGATACAATAAATAAGACATATCAAACGTTTCCGTCGCTTACGTAACGGCTGGTTTCTCTGCGCCTTCCGCATTTTGCAACTCGGTTAGAATACCTTACGATTCAGAAATCGACCTGTGACTTTTCATTGCATTTTGATAAGTCGCAAGTATGTAAATGAGGTATACATAGCTGCGTGACTGGTGTGACTGAATGATATAACAACGTCATAGTTGATCAGTTAGGTAAAAACAAGTTTTGTTGTACAAAAATATTTTAAAAACTGATGAAAATTTACTCATTTTACAAAATTTTAACACTTTGAGTGCTGAAAACGCACGGTATGAGTTTTCTACAAGTGACTAATATGCGTAAATCCACACTAGCGCAGCGGCTGAGAAAATACAGATCTTTGTGACTCAGCAGATCTGTAATATTTTTCGAACGAAACGCATGTGCGGCGCAACACAACCGCTGTGTAGAGTGGCAGCACGAATTTTTTAGGTAAAAAAAAAGATCGCAGTCGTCGAAAAAAAACCGCAGTCAAAGTGTTAACAGCTCTCAACAGATTTTTTTACTGCTAATTTTGTTCAAAACACTGTTGGTTAATTACTAAATCCTAAATAGTTCTTCTAGGCTCCAAACCGGAAAAATTTAAAAATGATATCAGGCCTCTCTATAGATGTATAAAGTTGAATTCATGAACAAATCACTGTTATCAAATCAGCAAGAAACTATTATTTTTTTTATTAACTTTTAAAAGTAATATTTATGGAATCTGAATCAAACCTAGTAATATATACGACCGATGTGGCGCGGTGGGCGAAGGTCCGCCTGCGACGCAGGAGGTTGCGGGTTCGATTCCCGCCTCGGAACAATTGTGTGTACGATCTGCAGATATTTGTTCCGGGTGTTCTGGTCGTTTTCTATGTATAATAAAAAATATCTATGTATGTAATATATTGTATTATGTATATCAGTTATCTAGTACCCATAACACAAGCTCTGCTTACCATGGGGCTAGATAATGCTGTGTGAATTGTCCAGCATTATTTATTTATTTTTATTTATTTTATATGATCAAGTCGGCCTTTCGAACATAACTTTTCCACGTCTCAATTACGTATTTCAACAATTTGTTACCAATACAATTTAACCACATTTAGCGCTCTGATTTCAAATAACCCAATAGAGCCTGTTATTAGAAAAAAAGATCGCAGTCGTCGAAAAAAAACCGCAGTCAAAGTGTTAAAGTATCCAATTCTAAGTATTCTGTGAAATAACAAACCAATAATTGCCAAAAAATGCTATAATAAAACTAAGTGTTAGAACAACATCGCTCTAATAGATTGTTTGCAACAGTCTACAGTTAGCTCAATTGATTCAATTTTAAAAACTAGTTCTTGTTCCTATTATTCGACTGTAGCTTTCATTGTTAATAAATATTTGTATTAAAAAATATGCAAAATCACCTAGCCAGTACAATGTCATCATCATCATCATCATCATCAGCCTATAGCAGTCCACTGCTGGACATAGGCCTCCCCCAATGAGCGCCATAGCGCCCTGTCTTCAGCTTGCCGCATCCAGCATCTACCTGCAGTCTTTCGCAGGTCGTCATCCCACCTGCTCGGAGGGCGTCCTACACTACGTTTACCGAGTCGTGGTCTCCACTCAAGAACACGTTTGCCCCATCGGCCGTCGGTTCTTCGCAACAGTACAATGTGATATGGTTCAAATCACAAGGAGTTATAAATATAGAGGTCTATAAAATATAAGACAATTAAAAACTTGAAGTAGACAAGTACCTTGTGATCTAATCCTGCCAGTTCACACTAGGCTCGGCCTCAAGGCTAACAGCTTGCGGCCACTTTCGCTTATTAGCCAAGCCATTTTATGCTTTTGGTCAATCATTCAATAAGGTTTGGTTTTTATTTCATGTATTTTTAGATAATAATATGGTACAAATCACACATTATCAAGCCCCAAGCTAAGCAGAGCTATGTTATGGGTACCACTCGTGCCAAAACCACCCATTATAACGCAGTCTTGTCATCCTGGCTCTCTACGCTCGGGAATACACAACCTCGTTTATAATTGAGTTGTTAAGTCCCTTGTTAACAAACATAGGCATATTATTTTGTCTGTACTAAGAATGTTCGACTCAGAATGACACATCTCGGCATTTTACCTTGGATGAAAGAAACTACTGATGGACGATAGCAAAATTGTCAAGATTGAAACAATTCTATGAATCTCTCCATGCAAATAGGAATCTACGCACCATCTAGAATATCATTCGTGTATGATACTATTGTTAAATGTATTGGTTAGCAAAAATCGGCCCCAGAACGATAGCTTGAAATCACAAAATAGTACGTGCGTCGTACTATACGAGTAAAGCAAGGTCGCAGAAAATCTTACACTACTGTTACTTTCATCATCATCATCATCAGCCTATATCAGTCCACTGCTGGACATAGGCCTCCCCCGATGAGCGCCATTGCGCCCTGTCTTCAGCTTGCCGCATCCAGCATTGTTACTTTACCAGTACGTAATAATTATAATAAAATTTTCAATCCAACGATCCTATCCATCCACGGTTGTCTGGTAGAGATCGCTCTTGAACGATTAGACCGCCAAATTGTCACATATCTTGTATTATTATTGTTTACCTTGTTTGTTTTATTTTTAAGTGTGCAATAAAAGTATTGTCTATCTGTCTATGTATCTATCTAATACTGCACACTTCTGATATGACAAAAAAACTAGAAAAATACATTGTTTCTAAATGTTAGAATGCTAGAGATGGCCTAGACCTAGAATATTTCTAAATTTTTCCTTAGATTATCCGGTAAAGTTAGGCATTGTGAAGATTAGTTTATTGTACTGTCAGCAGAAAGTAAAAGTATATAGAGGTTGTTGATACTGTAACCGACATCGTGATGTAGGCAGTTGATTCACTCACGTTTCTGATACATCTGCGGATAAAATAAAGCTTTAATTCAAGGAAATAAGGCTTATAATAGAACATTTCTAGCTCCAATTAGTGTCAATGAATTGAGTGATATTTTACTCGAATGTGCATTGAGCGTAAACAATAGAATAGGAACCAAAAGTATAGCTTATCTTTTGTTTTGTGCGAAAGTGATTTTCAACTGTTTGCCAAAATTACAATCGATTTCAAAGCTGTTTTTATTTTTTTTAATTATGAACACAACAACATGCATTGCTCGTAAACAATAGAAAAAAAATGTTTATTTGGAACATAAATACAAGGGAAATAGATAACTTGTGTGAAAACTATAATACACGCAGTAGTTATATAACTGTGTCGCGTGCATTAACGCCCTCCTCCGAATACAGGGTTACAGAGTTCCTAACACATTGAGTGCTGAAAACGCACGGTATGAGTTTTCTACAAGTGACTAATATGCGTAAATCCACACTAGCGCAGCGGCTGAGAAAATACAGATCTTTGTGACTCAGCAGAGCTGTAATATTTTTCGAACAAAACGCATGTGCGGCGCAACACAACCGCTGTGTAGAGTGGCAGCACGAATTTTTTAGGTAAAAAAAAAGACCGCAGTCGTCGAAAAAAAACCGCAGTCAAAGTTTTAATTGTATGTTCTTTCGTAGATACAGAACCTTAAACTAGGTATTAAACACGAAATAGCAAGAGATATTGAAAAATACAGTGAGATAATAATAATAGGAACCAAATAAAACGTGTTGTCTTTTGTTTTTGCGATGGCGTCAACTATTTTCCGAAATCACAATAGCCATTTCAAATAACACAAATAAACATCTTTAAACCGGAAATGAGTAATGCTAATTGTTGTATTGTTCCAAATATTAAATATAGCGTTTGATTTGGTTTTTTGAAGTAGTTGCAATTTTAACAGACATTAATAATTATTGATGTCTGTTAAAATTGCAACTACTTCAAAAAACCAAATCAAACGCTATAATGAACACATTATAATGTGTTCATCCAATCAGTGTGTTCCTACAGAGTTCAATAGGGTTGCCCAACGTCTCGCTTCACTACACAACCGTCGATTACACACGTTAATGCCTCGAAAGCGCTGCCTAATGAAGCCCTTTTGTAAGCGCTTTTTATACGAGGCTCGTCATTATTAGGATTTATACCAAGGGAAACTGAGGTGAACTAAATTTAGTGGAAAAATAAATAAATAAATAAATAATGCTGGACAATTCACACAGCATTATCTAGCCCCATGGTAAGCAGAGCTTGTGTTATGGGTACTAGATAACTGATATACATAATACAATACATTAAATAGATAGATATTTTTTATTATACATAGAAAACAACCAGAACACCCGGAACAAATATCTGTAGATCGTACACACAATTGTTCCGAGGCGGGAATCGAACCCGCAACCTCCTGCATCGCAGGCGGACCTTCGCCCACCGCGCCACATCGGTCGTCAAAAAACTTATTATTTGTTACTTTGTAAATTGTTATTTATAACTTGCTTTTCTCTGCATTTTTAATCGGAGTTCAAAAGGCAAATCTTGTTGTGATAACAAATAAAAAAAAGTGTAACCAATGAGAAAGTATTTATAAAAATGAACAGATTAAATCTCTCAAAATGAACCTTGAAAACTGATACTATTCTGAGATTTTTATCGTTGACTGTACATTCAAAAAAGTTATATTTTACTATATTTATTTTACTATATTAACTTAATAATTAATGCTGACCTCTTTTTTGCAACCTCCAAAGTGTATGGTCGAGTAATTTTAGAAGGTCAGGTCAGCATGTACGCAAAACTATTGCATTCTGAAATAGTTTGGCTTACATACATTTCTTTGCCCATAATTAGTAAAAAGAGCTAAATCTATATATATAAAAGAAAGTCGTGTTTGTTACAACACCTATAACTCGAGAACGGCTGGACCGATTTAGCTGAAAATTGGTGGAGAGGTAGCTTAGAACCAGGAGTTTAACATAGGATACTTTTTATCATTTAAACAAATTGACACATAGATTTCCACGGGGGCGAAGCCGCGGGGAGCAGCTAGTAGTAAATAGAATGAATGTTCTAACCAACGTATTATGTCTCACAGCCAGTGCAGGAATC
The DNA here is from genome assembly GCA_943735965.1 of Eupithecia abbreviata. NCBI lineage: Eukaryota > Metazoa > Arthropoda > Insecta > Lepidoptera > Geometridae > Eupithecia > Eupithecia abbreviata. The sequence goes on from OX030976.1 coordinate 11,212,330, forward strand.
CTGCTGGAGCATGCGCCAGCCTGTCCAGAACAATATGGAGTTCAGGTGAACATGATAATATATGACTTATTGTAACATTTGCCACTATATTAATTACTGAGTTTCTGAACTACTATTATACTATTAAATAACACTTTAAATATTATATTAGGGAAACATATTAATTTTTATATTGTTTATTGCTTTAATTTTTATTTTATAAATAAAATAAATAAATAATGCTGGACAATTCACACAGCATTATCTAGCCCCATGGTAAGCAGAGCTTGTGGTATGAGTACTAGATAACTTATATACATAATACAATATATTACAAACATAGATATTTTTTTATTATACATAGAAAATGACCAGAACACCCGGAACAAATATCTGCAGATCGTACACATAATTGTTCCGAAGCGGGAATCGAACCCGCAACCTCCTGCGTCGCAGGCGACCTTCGCCCACCGCGCCACATCAGTCGTCAATTTTATTTTTATAATAATATTTATAACACCCATTTTGACATATAACTTGGTTATCAATAAATGATTTGATTTGATTTGAACTAAGCATAATCTTACCAAGACGAGTGCGTCAAGGGATTCGAATAACATTACAAATGTATTCCGTCGATTGTGCGTGGTTTCATATATGAAATCCAAATACGATAATGTACTTTAATGTACTTTCTACTTCAGGGAATGTTTTGCTCTCAAACTTAACGTAATCTATGTACATTTCCAAATCAATCCAAAATCTTTCATTTCAATCAGATAAATATATAAGCTCCAAGTAGTGTTCAATAGTGTGTTGTTTTTGACAGTACATACCTAATTTTGTATTGATTGTACATATTCCAGGCTTACGCGCACCCAGAAGCCTGCGACCAGTTCTTCCTCTGTACCAACGGAACCCTGACGGTTGAGACCTGCGAGAATGGACTTCTCTTCGACGGTAAAGGCGCGGTGCACAACCATTGCAACTACAACTGGGCCGTCGAGTGCGGGGAGAGGAAGGCCGATTGTGAGTATTTTATCAAGAACGACTGATTTGGCGCGGTGGGTGAAGGTCTCCCTGCGATGCAAAAGTTTGAGTGTTTGCGCATGGGGAGAAATATTTGAACGGAATATTGTTTGACGGCAAAGGCGCCGTACATTGCAACTACAACTGGGTCGTCGACTGCTGGGAGAGGAAGGCTGATTGTAAGTAGTTTATTAAGAACGAGCGCGGCGGAAGGTGTCCCTGCGATGCAGGAGTTTGAGGGTTCGCGGCGCCACTGCGACTACAACTGAGCCGTCGAGTGCGGGGCTGATTGTCGAGACTCAATAAGACCCGAAACACAATCAGCTTTCCAAGAGGAACGCTGAATTAATCAAGGAAATTCTAAAAAATAATATTTTATACATACATACATATATCATAATTCTCTTTAATCATATACTACCTGTAAACTGTAGATGTTTTAAAACTCATGGCCATTTGGGTAAACGACGTTGGGCATTTGACGTTAAACCTCACTATATGATATATTTGGTTTATTTCAAGGAGGCCTCAATCTCAGCAGTGGATTTTATTAAAGGATATTTGTAAACCCTGTTTGGACCCCCATATATTAAAAACCTCACGACTGATTTGCGCACACAAAATACTGCGAAATAGCTCCAAATATCGCCCTCACTAAGATTTTGGCTCAATCCCCCACTACGATCAATTACGTTTCTATTTTACCGACTTCAGGAGGAGGTTCTATGTTCAGCTGTACCAATGTATTTCTTTAAAATCCCCATATTCAATCCAACGATCCATTGACAGTTGTCTGGTAGAAATTGCTCTTGAGTGATAAGACCGCCAAATTGTCACATATTATTCTGTCTTTTTTATTTTGTTAGTTTTTTTTCCACACACATCTATATATCTATCTTTCTGAAACAATTATTCTATTCTATCCAGTAACGCCATACTCTACTCCCGGCTGTGAGTACCACTTCGGGATCTACCCCGATAGTGCTGAATGCTCCACCAGCTACGTGAAGTGCGCCTTCGGGATCCCCAACCAGGAACCCTGCACGCCTGGTCTGGTCTACGATGAACGCATCCACGGCTGCAACTGGCCTGATCTGCTGCAGCCTTTCTGTAACCCTGAAGGTAAGGCTGCTAATATTCCTGCGTAGGTATTTATTTAAAAAAAATGGCAGTTTTTTTTTCTTAAACTGAGTCCCGTCTTGTAACACATAACAAATGACACACGCTCATTAAATACGTAGGTAGGACAACAGACTCGCAAACCTAAACACAAACAATAAAACACAACAATCTATTGTCTATTCTTTGACAATTCAAAGAAAAGACAATGTATTGTTTTACTATGCATATAGAAAAAAACCTCAAAATGAATCTTTTGTACAATGTACAGAAAGCAGTCCGAAAATGTTTGTTTTAGTTCATAAAATTCATCACTGCATAGTATAAAACAAAGTCGCTTCCCGCTGTCTGTCTGTTCCTATGTAAGCTTAGATCTTTAAAACTACGCTACCTACGGATTTTGATGCGGTTCTTTTTAATAGATAGAGTGATTTAAGAGAAAGGTTTATAAACCATTTGTCACATAGATTTCGACGTGGGCGAAGCCGCGGGGCGCAGCTAGTAAATTAAAAATTCAATCCTATTTATCGTATTTCGAAGTCACATAGGAGGAAGTTGCTTATTCATATTTTTTTTTCCAGCTGTCATCGGCTTCAAATGCCCCACCAAGGTTCCCGCGCACACGCAATCAGCCAAGTTCTGGCCGTTCCCCCGTTTCCCCGTGCCCGGAGACTGCCACCACCTGATCACCTGTGTCGAAGGTCACCCTCGGCTTATCGCGTGCGGTGAAGGCAAGGTGTTCGACGACCAGAACCTGACCTGCGAGGACCCAGAGCTAGTCCCACACTGTGGACAAGGCCATTAGTTTTGAGTAGCTGTATGTGGATGATGAATTTGTAGAAGCTCCCCGTGATCCCCTTTTGTTTTTCGTATAATATGACATAGGGAATACAGTTTTAACCGATTCCACGCCGCTGGCTCGCTGCTATTGTAGGTGAGAAACACGCTTCGAAAATCAATAGAGAATAATGCCCCTGGACTGTTCTTACGTAGACCGGAATTTATGACGTCAGCGTGGATAATTGTATGGAAAACAAAACACTATCGCGCTAGCTTTTTAATCTACCTACTATACTGGTATTCGCTTTAGTGCAGGAAGTAGTACGATCTAACTTTCATTAGATACTTTTACGCTGCTTATAGAATGGGATTAAGAATTACGTTATTTTTCATGCTCCGTACGAGTCCAGCTGAGAGATTACGCAAAAACCACCCATCCTGTATTAAAGGCCCTATATTGAATAGCCTTCGTCATTTGCATTGAAATAGCTTTAACATTTAATTATAGGATAGGTGTGGTTTTAGCGTAATGTCACTGCTGAGTATGAGGGAAGAAATCATTCTCAATCCCACTTTTTAAGTACGCAGGTACTTGAAAAATACTTCCTGCAATTTTGTGGGTACAGGCAGGGTTAGAGGATAATTTTAATGTATTTTAGGAGATCTTGCCATGTTCTTATCAAACTATACGAAAACAAATATTTTTTTTCTACTATGAACCAATATAAAATTTAGATATGCAGAGATGTAATGTATTGAATAAGAAAACAAAAGGTTTCCTTTACAATACAATACAAAAATACTTTATTGGACACCAGATAAAGATCATTACAAAATGATATTACATGGAACAAGTAGAATGAGCGGCCTCATCGCTTAAAAGCGACCTCTTCCAGGATGGAACTAGTTATGTATGTGGTACCGCCTTGGTACCGCTAAGTGATATTTATTCTGAGTTTTTTGGTATTTTTTCTATCATATTCTAACTACGTTTTGGATATTTAATTATTAAAATTGATTATCACGCTATTAAAATAAGCTGTTAAATTTAAAACTTTCTGCTATAACTTACCACTTTATTATACGTTTTGTAATTTTGTACATACTAAGATACCTACCATTTTTATAAAAAAAACAGGACTTGCCAAATACGAATGTTGAGTGATATTAGTTACCATAGAATATGCATCGTCACTTTATCAAAGTTGAACCATTTATGTATTTTTCTTAGAAATTTCATGTAAATATTGAAAAATGTAAATAAATAAATATGTGTGAAAATAAATAAATATTTTAAAAGTTAAGTTTGAGCCTTATTCATCCATATTAACCAACTTGAAAAAAGGTTGGATGTTCGGTTATATGTATGATTTTTTATGTGTGCGTCGATTGTGGACCGATTTGGTCATAATTTTTTTTCTAAACCTGCAATTTCTTCTTTTTTTTGACACTTCACCCTCCGCTTGCCCTTTCCATACATCCTATGATCTAGCTGTTGTGCGAGGACTTAAGGACTTATAAACGTAGGTTTAGTTATATTTAGATAAATAAATACACGAAAAAGGGAAAAAAGAACAAACACATACTTAAAAATATATAATTCATTTATAAAAAAAACCCTAAATAATAAATGCTCTACTCTTCATCATCCTGTGGCACGGGCGCTGATTTGCCCTTGGGCGGACGGTGGGGCTTGCGGCGCGACGGTTGGGCGCCTGCAGGTTTCGGCTTCACGGTGGGCGGATGCTCTAGGGCGTCTAGCTCGGCGTCTGTCAGTTGTCCTTTGTACCAGTCGGCACTGTAAGAGAACACATGATATATAAATAAGGCTGGACAATTCACACAGCAGTTGAAAATAATTTGTTTTTTATGACGCCTGATAAAAATAAGTCGTTTTCTTACATGCTCATAGTAATCGTATTTAGCGTAGGAGCTGGTTATAAAACAAAATTAAAACAAATGAACGCTCAATATAGCTTCAGCTATGGGTGGTTTCAGATCTGGACCGCGCCACTGCCGTAGAGCACAGAAATGTGCATTCAAATATGGGCTTAAACTTGTTATCTTTAGATATCTATATATATAAAAGAAAGTCGTGTTTGTTACAACACTTATAACTCGAGAACGGCTGGACCAATTTAGCTGAAAATTGGTGGAGAGGTAGCTTAGAACCAGGAGTCTAACATAGGATACTTTTTATCATTTAAACAATTTGACACATAGATTTCCACGGGGGCGAAGCCGCGGGGAGCAGCTAGTATGTTATAAAGACAAAACATTCCAATTAGCTTCAAAAGAGTGCTTGCGAGCTGTATGTCGTCTAATGCTGTCAATATAAAATGCATCCAAATGCTACGACCTAAAAGCCATATTTAAATGCACATTTTTGTGCGCCTCTGTCCTACCAGAACCATAACTAGCCTAACCTAAATTATCGTTCAGCTGTGGAAACAATTGAGCATCGGGTTGAGTTATCCTTATCATAGATCTTAGCCTAAATTCACTTTCGGTGAAAATGTAGAAAAGTCAGCTTTACACTGAGATAAACTTGTGGTCATTGAAGTGTATCGAGTTTCTTCTCATAACCTAACTAGACATTTAGGTACCCAATCGTTGAGTCTATTCTTATCAAAGTAAACAAGCGCTAGATCCAAGTACTTACCACTCAGGCACAGTCCTTGCCCACTCGCAGTGTTTCTTGACATCATCGAAGGCCTGTCCAAGCTTGCAGCCGGAACGGCGCGGCGTCTTTCCATTGATGCAGACGTAGAAGAACTGACAGTCTTCGGGATCAGCATAGCGGGGGTGGGTCTGGCCGAAGGTCTCGTTTACGGCGGGGCAGTCAAAATCGAACACCTCTGGAAGAGGAAAAGAACGTTTTATAGTGCGCCATTGCTACTAGATTAAGGTCATTTGAATCGCAGAATTTCTGGTAAAAGATTAGTTGAGCTACCTATAGATTTTTTACAATAGATTGCAGTTAGCTCAATTGTTTCAATTGTAAATACTAGTTCTAGTCTGATTTTATTATTTGACAGGGTACTATGGCGCTCATTAGGGGAGGCCTATGTCCAGCAGTATACTAATCATAAGCTTATTCTGATGAAGATGATGATTTGATTGTAATTTTCTTTGATTAAAAATGAATTTACTGAAATAGAAAATGAGGAGTGGATATCGCGCTATTGTTATTGGTGTATCAGCCTTCATTGTCCCACAGTATCAGTTAGTCTTTGGACCTAGGATGTTGAAGCTGGACTATAACAGCCTGGGTCCCAAACAAGATATACTATGAAAGAAAGAAAGAAAGAAAGAAAATATATTTATTTGACACCGTACATAACACAAAACAAAACACGACACATTAAATAATAAGAATACATACAAGAAAAAAATTATAAGTAGAATATGAGAGGTACTTATTTGTTTTCTCAAACATAATACGAGTATGTAATCTGGGGATTATTTTCAAACTTTTTTTAGCAAAATCGACCTTTCCAGCTTACTCGAAAATGCGCCAGTAATCTATGTATGTATATTTCTGTCGAGTTCTCAAATTCTTACTATAATTTATTCGTACAATTGTTTGAGTCATCATCATCATCATCATCAGCCTATATCAGACCACTGCTGGACATAGGCCTCCCCCAATGAGCGCCATATTATTGGTATTGTTCGAGTAAAGTTATAATATTTAAATTCATTCATCATTTAACCATGAGTCTCTATCAAAAATTAAAATAAATGACAAAATGTTTATACAACTTTATGAAAATGAAAATGAAAAGTTTTTATTAAATTCTTTTATAGTTCACTTCAATGTTTTGTCCACCAGTGGAATAAGTGAGAAGAAACCACTAGTATGTTCATAACTTATGTGTCTAGTACATTTGATTTGCTTATTTGTAAGTTGGTAGATTTTGAGTTGGAGCAAAACTCGTTCCAAGCTTTTTTATCTTCTAAGTAATCTGATATTTTGTAATAATTTTTTTTACAATTTTTTTTTTTTTTTAAATTTATTAATTGATAATTTTTGCAACTCACTTGGAGTTTTGTTGTAGAAGCGTATACATTGCCCTTTAAAAGATACCTCTTGTGTAGCCTAGTTGTGGGTTGTGTAACTACTACGTTTATCTTGCTTCTGATTTATTGCTTACCTGAAGCGCCACAGCCCTTCTTCTTGGCCTCATCCGGCCAGGTGCATATGCCAGTCTTGTCGTTGTACACCAGGCCGTCGGGACATGTGATCATGTTGAACTTGCCGTCCACACAGTAGTAGAACTTGCCGCATTCCTTGGGATCCTCGTGCGAGAAGTAACCGTTTTGCCGCTGACAGTGAAGAGAGGTGATGGGGGTTTCTATGAAGAAGACAATACATAGTATAAATACATTATACAGATAGATATGTTGATAATTAATTCTTCATTCAGATCAGGTCGGTACTGTTAAGGATAAGTTAAAGCTACTTGCGATCCCGAAAGCAAGAACTAACCTCCTGAGCAAGTCCCCGTTCACATGGGCCCTTCGGGCTATTAATACTTTATGTGCAGAGGAGGATGTTGACATATACTATATATCCTTACCAAAATTCAGGGATGCGGTTTTACAATTTTTGGATAGGACCCATAGGAATATGTAAATAGGTTTATTTTAAGTTTAATATTAAGTGGTAGTTAGTTTAGTAGTGTGTAGAATGTTAGTTTTTTGGTTTGTGTTTAAGGTTTAAGTTTTTTTTTGTTATATTTCTTTGTCGCTTTGGTGTCCAACTGTAAAGGCATTGTAAATAGTTTATCAATAAATAAATAAATAAATAAAGTTTCTATATTAATTGTATAGTAAATTAGTACTACATATACTAGTTTAGATTACCAAACTTATCGTTATTTGATATTATAGAGTGGTTATGGAATTGGCGGCTTTATCGCATAAAGCGATTTCATTCAGGCAACCAACAACGTGTAAAGAGATTTTAAGAGTACGGCTGTGCATATAATTAATTTATATTGATACAATATAAATACAAGATTAGTTTTGAAGAATGACAAAATGTCTGGAATGTTTGCAGTATTCATTTAAGTAGAAAAGTTTCCCTATTCCACAATAAGTTTTACAAATTTGAGCAGATTTGATGTACAATGTATGGAATATCGATAGAATCCTTATATCAAGTGACAGTGGCTATGTAATTTGAAAAAATGTGTTGCCTAAGGTTACTACGTCACTTGATATACGAAAATTGTAATTAGTTTATTATTTTTAAGTTTCGCATAATTATTTTTTAAATTTCGTATGTCTAAGTAACGTTAATGACGTTACGAAATTTAAAAATAATTTAATATTCATAATAATTCATTCATCTTAAGTCAATCAAGTCTCTAAGCTTTTATTTAGTCCAAGACCTTAGTTAAAAAGAGATCGTGTGTGCAATTATCTCCTAGATTCAAACTAAAAAGTAAAGATATGTACTGTAATGAGTAAAGATATGTAAATATATGTACTGTGTAACAAAAAGGTAAGAGTGCATATACAGATTAAATATATTTACTACTAAAAAGCGAATTAGCATTTGAAAGAAGATAAGTCCGTTCGTAGACTACGTGTTTGTAGCTAACTCTATCCATATTCGTGTAAATAAATAATGCTGGACAATCCACACAGCATCTTCTGCAGAGCTTTTTTTTTAAAATTTATTTACCAACTTAAAGATATTGTTACATTAAAAAAGCTTAAAAATAACACGAAGGATACCACAAAGGTTTGTATAGATGTGTTATTAGCTGAGAGTCAGCTGAATAAAATCTCATAGGTTTAACAATAAAGTTATTCAATTTCAGGCAATAAGATTATAAATTGGAATTAGGTAAGTAAATTGGTCAGTAAATGAATCCAACCCCCTGATAATGATGTATGGTTTTCTTCTAGTGGAAACTTATAGTCGTATGTTACACACCATGTTTTGTATTAACTGTAAGTTTTACAAAAATTTTCCTCGAATCAAAACATTCGCAACCACATTGATTGATTTAGGTATATTAATGATGTAATTACGTACAAACGAGTATTGTACGTATACAAAAGCAGCAAGGCCGCGTTTGCCTTGAGATTGGAAAGTTGTCTTTGCGCGATTGCTTGTAAAGCTGTGATGTGACTGGTTTACTTTGATTAAAAATAGATTTAAATAGGTACCGGCTTTTTACATACATGTATCTACACTAGAAATAAAGCTGCGAAAAATAACTAGTATTTTAACTATTTCCTGAAAATCAAAGTAAAGTGGTAACACAAGGTAGAGCGCCTAGAATCATCAAGAAAAATATCTAGTCTTACTAAAAACGTAAATTTACTAGTGATGTTGTCATTATGTGTATTCCAATTTTATCAAAATTTTCTTCGAAATTAAATTTTGGATAATATTATGTTTCTCATTTACCATGTTAAGTGTTCGATATATGTCGTAATCGAGGTTATTATTATTATGTTAAATTTAACAAATCATCGTCACTTTCAATAAGTTGAGATTGTGGTCAAACGAAGTATGTAAAACTACAAGCTTACTATTAACTGCGTTCTGAAAGCTAATTGTTTATAGACCCATAAAAATTACAGTACACCAGATACAAATCATTATAAAAGACACTACATGCGACACGTACAATGGGCGTTCTTATCGCTTAGAATCAATCTCTTCCAAGCAACCTTTGGGTGGAAAGAATTATGTGAATTTAAGAAAGGCAGGGGGTGTACCAAGGATAACGCTAGAATAAATATGAACATAATGCTATACATAGTCAAGCTTTTTTTGATTACAGAAAAAAATTTACTCACGGAGCTTAGGCCTCGCTGAGCAATCGAGGTTGAAGGGCAGGTCGCATTTCTCCTGATCCTGAGCATAGTCGTTGAACACCATGCCGTCGGGACACAGCTTCTCGATGATCTCGCCGTTTCTGGAATATTCCAAAAAGAAATTGAGCTTGGATGTTTCGCTCGTGGAAAGTATAGAGTCCAGACTTACAGTTTTAACCAGAGATGCGTAAACCTATATAATAAAAACCACAAGATTCTCGAATATGCCGTGGTGGCCAATTTACGCTTTTTGCACTATGCTTCTAATTATTATTAGGCTAGCTAGATTACTCTGGAGCGCAGTGGTCGAAGCGGGTTGCGATATCCACCTCGGGACAAATGTTTGTACGATCCGCAGAAATTTGTTCCGGGTGCCTGGGCTTAGTTCTATGTGTAATAAAAAATAACTATGCAAATTACCTATGTATGTATATTACCTATATCTGAAGTACCTATAACACGAGCTATGCTTAGCTTGGGGCTTGATGATGCTAAGTGAATTGTCTAGCATTATTTATTTATATACTTCCAATTCTAGTGGACGCAGCCCTGCTGAAGCTAAATGGAGTCTACTCACCAAAGTCGATGACACAGCCCGGGTGGTTGGTGGGATTTCAGTGTAAATATAAATATTGTAAACAGCCGAAAGTGCTTTGTCAAACTACCGACTTTTATGTGTAAACCCCATTATATAACAACATAATATAAGGAATCACCTAAACAAAATTTGGGACGCGAGTGTAAAAGATAGGTACTCGTATGATCTTGACTACCTCTAAGTCAAGAGAGATAAATGTCTCGAACGGGTTTGTAAAAAAACGGATTTCTTTTTATTTTACCTCACTGCATATTATATGGACAGGTAAATAGGTACACAATTGCAAGTCAAAAGTCAATGCACTTTCGAGGATAAGTGCCAAATGTGTGCAAGATGCAGTTAGTCAGAGATTTATTTGCAGAATCTCCTTGAATGTAAATGTAAATGCATTTGTTACCTAATACTTTTTGCGTAGGACTTTAAGGATAACGTAACGCGGATAACGGTTATCTTTTTTACTGAAGATTTATTTAAAATACTCCGTCATAAGGAATATCGGCGATATTTGAAATAGGTTTTTGTCCAGTAGTTGGCTTTTAGCTGACATAATGGTGGTAATGAAAATGGGTACTTTCAGAACAGATATGTGCACGACAAACGCGTCCCCCAGACAAAAGGGGTTTTACCATATAATGTGTTTTACAATAACTGCACTAGTGATTTAAAATTTCAGCATTTTCAGCTGCAACCAATAACCATGAAAATAATTTCTTCACAGCTACTGCAACATGGTCGCTCTAAATATTTGCTAATTGCTTTAATTACCAATCGGAATTTATGATAAACGCCCATTAGATTGGATCAATAATGCACATCATTACCCAAGGTGAATTAATAACTAATTTTGTTGTTTATTTACACTGATGTTTATGAAAAAAGAATACTACTATAAAAAAATAGAACTAGTATTTACTTTTGAAACAATTGAGCTACCAGCAGCGTGTTGTAAACAATCAATAGGAAGCTCAACTGATCCATTTCAATAGCAGTTGGAAGCGTCCACAATGCTGCATTGCCCCGCTGTATGCCAATGCCGATGTGCTGCGCCAGATACTCACCAGCTTTCGGGTCACGCGCCGCTTCGACCAAACACTCAGATTATTGTTTAAAACCCCAGAAAGCCTCGTTACCCCACGGACCAAGGGTCTTGACGCCAAGGGGAGTTAATGCTAAATGCCATTGTTAATTTGTTTGTCCCTATTCCAAGAGATTTTAGGGTTGAAGCATGGGGGCAAGCACTATGTCGCTTCTTGATCACAACGGCAAATTTTTCTATTCAGACCTGTAAGTTCTACTTCTCTGACTTTTGCTTACCTGCATTCATAATATTTGTCGCACTGCTCAGCATCAGCGAAGAAACCGTCGTCAGGGCATGAGCTGGTGATCTCCGCGTCTCGCTCTGACTCCGCGTTCCGTTCTTCGAACGTTCGCTTTGGAGGGTTTACAGGTTTCCGCCCCTTCTGACCCGCTGATGAGGCTAATACTGGAATATATTAAATATTTTTAGTTAGAATAATCGAGACCAAAGATTTATTATAGTAACTATCTGCGCTGACATCGCCCGCGTGAAATCTATGTGTTAAATTATTTATAAACCTTCCTTTTAAACCACTCTAACTATTTAAAAACCGCATCAAAATCCGTTCCTTAGTTTTAAGGATCTCCATAAGCTTATACTATGTATTGAAACTCATTATTCGATACAAATGAGAGTATGTCCAAAGGCACATGCTCTCCTAGTTTTGAAAATGATATTTATAAGAACTGCTCGAGGCAATGTGTGACCCGAGAGCTGATAAGTATCTGGTTCAGTGCAACCGTATTACCGTTCAAGAGGACAATGCAGCAGGCATCAAGGGACGCTTGGAATTGATTCGGATCAAATGAGCTAGATTACAGAACAACTGGTCTCTATATAAATAATAAATAAATGGACAATTCACACGGCATTATCTAGCACTTAGCTAAGCAGAGCTTGTGCTATGGGTACTAGATAACTGATATACATAATACAATACATTACATAGATAGATATTTTTTATTATACATAGAAACGACCAGAACACCCGGCACAAATATATGCAGATCGTACAAATATTTTTCCCTAGGGCGGGAATCGAACCCGCAATCTCCTGCGTCGCAGACCACCGCGCTACAGAGGTCGTCTACGTCGTCGCTTTATAGCTCAACTGTTTCATTTTAAAGTACATAGGTACATAGTCATGAAATAAATCTACACTCTCTCTTAGAGTGATAAATAAATAAATAAATAATTCTGGACAATTCACACAGCATTTTCTAGCCCCATGGTAAGCAGAGCTTGTGTTATGGGTACTAGATAACTGATATACATAATAAAATACATTACATGGATAGATATTTTTTATTATACATAGAAAACAACCAGAACACCCGGAACAAATATCTGCAGATCGTACACACAATTGTTCCGAGGCAGGAATCGAACCCGCAATCTCCTGCGTCGCAGACCACCGCGCGAGGTTGTCTACGTCGTCGCTTTATAGCTCAACTGTATCATTTTAAAGTACATAGTCATGAAAATCATCGCTTGGAATAAAAGAAAATCTACTGACTCTCTCTTAGAGTGATCGCGAGAGTTCTCTTCCTGGCTTTGATGACGATGTCAACAAAACTCTACATAATGTAACGTAATGTCATAGTAATTATGTTTTGACCCAGTGACTTCCGTGGACCAAAGCTACGCGTGGTTAGGTAATAGTGAAATCAGCGCTAAATGTTGCTACACCTACATTTTATGCTATCTGTTATCTACTTATGATACCAGTTCTGGAAATGTTTGTAACTTAGGTACTTATGATTTCTTCGATACAGGTAGCCTAGTGAAGAAATTAACACACAAATACAATACTAGGTAATAATAGCTGTCTTCAAAGGACTTACTACGTTACTTGCTGCGTCCTTATTATTTTTTTCTGTTTTAATTGTGACCCTTACCTTCCTTCCTTTATTTCAATGCACAAAACATACACATTTAGTAAAGAATGTGCATCTAATGTCTTTTTTTTTTAAATAAATCCTTTTTTACTTAAACTTTTTTTAGACATTCAAATGTTACTTGTGTAAGAAGTCTTGGGGAATTAATAAAAGCGATCGAGAATTACCCTGCCTGATGAGTCTGGATTTGTTAGAGCATTAAAATATGATCTCGATACTTTGTTACTTTGTTGTTGTACTTTGTTGGCCCCAAGCTAAGCAGAGCTTGTGTTATGGGAACTAGATGACTGATATATATAATATAATACGTTACATAGATATATATTTTTATTATGCATAGAAAACGACCATAACGTCCGAAACAAATATCTCCTGATCGTATAAAGTAAAAAACTAAGAAAGTATTAATGTGTTAATTAGTATGATTTTATTAATAGGGTCACTAGAACTTTGGACTTTTTGAACGGCAAAAACCTCTTATCAATCCGTCTTCATCAACATTCAAACCTGGGATAACTTACTACTGGGTAAAGGCGTTTTTTCGCACCAGCTGCTGTCAGCCTATATCCTGATTAATAATTTTCAATAAAATGTATTTTTTTGTATATATTTATTTCCAATCAAAAGAACATTAAACGTATAAAGTTTCTGCCAAACTGTAAAACAGTTTGTCGGTCTAAGTTTGATATAATTAATTTCTTCGGTACAAGTACATGCAAAAGTAACATTACGTTAGCTCATCCACCTACACGACAATTCCAGCCTGCCGTGAGCGAAACATAAAAGTGGTCTACATTGAGATTACTTCCTCATAAAATTAGGTGTAATGCAATTCCTGTACGTTACTGGTCGTACTGAACTATATTATCTACATTAACATGTTTAAAATACGTAAGAATACAGTATTTTCCTACATTTATATATTTAAGATACGTAAAAATACTACATTTTCGTCTCAAGATAATGTCAATTTGTGATCAGAATACTAATTATTGTATTTGCTCGCAGACATCGCACTTAACCTACTGGTTTAAATTTTACCACTGATCTAACAATGCACAAACACATAGCCATATACACATAGCTGTAAAATACTTTCGTAAATAGAAAACGGTTTCATCAATCGTAAATCTAATCAGTCCGTGTGAAAAATATCAAAACATTGCACGCACGACTGTACCGTATATTTGATCGTCCATGACTCTGTTCTAGGTTGAGTTATTGAATTTTTCTATACACTCTCATTTTATGAGATTGTATCGAAAAATTACTACTAGGTGCGCCCCGTGGCTTCACTTGCGTGGAAATCCATGTGTCAAATGGTTTAAAAACCTTCCTTTTGAATCACTCTATAAAAAAACCGCATCAAATTCCATTGCGTACTTTTAAAGATCTAAGCATACATAGGGACAGACAGACAGCGGGAAGCGACTTTGTTTTATACTATTTAGTGATGCTAGTAGTCTCATCCTCAAAAAGCCTGGCCAATCACAAGCTTATGATAAGTCATACAGGCAGGATATCAATAAAAAAAAATACAAAAATAATGGAAAGCGAGCGCGTTGAAGTCTTTTGTACTGAACTTTAGACTGTGAGGTAAATCATGTCAGGACCTGAAAATACTGTTCTGTGGTTCAATATAATAATTAATTAACCTTTTCAATCTAAGATTAATAAGATAATTGTCAACTAGATAATAAGTAAATTCTGTTACTTGTTTTGTCGACGACTCTCCGTTTGTAACTCAAGAGAAGCAATCTCCGAAAGCTACGTTTTTAAGGCGCGCTGTTTTGTATTTTGTTTGAGTTTGATAATTAGAGAAAGACATAACCCTGCTTAAGATGATAATTAAGGGTGTAATTAATTAAATAGGACAATTTAATGACTAAACATATGATTTTTTGAATACTAAATGTAATATAACCCCACCCCATCAAGCTAGTTATCAATCAAGTTTTTGTAATTACATAGGCAGCCATTGACGGTGACAATTTAGACTGGTTGATATTCAAAACCTCAAGGCCATTGTGGTTTTAAAATGATAATGTCGTATCAAATGGCTGTTATTAATAAAGGTTACACAAAACATGTACGCCCAACATTATTAATACCTAGTAGATACCTAATAAGCTCGAACTGAGTTCATACAACAGTTTTCTCGACATTTCTTACTGAAGAAGATAGAAAATAGGTACATAATCTGATATCGACCCTTGCATTTTCCTTATAATTGATTATCTAAAGATTCCCTTTGTTCTATGGTACGTGTCCAACGGACTCGTATGAACTGAATACGATAATCAAACCCATTGGTACAGCTGCATAGCAAGCCTTTGCATAATGACTGACCAGTACTTTTACGTAGCTAAGGTCCGTATGACTTACCTACTAAGCACCCTAGGAAGACGATCCCCACACCCGACCGAAACGCCATCTTGTTTGACGCACTTAAATGTCACTTATAACTTATAAAAGTCACTTATTTGTGACTTATCTAAGTTGATGGCTCACGACCGCGTCGCTCTCTATACCACACTGACTTGAGCACTTTTTGTCATCCATTCTTAGCTGCTCAGTAGCTCAGCGAAAGGTTACATTTACATATCTGTCTCGGTCGCTCGTTGCTGTTGTTCAATGTACCTATCCTTGTCCCACTTCAAACACTGGACAGGATCCAGTTATTGTTTTACGTGTTCTGCAAGAGAATTACTGGACCAAATTAAAAAATGCAGTTAATGTTTTTCTTTATTACTGTGATTGGTTTTATAATTACTTTCCTAATAAGCTTTATAATGGCTGCTGGTCTTCGAAAACTTCCAATAAATGTAGGTTTCGCTAATGAGTACCTATCTACCTAATATTGGAAAATATTATCAAACTAATTAAGGGTAAAAATCATCAATCAAAGTACCAAATATTCACTGAATTGGTGTCTTAAACAAAAAAACAAAATTCTAAATTTTTATTTCTTTAGGCTTATATAAATTATGCACTTGGACAAATCACATTTAATACCTACCATAAATTATTAGCAAATAAGAAATAAAGTGCTTAGATTTTTTTAGTGTGGTGGATTCTTAATAATATTGCAACAATTAAAAGATGAACTTAGATCGCGCTTGTTTTTTCTTGTTTTAAGTTAGTAACATTGAAATAAGTTTAACCTTTTCAAGCAACAACATTTCCGTGATTCAATTGATCGAATGTGACAGACAGACACGTCTGTTCGTCTCTGCCAAAACGACATACTATTTTATACAAGCCGAAGCAATACCATTATATTTGAGTGAGCTCACTAGAAAGGACTCTAAATGACGAATGATCCCGGATACGATCCATGCCAATGTCAAAGTCTGGTATATAAGAATATAACCCTTTGTATAGCCCTTTGTACATATTCTTTATGCTTTTATTATTCGTTATTATTCTTGGTTTCCTTAAAATTATCTAAATGGCATCAAAATATTGGGTAAAACAGCAAATGAATGGCACAACCTTTAAGGGCGTTTATGTCAGCGAGTTTAAATGACATTGTTGTTTTTATCAATCAAGTAGGATCACCAGAAATAAAACAGCGAGTGGGCTTTCCCATATGAAGAATTTCAATTGCTCTTTTATTAATTATATCTTCAAGCTGTTGACACCCGGAACATTATTTTTGTTAAATAGGTAAACAAAATGTAGACTTTAATTCTTAATGCGTTTATGTATGAGATGTTTATCGCGACCATCGCATTTCTGCATATTCAGTACCTAATTGAATAGTACATCTTTTAGAGATAGTTCAGTGAGATTCTAGTGATAGGTGATATTATGTTATGTGAACTGAAATTTATAAAAAGTTAGACGTGCTTAGATTTTAATAGTTGCGTTTGAGTATTCGTGGGTTTAAAGATTTAAATATGCCCGTCTCAGGTCGCTATTTATTTACACTTATCAATGAAAATATGTAGAAAACTCGACTTGAGACATGCTTAAATCTGAGTGATATTTGAGTAATATTATAAACGCGAAAGTTTGTGAGGATGTACGTATGTTTGTTGCTCTTTCACGCAAAAACTACTGAATGGATTTTGATGAAACTTCACAATAATATAGCTTACATATCAGAATAAAACATTGGCTACAATTCATAATGATATATTGTATATTATCCAAAATATCTATCACCACGCGGGCGAAACCGCGGGGCGCAGCTAGTCGGATATAATAAAGGATATAATACCAAATTGACTCGAATCTAACTTGTATAATTCCTGTGTGCATTATTTTGTATCTCCAGCTTTTATTTAAACACAATCAAAAGAACGTTTACTAATCTAACTATCTGAGATAACATGTCGCAAATGAAGGCGCTAACCACACAGAGCATTCTTCCTTAAATAGACCAAACAAGCGACGTGTTATCTCGTAATTAAGTAAACTCACACCCCAGGCACGCGAGGGCCCACGCTTAGGCTCTCAGTACGACTTAGTAGGGATTTTATTGAGGATCTAGATATCCTGTTTGGTCAATAAAAGCCTGTTTGTTTAAGTCATCAATATTTTAGTATTTTTATTGGTTCAACTTAAAATACCTACAGCTACACCCACACTTTGCACTTTTATGACAGACTCATTAAACGTTAGCTACAAAAATTAAATCAATAACGAACACATAAATAAGGACTATTTCGCGCGTATTTTTCGCATTTATTTACTTTTTTTCCCGTCGTATGTATTACTCAGGGTGACAGTTATACAAGCTGAAATCACTACAAGAAAAAAAACAGAGGTAAAATGCTGCGGCAGACGGTCAATTTTTCCTAACAAGAAGGGCTTATTCCTCCGACCAGCATTTCCAAACTGGAATGCTGGTCAAGTCATGGCGAGCCTAGGCTTGTATAGGCTGTCATCATGAAGGAGGTTTGCAATGACTCCGCAATCAAGTAGACAGACCATATTACAAGGCCGACAAAGGAAAAGAGTAGTAAGCACATTAAATTGATCATTTATGTCAAGCCTAAAGCTTATCTAAAATAAGATTCACAGCTATGTCGGTATGTTAGTGCAAAATAAATTAAATCTTTTACTTCTTAAATGATTCAGGCACGCATGGTTTAAAAAGAACATCCCATCTGTTTTATTGATAGTTACAAGGAATGAGAAAAATGAAGAATAATTAATACTTGTAATTGTTTTAAATATCCTTCGCAATGATTCAAGGCAGAGAAGTCGGAGTATGGAGCTGACTATAGGTCTTATCCGTAGGTGTAAAATATGAATTGTTTCCTTGGAGCAATATATGTAAAAAAAAAAAAAAAAACGCATTACACGATCAATACCGCTAGTACTATAGTACTAGCTAGTTATATCACTTTTTGACTTAACTCTATATATAGAGTTAAGTCAAAAAGTGATATAAAAAGTAATAAAAGCTCTGTAACTGAGTCAGAATCATTATTTAAAAATAAGTTTAAAAGTATGTACCTATGTTTCTGTAAATGCTGTCGTGCTTTACAGTATTCTGAGCTCTCAGCTCTTTTTTTATGATTGACATTTTGATTGATGCTTAAATTAAATCAGATAAAACATAATAATTACAGGGTTTGGTTGGAAACTTCAGAGGTAAAATTATTGCAATATTTATTTATTTTAAACTGTTTCAAAAGTATATCACAATCATTCCTAAAACCAGGATCAAAAAGAGTTACTAGTGTTTTCCCGAGTCTAATAAAAGTTTTTACTTAGTAAAAAAAATGCATTTTTCACTTCTCTTACTCAAAAAGCGTGTCATTATAGGCGCTAAACTAGCAGGCGTACTCATAAAAGAGTATTCTCCCTTTGGATTATTTCTTTTTAAGTTTGTCTGAAATCATCAGCCAGTACGACATTCATCCTCTTACATAAAGACTCGACTTTTTGGTACTCCATCTACAAAGAACATACATTTCATTTGAATTTATTTTTGGAAATGAAATACACATTTTTATTATTTCAATAATTATATAATGAATGTGCTCTAATGTTAACTTACCTCTATTTTCTGTACTAACAAACCCCTTTAGATAAAGTGTAATATACAATAGTACACACATAAAGTATAATAGAACAGGGTATGTACGAGTATAATAGATAATGACATGGAGTTACAGGAACGGATCGAGATCTCCGTGATGAATGAACCAGGATGAGGCGGCAAAGGGTGCGCTGTCAGGAAATGCCACGTTAGCGAAAGGTAAATAGAGGAATGGCTTAATCATTTGCACTAATATACCTTTATTTATAAAGAAAATTACAGTTAAAAGAATAGAAACATTTTAATAATTGAAACAATTGGGGCAACTGTTGCAAACAATTAGTAGCTGAACTGATTCATACCAATAGCCGTCTCAAGTGTTCCCAAGACGTTGGCTGCATTGCCTCCTGTGTTGCCATATAGTAGGGCATTGCAGCCATGCCAGCTGTTGCGCTGCGCCAGGTACTCACCAGTTCTCGAGTCACGAGTCACTAATAACTTCATTATTAGACGTTGTTTAGTTTGTTTATGCTTAGGGACATATAATCTACTGAAGGCGAGATGTCACTTTTCTATAAAACATAGTGGATAACTCACTAGAACCAAAAAAAAATCTGGAACAGAGGTAACTTGTTGTTTAGTCGCTGTATAAAAGTGGAATTTATACCTGTATTTGATAACTTAAAAGAAAATATCTCATGAAGGCACGTGTACGTACGAAGCATTGAAGAAATTAGTTAAAACTACAATTTTTAAATGCAATATTCGAGCAGATTCTGGGCGTTTGAATGAAAATGATTAACAATCGACTAATCTTCAAGCAATCACTATTTCAGTCATTAATAGGTAAATGTGCCTTGTACATTTTTATATCCATATAGAGTCCCAATGATTATCATAACTAAAGAAACATAAAATAACAGAACAAAGACCCTACTCATTATATCCATTCCCTACAAGCACTGCCTACAACATTTAACAACAAAACAGTCCTATAAAACCTCGACTACAATAAAATAGCGTCATATCCTTTTAGTCTTTCCCATCCAGACTAAAACTAGAACCCACGTAAGTACCTACAGTACTTGTTTTCGATGTCCGTCGCTATATAAGCTAGCCTTCGGTTTTAGCCCTGACATTGTCCTGCCGCTGTTGCCCATTCACCATCCCTTGAGATGAAGATTGCGTTGGTTTTGGCGTTGGCAGTCTGCGCTAGTGCTGATGAGAGTACGGAGAAAAATGAGGGCGGAAGACAGAAGAGGCTTTTATGTGAGTAGACTCTGTTTACATATTCATAGTCATAATCAATTATAATCATAGTCCTGGGTGCCGATTAGAAGGACAATTCTTTCATATTCTGCTTTGAAAAACTGTTCATTAAGTATCGCACAAAACGAAGGATGACCTATTCACTACTCTAAAATTGATTTTGACATTTATTTCGTGTGGCGCTATGGGCGACGTCTTTAGCGCAGGAGGTTGCGGGTTCGATTCCCGCCTTGGGGCAATACGATTTACAAATATTTGTCGCGGTAGTTCTGGGTATTTTCTATGTATATATAATAAAAAAAATATCTATGTATATTGTATATGAGTCATCTAGTCGCCATAACACAAGCTCTGCTTAACTTGGGGCTAGATGATGCGGTGTGAATAGTCGAACATTATTATTGTTATTATTCTAATATTATTTTTACCCATATAGTTCACAAAAACAGTTATACACATAAATTAAATTGAATATAATGAATTTTAGGGAATAAAGTGACGTTATAAAAATAATTTCATATTTGATATACTTTTCATTCCACCTTGTATTTATTTCCTTATAAATACATAAGTTGATTTTCGAAGTTGACTACGTTCAAGCAGTTCATTTGAAACCAACCCAATCCTTTAGTTGCAAAGTAACCTAGTCATCATTTTTACAATAAAAACATTACAAGACATCCCTTACCTGTCGATGTAATTGCTTGTCGACATAATTGCTCTCATGATGCGCTCGCGCACATCACCTTTCTAGATTTCTTCTTATAGAACAGATAGAAAAACAAACGTGCGTTAAATCATTTTCGAATCAAAATCTTAATAATATAATCAACAAGAAATATCGGGAAAATATTAGTGGGATAAGGGTTTGATACGCGCTCGCTTACAAAGAAAATTACAGAAAAACAATAGAAACAAATTAAAACAAGTATTTGCAGAAACAGTTCAATATAGTTTTGAGATTAGAGTATTCAAATTCGAGGATTTGCTATAAGTACGTTATCTGCCGAGATTAAGTGCGAATGGCAAACTGGATTAGTAAATAAGATAGGTAGATAGGGATGTTCAGTTACTACCTAATTCACCGAATATTTTATTTTAAGAATAAGATAAGTAGGTAAGATTGAATTTACGGCTACAACTCTCCCTCAAAAGTGAAGTCACCATAACTGAGAGTTTCTATCTACTTTTATCGAATCCAGTTTCTTATAAAAGTATTTCACGTGATGGCCATTTTAAACGTCTATTCGTGAAACAGAAACAGTTTTGTACCAACTAGGCCGCGTTCAGATACCGTCAGTTTAGTGAGTCGTGATCAAGTTGTGTTCGATAATGAAAGCGATAGTAGTGGTAATTTTCGTAGCAAAAGATAAAAGATGAGATAGATCGGTATATCTGCCAATAAAAACTCGCAGAGATTACAGTTATTCCATGATCATAGCGCATAGAGAGAAGCGAGAGAGAAAACTCGAAATAGGGCTATTTTGAGTTTTCTCTCTCGCTTCTCACGTGGTAAATATCCCGTTATTAAAAGACTACGTCCATTTGTGTTGCTATCCGTACACGCTTTTGTTTCTCTTCTCATGCACTGCATTTCAATGGCCGGTCAATGATCCTATTTCTATATACTTACAGATTTGCAAGAAATCGCTGTAGGTATAATGCAAACATTATACTACTAATTTTACTACACACACAGTCCTTAGTATGGGCTGTGCGAATTATCTTACTACCTTCATTGTTTTCGAGTCCTCATATATTTAGGGCCTCCTAGCGCCCCGACTGAATCGAAAAGAACTACTATTCGTAGTACGAACGATCCACGATTTGTATCAACTCGTTTCTAACAAACACGATGATAGTTTTCAAATGATTTTGAGTAATTTGTTGCACTTGGACATGACAGCGGCCGTCAAGTTCGCGGCATTCATATTATACCTTAAAGTAATAATAATACTTTTGAGCTTTGCTCCAACTCGAAAACTAACACGATATATTATATCATCTTAGTTTTCGAGTTGGAGCAAAACTCGTCCCAAGTTTTTTTATCCTCCAGATAACACGATATTCCGTAGTAAGCCTTTTTACAAAGGAAATATTTGATTGACTATTTGTTTGAATTTATTTCATAATAATTTTTGCAACTCATTTGAAGTTGTAGATTCGTTTACATAGCCCTTTAAAAGATACATTACCTTAACATAATATAAAATGAAGTCGCTTTTAAACTACTCAACGGATTTTAATGCCGTTTTCAGCAATAGATAGAGTGATTCAAGAGGAAGGTTTATAAACCATTTGACACATTTGTTACTAGTCGCGGAACGCAGCTAGTAATAAATAAAGCTTTTATTTCATCATCATCATCATCATCAGCCTATATTAGTCCACTGCTGGACATAGGCCTCCCCCAATGAGCGCCATAACTTCTTCTTCAGCTTCAAAAGCAAAAGCAAAAGCAGCGTCAAAGTTATCGACATAGCTCTGAGTATTAGCAAGCTGAAGTGGCAGTGGGCCGACCATACCTCGCGAAGAACCGACGGCCGCTGGGTCAAACGTCTTCTTGAGTGGAGACCACGACTCGGTAAACATAGTGTAGGACGCCCTCCGACCAGGTGGGATGACGACCTGCGAAAGACTGCAGGTAGATGCTGGATGCGTTAAGCTGAAGCTTTTATTTATTTCTCATTTATTTATTTTTCATATAGCTTTCACATTTCAGTTTTCGACGAAGAAGGCGCTCTAGTGAAGACCTACTCCAACCCATACCTGAGCAACCTGGCGTTAAAGGGTGACAGGTTCCCCCACTATGGAAACATCCTCAATCCATTCTTCAACTTCATTCAGGTAAACTACATAATTTTCTTTATTTTCCGTAATATTCCAGTTAAACTTTTTCACAGTTAGTGGTTTACTTAAACTATAATTCTAAATTTTTAAGATCATTCTTAACCTTTATTTTACTTTATCTATTTTCGATGGATTTCGACAACGTTTATATAACTACGCCATGTTTATGCAACTATTTAAGTATATACTCCTCTACCGTTTTGAACTTTTAAATTAAAAAAGTCATTTAAAATCAAACGGTTTAATATATATCTTATCAGTTTGATATTGTCCTTTCTCCAGGCGTTCGGCAACTCCCTAGCAGCGATCACGATCCCGGTCTCCAGTGATATTGTCCAGCAGATTCAGAGGGACCCCGCCTTCCAGAGCTCGTTGGTCGTGGTTCCGAAGAACCCGGTAGTAGAACCGAACCCGCAGTGCGAAGGGAAAAGAACTCAGGTTCGTTTATAAATAACAGTAGGAATATTGCTATGCTACTCCCATATTTCCCAATTTTACTTCCATATCTAGCGAGAACCGATAACGCTGGAGTAAACGTGTTTTGAGTAGGGACCACGAATCGGCAAACGTAGTAGTGTAGGACTTCGTCCGGCCAGATGGAATGACAACTTAAATGTCAAATGGTTTATAAACCTTTCTCTTGAATCACTCTATCTTTAAAAAATACCGCATCAAAATCCGTTGCGTACTTTTAAAGATCTAAGCATACAAAGGGACAGACAGACAGACAGCGGGAAGCGACTTTGTTTTATACTATGTAATGATGAGAAATATATTAAAGTAAATCGTTTATGTAAGAAATTATAATATTTTCTGTCAGGTGCCATCTCCAGCATTCTGCAACAACTTCCTGAACTGCTGGGACGGGTGGGCGGTGGAGCAGGAGTGTCCCACGGGGCTGCTGTTCTCAAGTGCTGGATACTGTGACTATGCTGATAACGTCGATTGTCATAATAGGAAAGTTGATAGTGAGTATTTATTATTTTTAATGTTTCTAGTACGTTCTTAGTACTTAATTTATGGGAATACCACTGAATCATAAAGGGATTATAACCTAGCTAGGTAAGTTCCAACTAGTTGCTCATACATTAGACCTATAGCTTTTTATTTAAATTGATAAGTAGGTAAAAAAAATGGCACCCTGGTTTTTCAAGATCTAGATTTTGTAAATATTTTCACAGTCGCAAACAAACATCTGTACCAACTTTCATCTTGAGAATATATTTCTTTTAATATGTTTTTTGCTTGCATGTACAGTACATTCATTAACAAAACTGATTTAAACATGTAAAATAGAATTTTAATATACTCTCATGATTGAATTCATAAAAATATACATATTAAAACCAATCAAAATATATTTTGTATAAAACTGAAAGGAATCATAAACATGATTATAAATATAATTTCATCAGTATAATAAATTAAATCTTTAAAAATAACAATCAATAAAACAAATTTCTTACAATAAAATAAGTAATGGAATTAATAAGATGACCATTGAGGGTTCTAAACCCTCAATGGTCTCTAATGGTCAGTTATTGATTGCTTCATGATCTATACTGATATTATAAAGAGGAAAGGTTTAAAGGATATTATAAACCTAAAGGTTTGATTTTTTGTTTGTTTGTAAGGAATAGGCTCCGAAACTACTGGACTGATTTGAAAAATTATTTCACCGTTGGGTAGCTACACTATCCCCGGTGAACATAGGCTATATAATATTTTACAAAAAAGTAAGGGATCCGTACTAAAACCGTGCGAAGCTAGGAAGGTCCGCTAGTTATTTACAAAGTAGGATCTGTTTAATTGATCTCTTCACTGCCTTTCAGAAGACAAGCTCCAGCCACAGCAACAGCCAACTTGCAATAAGGACTTCGAGACGTTTCGCAACAAGATGGACTGCAATGAGTTCTTCGTCTGCGTGAACCGACAGCCTGTCAGGTTCAAGTGTCCCGCCGATCTCTCCTACAGCCAAGTTAGTACTTCTCTCTCCTATAGCCAAGTTAGTACTTCTAATCTTTTATTGTTACTTTTCATAAAGTTAAACGAAATCAAGATATTTCCATTTCTGGTATATAGCATAAAACTTCATTACTCTGGGCTTGAGACCTTACAAACTTTTAACACGTTGACTGCGATTTTTTTTCGACGACTGTGATCTTTTTTTTAACCTAAAAAATTCGTGCTGCCGCTCTACACAGCGGTTGTGTTGCACATGCGTTTCGTTCGAAAAATATTACGCGAGTCACAAAGATCTGTATTTTCTCAGCTGCTGCGCTAGTGTGGATTTACGCATATTAGTCACTTGTAGAAAACACATACTGTGTGATTTCAGCAGTCAAAGTGTTAATTGGGTTTTGAAGGAAAAGTTTTGCGTCGAGTGAATTCTACTAATATTATAAATGCGAAAGTTTTTATGTATGGATGATTGTTACTCATTCACGCAAAAACTACTGAACAGATCAGGCTGTTTTTTTTTTGCATACAGGTAGTTCCAAGCCTGGAATAAAACATAGGCTACTTTTTATCCCATGAATCAGTTCCCATGAGCTAGAAATAACCTTAAAACGTTTCCATATATAAAACGCGTGCGAAGCCGCGAGCACAAACTAGTATTATACATATGTATTAGACCGATTCGATATTACTTGAAAAATAATAAAACTTTCCTGGAAACATACTTCCTCACAGGTTAGCCTATGTTAGATTCTAGGCTTGGCTACATCTATGCAAATTTCGGCCCGGTCAGTTGTTTAAGCATAAAGATGTCACAACCATCCAAACTCTACACATTTATAATATTATGCGAAATTTATCGTGTCGCTATAAGCAATCAAAGCAAAGTTTTATGGTCCCGTGAAAACCTACAGTTTCCATAGTGATAATACTGTCTTCTGTTAGTGGTTGTATGGATTCACTTTTTGATTTGCTGGTAACTAATACTTGAACCTTCCTAGTTAGAATAGAACAAGAGAGGTAGATTGTAGATTAAGGGTTTTCTTGAATCCGGTGTTCTGTGTCCTTAAATCAGTGTCAATAGATTTTTGATCCAATTACACGGGATTGTGGGACTGTTAAAAAGTATCAGACGTTATAGGCTATGTAGTTATTATTAATCTGTGGACACTGGACAGAGAATTGCTTTGACCTACAGATTGTTCTCGTAAATAATAACTTTATGTTATTTCCGCATGCCTGGGTAAATACATAATTACATGGAGACCTTTCACTTGACAACCTTTATAGTGACATCATCAAGTAAATGGTGTAAATTGTTTTGTTAAAATACCTATCAAATAGAAGCGCCTGGTTCGAACTGGCAGCAAAGGTTCCAGAATGCTCTACGAGTTATGATATGTGTGTTTTTTATTTCTATGTATGTATTATAAGTATGTTATTTATAATATTATAAAACCTACAAGCACACAGATGCCCTTGTACTTTTCAACGATCGTATCCATCCATGGTTGTCTAGTAGATATCACTCTTGATAAGACCGCCACTTGTTACTTAGTATTTTAGTTGTTTATTGTTCATAGTTTCTAATATAAGTAAGCAATAAAGAATTTTATATGTCTTATCTTAAGGCTAGAAAGAAGTCGAAAATTGTTTGCGACAACGGCATCCAATTTAAGTCTAGTATTTACCATCGATATACTTTCATTACATTTTCCGTTTCATTTGAGTATTTACACCTATGATTCGAATTCGCAGAACTAGGTAAAACATGATTATGATGGAAAAATCACTTAGAGATAAATTTTGTTAATCGTGACCAAAACTATGTATAGTCTTAGTAATTTTAATACGTTTTGCCTCATTAAACTTATTTGTAACTTTGAAGCGTAAGATTACCAGCATTAAACAATAATATACTTATATAATAAAAATATTTACTTTTTCCAGGTGTTGGGTGTATGCGACTATCCAGACCGCGTTGACTGCAAGTCCACGGCAGCGCCTGCCTCTCCTCCATACCAGACTAACTTCCCCATCACCATCGCCAACTTACCACTCCCCCAACCAGTGGGACCTATCCTCATCCCTCAAAACCCAATAATTCCTGAAAAACCTGCTCTATTACCCCAAAACCCGGATTTGCTTCAAGACTCTTCATTACCCCAAAAGCCTATGCTACCCCAAGATTCTGCTTCACCCGAAACACCGTCACTTCCATCACTCTTCCCTTCATACCCTGATAGATTCCCTTCAAAGCCGATTCTCCCCAATCCCTCGTTTCTTGCACCAGGATCCCCTGATATCCCCGTGTCTCCTATGATCCCACCGACATCTTCGAACCTGCGACCGTCGTTTATAAAGCCGTCTCCAGCGAATGCGCCTGTTAATTCATTACCAGCGCCTTCTGAGAAACCTGGCAGTGGACTCTTTACTCCGGGTATGTTCAAACGTTTTTTTTACCATCATTCAGCTTTCCTTATGTTATTTTTGTATGGAGAATGATCACGAGGAGGTCCCATAACTCCAACAACTATTAACCCAAAATTGTATTCCCAAGGATTATTTGTCCCGAAAAACTTAAAAAACTAAATTTTAAATCCGTTCTTATTTTCTTCAAATCAATCAAATTGTATACGAAAATTTTGATATATCAAACTTTCTGATAACACTGTCCAGCCGCTCCCAAGTAATGCACTTTCCAAAAAACAGCATATAATTTTAGACTATATGTATATTGAACTAGCTGTGCCCCGCGGCTTTGCCCGCGTGGAAATCTATATGTCAAATGGTTAATAAACCTTCCTCTTGAATCACTCAATCTATTTTAAAAAACGTAACAAAATCGTAGTTTTAAAGATCGGAAGCGACTATGTTTGATATAATGTAGGCAAGAAGTTTACTGCTATTTTCTGTTCGCAGGCTGCGCACCCACTAACGTCGCCATGTCACGCCAGGACGCGATTCGTCAATTGCAAAGCCAGGTCACTTATTGATATTTATTGAGGAAATCTAGCTTTATTTGTCCTTTCTAAGCCCGTAATGTATCTGAATTATTTATGGAATAGAATAAATTGATACAGAGTGGTATTTTATTTTTACCAACGTTATTGTAAAGTTTTTCCTCTTGTGAAGCTCCATTTTTTTTAAAGCTTTTCATGAAATTGTGATAGTAAGCTGAAGATTAGATATATAGAGGTTAACAAAATGAGGTACAACATCGTTATAAAAATATTTTATTTACATTGTTATAAAAAATGTTATCTTAACTTAGTTTTACACATTAAACGACTCATGCAACATTATTTCGACACAACACCTACACCTATTACGCTGTTGGTGTTGTGTCAAGGTTAAATTTTGAAACGTTTAGGCAATTATGTTTCAGTCATATAAATATTATATTCCAAATATATTCCAAAACATAAAAAAAAAACAAATTTACAACAAAACGTACGGAGCGCCTTTGAAACTTGGCCTATTTGCATTGGGCGGTTTTCTAAAAACAAAGTAATACATGTAAACATGTAAGTAAGAAAGCTCGGTAGAGTTCTCTAAATTTTTGACTTAGAAAAGGCTCACAATACTGCTTTAACAAAAGCACGACTATTACTGTATGACTCACTAAAGGAAGTATAAAGGTCCATGTACTCTTGAGCGCCTCTTCAGACAAACACAACACTCCTAACCTCAAAATCACTTCTTTCACACATTGAAGAGGCACCTACAATAAGTCAAAGGGATGGAGCTTCAGTTTGTCTTTGGAGCCGCTCCTTGACATTCAGAATCCCAACTTCTTCAGAGCTTTGAGGTCAACGTCACCGTAGTAGTCCTCGCTGAAAACCGTTAAAACGTTCTATAGGGTCGAACAAATGAATGCTGCCTGGAGGGCAAGTACCCGCAACATTCAAGGAAGCAAATTATACTCATACAAAAACTTCCTTTATTTTTTTATATAAGTAAAACTGCATTCTTTTTTTGCAGGCATTTGAAAAATAATTGGCTTAATCGAACCAACGAAAGTCTAAAAACTAATACCCCGCATTTTATGACACTGATCGGTTGTCAATCAAAACTAAAAATTGAAGAAAATAATTCAATCTGACAGATTGGTGACATAAAAATAGAGGGTCTTCTTTTTGTTCTAGTAGGTTTGATTACCGATAAGGCCAGATTTTTTACAAATTTCTGTGAATAGTTTTACTTCTTTAAAAAATAAAGAAATGTTTCCTTCGAGTAAAATTAGTTTTCCTTAATATTTTGGATGCATCCTCTCCAGGTAACATTCGTTTGTCCCACCCTGTATATTCAAACTGCAAATAAAACTAACTGAAATCTAGCCAAGGCTCTAGTTTAAAAGTAAAAAAAAAATGTTTACTAAATCGTAATCTGAAATCAATCTATAATTTTCAATATTCTTTAAACTTTTCTCTTAATAATTTGATATTTTTTCAGTAATTGTTATTTATACGTAAATATAATACGGAAGAAAACAAACATACCTGTTATCCCAAATATGGTCAGTGCAGAAATTACCAGTCTGTTAAGAAACTTTAGTCATGTAGGAAATACTGTGAAGAAAATTAATATAGTAGAACTTATTGATAAACAAATTAAATTATCGAGTGGATTGGTAAGTGTGTTATAAAAAGAAATTGCAATGGGTAGGAATAGAGTGACTGTGTGAAATGTTAGGGAAACGGTGCATCTCTAGACAGAATAAATACGACAACATAATTTTTTATGATTTTTGTTTATTTTATCACTAAAAATAAAAACTTAAGTATTACAGTTTCTATCAAACAACAACGCTCAGTCGCAGCGAACCATTTCAGTACAAAAATATTTACAAGATGTCATATTGTAAAAGGTATTAAAATCACGCGTTGCAGAGAATTACAATGCTCTAAATGCAAACCTACTAGTTCACGCTCTACTAAGTTACTTTACATACAACTGACGTGGCAAACATAATTCGGTCTGGTCTTGGTACATAAACAATTAATGAACATTATTTTAATAAATATTTCTATCGCTGTATGATTTCTATTATTTACTATTCCCTAACTTGCTTTGCGATACTGATTCAAAGAAAGTTACAACGAGAAAAGTAGGTATTTGGCAACTAGAAAAGAATACAAATCAATCGAAGCTTACGCGTTAAACATTCGAAATTAAAATTTGAACCTGGAATATCTCCGAACACCAGAAGCAAGAAGTTTTTAATTCTTATTTAGCCAGTTGGCATAGGTGGTTGCCCGTGGTGTTCGAGGAACGTTATTTGAGTATTAGAAGGTAAGGGTGGGTGGAGATGAGTTTACTCCTTTTGGGGACGAGGTTTGAGCTGCTTGGGCGAGGTGGGGCGGGTCTGGCCGCCGTCTTGGTTCAGGCCAGCGAACTGCTCGCTCTTGCGGATAGCCTTCAGGTCCAAGTCTCCGTAGTAGTCCTCGCTGAAAATGGATGCGCAGCTTACATCGGGCCCCTTGTATGTCCCAGCTTAGCTCTACCTACTCTGCTTTGTCCTATCTTTACTATTTATTCAAAGAACTATTTTTAACAGAACTTACTATCCGCGCTAGGTATGTATTGTGTAATCAAATCTCGCTCGCAAGCGGCGAAACTGAACTGCCTTGAAACGATAACAAGCATGATAACCGCTCGCTTTTCCAATAAACATTATCTAACTTTTGTTTTTCAAAGCAAATAACAGCATATGGAGGGCTTGCAAAAAGTCTTAAAACTCGTTTAATTGACCTTTATTTTTTCGATGTGTCGATCCTTTTTAGGCAAGATTTAAATTGATTCGACATAAATACATTCATGCATTACGGGTACCTACTATTCCAATAACGACTTTAAGTAGATACCTATTTATGCAAAGTGAAATACCGATAAATTAAGATGGTATAAGGTACATATAGAGTCATACTGAATTCATTATCTTGAACCGGACACTTTCAGAATATCCAAGTGGTTGCCATGTTGGAGAATTTAAAAGTGTCCCACTCACGGCCGTTTTGTTATTCCATGGAGGCAGTGAGTGGTTTTAAAACATTTCCTTATTTTTAATGAGAAGCATTTGGTTATTCAAGTTTTGTACAGTTACAGTACAAACGGTCATTACCATATGCCGTGCACCGGTCGGCATTGACCACGGTCATCTGTCTGCGCATGACACACGAACTATTTGCTTTAAGTCATGTTAATTTCTAAGGCTGGCCTAAATATGTCGCTAGTTGCAAGGCTCCGGACCACATAGTTGCGCTGGCTCACCGGTATCGAAGTGGGCGAAACTACCTACGTATACAGTATCGATGCATAGCCAACTAAAGCTTATTAGGTAAAATAAGTGCAAGAAGAATGGTTAGTCACAGGGATGACATTGGTTGTGTGGAAGGGTCTTGTTACATTATCGAAGTGCGACACCGCACCTGAATGTGGTCTGGCCGCGGTGTCACCTTTCGACAAATGAGTTACAAAGGGTGTTAACCAGACACTGATTTACCACAGAACCAGTGATATCCGACCAGTGAGTAGAAGAAACTTAAAGCGTTCAATGCGGTCGTGAACGGCATGAACGGAATGGGATATCCGGACTCGATACGTGCGGCGACTGCCGACGTATCGGAAAGGTATCAATGGACTTACCATCCGGGAACATCTTCGGGGTCTTCGCAGTTGCCGGTACCGTCAGCATCGCCGATCTTGAAGACGGTTCCGATGGGGCAGCCGTACTCGCGGGCCACGCCCTCGAGGCAGATGTAGTACTTGCGGCAGTCCTCGGGGTGGGCGTGACGGCTGAAGGAGCCAGCGTTGGACACCTCACCAGGAGCGGGGCAACCGAAACCGTTCGCTACTTCTGAGGAATACCGAAAGGGGTCACGTGAGAAAAGGGGGAAGGTGAAACCGAAACACAGATCAGATAAAGTTGTTGCTGGATAAGAAGAAAATCGCTGAAAGAGAGTGTGCGGTCAGTTATGTGCTTTTAGAACGTGCTGAGTTCTTAAAAGTTAAAGTTGTTCAAGAAAAATAATTCCACACATTCCATTAACATAATTGTTTCGATTAGAAGTGATAATGGGCTATAACGGCTATAAGCGCTGGATCGCTAATTGCTCGGACATTCCAATTTCAAGGATGTCAACCTGACCCTATCACACAATCGAATTGTGGGAAATAAACCAACCCATAAATGTCCCTTAAATTAAATCAAACTTTATTTATTGACAACGATAACAAATTACCGTCATAGTTTTTGATTTATAGGTTTGAGAACTGGTTTTTGTTTTAATTAAGTATAGAACAGAAATAAATGCTATTTTTCAAGAAAAGGAAACTAGTCCCGTAGACCTTTCGTTTGCAGTTAAGGAGCGCTCGTCATTTATTTTAGATCGTCTATGACTTAAATGATTTCAACAGATCCAGATACTTGAATTTCACTCGTTGGTTTAGACTAGAGAAACGTACCCTCGTTTCTGCACTCGGGGACCTGGTCAGCCCACATGCAGACGCGGGATTCCCTGTCGTAGGCGAGTCCGGGGCTGCACTGGTAGCGGGAAGCCTCTCCGTTCCAGCAGTTCCAGAACACGTCGCATTTATTGGCGTCGGCGAAGATTCCGTACAGGCGCTCGCAGTGGGGGGTCGAGATTGGGGGCTCTGAAAGACAGGATTGATTAGTTGATCGAAGATATAGATCGATAGAAAACACTTTATTATACCACACAAAACAGAAAACGATACAGAAATAAAAACTTAGAATCAAGGTATAAAAAGCGGCCTTATCGCTGAGAGCGATCTCTTACAGGCAACCTTAGGATGGAATAGACATGAAATAACAATATAGACGGAAGAGTTTTATATTTTGGCTGGAACATGATTTGTTGGCAAGTCTATGAAAAATACCTACTTAAGTGATATAAAATAGAAGAGTGATATTACTTAGTGATCAGAATAATAACCTCGTAAAGGGTGTCGTTACGCTTTTGGCGACTTAGGTCTATCAGGAATAATGACTAGGTATAAAAATGACGAATTTATAAAATTTTATTGTCGAAGGCTATATATGCCGAGATATAGAAATGACTATATTTACAAATGTCAATATGTAATGTCGCATTCAAAAAATATTCACGGTGGTATGATAGGTCTGTTTTTAGATGAGGTGATTGGTCACACAGTATAGGTACGTTGTCCAAGTGACCTTCTAGTTTTTACATCCTGGTCGGCGAATAATAATCCTTTTATAGTATTTAATTATGCAAAAACATGACCTTGACCGTCACTTTACTGTTAGTGGGAATTTGAAGAGTCTTCGCATATTTCACAACTTGTTAAGATGCAGAGGTGGTAAAGCTTTTATTCACCTAAATAGTTTTTATGAATTCATTATATTTGTAATTATCTTAAATTGATTGGTTGTTTAAAATTTTTAATAGCTTCCATTTGTGATCACGTAATTAATTAATTATTCTTTTTGCACCGGACTCCACTATAGTAGTTAATGATGGTCAAAAAGCAAGGCCGACTTTTATGGCCACCCCACCAGTCCTACTACTTTAATTTGCTATGATGTCAATGTTGATTAAACCAAAAATAGGTAGTAAAGCGGTTTCGTAAACAATAAAGCAACCATGAGGACAAAATTAAACCACAGATTTGAAGTTAACCCACCTACTCATATTGATGCTGCTTAGCAAAGATTAACTAGTAGCCTATTCCTTAGCATCTATTTTATGCCACCGACTCTTATGACTCTATGAATCTCATGTTGCTTAAAACTCAACTCACCTAGTTGTGTTCTCTCTCCGCACTCAACGTTGTGCTGATAGTCGCAGTTCTCGGTGAGGTATTTGGAGTCGGTGGCGTCGAAGGCTAATCCGTTTCCGCAGGTCTTCAGCTCAGCGGCTCCGTTGTCGCACTTCCAGTATTTGTCGCAGGAGATGTGGTGGGGGTAGAAACCGAAGTCATCCGGGCATTTGAAGGTCTCCTGGGCAACGGCTGGAAAGATGAAGGGAGAATTAGTCTTTGAAGGTGAAGAGAGATGGTTCAAAATTGATTGTTTGATGTTGTGGCATGAATCAATAAGAACAGATGTGTCCGGATTAGTTATCTATTTTTGATAGTTGGTTCTGTTGCAAGAATTGTAGACGCGCTAGAATAGTTCTAATTTAGCACATGTCGTAACCCCTCAAATATTTGACAGTCCTCCAATATTGCGATACAAAGATGAGGAAACTTATTCAAAACACGATCCGTCTTGAATTTTAATTGAAATTACAAAATGAACCACGAGGGGGTTTGGTAAACAGCGGTTATGGCACGCGAGGTGTCGCAACCACCGGTCTCGGGCACGGCCGCTCTTTCTCCGCGGAATGTGACACGGTGCCGACGTCTTGGGTAACAGATGCTGGCATTGTTGGCAAAACTGCGGTGGCTAATCGTTTGAGGCTGCTGCTTTGTCTGGGACACGTGCTATTCGTGTGAATCGTTCTCGGTATGTAAAACGACCTCTTGAGCAATCGACACCTGGTTACTCTATTGTTGGCAAAACAGCAATCGCTAATGTTTTCTGAGCAGGATTAGGACACGTGTAAATAGATCTAGTCTGTGACATTTCTTCGTGGAATTTCACGATAACTGGTTTTATGTTGACAAAAACCGGTGTGCGGTAATGTTGCGGTTTCGATTATCTGAGTGTTTGAACGTGCCTGACGATGAGGTAACCTCACGACAAATATGTTGGTGGTTGTTGGCATTAGCTGTATTACTTGCATCAAGGAATTTATAGTGACAACGCCCTGGAAATGTTAGTCAAAGCGTATTTGCTCATTGTTAATAGTTGAACGTAATTGTGTTTTGATGGTCTACCCAAAACATGTAGGGAAACAGAATGCTGAGTAGTTTCTAGAATGTGCTTTATTATTACCATACGTAATTTGGTAGAGCTTTTCTGGATTTTAGGGCGAAATGTTGTATAACCGGTCTTTATTGTTGCATTAAATTTATTACGTGAAACAGGATGGAAAAGTTTCGGCCGTTGGAAACAATAAAAACTGAATTGTAGGTAATGATGATGCTATTAACATAACGATAAAAACCGTGAAAGTGTATCGAGATATTCCTTTCATTCTTAATTTTACGTTTTTGTGTTCAACAGGTTGTATAATTTCAGACTTTAGGATTTCGCCTGTACCTTTGTATTATGCCTACATTCATTCAGAGACCTTATTTTCCAACATGCAGAATATACTTACTTTACAGTTATGTGCAAAGTTGCATCACACATATACGCCACCAGTCGGCTGACATTTGCACATTTGTATGTAAAGAGAAGATGTGATCCAAGCAAGTTGCGTGTTTTGTAATGCGTATTGATGCTTCTTTTCCGGGTTATAATAATATTTTCTAGAACTGACCATACTAGTTTATACAAGACACTTATGTCTAAATATAGATTCATTATAATCAAACACAGTTCAATTTGATGTTTGCAACCAAGGCTGCCGAGAGTGGCATTTTTATCTAGGACTCAAGCAAATTTGTACATCTCTAAAACTCCGTGTACAGACATACTCATTATCACTTACAAAACTTAAACACATGATGAAAACTTTACTTATCAAGTACCTAATCGTTTATGTAATCAATGGACGCATTGCTGTGTTGCAAAATCGCTCAATTATGGTCCAGTTTTCTAGTTCATTTGCTAATTAGCCTGTGGGAATCATAGTCGAGTGACGAAAGTTCTGAAATTACTTAAATTAAAAAATTAGTTTTTATTTCTTCTTTCGTAAATAGTCCTAGGTTGGACCAGTCTCACTTGATGGTAACAATATGGCAGGTGATCATGATGCTTCACGAAGGACTACACGACACCTATTCACTCTTGTTGTTCTTGTAAATATGTAGATACATTTAGTTTATTATTAATTGAGCTGTCTTGGCTATAGGCATTTGTTATTGGGAAACCTCATACATTAATCTATTAATTGCGGCCATTCGAAATCCAAAGCGAGAGAAGATGATAGTTGTTTCGAAGGTAATCGCTGTGTTCTTGTAGTGACACCGGCAATTATTGGCATTTAGGTAGTTTAATGTAGTCAACCTCTCTTATTGAAATCAAATGGTTGCACCGAGGTAAACCACTGTCACTTCTGGATCGCATTCCTTACGAGGTCGGTTCCATATTCATTGAAGACAATCTAGAGAATGTTTGCATTCTATGATATTCAACAAGGTAACATTAATTATACGTAAATTCTTCTGATGGTTTGTAATTTTAACCTTAGTTTAAAAAGTATGTGAGTAATTTTATTATCAACTTTATTTCAGATATCTGTTTGTGGCACAAGCTCTGATTTAACAAAATAGAACGGAATTGTCAGTGTTTGAATAACTTGAAAATCTACGACCCACGTAACTAGTAGGTATGAATAGTTATAGTATAAGAATGAGTGTCACACGTGTGAAGCAGGGCGCCGGAGGCGGCGAGCCGTAGCCGCTTCTAGGCTGCGCTTGCGCAAGGCCGGGACACCGGAGCCCTAGGCCACTGACATAATTACTGCAAGGCCTATTGGACTGGCAACACTGCTGTGTCATAAATGTCATAATGCTTAGGTAACAATGAGCATAGAGCTGTTGAAACTATGCGAGAATGTAGCCTAAGTGGATGGTAATATTGAACACTACGCGAGTTTATATGATCTAATCAGATAAAGCAGTCTTGAATCTGAAAGTTCAAATTTATAAGGAATACTTATCGGAAATTACGCGAGTTTGGGTTGGGAATAGAGCGTAGTAGAGTTATTATTGAGATTTTATCTGTGATGAATCAATCCCAGTAAAGCGTTTTCTTGCTTCTTAATTTTCAACGAAAAAAAGTGTAGAGTAGGTAAGTTAAACGACTTACAAAATATTAGTAAAAACTCATCCTTATTGACCTTGAAGTTATATTTACGTCATTAATTCAAATTTGATCGATCAATTAGAACCAATCGCGATCTAAGACAAACAAAAAGCAGAAAAGTGTTCCACCAGGGCAAACAAACGAAAAACCTGTAATCATCATCGGTGGACGTTGCATAAGCGTTACGAGAGGTCGTCAACCATTAAGTAATACGGTGAAAGCCCACTGACCCACAGATGTGGGTGGACTTTCGATTTCGCTCAGATGTTCATGTGTACCGCAGGTTGGGCAATCAATTGACCTTTATCTCATCCTATATAGGATTCATTTTGCATAGGACATACCAAAAATTGAGTCTCATTCAAGCCACGTCATAAAATTAGGAGCGATCAAAAATTTAGTCTCATGCAAGACACAGATGATAAAATTAGGTGCATGGAGCGGTATGTATGTGTGGTTGTTTTTACAAAATTGTTTATTTGAGATTTTGGTCGTTAATTTACATACATACTGTATTAAAATAATTATATCCTAATTGTGAGGAAGTAACATACATTTGTAATAACGATTTGAAAAACAACTTCAAACTAAATAAACGACATTAGCTAAAGGATACATAAAAACATTATGTTCCAGTATTATTATTAGGTTGTGTTAGAACTCAAGGTTATTTATTATATTTTTTGCACAATAAGACATAATGCCAACTGTACTTTAAACAATAGATTTGTGGTTAAAATTACGAGTGGTCCCTGGGACCGCGGTCCCAGTTTTGTAGTGGGCCCAGTCGCCTGTATCCTCATTACAAATACGGCAAATTATTTGTCGGAATTAAAGATGTTAAGTGTTTTTTAATTGTATCATCTAGCCACATTCACGCCAAGGCAGGCTTTGTAAATCGATACCTATCTTGGATGTTATTCGTTTAGTATTATTTATTCTCAAATTGACATATTTAAGTATCATTTCCATGAGAAATTGATTCTGGTCTGATAACTATTATTCATAGTATATATTCATATTTGCCTGGAGATAATACCAGATAGATAGAAGTGGCCTGGAATGAGGAAGACCTTTGCCTGGGGAAGAAAATTTAAAAAGGGTGTCAGCAACCTATATCACACTTTCCACGCGAGCAGAAGAAACATGCTCCTCAGAATCCAGTTGCAAGACACGAGATTAGAAACGTCAGCTGGTTTTCATATACATTAAAATGAAGTGCCCGTTAAACGTGCGTATACGCAATAGATATGCTCTTGACGCATGCGCAACGCGGTAGTAGTATCTGGTAAAGATCACTACAATATCCATACTAATGCTGTTGAAAGGATTCAGAAGAAATGCCTTAGAATGTTGAGTTATCGTCATCGCCCAGGTCGATCTGATTTAACATATGAAAAGAGGCTCAAAATATTTAACGTAACTTCGCTAGAAACCCGTCGTGCATACTTTGATCATATATACTTATATAAAATAATTCATTATATAATCGATTCCCCTGACCTACTATTTCAAATTAGCATCAATACAAAATTTAGTGCAAGAAGGTCAAATAAGAGCAATCTTTTTGCGTTACGCACTTATAAGAACAACATCTCTTATTACAACCCACTCACTAGAATGGCGCGTCAGTACAATGAGCTGTCCATAAAACATATAGAACTCGACATTTTTAATCCTAGAATTAACTATTTCATTAGAGAACTTAAAGGTATCCTCCATTTCAATGATCCTCATATCGCTGGTCCTCCAAGTTGGGCCATCCTACTTGGTGATGGAATTGATTAGAGTATTGCCCGGTCTTATAGCTAGGTAGTGCTTGTTTAATTTTATCACCAGTTTCTGTTAAACATTGTTTTTGTTTTTGTTAATATTAGCCATTTAGTACGAATTATTATAATATAATTTACTAAGTTTAGCTGTACACACATATCTTTACGGTACAATGTAGATTAAAATTACTTTTTTATGATTATTTTAGATAACATTGTAATGTTTTGTGTGTTTAATAAATAAAATAAAATAAAATAAAGAAATACAAGTAGCAGGCTAATAGGTTAGGAAGGGATAGATTAGGAAAGGTTCTATATAAAATAGACTACTGTTCGTTTTTAACGAAAATTTCAATCAAATAATAGTAACAAATAAGAACTATTTACAATTGTGATTCGTATACCGTATACCAGTTTTTACCAGTTTGACGGCTCACTATTGATTCCTATATTGAGATTTTCAGGTATCTTGTTTATGTAGTAATATCTATATATAAAAAATGTCAGAACATATGCAAGCAAAGCCGAAAATGTAGGACTTATATTATGTATATTACACTACATTATATATATTTGATAGTAATTCACCGACGATGAATGACGACCGATGTGGCGCGGTGGACGAAGGTCCGCCTGCGACGCAGGAGGTTGCGGGTTCGATTCCCGCCTCGGAACAATTGTGTGTACGATCTGCAGATATTTGATCCGAGTGTTCTGGTCGTTTTCTATGTATAATAAAAAATGTCTATCTATGTAATTTATTGTATTATGTATATCAGTTATCTAGTACCCATAACACAAGCTCTGCTTACCATGGGGCTAGATAATGCTGTGTGAATTGTCCAGCATTATTTATTTATTCAATAAATGACCCAGATCTTTAATTTGAGGTCACTGACATGTGATAATGTGATGTAACTATTGAATCATAATATGTACCTACTATTGTTATACATGCACATGCTCTTGGTGAAAGTTCTGAGGTCTTTTTCAAAGGCGGGTTCTCATTGTAAGGTAATGAGTATGATTTAATCTTAATTTAAGAGCTTTGTTGACTGTGATGAAAGAAACTTGAATGATGAGGTGATGATGAATAAAATAATGGTAGATTCGGAGTTCAATAAGTTTGAGTCGAACTTAAAATAAAATATAATGGTTAAAGCTCAAAACAAGACTAAAAGATTCCATGTTCTAAAATTATCAAAACATAGACTAAAAAACAAATAAAAAATACTAAACCACCAATAAAATCTACACGAAAATAATATATGTAAATACGACCAGTCAATCATAGATTAGTCACAGATCATCAAGACGTCATGGAGATATATAACATATCAAATGCCTCAAAAGCAATACCACAACGGTATCGGCAATCTTTAGATAACCGCAAAATTATCGGTTGTCACCTGAACACTAGTTACAATGTCTTCTAGAGATTCATATTCAATGAGTGCTTTTAAGGTATGCTATGGCCAACATTCCTAGTTACTTAAAATGTTAGTAGGTAACTGAACTTTAGCTTTAATTAGCTACTTACGTTACGGACATTTATGTTTGAACATTGAAGATATTATCGATTTGGAAATGTATGATTTTGATGAACCTATGAAATGTTATTATCACCTTTCGCTGTTTGAAAATATCAAAGTTCATCTTCAATCATTCTATGACGAGTCATACCATACTGTCATACATACATACTCGTACAAATACTTAAGTAGAGAACGTATAAAATACGGCATTATTTATAACTGAAGGTTGCAATCACCGCTTTGCTTGCATACCGATTGGTTTGTCTTTACTTCTATCAACTATTTATCTTATAAATACCTTCTGTTGGGTAAGCTTCTTCTCTATTACGTTTTTTCAGTCCTAGTGCCTCACTTTAGCGCACTTTCCCGGATATATTGGTGAATAAATCTGACCGTCGGACATCGTTACTTATAAAATGGATCAAGCAGTTATTTTATAGAGTTCAGCCTTTATCTTTCCAATAAGGTTTGCGGTCGTGTAGTTAGGTTCTTTTGTAGAAAAATCTTGTATGTCTTTATTTCTAGTTATAACCTTTTCTGTATTTCTGCTGAAAGGCCTTGCTTGTCTTTCGTGGGATACACAAATCATTGTTGGTACTTTGTAAAGCAGCCGTGTGATATCATTGTTGCTAGAATTTTTAGAAGATTCTTCCGTTGCATTGTGGGTAGGTTAATTACTAACTGTGTTTCCGGTTGCTAGGTGACCTCCCATTGTTGGGGTAGCGTTATCTTTCTACAATTGAATATGTACCTGATAAATCTATATTTACATAAGAAATATGTATAATTTAAATTGATTTATTGAAATAAGTTAAAGTTTCTGAATTTCCCGCGATTTTATTTATTTTTATTTGGGGTGCGGGGCCGGACATTTGTAGCGTTCTTTAGACGATGTCTTTATTTAGTAAGTCTGAAAATCTTATGAGATTTTAAGTAAAAATAATATTTCTGCGGAATTTTATAAATACGTTTAATTTCTCGATTCTTTGATGAACATAATCGCATGTAACATTAGACAATCATTATAATGAGAGAATTAGAGAGTAACCCAATTAACTAATTAAACATGA
This sequence comes from Eupithecia abbreviata, assembly GCA_943735965.1. NCBI lineage: Eukaryota > Metazoa > Arthropoda > Insecta > Lepidoptera > Geometridae > Eupithecia > Eupithecia abbreviata. The sequence goes on from OX030976.1 coordinate 11,254,012, forward strand.
TCATTATTGAGGAATGGTCACGCCAGGTGGGCAGTGAGAGTGTTCGTGAAATTATGTCATCAATATCACGTGGGATCATCAGCTTCATATCTCTTGAAATAAGCCATTTTACTTCTGAATATTTTCAAAAGTGGAAAAATAACTCTTATTTGGTAAAATTATTCATATCACGTGACGTCATATTAACTTCATCCTTGTAAATTCTGTTCAGCAATATTTAAATCATAAAATTACTCCTATTTAAATTTGTTCAAAGCTTTAAATTTAATGAATAAATATTTATAACCTGACGGTATAGTATATATTATAATGTTTAAAACGTCTTTTTGTTATTAAAACTGGTCTAATATGTCCATAGGTCAATTTTTTTTAATCTGATTTACCTTCTGATCTACACTATATATTTTTTATTAACGTATATTAATTCATGCTTGCGTTTTAGACTACTAAGAAGGTATTTGGATCAACGAGATATGAAAAAGGTCAACTGGATTATGATCTATACAAGTATATCTGACAAATGACAATTTATTCATAGCTTATGTCACAAAGTAAGGAAGAACGAAAACGGGTTCCAACGCAGCAAAAGTGATTTGAACTTTGAATCTAAATAAAATTCAGGGTATTAAAGTGTCTCATGCCATCAATCAATAGGACAAACGAAAAAAAAAGTAAATCAACAACGAATCACACTCTCGTCAGTGTCTAGCAGTGGAGTAATATAGGCTGATGATGATGATGATGAATACACTCTCGTCGAAGAATTTGTGTTGCCCAGTGAAGCAGTTGAAACAATTTCACCGTTTTCATCGTGCTCGTGAAATTCACGCACGCAGATGTGATTGAATACCTTCACGCTTGCTACGAGTATTTAATCTTTATGGAATGATCGCATCGGTAAATAATCAACCTTTTTTTAATTAACATAATGTTGACGGTATATCTTCTACAACAGTATTTACCTATGTGTAATAGGCTCTGTAGGTATGTTTGCAAATTCTGTTTAACTATTACCTAATCATAACTTAGGTCAAATAATTCGGGTCAAAACATTTTTGATGGTTTAAATTACGAATGTGTAATAAGATTAAATGCAATTAAAATAAACATTAAGGTTAATTCAACTATAGGAACAAAAGAAACGAATAATACTTATTTTTTCAAATTAAGCTTCGAAGATTGTAATGACCAAAAAAACTACACATAATTCGTAAGTAAGTGTGTAGACATTACGACTGAGAATCTCAACGCAATCAACAATGACAAATATCAAATGAGAAAAATAAAAAAATCTTTGCATAACTTACACAATAGTGAATGAAGTGAAATCCTATGATATAGCAACTATTATGACTATTGAGGGTTTAGTAGAAGAAACTGTAGAAGTTATTGTCTCGAACGTGAGAACTGGGTACGTGTTAGAAATCCTAAACAATGAATACCAATGTTGTAAAGAGTCAAAGTGATAATATTACGTTCATTCAAAGATAAGGTTTTAGTTAATATTGGAATCTGTTCTAATGTGTTCTAGACAATTCTAGATTTCTTCACCTAATAGTAAGAGACTTTGATGAGCATTTATCAAAACATTAGACGCAATTTAAAAAGGTTGAAAAGCAACTTCCAAGAAGTTCAACTACATAATTATAAGAAAAAAAATCTCGTACGACATATATTACACACATATGACTTGTCTAAGTGCTTATTTTGTAAGCCTAAAGAAATAAATGATTTTTTACTTTACTTTACATACACACGTATACATACATATATAACAAGATATCACATATTCCTCAATACACGTAAAAGTAATCCTACAGATGGCTTACTTTTTGATGAAAATCTTTAACAAGTATTTTATGTACCTCTCCGATTTCTATTCATAGTCAGCTAGGTACTAGTTTGAAACTAGGAATTATGTGTCCACTTTCTAAGCACTAAGGCTCGGTTCTGAACAACTATCATTGGAAAATCTCTCTTGTTACAACTATTATTTGAGTCATTTTGTTATTACTCTGATTTCTATACTTTGCTTCTATTATGCCTTCAGCAAATTGCAATCTTAGACTTTTTATACATTTCGCTTCTTATGGTTAGTAGAAACTGTTCTTTTAACAAAGCCTATAGCATTTTTTGATTACATAAAACAAGGTGTGATCCAGTTTAACCTTCTACGAATATTTACTTGGAAATTGTTATGAAAATAAGTTAAAGCGAGCTTTAGGAAAATTATTTTCAAATTTAGCATTCAAGAAGTTTCTTACAGAATATTACATAGAGACAAACATGAGAACGAATAAAGATGATGAACGATTGGAAATCCTTTTAAAAAACTAAAGAGCTTTTTAGCTGTAAAGCTCGGAAATGTATAGTGCCGAAGCTGTCGATGGAAGATCTGATTATCCTATATTTAAATAATTATAATTACTCAATTGCATTATTTTTACTTGTAATTTAATATTTTTAACTATTTTACTGTAATTTAGTGCTTTCAATCCCCAAACATCCAAATCACCTTGCATTTCCATAGGCACAACGAGCTCTATGGCCACACCGCATTATCCGCAATATCTATTCAGCTTGCGCCTGAGCAGCTGCACCGCTGAGGAAACCGTGACATCAATCCTATAGATCACACTTCAACTTTCCCGATATCGATATATTGGGTATTGATTCATGCCACATCTCACTGCGCGTGCGCGGACGCCCTAAATATTAGAAAAGCTACGTACCCACGCCAAGGGCGGCTGCTAGAACTAATAAACACCGTGAATTCATGATTAAACTGTAAGTCCTTGTCAGTGCACGAGAAGTAGACACTGTAACGTTCAAGCACACACTGCGAGCGGGTGAATGGGCGGCTGAGGCTTATATATCGGGTGGGCGTACGTAGTGTTGACGGTGAAAAGCGGCGGCGGCACCCTGCGGCCGCCGCGCTGCTCCGGCGCCCGCGCCCGTGACGACACCAACCAACATATTTACATCAGAACCGAACAGAAACCTCATATGCACTACAATGTCACTCGAAACAACCACTCTGATCCATATAGGACTGGCCTTCCTAGGGTCTCACCTTGTAAGACAGTACAAACTTTGAACTTTGACCTTTCAAAGTCATCAACTGGAAAGCTATCACAGAATATTTACAGTCGCCAAAAGATAAATGCCTGTTGTTATTTAGAATCTCTATTATATGGCTGTAATTTTACTACAGTTAATTTTGAGAAACTTGTAGGTAACGCTTACTACATTATGATTCATTCATGCGTAAGGTGTTCAACGACTAATTCGAAGCCTGTAATGAAATACCTAACTGTGGGTATACTATACTTCGATACACTTACCTACAAGTTTATTCGCTGGTATTGTTTCATCTGGTTTTACTATCTATTTTTCGTACCTCAGAACTCCAATAGTCTCTTTATTGCTCGAACTCAGAGCTTTTGATTAGTAATCCCACAGATGACTTTACATTTTCGTTTACCTTATAAAAGGTCTTAAGTTAATATAAAGAGTTTCCTCTTTGAAGTTCTCAATGTTTTTGTCATGCATTGTTGTTATCAAAGAGTTTTTATTTCATTGTTTATGGCCACAGTTTGACAAAAAAAAATCTGCATGAAGGTTTTCAGCTTTATTCAAGTTTGGAAAACCCTTCATTTGCCAAAGTTTAAAAAAGGAAGTTGAATGGAGGTTAACCGGGAAGGTGAGTAAGTATTATGAATACCTGAGAAGCAGTTACGTAATTTCTCAGTGATACGATTGTTTACGATTATCAAGATTAAGTAATACCTTTGTCAAGTTCATTATACAAACTCCGAAAGATGAAAAAGATTTAAATTATTAAATAACCACGAATGCTCTCGTAGAGCTTTATATGGCAGGTTTCTTCCAGAGAAACGAATACTGTCACTGATCAGGTAATGTTGGTTACATTACCTGATCAGTGATATATACTTATTATTCGTGACTCTGAGTATAAATATCTTAATAATTGTTAAATAATTGACATGCCAAAGATCCTACTTTGTATTTTGAGATTCCATGTAATGAATGTTGTATTCGTATGTCGACCAAAAATGATTAAATTAAATTAAAAAAAAATATTTTTGTCATTCATAAATATGCAGTGTTGATTAACCTTGCGTCGTTAAAGTAAAAATTATAATATCGCTGATCAATCGACGTAATTATTTCGATTCATATTATGAAAACTATCGAATCAGAAAGATACGAATGTTTATTTACAGAGATTTCAAATCTTTTCGTTCTCTTTTTTGTATTTGAAAAATTTGTATTGTATTGAAGTCCGTTTAAGAATGCGACTTCCTTTAAAAACAAAAATCCTCTCGACGTTCAAATAAAGCGTTACTTTGTTTATTATTCACAAAGAGAAGGTCTTGGCGCTCAAATTGCACTCGGCGCGACGCACTTCCTTATACATACGACACACGGATCCACTATTGGCGCATGTTGGTCATAGAGTCCTGTGATGTCTCACAAAGTTCTAGAATTCTATAGAATAGTGCTGTAGTGCTATTACAATTTCACTGACACTATCGCTTTAACAACAAGACCATGTTCATAGCGACACAGGATAAAAGCAACTGAAATGAAATGAAATGAAAGTTTATTTCTTTAGGCTTACAAATAAGCACTTAGACAAGTCATATTTTATACTATTCATTATTATCAATTAAAATTATTTTATAGTTCACTTCAATTTTTTGTCAACTCTCCTATCAGATGGAGAGGCGTTTTATCCTCCTCCTCGCAGAATCTGCAGGATTGTGTGTCGCTAAGCCCTAGTATGAACATGTTCTTGTTGTTAAAGCAGATCACTGATGCAAAAACGTAGCATCCACCTGGGTAAGTACCTGTATAGCTCAGTCAGACGAGCTACGAGACATCACTCCGAAGAAAATCCTACAGTTCCTAGCAGCTGCTAGGGTTAGTGGTGAGATGTGATTCGCTGCAGCTTCAGGGCTGAACGAACAAAGTGGTGATCACAACAGGCCTATCATGGCCGAAGTGTCACCCAAGCCACCTCAAAGGGAAAAAAACAATTTATAGTAACTGTAGCTGCCGAATATGTATAATGATTATTGAAGACATAAATGACTGACAATAACAAAGTGGAATGGTATTAGGCGCAAAATCATGGGAAGTATAATAAAAAATCTATCCGCAATTTTAGTTTACCTTTGATACAAAAAGTCATGTTATTTATTAAATACCGATTATAGATGTCAGGAAATAGTTTGCGCTGTAATGCCGGAAACATACATACTCGTAGGTAGTATATTACGTTCCAATACTCTAGTTAAATCGCACATAACGAGATGATGGTTTTTACAATAATTGTTGAGACCCTAATCGATTTTTTTTAATAATATCTATCAATTTTCATTTTTAGTAGCGATTTTTTTTTTCAATTTCAAGGTCCGAATTTATGATCTTTCGTGATTTTTGTGGTTGAGATATCACGTGTTTTTTTTTTCGTTGAACTTTTTTCGTTTCTATATATATTATTATATCAGACAGACAGACTTATAGCGCCAAAACATAACTTTGAATAGGAAACTACAACGAAATTGTACATCATCGTACTATTTGACATAGGTACAGAAAAACATTGTAAGATTCGCTATCTTACAATGTTTTTCTGTATATAGACATGGTATGTTTTTTGTATGTCATTTTATATGATTCAGTTAGGCCACGTGTAAAAAAAGAAGATTTTTGCTGATTTCATGATTCTGCAAGTAATTTAGATAGCCGATAAGAAATTTAGCGCACATTGTGCAGTTACTACGAGTATGTATAATTTTTCATAGCAAATAATTTACTATGAAAAATGCATAGCAAAATGACAAAAAAAACATACCATGTCTTTGTAACCACATAATTAATTAATTCGTAGATATATTTATTTATTACTCATGCCTATAGAATGTGATAACATTAGGTATTTCTAGTTATTTGAGTCTAGAAAGTGGATTTTGCATTTTTGTAAGCCCTATTAGTTAATTAATAGGCTATAATAACTAGGGCTTAATAACACCGGTGTATTAATTATCACATTGGACAAATTACTATTGAAAGCTTTGGATCAAAAGAATTTCCTATTTTATCAGACTTTGTTTGTCACCTACTGGTGTTATGGGTTTTTTCTACGTATAATAAAAATTAATATCTATGTATTATAATATTATAATACTGAACATACCACACAGCATCATCTAGCCCCATGTTAAGTAGAGCTTGTGTTATGGATATGAGATGTCTAATATACTTAATACAATAAAATACATAGATGTTTTTTATCGATAGAAAATACCCAGAACACCCGGGACAAATAGAAGTAGATCGTACCAACATTTGTCCCAAAGTGAGATCGATCCCGCAACCTCCTGCGAATAGATTTTCTATGAACTGGTTTCTGCCCGCGGTTTCGCATGCGTTCGGTCTATGTACCCGTTCAACGGTTATTGATATCCCATGGGAATCGTTTAATGGGATAAAAATTATAGCCTATGTTTAATTCCAGGCTTAGAGCTACATCTGTGAAAAATTTCAGCCTGATCTGCTCAGTGGTTTTGTCGTGAAGAATTAACAAATATACATCCATACATCCATCTAAACTTTATAATATAAGTGTAACCAAGATACTTTGACAGCATTTTGTTTTCATTATCGCGACGACCGAAGTAGCGCGGTGGGCGAAGGTCCGCCTGCGACGCAGGAGGTTACGGGTTCGATTCCCGCCTCGGAACAATTGTGTGTACGAACTGCAGATATTTGTTCCGGGTGTTCTGGTCGTTTTCTATGTATAATAAAAAATATATATCTATGTAATGTATTGTATTATGTATATCATTATCTAGTACCTATAACACAAAGCTTTGATTACCATGGGGCTAGATAATGCTGTGTGGATTGTCCAGCATTATTTATTTATTTATTTATTATTGGTATGGCTACCTATTTTGCCAGTCTTTGTATTTTGCCTTTATGGTTGTAAGAGAAATCTATCGTTAGAAACTAAAAGCATTATTACATAAATGCACTTTTATGAAATAATTACCCAACGTTTGGCATTTAGAAGCATTTCTCGAAAGGTCGCCGGTAGCGTGCGGTTACTGACCTACAAGAGCGGGTTCGATGCTCGGATGTGCCGGGTTAGGTTTGGGATTGCTTACCCTACTTGGCATCAGAATCTGTATTTTTTTTATATGAACCTTCAACATATACAAATTAATTTTGAATGGAACTTTTAGGTCATGGTTTATGTACATAGATTTATGAAGTATCGAGTGGAAAATAGAGTGGAAGTTTTTGAGAATAATGGCGTGGTTATGATTATAGATAGATAGATAGGCAACACTACAATAAAGTACCACACAAAATAAAAAAGAATACAGATATAAATACTTTGAATAGAGGACTTCCTCTATTCATATCTGTAATTATACTTATAAAGGGTAACCACCCTTATCGCTGAGAGCGATCTCTTCCAGGCAACCTTAGGATGGACTAGACATGAAGGAACAATATAGACGGTGGCACTTTCATAAATATGAATATTATCATCATCAGCCTATGTTAGTCCACTGCTGGAAATAGCCTCCCCTAATGAGTGCCATAGCGTCTTCAGCTTGAAGCATCCAGCATCTGCCTGCAGTCTTTCGTAGGTTGTCATCGCACCTGGCCGGAGGGCGTCCTACACTACGATAACCGAGACGTGGTCACCGCTCAAGAATACGTTTAGCCGGCGGTTGTCGGTTCCTAGCGAGATATGGCCGGCCCACTGCCAATTCAGCTTGTTAATTCATAGTGGTTTGGTATGTAGTATTAAAAAGGCTGCGTACTGGATACTTTCAGTACCTAGGATTTAATACTAACATCCTAACAATATTATTTCGATTTTGAAGAGATTTCAATTTCATAGATTTTCGTAAAGGATATAACCGGTCTATGAGTACATACCCAACCACACCGTGAAAGAGTTTGTTTTGTGATTTCACTATTATAATAAAACAAGTAGGTAACATACAAATGTTACCTACTTCTTGTTATTGTAGGAACAGTACTTTACATTATTAGATTTTTTCTCTAGTTTGAGATAGGTTTTATGCTTGTTCATTGTAGTATGTCTATTCAAAAACAATTATTATATATCAAGTTATTATGCGCGCTACGCTAAGTACTTAAGTGTGAAGTCGTCCTCGATCTTTGATTCTGGTCTGTAGGGCACCTTAGGCTGGCTACCCACGTAGATCCATTTACTTCATTGTAATCTTTTTCTGACCTTCCGAGGCAGGCCTCTTTGTTTTAAGTTTAGCCACGACCCAGGCATTACAGGGCTCTGTATTATACAGCGTAATCAAAAGTTGTGATGCTTTGTAAGTTAAACTAGTAACTTACAAAGTTTACGTTTTTATTTAAAATAATGTTTTTTTAAATTTATTTTCTATGATAATATGAGTCTTTAATTTTGTATAAGTACGTATTATGTGGCTGAAATAAACGAATTTATCATTTATTTATTATTGTTTACAACGACACTTTATGGCCCAAGATAATGGAAATAAGAAAGAACGAGATTTTTTTTTATAAAAAAATGTTGATTTAGATTTTTTGCACACGTGGTTCTTTTGTTTGCTTGCTATTCCTTTACTAAGTTCCATCTAAGCTCTTCTTAAGCCTGCATAACTCGAGCGTGGGAAATTGTGATAGCACACCCACATTTATATTTTCTACTCACACAGGCGCATCGCGCATTAATAGTACTCTAAAAACGAATAAATCTTTTTTTGGCATTTCGCACATGTTACATATTCATTACGCGTTTCGTCTTTATAGAATGTTTTAAATGTCACAGAAAACACGCAATGTATTTAGCCATTAGCTAGTCGCACTGCCAAGACCGCGGCCGCGTAGTGACGTTAGGTGGGTAGCCAGCGGCAAAGGGTCGGGTCAAAGTGTAAGCGTTCTGGATTTTACCTAAGTTAGCTTTTGGTTCTTTGTGGAGATATTTGTGATATTGACAAGTCAATGTTTTGTGTAATATGGGAAATGTGGGGTTTCATAGATGATCTATTAATAAAAAAAGGTTATGCAGATTAAAACAATTACAGGGGATGAAACAAATTTACTTTATTTGTTTTTCTGGTTTATTTACTTTTTTTATCTTAGTGATAGTTGTCTCATTTTCGTTCTTCCGTTTTTTTGTTTCGCGTATAGATTCTCTTTTTTTAATTGCCTCCATCAAGTAAGTGGGCTCTCTTATCTTGTTTTAAGTGTGCAACAAAATAATTATCTATCTACCTCCATTTTCCTGTCTAATCTAGAATCTACTATTTCCGGGAGCATACAATCGAGATAAAACATTTTTAATTTTTCTTCCATATTATTTTTCCAGAAGACATCATCTTTTTTAATTATTTCAACTTTCATGTCCACGCTGGTCCAAGCCCTAAAAATGCATTCAATTTTTTGAGTGATATGTAGCTGCCCTTGGACCTGATAATACCAGTCCTGATTCGTATTTATTATCAGGTCTCCTATTGCATTACGTTTCCAGAAAGTGATCTTTTTCGTTTTGACACGGTCATCGATAGACATTATTAGCACGAGTATGGACACTTTATTTCAACGATTTTATCATCATCTAATAATCCGTCAGGGTTTGCTCCTAGATAATTTATTTTTGGGTTCACGAATAACCCGCATTTCTTTTTGTTTTATTGCATTGAAAGTTCTTCTCGTTTCCTGCAATAATAAGTATTATTAGAAATATCTTTGTATCATGCATATCTTATTATTACATTCTATTTTTAAAAAGTAATTTTAAGGTAGTTTTTTATAAAACCATCTTCACACAGACAAAGACAGTACATTCATTCAGTAGTTACCATAACAAAACTGCGATAAAAAGAGTCAGCCATCTTGGATTTAGAAATATAATAATAAAATATAAAATGATTGCTATAACAAACAGCCTATATATATAATTAATTACTGTGTATGTGATGTGCTACCATTTTGACACAAAGAACAAAAAAGTAGTGTATACATGGATAATATACACCTTCCTAAACTTATCGGGTAATTAGTTGCGATTTTAATCAGTATCTATGAGTTTAAATATGTAATTCGTAAGATAAAAAATACATAATAAAACTCACATACCTGGTTCGTCTACTTGCTCAAAGAATACAAATTAGCGTCCGACACTCGCGACCCACCCTAAGTGTCAATCACCCAATCCAAATTGAACTACGAACGGACGTGCTCCCACCTTGAAATCTGAGACGGTACTGAATTTTCAGGCGCGCGCACTCTAATATAAATCGAATTACAAGAAGCTACTTGCGTCATACTAAAATGTATGGGCGATGAGAACGAATTGCGCTAAAAAAATTAATGATCTTTAAGCTTAGATTACTTCGTTTTGGTTTGAATTAGTAAAAAACTTTAATGGTGGATCTATTATTTATACTTTCTGCTCACGATTTAATCAAAAATATTTTCAAATATAATAACGAAATAGCACAGAAACTCAAAATAAAAAACGTTGATTTCGATGTTTTCGATCAATGTTGACGATTTTTTTTTTCGAAAATTAACAATTATTTTATAAATATCACGTGGTGAAAGTGTAGACTGATCTGTTAATCACTTGTATTTTTATTTGTAATGTCTTTCCATGGAGTTAGTTCTTTATTTTTTTTAAATTAGTAAGTGCCCTTCGCTCATTGTTTTAGGGACGCGCCCCTTAAGTTATTTATACATTTTATCGCAATATCGTTCGCAAAATTAGTTTGAGTATCGACTAGTGGTTTGGGCTGTTTTAGATTATTTTTTTATTTCTGGTTAAGAATTGATGTCCTTACTCAATTGACGTAATTTTGACCAAATCAGGTTTTAATTATATAGTCTGGATCTAGTTAGACAGGACCAAAAAACAACTATTCATCACATTAGTATTATAATTTAGTCGCATATTCATATACTTTTCAAGTTTTTTGTATAATGTTCAAGCTTCGTCATAAATATAGCACCTAGGTTGATTTTGTATCTCTTTTTTTGTTAAGAATTTAAAAGAGATAAAACATTTGTTCTGGTATTTCTAGTTATGATAAAAATAGTGTGACTACGCGTATATTTTATAACCGCAATACGAATGGGATAAGGAAGGTATCTAGAAACTGGTAATCGCTTACTTTTTTGTATTTATAAGAAACATTATATATATAAGAGAAGTTTTATTTTCGCACAGGTTCATTTTTGTATTAAAGGCCTTATAGTAAGGTCAAAGCCACTTTATAAAACAGAACAGTTACAAAAGGGAAACACAAGTTGATATACATTCTGTGAAACGTGATTGAAACAATAACAACCGGACAAAAAATCAAAATGTGGAGGCTTTTTGTTTTAGTGTTATGTGTAAGCAGTGTTCATACGAAAACCAGCTCTAAACCAAGACTGATACAGTATTCAATACCAGAATACCGGGCATTGAAACAAGCTCTCGGGTATCAAGAGGACACCTACTTGAACTTCACGGAGCTCGCCTCAAAGTACCAGTACAAGACCGAAGAACACAGAGTCATCACAGAAGATGGGTACATTCTGACTATGTTCAGGATACTCTCAAGATGCCGTCAAGTGAAACGTCACCCAGTGCTACTACTCCACGGAATCTTCGACAGTTCCGATCTATGGATCGTTGCCGGGCCTGAAAACGGTCTCGCTTACATTCTATCGGATAACTGCTTCGACGTGTGGGCCGCTAACCACAGAGGTAACCACTACTCCCGCAGACATGTCCGGCTCAACCCAGACACAGATCCTGAGTACTGGGAGTACACGTTTGACGAACATGGCTACTACGACTTGCCAGCTATGGTCGATTACGTCCTCGCCGCCAGCAGACGTCCGAAGCTGTATTACATCGGACACTCGCAGGGAACCACGAATTTTTTTGTTATGAACTCGCTACGACCAGAATACAACGATAAAATAAGACTGTCGATACAACTGGCTCCTGTCGCTTACATGGGGAACATAACGAGTCCACTGCCGATCATAGCAGCGCGAAACATAGGGCCGATCAAAGCGTTTTTAGAAGGTGCCGGCTACAGAGAGCTCTTTGCAAAAGACCACATCTCACATTTTCTAGTAGAGTTCCTTTGTCATTTTGGTCCTGATCTCTTCTGTGGTCAAGGGCTGTCACTTGCTACCGGATTTAAGGTGGGAAGTATTCGATCAAGCTCTCTGTCAGTATCATTCGGGCATTTATTGGTCGGTATCTCCACAAAAGATCTAGCACACTTTGGGCAACTGATAATAACGGGCAGATTCCAACGCTACAACGAAGGAAAAAAAGGGAATATAAAGAGGTACGGCAAACCGAAACCTCCGGATTATCCGGTTTCTAAGATAACGTCACCTATGGTGTTCATGGTTGCCAAGAACGACTGGGTGTCAGCGATAAAGGACGTAGATAAATTGCGCATACAAATTCCAAATATTATAGAAAATTATGTAATTTCAGAAAAGTATTGGAGCCATCACAACCATCTTTGGGGCAATACAGCACCCATCTATGTATTTCCGAAAATACTGAGTTATTTCAATTCATTTGATTAGACAGTCAGTAGGTACCTATTTAAAAGACTGAATCTATATTATACTATTATAAATTCAAAAGTAACTCTGTCTCTCTGTCTGCATGTCTGTCTCTAACCTGGTCACGCATAGATGCCTGAACGGATTTTAATAAAATTTTACAGGCAGGTAAACGGAGATGGATATAAGCTACTTTTTATCCCAGTGCGTGCAAATCCGTGGGCAGGAGCTAGTAATAATAAAATGGCATTTTTAAAAATAATATCCTAGCATTGATTTTGCACAGCGTGATTTTCAACCCAAGATACAATGTAGTAGTTGTTTATATTTATAATAATTTATAGTATAAATTTGACTTGTCTCAGTGCATTATGTAAGCGTAAGAAATTAAAAAAACTGAACTTGAATTTATCCTCTCAATTTGTAAAATGGTTCAAGTTATTTGACAATTAAATTCATTTGTAAAGATCAGCTTATCAGGTTCTTTACCTTGACCTTACAGGTGCCGTCGATGGCACAGCGCTGCATATTTTTGGCGAACATTATATTTATTGGTCAAGGCGTGCAGGTTTGAAGCCATTTAATAAATTGGGGGTGATGAATCTCTCTTATTTTTATGTATAGGTACGAAAATTTAAATATAATTGTCTGTCTGAATGTTGTTGATAAGTTAAAAATAAGATTGTGCATTTGTTCATTATCATAAGATCCTTTGTAGAATTGGGTGAAATAAACTTTAGTTTGTAAGTAGTATGAATTTAATTAAATAGTGTGTTTAAAGTATTGTAGTGTATTTTTTGTCTTGTGCGTATTCCTACCCTCTTACATATTGTTGTATAAAAGCTATTCCGTTCGTCCCACTAATACCGTATAAGTTAGTGGACTGTCCTCATGCTTAAATTGTGTTGTCCTTTTTTTATTTATCCTGATTTGTCCCACTGCTAGGCAAAGGCCTCCCTCAAAAATATTTGGGGGAGGCCTTTGCGAAATCTAGCGTGACCGCACTGAGTGGAAAGATCCACTCAGTGCGGTCACGCGCGATCACGTGTTTGTTGTCCTAAATTAGATTAATAATTTTGAGTCCAAAGTTTTCATAAATTCCTGAGTTCAAAGAACCGATCATAATATTGTTGGAGTTTATGACACACATTACACTAGCAAAGTTGTAGGAAAAAGGAAGCGGCGCCATCAATAAAGAAGTTGATGTGGATGGACATTGTCATTTCATTTACTAGCACTTTTTGCACCAGTGCGCTAGGCTTCCCTCGCCTTGAGACACATCTTCTCGTGCTATAAATCATTGCTTGCTTTCACTTTTCTTCGTACGTGTACGTAACCAGACAATAAAACAACATAGCACACAATTAATGGATGTATTATTGTTTTCTCTTCATTCTTGCCGCTGATTGTAGTGATAAAAGTAGTGGAATTTAAATTATTAGGTCGTATAAAATGAGACGGCGGCAGCGAGTTTACTTACATTATATGTAGGTACACCTGCCTACAATAACCCACTAATATTATAAATGCGAAAGCTTGGATGTATATTTGCCCATAAAATAAGAGGTTTATTTGTTATTTTGATAATTTTAACATACATAGATAATACGTATTACTAATTTTTATTATACCGTAGGGTATTCTAGGGTTTAATAATGGAGATACGCACGATTTGAACTAGGTATTAGATAAACATTCCATTGTTGTTATGTTGGATTCAAAATGATAGGTACTTGTATCTAACCAAAACCCTTATTATATCTGTATATAATAAGGCTATACGCGAAAACGTATCAAAGTTGTACCTAATTCGTTGCCGCGCTATGTAGCCAACATCAGTTGATATTCAGAACTTTTGAGGGCACTTAATGGTGAAATAGATTCAACGTTTATTTTACGAGCCATAAAAGTGGTTTTGTCAAACAAGCTAGTCGTGCTCGAAATTTGGCCACAGATCGCTGAATATGTATTGGTAATATGAGTTGGGACATGTCCGTGAATAATTAAGATACTTGGAAAAAAATGTCTAAAACCTATTAGACGACTTGCAAATATTTCTATTGAAAGACATTATCGTAATAGAAATACAGAGAATACTGCATATAATATTTTGCTTAAACCAATCGCTCAGAAAAAAAACTCATGGGGCTTCATTTAGAAGAAAACTGTAATTTTTGGCGCCTCTACTAAACTAGAACAAGTTCAAAGAATCAGAACTTTAACCCGCAAGTAGTCCAAGTAATCCTTACTCAGAGTGTCCGTGTCACGGTGGCCAGACAAAGCTTGGCCTACATTGTTCACATCGGACCACATTGTCCACATTGGTCCCAATGGTAAAAATGTCATAGTTATATCAGAGCAGTGTAACGGAAGCGCTGTGTGACTGGCCTCGCAATGTGCCTGTTGTCCGAGAAATAGCAAACGGTACTTGACTCTATGAAGTTATTGTGGTCACTGCTTTGTTCTACAGCCTATGGATGTAAAGAAACTAGGACTTCTAGCTGCTAACAAGTTGAAAGCCAGGTTAAAAACAGGTTTAAATATTGTCGTGCGACCGTTAAATTAATACTTATTCTTTTAGAACGCGTAAGTTTTAAAATATTTTTCAGGGCGTTTTTCCAGGGTAATTTTTATACATAACATTTTTAACACGCAACAGTGGGGAGCGGGAGAGTAATTTTAACACTTTTATTTGGAAAATGTTCTAGCCGCAACGAAAAGTGCGAATGATTCTCTCTAAAAACCAACAAAATTGCTCGATACCAACTAAAACGCTTGTCAGATATTTTCAACTAGGACGAGGCATAAAAGGATCAAGCAATGATTCTCATACGAGTATTACATTGGCCTCTTTTGACCCCCTTGCAAATGGAAAGTGGATATGTAAATAATAAATAGCCTGGCATTTAGGTGTTAGTCAATCTGAGTTGTCTATCATAAGAGCAACTTTGTGAACTTATAGTAATTAGACTGAACCGGCATCTCTTCAAATAGGTAATTAGGTACTGTTTAATTTCAATGTTGCAAGGATGTTTTACCGAGTAAGTCCCACTTTGTAGGTAGTATTTTGGTCGCAATCGACTAGCGTAGGCGAATCAAATAGTCGGTGATCATTTAATTACCGTAGCAACTGGATTTATCATCTTCATCAATTTCTTCATAACTGAAAGTCGTGTTTGAAAAGTCTTTGTCGACGAGTTGAACAGTTGCTTCCACGCCACTCGGCTTGTCTGAGAGCCACTGAATATCACGACAAAATTAAGAAAATTAATAGTATCTCGTTAACCGGCTCAGCTTTTGAATAAATATTCTTATACTCCATATTCGGTTTAGTAAACAGAAACAATTATTAAATGGTATGGGTGAATAAATGCCGAATGATGAATGTAACGGAACGTAACGGATGAGTTTCAAGTAGTTTGTTATGATCGCAAAATATATAGAATTAACCTACACAGGGATCTCTATCAGTAGGTAAACTTGTGCCCTACAGTATACAATGATGTAATAACAACGTAAGAATAGCCGTCTAACATTACGTGTAAGTACACCAGAGCAGCATGTTTGCCAATAATCTGGTCATCCATCTTATTGTCACTTTGGAATCTCTCCAGGCGATTCGGACGTTGGCCAATGCGTTGATACCGGCCAATAAGTTAGCATTCCTGTACCAAAGCATAATATGGTCTTACTTATATACAAACATATATATACACCTAAGAAGTACTTTTTTAAATAGACAACTAAGCGCTCTGCCCGAAACTATAAATTTATTTCCAGAAAATGTGATGCAAAAATTTCAGACAATTGTGCTGGAAATTCTGCAAAATATACCATCCCAGTTTCTTCTGGTACGGAGACATTTAAGAAACTGAAACCTAAAGTTTTAAAAATTATACTAATCCTAACTAATATTATAAATGCGAAAGTGTGTGTTTGTCCTTGTTGTTCCTTCAAGCCCTAACCAAGCAACCCATCGACATGACTTTTGGCATAGTTAGTTGGAATGATGGAGAGTAACAAAAACTACTTTTTGTACCTATAAATCAGTTCCCATGGGATAGAAATAACCTCCATACGTTTTCATTGAAACAATACGGTAAGAATCCGTGGGCAGAAATTATTAAATTATAACTAAAAAGCAGTGCTGATGGGTGGTTGATAGTGTACTTAAAGTTAACTGTTGAATGTTCTCGAAAACTCCATTATGTACCTAAACTCTATGTAACCAAAGTCAACAACTTCTATATTACACACAATATCTGCGTAATACCACCTCATAGACCATGTAATTCACTTTCTCGTATTTTTAAATTTGAATAAAAATCTCGTTTGGATTCTACGAGCATTTTTGTCCAGAACCGAGATTTGGTAGTGCGAAATATTGCGAATTTTCTATGAGTTTGCAATATTTTACATATAAAAAATATAACATATTTTTTAGTAATTAAATATTACCAATTTGGCTTAGAACAAAATATGTGGATACTTGTTTTTTTTATAAAACTTGATAGAACATAAATATTTATAACGTTAAAAGTCAGAAGATGATATTATGCATTTTTTAATCCAGAAAATCACCTTGACTTTTGTAAAAACTGTGTTATGCAATCGCTCAATTTGATTCCACTCAAAAATTTCAATTCCACTGAATAATAATAAAAAATATTATTGACGATATTTTTTTCGAGCAAAAGACTTAAACGCGCTCTGACTTCTATTGTAGTAATTTTACGCAGTGTTATTTTTGTCCTAGTAGGTAAGTACCTAATTATTTTATGTTATTGAACCTATAAGTTAGAACTCTCTAACTCATAATCGAAAATTCTAAAGGTCAACGACCGTCTACATTTGTATGTATGCTGTATGTGTATTAGTAGTGTGTGCATGTCCTTCTCACACATCACAAACACATAAATGCGAAAGTTTGGATGTTTGTTACTTCTTCACGCCAAAACGTATTTAGCTGTAATTTTTCATAGATTTAGCTATAAGCCTGGAATCAAACATACTGATACAGACTACTTTTCCAATCCCATTAGACTTTTCCCAT
The DNA here is from genome assembly GCA_943735965.1 of Eupithecia abbreviata. Classification (NCBI taxonomy): domain Eukaryota; kingdom Metazoa; phylum Arthropoda; class Insecta; order Lepidoptera; family Geometridae; genus Eupithecia; species Eupithecia abbreviata. Next base: position 11,271,698 of record OX030976.1, read on the forward strand.
GGAAAAGAAACTAGTTTTACACGTTTCTTTAGACGAAGCAATGCGTGCGAAGCCGCGGGCAGAAACTAGTTTTTACATAACTGCGAAGTCTAGGGTGATGACACGTTCGCGCCGATCAACTACTGATAAATAGTAAGTTACGACCAATTTGGTGAATTTCGTGAAGAATGTAAAGTTTGAGTTACGAAAGTCACAATCGATCGCATGGTTCCACCGTGAAACTAAAACTGAAAAACAAAAGGAACATTAAAAGAAAAATTCATTGAAAATCTACCTAATTAATAACAATTTATTGATTTTAGACAAATATTCTTTCGGTTCTTGGGCACAATACATATGTAGCAACGGCATGGCCAATGACAAGCATTTTCCTAGGTCACGATACCACCATTTGTGCGAATTATAGGTAAAAACATAATCACTAAGTGAAAATAACTAGAAAAAAATATTGTACCGCCAAACTCGGTTACGTACTCGCCATTCGTCACTGCATGACAATTGACAGCTGGATAGTGTGTCAATTTCACGGCCTACCTACGTCGAATCGAACAAAAGTCTCGGGTGCTTCTCCGAATGCTTGAGAAAGCTTTGCTGTCGGCATGCTAAAATGTTTACGCAATGTCAGAATGTTACGTCAGAGAACATCACTATGTCACTAGGTGCAGATCCCGTGATTGGTGAGGTTTGCCGAAAAGAGTTTTTTACCTTATTCAAAGATAAATCTTTTTTAAAGCAGGTCGGCTTTAAATGAGGTTTATCTTTGGACAAGGGATGCCAGCCTTTGATAATTTCCTCATATGTAATGATAAAATAGGTATTTATGAGGCGATTAAATAATTTAGTAATTTACGTTAGAACTCACGGAATAATAGAAGTTTTTATTGGGATATTATGCATGGTCTGGATTTTCAATTGATAAAATGGAAGATACCTTTATTATCCTAATCGGGTGTGTGTAAAACTTGGATTGGGGCTTAAAAATTCAGGCTCTCAAAGGATATTCATCATAATCATCATCAGCCTATATTAGTCCACTGCTGGACATAAAGGATATTGCAGAATAAATAATAAAATAAAATTTAAGTACCTATCACACAATCTAATGTAAAAGTTTAGACGTTTGTTACCTCTCACGCCAAAACTACTAAATAAATCTAGATAACATTTTTAATACCCCACGTATTAAAAATGTTACCTAATAGTTCTGGAATAAAACAAAGGCTACTTTTATCCCATAAATCAGTTCCCATGGGATATAAAAACATTCAAACTTTTCCAAAGAATCAACGCGGACATAAACTCGTTTTAAAATAATTTGCAACACTTCGGTTTACCTCGCTAAAATCAATATCAATTCGTAAATTATATATAGCAAATTTAACAAGACGAAGTAGTGTAGGTATGTTAATTTTTATGAGACGAAAATTAATGTCAATTCTGTTCCCTAAACTACTCTATGGTAAGTTCTAAGTTGGCAACAAAATAATAATATCGTTTCTTGGTTGGTAAGTTGGTTGGTAGATATTTAGGTTCAGCATGATATTTGTAATGAAGCTGGGATTCAATTAGTTTGTCTTCCGTGAGTTACAACACTTACAAAATGAGTCAGATAGCTGCCTGGTGACGCTCCCTACTTTGATTATAGTTCACTAGCTGCGCCCCGCGGCTTCGCCCGTCAGGAAATCTATGTGTCAAATGGTTTAGAAAACCTTCCTCTTTAATCACTCTATCTATTAAAACGCGCATCAGAATCATCTAAGCATACATAGGGACAGACAGACACTGGAAAGCGACTTTGTTTTATACTATGTAGTGATAGTTTAGTTATACCACAGATAAATAATACATCCGTTATACATAACGATTATGCTACAGGTAAGAGGGTTAGTTTTGGAGCTGGTTTAAATTATTACAAAATGTAATGATAAATGTCGTGGCCTCCGTCTTTTAGTTGCGCAAAATAAACTAAGTAGGCCTATTACTTAAAAGCACTTATTTAAAACTAGTTTCTACCCGTGGCTTCGTACGTTTTGATGTTATTTTTATCTCATGGGATCTGATTTATGGGATAACAAGTAGCCAATGTTTTATTCCAGACTAGAACTACCTATATCCCTGATATGTATATTTCAGCATGACCTGGTCAGTAGTTTCGGCGTGAACAACTAACGAACATCCATCCATCTAAACATAGGTACTTTCACATTTATAATATAAGTATGATGTGATCAATTATAGCTATCAATATGTATTTGTTAGTATGTCCCAATTAAATATTATTCTATATATAACACGCCACCGTCTATACTTGTTCTAACTTTTCATGTCCATCCAAAGGTTGCCTGGCAGAGATCGCTTTAAGCGATAAGGCCGCCCATTGTACAACACATTCTTTATTTGTCTTTTTCCTGTCCAGTGTATCTGTTTTTTATGGTGTGCAATAAAGAATTATTGTATTGTATTGTATGATCCACCATCGCTATCATCAAAAAATCCAATCATAGACAATATCAAATTCAATAGAAAACGCAACGGTATTAAACTTCGCATTCCCCATTGATCAATCTAATCAATAAATTATCGTATACGTCTCATAACTCACGATTGCCATCTATACTCTAATTCCAGTGAAGAATTGAAATTCGGTGCCAGTCCTGCACTCTAGCACCTCATTCATTGTTTAACGTAACGGTAGGCGGGAATGGTCTTGCATTTTAAACAAGATTTTACTGTAAATGACCCTACGGTCTTGATTTCGGCGGTGGAATGAGGTGGTCCTCTAGTTAGGCCAGACACAGTAGATCGGTTTCTTGAACTGTCCCATAGTAGTTCTGACATCAGAATATTTGGACATGAAAATAATGTTAACACTTTGATTGCTGAAATCACACGGTATGTGTTTTCTACAAGTGAGTAATATGCGTAAATCCACACTAGCGCAGCGGCTGAGAAAATACAGATCTGTGTGACTCAGCACAGCTGTAATATTTTTCGAACGAAACGCATGTGCGGCGCAACACAACCGCTATGTAGAGCGGCAGCACGATTTTTTTAGGTTAAAAAAAAGATCGCAGTCGTCGAAAAAAAAACGCAGTCAAAGTGTTAAGAGAAAATCAATAAGATAATATTTCTTATTACACTATAATATAACCATTATAAATGTATATTGTTACATCTTCACGCCAAAGCTAACCGGGACGACGGTCAATTCAATTCAAATTCTTTATTTTCAGACCACAAAAACACATAAACATAAAAAAAGAACAATCAATAACGACAAAGAAAGGGTTCAAGGCCTAAAATAAAACATAGGCTTTTTTATTCCATAAATCAGTCCCATGGTATAGAAATAACCTAAAAACGTTCCAATAGAAACAACGCGTGCGAAACCGCGAGCAAACACTATTTTGATATTAATTTACTTATGGAATAAAATTTAACTTTTCTTATTGCTTCAAGAAGTCACGTTTTGCAACATCTCTAAATTGACACTACTGTCGATTATTTTTCTTTCTCTCTCTCGGTAGAATCGCAGTGAGAGTCTCATCTTATTCCTTCCTGGTTCAAAGATGGATGAGCCTGACAGATAGTGCACTATTTCATAGACAGAGAACGTAAATGTCTTTTTAGAAAGCCAAAACTATTTATAATGTCATTCAAAATTTTAGTGCGTATGATTTAGCAGATTTCCTCAATGCTATTCCCACCGTTTTTCACTACGTTTCTTTATCTGCGATAGTGATGAATTATTTATATTCTAAAAAAAAACCGTAGATTCCAGTAGATATAATCAATTTATGTAAATTAAGTGAGAACCAAATGCTTAGACCAATCTAGGCTTTAAGGCACTTTAAGGCACTTTAAACTAAGTTATGTAACCTACTTGTAATCAATAAATGATCTATTATATCCTCATTAGAATCTTAAATATTGATATTTCTTGAAATACGGGAAAGGCCCAATCCCAAAAATAAGTATATTAAACATATTCACAAAAAAATTGCTACTGATTTCAGACATTTTCCTGTTAATTTTGTATCGTGTTGAAATTATTTTCCAAGAATAAGTTCTTGGACACAACACCACTAACGTGTACGCTAACTCTTTGTATTTTTTATTTTAATAAACGACTTCAGAAAGAGGAAGTTCTGTATGTTCTTCGTTTTCTCAGGGCATTATGCCGGAAAAATCACACAGCATTATCAAGTTTGTGTTATGGGCACAATAATAATAATATTATGTGGCCGCTAACCAAAGGATATTGTTAGTACTTAGATTTTATTATGTTTAGAAGTGCATACCAATGGGCGGCACATATAATTTCATCAGAGCCACTGATCTGATGACGAACGCATCCTTGGAGCGGATGCAACGTCTGCATACATTAGTACTATCTCCAGGCTCTGATAAACAACGCTTGGTGTTACTCGTTCTGCGAGTTGCGACTGCATTTGAGTCATATCAAAAACTTTTTTATCATAAGACTTAAAATTAGCTCAAAGATAAGTAAAATGTTGAACTGAGCTAATAAGAAATAAGGTGTTGATTGATTGTCTTCACTTAACTTTTTGGCCACTCGTGGAGGAATCGAATGAATATTTACCAAAGAAATGCAAATGCTATTTATTCGCAAACATTGTGAAAAGTAAAGTATTCTCCTCGTGCATAAAACTGTCTCGGTCTTGAGCGTGAAATCAATCATACACTCAGGATTCTGGTAACTCACTCGTTTTGCTCGTGAGTTATGTTGTGGTCGTCGGGATTCAGTGACGTTCGTGACGTAAGACACAACTTTTCACAAAAAGCGTGTTATTAATTAAGTCTTTTTATATTAAATGTATGCTAGATTATAAAAAAAAATCTTAAAAAAAAACCTTTATATCTATTACTATGGACCGTAGAATAAGTTAAAAAGGAGCTCTTACTTTTCTATGGTCTAAAATATATTAATATTATTATTTTACGCACTCGAAAGGCTAGAATTATTTCTGAGAAGCTCAGGTGATTAACATGATTTCCCTATAAAACTATATTTTCCTAAACGGTATGCAGCAGTCGAGTGCAAGAGCCTCGGAGTATTGAGCTATTGCAGATACTATTGTTGTGCGAACAATGAGTTAGGACACCCACAGACGCGGCGTGGAAGCCGATGACTGGCTACAAGGGCGTTGCTTTTTGCCAACTTGATGCGAAGGAATCTCATCATCATCAGCCTATACTAGACTACTCCTCACACCTGAATACCCAAACGAAACTCAGATTTAAGCACGACACGATAATTTATACGAAATTAAATAATATCCCTAAAAATATTTAGTATTAGTTTCAGCTATGCTTGGAGTTTCCCTGAAGGATAGAATTCGTAACGACACATCGTATCAAGAACCAAAGTTATCGACAGCTCTAACAATTAGCAAGCTGAAGTGGCAGAAAGCCAGCCATACCTCGCGAAGAACAGACAACCGCTGGGGTAAACTTGTTCTTCAGTGGAAACCACGACTCGGTAAACGTAGTGTAGGACGCCCTCGGGCCAAGTAGGATGATAACTTGCGAAAAACTGCAGGCAGATTCTGGATGCGGCAAGGTGAAGACAGGGCGCTATGGTGCTCATTAAGGGAGGCCTTTGTCCAGCAGTGGACTAATACTTATTAGCCGGTGATGATGATTGTGACGAAATATAAATTAACTGGGGTTCAGAAATAACAAATATGTAAAGTCTTAATAAAAGTAGGAAGACCTAACTAAGCTGGACTGGGTAGACTGAAATGCAGTTGGCCTTGATGACGTCACAAGGAAGCTATTCGACCGGTAACGAAATGGAGCACTTCTCGGTGTAGAGTCGAATGGAGTCACATCCACATCTAGACTGGTGAGGAAGTTGAAAGCTTAGGTATTCCTGAAGTCTAGATAACATAATCATCTGATGACCTCTGTGGCGTGGTGGGCGAAGGTCTGCTGCGACTCAGGAGGTTTCAATTCCCGCCTAGGGACAATTGTGTGTACGATCTACAAATATTTATTCCAGGTGTTCTGGTTGTTATCTTTCTATAAGGGGCCAAACATAAATTACGTCACACTTTAAGGGGGAGGGAGGGGCTCGACGAAGTGTGACATGGTGTGATAAGGGGGTGGGAGAGGTTCTAAATTTCGTGACGTCACATTTCAAAATCTATTTTAATCTAAGTGTTAAGTAAAACACGAACTTTGACATATTGACCAAAAAGTCAAAAACATTGTCGGCTCGCTCTTCTAGTGTTACGCGTATTATAATTAATCGATTTGTTGTTAAGTTAATTTCTTGAAATGATGATGTTAATTATATTAAAAAATCATCAATTTAAATTGATATAAAACAAATTTCAAAACTTCCTACTGTTTTATTCAATAATTATTTCTAGATAATCTAATATAAGATCTGTAAAATATGTGACGTCACAATAGGGAGGAGCGGGGTCTCACAAACGTGACCAGCTGTGAAAAGGACGGGGTGGGGGGTCAAAAATCATGAAATTCGTGGATTGTAAAGTATTATATTAATTTAATTTTTAATGAAGAATGTTTGTAAACAAACCATAACACAAATAACTAAAACTCTTACCTGACGTCGAGACTCAGATATGATTTTTTGCAATATTTATTCTGATCTCAAATCGACAAGTAATATAAATTTCGTATAAAAACACACAGCAACAGAGTGAATTTTAGGTTAGGGCGGTTTTTTAATAAACATTCTACATCGGGTTTGGCTAGTGTTACTTGTGCTGTATGCTTAGATCTTTAAAAGCACGCAACGGATTTTAATGCTTTTTTTTTTAATATCCAATGTGTCTGGTACCGGTGACCAGTCGGAGACTTTGGGGGGGGTGAAATACGGTAAATTTTATCGACAAATCACTATCCCTATTTTTTTTTTCTATCTCCATGACAAAATGGCAGCCATTTTGTTTTCTTTTGCCTCGAAGCACGGGTGCTTGTACTGATTTAGCTATAGCTATCCATGTAGAGGTCCTAGGAAGACGATAGAAGACTCATTTGATAGCCAATAATGTGGACAATAAAGCAATGATAACATTGTTTCAATTTCCATTTTATAATAGAGGAAAAAAGAATTTAAAAAAAAAAAAGTTTTTTTGAACATTTTTTTTTAAATTATTAGCTTTTTCATAGAATCGAAACTGTCAAGCTACAAGTTCTTTGTTTTTGAACGATAGTAAATACTGTGTGCTTCAAAATAAGTCTTGCATCTTAGCTATAAGTAAGACAGTTTAGAAGTTATGATGATTTGAATATGACCATTGAAAGCTTAAATATCCCGCTAATAAAAGTCTCCGTGATTCAAGAGGAAGGTTTATAAACCATTTGACACGTAGATTTCTGTAGCTAGTAACTTATAGACAAAATTTTACGAGATAAACCTAAACGTTACAAACCCGAGCATAGCCATAGAATAAATACCTATAGCTCTTGCACTGTCTGCTTCAAAGTCCCACGCTAAATATAATCAGGTAATAATAAATTGGCGCCTAACCCGAATGATATAAAACTGTATGGTTCACACATACAAATGTAGGCATCATTTGTGTGTATGACTTGCTAATGCCTTATCAATGGGTCACGTAATGAGGTTTCAATCAGCGTTGGAAAAAGAACAAGGCAAGTTTGCGATACAACAAATCCTCAATCCTCAACAGCGTATATTGTTCCACTGCTGGACGCATGCCTCCCCCTGATAAGCGCCTTATTGGGTTTTATTTCATAGGGGTATTGAATATCACATAGCATCATCTAGCCCCAAGCTAAGCAGAGCTTGTGTTATGGGTATCTACAAGATTACTGATAGACATAATACAATACAGTACATAGACAGTTTTTTCTTATTATACATAGAAAACGACCAGAGCACCTCGAAAAAATATCTGCAAATCGTACAAATTTTGTCGGGACAAATGTTTGTACGATTTGTAGATATTTTTTAGGCGGGAATCGAACCCGCAACTTCCTGCATCCTTTCTAACCTTACTGTTCACACCGTCCAGAAACAAACAACACTGGCAAATGGCAGATATACATAAAATAATGCTAACACACTGCTTATAAATAATTTGAAGTTAGATTTGACGGTGAAAGAGGTTCATAAAGCATAAAAGTTCAATAAGTTTACATATGTATGTATATACCCCGATTGGGGATATAAATAGATAGATGATTATCGTTGCTCAGTCGATCATGCATCTTCGTTAACATAAGCCCTTTTAGAAGTGGCACCATGCCTGCGTTTCTATCCAGTTTCACCACTTCCCTGGACCGGAAGTCAGTGTCCACTGCATCCGGGTGACATTGGCGTCTCATTGATAAGCAAGGGCGACAAGAGTCACTTTCAATATTGAAAACCTTAAATTGGTGGAAAAGACCGGTTCTTATTGTTGTTTTTGGTGATTGTAAAGAACAGTTGGTTTTTTGCCGCGCTGTATATAGTTTTACTATCATTTTTAAACTATATTGTTTTGTAAAAATAGTAAATACAAATATCCAGGAAAGCCCCTTCTAGGGTCATCCATAAATTACGTCACATGAAATTACTTCACACGAAAAAGAATCAGTAATCAAAAGAAAGGGGTTCTTTTGATACTCCTCAAGTATTGGCTCGGCTTTTTGAAGTCCGATAATAAAATTAAAGGGTTCTATTCCCGCCTCGCGACAAATATTTATACGATCCGCATTATATTTGTTTCGGGAGTTCTGGGTTTTCCTATATTTAATAAAAAATATCTATTTATGTATTGTATTGTATTGTATTATGTAGGTATATCAGTCATCTAATACCCATAACACAAGCTCTGCTTAGCTTGGGGCTAGTTGATGTTATGCGGGTTGTCCAACATTATTTATCTATTTATTTATTTTTTCGGTAAGTACATAGGGTTTGGGTTCGTCTAATTGGAAGTTATGATCAAGAGCTGTACTATCGCACCTTTTATTAAACGTAGGTAGTAATTAAACCTTTCAATGTTAAAAAGATACATATAATTAATAATTACACTCTAAAGAAAATAAATAAGTGAAACACTTTTCTCAGTTCATCATTTAATATACCATGTGTTCTTACATATTACCTCTAATGCATGCTTGGGTACATAGAGAGGTCATCTTTACGTGCGACAACGTACAAACAGAACATCATCATTCTCCAGAATAAACCTTATGCAGGAAGAAATAGCTGCGGCCGCGGCGGCAGTCACGTGTGTACTGCATGTAGAATTCATAAGGTCGTTCTTATTGAAACTCTTGTAGTCTTTTAGGTTTCTCTTCGGGTCAGCGTTGGAGAATTTGGAGTGGAGCTCGGAAGCCGGGGTGAAGTACCTCGGTACTGTGAATGGCTCGTTGAAGCAGCCGTGTTGGGTTTGGTGGCGCTCGATGCTGGTCATCCAGTAACGGTTTATGAACTCGGTGTGGCCATCAAGACTGCACAGTGCAACTGTGAAATAAAATAGGTACCTTAATGTGTTGTGTCTTAAAGTGCCAACTTTAACACTTTGAGTGCTGAAAACGCACGGTATGAGTTTTCTACAAGTGACTAATATGCGTAAATCCACACTAGCGCAGCGGCTGAGAAAATACAGATCTGTGCGACTCAGCACAGCCGTAATATTTTTCGAATGAAACGCATGTGCGGCGCAACACAACCGCTGTGTAGAGCGGCAGCACGAATTTTTTAGGTAAAAAAAAAAGATCGCAGTCGTCGAAAAAAAACCGCAGTCAAAGCGTTAAATGACTGCGGGGCGGCTGATGAGCCAGATATCAGCTTATATCTTACAATATAGGGTTTAAATGTTCTGAAATGAACTTACTCTGTTCCAGCAGCAAGTCTGCGAGGAGGAATCCGTTATCAGCGATGTAGTGAGCTTCCACGTAGATCATCTCGCAGTACTTATCTCTCATCGCCCTATCCTGCTGCTCAGAGAATATACTGCAGCCGCGGCCAAAGTGAGCGGCGAGTAGAAGGAGCAATCTTTTTAACAGAAATAAATAAAGAAAAAGATAAACATATTTTATTCATTCATCATCATCCAGTCCACTGCTGGACATAAAGCCTCCCCCAATGAGCGTCATAGCGCCCTGTCTTCAGCTTGCCGCACCCAGCATCTACCTGCAGTCTTTCGTAGGTCGTCATCCCACCTGGTCGGTCCTACACCACGTTTACCGAGTCGTGGTCTCCACTCAAGAACACGTTTGCCCCAGCGGCCGTCGGACATTATGTAGTATTTATTAGTTGCTAGTTATAAATACTAAATATTTTTATGCTTAGGTGATCTGAACACATAGTTATAAGTACTAGTTTCTGCCCCTGGCTTCACACGTGTTGTTTCCAATCCGTTAGCAGAAGCTAGTTATTAACGAGTTCAAAAATGTAAGTACTCGTACATATCAGAAAAAAGTCGCGTGGCTCACTCCACTCGGCTAACTATAACTATACGATATAGGCGTCACTGGAGTACGGGTACGGGAATTCAATGCTTGTCTAAGTGCTTATTTGTAAGCCTAAACAAATAAAAACAATTGATTTGATTTGGAAACGGCCGGGAATAAATAAAGACTAAAAAAATAATAAATACCCGTGCGAAGCCGGGAAGGGCCGCTAGTTATCAATAAAGTGGGGTCTACCTGTGAGCTTGTGCGTACCTGTGGGTCAGGGCGTAGCCATGATTCGAGCCATCAATCAAGATGTCGTGGCAAATTTGGGGAATCCGACATTCTGGCCGTTCAGCCAAATATTGTCGTTCTTCATTTTCAGCCAACTTTGTCAAGCATTTGTCTGAAAGAGAGTAGTACTATATAGTTACTATAAGTTCATAGGGTCTTCATTTCCATTTCATTTATTCCACCGTAGGTACATCTTGATACACTTCATCATCATCATCAGCCTATATTAGTCCACTGCTGGACATAGGCCTCCCCCAATGAGCGACATAGCGCCCTGTCTTCAGCTTGACGCATCCAGCATCTACCGCTTTCGCAGGTCGTCATCCCACCTGGTCTTTACGTATACCGAGTCGTGTTCTCCACTCAAGAACACGTTTGCCCCAGCGGCCGTCGGTTCTTCGCGAGATATGGCCGGCCCACTGCCACTTCACTACTGATACACTTGATTTCGTTATAATCTAATTTACTATTGTACATATAACACAATTAGGTACTATTGTTTACATAACACTCCTCTATGTGTAGGAAAGAAACATCATTAGGGATTGTATGGAAAAGTATAGATATCAAAAACAGACAAAACAGTGACTCGTATCTAACCACACCAAAATTATAAAATGGCTGTAAAGAGACCTAGAATTGTAAATGTCAAAATCGATGCATAACCCCTGTTTAAAAAGGATGAGCAATCAGAGATGATTGTTATTCAAGAGGGTTTCTTGCGTTCATATTCTCCGACGAATCGACTTAGCAGCCTGACCAGGCGTGTGGCTGGCTTTAAATTAGCACCACAAACTCCCTTAACATAATGCTGATGACCAAAGTGCATCCATAACAAAAGATATCCACCGTGGGGTGGGCAGAAGCGCGCCCTGCAGAACAGATTTTTTTGGATAAGGTGAAAAGCTAGAGAAGCTATTAAATCAACATCATCAACCTACGTTAGTTAGCCCACAGCTGGACATAGGCTGCCCCAATGAGCGCCACAGCGCCCTGTCTTCAGCTCGACGCATCCAGCATCTACCTGCAGTCTTTCGCAGGTCGTCATCCCACCTGGTCGGAGGGCGTCCTACACTATGTTTACCGAGTCGTGGTCTCCACTCAAGAACACGTTTGCCCCAGCGGCCGTCGGTTTTAAATCACCATAAATATATAGTAACTAGCTGCGCCCCACGGCTTCGCCCGCGTGGAAACCTGCAGTCTTTCGCAGCTATTAAATAGATATATGTATTTACTGTTGGTACATACCGGATACATTAGGAGAGGGAGACAAGCTGTTCGCATCCAGCACAATCCGAAGATACGTGTCCCAATCGGGATACCCTTTCAATTCGGTATCAATGGGAATATCTTCTCGCGGGTGTTTCTTTACCTTCAACGACTTTTGTTTGGTGTACCACATCTTGGAGCTTTTGAACAATTTAGCAACTGAAAAGTTATATTTTCTTTTTGCTTACAAAAAAATATCACAATTAATAGTAGGTAATACTTCTACAACAGAACTCCAAGTGAGTTGCAAAAATTATCAACAATTAAATTCAAACAAATTACAAACAATACAAACATATCCTTTGTAAAAAGGCTTACCTACTACAAAAATATCAGATTATCTAGACTTTCTAGACGATAGAAAAGCTTGGAATGAGTTTTGCTCCAACTCGAAAACTAACAACCTAGCACGGTAATGGTCTCTTGTTCGCTTTTTTACTTGAATTGAACAAAAAATCTAAGTGGTACTTTATTTTCGAGTTTTTATATGTAATTTGAATATTGTGACATGACCAAGAGTCCTGTAGTCTAAAGCAGATAAAGCACTTTGTTATTTAAGTACCTGATATTATCAAGTGGATTATATTTGTACCTATAGGTACATAAAGTTAAGCAAGTTATAATATTGTGATTAATTTAGTTTTACTCAATGTAAGTTAGGTACCTACCTAACTTACCTTAATATTATATAACATAGAAAACATAACTAAACTAGGTTTTTACGTAATAGTAAGCGATTATTTTTATATATTCGATAACCTAGTTCGGCGAAATTGTTATATTTAGCTATATTTATTTATTAAATAAATAAATAAAATGCTGGACAATTCACACAGCGTTATCTAGCCCAATGGTAAGCAGAGCTTGTGTTATGGGTACTAGATAACTGATTTACATAATACAATAAATTACATAGAAAGATATTTTTTATTATACATAGAAACCAGAACACCCGGAACAAATAACTGCAGATCGTGCACACAATCGTTCCGAGGCGGGAATCGAACCCGCAACCTCCTGCGTCGCACGCGGACCTTTGCCCACCGCGCCACATCGGTCGTCGAACGAATGATTTTATTTCAGATAACTTGATCCATAGTTTGTTAGTAAAATTAAACATATTAAGAACTTATTACTAGGGTTAGTTATACCTAATACTAGAAATTAAAACTTAATTAAATTAAATCACTCTCCCCATGAAATATTTCCACCGGGGAGAGGTGATTCTACCTGCTATAGTGCTTAGGAAGGTGTTGGGGCTGTCGCGTACCCTGCGCATCAGGGATGCGTCCTTTTTACGGAGGATGGCAGCAAAGCCATCCGTCTGATGTTCCGCAAACATTCCCGATGCACTGCAAAATCGAGGTAGTCCCAACATCATCCTAAATACATTTTTATGGGAACCTATGGATCAGCTACACCAAACAGACGCTGGAGACCCTACGTGTACAGTACACACGTAGGGTCTCCAGCGTCTGTTTGGTGTAGCTGATCCATAGGTTCCCGGTCTAAAAACCCTGGCAGTAAGTTTATAAAGCTTTACCTTCACTTCATTAAGTGCACTCATGTTTAATTATTTTTTAGCTACGAGATTTTATGAATAAATTTTATTTATTTATTAGTTCAGTTTAAAAAACTTACTGGTATGAGTAGCATCCACCTTGTTTGCATAAATACATGCAATGCTTTTGTGGTTCGTATTGAGCAGACTTTTCAAGTGTATCTGGTATGATGGTGGCATTGAGTCGTAGTTGGTGAAGCGAAGATTAACTGAAAGTTTGTAGTTTATCAATTTATAACTAAATGAGGATATCTCAAACAAAATAATAATAATGCTGCAATTCATCATCATCATCTAGCCTCAAACTGAGCAGAGCTAGTGTTATATGTGTACCAATCTAACCTTCTGGTACACATAAGTATATAAATTACTAGCAGCCCGTCCCGGCTTCGCCCGGGTGGTCATGTGTTTCATAAACATTTGGCGATGAACGTAGAGTAAATGTATCTTCATGCACGTGAAAAAGTCTTTTCATTTCGGGTTAATATATAGCCTATGCCACTCACAAAAACGTGGCTCTCTATTGATAAAAGAATATTCAGAATCGATTCTGTAGATTACCCCCTACAACCTCATACACGCACAAACTTTACCTCTTTATAATAGTCTAGTTGCGCCTCGCGGTTTCACCCGCGTGGTGATAGTAGGTAGTTAGTAGGCTAATAATATAGACTAAGTAGGTACTATAATATGAAATAAGTAGGTCAACTAGTGTATTATCTGGTTACTTTTATATTAGGTATCTATAGTTTTATTTTTGTAAAGATTTTAAGTCCGTTTTGAGTTAAGAAAACTGTTTAACTTTTAGGATAAGTTAAGTAATTATCAAATAAATTGTTATTAGGTATTATTTTTAAGCAATGTTTTAAGGAATCTTGGGAACACGTATCATAGGCAATACGTATAAGAACATGGCTGTCATAATAACAATATGAAATAGATAAATTATTATAAACCATACTTAATAAAATCAAACCTTACATAACAAAATCAAATAAAATAAAAATAATTATCAATATAATTATATCTATTAATCAAATATTAAGTGCAGGGATAGATAGACTAATGCCGTAAGGTGCAAGTAGGTTTTTTTAGTGTATTTAGTAGATAAGTACTTATATTTTCTTACCGTCCACGAAAAATAATCCAAATAAAACGTTCAAATTTAATTCCTTACAGTGCGCGAATGAGAAATTAATAATTTTCCCCAGCGAATGCAACAAACTATGCATGTCATTTTGAGTCGGATAATTCCCTGCGCAGTGAATAGCTTTCAAATTCGGAAAAGCATTTCCGGTTTTGATCCAATTTAAGGTTATAAACAAACCGGTGATATGAATTATGAATTTTGGCTGCATCACTGGTTGGTTACTTTTGAAGTATATCGCATTATTTTCACTACGTTTCAGGTTTTCAATTATGAAGCGGTCACGCGTATCGTACTCGCTGAATTCGAATGAAAACTGAACGTTCTCCCGTGTCCCTCGTTGCTTTTATCTCGCTCATAGAAATCTTTTTCTTACGCACCAACTGTTATGTTAACTGTGTTGAGAGAATAACAAACTGTTTAAAAATATTAAAGACTAGTTTCAGCCAGCGGCTTCGCACGCGTTGTTTCTATGAAAACGTTTTAAGGTTGTTTCTATCCCACGGGAACTGATTATGTGGGATAAAAAGTAGCCTATGTATTTTTTTTTAATTTAACTACCTGTATACAGATTTTGCAGACAAATTTCAGCCCGATCCGTTCAGTACTTTTTGCGTAAAAGAAAAGTAATAAACATCTATACTTCCTTACATACAAACTTTCGCGCGTATAATATTATAGCAGGATTATTTATAAGGTATTTACCGCTTACGTTTGGTTTATTTTTTCCATAGATACCTACGTTAAATTTAGTTTTTAGCTTAGGAACATTAACGTTTACCTAATTTACATTACAATTACAATCCCTTTAGCATCTTTTCACCCCCTAAGGTTGATTTTTAAGGTTGGTCGATTCATATTGGCGCGAGATATTTTTTTATCATTTTTCTTCTGTGATCTACGAGGAATAAAACTTGTAAAAACGATCTGCAGCAAATTCATAAATAAATAATGTTATTAAAAAACTAAAGACTTTACGGCTAAATTACTACAAAAATTACCATAACGTAAAATTACGTGCTGGTAACACCGGCAAGATTTGTGTTTTCATTGTGATTTTTCTGTTGATAGTTATTTGTGTTAAATCGAAAAAATAAGCGGATGAAATAAGAAACTTATCTGTAAAATGTGATTCCATGTTTTTTGTTAACTAAATGACTGTGGTTTCGGCAACATCTGAACAAATATCGTACACACAATTGTCCCGAGGCGGGAATCGTACTTACTGCGTCGCAGGCGGACCTACGCCCACCGCGCCACAGAGGTCGTCAATGTGGGAAAGTGCACGCGTACGAATAGAGGATGGGCTTATTAATGAGTTCTTCGTTTCTTTCCGACTGAGACTCCGTCCATAAGTATTACTCGTCCCTGATCCGTAAGTTTTATTCCATAAAGAACGTACAAACAATAAAACCAGCCATGTGCGAGTCTACTCGCACACCGATGGTTTTGTACTTTTGTAACACCATACAAAATTAAACCTAAAAAATTTTTTTATTAATGCAAAAAGATAGCTTTGTCATTTACCTACTTCGGTTACTCAACTTGACATTGGACCCCTTAATTATAAATTTTGTTTATTAATAAGTTGTTGTAGCGGCAATAGTAATGTACATTACATAATACATAACTTATCAAATACAAAATTCAAATACTTACAAAATTCATTTATTTACCAAGACAACAAAAATGCTTATATTTATTGGTGGTCCCCCGCACTAGGTTCAGAACCTGTATCGCGGGAGGATTACAAAAAGAATTACTAATAATCTAGACTGTAGTAAACAGGGCAGCAGTTCACACTAAGAAAAAGTAAGTTCAGTTATCAGTAAGTTTATTTGTACTTATGCCGTAACATAATCAAAAGTTATTAACCGCGTGTTACCTATAAGCTAGGGACCAATATCCATGCAGTTTTATAATTATTATAGTACCTACCTTACCTACCTACTACGACTATGTATATGTAGGTACCTATGTACCTATAGGCACCAATCTGGGAACATTATGATTTAGGTGGCTTACAAATTACTATTAGGACGGTACTATTTAGATTTAAGAAAGCCAAACACTATTGTAGTCTGGTCTGTAGCTTAGATTGATGTCAGAGAAAGGATTCCATGATCCGATTGTGCTATTGTACTTGAATGACGGGCCCATGTCCGTATCGGGGAGCGGGGGGAATTGGGTCCTACTAAGGGAAATTATTATTAAAACTCATATTTATTGAAGGTATAGTTTTTTTTTAAATTAGGACTATGAACCTTGGTTATCTAACTAGAAAATAATCATAATTTTAATGTTGTACAATGAGGTATTTGTCTAATATTAAACTATTACAAAAAAAAAACGAAACGCTCTCATTACCCTCCATTGCGGGGAAAGCCAAGCTTCCTTTATATAGAAAAAATATCCAGGTTTTTTAATCGGAGTGTAGGTTAGAGTAGATCTCTCCATCATTGAATTTCTTCAGTGGATCCAAGTGGAACAGTCCACGAAGACGTTATCGGTGTATAAAAATTTGCATGGAAGTACCTACCCACACTAGGTAGTAGGTACCCGTATTTTCTAGTCTAATATCTTACGATGATTGAAAAAAGAACCAACTTATTTTGACTTCTCAGTAGCGATCTCTAGATTAAATCCTGTTCAACAAATTGAAACTGAATCCATGTTTATTAAGGTGCCTCGGCATGACCTATGTAATTTATTTATTTTATTTAATATTGGTAGGTAGGTATAGTATACCTACCTAGATTATTTCTAAAGATTAAATAGTGCCTACATACACTAGCCAAACTCGATGTTGAATGTTGGAAAACAAACCACCCACACTTATAATTTTTGTATAGTGGTTTGTTCACCTATAATCATTCCACGTCGAATTTGGTTAGTGTATCGGTAGTAAGAACTTAAAGCGATGGGCCGCCGTTTAGAGTGGAAATACGAATATGAATGAGATATGAAGAAAGATTAAAAAAATAACCTTATTCCACCTATTCGATAGGTCTTCGATAAATTTATGGAACCATGTCTTAGACTAAGGTGTAATAATTATGGAGAAACTAAAAAAGAAAACTTTTAAAACTATCATAGTTATTAACACAAAAATCATTAAAAACTAAAAAATGCCACCTTTAGTTTAAAAGGTAACCAAAATTCTAGTAACCTATAAATTTATTTGAAAAATTCAGAACGAGGGCAATCTTCTCGCGATACTCCTCGCCTTAAAAGGGATTTCGTGGGCAGCAAATAATTTATGGCAGGGATAAGCTGTGAATAAGCATCGCTCGCAGGGGGTATACAGAATAATTTTCATTTCATTCGAATTTATAGTGTTTGAAGTGGCTTATCCAACGTAAAGGAAGGGAATTTCTTTTAAAACTAGCCGGACCTTCCCGGCTTCGCACGGTTTTAGTACGGATCCCTAACTTTTTTGAAAATATAATATAGCCTATGTTCACCGGGGATAGTGTGGCTTCCCAACCAACGGTGAAAGATTTTTTCAAATCGGTCCAGTAGTTTCGGAGCCTATTCATTACAAACAAACAAAAAATCAAAACTTTCCTCTTTATAACATTAGTATAGATAAATAATAAACACAGTAACTGGGCCTAGAGGCCAAGTGCGAGTCGGCCTCGCGCACCCGAGGCCGAGGCCTGAGGGTACTGTACCTACCTCAAGAGGAAAAAAGAACTTATATGTACGCTATGATCACTTTGTTGACCGTCTGTCTGTCTGTCAACCTCAACCCGTTTCTCAGGAACGCGTAGTATAAGTACATAATGTAATTAACATCAAATACTTTTTCACTTTTATTGTTTTAAAAGCGTGTTATTATCGGTTTAAAGACATTTATTCTCAAAAAGACACAATGTCACTTATTATACCAACCGTAGCTTAGCGGCCTTAAAAACTCGAGACTTGAGATTAAAAGTATTTTTTCTTTTAATTTTTGTTTATGACACATTCCTCTGTGATGATTATCATCATCCATCATCACATCACACATTCCTCTACATACATTCCATACATTACTCGTTTTTTTAAATTCCTTTTGCACGAAAACTTTGTACCTAACGAATTTTTATTCTGAAATAAAAGTTGGAAACAGTGTCAGTCATCTATGAAACAGTTTCATAGACACTGTTTCCAATTTAAAAAAAAAATACATGGATTAGTTACTGATCCATGTATCGTCCGATTTTCTTAGTTCACAAATAAGTTTTAGTTTGGCTACACAAAAGTAACTGTCAAATTCACGGACGTACGAAATCGCACTGTCATTTTGTTTTGTGTGTGTCATTCCGTCACTAATCACTTCACTCTTCCCTCCCGGGTGTTGTGCATTTTATTTTTTCAGCATTTGCAGCAGTTATCATGGGTCTAGCTACAATTATTGAAAATGAAGCTCATTTCCAGACGGAAATGGCAAGTGCCGGTACCAAACTTGTGGTGGTTGATTTCACAGCGACATGGTAAGCGACTGGTTCTCAAAACTTCAAGTCATGGTGCAACAGTTGGACCCTAAACGGTCTACAGCATTGTTCTATCTTGTTTAGGTGCCCGCCATGCCAGAGAATCGCTCCGTTCTTCGAGCAGCTTCCGGCAAAGTACCCAAGGGCCGTTTTCCTGAAGGTGGACGTGGACAGATGCGCCGAGACGGCTGGGGCGCAAGGAGTCAGTGCGATGCCTACATTCATATTTTACAGGAACCGGGTAAATTGAAATGTTTTCAAAATCCAATAAGTCAACATTGAGATTTAGATGTTTTTTTTTGTATGAATAAAAAACTAACAAACTACACAAAAGATGATCATAACTCCAAATTATGCTATTTCCTACAGACAAAGATTGACAGACTACAAGGTGCCGATGCCACATCATTGGAGAATAAAGTGAGACAGTATTATGGTACTGATGAAGCAGGCGATGAAGATAGTGCTGTAGCAGGACATGTACGTATTTCTATAGGAAGATCTATATCTATGAGCTGCCTTTCATAAAACATAAAATAATTAAACAGTTCTGTTCCATCAAGAAGTGCAAAACCCACTCTCTACTTACTCTCAGTTCTAATTTCAATAACTGCTCAACAGATGGACCTAAACACATTCATCACAAAGAGTGAGTGTGAATGTCTGAACGAGGCAGATGACCACCCAATGTTGCACTGCCTGACCAGCGGCGGTGGGTATCTCGCCAGTGATTGCGATGAACAGCTCATCATCAACATTTCCTTTAACCAGGTTTGTGTAACACCTTTATTTCTTCATCCTAGGTATAGAGAAGCCAAGTGCACCTATACATTCATATCAAATTATATAAATAGCATCTTACTCAACACCCATAATAAAGGTTTTTAAATTCACAAAGCTTTTCTTAATTTGGGGCTAGCTAGATGATCTTGTGGGAGTAATGAAGCATCATAGGTTTTCATCTAAATAAGAATAAATTTATTGAAATACATTTATTTGTTCCTTTTCAGTTGGTGAAAGTCCACTCACTGAAAGTGAAAGGTCCAGCAGACAAGGGGCCAAAAGTCATAAAACTGTACATCAATCAGCCAAGGACTCTGGACTTTGATCAGGCATCTGCTAACTTAGCAGTGCAAGAGTTGGAGTAAGTATACAACATGTGATTGAACTATAAAAACTAATAATTTGGTATTCACTTCATTTTATTCACTTAGGTGAATAAATATAGACAGGACTACAAAATATAACTAAGAACCATATAAAAGACGAAAGTATTCTGAAACCGCGTTTATCAAAATCACTTATGCCATTTTGATGCTTAAAGATAATGGACAGTGTCCACTAACCACATAGAAACACTAGAAAAACAACCCACACCTTGCAGCTAAGAAAAATGAAAATTGCCACTTCAATCTTCTAATGGCAAAAGTTTTATGTTCGTTATCAGCCCATTTTAATTCCAAGATGCATAAAATCATAGAACTTACTAACATTTTCTTCCTTTTCAGCATTTCACCAAGTGACTTGGAAGGCAATCCCATACCACTCAAATTCGTGAAATTCCAGAATGTTCAGAATATCCAAATCTTTATAAAAGACAACCAATCAGGTGGTGAAGTCACACAGATTGATCATCTCGCTTTCTTTGGCTCTCCCATTTCCACAACAAACATGGGAGAGTTCAAGAGGGTAGCAGGCAAGAAAGGAGAGAGTCATTAGCCAATGTTGGATTATGTTCAGGGTCCTAGGTACTACTGAGGCCTTATGTATGACACTAGCCAATAGTATGAATGTAAAACAGCTTTACTTGCCTTGGATGTATTCTACATTATATTGCGGAGAACTTGAAATCAGTACCACAATGAGCTTGAGTACAAGAAACTCAGCAATTGAAACTAAATGTCAATCAAGGCACATCATTCTTACAAAAAAATTATTTAGCTAAAGTCTACCTTTGTATTCCACAAATTTAGTTTTATATGGTAATTATTTTAATCTTGAGACTATTCATGAACTTTAAAAAGATTTGTTTGTGTCAAATAGAAAATGTGATTGAGATATAATGCGTAATATAATAATAATATATTTCCATTATGAAATAAGCATTATTTTAAGTGCAACAGTCATTTCACTGGCCACGGGATTTTCTAATTATTCTAAAGCCATTTGTATGTTTATGTAATGTACTCAATATAAAAAATACGACATGTAAATCTTGGTTCATTTATTCCTTATAATTATGTAACTCAGTCCTGCTTTAGTTCATAGATTTGGATGTATGCTTCAGTAAGGGTGATCATTTGAGAAAGAACACTTGTTACATGGAGATCTTGCATTTCATACCTAAAACAAAAGAAGAAATTATATTGAAAGAATACGGATTATAGAAAATCTGGAATTTTTCAGATTAGAGCCAGTAGATAGGTACAGTCAGCGTCAAATTGATACGAGTGTATGTTTTTTCAGATCATTTGACTACTTTAGACGCTCATATACATTTTGACGCTGACTGTACATACAATTGAAATCCGCTTTTAATCTATCTAAATTGTCGCGTCGACGTCAATTAACGCGCGTTTCGATGAAGGGAACCAGCTGGATGCCTATTTTAAGTATGCAAAATATACAAATTCATTTGTTTGTTTGTTTCAAATTGGTACATACTTTAATTTGGTCTATTAGAGTAGAGTCAACATTAGAGTACACTAATAGACCGAAATTAAATACGCAACGCGCCGTGTTGGAGAATTTGAATATGTCCCTGGTTCTTAAAAAACGCGTGCTTCATAATGCCTACAATCAAATTTATAAATTTCGCGTTCAACGTAACTACATAGTACAATCTCGTTTTGATACATGACATGACATACCACTGCTGTGTAGGTTTATGCAACACATGGGCTCTGTAGGTCCCCTTCTCTGGAGTCCCATCGTGCACTATGTTCCCCACAAGTTCGTAAATGGTTTTGCCTTTATGTTTCGCCTTTACTTCCGGTGTGAGGATGTCTCCGAAGTCAACATTTCTGTAACAATACAATAATACGGATGAGACATGACATGACTACATACAGTAAAATCGCTGTGCCACGATAGGTAGATGAGAGAGAGATAGATAGTTGCCGGCCAGACGATCTACGATGAATTGCAGGCAGGGATAATGAAGACATGACGCTATGGCGCTAATAAGGGTACGCTCCTGGGCCTATGTTCAGCAGTAGACTAATTATAATCTTGATCATCCTTCAAAACATTATCTGTGTTTTGCGAATTAGCACGCAAATCATTTATATGCCAAATTAACCATAACTAGAAATAAAACAAAAAACTACATGCATAGATCTTTTACACATTTTTTTCACCCTACTAATTTAGTTCCATGTAGGTAACTATTTGTGTTAAAGAAAAGGCATTGACGAATTAAAAATTTGATGAGAGATGCTCGCGTTCAGCTTTAGATTACGATAAATCTAATTTCTACAACACTTACTTGACCGGAAAATTTACGACAGTTGGATTCTTCTCAACGAAAAAGGTGTTTTTCGTAAACCTCTTGATGTATAAAATCAAATAGGGCGGTAACTGCGTAATTTCAAAGCGCTTCAGGAAATTCTCTTTATAGGTTTTGTATTCTTTAGAAGATTGTCCATTGAATTTCGATAGCAGTTGGTAGAGGTTTACCTGTAAGGAGGAATTATATCATGAGATCCGACACACTGACTTACATTAGAGAAACGGACTCGCGTCAGAGACACGTGCCGGCGGCGCGGCGCTATGTCCTAGCTTTTATACCAGCTTTATAATATTGTAAATAATATTAAGGGCTATTTTTGTATTATTTACTAATACATTCATACAGCCCTGCATATTATTTACATGATCTGCTTTACAACATCTGATCCGCACCGTGCGGAGGGGACACAAGGCAGCAATTCCGGTGATCCACAGTTTCATGCGGATGGCGTCATTCGAATTGCCAATCAGTGGAAGCACATGGGACGGATTTTGTATGAATGAGAATGGAGAAAGGTTGACGTGCGAGTGCTTCCACTGATTGGCAGTTCGAATGACGCCATCCGAACTGCCTCGGATCACCGCCATTGCTGCCCTGTGTCCGCTCCGTACGGTGCGGATCAGTGGAAATGAAAACACACCATTTCAATATTCTTTGTCCATACAAAGAATATTGAAATGGTGTGTTTTCATGGCAAGGCCCTAAAATCGTAAAAAATAATATGGTCAGTGCGGAGCGTCCGATGTCAGCCTGTCGTCGCTAGCCTTTAATGACATGGAGTATATTATGTATAGGTATAATCATTTGATGGTAACCTGTGGGATGATATTTTCTCTAAACTCGTCCGTGAAGAGCGGGGTTGGCGGTAGATCGCACGTCAGGTAAAGGAACGGCGACTCTGTGATCATTTCACTGTACTCTTCGCTCTTTAAGTCTACTTTTGCAGCTTCCTCTCCGTCTGGCGGCGGTAGCTTTCTGAAATAAAATTAAAGTACTTACAGTAACTAAGTTTCATTCAAATTAGATGTAGGTACAATGTTTGTTAACAAACCAACCCATACTAAAACTGAAGTTGACTCTGTTCCGCGTTTTTTTATACGTAATGAACATTTCTTGTCGATTTGAGAAGGATCTCAATAAATATTGCTTACAATACAATTCACATCAAGTTCCTCAACACAGTCACAAGTATCATCTGGCCGCAATGTTGGCAGATCTTGTGTAATAATCACAGTGCAGATCGTGTGAAACTAGGTCAAAGAAACATTTGTTCCGCGCGGCAGGTATCGAACCCGCAAGCTCCTGTGCCGCAGGCGGCCTTCGCGAACTGTGCCAATGAGGTCGTCCATTAAAAGTGATTATTACCTGAATACTACTAATAAATTCAGTATTAATGATGATAGATGATTTCTATAGTTTGTTACCTTGTGTAAATCCTCATATGACCCAGGAATGATTTGTAGATGATAGAGCTGTTAGCTTTCTTTGTACCGTTGAGAGCTATGTGAAGCGAGTTTAAGAACCATGACAGAAAGTCTATGGGATCACCTGTAAAAATAATTTGATTCAGTCAACTAGAATGGAGGCCCTGGAGACTTGTACAGGTTTTAATACCTGTAGCAAGCTCCAGCCTCTCACAATGCAGGTTTAAGATAAATAAATAAATAAATAAATAATACTGGACAATTCACACAGCATTATCTAGCCCCATGGTAAGCAGAGCTTGTGTTATGGGTACTAGATAACTGATATACATAATACAATACATTACATGGATAGATCTAAACATTGTGTTCAAAATAACTACATTTAAGTAAAACCTATCGTGAAGAGGAAATAAACAAATGATTATTATTATTATAAATAACTAGTTTCTGCCCGCGGTTTCATACGCGTTGGAAACGTTTTAAGGTTATTTATATCCCATGGGAACTGATTATGGATAAAAATAGATTTTGATTCCAGGTTTTTAATTATTAATTTTAGCCCAAACCATTCAGTAGTTTTAGCGTGAAAAAGTAACAAACATCTATCCAAACATGGAAACTTTCGCACTTATAATATTAGTATGAGAGAACTTAAAATGGATCAATAACAATTATTTTGAAATCTTGGATCTACTTATAAACATTTCTTCATTATCTTTTTCCACCAGAAAGAAAGTCAATCAATCAAAATCAATGAATCGCTTGAAGAGTTGTATAGTGTTCACAATTAAATATATGTATATGAGGTAGAAGAGCTATTTTTTACTTCAAACTTTTGGTGCCCACAATGACGCACATTACGAAGTGCCCTTCATGGCAATGCAATGAATGCCTTAACGCGTTGGCTGGCAAGCTTTGCCCAGAGGGCAGCTAGCACTCACTGTATTAAGCTTATCACACTTACTTTGCTTGATGAACTGAAACCGCTTCTTCGACCACAGCACCACAGCCTGCAGCATTTCATGCGGCGAGACGTGTGCCTTAAAGGCCCGGGGGTTCCACAGCTTCCGTAGGAGCTCGCCGAAACGCTGCGCCAGTAGGAACATGGAGTCGCCGGGCGGACGTTTAACGTCAGCGTAGTTCTCTTCGCGGAGGAAGTAGTTGCGGAGAGGTGTTACTTGGGAAAGACACTGGAAATGGTAAAGGTGATTGATATGCACTGATAACATTCTAAAATTATGAAGGCGAAGTTTTATTATCTGAATGCCTAACGTATAGAATGGAATGGGTTGTAGCATAGGGAGATGTAGTAAGCCACACATAAATTTTTATCAAGGGGAGAGTAGTCAAAAATTAAAATAAATCACATATTATAAAAAAGTATTTGAAATATATTTCTCTAACTTTGGTAAAAAAAAATCCGCATTTTATACTATTCTAACTCAGACTAAAACTTGCAATGCAGGTTTTTCTGTCATCTTAGGTACGAGGATAATATAGAAAAGCAGTTATGGTACAGATTCCACGTCCCAAACTGAGAAACTTATGAGCTGGAAACATAACTTCGTGTGGCATATAACCTTACCTGTAATATAACATTGCAGTAATCATTAGCCTTTATGTTGTTGAGCCCTACGATGCCCGGCATGTACATAGTGCCATCTGTGGCTCGGGACATCTTGGTGTCTGAGTCCATCTGTGCAATCTGCTCTTCGTCAAAGATGGGATTCAACACATACTTGATGTCATTTAGAGATGAATCTGTAATGGAATGTTATTTTAGATCATGTTTGAAAATAAATCAAGAAGATAATACATTAAATGACTGTGCTGTTTCCTTTTTTTAATTATAAGAATAAATCAATAAATTTCATTAGTAAAGTGCAGGTGTTTGTGGGTTGACTTTTGTCAATTTATTACTTTGTTATGTAAAATCTGTCAGATTAGGACTAATAAAAGTAGCAACTTGCAATTGTTCTGTGTTAGGTACCAGACAATTGCAAATTGCTTGTTTTATCAGTCCTGATTTGACAATATTCATGTAACAAATTAACTCAATTTTGGGCTCACTAGACAGTTAGTTCCTTATTGCAAAACTATGTCCAATTGTTTATTGATTGAAATTTGTTGCATACTTCTTACTTGGTTTGGTATAGTACTTTGCATGAATGTGAATCTTTCTTACCTATAACTTCATAGTTATCCGGCAAGCAGTAGAACTTCAAAGTGTGGAGATTGAGGAACACATGATGTCCATCAGCAACGGAATGGGTATAGGCATGAGTATTTGTGCCTCGGCCCTGTGATAAAAATAAACATGGGGTTGGATTAACAGACTCTTTGGAACTAAATCATCATCCCTCACAACCACACCCAATTCTGAATGAACTTTGATAATTAATGTCATAAACTCTTTCAGTAATATATCAAAATTGCTATGTTACCTGAAAATACTTCCCGCAGATCAAGCAGGCATAAACATTGATTCTTGTCAATGAAACGGAACATAGCTTCTCAAAATCAAAGTCAAGAACGTGCCGGTTAATCGTATCCAAGTACGGGCACTGAATATGCGAGGTTTTCACTACTGGTTCTATAAAAGAGGACATGGTATTGTTAATTTATAAAGGTACCGAATTAGGTTACAAAGATTCGTGTTTACCTGTTGGTTCTGAATCATTTGCATCTGATAATTTACGCTTTTTAGCTTGCATATCAGTCATTTTAACAATATATTTAAAGTTGCGGCAATATTTTGCTTTGCTTGCTTTTTGTCAACAGAACAAGTTCTACTTGCTTTGATAAGCTTAGTTGGGTAGCTAATGCTATAGCTAACAAAGTAACAAACAAAAAAAAAACAGACAGTTTTCCAGCTCTAAAAATAAATTTACCCATTATTCTTTCTAATTTATTTTAATATTCTTTTGTTTAAATTTTAAGCTGAAAGTTAGGTTGGTTGGTAGGTTTTTTAATGTTTTTAATAACTTCTCTCATACTGTTTGTCTGTTCGTTCTATCAATTCAATATTGTATAAAAAAATAGCCTACAAAGGTTGTTACCATAACTTTTCAAATCACATTCCACTCATTTGATTCCTCAATATAGAAGGGAAACTCGTTGTGTTGGGAACCCTTTGTGCTGCAATCGTGGACGGAGAACATCACCTCAAATCGTACCCAAATCATGCCCAAATCAATGCTACTCTTTTTCTAGGTTGCAATTTTAGTCTATGGTTACATGCATTGCTTGGGTGACATTGTGGCCAAAGGGTTAAACCACATAATATTCTACATGAGAGGAAACTGCTACGCACTGAGCTAATGATTCAAGACAAATTTAAAAGAAAAATACATTTAATCTCTAGGGCCTATACTTACTCGAATTTTACGCGCGTAACCCTTTACCGCATGGATTTTTTAAATTCTTTCAACTTTATATATGATATTATTAAGCCTAAAGATAGCCAAGGAAAAAAAATGGCACATGTAAATTTGAGAAAAATCAAGAAAAACCTCGTGTGCCATATATGGCACACGCACCATGCAATTATGGTTATTTTCTTAAGATAATGGAACAATATGCAGTAACATGAAATACGAAATTTTATTATTATTTGAAAATGAATATCTTTCAATGTTTTATATTGTTGTTTATGTTTGTTTCTCATTAATCATTGCCATAAAAACTTTGAAAAGCATCGATAATTCGATGCTTATAAGATGAGGTAATGAATGACTTATTTTTGTTACATATGAGAATGTAATATTATTTGTGAATTTTTTGATATCTTTGATTTATTCTGATAGTAGTATTCTGTAACAAGAAACTAAGTGAAATATTGTAACGAACGACTGTTCACGCCAAAACAGTGTGAGCGGTCAATAATACCGACGCATTAACTAGACAGCAGATGGACAGATGTCATTTACTGGTTGGTCAGTTTCTGGGCCTTTGAAAAATTGGCACAGGTTTAAGGAACAACACTATTTCTATTCATAGACAAAAATATAAAATGGCAATCAAAGTCAAATGTCAAAACAAGTTCGAAATTCGGCAAGTCAGAGAAAAAATCAATCGATGGTGAATTTTCTTTCTTTCTATTCTAGAAAGATGGTCTTGTAATGAATGGCTTTCGTTCAGATTTCTCCACCTCCTGAAATGCTATTAGCCATGGCTGCTTCGGGCCAAGGAAGTGTTGAGTGGTCTACGACTGTGAAACCGATACTAGTATCGCTTTACGGTCAATTTTTCGACAAAAATGATGCCGTGGAGATCATACAAGCCATTCTCAGAAGGTTTGTTTTGTTTTGTGTACCAAATTGTATGACTATTCTCCGGACAGCTGACGCTGATTTCATTGTTTTTTTTTTGTAAAAATATATTTCCGTAGCTCCTATCCCTTTAATTAGGTACTGGTACAGAAATATAAGTAGGGTCACCTACAGTATAGTTAAAGTAAAAATGATCTCTTAAAATAACAGTCAAAATAGGTCAAAATCTAAAAATAATTTCCTGCTACTCTCTTGGAATTATTTATATGAATTTCTAATTTTACAGATTAGCAAATTTCAGTCCCATGATCTCATGGCAAAAATCTTATATCCAAATCATGATTGCAGCATCTCTGTACAAATTATTTTGTTTATGTTTGCAGTGAGAATGACTTCCAGAACCATGACGATATTCATGACTTGTTCTACACATGCTTTGCGTGTCTGTCTGCACATTTCCTTACCATGAATGCAAATAACTGTGAGTATGATAATTGAAATAGATTCAAAAGAAAGTGTTTGTCACAATTGACAAGTATTTCATACTATTATTCTTTTTTAATTTTACTGGTACTACCTAAACGTATTGCCGCTTGCCCTTTTATGAGGATTCATATTATGTATCCCTTTAAGTGAATGGGAATATTGAGTTACACAAATTTATAATTTTAATCCTTTCACAAAATTGTGCAAATTTGTGACTCATAGCATAGATAAAATTTATGAAAATTTCTATATCATGTATACAAATAACCTTCTCATTGTCTGTTACAGTGCCTACTGACCAACTGAGTTTGGCCCAAGATGCATTCCGTGTCATATTCAGACAGATACTCAAGAAGCTGTCAGAAGCCGGACTGAGCTGCGATGAAGCTACTACTGCTGCTCCAAATGTATCTGTGAAGCAGGTCTGTATTGGACTGTAATTTATTTAGTTTAGAACAGAATTTTAATTAAATTATTTTTATTTCAAACAAAATAGTCCTCTAACAAATAACACATTTAACAATAAAATGCTTTAACAACAAAGTGATGTAACAGTAATATTAGAATTATACATTCTGCAGCTACTATGCCTTATTATCTTGAACCTTGGTGTAAACAATATCTGTTCTCAGTAGCGCTGTGTGAGTTATCTCTTTGTAAATAATCCCCATTGTTCCAGCTTCTACTACCTATTGTGGGCCTCTGTGGTCTCGAGGGTGGAGTCTATGATCAGTCTGACTTGGTGATACTGTCATCGCTGCTGAAGAACAGCAAGTTTCCCCCTGGTTCCTCTGCACAGGGTAAGTGGAATGTAACTGCTTGTCTTAACATGAGATGAGCCAACAATTATACAACTAAACTTTATATTAAAAGGGTGAATTGTTATGACCCATCTGTACCAACCAAGTCTTAGAGGTAACATTCCATTAGAATAGGGTAGTGTCCTGGATAAAAAATATATTTTTCTATTAAGTCCGTCAGTTAGATTATCAGAAAATATTGGACATGTATTTTTCCTTTGTCAAACAAACAAATACTTACAAAAATAAAGCGCGTCAAAGTTTAAGAGTGGGGGCTAGTGACGACAAAACTTGTTAAAAAGTGTAGCAAGATGTGACGTCACGCGGAACTTTAACTGGCTATATCTTCATATTTTTTTGTTTAATTGACAAAAGAAAAAACATGGGTCCAATATCTTCTAAAAATCTAACTGAAGGGCTTAGTCGATTTTTTTAAGACAACGGTGGGACCTACAAGGCTAATAGGCTAGTGACTATTGGCCTTGTAAGTCCCACTGTTTGGTAAGACTTTGATCACATGCATCTGAGTAAAGATGTGTTTCATTTAGTTCGGGCATGGCAAAGATTACGCGCGATTATTAATAGACTTTCAAATTGCGGGGTAAAGTGTCCTTTAGTTAGATACGTTATTCTTATTCCAACCTAATTATGGTTCTATCATAAAATTGTTCAGTTATTATTACTATTAAATGGACAGTGGACACTGATTTATGGGATAAAAAGCAGCCTACATGTTATTCCAGGCCCTATTCCTCTCTATACAATATCAACGCGATCCATTCAGTAATTTTGGCGTGAAGAAACAAAGATCCATCCATCCAAACTTCCCCATTTATAATATTACTGTAATGTGAAATTGTTTCAGAATCTCAAACCACAAAGTCTTCAGTGTTACCAAGTCCAATGACATCACTAGCCTCCCAAACAACATCCTCTGACAAGCAACCTCCATCGACCGCACAAAGGCGGTCGGATGCTTTGCTGGAACAACTGACCCTGCCACTGAGGAACCCCGTGTCTTGCATACCTTCATCGCCGTCGCATCAGGCCGCCACGCCAACGGTATCATCTCCCGGAAGCAAGGAGAGTGCGGAGAATGCTAAGGATGCAGCTGAGAAGCAACAAGCTTCTATTGACATGAAGGTTAGAAAAAAATATTTTTAACCTCTTCTGGTACAAACAGAATCAACCAATTTTGGTTTTAGGGTGCTCAAAGGTCTAAACGGGACCGTGTTACCTTTATGAGGTTAGGTTAGTAAGCCTCCATTGTCCGTCCATCTGCCTGCTGTCAGCAAACTGTATCTTATGTATCGTTATAGGCACACAATAGAAATTTAAACAGACAGTGACAATGACTTTTAGCTTTGTACACTAATAATAATAATAAATCATTTATTTCATACCATAGTAAAATCAGAGATCTTTTTTAACTTATTCTACGGTCCATAGTAATATATACCCTACTAGCATACATAAAATATAAAAAAGACTAAATTAATAATAATAACACACTAATAAAATTGTAGAAATGGCTGGCCAGCAGTACCGCGTCCCTGCTGATGCAGCTACGCGCTGGCTCCGTGCTGTTGAAGGTATGCGGCTCGCTGCCGTGTCTCCAGCGGTACCTCAGCCGCTGGCAGACTGCCAAGGAGACCGGCTCTGCGCCGCAGTTCAACTCGGACGCCTCGCTGTAAGTACAAATACGATCCTGCACGTTATTTAACACATAACGTTACCCTCACCCAAATAAATTAACACCTTTTCACGCGTTATTCACGCTAAAATTAGCGTAGTAACGATGATAACGTGTATTGCGTTATGTGCTAATAGTGTGGTAGCCTTGCTGGGGGGCTAGCGCATTATTTTAATATAGCTTATCTATAGATATGAATCCCTCGATAGCGGCAGTTAAAGGATTCTGAAGAAATTTTGGAATTCTCTTTCGAAGATATCTTCGGATCAACGCGCCTACTGAGAAATAAATATTGTCTAAAGTGTTTATATTAGGATGAACACTTGAATCCGAGATATAATTGAGACATTATTGAGTTCCCAGGAAGGGGACTCAATAATAATAAATAGAAATAATCAAAAATTTTGTTAGTCTTAAAAGTATTTTCTAGTAATTAGAATTAGTAATTAATTAGATTAAAATGGGATAGGTAAATAGGATGGATAGAAAGGACCTGTAATTATAATTCCCTATCAAATATTCACGTTATAAGCCCTTGCAGGCTCCATTTCTTAGTGAATGAAGTGAACGTGTGCCGCCTGGCTCTATCCATGCCGGTTCTGGAGCCATTCACGCCGGACCGCATCGCTCAGCTCAGCGATATCAGCACTGCTGCGCTGTTGTGCGCTACGGCACAGGTAAATAGCAATTTGGCTAATTTTATGTTCCTCTTTTTGCCGTTTCTGCCATCAAATCAAAATTCAAAATCATTTTTTCCATAGGCTTACAAAATAAGCACTTATACAAGTCAAATTTTATACTATAAATAATTAATAATAATAATAAATCATTTATTTCGGTTATTATCAAATAAGAAATAATGTGTTCAAATTAACACCCATAA
Source organism: Eupithecia abbreviata (assembly GCA_943735965.1). Taxonomy (NCBI): domain Eukaryota; kingdom Metazoa; phylum Arthropoda; class Insecta; order Lepidoptera; family Geometridae; genus Eupithecia; species Eupithecia abbreviata. The sequence goes on from OX030976.1 coordinate 11,303,925, forward strand.
AAATAACAAACCATTTTATTTGTATTAAGTATATCAGTCATCTAGTACCGATAACACAAGCTCTGCTTAACTTGGGCCTAGATGATGCTGTCCAGCATAAAAGTCACTTCCCGCTGTTTGTCTGTCCCTATGTATGCTTAGATCTTTAAAATTACGCAACGGATTTTGATGCGGTTTTTTAAATAGATAAATTGATTCAAGAGGAAGGTTTATAAACCATTTATCACATAGTTTTCCACGGTCGTAGCCGCGGGGCGTAGCTAGTTTATTTATATTAATTATGAAGGCAAAATTTATATAGTTACCAAACTTAACGCATTATCTTCACATCTACTGTCCTTTGAATAGAATACATCGCTTCTTTTCCTACTCTACATTTCACTATACGCAATCATTTTCTTTTATCAGGCTTCTCTTCACCCAAAGGACGATGAATACGAGCAGCAAACGGCTACGTTAGTGGAAAGCGCCCTCAGTCTGTACAACAATGTAGGCGAAACGTTCAAGACATCTACGCGCGCCGGTGGTTATGTGAGTATGAAAGAACTCCCCTTCTGCCATCTAGAAAATGGCCAAGGATTTTCTTCCAAGGCCGAGGATTTTCCGTCGATCCGCACGAACTGCGTACCGATATCCGCAACGTAGGTAGACCGAGACCCTAAACTAGGTGGAACAATGTAAAACTGCCGGGAAATACGATGGATGGAAGCACAGTGTCGATCTTTAGGCGATACCCTAGTTCAAAAGTCGCCGTCGACTTTCAAACGGTGCATGCAGCCTACTACTAAGGCTGCTAGGTATCGTTTGAAAGTCGACGTGGATTCTTCAAAAACATTTTATCTAGCCCTTTATTTCTTCATCAACATACTTGTATTTGTTTTAGGTGTACCAAAACCACCTGATGATAGGCGGCTGGGTGCTTCTATGCGGGCTGCACCACGCGCTCGCGGGCGCGCCTTGTCCCTCCGCCGTCCCCGGGAAGAGCCCCGCCAAAGTGCCCTCTCGCCCTTACAACCTCACTAAAATGTAAGTACAAACTGCAATAGTACCACCTGATTATAGGCGCAGTAAAAAACAAAAGTTTATCGACTTGTATCAATCGCATTGCATGTAATGCTGGCAACGCCGCATATTTTTTGCTAAATTATTGCCAATAATAATGCTGCTTGGTTGAAACACGCCGATCGTCATTTGTTTATAATGTTTCCCTTTGGTTTGAATACAATTTAATGAACAGACAAGGAAGATTAGACGCTGAGTACGTCTAAAGAGACCAAGCAACAAGCAGCAGGGGCCTAATTCTAATAATCCAAACATAACATTATGATAATGGTTGTTTGTTGTTTCTTTCATTTTAATTTAAGTTATAGAGAGTTATAGAATACCAAAACGGGTTCTTCTGTGACGATACCACCGTCTTAGTTAGTAATCATTTTGAAATAAACAATTTTGTATAGAATTTGTTTTGCACTAAGATTGTTGTAGCTTCAGCAAAACAATCCGTTGTAATAAATCATTAAATCTACCTTTCGGTTGGACAGGCAAGCCGGTCTAGGCGTGGTATGGGTGGCTCTAGGCGGGCGCTGCCTCGCGTGGGTGGGCGCTCTGCTGAGCGACGGCCGCCTCGAGACGCTGAGCGCGCCTGAAGGAACGGACCAACAAGCAGCCCCCTTGCACATTCTGGCGCAGCATAGTGCGCATCAGAGAGAGCTAAGGTTGGCTTCACCGGCGCCTTTGCATCAGGTAACTAGAAAGAAAGAAAAAAAAAATATTGACCTTAAAACTATCATACACAATAAACTTAAAACAACGCTAATTAATACTACATGTTACAAATTCTTGTGAGTAGTAGTGTTCATGGCAAATATTATTGTTTATTATTAAATCAGATTCACAATCCATAATAATGCACTCACAAATTAATAAAATGTCACAAAAAAAATCATAATAAAATCAAAAAATATGGCCTTCACCCAGCATTGTACCTTTTTTCGGAACATTAAATTTTGCCTTAGACATTGATAATAAACGATATATCTGTTCACAGCTGCTCGTAGCCCTCGGTGTGGTGTGCTACCGCAAAGCTACAAACCTGAAGCGAGCTCAGAAGAACGACACGGAACACGACCGCTCCGACTCCACCGTCTACTTCCAGGATATGATACTGTGCTCTGAGGACTCGGAGACTGACGATGGTGAGTACACTAATATATGTAGGTCTTATGCTAACTTTAGAAAGGTAGATAGATAAATTATTTATTAGCAACTTCAGACACACAAAATACAACAATTATACAGTACCTACACAGGAAAACAAACAATAATGATTAGGATGTAAGTTTCAATTATGTGTAATGCTTAGGCTCCTAAACATATTTGATTAAAACAATCCCTATAACTGAACTCTCCTTACAGATAGCGAACCCCTTCTCGGCCACTGGTTCGAGTCAACCCTAGTGGCGCCAGACGCGGCCGACAGCGGTCTTATGATGCGTGGCGGCACGTCCGAAGCCACGGACGCTACTGACAGCACCACGCGTCCCGTCAACGCACTTGTACCGGAGAAGGCTGAGCCGTATTCTGTGAGTGTATGATAATGTACTTCTCTACTTTGCTAACGCCTCGGCCACTGGTTCGAGTTAACCCTAGTGGCGCCAGACGGGGCCGAAAGCGGTCTTATGATGTGCGGCAGCACGTCTGAAACAACGGACGCTACCGACAGCACCACGCACCCCGAGAATTTACCCCAACAACAGGGTAAAGTCCAAATCGAATAGCGATCGGTAAAACAAATTCTTTCTTTTCGCTCCATCAAAAGTGACCCTAGTTTAGGATACTCACAGGCCGAGTTACAGCCTGATAATTGATATTCCACCTTAATTATCACGCAAAATGATATACCCTCCCTCCATTCTTTATTGTTCCTTCATGTCTAGTCCATCCTAAGGTTGTCTCTCGGCGATAGGGCCGCCCTTTATACTTCCTTTATTATATTGTTTATTTCTATATTGTTTTCTGTTTTGTGTGGTATAATAAAGTGTTGTCTATCTATCTATTTATTTTATTACAGTACATACAGCTGGCAACAGAAGTGTTCACCCTACTTCGTCAAGAGATAATCAGCGAGGGATCGGACCGTCTCGGTACGGGCGCGTTGTCTTTACACGAGGCGCATCACGCATTGCTCGCCGCTTTAGCGAGGGACTTGGATAGGGAGACTCAGCGGACTGACTGTGGTAAGGATATACATGGTCTTTATAAAATCTTTAAATAACCTTACTGAATTTTAGTGAATTAGGGAATCCACCGCGTCTGTAGGAAAGCATCCTAAAGCCGGAAACATACTAAGATACGCCACGCGACCCAACAAAACGCGATGCGTGTTGAATCAAATGTTATTATTTTTCAAGAACCCGAATCACATTCCGACGTGACGCGGCGAAAGGTCGAGATTGTATACAATGTGTGATTAGATTCAACTTAACACGCATCGCGTTTCGCCAGTTATCGTGGAGTTTCATACTTATGAAACGCCACGACATGTATCATAGACCTATAACGTTGAACCAAGAAGTTTTAACGATTGTACGTAACTAAGGAAGAGCGAACCTCCTACTACAAGTATTCTGTACTTAAAGGAGGCTTCAAAATATTATGTAAGATAATCATGAACTTTGTGAACGAAATAAAAACATTTGTATTTGTATTTCATTGGCCAAGCAGACCATTCACAAATAAATGTTTATTCTAGGTACAATCGCAACATGCTTCGGGCCCCGCCTCGGAGCGCTATACGCTTCATTCAGCGCAGCTCTAGTGCGGTACCTTCACAACTTGAGCGGTGCCGCTGCGTTCGCCTCTATGCATCCGCAGTTGTTCACACAACTTAGCTCCACTGGCTCTGAGCGGACTAACATGACTCCGCTCCAGGTGAACCTTATTCTGTTTGATTTAAGATTTTAAATCTGTGTTAGTGTGGCTAGTTGAGAGCCGTTACTAGCCACTATATTAATATATACAGGATTTCGAAGAAATACAATTTCAAATTCTATATTGACTATGGTTGTACGTACAGCCCCTACTGGCCTTATAAATTATCATTAACAACCTGGTATTTTCGGTTTTAATTGTGTATCTATCAATACATCCCCACCAACACCGCTGCTTACACCTGCACATTTGCGACAGTTCAGTGCCTTCGTTAAAGGACAACAAAGTCACAAGTCACACCTTAATCTCTCCTGTGTTTAGTCAAGGATCCTGTACAATACTGTTGTTTGCCTTGTCAAGGATCCTTGTCATAACGACCTTCGACGCTCTATTTGTTGAAAAATTAACTCTACATGGCGCGCGAAGTGAGCCGCACTATTTGCTCCTCTCTAGCACGCCCACGTATTCCACGGCGGTGGCATCCCCCCATAACTATATCCGAGAATAACTCGCTAGTTATTAACAAACCTGTTTGCAAGCTTTTTAAGTGTAAGAAACAGAGCTGTTTGTTTATTTTTACCAATAGTTACTGAACAAATGAACGATAAACCGGGGTTCGGTTAAACGTCTGCAAAAGACGATAAGATCATGACGCATCAGAAAGACTAATAGCTTCTTTGATAACTAGGTTGGACCTCGAGTAGTGAAGTTAATCGGAGGTATGGTGCTCGGCAAGCCGCCGACTGAACGTGAGAACGCCATCCTCGCGATGTGGCATAAGATCGTTAACACACTGCAAGAGTGTGCTTTACAGACCGCGCCTTCGCAGGATCATGATTATGAAGGTAACACTTTGTTTTTTATTAAGGTTCCGTACCCAAAGGGTTAAACGGGACCCTATTACTAAGACTCCACTGCTGTCCGTCTGTCACCAGGCTGTATCTCATGAACCGTGATAGTTAGACAATTGAAATTTTCATTGATGATATTTTTCTGTTACCGCTATAACAACAAATACTAAAAAATACAATAAAATAAATATTTAAGGGGTCTCCCATACAACAAACGTGATTTTTTTGCTCGTCTTTATAGATTACGGAATCCTTAGATGATGCTCTGTGGATTGTCTAGCATTATTTTTTTTTGTGTCTTCCCAGATCTAAACGTGGAGCATGCTCAGCTGCTTGTCTACATGTTCCACTCCCTCACTCTGATGCAGAAGAAATCTGTCCTGCTGATGACATCCAATGCTATTATCAAGGTGAGTCTATTTCAAGCGGCTTTTGTTTGTATCTTATTTCTTTTTAGTGTTTGCTTAGTTTCAAAATTTAGTCTTTACTCATGACACTAAAAACAAAAACCTATGATACAAAAACAGACATACTGAGTACAAATATTTGATGCAAACAGGTTATCCCTTCATTTGTTTCTACACTGTTCGTTGTGAATGTTAATTCCTGCGCACATCAATTGAACACCGCTACCGCACAACAAAAACGTATACAATAAATCTAAATGTTACGAGTTAAAGCAATTGATTTGAATTGAAAAAAGCCCATATCTGAATGCACATTTTTGCGGTACCAGTGCGGCCCAATTCTGTGACAGTCTCTTGTCATTTCGTTATTATCGGTCTATAATGCAACAACATTGTGAATACCGTGTTCATTCCAGGTGGTAGAAACCCTGTCAATAAGCGACCGTAAGAAAGCGATGACGCTAGCACCACACCAGCTGATGCTGACGACGCGACTGATGCTCCTGTTGGAGTATCTCATGCGGCATCTTTATGACGCGCCGCAGAGCTTGCTGCAGCAGGTGAGATAGCAAAGTTCACTTCAGTGACGTGCGCACGGATCCAACGATCACCTAGATACTATGAGGATTCTTTACCGATCGACAGTTGACATTTTCACAGATGTTGAATTTTTATTTAGGCAACAATTCGTAAAAAACGTTTTCTCGTGTTATTTCTCCATTATTTATTTTTATTTATTTTACCAACTTGAAATAATATTACGAAGAAAACTTATAATATTAACGCTAAGGTAAACCACAAAGGCAATATGTAAAGGCTGTTCACTTTACTGGCCTTAGTTTTAATGTTAGTTGATCTTATCCATTATTTCAGATTGAATGGAACCTAGTAGTAGCGCCCGGCTTGGCCCAGCCCCCGCCAGACGTGAACGAGAATGGCAACAAACCGCCAGCACCTAGCCAGATTAAATCTCGTATTTACTGCGAAGTTCCCTACATCGAGCAGGCCTATCGACGTCTGTCGCACGATGAGACCTCTATGAGACCCAAGTTCTACGCGCTTACTAGCTCGGAGATCAATAACCAGGTAGGTGTTATTGAAATATGGACATTATAGCGGATGGTTTTAAGAGTGATTCAGAGGCTGGATCAGATTTAGTATTTACTGCGAAGTTCCCTACATTGAGCAGGCCTATATATGTATATATATGTAATTTATAATACCCAACTCTTATGTTGCACGTCTGATGTCCAGAGGAAGAGCATTTCATAGTCGGGTAGCTTGTACAGTGAAAGTGTTATTTAGAGATTGTATCCAGATTCGTATTTCCTGTGATGTTCCATAGAACATTACGTTTCAAAATTAGCATTCCATCAACTAACTCTTACCTCACTTCACAGGAGAACCCCAAATTCGACGGGCTCGCTTGCAACTTCGTGCTAGGCACGCCACACAAGTTGAAATACCCGTTGCTGTTGGACGCGCTGCTCGCATTGTTGAACACGGCATGCGTCTGTGACAATGAGTCTAATCAGAGTTCGCCGGTGGCTTTGTCTGCAGCGCACTACTGCTTCCAGACGGCTTGGAGGTAAGATGCTTCCATTTAGTTCTATTGGAGTTCACGTTAAACTAATAGGGATTAAAAAAATATATATTTTGAAAGAAACAGGGTATATTTTGCATCATCTAACCCCAAGCTAAGCAGAGCTTGTGTTATGGGTACTATTTGAGTGATATATCGATTTCTTCCAGGCAACCTTGATGATTGTGTATGCCTTCTGTGGTTTTGGCGTAAACAACTAAAATAACATCTGTTCAAACTTTCTATTAGGTTCTGTTGTGTGATCTTTTAAGGATATATGTCTATGCCGTCTATACCCATACCGCTTTCCATTTGTTTATTCTGAATCTTAAAACTTATACCCTTCTTCCCTCAGGCTAGTAATCAGCATGCCTCCAGCCACCCCACACATGGACAAGTTAGCAGTGGGCACCGGTGCCACCCTCTCTTCGCCGTTACCACTCCACTCGGTGGTGTGGGCGCCGCGAGCTGATAACAAGAAGGTCTTCAACCCTTGGCTGAAGGACGCCCTTGTCAAACAGGGGATGTATACTCAGGTGATTACTGAATCAGCCACCCCACACGTGGACATCGGCGCGACCCTCTCTTCGTCGTTACCCCTCTACTCGGTGGTGTGGGCGCCGCGAGCTGATAAGCTGAAGTCTTTTTAGTTTCTATACATTTTTCTTTTTCCATGTTTGTGCATCTCTGTCAAGTCTTCTGCTGTTATGTAAAAATATTATGAATTCATGTGAAAATATAAGAATAAATCTTTCATAGTTTATGTATATGTTTCACAGTACGCTGAAAACTTGCTGTCCGGCGTGAGTGCGTCATGCGATAACATCAAGTATACCGCCTGGCTCGCGTCTAAGACCATTGACCACTTGAAGGAAAATGTTGCCGGTAAGTTTTTTTTATATCATTTAATAATAAAAAAATAAATAATGGTGAACAATCCACACAGCATCATCTAGTCCCAAGCTAATCCAAAGCTTATGTTATGTGTACTAGATGACTGATTATACATAGAGAAAGACCAGAACAAATATCTGCAGATCTTACAAACATTAGTTCCCCGAGGCGTATATTTATTGTGATTTAATGGATGCAGGTAATTGTTCTTATGTAGTAGTGTTAGTACACTACAAAGTGTCTGAACGCAGAACTCTAGACTAGAGCAGTGGGATCTACGCCCTATAGTCGTTTATTATATGAATATTAAACTGTAAACTTAAGTGTAATTTGCTTGCAGCGGATAAACTACCGTCACTGCTTGACGTCATCTCATGTGACTGCGCATTAGTGAGGCTGAGAGTCTGCCTCACTGATAGTTCTATGGGCAACGACGCTCAGCAGTTCATGCCGGATCTACTAGACCTTTTGGATACTATTCTAGAATGTTGCCGGTGAGTTTGTCTACCGTCACTGCTAAATTTGATTTCTTGTGACTGTGCATTAGTGGGGCTGAGAGTCTGCCTCACTGACAGTTCTACAGGTAACGACGTATATCAGTTTTGTGTATATCAGTATTGTTTTGTGTTGTTCTCAAATGTTTAAGCTTGGTTTTCCAAGCTCATAATATATCATGGCTGGTGCTCATTCTCATAGTTCCAACAATAAAAAAAAATGTTGTTACCCATTCGTTTAAGTACTATCAAGAGCATACAGATCACCTTGCATAACCCCGATGTTGCTATGCTGCTTCATAATCCAGTTATCTCTCACTCACTTTGTATGTGTGTGTTTTATGTGTCAAATAAATGATTTACTTACTTTATGTCTTCACTCCAGACTGGACGGCAGTAACAAGTAATAGACTGGACGCGCAATGCATTAGTTCCTTAGACACGCTTTAAAAAAAATTACCTATACCTATAATTCTAATTACAGCATATGCGCGGGCAAATACCTCGAAGGTCTAATGGAAGTCCCGAACAACGCTTCCGAACAAGCGGTCTGGATAGCTCGTCTCCAAGTCTGCTCCACGTGTGGCCCTCTGAGCAACGCGGCCGGCGCGACGCCGCCGCCTGCGTTAGGCGCGTGGCTGCGCGCTCACCTGCCCACTAATGTGGCCGGAGCGTTGGATAGACTGGCCACGCCGCCGCCGCTATCGTGTATCAACCTTGTGAGTATGAGGATAAGGACTATATTTAACAATTCCATGGCACAAGAGGCACATGTCGGTGAGCGCCGATCATATAGCGACGGAGCGGCGCGCTCCCTGTGCTGGGAAGTGATTACGTTAATGCATATATGGCTAGCTTCAACTAACTCCCCAAGCAAGGTTCGAATCGCTCGCTAGAATTCTACAGCAATTTAAATTCTTAATTTTCTTTGCAACTACAGGGGCTTACTGTGAACGGTACTACGGCTGTGGTGGGTGAACCATAAAACAATAAGTGGCCATAAACAATAGTCCTCGTACCTATGGCCGCTGCCGTGTCACAGAAGCTATTCAAAGCAAATACTAGGGGGTTTTACAACTTTGTTATTTACTTCGTATTTTGCCATCGCCGATAGGGTTGTTTTATCTGCCGTCTATCTTATCGTGATTCTATAATTGTCTTCATTCCTCAGACGTTCTACTCAGCACACATCATACCATCAGAGAGCGCAGTCCTGAACCTCGTCTCATCGCACTGCGAGCTAATCAGCGCCAATCCTAAATACTCCATCGGAATGTCTCTCATGATGCTGGCTTACTCCGCCGCTAAGTTACTTGAGATCGGCGCACCTAAGCTAGTGGATAACCCTGAATTGGCGAAGAAGACTGTTGAACTTGTGGTTCCTGCTTTAGTAAGTATTCATTAATTTACCTGTCAACAATTACTTCATTGGCAGGATATGTCTACAGTAAAATAAACCAATGGACGGAGTATAGCGACCGCCACACAAGACAAAGTCTGTATTGCTGATGTATGCTTGTATAAATACAAAATACAAAAATGTTTATCATTCGCTTATGGTTGATTATACCTCTGTGTTGTTCAGTGTTCGAGGCATCCTTTTAAGTATAAGAATACGTGTATTAGGAGGTAACGCTCTTTCTTAACACTTTGAGTGCTGAAAACGCACGGTATGAGTTTTCTACAAGTGACTAATATGCGTAAATCCACACTAGCGCAGCGGCTGAGAAAATACAGATCTTTATGACTCAGCAGAGCTGTAATATTTTTCAGACGAAACGCATTTGCGGCGCAACACAACCGCTGTGTAGAGTGGCAGCACGAATTTTTTAGGTAAAAAAAAAGACCGCAGTCGTCGAAAAAAAACCGCAGTCAAAGTGTTAACATACATTACAGAAACATTTCACAAATTATGCCTGTATGGCATAATTTGCGATCTTTCGTCGTTATTTCTTCCTTTTTACAAGTCCAAATACATTTTATCTTCCAACAGACCGACGGCCGCCTCGAGTTCTTAGCGGAGCCCCTCTACGGAACTCTGAACGTGTTGGTCCCGCAAGCTAACAAGCCGGAACAGCTGATCCATGAGCACATCATACGGACTACTTACCCCGTGATGGTGGAAAATCTGCAACCTTCTACGGAGAAGACTCTCAGGCATATGGTGAGTTTACTCACTCCTGGCTTCCAACATAAGACTTCTAGCCATCTTAGTTCTAATAAGATATCTGTTCTTCTAGTCTCGATAATAATGTGTGAATTGTCCAGCATTATTTATTTATTTATATAAAACTTAGAATTATTTATTAACATCAGAACTTGAAGAACCTTACTCTATTAATTTACAATTTGCCGTTTTGTGATACCTTTTTCAGACTATTCCTTTTTCAATATAACTTTTTTCATTTATACGATCAACAAGAAAAACTTAAGATTAGTATAATTCGAACGTAAAGCTTACTATGCATCTAAACCCCAAGGTACTTATATGACGCAGCCAAAGAGATCGGCGTTGATAAAATCTCATGTAGTTATTTCTAGGAGAGCCCTCTAAAATTTAAATCAAAGTAAATTTCTCCCAAACCTAATGGACAGCTTTTTTGCTTAGGGTGCATTCACACAACATATGTTTTTATGGTTTCGAGATCGGTTTCCAAAGCCTTATTTATAGTCTTGCCCATTCCGTCCTTCCTTCATGAATATATACTAACGCATGCCTAGCGCGTTACTCTTGTATGATAAAAGCCAATAGGGCGCTTATATGGGATGTAGATGTACCTACATCGTGTACTGCTTTAGATATTTGTGCGACATTGCATGGTTTATTAACGCCAATTTTTGTTGCAGGTTAAATACTGGGAGAAGATTCTGGAACGCCCGCCCGGTAGGATGGCGTACGAGAACGTGTTTACCGAAAACTCTCCGTACACGCTCGGCAAGATACTGCTTTCAGCTCCGAACGCCAGGCCTACTTATGCTGAACGAGTTATCAAGTTAGTTGGCGACTTATAATACATTTTTTTCTTACTAGTTTCTGACCGCGGCTTTTTTCGTCATAAAATGTAGTATATAAATGTTAATCCAGGTATAGAATTACATCTATTCAAAATTTCAGCACCACCCGTCAAGTAGTTTTGGCGTGAAGGGGTAACAAACATCCAAACCTTCTTATTTATAATATTAGTGTGATTGGATTATTTTATTTCTTACTAGCTGCGTCCCGCGGCTTCGCCCTCGTGTAAATATATGTTTCAAATAGTTTATAAATCTTCTTCTTGAATCAATCTATCTATTTAAAAAAAACGTATCAAAATCTGCTGCGTAGTTTTAAAGATCTAAACATACATAGGGACAGACAGATAGCGGGAAGAGACTTTGTTTTATACTACGTATATGTAGTGATTGGATGGCATTAGTATGCAGTATGACAAAAGCTCACCCCTATTTCTTGTAGCTTAATCACGTTGTCTTGTAGGTTGTTCGTGAAGATATTCACCTCGTGCGAGGTGTCGGATCACTTGAACAGCGCCCTCTGCATTTCTATCTGCAAGTTCATCGGCGTCGCTGATCAGCAGAAGCTCGCCAGCTTCATGAACCAAGTCTGTTTCGGACCTCCAGGTTAGTAATCATATTCTTATTTATTTTATTACATCAGTAGGCTCTTCCCATCATGACAATCTCGTTCGTGAAGACATCAGAGAAGAAATTATATGAATAAGTCCCCTCCATTAAATAATCTTTCATTAGACAGGCTTTGTTTGAAACTTAGCTTAAAAATGACCTGGCGTCTTCACGAGGTTTTTTTTAATAATGGGCAGAACCTGCAGTTTAAGCAGTGTCAGTGAATTAACATTAAACAACCCTGTATACTTAGTGATGATCATTGATTCATTGTTTCACCTAAGTTTACCCATTAACAAATTACAGCGGTCGCAGCGAACACAGCAAACGGCTCCCCGACGGAGACTGAACTTCCGACCCCGACATCTTCGGCGCCCGAACCGACGGCTAACCCAGCGTCGGTCGCGCTCCGGAACGCGCTGCGAAGTGTCTTCCGTTCAGAGGCGGATAGACAGTACGAGGCCGTGGCCGCTGCGAGAGGCAACGACGCGGACCTGCCTGTGTTTGAAGCACCGTAAGTATCAAGCGATGCTGGATACGTCAAGCTGAAGACTGGGCGCTATGGCGCTCATTGGGCTAGGCCTATATCCAGCCGTGGACTAACATAGGCTGATGATGATGATGAAATTATTTGTACTTCAGTCGATTTCTGCCGATTTACACAAAGGGTAAAACGGAACCCTATTACTAAGACTCCGCTGTCCGTCCGTCTGTCTGTCAATTCTGTAAATAGTCTAAATATTTCGTTATACATTCAAATTTAACTTTAAAAACAAATGGGTATGGAACCCTTCGTGTGCGAGTCCGACTCGCACTTGGCCGGTATTATACATATACTTTTACTTTTATTGCCCTCGTCGCCCATGGCCTACTTCACTTCCCTGATGCTGCGGCGACAGCATCGCAGAGACTGGAAAGTGAATGCATTAGTCAGGGTGTGGGTTTTCTTAGTTTTCAGCAATACTCTAATATTCACCTCTTTACAGACCATCAGCGCCGAGAGTACAGTCGGAAACGGGACAACAATCTGCTAATTCAGGTAATTATTAAAAGTCATTAAGGATTAGTTTCCGGCAACTTACTTATCTGAACATATTGGTGTATTTGACGACCTTTGTGGCGCGATTGGCGAAGGTCCGCCTGCCATGTAAGAGGGTTCGATTTCCGCCTCAGTGTGCATATGTGCAGATATTTGTGGCGGATGTTCTGGTCGTTAAATATGTATAAAAAAAACATATTTATATACATATACTACATATGTGATCTATTGTATTAAGCATATCAGTCACCTAGTACCCATAAAACAATCTCTGCTTAGGGGCTAGATGTTGCTGTGTAGATGGTTCAGTATTATAAAGATATGCATATCTTGCAGACACTAGTTGGTCGGAAGTAGGCAAGGAAAGCGGCGCGGGCAGCGGCGGTGGCAGCGCCAGCGCGGCCACCTCTGAACCGCCGACTACGCTCGCCGACGCAGCCAATGAGAACGCGGCTTTACTGTCTGCGCTCTGCAAGCACGTTGTAATTCATTGGTAAGAACATTTATTATTCATAACAAAAGAAAGTCTAGCCAACAACGTATACATTAAGTATTATTAGGCCTCGTTTACGGAGACGCGGGACGTCGCGCGTCGCATGTGGCCTGCCATCTCGCGGTGCGAAACTGACGTATTTTTTCTCCATTCTACCCTAAACAACAATCTCCATGGTTGCACTACAGCTGAGAGGTTTTTCTATTCTAGAGGTTGTCTCAGTGGACATGTGGATAACGGGGCTGATCACTTTTAGAAATAAGTTTATATACGTATAGTTAATTTTAAGGTGTTACTGTTTGTTATCCCTAGGAGGGAAAAATAAACTACAAACTCTTTCACAGCACTCCAGAAGTAAGCGAGCGGATGCTTTCGACCCTGATCGGCGTGTGCGGTGAAACGCCGTGCTCGCCTCTCATCCTCCGAGAGATGTGTCGTCTAGCGGACGCGCACTCGGGGGTTGATCACAAGCAACTGTTCCCGGCCGCTGTCTCCTGGCTGTCCGCTTGGTGAGTGTTTTTATATATGAGGATATAACGCCGCGCTCGCCTCTCTCACGTGCACTCAGGAGCGGACCATTAGCTACTGTTCTTAGCTTCAAGCTCCTGGCTATCCGCTTCATGTGTGTGTTACAAGAACAATATCTTATATTTGTCAAAGAACATATTCAAATAAAAACTCTGGTGGTTTGTGCAAGACAAACCTGTGTGGCGGTGACCTTGTCTTCACAAATAAGTACGTTAAAAAATCGTGCATCAGACAGGGTATCACATATTTTGTTTGGCGGATGCTCGCTTTAGTGTATGTCATAAAAACTCATAAGCAAGTGATAGTTATCCGCTTGGTATGTACTTATTTTTCTCTTCATTCCGCCCGTACGCGTTGTTTTTATGGAAGGATTCAAAGGTTATTTCTATTCAATGGGTACTGATTTGTAGAATAAAAGCAGCCATGTTTTATTTTAAGCCTAGAACTATCTTTATTCAAATTATAGCCTTATCCGTTTAATCGTTTTGGCGTAAAGAGGCAACAAACATTTAACATCCTAGCTTTCACAATTGTAACGTTACCGTTAGTGAGATAGTGTGATATTTAGTGCGACTCTGATATTATCAGGACATTATTAAAATTTCTAATATTTTCTCCTCTACAGTGTGGATAACCTCAGCGGTCCAGAGATACTGAAGAAGTTAGAAGAAGGGCAAGTAGACGGCAACCTTGCGCCTCAAATCGAGTCGGCTTGCGTGCTGTTGTCATACCTCACGGACGCGCTACACTCTATCAACACCAGCCAGTCTCAATGTGAGTACCAACACTTACAATGGTGTTAAATGGCCATTTAATAGTCGATTGGCCTGTACTCTACCGAGAGAAACGGCCAAAAAATAACCATTTATAGTCAATTGGCGCTAATATTACTCTTAGTAGAGTACTAAGAATATTTACAAAAACAAGGCTTGAGGCAGAATATTATAGCAATAAACAATACACAATACACATGTACGTTAGAAATAGCGTGTAGTTAAAGTTAGTCTGGCCGAAGCGACGCGTGACCCGAGAGCTGGTGAGTATCTGGCGCAACTCATCAGCATTGCCATACAGAGAGAGGCAATGCAGCCAGCGTCTTAGGGACGCTTCTGACTAGTATTGATATGGATCAGTTGAGCTACATGTACATTATTTGCAACAGTCTGCTCTTAGCTCAATTGTAAATACTAGTTCTAATTTTTTTCTACTGTCTAATTGTAACTTTCTTTGTTAATAAAGGGTATTCTAGAATTAGAACTAATTCTTTGCAAACTTTCAGCGTTATCTGACAGTAGTGTTGGCAATATATCATATTATTATTAGTATTCTCTTCGCTTTGCTTTTACATGACAAGAGTAAGCTGTGATACATATTTATATATGAAGTTTTTTTTATTTAGGTTAGTTTTTTAATTTGTATGTGTTTTGTATATGAAGAGGAAGTAAGTGTTTCCTAATTGACATTTTGTTTTAGCATGGCGTTCAATAAGCCCGACTTGGGAATCGCCGTCGGACCTCGGATTCGACTTTGATTACAACGAAGAGCAGCCAGACGATGAAGATACTAGTGCTGACGATTCGGTACGTTGTACTTGCATTTATTTGTGTTTTACGTTGGGAACAGTGATTATATTAAAATGGAGTCAGATACCTGGCCAAATGTGGTGAAGGATACTGGAAGCCATCTAATGAGCTCGATGAAACTGTAAATATCGCTAGGCACACCAAAATGCATGCACAAAATAACCAAAAAAATGCTGGACAATTCAGACTGCACCATCTATCCGCTAGATCTACCTAAAGCTTGGGTTATGGATACTATACAAGACAAACTCCTCTAGACGTCAATTCAGCCCTTTTATAAAATAACTCATGTACATTTTTCCCGCAGGACGAAGATACAATGCTCCAATACAAGCTGTGCACGTTCACAGTAACGCAACGCGAGTTCATGAACCAGCACTGGTACCACTGCCACACTTGCAAGATGGTCGACGGCGTCGGAGTGTGTACAGTCTGCGCGCGCGTCTGCCATAGGGGACACGACGTGTCCTACGCCAAGTTTGGGAACTTCTTCTGTGATTGTGGAGCTAAGCCTGATTCTAGGTAAGGTTTATCATCGGCGTCGTCCTCTCGTCGACCGACTTCCTTCACTCTTAGATCAGGCGATTGGCACATACGTGCCAATCGCCTCGGCCTGTGCAAAGTCAAGAGTTTAGCCCAATGTGCAATTATAAAAATTAGGTGCAATCCACGATCCAGCGGATCGGGACTGTCGTCATGCGGTTCTGAATGTCATCGACTTTTTCTAGTAACGGGTTCTGCCTCCCTGCTTTTTTTGAAATGCCCTTTGACGTGAAACATCATTCAATTTGGATCGAAAGGTTCACTTGTAAAACCAGAATGTAACGAAAATATGCTGTGTAAAGATATGCCATCCTAATGCGGCGAGCGAGGAGAGCTAAACGAGCCGCGCTGGGCCTTGCTGTCTAGCACACACAAGACGTTTGATATATTCCTAATTTTATTTGACGACCTCTGTGGCGCGGTGGGCGAAGGTCCGTCTGCGACGCAGGAGGTTGCGGGTTCGATTCCCGCCTCGGGACAATTGCTGTGTCGATGGTCCAGTATTATTTATTTATATATTTTATTTATTTGCAGCTGTCAAGCCCTAGTGAAGCGGTCAGTGACGCTTGGCGGGGCTAGAGGCACGGGCGCGGAGGACGCTCCGCCCGCGCCGTCCATGCGCCGCCGCCCCTCCAGCCCCACTCCGCCCACGCTGCTGGCTATGCCGCGCAGACCTGTTCTCGCTAACAACATACAAGGTGAGAATACGGCATCTTCCTAAAACAGCAGGTTTAAATAGAAAAAATATTAGAAAAGTTATAGTTATTCCGTGATCATGAGATGGTGCATGAAACTGTGCCCAAATATTGGAAAACTCAAAAATCAAATCATGGTAAATATCCCGTTTTAAATGACTTTTGTGCACATTATAGTTTCAGAAGATTTTAATAGAGAAATATCCTGGACTGTGTCGCTGACTTTAGTCTTTAGACTCTGTTAGGTATATAGAGCAAGAACGCGCAACCTACCGCCCTTCCTTTGTTCATATATTTTAGTGTATTTGAATGTTTTCTCTGTGTATTTTTTAAAATGTGTCTCGCTATATGGACTGCTTATGTTGACTTTTTAGTGTGTCTGAAATAAATGTGATTTGATTTGATTACCCTAATGATTGTTCATTCCCTAGGCTGTCGTCAATTCCTAACATCATACAACGGCTGGTCGCAATGCATGGAGCGCGTGCGTCGCCTCCTAGACACTCTCAGCGCGCCAGTGAAGGCGGCTTGTGAGCGGAACGCGCCGACCGGTGCGCACGGACGGGCACAGAGGGCGTTGGCGCAGCTACATTTAGGAGAGAAGAAGTTCACTCATACCGATAACTTGATGCAGGCTACGCTGGGTGAGTTTTTTTTTTATTATCTACACTCTCTTCAAAAGACTCACTCTTCAAGATAAGAGTGAATGTTCTACTAGACTTTAGTATCGCATAATCGCCACATCTAGCCTTCCTAGCCTTCCTAGCCAATGATTAAATTATTCATAATGCTCCTGATCATTATCAACATCATTTCAGCATAACGAATCAATAAAAAAAACATGACGTCCTCTTCTTCCCCAAAGATCGCCACAATGACCAGTGCTACACTGCCACTGTTTTCAGTTTCCTTTACTGTGGTCTCAGCTATTTTTCAATAATCTAAATCTTACTAAAAATATTTATCTATGTATTCTATTAAGTATATCAGTCATCTAGTACCTATAACACAAGCTGCTTGGGGCTAGAGGATGCAGTGTGGCAATCCACACAACATCCTCTAGCCCTGCTGGACAATTCCAGCATTATTTATTTATTTTACTTTTATAGGATCTCAAGAAGGCGCATTCGAGAACGTTCGCATGTCGTACACTGGTGAAAACGGCCAGACCATTCGTCAGCTGATGTCGGCACACAAGTTGCGCCGCGTTGCCATGTGTTGCCTTGCTTCGCCGCAAGGGCGGCGCCAGCATCTCGCGGTTTCACACGAAAAAGGTACCTATAGACATAGTAACAAGATTTTAAAAAAAAAACAACGTATGCGATCTCAACAGAACTCGCACAGACTTTCATATTTAATAGGTTTCGCTTGCTCGTAATAACCAGTAACGCCATCAACGTCAGCAAGTCTTCAAAACTAAAATGCTTTTTCTTCTAATATGAAATCCCCATCCTTTCTTACTTATTCTACAGGAAAGATCACAGTCCTCCAGCTATCAGCGCTACTCAAGCAAGCCGACTCCTCCAAACACAAGTTGACTCTAACCCGCCTGTCGTCCGCGCCCATTCCGTTCACTGTGCTCAGTCTGAGTGGAAACCCGTGGAACGAAGATCTTTTGGCTGTTTGCGGCCTGAAGGAATGCCATGTACTGACTTTCAACAGCGGAGGTTAGTTATACTTTCGCAGTATATATGGATGCAAATTTCTCGAGCAAAACACTTCTTCGCTTACTTTTATATATTTATATACATATACATACATATATAGGCCTCCATCGATTTCGATGACGGCGAACCTAGACATTACGGATTCCTCTTTCTATTCTCGCTTACTTTTACAATCACAGTGTAAGAAATTCACAGAAATAAGACGAAAATATATCGATATTTATTTCATTTACCGCATTCACTGGTCAGCGGACCTCGTTGCATGGGCGCGCCTCTGCACGTCTGCAGCATACCAATGTAGGTACATGCGCTTCCTTAGCATCCGGTATTAAGGTTAAACGAGTCGCTCATCTTTACATATGAACGTGGATGGGTAACTACTATTTAATGTTGACCGTGCAAAACTAAAGATAATATCAATTGATCTCGTCATCTATGTTTGTACGTACAAAACCGTAAAAAATTCAAATGTGTACTACAATTGAAAAATAGACTAGCTTCTAATCTAAACTTTATTATTTCAGCACTGATAGTTTTAGTCCGTATAAGGACAAAAACTTAAAAATAAAGCCCGCTGCTAAAAGTATGATCACATTTTTTTACGTGGTCGTTTTAGGAATGAATCATTGTGCATTTCATCCTAACGCGCATGTAGCGGGAGGTGTCAGGTTATCAGGCATACATTTAGGCCTCGCCTACAGACGAGTTCAAGCCGTTGACTCGTTTAACCTTAATTTAAATCCTTTGTTTCCAGATTCTATGAAATCGTATTTCGTAAATTTTTGTACAACGTTTCTTCATTCTCAGGTGCAGTCTCCGACCATCTAGTACTGACGCCTGGACTAGAAGCCAACAACTACATTATCAAGGCGATTTGGCTGCCCGGCTCGCAAACACAACTTGCGCTGGTTACGTCGGACTTTGTCAAGATATTCGACCTCAGCCGGGACTGTTCCAGTCCTATGCATCACTTCCTGGTGCCCAGTGGAAAGGTATTTTATTTTATTTTTGTTTTGATGGAAAACAAACAGCTTATAAAACTAAAATTAGTAGAAACAATGGTGGTCTAACTGATGTATGTATGACACGTAGTCAAATGTGTTTTACACTTGACAAACATGACTCGCAAATTCCGATTAAAATAAAAAAATAAAAGCTTGACATTTATCTTTTATGTACCTTTGCTCAGCTATCTAGCGGAACTTAACGTGTCCAACGCTAGACTTCTCCAGGCATCGCATTTCTGAAGTGTCGCAAATTAGTAGCATTGAATTTGCGGGTATCGGTTTCCGCTTCGTCAACCCAACGATCCTAGGGTTCATGTACTAGTTTCTGTCTCCAATAATTATTCCTCATACACCCCTCACTTTGAAAACTTACTATAGGACGCCCTCCGGCCAGGTGGAATGACGACAATACAATACAATACAATAACTCTTTATTGCACACCAAATACATAAAAGATACACAAGACAGGAAAAGACAAACAAATACAAAATATGCTGTACAATGGGCGGCCTTATCGCTAAGAGCGATCTCTGCCAGGCAACCTTTGGATGGACATGAAGTGCTAGAACATGCAAAAGACTGCAGGCAGATGCTGGATGCGTCAAGCTGAAGACAGTGCGCTATGGCGCTCATTAGGGATGGCCTATGTCTAGCAGTGGACTACCTTAGGCTGATGATGATACACCCTCCTGACAGACCGATTCTCAATAAAACTTTTGAAACTATCATGGTTATTAACACATGAAACTGTGCCGAAATATCGGATAACTCAAAAATGTACAATCGACTTTAGACCGATTCTCCTCCATTCTCCTAAAGTGTCTGAGCTATTGTTTACAAAGTTTGTTTTTCTCAGGTCCGCGACGTTACGTTCGTGAACCAGAGCAACATAATGCACATGCTTTGCATGAGCAGCGCAGGCCACATCTACTGGCAGCCAATGAGCGACGAGTCGCGCGCCTCGCTCGGTACCTTCTACGTCACCAACACGCTCGAAGTGCTGCATCCCGAGATACAGGTAGTTGCTATTGTCTAGTGCTGTATTATACTTAGATAGATGGGAGCAGAGCTACTACACTTTTTTATGCGGTAGTTAGCTTTTTCGGTAGCGGTTTAGCGCGCTCCACAGACGCAACTACGCATACTATAGTCTATCCATCCAGAATGTAGAATGTTTGTAAACAGAGCCACTGACAGTTCAATCAGCTGATGTAGGGGTGAAAAACATTTTTTTATTTAGGTCACATCTTGAGCTTTGATGGGGGTGCCTTACTGGGCTGGTGATATTTGATGTAAATAATTAAATGGCATAAACAAAGCATCCCTGTGAAATCAGCCTACCTTTATCATTACCTATCCTTATAGAATGGAATAAAAGCTAAAGGATTATGAAATAAGACTAAAAATCATTAGACTTTTTGTGCTCTCAAACGATTTTTCACCTGTGCCAACTCAATTAAATGTAAATGTGCCTGTTTAAAGTATTTTCCTTGAAGCACTAAACATTATTGATGAAATTGGAAGAATTCATAACTTTTGGACTGATTGTCGCTAAGCAAATATGCAGCGTGAAATTAAACGTTAAATAATCCGGCTAAATTAAAATAATACTCTCTGTAAGAAATATAGTTATTAGCAGTTAAAAAGTAACCAACTGTTTGCAACACGGGACGTCAAAACTGAGATTCGTTAGGGATGCCACTGTTACAAAGACCAAAAATCTCTAGTGATTTTAATCTTTGTTTTTGACCACATAATGTCGATTTGTAAATTGAAATAATTAGATTCTGCATAGAATTGACGTCAGGATTATAAAAAGTAATAAATCTAATAGAATGTATATGTGAAATCATTAGAATTCTATTAGGCCTGCATCATTTCGTGGTGATAACCCTAAAAATCAGCTGATTTCTTATGTTTACAAATTATACATTCTACATTCTGGATGGATAGACTTAGGAGTATTTTAGACAGCGCTCAATTAGAAGCAGGTGACATGTTAATCCTAACTATTTTACCTATTCGTTGGATACTAAATGTAAGCGTTTATCGTACACTTACACTTTTCATTTTGTTACACCAAGCACAATTTTTCCCACACTTTCCATAAACTACTATTTATCTCACATCATGATTATCAGCTAGATATGATATATTATGTAACTGTCTGTTCTACAGGACGTGGCTGGTTTAGTCGGCGGAGGAGGCGTGTCTATCTACTACTCACACACGCTAAAGATGATATTCTTCTCCTACGCTCAAGGAAAGAGTTTCCTTGCACCGCTAAACACCGTCGAAGAAAGCCTTAAAGGTACTATTATTTCCAACTTTTCGATCTTTTCCCCATACTAACAATACTAATACACGTATTTGTTTATATATCTTTGACTAACACAGTATTTTGATTGTATTCTGCTCGCATAGAAGCTTATATTAACTTGGCATTCAGGCCTATCGTTCCGCGAGAGGCGACGAGCCTCAAATCAGCAACTCGAAATTGTTGGAGGTTTGTACAAAAACACTAAGCAAACGTCATAAAGAGACCTGCAAAATTCTTGCCAAACGTAAGGTAGCCATTATATTGCATGTTGCGTAATTTTCGTTCAGTTACAAGTATGATTTAACGGGTATTTATCGCTTTTATTTACCTACATAAACGCGATAAATCGGTCTCTTTAAGATCTGTGCTCCGTGTAAAGTTGCATGCATTCAATACTAGTTCTTGCTATTCCGATTCTAAGTGTTTTTTCTTTGACTAGGCACATCAATGATTACCCTATCGGCGGTAACGCAAAAAGAGGGCGGCCGCGGCAAGCAAGCGGTTCAATCGCTCTGTCAGTGGGCGGAAGTGGCCGGACATCCGGGCCTAGTGACAGCTGTCATGCAAGCGTCAAACAACCCAGTTGTACTCATGCTGACACCTTCCAACATTTATGTGCAAGAGATCAAGGTAAATGCTACTTCCATTTCGTACCCTAAATTTACATTCACTATCTATTTTGAATGCAGTAATTGTTTGCTTTTTATATTTTATTTTACCATGTTTTATTTCTTTAATAATTAAACAGCATCAGTTCGTAGTATCCTTGAAAATATCAAAACATACGTACCTTGTCACACCCATATGTAGTTCGTATAGCCTTTATTCGCTATTATTGCCAACAAGTAAATAAAATCCTTGGAACTGAGCCATAACTCCGCTTCGCATTACCATCCACACCCGTAGTATCACATCCTAACTCTTACACAGATTAACTTCTTCTCCAAGGTGGTACCGGCCAAGGCTAAGATCACAGACATGGTCGCGGTTCGACACTGGTGCGGCGGCGGCGGCGATCAAAAAAGCACTCTAATACTACTCTGTGAAGATGGAAGTTTGCGGATCTATGCGGCTAACGCGGAACAGACGGGATATTGGCTGTCGCCAACCATTCAGCCGATTCATGCGTCGAGACGGAAGCCCAAGATTGTCGCTAACGCTAAGGGGAAAGCGCAGCAGGTGAGATTTGTTATCTTTTTGGTCTGCTATTACTAGAAGAAATATAAAACAGCATCCATAAAGTTATTTGTAGATGGCAGTGGCGTCCTCATAAGAGGGGTATAAGTTTAACGTTCCACCTGTCCATCTCTAGTATCTTTAGATACTATATAAAAATTCTTGTTTTTATTGTGATATGCTTGATGTTGCAAATAAGTAATTTTATATTCTATTCTGTGTATCAGTCCGTTCCATCATTACTCCCAATGCAACTATCGTTCAGGTCAGGTCTAATTTATAAATGGACTAGCTCCAGCCCGCCGCTTGGCACGTTATTTTCCTTGTCAAAAATTAGCATTATGTCCGTCTTTGGATACCGGCTACATTCACAAAAAATTTTACTAAGATCCATTCAGCCGCTTAGGCGTGAAAAGGTAACATACCACAAACAGACAGAATTAGTTTCGCTTTTCTAATATCATAGTGCGGAAAAGATAAACAACAAATCGTATGAGTTATTGGTCCATCTATTTACCTAAGAATTAAACGTTTATACAGGCGGCCACAAAATCCAATGCGAGCGGCGCATCGCAGTTCCCGATAGATTTCTTCGAGCACTGCGTCGCGATGACTGACATCGAGTTTGGTGGCAACGATCTACTGCAGGTCTACAACACTGTGCAGATCAAGCACAGGCTTAATACCACAGGTAAGGTTCATCATCATGTGCCTATGTTAGTCTACTGATGGACTTCCTGCCTCCCCTAATGAGTGCCATAGCACCCTGTCTTCAGCTTGACGCATCCAGCATCTCCCTGCAATCTTTTACAGGTTGTCATACCACCAAATCGGAGGGCGTCCACAGGTAAGGTTGTTTTTTTAAATAATTAACGCCAATGCTGCTTCCCCTGATAAGCGCTCGAATGGCACTTGTGATTAAAGGGTAATGCTATAATCCCCACGCTGGGCATGCAGGTTAGGGATCGCAGTGGATGTGTTAAATATACACATATGAAGCTGCTGCACTTTCTCTGGTGGATTCCGTTTAACGACTTTTGCGACAGCCACGGACTGAGTTTGGAGGTGTCGATTGTTACGCAGCGGACTGCAAAAAAAAAGACTAACTTTATCCAGCTTGAAGTAAAAAACTAGTTGTTTACGTAAAAAGTGTCCATCCAGAAATAATATGACTACAGTATCCATTTTTTTCTTACAGGTTTATACGTGGTATCGACAAAGATGAGCGGATTCGAAATGGAAGTGATAAATTCTGATCCGAACATGGTTATCTGCGGGATACGCATGCTATTGGGAACCCAAGACGTCGCGAGAACTCCCGCATACGTCGAGGTATTTTAAACTTTCTTTTTCTAAAACTATTGTACGTTACTTTTTTATATACACTAGATGCGCCCCGCGGCTTCGCCCGCGTGGAAATCTATGTGTCAAATAGTTTATAAACATACCTCTTGAATCACTCTATCTATAATAAAAAAAACTGCTTTAAAATCCGTTGCGTACTTTTAAAGATCTAAGCATACATAGGGACAGAAAGATAGCATGAAGCGACTTTATTTTATACTATGTAGTATGTATAATATACTCAAATTACTTATTATTTTATTTCTTAGTTGTATGGACGTACGGTGCAAACGACCGTCTTGCGCAACCGCTGGTTCGATATACCGATGACTCGCGAAGAGTCTCTGCAGTCTGACAAGAAGCTTGTCATTACTTTCGGACCTTCGCAAGATCCGGACGGCGTCACCATGGTTGATTCAGTAAAGGTATGTAGCTTAGTTTGATTAATCTACATATTTATGTGTAATAAAAAAAGTTCTTTTGAAATTTCACCCTAGCTCTTAGTAAGAAAGTTCATTTCCCATTGCTCTGATTCATTGTGGATATATAACAGGAAATATTTTCAGGTGTATGGCAAGAACAAGGAGCAGTTTGGATGGCCGGAAGAAAACGAGGATCCATCGGCGTGCCCGTCTTCTAGCAAAGTCCCTCAAGTGAGTCAAGATATATTTTATGCATCATCATCAGCCTATATTAGTCCACTGCTGGACATAGGCCTCCCCCAATATTTTATTACTAGGTTAAAATTGCACCAATAATAAATCTACTAATCTAAATAACTATTCACAGGAAACAGAAAATCCCGGCTCATTGAAACCCAACTCCCTAGAACGGCTAGCTTGCGCAGCGCTTGAAGCGCTTGAGCTCAGCGCTGGAGCGCCTGCGGCGACCAGCGGCGAGGGCGGCGCGGAGGCAGCTCGCAGGCTGCTGTGTGCGCCCGCCAGCGCCGTGCTGCACGCGCGGGCGCAGTGTCTGCTGCGAGCGCTGCATCACACGCAGTACCATCAGTACAAGGTGACAGCTCTATAAATAAATGAAAACGGATAGGCAGTCAAACTACGAAAACAGCCGCAGTTGAAGTACGTGAAACGTCTAGTGTGAGCAGCACGAATCGCTTCGCTCACCGCACTGGAACGATGCGAGCTCTTAAAAACGCGACAATACGAGCGGTATACGCTCATGTTGTCGCCTTTAACAAAAATCATTACCAATAAATTAAATGATGATTTTTGTAAACACTTTTCTGCCAGTGTCAAGTAATGGAAAATAATTGTAAAATCAATGAGTTATTAAATTATGGAGAGGCTAGTTAGTGACCTAGCAGGGTGTACCACGTGCAGGTTAGGTTGGCTGCCTATTAATTTCATTGCTGAGTAATCATAAAAAATAAACAGCGCACAAAGGTAATCTGTGTCATTTTATTTCTTTGACTTCCCCAAAGAATTGATTCTTCCACAGGACCAAGCGATCCTGAAATACGTGTGCGCCTCGCTCAAAGAGCTGCGAGACACTGCGGATGCGCACAACATAGATCCCGAGGCGTACTTCCGATTGGTTCTCCTAGCCAGAGGCGTGGCCGTGCCCAGACCGGCTAACTTAGTGAAGTACACTGCGCCTACGCCGACTAAACCTGTGCTGGGTGAGACTTATTTGTGTTGATATAAAGTTCAATTTCCCCTAAATAATAGCTATTATGCTGTTCTATGTTTCAGAACATAGTTTTATAGTTAATAGCATAGGATAGTAGTATAGCTTTGGTTGTACATACGTATGTAAACTCCTATCTACTTTTATAAATAAATAAATAGCCTGACTACCTCTGTGTTAGAATTACTTTAGTTTTTTTTTCAGAAAGGTAGCAGCAACTTAACTTAGCTTCATTCTGTTTCTTACTTACATTTTTTCTTATAGGCGACTGGTCAATCTACTGGTTGGACAACCCCGACCAAATAGATATGAAAGACAAGGACAGAGAGCCTCATCTGTGCTCCTTACTCACGAGCGTGTTGTGGAGGCTCGCTCTCTGCAAAACGACGCCGGGTGGACCGCCCACCATTCTGTCTTACGGACTAAGGCATACGGAGCATACGTTACACGCGTTAGCTGATACTATACATGCGTTCCAGTTGCATGGGGATAATGATTGTGTGAGTTTGTCTATACTGTTTTTACTTGTAAAAGACAAGGATAGAGAGCCCCACCTGTGTTCTTTACTAACGAGCGTGCTATGGCGTCTCGCCTATAGCAAGACTACACGGGGCGGACAACCTGTAATAACATTGTTCGTGATTCAATGGAAATTATCTGATCAATATGTCAGTTTTCGTCTCTTTCTAAGAATCGGATCTTTCCTTCTCCGCCCGTGGATATTTAGATGTTGCCATCTAGTTGCCTAGCAATCACATCACATTACAATTTACACATTATTGCACATAAAAACATAACAAAATAAAACCTTATATCTAAATTTTATGAACTGTTCAATAGGCGGCTTTATCGCTGACAGCGATTTCTCCCAGGCAACCTAGGGATGGGGGAAAAAAAAGTCTGAGTGTTGGTAGAGTACAAACGGTAAAGAAAATGTAATAAAAAAATACAAACTTTACATTACAATACAAAATTACATCGTTTATAATCAATTGATCATTTCACAGATCGACTTCGGCAACCAGATCTATCTTTCTCTGCTGTTAGCTGAAGACCAGAACATCAGCTTCGGCGCTAAGACTGCTCTGATGAGAGTTTTGCGACCGCGCGTCAAGAAGCGACGTGTCTACATACCCTCACCTCCTAACACTCCAGGTAATATAGTGTACTTCATTAATAAATCATTGGCACCAATTATTAAATCATTGGACCCAATCAGTAAGCTATAAAAGGAGTAAAACTGCTAAAGGTAGCTAGCTGAGAATGGTGGAATAGGTATCTAAAGGTACTCTAACCTATTGACATCGCTGAACCCGACTGACTGATTCTTAACCCTACAAGAAAAGGCTCTGATACTTCTGTCTGATACTACATATTGTGTTTTCGTATTTTGAAACTTATTTGGGTTATAATGCGTCGTAAAAAATTCAAGCTAACGTATGCTCCTTGTATTTTCATGGCCATTATATTAACTTTATAGGAGCGGCATCCTCGGTGACTACAGCGCAACCAACTAGCTCTATAACCGAAGCTGCCATCTCGGAAACAGACACTAACCGCGATGAGCAACAGGACAACCAGTTTATGGACGTCGACGACCCGCTCGAGCCCATGGTTATGATGCCACCTGAGAGTAAGTGCTATCTCCTACAAGCTGTATAAAGCTATACTACCTTAAAAATATTGAAGTGAACAAATATCAGAGTGATCACTTTATTTCCTAGTTTTTATTATGCAATTTGAAATTTGTGACGTGTCCAAGAGTCTGAAAGGTTTAAAGGAAATAAATCACTTTGATGTTTGACAGGCCATTTGCTGTAAACATTGCCTGTGTGGAGCTGCAAAATCTTATGCTATTTCGGAATACCGCATATCTAGATGTATATTACGATTTATATATTTTCTGTAATTTAACCTGAATTTTTGATTGGTCAGGCTTGGAAGCTCTCCTCGACATACCACCGGACGCAGACGACGAAACCATGGTAGAGCTGGCCATAGCTCTGTCTCTGCAAGACGAGGCGCGCCGCGCGCCCGCCGCTCCATCTGCGCCGCCGCCGCCCGCGCCCGGGTTCAGTGACGTCACCGCCTCTCCACCTGGGTATGATTTTCCAGGCTTAGAGCCTCTCCAATTTAAGAAAATAGGTTAATTTGGATAGCAGCCCTACAAGTACATTTTTGAAAGCTGGATTGACTGTATTTTTGTTTTCGTATACTGGAGGCTTGGATTTGTGACGCCAGTGTGGAAAATTGCTTGATAAACAAAAGATAATCGCCTTAAAAAAATTACCTATAGTGGAGTACGTGAAGCCTGGTATGTCCTAAAGAGCAGCACATAACGCGTCTCGCTACTCTTCGCGTGCCGCACTGGCACAGCATATCAGTACACAGCGCGGCTTAACTCGTCACGCCTGTGCGCATGAACTTTATAGATAGTAGTGATAACTCCTGACACTCTGAAGTCATTCTTTTCCGTCTTAAAAATCGTCATAATATCTCTTACCTTGGAATAAAATGCAATAATCTTTATCATCTCGTTGCAGTTCTGACGACGAAGGCAGCACCGCGGCGACAGATGGCAGCACTCTACGCACATCGCCCGCCGAGGCGGCCGGTTCCGCCGGCTCCGAGAGCGGAGGCTCCGGCGTCGACAGCATTGGAGGGGTTTCCGGACGCAGCAGTGCTTATGGTAACTATCACTGTTTTTTTTCCTTTGGTGTGGCAAGATTCTTAATTCAATAAATACTATTTTTGTTGAGTTTCATCGCCTAAAAATAAAACAAAGCTTCAATTGTTGTCGAATGTCAAAATCGCTTTCAATGCTTAAATTCGTGGTTAAGACTTTACTGTTAGACTGTTGTTAATACTCTGTTGTCCAATAATATACACAATTTCGTCATAGGATTAGTCATACCAAAAATATTTTTTTTTGTTTTGAGGAATCAGTTAAATTCTCCATACAAAAGGGCATAAAGTTAAAGTCCTAATACTAGCTCAAAATATATAGCTTATATAAAATATTAACAGCAGGTCCATCCAACTCATCATCAGTCCAACCCCTGGCTTCGACCTCTGCTAAGACGCAAGAGACCGAGGTGGAAACTCGCAAGCTCCACGCGTTGCGTATATCGCTGCTGTCATCAGCCTTGGACGTATTGCCTAAGCTGAGGAGAATGCCTGGAGTGCGGGCTATTCCTTTCCTACAGGTATGTTGATTTTGAATCACTGAGATCTGCTTACGATGCTTCCTTAGAAGCTCCCTTTCAATTTCCTTTCTTACAATGGGTCCTTCCTTAGTTGGCTTCCTTCGCTTCCCGCTGTCTATCTGTCCCTATGTATGATTAGATCTTTAAAACTACGCAACGGATTTCGATGAAGCTTTTATTAGATAGAGTGATTCAAGAGGAAGGTTTATAAACCATTTGACACAGATTTCCACGCGGGCGAAGCCGCGGGACGCTAGTTTTATGTCTATATTTTTACACTACATCGCATTGCATTAGCAGGCAAAAGGCGTCATCGAACCATTGATAAATCTTGTACTACTCGAATATTGACCCACTAAAAAGGTCTTTCCAAAATTATAAACATACTAGTGGCCCGTCCCGGCTTCGTTCGGGTGGACCTTTGTTTCATAAACATTTTGTAATGAACGTATAGTAAATTTATCTTTATGCACGATAAAGGTTTTAGGTTAATATTATAGCCAATATATAGCCATGACACTCGCAAATAACGTGGCTTTCTATTAGTAAAGGAATTTTCAAAATCGGTTCAGAAGATCTAGAGATTACCCTCTACAACCTCACAAACTTTACCTCTATAATATAACTCACGCACAAAGGACCAACTGGAGTCCAAGTGCGGAAAAAGCAGTACCTCCAACTTACCTAACATCCAAAATTATTTTCCAGGTTGTACTAATGCTAGCCGGCGACCTCGACTCCACAGTCGACAGCGACCGCGTGGTCCTGGACCGACTACTCGAGCTGCTAGTGAACGAACTAGACATCCATCCCGAAGAGAAGACCGGCGAAGAGAGCGATAAGAAGGAGCTTCAACTGGCTATCATGAGGCTGGAGCTTCTTGTATCTGAGTTGGAGAATGATGACGTGCCCAGCGATGAGGGCACGCCGGTCCAAGAGCGGACTAATAGGAGGGAGCTGCAGCTTGTTATTATGAGGTTCCTCAGTAAGTAGCACAGTTTTGCACAGTTATTTAAAACGAGATATTTACCATGATGATTTTGAGTTTATTTGTTGATTTTAGTATTAATAACTATGATAGTTTTATTTTGTACTAGATTTGAGAATCGTCGAGAGAGAAGAGAAATAAATGAGAAAAAAGTTTTAACGTTCCTAATATCATTCTAGATTCTAGAGATTTCCCAAGTAAGGCGAACGAAAAACTACCTGCGTTGGAAGTGAGGAATGATCTGTTTTGTAGCAGAAAAATCTTTGGCTCGGTGTTATCTTGTTTAATTTTTGCACATTTACCATGTCATGTCATATTAACAAAGGAAATCACAATTAAATAAAAGAAACAAATTAGAACTAACTGCACACACTGTTGCAAACAATCTACAGGTAGGTGAACTGATCAATATCAGTCGGAAGCGTCCCCAAGACGCTGGCTATATACTCAGCTGTATAGCAATACTGATGTGCTGCTGTCATTAATTTCATGATTGTTTTTTTTAACATCTTGAATCTTTATTCTGAGGTCAATATCTCCGAACTCTTATCTTGAATTCCACACATTTCTAATTGTCGTATTTAATCCCCAGGTGTACTAATGGCTCGCTGGAAGACACAACACCCGCCCGGCGGCCCCGCACCCAAGGAACTGATCGGCACCGCGTGCGCGGCGCATATCTCCCGCCTCTCTGCGCAGGCGCTGGTCCGCGCCGGCGCCCCCAACCACTGCTACAGGGTGCTGGCCGCACTGCTGCCTTATTGGAAGGAAAGGGGCACTAGTAAGTAGATTCAAAAACTAACAAGGTCAAGGTTTCTTGTTCGCTTCTTTACTTTACCTTAAAAAGATTGAAGTGAACAAAGAATCAAAGTGATCACTTTATTTCCTAGTTAAACTGGTCCAATTTGAAATTTGTGAAGTATCCAAGAAATCTGTAAGGTCTCTAAAGGAATTAAAGTGTTTTGATGTATGACTGTTATATGTAGATGTTTCCACAGTTGTTAGGAACGTTCATCTCCGGATTTATAAGCGATTATCAGCAGCCTAATCACCAATGTTTAACAATGTTTCATCATTTCAGCAACTGGAACAACGCCAACTGTCCAGCAGCTGTTGAAGCCACAGCCGCCTCAACCGCTGCCAGATATGCAACCATTCTTCGTTAAGGAATACGTCAAGAGTAAGTATTTGATGATTTGCTTTTTTTAAACCCCTTTGCGATTAGTCCTTAACAATTTCTAAGAGAGCTATTCCGCAACCACTTTGGTTCTTATTAGGTGAATAAGCTAAAAACTATTGCATGTAAGTCAGTCATATTGAACGCGTTTCTGTCCTGTTAACAAATGTTCGATAATTCTCTTTATTATAAGATTATAATTCTCCTCTATATATATTCTCTTCTCAATCTTGAACCACAATTTTTTAAAACACATTCCTCAAAATAAAAATTTTGCGGTGACTTGCCATTTTTTGTACGAATTATTAACTTGAACCCGTTTCCAGGCCAAGCTCTGGAAGTATTCGACAACTACCCTCAACTCCTGATGGAAATGGCGCTCCGCCTGCCGTGTCAGATCCACAAGCACTGCGACCCGGCCAACTTCGATATGCGTTGGAGGACTCTGCTCTGCGAATATATGATGAACCCTCAGACTCCCTTGAGGTAAACTTATAAGTTGTGTTGGTCTGTTATAACTGGACTTTCAATTTATTTTATATTAGTTGGTAAAATAGCTGAAAATCATTGTTGCTTTTCGTTGTCCCAGTTTCTGTCGTTCACCCTATGGTATAGGGTCTATGCTCTACTGTCTTATTGTGCATCCAACGCGTTGCAGACTGCGGAAACGCTCATATTTGTCTTTATTACTCAGAATATTTAAAAAACGCGAGGATGATTATAATTCTACATGATTATTACATGGTCACGTACGTCACTTTCCGAAATTTGACTAATTTGGAACCAAAAATTTGGTGAAATTATTTCCAATCAAAATGGGTAGATGACCTACCAATAAAATGGAGAAGATAAGATCCATACAGAGACAGTGGAAGAAACTAGGGGAGGACAACCTGACCAACAAGCTGGTTGCTGAAGAATTGACAGATTTATAAATTGCACTTACTATAAATATTTTTGTATATGTGTAACGTTCTTTGTCAGCAGAAGGCCATATTTATTCATGTATTGTTCCAAAGCTATTTGCATAAGTTGCAGATAAGATTGCTTTTTCATTCAGGAAACAAGTCCGCAAGCTCCTACTTCTGCTCTGCGGCACCAGGGAGCGCTACCGTCAGTTACGCGACGTGCACGCGCTCGACACGCACTTGAATGAGGCCAAAGGACTGCTTACCTCTGACCTGTCTTATGACAAGTTGGTTCAGCTGATGGAACATCTCAAGGTACGAAGATTGTTCACGTTGTTATGAATACAAAAGGACTCTTTAGCAGAGAACTCAATAAAGTCAAAGTAGTAAATAATCTGTTCTTGAGTCAAGGGTACTAGATGACTCATATACTTAATACAATACATTAAATACATAGATAGATATTTTTTATTATACACAAATAACGACCAGAACACCTGGCCCTTCTTCCTAACGAGAGTCTCTTCGCTATTACGCCGTTAACCGAATGATTATTATTAAAATGTTTATTTCTGTGTACAGTCATGCGTAGAGATAGTCGTCGCTCGCACCGGCAATTGGCAACACACATGTTTATCGGAACGTCGCGAGGCGCTCGCGTGGCTCGTGCGGGCGGCGCGGCGCGTGCACCCGCATGTAGCGCCCACCGTACTGCAGCTACTGCAGGCGGCTCTGTGCGCGCCAGTCAACCATAGTCAAAGCCAGCCAGCCAAGCAAGATAGCAAGGTATGTGTACACTAGTGTAGATATACTGTAAAGGTGCGTCACTAACAGGCGCGAGGTGAGCGAGGCGAGCGGCATGCCAATTCACAGTCTTATCTTTGTGGGAAAACTGCGATTTGCACTGACTTCTCGCAGGAAGTGTATTAGGTAGGGTATTGTGCATCACCCCTACCTAACTCGGCCATAATTAATCCAAATTCTTGAAGAACTTTGCTCATTGACATCTAATTTGAACTTAAACTCGGCAACTATTGAGAAAATCCACGCAGAGCGATCCATCTGAAATGTATATATGTATCTACTGTTGAGATATTCATCATCTGATGAATATTACTAGATATGATGATAGTCTTCGCTATTTCGCTATATAGCGAAGTATCTCACTGGTACTACTCTTACTACAACACTATAGTTACTTAGTACTATAGTTTTTGTCGAAACCCTCGCCGCGCGATTCACACTCGCACTTGACGGATCTTGTATCTTGTGTACTCGATTTGTGTTGATAAAGATTAATTTTGCAGAATTCCGCGGAAGCAACGACCCGTGAGCCGAGCTCTGAAAACGATCAGTTTGTTTCGGACGGATCCAAGTTCCAAGAGGCAAAAGTGCCAGCTTTGGTGCAGCAGATACTCAAACAGGTATAAATATTTCATTTTACTGAAATATAAAATACAGGATTGGGTACCACCTCAGACTCAGCCAAGCGAAAGCTACTGCTTGTCGTCGATAAATTGCTAGCGATGACCGCTCATCGTTATTTCACGTTGTTATATCAATAAATTTAGTTCATACAAAAAGGATTAAAAAAAGACTCACAGTACCTAATAACAGTAATAACACAATGTTTCGGGTTTGTGCAAAATAAATTTATAGTTTTCACTTGATAATAGTTTATTTCGGCTATTTAAATGTTTTCTGTTCATAGGTACCCGAAGAGGAACTGAAAATGTTTGTGAAAGCATTCCTACTGGAAACCAACACGACGGCCGTTCGCTGGCAAGCGCACGCACTTCTGTTGGCTATTTACAAGTAAGCAAACAAAAATGAACTTACTTTAGATCATCTCAGAGTTGAAATTTCAATCGAAACTATCGGTTAAATTGTAATAGTTTTTCTACCAGGTTTTCCCAAAAACTCTCATGGTTATATCATACCAATATGCACTCTATTTTAGATTTGATAAAAACACCAAAACAAAACAACTAAAATTTTTTTAGTTATGGCGTCTGTCCGCAAAGCGGTGGTCTCAGTATACTTATTCCATTAAATTATTTAATTTTTAGTAGTTTGTTCTTTTATTTGCAACTTGCATTGCCCGTGGCATGTCGACATGGTAAAAATTTAAACTTTCGTAGGCTACATTTTTTTCGAATCGATAGATTCGCATATCTATCTGTCAAAAGTAACTATGTAGGTATATGAAATATATACTTCATATTGTCATTCAGTCTTCATTTTCATTCACTCATTTCACCTGTCAATAATAAGGAAACTTAAAATAAATACAAAAAAAAAAACTAAAAATCCGTTGACTATTTTCAACTAAATCAAATTGAACGACCTTCTAATTTGAACGTATTGTGTGTAGCAACTCATCGCAAGCCAACCAAGCGTCGCTAGTATCACTGCTATGGGGCATCTGGCCGACGCTACCTGCCTACGGACGTAAGGCGGCGCAGTTCTTGGATCTACTCGGATACTTTACCTTGAAGACTCCTGATATTGATACTGAGGTAAGGCGTTTAATTAAGATAGTTTATATTGGTGAATGTTACCAAAAAAGGATTTCCGTCAATGCCTAAGGACTTCCATAAGTCGCCCAGATTTTCAGAAGGCGAATAAGAAATCTCCGCAGACGCCGGCCTACAATGTATTCACATGAACATTCTAGAACCTCCCAGAACCACTCGCTTTATTACTCTAGGCTTTAGGCTCAGGTAAAAGCTACTCATCGGTTTTGCTGTTGATCGCAATTTTAAACCTTATACCGACAACTCTTCTTACAATTTCATTGCAAATCTACCTCTTTCACAGAAATACGTCGGCAGCGCAGTTGACCTCTTACGCAACCAGAACCAGCTACTATCATCCCACGGGAATGCTGCTTTGTATGCAGCGCTTGGCGCCTTCGTAGAACTGGATGGATACTATCTGGAGTCGGAGCCTTGCCTCGTCTGCAACAACCCAGAAGTACCCATGCAGACCATCAAACTGCCTACTATCAAGGTAATATGATCCTTAAACACAAGGCAACGCAGTGAAACCCACAGAACCTTGTTCCACCATGTTCTTGTAAAGTGGCCATAAAAGAAACATTAGTCTCGTCCGTAGCATCTAAATTCATTGTCCAACATTATTTATTACTATATTATTATTACATCACTTCATTTATTTATATTCTCCTAGAATATAAAACTATTCTGTAGTAACAAATATATTAAAAGGTAGATCGCCGACCGCGAAGCTATTGTTTATTATTATTTCATTTTAAAAATTGTCATCTGTTTCATAATAGTTGGAGAGTAAAATATACAAAATGGCGTCTTACTCAAAGGCTGTTTTTGTTTCCGTGTCTTTTGATGTGGAGCTAAAGTTTTCTTTTCCTACAGATTGACTCAAAATTCACGACCACCACCCAAATAGTGAAGCTAGTGAATAGTCACATGATCAGCCGCATCAGCCTCCGTATCGGCGACATCAAGCGAAGCAAGATGGTGCGGTCCATCAACTTCTATTACAACAATAGGACGGTGCAAGCGGTGCAGGAGTTGAAGAACAGGCCTGGTAAGGGAGATTGATTCTTGTCAGTTTGTATTAGAGTTCAATTACAACAAAAGGATGATGCAAGATGTTTTACGAGTTACAGAACCAACCTGGTAAGAGAGTTAAGTCTTCTTTGTTTATAAAAGAGTCTGATTTCGTTGGTTCTTACACTAGTATATTTCAAATATGAAGCTTCAGCAGTAAACGTTGGGCGTAGGTGCATTGGCCAAAATTCAGTGGCAAATGCACATACCATTTAACCCAAATAAAAATATTGCGCTTTCGAATATGATCCTTATAACATTCGCTTTGAAAGATGCGAATGTTTTAAAGATCACATTAAAAAGCGCTATATTGTGATTTTTTATTAATTTTCTTAATAGTCACATAGTAAAAAATCTACAGTCTATATATATAGTTGTATTTCCCTTACAGGAATGTGGCACAAAGCCAAACGCGTTCAACTGCAGTCAGGTCAGACGGAGGTCCGCGTTGACTTCCCGTTGCCGATCGTCGCTTGCAACTTGATGATGGAGTATGCAGACTTCTACGAGAATCAACAAGCCACTGGTAAGGAATATGGCTATTAGTTTGTAGAGCGTGCATTATTAGCGAACATAAAAAGCTTGCTTGAATTAAAGGACATAGGTGACTTGAGGGCTGATATGATGATGGATATCATATGACGTCGTTGTCCGTTGTCCCGCTTTGATCATATTGAATGAAATATTATCGAAGCGTAATTGCATGAGAGAGGCAATCACAACCTTTATCTACGCGACATGTAAGAGTAGGTATTTAAGGGATTATACTAATGGTGGCAGCATTCTCCTTAGTACATTTATCTCTACTATAAATTTATACATTTACTACTATTCTTTGATTTACAATATTCAATCTTGTTGAACCTAGGCTCCAGAACATTCTTAGCTTTCTCAAGTTGATTATTATTATTTTCTATGATTCACAAAATGTTTTTTGAACAGGTGAATCTCTGCAATGTCCTCGTTGCTCTCAGTCGGTGCCGGCCAACCCCGGCGTCTGCGCAAACTGCGGCGAAAACGTATTCCAGTGTCACAAGTGTCGGTAAGTATTCTTTAATTTGTATCACTCTTATTTTGAGCTTAACTTAAAATCTGCAGGTCATTTCTCTTTAATCTTAGTCTTATTTATGAATTCCTATAAAATTGTACCGTATTATTTTACAAAACATGCCACTCAGAGTTCAGAAATCAAACATAAGCCATAAAACTTTTGAAACTATCATGGTTATTAATACTAAAGTCATTTAAAACGGGATATTTACCATGATTTGATTTTTGAGTTATCCAATATTTCGGCACAGTTGCATGCGCCATGATCACGGAGTAACTCAAAAATCAAATCATGGTAAATATCCCGTTTTAAATGACTTTAGTAAACATAAGCTAAATTAAAATTTTCTTGTTGCTAATTTGATTGTTGTATAGTGTAAAGCAGTCATAGTCGGGGATGAATAATGGAGCCGAAGATGAGACGAAATAAGAAAAGCCCATATTACTCTGTACATTTGATGACATTTTCTCCTCAGTGCCATTAACTACGACGAGAAAGACCCGTTCCTCTGCCACGCCTGTGGATTCTGCAAGTACGCCAAATTCGACTACACTCTAACCGCGCGTCCCTGCTGCGCCGTCGACACCATTGAAAACGACGAGGAAAGGAAGAAGATGGTGCAGACTATCGGATCCCTGCTGGATAGAGCCGACAGGGTGTACCGCCAGCTTACTACCAACAAGCCTGTGCTGGAGGTTTGTGTCTTTAGCTCATAGATAAGGCTCTAGTTGTCTCGTCCAAATAGGATAGAAAGGATGGAGCTGCCGTCTGCAAATACATTTCCATCCTATTGGACTTGTATATACATTAGATAGGACTGGTTGGAATCACTCTACCGCCCTTGCTTTATTCTATTGTTTATTTCTGTATTGTTTTCTGTTTTGTGTGGTATACGAGTAATACAGTGTTTTCTATCTATCTACTTTGCTTTTCACGCTAGTGCCTTTAAATGTTTGTAGTTTGTTTACTTAACATCTATTATCTCTCTCACAGTCCCTCCTCCACAAAATCAGCGAGCACCGGCTCGAAGGTCGCCCGGGCGATGAAAACAGCAACGCTTCCACCACGTCCTTCGGAGGCGCGCAGATCAACCGCGTCATACAGACGCTGGCGCACAAGTACTGCGTCGACAGCAAGACGCATTTCGAAGACCTCTCGAAGATCATACAGAAAGTTCTTGCTTGCAGGTAACGTAGAAAAACCCCTTAAATTACACTCCACAAAATGTATGGCAAGACGATATTGGCCCTTCACAAATCCTCCAACCAAGCTAATTAGTTGTGATGATTTCCTGATGTGGTAGTAATATCTATCGAATGACACAATTGTTTGAAGCCATTTAACGACGCGGTACTAACGTCCTCCAATTAATACGATAGTACATCAAGCTACTTTGGATTCTGAAGCATTTGAGCTCTGCTGTAATGTATTACAAGAGATTAAATATTATAGAGAGATTATATATTAATTATTTAAATCTGATTCAAAGGAAAAATCTTATATCTTCAATTTAAAAAGTACACAACAACGTATTTATAATACTGTTTATATTGCAGAAAAGAGTTGGTGTCATATGATCGAACACAGAGCGACCAGCTCAAAGGAGAAGCGATGCCAGTGTACGGAGGATTGGTCCAGAACTATGATGGAGAAGTCTCTAAATGTAAGTATTTGTCTACGAAATGTTACATAACTGACAGTTTCATCTGCCCATTAGTTGGACGGCTGGCAATAAATAAACGGTGAATGCCGTCCAACTAACGAGCTGGTTTAACTATACGACAACAAAAGGGAAAATTCTAAAATCAATTCAAAATTACCTACCCCCAAAGTTTCTTCCTCGTTTTTACTTCTAGCTTACCAACGACTTGAAATTTCAAAAGACGTGTTCTTTTTAGGGAGAAAGTAATTGAGAAATTGTAATAGCATGTATTTTTTTTCTCAATAAAAAAAGAACGCTTAGTTTTTTTACTTAGTAAGTAGGTAGGTACTTACCTACAAAAAGTGGTGAGATCCGAACAAAAAAAATTATGTCACAAGTTTTTTCTCGTAATACTTCCGCCGTAAAAAGTGTTAGAATTACGACATAAATGGCAAATTACCTACTTGAAAGTTGTCCTAAACTACTTATACCATAGAGAAGTTAATAAAATAGCTCGTGAACTCAACACTTTTCGCCGGAAGTATTATGAGACAAGACTTTGCATACTTTTTACATTGACGTTTTGGTTCGGAATATTTTTCTGTTACTAATTTTGATAATTTTCACAGTATCAGGCGGCGGCTGCTATGGATGTTCGTTGGCTTGCGCCGAACATTGCCTGACCTTACTCCGAGCTTTAGCATCTCAGCCTGAACATAGAACAAGGCTGTGTCGCTTCGGATTGGTGCAAGAGTTGGTCCAACATAACTTGCACCGTGGCACTCCACAGGTAATCTTTGACGTAGTGTAGGACGCTCTCCGGCCAGGTGGTATGACGACCTGCGAAGGACTGCAGGCAGATGCTGGATGCGTCAAGCTGAAGACAGGGTGCTATGGCGCTCATCGGGTAGGCCTATGTCCAGCAGTGGACTAACATAGGCTGATGATGATGATGATGATGATGAAGGTCTCTTGATTATTACTTTTAACTGTGACCAGATTCTCTAATACACTTAATTTACAAATAAATAAACCTATAGTTTAGAATGACTTTATGCAATTACCGTGAGTGACATCAACATGCCTTTTAAAACACTAGCAATAACGTTCACTTTCTGGTTCTAGTGCCAAGAAGAAGTTCGCTCGCTGATCTGTCTCGTGACCCGCGACAATCTACCAGCGACAGAGCAACTGTGTACTTTGCTCACTCAGCGAATTACTCTCTCGCTTATGGGCCACGCCGCTTCGCAGGATCACAACAACTCCGTAAGTTATATTGCACCTTATTGTTGTTCGCCAGAAAGTTTATATCTAACCAGATTCTTCATTCATAAGTGGGATCATTCTGACAAGCAGTAGGAAATTAAAGATATTAAAATTAATTTGTTTTTATTGTTTCTAACCGCTCAGCAAGTAAATCCGCGGGTAAAGCCTGCTGGGTTATTATGGTCTCGAAAAGGTCTCATTTGCAATTTATTTATCTACATAAATAAATAAATTGCAATCAGAACGGCCAATTATAATATATTCATTACAGAGGGTAATATAAAATATAGTTAGATTATGTAAAAGCACATGTTATGTGGAAGACTGAAGATGTGTGCAATGTGGAAGATTCATGATTTTCTTTCTATCATGTACAAAATTTATAATTAAAAAAATGTATATTTGTTTACTAGGTGCGTCCACTAGTTTTGCTGCTAGGATCCCTCGTCAAAGTGCAAGATTCCGTCGACTGCTGGGAAGCGAGACTGCGTTGTATCGTGAAGCTGTGGGTGTGGTGCTGCCCTCAGCTGACGGAGGTGGCGGGTATAGCGCCCGCTGCTAACGCCATCTTGAATGCTGAGGCATTGGCGGGAATACCGGGGATCAACACTTCATCGCCTAACTGTAAGTTGTCTTGTTGCTCAATATTTATTTATCTGGGAGTTGCATGAAACCAGCGTGTAGTAGCGATATGTATCGCTTCTACGTACATGCTGAGCGATACCCATTTTTGTCACTGATTTGTCTTTTTCTATGTTGTTTTTTGTTGTGTCAAGAAATAAAATCTTTTTACACTAAAGTATATTTACGAGATAAAACAAATTTACCAAAAGTGTTAAAATTAGTCGGGCAATAGGCATGATGACTGATATTAGACATCTACTCAAAAAAAAACATATTTCTAAAAAAAAAATGAATTTTCGAACACATGAGCGTCTGCTACCAAATTTTAGTGTTAAAATAAAATTCAAAATTCTTTTTATTATAGCTCACCAGTTTGCGCTGCAACAAGTGGCGCTCCCTTGCCTGCGCTACATGCAGCAGATAATGGCGCCGCCCGTCGCCTCGGCCTCGACCACGTCTGCTGATTCTGACTCAACCAAGGAAGCAAAGGTAAGCTGCAACAGATAGTTTATATAGTGCTTCAATCTCTTCTGTGTTCATATTTTTGTATCAGAATTAATACAGAGAGGTCGTACAGAGAGAAAACCGAGGAATGAATCCTTCGTCGAGTCGATTTCATCACTGCTGAGGGTCGGCACTTGTTTTCAACAACGCAAAAGACTTGCTCCTCGGGTTTTCTGTTTGATTACTTTGCCTGTGACTGTCATATTGTAAAATCACTTTATATTAATTATTATTTTATTGAAAACTTTTAGTCTTCGTATTCAATTATCTTATAAACCAATTTCCACCCGCACAGGAGACAGCAAACCTCAACGCCCTAACCCCGAGCACCAACGCAGTGCCATCAGCCACCGGTAACGTGGTGGTCGACCTCGCGGCGTGGCTCGCGGGCGGCGTGCCTCACTCGCAGTGGCGCCGCCTCACTGCCTCCAAGATAGCGCCACCGGCCGAGGGCTCGCTGCCGCCGCGGGACACGCACCTCGCACACAAGTACATCGGGAAATGGAGGGAGAGGGTGAGTGTTAGACTACTCTAACCACCAGCCAACTGTAACGTAGTGGCAGTTTCACTTGCAGCGAAACTACCAGTCCTCACTGCTTCCAAAATGGCGCCGCCATGGTTGAAGGATTGCAGTTGGTCTCTACTACTGACTTATTCGTTTACATCTGTAAACAAATATATCAGTCTAAATAGTGTACTGAATAAATATCCGTAGTCTTTTAAAAACCATACCTGCGTTTCATTATAAATTAATGTATGAAATTTTATCTACAGACTATGATGTCCCACGGCATGCGTCCACTATCGCTAGAGGCGGGCGGCTGGCTGAAGCCGGTGCTGTTCGACCCGAGCTCGCGCATCGCCCGCGATACGGCCTGTCAGATGCTGCGCTCCTTGTGTGACTCATACGAAAGGACCAAGGCGGTGAGTACTATGGTCCATAGACAATGTCCCACGGCATGCGTCCTTTGCTGCAGGAGGTACTATTGACTACAGTGTGATCCTTGGACAAAGATGTCTCACGGTTTGTTTCCATCGTCTTTTTTGCTCCATTTATACAATTACAAAATTTTGCTTAAACCCTGCAGTATTAATGCGGCGTGACAAGATATTTCTTCTTTAATCAAGTATCGTTGCCAATCTTATATTTTAAGTGGTGGAACTGGGATCTGGACTGACATCACTCTGACTCTGACTCATGGTATTTTCCATTGTGCAAATCTAAGTATCATCTTTGGTTTTGTAACAGATCCTGATACTTCTGACCAGTTTCCTGCCTGAAGTCGGCACGGCTGGTGAAGCGAGCGAGCAATTTCTACGCCTATATGAAAGTATGTAACCAATTCCTAAATAAACAGTTACTAAATCATACAGATTACAAAATTGAATAATTTTAATCCTTTTTTTACCTAGGCCTGGCTTCGGAAGCGCCTTGGAAACAATTCCTGGCTCTGCGCGGTGTTTTGCAGCAAATCGCTGATCTGATGACCAAGGAGATCGAACAACTGCATCGCCTTGAGGAAACCACGCTCACCTCGGATCTGGCACAAGGTAAGACTAAGGGCCGACTGAATCTTACCAACAATCTTAGACTCAGTACATTTTGCCCGACTACTAAGGATCATTATAAACTATTATAAGATTGAGAGAAGAGAATATTATAAGAAATATACAACTATACGCACTTCACAGCTTGGTGTATGCAAGCTGGAAAGTGCGTATAGTTGTATATTTTTCACACTAATTTTGATATTATAGGAATGTATTCCTTAGCCACTAATGTATACGACTCAAACTGTTTTTTCTTACAGGTTACGCTCTCAAACGCCTAACAGAACTTCTAGCGATGTTCCTAGAAGAGGGCGGCGCTCGACGCACGTACAAGACACGTCTAGTAGGCGCCGTCCTCGGCGGCTACCTGTCTCTCAGACGACTGTTAGTGCAACGCACGCGTCTCACAGACGACACGCAGGAAAAACTGTTGGAGCTACTGGAGGAAATGACCACAGGTTTGTTTAACTGAGTTGGCTTGATTTTTGTTCGGAAAGCTACTGTTACTGTGGACAAGTTAACATGTGCGATACTGTGTAAGTCCAGCCGCGAAGCAGAAAGTGAGAGTTTACCTTTAGGGTAAACTCACAAACACGCACAATGGCGATCCCACTTTTTTTTCGCTTTAGTCAGTCCATGCTTTATTTTTCTCATGAATATATAATTATGTTAATTACATATTATTATTATTCTCTCTGTACAGGCACGGAAGCGGAAACAGCCGAGTTCATGGCAGTGTGCATAGAAACAGTGCAAAAGTACCCGCTCAACGACTACCGCACTCCCGTGTTCATATTCGAGAGGCTTTGTTCCATCATATACCCTGAAGAAAATGATGTTGGAGAATTCTTCCTTACATTGGAAAAGGATCCGCAGCAGGAAGACTTCTTGCAGGTAAAATTGTACTTATTATCTAGTGCTATAATGATGGTTTTCAGTTACAATTTGTGTACTAAGTTTGACATGTAAAGCAAGTTCTGCAAGTTTACTAAGATTTCGAGGATTCTTTATTCTCAACTGTCGGTGTTAGTCTTTCCATGGTTTTATTGTTATTTCGATCTTTATTTTTCAGTCCTCTCAAGATACCTTAATTGTTTAGCTAACAGAACAGTACTGACTTAAATAGTATTTCATTTGATCATCAACCTTATTATTTGTACCACAGGGTCGTATGTTGGGCAACCCGTATTCATCCCTGGAACCTGGCATGGGCCCTCTGATGCGAGACGTAAAGAACAAGATCTGTACGGATTGCGAGCTGGTCGCTCTGCTGGAGGACGACAATGGAATGGAGCTGCTTGTGTGCAATAAGATCATGTCTCTGGATCTACCGGTCAAGGAGGTTTATAAGAAGGTAAAACCAATAATTCCATTCAGAAGGATTGAAAGCTTTTTATTTATTGTTTTAGCCTTTTTATACAAAAATCACTTAACTTGAAACAATGAAAGAGAATTTTTTTTTTCTATTTTTCACTTATGTTACAGATATTCTATTTTAAGGTTTGATCTTGGTTGTTGTTAGCCTTGCACATGCACATTGAGTTAGTTTTTAACCTCGGGAGCCAAGAGTGCTCCCGAGGTTCATCATCTAGTAACATGACCGCGACGCGGTCCGAGTCACTTGTGTACACACAAAATATCAGTCAGAAACCTTCGTGACATAATATCTAATGTAAGAAAAAATATATGAAAGAAAAGAAAAATACGCAGTTGTGAGAGGTTTGTAAGTAAAAGAGTAATAAGTCAATGTTATTTCCAATAATTCTAGAAATTAGACTATTAGAATATAAAAATTTAAAAAAAAACAAAACTCTTTCGTCACTCAATCAAATATCCGATATACATCATAGATCTGATTGTTTCTCACATTCTCACATTCTCAGATGCTCAATGATTTGTTTATTATCAGGTGTGGTGCACATCAGGCGAAGGCGTAGACGCGATGCGAGTGGTATACCGCATGCGAGGTTTACTTGGAGACGCAACAGAGGAGTTCATAGAGACGCTCAGCCAAACCAACGCGGAGGCGGTCGACGACGAGCAAGTGTACCGTATGGCTAACGTGCTGGCTGACTGTGGTTAGTATACAATATTCTAGGCCTTCTATAACACCTATTGGTCCGGGAGCCAGGTACAAATTTGATCAATTATTTCCTCTCGAGCGAAAATTCGTAAAATGTTTTAGGGATTAATATTATGAATACTCGTGACCGTCAGCTGGGAAATAAAGTGAATGAGTGAATTATGAAATTTGAATTTTATAACGTGTCCAAGAGTCCTGTAAGGTCTAAAGGAAATAAAGCACTTTGATATTTGATATC
Organism: Eupithecia abbreviata; assembly: GCA_943735965.1. Classification (NCBI taxonomy): domain Eukaryota; kingdom Metazoa; phylum Arthropoda; class Insecta; order Lepidoptera; family Geometridae; genus Eupithecia; species Eupithecia abbreviata. Next base: position 11,348,578 of record OX030976.1, read on the forward strand.
TTGAAATGATCTTCACCAGGTGGTCTAGAAGCGATGTTGCAACGCCTTGCCGCCATCCAACGCGTAGGCGCCGCGCGCGCGCTCTGCTCGACGCTGCTGCGGCTGCTAGGGCTGTGCACGCGCGTGCGGCGCTGCGTCGGCGTGCTGACGCGCTCCGACACGCGCGCGCTGCCCGTGCTGCTGCACGCGTTGCATCTGGCCACGCTCGAGGAGAGGGACGTTACGCTCGTCTATCAGCTCTTAGAGGTAACTTATTGTATATCCATATGAAAAACTAGCTGCGCCCCGCGGTTTCACCCGCGTGGTGATAGATATTTTGGATAATATACAATATATCTTTATAAATTGTAGCCTATGTGTTATTCTGATGTATAAGCTATATTATTGTAAAGTTTCATTAAAATCCATTCAGTCGTTTTTACGTGAAAGATTACAAACATCCATCCATACTTACAAACTTTCGCGTTTATAATATTGGTAGGATTAACGCAACCGCACTATTATACAGGGTGGAATTTTGTAATGCCACCTGGAGGGAAAGCACTCTTAATACTGTAGATAGAAAATTTAACTCAAAGAAAACATTCCTTTTTTATAGAAAAGAAAGAAAACTGCATGAAAAGATAAAAATTACAGGAAATCCTTTCATTTAATTTATCAAGATATTTCTTCCTTATAACTGAGGGTCAGTTGATGATCGATGCAATAAAAGTCCTGTACGTTTGGAAGGATTACATTCAGGTGACATTTCAAAATTCCACCCTGTATATATTTAACACATGAAACTACACTATATACAAGTTATGGATTGATAAGCTCTCAACTCATAGATGAGTCTGAAATGCTATTAGTACAATATAATCATAAAGCCAACAGGCGTGGATCCGTTCACATGTACTTAATAATAACAGTTTTATTTTTTGTAAAAAAAAATTGCTGTCAACCTAGAAAACTAGGGCGTCACCACGCTAACGAAGTACTCTAAAAGGCTCGCCTGGTGTTGCATCTTACGATATTCAAGCTTACTTGTTTCGTAGCTTTCTCGCTTCGCAGTAACGACGCCATCTTGTTTTGACTAGTACTAAAACAATAAAGACGATCGTCTACTATTTGTTTCAGATAATGGAACGAATCCTGTCGGTCGCGGCGAGTGAAAGTCTGGAGTCGTTCCTTCAGTTCTCTCTCACATTTGGCGGACCGGAGCATGTTCAAGCATTGCTTAACTGTACTGACTGTCCAGGTAAAGCATACACCTTATATTTATGAAGTTAACGTTAAGTTTTATGTAACAAGACTCTGCCAAATAAATAATTCTAAAGTCATGCCTGAATAGTTAAACCCAGGTTTGAGTCAGGTTCTAAATAAAATTTCTTATTTAAATTAGTAAATAAATCGTCACATGATGCTTGTTTACCTAATGACGGTTTGATTTTATTCTCGGGTAACTCTATTATCAACCTTAACTCTCTTATAACAAGGCGCATTTTCCCGCAGGAATCCGCACCAACTCCCTCGCTCTCGGCCACCTCACCCGCGTGCTAGCGGCTCTAGTCTACGGCAACGATCTCAAGATGGCGATGCTGGTCGATCACTTCAAGCCGGTCCTAGACTTCGACCGTCTCGATAACGAACAGTGGACGGACGAAGAGTTCCGAATGGAGTTATTCTGTGTCCTCTGCGCTAATATTGAAAGGAACTCCATTGGAGGAACGCTAAAGGATTATTTGATCTCATTGGGGGTGGTTCGTGATGCTTTGGAGTATATTGTGGTAAGTTTCTTTGAATTGATACAGTAAAATGCAATAATAACTACAACACAAAATATTGATCACAAGCATTAACGATAATCTGACCTACAAATTCGATAATCTGGCCTGCAAATTCGGTAATCTGGCCTCTAAATTCGATAACAAAGCTCTTCTCTAAGCTCTGCTTTCAGTAAATAAATCTGTATTAAAAAATGTTCATGTTCTAAACTTGTAAAATAATCTCGGCATAAAATGACTATATTATGTTGTTGTGTACAGAAACATGCGCCATGCGTAAAACCAACTCTAGTCTGCACGGACTCCGACGAGCTAAAGGAATTCATCAGTCGCCCGGCGCTCAAGTACTGCCTGAGGTTCCTCACGGGACTCGCCACCGATCATGAGCCTACGCAGGTGAGATATAAACCTTATGAGAACTTTTCAAGGATCATATTTGAATGAATGAAAAATTAAAGGAACTAAATTTTGCCCCCAATTATGACCCTACGTAAGGTAAGAAATAAAACTTATATCAACATGTCAAGGATACATTTTTATTTAATTCTAAACCGATCTTGATTTTCTATAGATGTTGGTGTGCGAGAAAGTGATCCCGATAGTTCATCGCCTCGAGCAAGTCTCTTCCGGGGAACATGTCGGTTCACTCGCCGAGAATCTTCTGGAAGCTCTGCGCTCGCAGCCGCAATGCGCCGCTAAGGTGCAAGAAGTTCGAGACTTCACTAGACAGGCAAGTGTTTACTCATCTAGTGCATATTAATATGAGCCGTATTGTGCACCAAATTGAGCAAACTCTTCAGATCATGTCTGTTCACTTGCTAAGAACCTTCTATAAGGTCTGAGAGCTTGCAAGTGGGCCCTTTTGTGGAATAGAGCAGTTCCTATCAGAACACACCAGCTCTCTAGAATTTACCGGACGCTACCTTTAAATGTTTAAAGCTATTCTCCGCTAACCTGTGCTCTACTGCTTTTACTGACATACGTTTCTATGTTGAACAGGAGAAGAAACGCCTGGCCATGGCAGTCCGCGAGCGTCAACTAGGCGCTCTGGGCATGCGCAGCAACGAGCGCGGGCAGGTGACAGCGCAGTGCTCGCTGACGCACCAGGTGGCGGAGCTGGCCGAGGAGGCGGGCGCCGTCTGCTGCATCTGTCGCGAGGGGTACAAGTACCAGCCCACCAAGGTGAGTGTATAGCCCACCAACGAGGTAGTGGAAATAGGAGGAATTTAGTTTCGAATGCCTCATGTATTAATGTATTATATCAATTAATTTTACCAATAATATTTCTGTACTGAAATAAAAAAAACGAAATACGTCAAAAATTGGTTCAAAACGAACATTTTGCCTGGATACTGGATCAGTTCTGCCTTGACCCATCGACGCCATGGCATTCAAACTAAGAGCGACTCAAAATTAGAGCTCTTGGTCCATTAACACTGAACCAACCTTTATTTTCAGTAAGACTTAATTATATATGAATTTTCTGAAACTCGTCATTTAGAAACTACCAGATGCCTCAAGAAGATGAGATTTAAATATATTAAAACAAAATGTGCATTCCCTCCGCAGGTGCTTGGAACATACACGTTCACGAAGCGCTGCCCGGTGGAAGAGTTCGAGCTGCGCGCGCGCAAGACTCTCGGCTACACCACGGTGTCGCACTACAACATAGTGCACGTGGAGTGCCACATGGCAGCCGTGCGGCTGGCTCGTGCTAGGTAAACATTTCATCTTTAACACTGCCTTACTATTAAAGGGCTATAGAACCCAATCATGCTTAAGTTCAACAAGGCTACCACGCTATTTAACATATAACGTAACGCGCGTTATCAGCGTTATTACGCTTATTTTAGCTTTTTGTGCATTTTAGCGTGAAAAACGTATTTTCGTTATTCGCGCTAAAATGAGCGTAATAACGCTGATAACGCGCGTTACGTTATATGTTAAATAGCGTGGTAGCCTTGCAGCACAGCGATAACTAAATTACGTCTTTGTTCAATAAACGGGCTGAGGATGAACCAACCTCGTATTTTGGTCTGAGCTGAAATGAAATGAAAGTTTATTTCTTTAGGTTTACAAATAAGCACTTACACAGGTCATATTTTATACTATTCATTATTATATAATAACATTATTTTGATGTTCACTTAAATTTTGCTCCACCAGTGGAAGAAGTGAGAAGAAACGACTGACCCTAACATTGCGCTTTTTTTTTCAAGGGACGAGTGGGAAAGTGCCGCGCTTCAAAACGCCTCGACTCGCTGCAACGGGCTACTGCCGCTCTGGGGACCTCACGTACCAGAGTCCGCATTCGCTAGTTGTTTGGCCAGGCACACTACTTATCTACAGGTATGTTATATTGTGATTCCTCGCGATTTGTGAAAATATAAGAGACTAATCCAACAATAGACATACAAATACACATTTCAGAAGTCTATTCGTCTTATAAATACACATCATAGTGATTATAAACAGCATAAATCCACGTTAACGATGTGAATCGGATCACCTTTGATCTATTCTTAGCTTTACTCTAGTATGAACGGTAATTACCATCAAAATCTCTATGTAATAATAACATCTGAGCATCATTTGATTCTTGGCCAAGTTATTCAATTGTCAGACTTCTGCCCACGCACTAACGTTCATAATCCCTTACAGGAGTGCACGGGTCACCGCGACATCGGGCATACCTGCACCATCCACGATCTGAAGCTGTTGTTGGCTCGGTTTGCGAAGGGACGTACTTTCCACGACGACACGGGCGGCGGCGGGCCTTTGTCCAACATGCAGTTGGTTCCTGCTTTACTGCACATGGCTCTATACGTCATCAATACGTGAGTATTACTTGCTGCAATCAATATCAGCTCTATATCGTGGAGTTAAAGCTGCTGTTGGCTTGGCACAACCGTCAATTGTTTGATTGTTGTCTCTTCCTCGTTGTGACTTCATCATTCTGGGTGCACCTAGGTCTAGCATCTTCCCTTATGTGCTTCTATTATCACGAGTGTACGTCCCAGTGCATACTTGGGATGATACTGATGATGTCGTCGTCCAGTGTTGGCCAAGAATGAGAATTAAAAATCCAGATTTCTGCGACTCAATTTTTGCCACCGCACCGCTAGATTAGATAATTGTAATTATTTAGATAATTGTAAACTAGCTGCGCCCCACGGCTTTACCCGCGTGGAAATTTGAAAAATATGATGGGTATGAAAAATAGTTTACGTCGTATTCTCAAACCTGCTGAATATTACACACAAAAATTCATAAGATTCGGTCAAACCGTTTCGGAAGAGTTCTGTTACAAACATTTGTTAAAAATCTTATTTTCATAAGTGTATTCTCATTTATTGTCTAAACCGGCTTCATAGACGTTCGTTCGCTGTCTGATCTCCTAATTATTAATTGTAAATATGTTTCCCCAGGAGCCGCGTAGCAGCCCGCGAGGTGTCCGCTCTGGAAGCCATGCTGGCGTGGGCGCCGAGCCGCGTGCTGGAGTCCGCGCACGACGCCGAGGGCCCGCTCTACTTCGCCACGCTCATGCTCATCCTGTACCCTCATGCCAAGTGAGTACACATCACATCTGTCAGAATATCATCTATATTCTAAGGAGACTCATTAATTTGATCGACGTCCAATTGGATGACGGTCCTCTGCGTGAGACTACTGCGAGTTCGGACGAAATACAGATATCGTAGATGCTCGTCTGAACTGAGCCGATGCTCAGCTTCAAACCTGAAAGTCATCTATTTTTTTGATTGATTAATGCTGGGTCGTTTACGTTAGAGTCAGTTTGGTTGAGAGTCAACCGTGCATATCTTTACTTAGTATAAATTGAAGTCGGTTCTGCTGTCTGTTCGGTTAGATCTTGTAAACTACTCAACGGATTTCATGCAGTTTTCAGCAATAGATAAGAGTGATTCAAGAGGAAGGTTTATAAACTTTTGACACATAGATTTTCACGCGGGCGTGGGGCGAAACTATTTATATACAAACCCTTTTTAATCTACCATGTCTGTAACCCTACTCGTCTCCACCAGATGGCGCGCTCTAAGAGTGGATATCCTGAAGCGTCTGCTGACAATCGGGCACGTGCGCGCCGTGTGCCCGGGCGGGCCGGCACTGCGCGCGCTGACGGGCGACCAACGCGCAGTTCGCGCCTGGCCCGACTACAAAGCCTACGCGCTCTACGCCGCCATCATCGACCAGCTATACAACGTCATGTTCAAGGTAATAATAAAATCGGGCTGTATAAGTGACGCAGCCGCAGTACGTAGAGAGCAGTAAAATGCGTGCCACGCTGTGTGAATATGTACGGTTCGCTTCTCTCTCTCTACACACATCATCGCGGGATTACTTAGGAGAGGCACTGGGACATGCTCTACTTATCATACGCGACTACTCCCGCTTGAATCGATCTATTTGTACTGTTGAGTAATCATTAAATAAACACAACGCAATATGGTACATTTCGTTTGGAATACACAGCTCGCGATTATATCGCCGTTAAGGCCAGCGACATATGCAAAATTATAGTAGTAAAGTAGGTACTGCCAATATTCAATGGATCCTATAACAGTTTGCTATACTTCAATGGATACTATAACATTTTGTACTAGGAAGTTCTTACTGTTTTGTTTACATTGCATTCCTAACTCATCCGTACAAGTCATCAAACTAGTGGAAGTTGCTAGTATCAACACAGTGGAAATATTTTCAATTTCCTTAGAATTTCTCTAGGATCTCTTTGACAAACAACAAACACAAAACTCAACTTTATATTTAGCAAAAGCCTGAACTCTAAACTAATTCTTTACAGAACGTAACAGCAACAGCCATAGACCAGTGGCCGATAAAGCTCGCCGAGTACATTCGCCACAACGACGAAGTGAACGCCAAAGCAGCAGAACGAATCGTCACGACGCTAACCGACGAGCTACTGCCCTGCGCTTCCTTCGCTGAGTTCTGCGACGCGGCTGGTTTCCTCTCCGATATACCGGACCCTGATGCTTTCCTGCAGGCGCTGGTGGATGAGCAGCCTTGAAGAAGGCATTTTGTGTCGCACTGCCTTAGTTATAATGGATGCGTGGTCTGCTAGGCGTAGCCTTGATGATGTTCGATGGAGGACGCTCCCGTTTTTTAATAATGCCTGGTGATTGACTTAACGGATTCATACAACTCAAAAAAATCTGTTGAGTTTTGACTCTATTTTCTATCAAAATAACGTTCCAAATTCAACTATACGTTGTATGATTCGATCTGTTTTGTTATAAACCTGGCATAAAATGGAACCCCAGGGATTTTAAACGCAGAAGAACCTGACAGTTTTGAAATCCTCTTTCGTTCCAAGAAGTACGCGATCGTCCTTTGTTTCTGGAACTGTTTATCAAGTCGCCAGCCGTCATTGTCTGGTGTCGTGATGTGCAGAAGTGATTCAGGGTTTGCGTTCATTGAACGGCTCTTTAGCTTTGTTCGAGCCGGTTCATTGTTGGCGAGGCCACTCATTCGAAGGCACAGCGTTCACATACCTTCTACCTACTTTGAACTGTCACATTTATTACACAATAGTCACTTACCAGTATATCCGTAAATTATTCAATGTTTATTAAAATTGTATTTGGTGCTTCTATGTATCAGCTTTTGGTTTAGTTTTTAATATAGTAGTTTTCGCTTTAATTATTACGTTTTATTTAAATCCTCTACATATTACTTTAGACATTCTTTATAGAAAGTTATATAAGTGTTACATATTTCTAGGAAGGTTATATTTATTCGGAAAGAATGTTGTATTTCTCATATAGCAATGCAATTGTCAACAATCAAGAGCAATTGACCATCAATGCTTAGCAAATAGTCCCTATAAATCAAGTTTATCTACAAATACTTACTATTATTGCATACAATGTTATCGCAATCTATTCGATCTACCGTGCAGGTAAGCATCACATCAGGTATTTGAACTTACACCTTTGTTTACAATTTACACACTTGAATAGTCGCACACTTGTGTATTTGTCAAGCCGTGACGCTCGTGATGACCCGGCCTTGACAGCGAATGCTCGCCCTGACACGAGAGTTTAGCTTTATACAAAGAGTAACATACTTTATACAAACTTTAGAGCTTTGCCCTGAGATCTGAGTGAGATATGTCACGAAGTGTTGCGAAACGTAGGTTGCAAGTTACCTAGGTATTAGGAATCAGATATTGTCATTTTTGTGATTTTTTTGTTGTAAAATGGTTTTTATTGACATAGGGGGCTTAGTCCTGCTAAGTAGACTGAAGCCACCAAAAACCTTTTCGGGGCAGCTAAGGTTATTTTTTCCATTATACAGGCAGTATTGAGCTCATATCATAGGCAAAACTGTGTTAGTTTCTGCTTTTGTGTTTGAGTGATGCGTGAGTGAGCTACAATTACCTAGCGGACCTATTGTTTAATCTATGCTGATATTAAGCCCCATACAGCATTCACAGCAGGTTACATAAGTAGAAATTAGAGATTCTGGCTTTACCTGGTTGCTATATGTATAGCAATCCTTAAGTCCATTCCAAATGCAATCAAGAATACATTTGAATGAATTCTTCCGATAATTTGGAAACATTACTCAGCCAATTTACAAGGATTGGTATCCTACTTCCTATGATAGCCTGATATTAGATCTTCACGAGTATCTCTGCGAATGTTAAGGTCAAGTAAAACCAGATAAAAATATTAGATAATTTTTATTCAATCGATAAAAATATATTGGGTGAGAATTAATACAAATAATCAATTTGCAATCTCACTATTCAAAACTAGCACAGGCTATGGGCACATTTTAACAGGCCGATACTTAAAGATAATTATTCACAACATAAATACACTTAATAATAACACTTACATAATAAATAGGCTAGTTATCTTACATAACAAGTAGAATCTGATTTAGCCAGAATAATATTCTTATACCTTTGGATATAAAATAATAAATTAGCCGTTGCTAACAACTTTGATTAAATTTATAGATGACATGTGTTTCGAGACTGGAAGACACTATAAATACGAGTTTGTGATTTCCTCTCGCGCATAGAATGTATTTTATAAAAGTAAGATGGTAGACCAACTCAAATATTAGATTTTAGAACATATTTTAAGGGAATTCAAGGGTAGGTACCGTATTGTTGTACCTTATTTATGATAAAACTTCTTCGTAAAATTTGTAAGTTTAACTCGCAATTTTATTTCGCGTCGTTTATTTGAATCTCCTATGGCTGATATTCCGATGCGCAAGTGGAATCGTTCGAAGGCACTGCACTTGGTTGGTGGTGGGTTACACCGGTTGGTTTACACCGAGTCGTCTAGAAGTCGTATGAGCCGCTCTCTCCGTTCTTGCCGATCTTGAGGATGTACTTGTAGAGAAGACCAGAGAGCATGCCACCGATTAGGGGACCCACCCAGTATACCTGCGGAAAAATGTGGCGAGTTATTTTATGGAAGTATATAATGCCTTCAGTAACAAATAAAATAATAGAAACAGATTAGGACTAATATTTGCTAACAACAGGTACGAGAAGCTCATCTTAAATGGGCTCAAATCTAATAAAATTTTTTTTTTAATGGCTTACAGCCGTTTAACACCCATTGTAGATGCTTCGACTGAAAACCAGCGTGGTTACCGTCCTCGTGCGAAAACGAAATAAAGCTGAGATTGGTGGCCCTGTTTAGCCGCACACATAGGGAAAGACCAATTTTATTTATCGGACTTTAATGTAGAGTTTTTCTTTTAGGTTAAAAAAAATGAGGGAAAGTAACCAATACTTTCCCTTGGTTTTTTTGTGTATGCTACAAATAACTTCTAATTCTCTAGAAGTGTAAAATAGCTGGACGTTACTAACAAGACGACTAATGTTAGACTTAGAGATTTCACACATCTCCACTCCGCTCAAGAGAGCGCCTTTAAAACATCATCAACTCAACCACCAATAATTTAGATAGTAGTCTTGAGTTGAGGACTGAGCACTTCCGTAAAAATCTAGCATCATTGTATTTACTAAAAAAGTCTACCTACTGCTGGAGCATGCTCTTGGCTTTTGCATTGGAGATAGCAGTAAAGGTCCAACCTACCTAATTAATTTGTACCCTTGAGGATGCTGCTACCTACCTTCTACAAAATCTACGAGATTAGATTGAATCGAATCATTTATGTCTTACAAATGCCCTATTGTTAACAATGTTGTTTGAACTTTACCAAATGATCGCAAGAATGCCTCCTAATCTTCCCAAACCACGCCGAACTTTAGTGTGAAAAGATCACATTAGCTCGCGGCACCAGGAGCATAGCCAAGACCTTTGGAAAGGTTTATAAAGCCCAAGATATGCACCGTAAAGTTCAATGACTAATTTATTACTGAGACAAAGATTATTGGTTTACCTAGAAAGGTGCTCAACAAAAAAATTTACTCATGATAGTCGGGAAAATTTTAAATCCTAGAAAGCCGTGAGTAGACCTGGACTTTAAATAAATAAATAAATAATGCTGGACAATTCACACAGCATTATCTAGCCCCAAGGTAAGCAGAGCTTGTCATATTACAAATTAAGTAACCTGACATACTAGAGCGTAGATACAAGGACAGTTTAAAGCAGTCAGGATCGACTGCTCTAAGCCGCGACTGCATACTGAACTTCCATGTCTTCTATTTACTACAGACATGGAACCGTCGCTCGAGCAGTTGTGTAGTTAGCAACTGCTCGATCCTGACTGCTTCAAGCTGCCCGGTATTTCGTACCTATTCGAGATTCTATCGAGAAATTTTACATATCTCAGCTTCGCCATAACTCAGTGTGATGAATTACCCGCGTGTTCTAAAGATGCAATGTTTGTTTTCCATACGCCATTAATGTCATTCAATCACCATTTCTCATCATGCAATCAGAGTTACATAAATCACGCCGGACCAACAAACAAACTTCCACGCTTTCTTCACTCACAAAACATGGGAAGACAGCACAATACAATAGGCCTAACTCATCAGTCCAGTTCTAACTGTTACACAAGTGATCATCACATTTGCATTGTTGGTAGCTTTGTTTTGTCACTGCTGCTGTGAGAAAGAAAGCTGCGTAATGAGTCATTCATTCATCATGTACTAACAGATAAAGTAAACAATAACAAAAAATAGGTGATCAGGGCTGGTATTCCAAGAGATTTTAGAACGATTTAAATTAGATACTATTACTTAACGTAGGTAGGTAATAAACGTTAGCCAGATATTTAATTTTTTTCTTTGCTTTTATTTCCCGAACATTTCCATCGCGATACAATTAAAACATCTTACGCGAAAATAACCGGTATCTAAACCTCTTTAATATTAACAGATAATACGAAAAACTACGATCGTTTTTTAGTCAAATAGGATAACAAAATCAAATAGGTATTTTTGCTCGCAATTGCTTACAATAACAGGCCAAGAAGTAAAAGGAATCCGTAACACATCTACTTCGTAAAACCAATTTTATTGCACTTGTACTTGATTAGAATGTAGAGATATCTCTTGGCTTGTTTATTTTTAGTTTAAAGAGTACTCAGACCTTTTAGATCCACGCAATAGCTAATGAAACTATCGAATTCTGATCATTCACGAAGCTATTACCTAACACAAATCATAACGAATGTCTAAACCAAAATGCATATAGGTAATATTGCAGTGATAAATCGATCTCATGAAGGACTCACGTGGTACAGTGAAAGTGATTGGATAACCGGTGGATCTCGATGAGTTGATTCGTATGCAAATCCAATGGTAACGTCCTGACTTACGAGTTAATTTGCATAAGTAATCGATTAATTGCATAGGAACGATTATCATTTAAATGCCTGCAGCTTTTCCCAGGGTGCTAAAGTTATTTCAGGTTTTCGCGGTCGGCAACTGAGTTGGGAGGTCACGAAAAGAATATTTTGTTTGTACTTTATGAAATCTTTAATTCCAAGTTTGAAATCACTGTTTAAAATTACTGTAAAGGCAATATGAAAGTAGACAGCAAATATTTTACAAAGCCGGCCGGAAAACTCAACGAACCATTACCCTTACCCGTGAAAAAGGCAACTAGCGCCCCCGCTAAGGAAAAGCGGCCGGGCGACGCAACATACTAGGGTTCGTTCAGAAACCGTGCCGGCAGACGACGGCCCCGTGTGGATCGCTGGGGTCTAAGGGCTATGTCACACGCTATAAGGTCTTTTTAGTATGCACTTAGCTTGACGTTCAGGTTCTTTTGCAGTTTAGTGACCTTATCGTTAGTATAGGTCTTGCTTTTAATAAAAATACATAATCATGTAGGTAGATATAATTTTTCGTACTAGAATATATTTTCTTGTGAATATGTCTTAGATTAATATTATTCTGTATAACACCGTCACCGTCTACACTTGTTCTAACACTTCCTGTCCATCCAAACGTTGCCTAGCAGAGATCGCACATAGCGATAAGGCCGCCCATTGTACAACAGTATTCTGTATTTGTTTTTTCCTGTCTTGTGTATCTTATTTCTGTCTAGTATACATTTATTTAGTGTGCAATAAAGAGTAATTGTATTGTTACTTTTCTACTTACCATGGTTCCCAAAAAAGTCATGCCTTGTAGTCACCCTTAGATTATTCTATACATGTGTTTCTAAAATATTTTCTTTTCAATTGGGTGCATAAAAAAGAGTCATTCTTACCCAGTGAGAGGTCCAAACGCCCATCACGAGAGCAGGTCCGAAGGATCGCGCCGGGTTCATGCTGGAGCCGGAGAATGGAATCTAGAACGTGGAAAATAGAGTTGAAGTTTGCCTTTGGGTTCTGTTATAATAATTATAGACCAAAGCTTTGAAAGCCTCAATACTCAAGGTTTCTAAACCCTTTTCTGGCACCAGTCTCAAACACAGTAGGTTAACATGAGTCGCCTAGCCTGTTTACCAAACGTAATTATTGGCCGCAATATGAGATTTAGGCCCTATGCCTAAATTGAGTGAATTAGAAACTGGAGAATGCAATAGGTAGCGAACTCTACCATCTATCACGATCCTGAAAATATAACCTTTTGTATCGCATCAACCCACATCGCATGATCTAGGGACTGTACTTACGCAGGCAGCGTGGCAGGCGGTGATGCTGAGTCCGATAGCGAGCGGCGCGGATCCCTTCAGGTCGCTTCGATGGCCGTCGCACACGCCGTGGACGACCATCACCAGCACGAAGGTGATCAGAGCTTCCACTAACAGCGCCTGTTCACCAAAAAATATTTATTTTATTTATTTATTGTTAATAGACGAACAGCATGTGGCTGATGCACACAGTGTTGAATTTATTCATTGCGTAACTTTATTTTATTTCGTTATTTTTGTCTCGTAACCAGTTGTCGATTTAATTCTTGAAGGCGTTTATTGATGTGGCTGATGATATAATGTCTTCTGGTAATAGGTTACAATTGTGCACCATTCAATTGCTATTAAAATGGTGCGCAGCAAGGGATTTCTTAGAGTCCCGGGACAATCTAAGGTGGTGCCCACGGGGAGAACATTCTTCACTAATAATAAGAAACTGCTGGACAATTCACACAGCATCATTTAGCCACAAGCTTATACTTGTGTTATGGGTACTAGTAGAAAACTGATACACTAATTTAATTAGTAAATAATGCTGGACAATCCACACAGCATCATTCTAGCCTCTACTAAGCAGAGCTTGTGTTATGGGTACTAATTGTTAATTTGAGAAACATTTGATTACGTCAATATATGGTTTTTGTTATACATAAAAACTGCCGAAACAAATATCTGCAGATCGTAGAACATTTTCACATTTTTCCCGAGGCGGGAATCGAACACGCAACCTTCTGCGTAGTTAAATTAATTTTGATAAATGGGACCTAGACTGGAATGTTTGAAAAGAGGTAAGGCCTTTGCTGAACTGTAGGATCCAGTGAACAGATTAGATTCATAATCTTGGTTTTACCCAAGGTCATGCCAAGACTGATGCATTATGAGGCTGAGGCTAAGCTGTCCAGCATCTGTTTCAGCTCCTCCTACTCACGGGGCATTCAGACATTTACAAAATGTTACCGAAGAATCAAAAAGGTAAGAATTGAACTATACACGACGTGTATAGTTCTTACAAAATGCTGGATGGTACTATTCTTATTTTCACAATTCTTACCTTTTTGATTCTTCGTTAACATTTTGTAAATGTCTGAATTTCAATTTCAATTCTTGAAAGATAATCGACGTTTCGGATTCCTTGCTTACCTGAGGTTCAGTTACTCCGCGTCCGGGCAGTGTCATTCCAAAACCGCCCAAGCTCTCCTCAGGGACAGCCAACTGAAATGCAGGAAACAAAATTAATTCGTATTCAGCGATTTGCGTTGCCGACTTTACCCAATAGGTTGGTTATGCTCTCATTTAAACTTTGTTTTGGACTTTACAACACTAGTAAGAATATAAGGAAGTAACTAACTTGATTTCCTAGAGCTAGATAATGCCTAAAGCACTTGATACATAGGCATTGATATATAACGCGCATGCGCGAGCTAATTATCTCTCACGACACTAATTCATAATTCGCATTATGTGACCTCAGATCTCGCGACATTACCAAACGAGCTAATCAGCATCTTATACATCAATCTGTGCGGATCACGACTTGTTAATGCATCTATTTGATGAGTTCTAGGTACCAAGCCCATCAAATCTATTACGGCGTTTGTGCCAATGGAGCTTTTATTTCACATAATTTTAGTGTATGTTAGGAGACCCTAACATACACTAAAATTATGTGAAATATTATGTAAACAAACTACGACACCAACTCACCTCAACAACCTTCATTGGTCCACAGCTGGACGCAGTCCTCCCCATAATATGTACCTCATTTTATAATCGTTGAATATCCAATTTGTCTTGTATTGAATTATAGGTACAAATACAATAGTTAGAGGATCACTAGCAAAGGTATCAAAATAAATTACCTAAATAGATACCATAAATACCAATTAGTTAGTAACCTGTTGATATTGTCGCAAAATTAATAAAATTAAACCATTGAGCTAATAAAAAATCACCAGGGAACGATCCACCTTAAAAATGATGTCCTATCTCACAAGTTGCAACTACCTATACCTAAGATGTTATAAAAAAACATATAATATAAAATTATCCACCTGATATGCAAAAAGTGGACGGGAAATTGATGTGTATGTTAAATCTCAAAAAACTCTCAACAATCAAACAGGCTTCTTTTCATTCGGACTTCGTTCATTTAGCAGTAAGCACCTAATTATGTAACGTTACGTAAAAAATTAATAAGGCGCAAGCCTTTATGAATATTTTTTCAACGATCCTACGATATGTTATTTCTCACCAAAGGTTTACGGGGGTAAACCTTCCACTTTTCACGTCAATCCATCAGAAAAGTTATAAAGCTTTCCGAGTCCGCCGCCATTATCTAAAAGCTCAATAACGGCAGGCAGGTACTCTACGCAGCCTCCGAGCTTGAGAAGGTCGCTCGATCGATCCTTTAGTCTAAGATCATCAGTGTCAGGGTGAGCGAGACAGTTTTTATTGAGCACCGTATGTGTAGCGTAAGTGCATGTCCAGAGAGTGGTGAGAAACAACATAGCGTATGGGTATATTAAATTAATAAATATATCGGGAATAAAATATATATTATTAATAAATTACTGATTAGCTTTTCCTAAAATTAATTTAGGAAAAGCTAAAAGCCTTTTTAGTTGAAGAACAGAGAAAATTTGGCAACGTAAACATCAATATCTCGATTATATAAATCTCTACATTGCAAGTATTGCAAGGTTGCCTCTTACACAAAACTAATTTATAATTCGCATTCTGTGGCATACAATTTTTATTTTCGCGGTAATTTTATTTGTGAAATTTATTATGATGATTGTGAGTTTGAGACTAATTAGATGAGATGAACAATGCAGTCATAACGCCTTCTTACTGTCTGATTTAGATTATGCCTTATTATTTTATGTTTTTATTTGATATTTCTTGTTGTGGCTGTGACGAGCTATGAGCAAACGCACCGGAGCGAGCAAAACGTTACAACAGTGACAGCAAATTATAATAATAATCTTTTTTTTTTCAGAAAAAAATGCTAAAATTCCAAATTATGCAGGTGTACATCGTGGTGGTCGCCGAATCCGAATTCTTAGCATACTATCTAGTTAGATAAGACCTAGATAATTTAACGGCTGCAGAAGAGTTCATACTTCATGTCACAGCTTTATAATTTCCACTCTGAGGTACGCACTCTTTATGGGGATTAGAACGACGGCTATAAACGACCGCGCAGTTAGTGAGAGGAATGTGCTAAGTGGTGTTATTTATAAATTGTAATCTTGGCTGTAATGAGGGTACAGCAAAATTCAAGAACGATTGATGAGTAAAGGTCCTTTTGGCAGAGATCTAGAGCCCTTAGAGCGAGTAGGTACTCAGGTGTTTTGAAATGTACAAGCAATTTGATGAACTCTGACGCTTAAATTTAAACGCGCGTTTGAGTGTGTACGGACCCAGTGAGTTAGTTTTTAAAACGCGCGTTACCAAAGCGCGCGCTTCAAAACACCTAATATGTAGGTCTTACCAAAGACGTATCTTTAAGTCGGGAAGAAGATTCAAAGTGTATCGATTTTACAGAAAAACAAAAACAGATATCTCTGTTATATCTACTCGGTTATAATAATTTACTTTACTTACCTTCTAGTTTGTATTTCTCACGATAGAATTGAGGTCAAAAATCTCTTCCTAATAATGACTGATGTTATTGATTGTAACTTTCTAGAGGTGTTGAAAGGTGATTTGACTGACCTCATAGTCATAAAGTCTAGACTTAGTGTAGACTAACATCAAAATGTCTGTTACGCAGGCTAATGGAGTTATGATGAATTTAGTATACTATAGAGTTAACGTGTAGTGATGTTCCGGTGTTTTAAATGTCATGAATCGGACCCTAAGTTGCAGCTGGCTAAGACTGGCGCAGGATTCAAAAAATAAATACACAAATACATATAATAAATAAATAATGCTAGACAATCCACAGCATCATCTAGCCCCAAGTTAAGCAGAGCTTGTGTTATGGATGACTGATACTAAATACAATAAATAACATAGAACGATATTTTTTGATTATACTCAGATAAAGACAAGAACACCCGGAACTAAATCTGCTGATCGTACACACAATTGTCCCGAGGCGGGAATCGAACCCGTAACCTCCTACGAGGTCGACATAATGGAATGGCCCAGCGGTGGGTCGGCGGTACACATGATGTATTCGTGATTGTATCACTCAGACTATTATCGCCGCTCCAATAGCTACATATTGATTACATTTAAAAAACAAAAGAAAATGAACCAATAAACAGCGACAATAGTTGTAGTGATACTGTCAAAATAGTTTTAGTTTTTAAATTCATCTGAATTGATCACCTGGTCGGCAAGGGCTAATTATGATATAAGGAACACATAGTCAGAGCTTCTATTCCAAAAAGTGTCAGTCAGACGGATAAGACAGAGTTATGTTCGAATTCGTAAAAAGAGATTCATAAGAAATAAATTCTATCTATCAAATAGTAGAAACAAATTTCTATAATAACTAATCATAAAATTATATTGTTCATAAAATTTGTATAAATAAAGTACGTATACATAATACATTACATAGATGGATATTTTTTATTATACATAGAAAACGACCAGAACACCCGGAACAAATATCTGCAGATCGTACACACAATTGTTCCGGGAATCGAACCCGCAACCTTATCGCAGGCGGATCTTCGCCCACAGCGCCACATCGGTCGTCAAAGTATATAAAAGCATCACATAGCATGATATGATAGTTCGATGGCCACTAGCCCCTAGTACCTAGTACCTAGCTAGACATATCTCTATAATTTCTAGTTTCATGCCTTTCAAAGAGTAACGTACCATAGCCGCGCAAGCTCATGCTTCGTGATGGGGAAGTAGAATTAACTCACTTTCTCATAGCTACCTATTAAAGTGCTCTCTCAAGACACCTACGCTTTGTTTGGCGAGCTAGCTGCGGTTAATAGATGCAAGTTTTTCTCTAAATACGATCATTCTTACTCAAGAACTAAGATGGATATAACTACAAGAGCATATTCGATTCGAATAAAGACTTTCAAGGCATTTGGATTCATACAATAATGCCTTGTAAAATTTTTAAAATGGAATACGGTAACTAAAGTTTGTATTATTTTGTATTTTTCAAAGAAAGTTAGAATCAAATAATAGAAATAAATTATATACTAGTATTTACAATTGAGCTAACAGCAGACTGTTGCAAACAATCTACAGGTAGCTCAACGATGGAACGCTTCCGACTGGTATTGATCCATATCAATACCAGTTGGACGCTGGCTACATTGCCTCGCTGTATGGCAATGCTGATGCGTTGCGCCAGGTACTCACCAGCACTCGGGTCACACGTCGCATAGACAAGATGCTCAGATAATAATTTAGTTACTATTATATATGATTATGAAACTCAGTTGAAAAAATATGCAATACTAAAGACATAAACGCGCTACTATTAAACTCGTAGCAAGGATGCTACGAGATCTTTGCTACGAAATTATATTTTATGGCAACACATTATTATGTTGCTGTGCACAAAATGTTGACGAAAACATAGAGAGAGATCGTCATGATCGTACTTTTTTTAGATGTAACTAATCAAATAGGTTAATTTTAGAAAATACATTCATCTCGATCCTTGTAACCAAAATCTTGATGGTTTGTTCCAAATTGATTAAAGGTATCAATGTTTCACTTCACATTAGTTCTAAGTTCTTTAAATCCGAACCCAAATCCTACGCTAGCATAGCATCCTAGTGTGGATTATTCTTCTAAATTAAATCGAAAGATTAAAAAATAAATTAAAGCAAAAATCTCATCATCTGAGTTTTAAAACAAGTAGTACATATTGAAGAAATAAAACTTTAGTACACAATAATGACGGCAGAAGCACAATAAGCACATTCTCATTACTGAAATCGTCTCTTACCCTTATAAAAGCGGCTCCGGCCACCGCCCCGACGCACTGCACGATGATGTAGCACACAGCCTTCAGGATCTTGATCTCGCCGGCCACCAGAAGACCCATCGTCACAGCCGGGTTGATGTGCCCTCCAGATACATGTCCGATACCCTGGGGACAAGAGACGGAACCATTTATAGCTAAATTGAAAGCTAAAAAATTGTAATAGACTTTTGTGACATGTCAAAGCTTTGATAACAGAAATTTCTAATTATGTACATACTAGCTGCGCCTTGCGGCTTCACCCGCGTGGGAATCTATGTGTAAAATAGATTTTAAACCTTCCTCTTGAATAACTATATCTCATTAAAATCCGTGGTGTAGTTTTAAAGATCTAAGTATATGTACATATGTAGGGACAGACAGTCAGCGGGAAACGACTTTGTTTTATACTATGTAGTGATAGACGTTACAGGACTCTTTGACACCTCAGAAATTTCAAATTATGTAGATACATAAGTGATATAAGAACACTAGTTGTTAAGATTTTCACGAGCAAAAAGCTCGCTTTTTTATTACGACCCCCATTTCGAAACCTACAGCCTAGACATATTCGAAAACGATATCCATGCCAAAATTTAAAAAAACTATCAGCCATCTTGGATTTTGAAATAGACTATTTTACGGCAATTAATGCGACATCATCAAATTCGGAATATTCCTTTATAGGTGCGGAATTAGTCCTGAAAAAAAAAGATTTTCTGTCAAGCGATTTCGGCTCCCTGCAAGATATTTTTTGGTGGTTGTTGCGTGGAAATATCATCAAATTGTTAACAGATCAAAAATTGATTTGATCACCATTTCTCAGATGAAGAATTGTCTGTGTTACTGCGTACCCAAATGGGTACGCTACACGACACAAAAATTAGCAAATGCTAACTCTCAATGCTAAAACTCATCACATACATAGAATGTGATGAGTTTAGACTAGAATTTGACTTCGAATAGTTACGTTTACTAATAACAGTGGTATTTAAAGCATTCCATATTTATTAAACATAAACCCTGTTTAATAAACATGTACGTAATCTACGTATTATAATAATATTAAAGTTTTCCGTTCCAGCCAGTCAAAACATTGGTTTGCTCTAACTCTACCAATCCGTCGGGTTGATATAATAATTGCATACATTAATTGAATGGCAAAATGTAATTGAATTGTAATAATACGAGTAACATCAGCAATTATCATGTTCGTGCCTGTCTGACGTTCCTTCGCCATTTGAATAAATCTCAATTATGATCTTTACCGACAAACTGAATTAATTTACTAAGTTGATATTGCTATAACATCAGGAGTGCATGAACTTTAAAATTGAAATTATCAATAATGACTGAAAATAATTACATTTAAAGTGAAGTTCACTGATTAACATAACTTTATCAAGTAAATATATGAATTTTTGAAATGATTAGATATTATAATAGAAATGATTTATAATTTAACTTTAAATTTAAAAGGTAAATTTAGATTATTAACTGTACCTATATACATATATGTATGTATATAGGCACCGTATTTAACCTGAATTTATATTGCAATGCCCTTGCAAGGTGCATGTTGGACTTCTGTTATAATATTTTGTGACCTATTTGTACACATGTAAGCAATAAAACATTGAGTATTGAGTATTTAAATATCATATGTCTTTCCACTCCACCTTCTGCTTGCCGAATTTTGCTTCGTCTCGTCTTCGTCTTATCCTAGAATAGCCCTTTGGCTATCACAGCTCATGTACAGGCTATTATTATAGTACACAAGTGTGTACGCAAAAACACACTCTCTCTTTCCTAAATCATGTAGAAAGGGTACCAGCCCTGCAATCCCTCCGGAGCCCGCGCTAATCGAATGTAGCTACCTACTAAGAACATGAACTCTATAACCTACGATATGCCGCTCATTGTGCATTTTCAATTTCGTACAACACTAGAATCTGTAGATCATTTAAATTAATTCTAGAATTATATAGTAAAAGATTTTAAATGTGATGGGTCAATAAAACAATAAATGCACGTGGTCGTGAGAAGGGCGTGCACGCGCAGCATGAGCCTTTTGTGAGTCGCGGCGACCCATGACTCACGTGATCATGTAAGTCATCCGATACATTATAGGTAATTAAAAGCTAAAGTTTTACACAACCTTATAACTTAAGGTAAAGGTAAAGATCGTGCTTCGAATCGAGAGGAATAAAATCAAAATGGCGACCTTTGACTAATTGCCTCATGGGCTGATTAAATAAACTAACATGTCACAATTAGGTTATTTATAATCTGTGAAATTGATATCGGAAATTAGTTTTATTAAACATTTATGAAGATAGAGGACATAGTATTGTAATCGGTAAATCATTACAGTGGTCTTGAGTAAAATTATGTATTCTATGATCGTTTTTCTACTAAGTAGAGCAGTTAATGAATTATTTGATCAAATCGGAAGCTCTAAATAATGTTTGGAAGCAGACGTTTACAGCTATGATGGCCATGGCATTGAGCAGATCAATGTAACGCCAGTGCAATTAGCCAGATAGCTGATAGAATATTCAAATCTGTAAATGTGAATCATTGGAGCCTTGAACCACATTTTATTTGCTCAGTTTCATTGATGAATTGGTTCTAATGTAAATTAGATTGGCATTTTTTTATTTCCGTTTGATATTATTTGCATATAAAGCTTGCTCTAAATTTCTTAGGTTTCTAAGAAACTTTTTACGCAATTCTGTATACCTATGTATAAGTTTGTGGTTTTTTTGGGGCTTAAGTTTTGATATTTGCGGACAAAAAGCTACTTGTTAAAACATATTCAGTACCTACATGGAATGCGACGTAACATCTGTCGCAAGGTGTTGATTCTGGACCCCGAGGGAGTCGTACTTTTGTTCTACGATTTTTTAATATTTGGATATATTTTTTAAATAATGACTATTCTTATTTGTGTGCCACCCAGTATAAATAATATTTTAAAGTGTTTTACTATACTGCTTGTATTGTAAAAACAATTTTAATAAAGACTTCAATCACTTGTATTAAAAAATATATAAGCAGTGGCGTGGCCATCATACCCGTAGGTGAGACCGCTAATATTTTCCCATGATATTTTAATAAGCTTCAAAATAAACAAGTCCCTATCCATCAAAATTGACAAGCTATTCACAATTCGTTTCATATTGAGCAAGCTTTAAAAAGTTCAATGTTTGGTACAGAGTGAATAGCCAGTGTATGTCACGGCCCTCTTCATATGTCCACGAGATCCTGGATGACGCACCGTGTTATTAATGATGCAGCTAGATTAATTATCTCAGTTTAACCTGTGATCATCGTCAATTATTACAAAGCTAAGTTGAGGCGTCTCGCTTTTGAAAATATTGTTTGGTTTTCAAATTGAGTAGTTAGGTTCACTTAATTTGGTTCAAGATTTTAGGATTTTAAGGAAATCGAATGACTGGAGTAATTAAAGAAAATTAGTTAAATTGCTCGCTTTTGAGAGTTGATATCTGGGATAATATTTGTAATTTTTTTGATTACTATGTGTCTTTATTTCATTTTGACTAAACCTGCTTCATAGAAGAATAATTAGACTACGGATAAAACCGTAGCGAACTTTTTAAAAGCAGTAAGGTTAATCAACTGTTAAGTTCACGCAAGGCCACTCAGCTTATTAGACGTATGACCATTTTCGTTAAACCCATGTTGCGGTTAGAATGTTCGGAAATTACGTGAAATAGTTTAGATAGGTGCGGTGCAGCACACATGGACCCAATTCTCATTTGTCGAAGACTATGTCGAATTATATTCTTCGACTTATTTATCTGAATTCAACCAATCCACAGATCAGGGGCACTCGTTCAAGAACGTGGTTTCGACTTCGATATTTTTACAAAATTATACCTAGGTTTTAGATAAAAATATTACATATACAATGTACAAAATACGCATGCAACAGTTGAGCTATCTGCAGACTGTTGCAAACCATATAGAAATTGCGCAACCGATCCAAATTAATTGGAACCGTCCCTAAAAAGCTTCCAATTGGTAGGTCCTACGTAGGTACCTATTGCATTGTAATCACTCGATATTTTGTCACATTTAAGCCCATTTATCGAATAGATCAATTCATCAGAATAGCCCCCAGCACACATGGTCCATATATCACTGCGATCGTTTGTTGGCACATGCGTGCGCGCTCGGTCACGGCGATCAAGGGCGGCTACAATCCCTATCTGAGCGACGCAAGGTACGAGCTTTTGAAGCTTTAGCTAGCGAACTTTCTAGCTAACAGTGCTTCAAAACATGTCAGTCTCATCTCAAACTGACATGTACTATATAGTTATATAGTATTATAACACTAGGAAATAAAACAAGTGCCTATTTGTAGATAGTAAAAAAACCGCTAGATCTGAAAGCTTAGAGATAAGAGCTTATTAAAATTCGTCTTTAATTAAAAGAGGTTCGATGAAGAGTCAAGTCCTATAAAAATGATTTGTAGTTTTGATAAAAACTTGCAATAAGTCTGTAGGTACTAAAATTAATTCCAAAAGTTGTCGCTGTTGGTTGAGTTAATTTAATTCTTACACCACACAAGAATGGTAACACACTTACCACGTACCTTGGTACTCGTTTTCCATGGGGCCGACGCAATGTCTAGCTAATACTACTGCCGAAATTCTGAATCAGTACCAAGGGTAATACTTTCTATTTGTGAATGAATCCGAGATAAGCAGTAACTTCCTGTGTAAGTGCCTAAAAGTATACGATTTTCATGTGAAAACTTCTTGAGGCGCATTGATCACTTTTTGGGTGAACAAAAATCATGAAACTCGCGTCATCATCGTCACCACACGCTTCCCTTAAATAAAGTATAAAATTACTTAGGATTTACTTCTATCGGCAGTCCTCAAATTTAGGGTTTTCAATCATACTTAAATAAAAATTATTTTATGATAGCGACAAATAAAACACGATAAGAATAAAATTGTCAAGCTTTAAAATATTCAGTTTCTTACTAATAAACTTTATGTAACTATGTAAGACCAAAGAATTAGCAAGCTGAAGTGGCAGTGGGCCGGCCATATCTCGCGAAGAACCGACGGCCGATGGGGGAAACGTGTTCTTGAGTGGAGACCACGACTCGGTAAACGTAGTGTAGGACGCCCTCCGACCAGGTGGGATGACGACCTGCGAAAGACTGCAGGTAGATGCTGGATGCGTCAAGCTGAAGACAGGGCGCTATGGCGCTCATTGGGGGAGGCCTATGTCCAGCAGTGGACTAATATAGGCTGATGATGATGATGATGATGAACTATGTAAGTCTAGAAAGCTCGGCGGGCACCCACCGGATGTACACGATAATCAATTCTCAATTCGAATAAAGTTAATCTATTAAATAGCTTCATTAACGTTAACGATCGGAAACGGCGAAGGATCATTACATTTGCACGTTATTAACGATTTTAAGAACGTTCCGATACTATCTACATTGATTTATATTCGAATAAATCACGATTTCAATAGGTTTATTTAAAAATAAACAAATAAGTACCAATTTATAGCTAAAGTAATGGCTTGTTTCTAACAGAAGTTATTATAAAAGTATTTAAAAAAAATTATTTCCTGTATATTTCCTTATTTTTATGGGTGATATAATAATCGAATTACCTTCTTACCATCATTACATCAATCTACATATGCTTGTTTCCTTTGACCGTGGTCTTGTATCTAAGCTTTTTCTAAAGGTAAGTACTAAGTGTTCTAGCTTTCGCATTGTTTTTTTTCAAGTGTTTTTTTTGGTGTTTTGGACCTCCGTGGAACATAAAAGAACGAGATGAAAACTGATGAAAAAAGTTCGCCTTTGTTTTTAATTTTCTAGTGTAATGTTTTGTATATAGGTATCTTATCGCGCAAGAAGAATAATAGAAAAACTATGCAATTCTTTATTGTACACATACAAAACTTAAAAATAACTTAATTAAAAATAAAAAAAATAAAAAAATAATGCTGGACAATTCACACAGCATTATCTAGCCCCATGGTAAGCAGAGCTTCTGTTATGGGTACTAGATAACTGATATACATAATACAATATATTACATAGATATATATATATTTTTATTATACATAGAAAACGACCAGAACACCCGGAACAAATATCTGCAGATCGTACACACAATTGTTCCGAGGCGGGAATCGAACCTTCTGCGTCGTAGGCGGACCTTCGCCCACCGCGCCACATCGGTCGTCAATTAAAAAAGATATGTACATAGACGAGCTTAACCCTGAGTTAGAGTTTTCTTCCTGCCTCCCTTAGGTTTACAGGAGAGGTGATGGAATAGATAGAGGAAGTGTACAAGGAAACAAATAAGACAAACAAAAGAAATTAACAAATTCGATTATTTAGTTGAATAAGGATTCATCCTGTTTCATCAGTTATTTATTTTCCTAAACTTCCAACTTCCTTATCTTCCAACAAACAATTATTCAACCAAATATTAATATATCCCTAATATTAAATCGAAATTTATATAAGCACTAATACAACGGGTTTATTTACCTATTTTTCCCGACGTTTCAACATGTTTACACACCGTCGCGTTCACGGGATGACCACGACAGAAATAGAAATACAGAAATACAATTTATTGGTAAAATCATTTTACATGTCAGGTGTTCATCAAAATAGTTAATAATAATTAGAATACAAATTGTATTTTTTACAATTAGTACCGTAAGCAGCAAATTTAAAAAACATAAATGAAAACAAAATAAATAAATGGAAAAATTGATATAAAACAATTAGATACGGAATTATAATCACATTAAGTTTATCTACTTTTCTAGTAGTTCGTTCACTGAATAGAAATTCTGCTCGATAAGCCAACGTTTCAACCTGACTTTGAAGCAGCGTAGACTGCCATCAGCTGTGACGGAGTCTGGTAGTTTATTGTACACTGCCGTACCCATAACATGCGTTAACTTTGAGGATTTCGTGAGGGAGCGGGCGATAGTAGCAAGCTTGCCTGCGTTCCGCGTCCCGTACGAGTGGGTGTCGCCGTTCTTCGTGAACTCGTCCAGGTTCGACCGTACATACACTGCCACTTGCATTATTACAATGCATGGCAGTGTAAGTATCGCTAGTTCTTTGAAGTATGGTCTGGCGGAGACGTCACGTCGGATGTTAACCAAGGTGCGTATGGCTCGTTTCTGCATACGGAAGGCGCGCTCCCAGTCGGCAGCCCTCCCCCATAGCTCAGCACCATACTGTAACACCGAGTGCACTGTTGCGAAATAGCAGCTTCGTGCCACCTCCACCGGAACCACGCGAGCCACCCGTCGGAGCGCAAAACAGGCACTGCCCATCTTCCCGCACAGCTTACTGATTTGACTCTCCCAGGTAAGCGCTTTGTCAATTTCAAAGCCTAGAAAAGTGGTGGATTCGGATTGTCTGATTACAGTTCCATTGACGCTCACTACAAGTTGTTTCGCTGGTCTCCCAGATAGGCGAAAATGTAGATAGTGCGTCTTATTCAGGTTCAGTCCCAGACCGTTCAGCCTGAACCATCCAGAGAGTTGGCTGGCCGTCTCGTTTAGCTTCTCCTCCAGCGTGTCCACGGACTTTGCAGTGACGACCGCGGCTACATCATCCGCGTACATAAATGTCTCCGCGGAGGTCACCGCTTCGGGCAGATCGTTCAGGAGGAGGGAGAACATGATGTTCGAGACTGAGGATCCCTGCGCTACCCCCATGGTAAGAGAGAGAGGCTCTGACCGTTCATTACCTCCGGCGACTATCTGCGAACGATTGCGCATCATGTCCGTAAGTACGGCGTATGATGCCCCCTCGATCCCATAGTGGCTCATCTTACAGGCGAGTACGGCATGGCTGGCAACGTCAAATGCTTTGGACAGGTCGCAGCACAACACGGCCACCTGCAGCTTCTGCTCCCGCGCGGCCAGCACACGCCGCACTACCTCACGCGTCAGCGACGTCGTGGAGTAACCGGCGCGATACGCATACTGTCGGGACGACAGGGCGTCTGTTTCCAGCAGGTACTCCACCAGCCGACTGCTCAGACCATTCTCAAAAATTTTCGCAACAGCTGGTATGATCGAGACTGGCCTGTAGCTATCCATGTGCTCGCGCCTACCTTTACCTTTATAGATGGGAGCCACCTTGCTCACTTTTAGCGTCTGCGGGTAAGTACCTTCTTCGAGGCAAGTATTAAATAGATGAGCCAGCATCGGGGCCAGCGGCACTATCACGAACCTAAGAAGGTCCATGGAGATTCCGTAGATATCTTTGGACCGCTTGGGTGGTATGCGCTTAGTCACGATACTGGCCACCTCTTCAGCACCGAACTGGCGCAGCAACAATCGGGCGCCAGCATGGGGCCGCGCCGCCGCCAGCGCGCGGGAGGCCCCCACTACGTCGGCGATGGGCGCGCCGCACGCTGCCGCCGCATGCAGGAACCTGTAATTTATCGCGTCTACGGCTTGCTTTGGTGTAGGAAACCTGGCTCCCGTATCATCCCTCAGAATGGAAGAGAAGTCTAGCGGGATGGAGTTGTATTTCCCTCTTTCTTTGTTCACTATCTTCCACATTGCCTTGGACTGATTTTTACTACTTGTAATTAATTGTGAATAATGGTAAAGTTTACTATTTTTAATCAGAATGTCAAGTTTATAATTTAAATTAGAAATAAATATAGAAATCGTATCGTCAAATGAAATTAAATAATTAAAATTTTGCATGTCAATGATAAGAGATTTTAAATTCATTATGTCAGAAGTCAACCACGATGAGTCACGTTTTTTGTTGTTAACCCGCTTCATAGGGAAGCAGATATTCAACTTACCGCTCATTATATTAGTTAAGGCCGTGGCCAGACTGTCAGCTGTATTATTTTTCTCAAGAATTAAATTCCAATCAACACTCTCTATTGCACACAAGAAGTTATCGTAATTCATCCTCGACATGCTTCGGATGAGGCGAGTACGGGGCTCCATGAGCCGTCGAGTACACAACATCTCAGCTCGGACTGCAAGGTGATCGCTCAAGTTAGTTGCCACTGGTTCCGTTCTAATAGCGGCGGCCGCAGGTAAGTTTGTGTAGAAGTGATCCAGACATGTTGAAGTGGTCGCCGTTATTCTAGTCGGGAAATCCACAAAGTTAGTCATGCCATGGGCCGACAGCAAGTCAAAAAGTTTTTTACGTTCGGAAGTCATATCACCGATACAATTTACATTAAAATCACCTACGATTACGCAATCTACGCCTAGATCTGTTATTTTATCGAGCAGACTTTCTAGGTGAACGAAAAATTCGTTCGAGCTAATGAGGTTCGTTCTATATAAACAAATGATTGTTATGCCAAAATCAATCAAGTCAACCGCCGATATTTCACAATATTGTTCTACAGATAATGTGACTAGACTCGAGTTTTCAATACAATTAATGTTGTTTACGTAAATACAAGACCCGCCATGGGCCTTATCACTCCTACAAAAACTTGAAGCTAGTTTAAAGCCGTCGATTGAAACACTTTTTAATTTATCTGTCGTGAGCCAGTGTTCAGTGATTGCTAGAATGTCACACTTTAGATCACTTCGTAATAAAGTTTCCAACCTACCAGTTTTATTGTCAATCGAGGCAATGTTTTGGTGGCATACACAGAGAGCTTGTAGATCATTCCTCGCCGGTTTGCTAGTCGCGCGCACTGCGCTCCTAGGACGTACTGCCGCTCGCGCCGGCCGCGCCGAGTGAGCCCCGCCTCGTCGAGTGGCGGGGGTTCCATCGAAACCAGTCCGAGATTTTTACGCCGGGTGGCCATGATTCAGGCGAGGATACCACGTCATACAAACTCTGCGGGAATCCGATTTCAAAAGCTGCGTGTGCATCCGTTTTGATGGCTCTTTTATTGACGACGTATCTGTCACATTTACTAAGTTTTGCAAGATAGTTTCTTATGTTCTCCTCGGTAGTGTCTGGCTTGAGTGACCAAACCTGAACATATTTTATTTCTTCTACAGTCTGAAGTATGTCATCGACCTTGCCGGACCCAGTCAATATTTTTCGAGGCTTGGTCGTGCGTTTCCGATTCATGGTTTGCCATGTTGAGTCATTTTTTTCATCTTGTGACGTCGGGCTGCATTGCCCATCGTTGACTGGAGTTATAGTCACCCTACTCGCTGTTGTAGTGACGACGGCGGTGGCAGGTGTATCGCGTAGAATATTCGTGTATGTTGTTCTGGTATCAGCGTCATCTTTGGATATGTTCGTCGGCTTAGAGTTGTGATTTGATGTGCCTGCCGGTTGTGTGACTTTGTTCCGAGCTTGTGCTTCAATACTTGCGCGTACATTGGTGCGTTTCTTCGTTGGCTTTGCAAGCTCCGCTATAGCGAGCGATGCATGAGCGCGAGCATTCCGGACGGGTCGCTGAGCAGCTGATGTCGTCGGTAGCGGAGCTATCGGCGTCAGGGACTTGCGGGTAGGCATCTTGGTCGATGGATTTAGATTAGCTATAATCCCTGATTGCTCAGTTATTACAGCCTCCAGCGACTCCACTTTACTCACAAGTATCACAACTGTCTTTTGCAAGTCGAGTACTACACTTTCCAGCGATATATTAGCCATTTTACGTTAAAAATTAATTATAGGACGCGGAGCAGTTAGCGTCGCGTGTCACACTCACGAAACATATGACACGATGATAAGTGATTATAATTGTGTTCAGATCGCGTAAGTTTAAAGCTATTAAAATTGAAATTGAATCTACGTTCGGTAGCTTTATAACATGTGAACACTGAATCTCAGTATTCAGGTCATATAAGTCGGCTCTGAACACCTGCATGTTACATTTATTATTAGTTATGACCACATGATGTTAGCTTTAGTTCTCACATTATTTAGTATAATATAAATCACATAAACAATGCTCGCAAGCAAAATAAATACGAAAGATTCTACTACGAAAGATTCTACAAATGATACTTTTTGATTAGGTTAACATATCAAAGAATTGAAAATCCTATCAAAGACTATACATATTTGTTTTTTTTATCCTATTATAAAAAAATAAAGTTTAATGAAAAAAGACTTATTTTATTTATTTTATATTAGATGCAAAGAAGCAGCCATTAAAACTACCACAATTAGTCGTAAGACCAACCACCATTTTCCATTTTTTATATCTGTAACCTATGGATATCCATTTTACCAACAACCGGTATAGAGTAGGTAGCTTCACAACAAAAAGTACATATTTTAGAGGCCGAGGTCA
The DNA here is from genome assembly GCA_943735965.1 of Eupithecia abbreviata. Classification (NCBI taxonomy): domain Eukaryota; kingdom Metazoa; phylum Arthropoda; class Insecta; order Lepidoptera; family Geometridae; genus Eupithecia; species Eupithecia abbreviata. The sequence continues at coordinate 11,378,711 of OX030976.1, forward strand.
TTATCGATATCTAATTAAGAGTCATACAATCCGAATGCGAGATCCCCGCTGCGAATACAAGTAACCTGCTCGATAAAAGATTTAACATACCGTTACTTTGACCATTTGACCACTATTGTTTGCATTTAACTGTACCGTACATAAAAACTGCATTCAGTCCGTCGACGTCGTCGGGCGTCTAGTCTGAATGTAAAGATCTTTGTTACAGAGAGTCCGCGCACTGTAGACGATTTTGGGATTCAATATTATAGATATGTTGTGAAACTTCAAATTCTATGTAGCTATTGAATATTGAATATATGTAGCTATATGCTATATATAGCTATAGCTTATATGTAGCTATTGAACACTGAATAGGCCTAAATGAAAGAGGCAATCAATCGTGTATTTTATAGTAAAAATATTATACAAGTTGAGTCGTTGAATCCTAGATGTATTGTTAAACAAGAAAGTTTCAAAACGAATGCCATATTGGTGGATATTTTTACACTGGTGTCGTCTCATGTTCCGAGCAAATCGCAAAAGTATTTTTTTTTTGACAGCATTCATCAAAACTTCATTCGTCTGTGGTATCATTTGCAAATAATCATATGCACCAATTACGCTGCGCGCTTGCTATTGTGCGTTGTTCAAGATTAATTTTGATTTAGTTGTTATCTTGCTGATACCTACCTTCCTAATACATATTAATGTTATCAGTTTTAGTTAACTTTTTATACATATTTTTTTTGTTGACATAAAACTTCACGAATTCTACAACCTAGTACATTTATATGGTATTTGAATCCGCACTTACTGCAAGAAGTAAAGCTATTTTGTATAAAATTTCCGACGTGTTTTTTATTTCTTATCTTTTGAAAGGTAGGGAAAGGTCCGATCATGGAGGATGCTCCGACGAAGACGGATGGGAGGGCACAGGTCGACTGTCTACGTGAGCCTTCGCTAGGCAGATAAACATCGGAACAGCTTGAAAATCTTTGTGAGTTGTTGCTTGAAATATAAGAGGAGAATTCAGTATTCCCCAGTGCTGATACCATTAATATTATGATAAATAGTATTAATATCGTGTCATCCTACTAATGTCATAAACGCGAAAGTTTGTAAGTATGAATGGATGTTTGTTACTTTCACGTAAAAACTACTGAATGGATTTTAATGAAACTTTACAATAATATAGTTTATACATCAGCATAACACAAAGGCTACAATTTATAAAGATATATTGTATAATATCCAGAATATCTATCACCACGAAGGTGAAACCGCGGGGCGCAGCTAGTGATAAATATATTTTTAAATCTTCTTTTACCAACATTTTCGAAGAAATTCTCCATTTCTAATCATTAACATATAAAAAAATGCAGCTATTCAAAACACCGTTATCGCATGCATCTTTTCTACGCGACATTCCTCCGCTATTTATAGTCAACATTTACTATTAAATTAACTTAATAACTACAAGTAAACTGCTTGGTGCCACCTCGTAGCACCCATAAAGATTATACTGTCGATAAGTGAGCCTGTGCTGGAATACGACAACATATAGTATGCTTATAGAAAGTACAGTCAGTGCCCCCATTATGACAAATTATTGTATTTATCTTTGACTAGCTGTTTCCCGCGGTTTCACCCACGTTAAATAAAAATTTCACAGTTCAACATTTTAATGTAGCCTATGTTCACCGCGGATAGTGTAGCTTCCGAACGGTGAAAGAATTTTTCAAATCGGTCCACTAGTTTCGGAGCCTATTAAACAAAAAATCAAACCTCTTTATAATATTATCATTAAGTAGTATTAGACATAGACAACTTGTTTTTTGTTGTTCTCAAATGTTTAATGATTTTCTAATTTTAATATTAACTATGATAATACTTGGCTAAAATGTAACGGTCTAATGCATTGGGTGTGCCCGTTAGGATAGATATACAAGTTTATAAACAAATTGAAATCCTGGCTGCGATTGTAACACCCCTTCCGTAAACCGACCAGTACCCAGTTTCATAGTCATTATTTCGACGACGATTTTCTTCCCAAACAGTTTCACTATGGAGCTGACTGTCTCAGATAACATTAAGCGGGCATCCGACAGAGATAAACAGGTGAGTATAAGTACGTAATCATTATGTTAATCTGAATCGTTCGTTCACTGCTTTCTTGAAGTCGTGTCTTGTGCATGTTGATGACCTAGCGCTTCTTTAAATATATGTATATAATGCTGGACAATTTCACATAGCAATATCTTGCTTAGCTTGGTAAGTAGAGCTAGTGTTATGGGTACTAGATAACTGATATATATCATACTAGCTGCGCCCCGCGGTTTCACCCGCGTGGTGATAGATATGTTGGATACTATACAATATATCTTTATAAATTGTAGCATGTGTTACTCATCAGAATATTCACAATAATATAGCTTACATATCAATGTGAAGTTTCATCAAAATCCATTCATAGGTTTTGCGTGAAAGATCAACAAACATACTTTCATACATCCTCACAAACTTTCGCGTTTATAATATTAGTAGGACTAGTTTCTTCCCGCAGCTTCGCATGCGTTGTTTGTATGGAAACGTTATAACGTTTTTCTATCCCACGGGAACTGTTTTATGGGATAAGTAGCATATGTTTGATTCCAGGCTTAGAGCTACATCTGTGCAAAATTTGTAACTGATTCTTCAGTAGTTTTGGCGTGAAGAACTAACAAACATCCATCCAACCTTCTAGAAATCCAAACTTTCGCATTTATAATAATTAGTGTGAAAATACACTACTACATAGATAGTGTTAGCCTATAAAACCCGATATCTGCAGATCGTACAAAAAATATTCCAAGGTGGGAATCGAACCCGCTACTTCCTGCGTCGCAGGCAGGCGCTCGCCCGCTGCGCTACTGAAGCCGTCTTTAATGTAAATGTTTCATGAAAATTATAAAACACTTCTTCACGGGGAAGACAAGATCCAAATCCTATTTCATTTATGTGCCAAAGGAAGAAAAATGAGTCTTCCGAGTTTTTTTTGCGTTTTAAAATGTAAAATAATACAAATAAGGAACTAATAATAATAACAAATTAGGATATAAAAAGAAAAACAGCGCTGCACATTATCATCCAGCTTTAGCATCAACACGCCCAAAGTAAGCGAAGCTTTAAATCACCGCAAGATTCATTACGTAGGTACTGACATGACTTAGCGAAAGGATTTCTAGAAAGTGAAAAGCCTCAGTTAATTGTGTGGAGCGTTTCCCTGGGAAAGCAAGAGCTATAAAACGGAAAGCGCACATGTCGTTTACGTTACGATGGATATCCCGTGTTTATAACTTTATTGCTCGGAGTTTCTCTGAAGGATAGGATTCGTAACGAATACATCCGACAGAGAACCAAGGTTATCGATATAGCTCAAAGAATTAGCAAGCTAAAGTGGCAGTGGGCCGGCCATATCTCGCGAAGAACCGATGGGGCAAACGTGTTCTTGAGTGGAGACCACGACTCGGTAAACGTAGTGTAGGACGCCCTCCGACCAGGTGGGATGACGACCTGCGAAAGACTGCAGGTAGATGCTGGATGCGGCAAGCTGAAGACAGGGCGCTATGGCGCTCATTGGGGGAGGCCTATGTCCAGCAGTGGACTGCTATAGGCTGATGATGATGATGATGATAACTTTATTAGCTTCATCAGTTAGCTTTATAATATACTAGAAATATACCAATGAGGTAAATCTATTTGTAAGTGGCAACATTAATCTTGTTACAGATGTGTTTCATTATTATTTTCGATTATTATAAATGCGAAAGTTTGGATGTATGGATGGATGGATGGAGCTAGTTATTCTATATTGTTTTGATTAGTTCAACCCTGTTCTTAACTCCATAAAGTTATGAGGAAGTAAAATATGTCCATGTTACATTTCACGACAAGCTTAATGTTATTAAAAAAATCTGTTAATATATTTGAGTTTGAACATAGTTTTACAGTAGCATAGGATAGTGAGTGCTTCTTAACACTTTGACTGCGGTTTTTTTTCGACGACTGCGATCTTTTTTTTAACCTAAAAAATTCGTACTGCCGCTCTACACAGCAGCGGTTGTGTTGCGCCGCACATGCGTTTCGTTCGAAAAATATTACGGCTGTGCTGAGTCACACAGATCTGTATTTTCTCAGCCGCTGCGCTAGTGTGGATTTACGCATATTAGTCACTTGTAGAAAACACATGTGTGATTTGACCGTGTGATTTCAGCAGTTAAAGTGTTAAAGAAATATTATAAATGTATGTAGTATTTAGTAGTATGTAGTATATTTTCATGTAAGTGTTATAAATATTTTATTTTATAATATATGTATAACCTACAAGCACACAGATCCCCTGGTACTGTCCATAATCCTATCCATCCATGGTTGTCTGGTAGAGATCGCTCTTGAGCGATAAGACCGCCAATTGTATCCAGTTTTTTAAAGTTTTTATTTTAATTTGTCATTTTATACTTAGTGTGCAATAAAGAATTATCTATCTATCTATCTATAAATAAATATACTGACGACAGAGCGTCAAAGTTTATGTATTTTATGTACCTTTTTGTGAAGAGAAAATAAATGATGATTTTATTTATTTATTTAAAGTATCATGTAAATACTCATTTAATTTGGCAAAAGTTTTACCAGTTGTACGTAAAAAGACTAGGTAACTTACCTAAATTACCCAAGTTTGGAAACCATAGCTCCATTGTGAATACAAAACAAGATTGAAGTGTTAGTAATCAACGAGATTAGACTCGGATTAAATCACATATAATAAAAACCTGGTTTCAATGATTGCTTGAGTGCATTGATAGGCAAAGCATGTAAGAGTACGGTAGGCTCCGTTAACTTATTACACAATTAGTGCACAAGTGTGTGCACAGGGCCAATTTCTATGTCCTTATTCTTATAATCCAAAGATACTGAAGCTCGACATGAAAGGTTAGAAATACAGGGCAAATGGCTTAACACTTTCATTGCTCCAGACGTACACGGACGATTTCTTCCTCCTGCAGCGGCGGCGCGGCGGCCGGGCCCTGCGGTTCGCAATGCAGACGTATGGCAGTGAATGCGTTTACGTGTTATCTGAGGCACGGAGGTATAAGACTGCTTACTTTCTGACCCCTGGCTGCTGATGTGAATGTTTCCTACAAAAATCTCACGAATAGACTTGGGCCGACCCAGCATTAGGTACACACATTACCTATTTGCAGCAGACTTATATACAGATTAGCAAACGTGATTTTAATTTTGCTTAAGAAGCATCTCAACTTAAATTTGTTTGAAAATTGTTTATTTGTAGAAAAAGTATCTTTACATGCTAGACAGTTGTGAGGACATCCTTTTAAGTATGTAAATATACTTGTGCCAGGATGTCTTGCTCTTCATTACAAATACAAAGATTTTACAAATAAACTAAATTAACTAAATTAAATACAATTTTTAAATACAAATAAAAAAATTAATTAAATTGATAATTACTAAACTATGGGCTTTTTATTGAATAGATAGCACTGATACCTTATTTTATGTGTCTGGCGGCTGCTCCTGAGGACACCGGTCTCACAGTCCGTGCAACAGGAGCTGCCTATGAGTGAGTGTGTGTGTATGTGTGTGAGGGTGTGTGTGTGTGTGGTACCCCTGAGGACACCGGTCAAATGGTCAGATTAACTTTTTTATTCTTAACCCAGAGCCTTACGTGCGTTACTTACATTTACCTAAATTGTTCGTTTCGTCGTATATTTTTTGTTATTTTTATTACCTAACTTCGGTTTGTTTCCGCAAGACAGCCGCAATTTGCATGCCGTTTTATTAGGCCATGTTACAGAGTTTACATAATACAATAACTCGTGACCAAAGCATTATACTCTTAACCAAAGAGCTCATAACAAAATACATACGACGTCCGAGGATAACGCGGACTAAGAACGTTGCTATGACGAATTGACTATACTGCATTATATTGAATTAGTTATAGCAAAATTCTAAACGTCTAAGGTTTATAGTCATTTTAATATTCTTAGTGGCTGTGTTTCTTAGTGACTAGTCAACTAAATAACGAGACATGGTACAGTTTCATCGTCTGTCTCTTGGACTATGAGCATGATATCAAACGATTTAAGAATCTTTATGAAATTGCTGGCACTTTGAACGACTGAACAATACAGTAGACAATCTGTGTCAATTTCAAGAGGCATTTGAAATAAATCTGGAGTACCATCAACGAAGTCGGCGCCTCTTATTATTTCCCAATAGATCCTACGTACTTATTAATCTAAGAGTGGGCTTCTAAAACACTTGAATAAACAATAGTTGTAGTGATATATTTTAACTATATTGTTGCGAAAGTGACCCGTTGGCTGGCCATTTCAGTGGAATCCATTTCTTTGAAAATCTGAACGGAGGTCATCCAAATGCACGGAGCGTTCTTTTCGGCGCGATTCCGCCTTTGTTCACTTATACCAGCGACATCTAGTTATAACTTGCTACACTAAAGTAGGAAGCCTCGTATCAACATCTTAAATTTACATTAAATAGTTAGTCCCTAATATTTTAGAGCTATCTTCATAAACCCCAAAGCAATTATTAGTATTTGTACCTTCCTACCACAATGTTTACATTTACAATCGCCTAGCACACCTGTTAGCGATGATCGATTACTATATCACTAATCGCGCACTCTGACGCGTAATTAGCGAGTGTCGACAAAAAATCGTGATTATGCTCAGTTCAATGTCAGATCAGACAAGCATGTGAATCTAAGGGAACATCTCCACGGCTCTGATTTAAACTCCGTGCAAAAAATACCGCTACCACCTAGCACAAAAATGTGCATTCAAATATGAATTTATTTTTGATACTTTTCACAGTGACATGGCTTCACACAACCTTCAAACGAGTGGTCTGCCAGATATCTGTCATCAGATTTAGTAATCTAAAATGCGGGTATTTGATAATTACAAGTACAATGGTCCAGCGCTAAAAATGCCAAACAATTATAATTTTTATGTTCAATTTTGGTCACTTGCGCACCCTCCGATAATTTCTGTTAACCTGGTACTTTGGATGAGGAACTCCGCTACAATAATATGGTCGTCTTGGCAGTTTTCATTTATTCATCTGACTGTACAAAGCCCCGTTTATGATGTGCACGCGAGTTGACGACAGAAAAAATAGGTAAAATTGGAAGGTGCCCAGCCCACTCGCGGGTGTTTTCGATTTTCACGCCCGCGAGTTGACGAATAAGCCTTTCCAATTCTGCGCAAAAACGAGAATCTGTTTTTTTTATTGAGTTGTTTACAAACATTTTTATTGAGAACGGATCGAGTATTATTGTGATGTCTGAAAAGTAAATTCGAAAAGTAAAGGTTTAGTTCACATCAGAAACAGGGTGAAGGTAGAGTATTCGATTACCTATATTAATTTGTAATACCTACATATTATTATTGCCTAATTGCCCGCTCATGCCCTCAAACCTTTTTGTTAATTAATAACTTGCAGCCTCAGATGCATGCATTCATAAACGATTACTTATAAAATTAATCACTGGTTTTGATTGAACCTATAATTTACAGCTCGTAAACATATGTTTTTGCATATAAAATAGATAGTGGTGAAGAAAGGGCGTAGGTACCTACTTTAGGATTTTCAACATAGGGCTCTATCAAGGCCAGAAATAACTAACCTTTCAAATTGGTTAGGTTAGAAAATAGGAATCATGATAAACTTACGGAAAGAAAATTTATTTACCCAATAGTAATTTATAACGGATTATTTATCATGATTTGATTGTTATTCCGTGATAATATTTAATATATAATGCGGTAGAGATATTAAATAATATCTCCACCGCATCCCTGCATGCTGTATAACTCGCTCAAACCTAGTCTATTTCGCTCTAATGGCATAAAGACTCGCTAATAAAACAATCGAAGACGCGAAACCGGATTGTATTGTTATTATGACTGTACTTTAGTTAAATCTCATGGACCTATTGGGAATTCATGTATGAAAATTTAAAATTCTAGTAATATTTGTCGTGGACCTCTTGGGAAATGACAAACAATAGAATCATGGACCTTTGGGAACAAGCCATAATGACGCATGAAACCGGAATTTTGGAAAATACAAATCATGGTAAATATCCTGTTATAAATCACTTTTGTGTTAATAACCATGATATAATTATTTTCCAGTGGGTACAGTTTCAAAATACATAAGGAAATTGCGTATTTTTTCCGGAGTGACTGACCAACGGTAAAACCAAAGTTTACCCCACAGATTGGAGTACCTACCTACTCCATCATGTATTTAATAAACAAAATGGATTACATTTTGGAATTATATTATTTTACGAACCTTGTTCTTTGGATGTTTTGTTTGTACTGAAACCTATTCTATACTGTAATTATTAATTAAGACAATGTTACCCAATTGTAATAAGTACGCTCGTCACCCAAATGTAAATACTTACCTTTACTTTATACTTTGAAAGCAATTAGCCTTATTGTAATTTGAGAATAAAGTTTCTTAAATCATAACCTTATTTCTAGACAAGGTAGGTTTAGTTTCAATTAACAACCAAAGCGTCTGAAACAAAAGAGTCGACCTATTTAATTTAATCTTCCATCGCGATACAATAACACGTAATAAATCAATGTTATGTTCATGAAATAAAGTTTAGAATCGATAATTGAAATTGGCAACTCGTTTGTCACAAACAATGGTCGATATCGATTGATGATCGATTGTATCGATCGAAACAGAACGCTCGTGACCATATCGACACTGAGATGTTGACTGGTAATGATCGAGCTACACACGTGGAACCTTATCTCACTAAATAGGGATAGGAACGAAAACTAAAAAGAAATTGCATTTTGTAATAATTATATTAGAATTCATATAAAAGAGCACAAATAGGAAGAAAAGACAGAGAGAGAGTCTTTTCTAATTTAAATAAAAAAAAAAAAATTGAAATCCCTACTAAGTACACAATATTATTATGTAACGTGGCATTTTCTATTTAACAGACAGCCCGGATTATGTACTCCCTTTAGGCTAATGACGAGGTAATTTGTATTTTCTGATGTAGAATATATATATAACTATAATGTGTAGGTACAGACTTTTTCTATTTACCCGAACGTAAAGACCTAAAGAAATTCGCAAGTGATTGATTTTTTATACGTTCACACTAGAGAAAGTGTCACAGATCTACCATTTTTACTTTCTCTGCTCTAGACTAGCAGTTTTTTTTAACTTTCATTCATCTACAACATAGTTCAAATTAGTTGGCTTTCATTGAATACGAAAGCCACTCATTTGTGCAACATATGTTATTGATAAACGATAGCCACCCATGTTTTATTTTCCTTTTTGAAATCCAGCATTTTCTAAGGCATGTTTCGGCAGATGCACAGCTATTGTAAAATTAATAATATAGTCTCGAATACATATATAAATAACCTGAGCCAAAATGTCATTCTGAAACGATAGGTACCTACCGTTTCATTTTCAAATTCAATTTTTTTTAATGTCTTTAGGCTTACAAAATAAGCACTCAAAATAAGACAAGTCTAATTTTATAGCATAAATTATTATTATCAAAAATGATGGTTTCGCTGTTCACTTAAATTGTTTGTCCACTAGTGAAAGAAGTGAAAAATAAACCACTAGAACCTACCACCAAACACCTAGTACCGTTGTTTCGGTAAAGCGATTGAAATTTTGGAGTAAGGTCCCAGAGTTCGGTTTATAATTATTTATTAGTATCGACATGTCCTCGTGACGTTACATTTTTATATACCTATGGGATTTGCGTAATTTCAATACAATTACTCTTTTTTGCACACCAAATAAAATAGATACTAAAGACAGGAAAAAACATATACAGAATATGTTGTACAATGGGCGGCCTTATCGCTATAAGCGGTCTCTGCCAGGCAACCTTTGAATGAATAGTTTAAAATATGACTTGTCTAAGTGCTTATTTGTAAGCCTAAAGAAATAAACTTTCATTTCATTTCTTTTCACATGAAGTATAAGAACAAGGTGTAGTTTCATGTCCGAATGGTCTTTACCATTCAGCGCTGTACCAAAACCCATAGAAAAATGAGATTCACGCACGATGACGTCTCGATTCGATACTATCGTCAAACCGAACTCAGGGCTCGCTCATATGTTGTTTTGGATACCTGCTATGAATATCGGCCCCGCTTCGCTGTGTTAACACTTTGACTGCGATTTTTTTTCAACGACTGCGATCTATTTTTTAACCTAAAAAATTCGTGCTGCCGCTCTACACAGCGGTTGTGTTGCGCCGCACATGCGTTTCGTTCGAAAAATATTACGGCTGTGCTGAGTCACAAAGATCTGTATTTTCTCAGCCGCTGCGCTTGTGTGGATTTACGCATATTAGTCACTTGTAGAAAACACATACCGTGTGATTTCAGCACTCAAAGTGTTAAAAACTGGACCGTGGTCCTTAATTTTCCAAAGTCTAGTTTAATCTCGTTTATAAATAACGCTGCGTTTGCACCTAGAATGCTCTATCATTAATCTCCTGTGAATAATCGTAGGTTGTAAACATTTGTAAACACGGTCGGAGTTTCGTAGTAAGGAAGCAATCAAAATATTTAACGTTTTTGTCGTGATTTTTACTAAGATTTTTTCTTGTTTTTTTGTTAATTTTAATCATAACGACTTTTTAACGAGATCGTGAATATCTTATATGAGTACCTACCTAGTTAAGTTACTTTACTTAACACTTTGACTGCGGTTTTTTTTCGACGACTGCGATCTTTTTTTTTACCAAAAAAATTCGTGCTGCCGCTCTACACAGCGGTTGTGTTGCGCCGCACATGCGTTTCGTTCGAAAAATATTACGGCTGTGCTGAGTCCTAGAGCCTGCTTGTTGACGTTATTCCTTGCAAAAGAAGTTTTAAAATAATATTGCAATAGAATACCTATAACCTATCTTATACCTTAATAGCGATTTGTAATTAGTCCACTGCTGGACATAGGCCTCCCCTAATGATCGCCATAGCATCCTGTATTCAGCTTGCTGCATCCAGTAGGTGGGATGACGACCTCGCCTTACCCGGAGGGTGTCCTACACTACGTTTGCCGAGTCGCGGTTTCCACTCAAGAGCACGTTTAACGCCAGCAGTTTTAGCTTATAGCTTAACCTACTCTATACCTACCAATTTTCTTACCTAACTTACCTACTTATTTATTCAATAAATTGATTATTTATTCATTTTCTCCGTTTTAATAATTAGGCACATTTACAGAATTAGGTACCTACTATTAAAAGTTAAATAAAAGAGAGGCACATGACTGAGCACACACTTCAACAATATAAATATTTAGTTACAGATAGCTAATTAGGATTTATTTGCACATTCATATTTATCTGTGTTTTTACAGATATAACTTATCAAAACACACTAGATCTGAAATGGGTGAAGGTCCGTTCACTTTGATAACGTCCCACAGAATAGGTAACACGTAATGAGGTGGTAAGGTAAAACACTACCACCTCATTAGCAAAACGTAGTTATCAAAACAGTTGCTTAACCAATGAGGTTTCTATCAGGAACTTTTATGATGCCTCCGGAAATGCTATGCCAAGCGTAGCCAGCTACAAGATGGGAAAGCACATTTCCCATTTCGTAGCTAGCTACCAAATCTTGCTACGAGATGGGACAAATCTTGCTACGAGATGGGACTTTACCACCAAACTGCGATACCATCGCCACTCCTGTAAACCTAAGGTTTGCTGGAAGAAAACTCTAACTCAGGGTTAAGCTCGCCTATGTACATATCTTTTTATATAAGTTATTTTTAAGTTTTGTATGTGTACAATAAAGAATTAAAGAATACCCAAGACGCAAAAAAAAAATTAAAAAAACTATGATTAGGTATTTAAATAGTTATATGAACCAAAGCTTTTTACTTCGTTATTGGCTGTTATTTGCAAATCATGTTACGATCTTGTTATGAATTTAATTTTATCATCATCATCAGCCTATAGCAGTCCACTGCTGGTCATATAGGCCTTTACTGGACTTTTATTTATAGGAAGCGAATATCATTAATTCTTTCATATAAAGGTCCATTTTCATCAATTTATTCGGAGAGATCCATTTTATCTAAGCTCTGGAAGGACTGACCTCTATTGATTCTTAGTATTTGATTACAGCTTGCGATTGTTGGTGTGGCATAAATGTACCGTTTTTTTTTAATTTCAGATACTTTTCCGCCGTGTTCACCAATTGCATATTATGTAGCGAACTCGCGCGGTCCGTTCGCAAGTTAATAAAATAAAAAAATAACGAATACTGGACAATACACACAGCATCATCTAGCGCCAAGCTAAGAGCTTGTGCTATGATACTAGACAACAGATTTACTACTACATATAAGTATAGATATTTGTATTATAAGATAAATGATTTCATTATTTAAATTCAAAACTCTTAAATTATTTAATTAGGTAGGTTAGGAACAAGTTCCCGATTTAGACAAACTTTCAAATAATACAAGGAAATAGTCCACACTAAAAGTCCAATAGAAAAACTTTAAGTCATATTATCATGAGCTCCATGATGCATTGTGCTGTGTTCGCCATTTCAAAGCTATTACTTTCACAACTTAAAGGAAGTAAAATCAAACAGTCTATAATGGCATTGATAAAGTATAAAGCATCAATAGAACAAAAAGATTGGTAGAAACGATTGTACCTCAGTGGCTCTAAAAAGCTTCTATTTTTACGACCTCCTAAAGGATGTTGATGGTCCCACCATCAACATGTTGGTGGTTGTGGTTTATCAGAAATAAATGAAAAAGTTCATATAATACCTAAAAAAATAACTCAATATTTGACTTGTGCCATAGAAACAGGCGTGCTGTATTATTTATTAGCTAGTTAACAAATTGGCATCTTTGATATGCAGTGGCGGTATCGCAACAGTTCCATTGTCAATTAGGCCCCGCGGCAAGACTTGAGAACAAATAAATAATAAACATTAAAATACAGCTGCAAGGTCTTCATCAAGTTTGGGTAATGCAAATCTTCAATAGTCATATGTTAGTTTTAATTGAATGGAAACTATTTTTATGTGATGTTTATTGGAGTGCTAAATGACTAATAATGATTAATAGGAGTGGTTGTGCAAGACGGGTTGAAAAGAGACTAAAGAATATAAAATAGAGATAAAATAGAATAGAGAAATCCTCAAAGTTAACGCATGTTATGGGTACGGCAGTGTACAATAAACTACCAGACTCCGTCACAGCTGATGGCAGTCTACGCTGCTTCAAAGTCAGGTTGAAACGTTGGCTTATCGAACAGAATTTCTATTCAGTGAACGAACTACTAGAAAAGTAGATAAACTTAATGTGATTATAATTCCGTATCTAATTGTTTTATATCAATTTTTCCATTTATTTATTTTGTTTTCATTTATGTTTTTTAAATTTAAATCATGCTTACGGTACTAATTGTAAAAAATACAATTTGTATTCTAATTATTATTAACTATTTTGATGAACACCTGACATGTAAAATGATTTTACCAATAAATTGTATTTCTGTATTTCTATATTAATTTCTTTTTTTCCATTCGATTTGAGGCTGATTGAACCATCAAAGATTGGACTTCAGTGGTAGAAAACAAAGAAGGATGGTAAGAATGGAGAACAGAATTAGCCACACAATATAAATAAAAAAAATTGAATTATAAGCGAAAAATTTTTGACGAAATTATAGGCGCGATGATAGAACTTACGACTTTAAAACGCTTATTTTCGTTGACCTGGTACATTATTGTAGGCTTCGATAAAAACATGAAGATTATTCTGACACACGAGCACATAAAGAACGTCCTAATCACTGCAGGGGTGTAAGGGTAACTCCAACATCACGTCTACTACCAAGCCAACCTAACCTGCACGTGGTACACCCTGCTAGATAACGAACCAGGCTCTGGTGAAAATATCAAACAATCTTCATAATTTGATAATGAACTCATTAAAAGCTTTATCACTGCAGTCATACTGCAGTTATCAAAATGAAATGGCGTCAACGCCATTTCAACCTATTTAGACCTTTCCCTCAAGGGAAAGGTCTAAATAGGTAAGTTATGTAGAGACCTGGCTCTATGAATGAACCAGTGAACTGATAGCGTGTGTAAGGTGAGAGCACATGACGTAACAACTGGGCTTGCACTTGACCTGCTTGCGACCGGTCCACCTGGGCGGAACTCTTCCTGGCCCTTCACTGCCGAATAGAGCTAGATTGGACAGATCATTATCTTTAGAGCTACAATGAAAGCATGGTTTTTTTGAAAGTTGTTTGTTTCTTGAGTGAGAAAATGACAATCTCGTTTCTTTTCGTCTTTCGAATACATAGATATAGGATAGTTTTATGTTCTAAGTTCGAATTGTTAGGTAGTACGTGGGTTGTTGCAACCTCATTTGCACGAAACTTTTCGATTCCACTCCGACGACGGCCGATTACCATAGAGGTAGACTTGTATTATCTTACCTCTATGGCCGTTTTCTGATCAAAGTTTCTGATAAAAAAGTTTCCTACACGTTTCAGGTTCAAAGGAGTCAAGGTTCGCCTTGTCCTGTCAAACATTTGGCCAACAAAGTGATACCGCTTGGTCAACAAAGTGATACCGCTTGACCAACAATGAATCAAAGGTGAAGTGTGATGAAGATTGATAGCTCTATGATTCAATGCCTGTTGTACTACAAAAGCGACTTATTTTGCCAGTCAAACTTGCTAGGATTACCTATCTACTAATTTGTGGATTTTGTAAGAGAGAAAGGGAAATAAAAAGTTGACACAGCGAATTTCATTATCTTCAGTAATATAATTCATGTTATGAAAGGTCAGAATTGGCTGCTAAAGAGTTAGTAATACCTACGAATGTTTATCCTCTTTTGGTATTGTATGCAACCCATCTTTATCAATACTAAGTGTTCAATTTAAATTCGTGAGATACGAGTATGGTAAAATAGGGCACAATAATTATGAAAGGTGGCGAAATCGGAGCAGCAAACTATTCGCGTAAAATCTTTTCCAGTGTTGCCAGTTTTGAATAAAAATTGCGAAATATACCCGAAATGTCACGGTCAAAGTGATTCGGCAAGTACAAAGGGCAATTTTCTCTTGCACCGACTTTAATTATTCTGTTATAATGTTAATTAATTTTATTGAGCCGTCATAAAATTATTAAAACGTGTTGTCTTAATCTTGCTAATAGGTAGTAGCTACAGCTCACATAACAGAATTATTTAAGTTGGTAAATAAATAAAAATAAAAAAAAAAGTAAAAAATTTGTTATTCACAAAATTTGTTGATTTTTGTTTCAATTTTTAAATCTTAAAGCAACTAGAAGGTAGTTAGAGCAATAGAAAAACCTGAATGCTAACAAGTCACTATAAGTCAAGGTCAGGACCAGTGCGTATCGAGCAATGATCTATTACGCACTCTTATTACGCACTATTGCATGCGCATGCGACTCCATTCAACAATCCTGATTAATGAAACATACGATGCTTATCTCGTCCACCAAGGCCAACTTTGGCCCTATGAGGGCTGGTGCTTTTTGACAGCCGATTGACAACTGTCATGTCAACCTGATCGATGGTTTACTTTACTGGTACCATAGGTACCTAAGTTGAACCGTGTAAGAATTACCATATAACCACTTGTCTAAAAGTAATTAAACATTGGATAATTTATATGTATAAGAATGTCAAACAATATTATTCGAACAAAACATTATTTTCTGCAAAGATTTATCGAAATAGGTATAGTTATAGAAAACAAATCAGAACAGACTAAAGTCTCATAAAACAAAATTTAAGTAGTTTTTTCTGGTATCGATATTTTTTTCAGATCAATGTATTTTTTTTTTTGAATATTCTATAGATCCGATGTTATTTTCGTGTGAAGGAAAACATTTATTATTATGTCGGGGATATACAGCACTCATAGATCATTATAATTAGTATATATTTTTAAGACTAAATTGATTTCTCCCTGAGGTGCCTTTGAACTAAAGCTGTAATCAGAAAGACAAAAGCAAATGCAAATCAAAACATTTGATTGTAAAATGCAAAACACTCTGACCGAATCTTAACTCTAGGTTAATTGAAATAGCGTACAAAACCAATTGTAACTAAATTGCGAGAGGCTTGCAAAATGATCAAACCGCCTATTAGCAAGTGAGAGGACTTCTTTCACTTCGGTTAGCCAAGAGGAGCTTGCCTCACTTAAAAAGTTCTAGGCAAATAATGGTTATTATGCCTAGATTTACCCATAGACAAAGACTTCGCACTAACCGGTGGTTTGGGCGTAATTTTATTACCAAGATTTAATGTACCTACCTTTTTAGAAACGAAAGAGGTTGGACGTCGTTCGACCTCTTTTGAAGTTTATCTAGGTATACCATAGATACTGGCAAGAAACTGTGACAGTCATTTGTTTTGATTTTAAATTTGTTCTATCTTTATTCTAATAGGTACCTACTTCTATTAAAAAACGAAAAGGCTGCATCATGATTGAAAATAAAAAGCCGGTAAAACTATGAGCAAAAACTTGTACTACTGTTACATTAACAAAAACAAGTACCCACGTATGGGATGTCTTACAAAAAAGATACACTCCTTTACATTACGATACAGTTATTTTCTTGTCGCCACTTTAAGACGGAGAGAGATAAAACGTCGCGAACAAGCGGCTGTCTGGCCCTTCTTTTCGCTGCTTTATTTGTAACATTTTGACACTGATACCTATCCATTGAAATCTTGACCTCAAGACGTTTATTACTCTACGCACTTTTTTCATTGCGTACCTATTCGTACCTATACTGTCTTTGTATATCTGTTTAATGAAGACGATGATATTGATGACAGAATGAAGAGAAACAAATGAAATATAGAGTTTAGATTTAATAACTAAATACCATAGTGTTAAGTCTATTTGCATGGTAAATCTATCTGCATAGGTTTTGTAACCTGTAAAACAATGCTAAGTTGCATTTTATTGACGAACTGCGCTCGTAAACGAAACACTTACTAATAAACTAAGAGGCTTTTAGGCTTGAGCTATACACATCGTAGAGTCAACAACTCGAATTATATCTATCTCGACATTAATAATATGTAACTGAGTGAACAGGCGTTTTCCTAAAAAATCCCATCCTAATCCTAACTGATATTATCAATGCGAAAGGTGTGTTTGTTTGTTTGTGCTTCTTTCACGCCCTAACTAAGCAACCAATCGGCCTGATTTTTGGCATACAGTTAGTTGAAATGGTGGAAAGTAATCTTAGCTACGTTTTGTCCCATTAATCAGTTCCCATGGGGATTAACCACCAAAAGTTTTCATAAAACAACGCGTGCGAAGCCGCGGGCAGAAACTAGTAAAAAATAAACAAAAATGTTGGAAAATATATTTGTAACAAATTTTATTACTAACTGTACTTTTAAAATACGCACAGGTCAGAGTCTACTAGTAGTTGACAAATGATAAACAATTCGTTTAGTTTCGCACTATGTAGTACCTACGAGAAGTTAAACTAAGGCCTACAATCAGCTAATATTTGTACCGGTGTTTAAAATAGCTATTGGGCCGCTTTACATGGTTTTAACTCTGTAAATATGTTACAACAAGGCACAATGTTGACAGAGTAGTTAACATTGTTATCCTTTCTGGATGTCAAAGTTCATGTGAATAGATCTGACTTTAGGTTTATTGTCTTTTGTTTTTTCATAAAATTAGCTACACTGACGTAGATATTGGAGATCTACTCAGTTTTTTAATCCGCAGTTGCGAAGAACGGATGGCCGCAAAACTCAACGCGTCAACACTATACTCTCTTACTTACTTATACTCTTAAGAAAGGGCCATTTTCGGATGAATTTTAAGACTGATTTGTTCATTGTAAGAAGCAAAATTTCAAGAGAGAGATTATGAAAAATATACAACATCATTCCAATGCAAAATTCGTTCAAACAACACTTTACAAGTGTTAAAGTTATCCTAAAAAAATCATCACCATCCTATACCAGTCCACTGCGACATAGGCCTCCCCCAATGAGCGCCATAGCACCCTGTCTCCAGCTTGCCGCATCCAGCATCCACCTGCAGTCTTTCGCAGGTCGTCATCCCCCCTGGTCGGACGGCGTCCTACACTACGTTTACCGAGTAATGTTATCGTAAGAAAATCTATAAATAAAATCTGTCATAGACTGTTTAAATAACACATGTACTTACATCACGCGCGTACTTGCGCAAGCGCATCATCTGTCAATCTCGGATTAGCATCACAATGGAACAATCCGCGAGATCGCGCCAATGTCAGATTGACAGATTTATTGTGGGCCGGCGTGGGCGGCGCGTCGCGCGAACTGTTCGCTTCATCGAGTGCGTGTAAGCCCTTTTGTAATACAAGATACAGCTCAACAACCTTACAAACTATAGTAAATAGTATTTTACAACTAGCTGCGTTCCGCGGTTTCACCCGCGTGGTGATAGATATTTTGGATAATATACAATATATCTTTATAAATTGTAGCCTATGTACTACCCTATGTATTATTCTGATATGTAAGCTATATTATTGTGAAATTTCATCATAATCCATTCAGGAGTTTTTGCGTGAAAGAGTAACAAACTATATAATATAAGTAGGATAGAGTTTTACAATACAATACAATATATCTTTATTGCACTATCAATACAAAAAACTATAATAATAAAGGATCTTAATACTAAGCCTAGTGGCACAATCGGCGGCCTTATCGCTAACAGTGATTTCTTCCAGGCAACCTTTGGATGGATAGGATCGGTATTAAATATTTTACGCATTAAGTATTTTAGTCAATTTTAGGGTTCCGTAACCAAAGGGTACGGGACCCTATTACTAAGACTCCGCAGCGTGGTACGGAACATTGTGTCGATTCCGACTCGCGCTTGGCCGGTTTTTCAACATAATATTGTAATTAATAATATAGAATTAATTGAGAAAACTTTCTGAATTCTATGTTTTTTAATAAATAAATAATGTTGCATCCACACAGCATCAACATGCCCCAAGCTAGGCAAACATTGTGTTATGGGTACTAGATGACTGATATACATAATAAAATAAATTGCATATATATCTATCCAGGCAATGTATTGTATTATATAATATCAGTTATCTAGTACCCATAACACAAGCTCTGCTTACCATGGGGCTAGATAATGCTGTGTGAATTGTCCAGCATTATTTATTATTATTTATATTATACGTAGAAATTATCCAGAGCACCCGAAATAAATATTTGCAGATCGGACAAACGTTTGTTCCAAGGCGGGAATTAAACCCGCAACCTCATGCGTCGCAGCCTTTGCCCACCGCGCCACAGAGGTCGTCGAATCGTTTTTACAGTCAAGAAAAGCTGTATAAAGCTTTTAATTTTAGATAACATTTCGACTTATGACTCATAAGTCGAAATGTTATCTAAAATTAAACGAGTCCTTTTCGTAGAAAAGTAACTCATAAGTTATGAGTTACTTTTCTACGAAAAGGACTCGTTGTTTTAATTCATTGGCATAACGGACTAAAATTGAACATGCTCTTGAAGTCATGTATCGCGTCCAACAAACTCTGCCAACCATGAACACAGTAAAAGTTCGCCTAATGATCCGTTAGTGACCGAATCAGACATTATCAGCTGAACCGCACGACAGATCTTATTATCGATACTGCTCGATTGGTTGGAAATAATTTGATTTTCATTTACAAATCACTGTGACCTTGCACTCTAATGAGTCAATTTCGCTCAAGAAAAAGTGAATGAAAAAGACGTTTAAGGGATACCAGAATAACTCGTTTTAAATGTGGTGTGGCGAAGTTTTTGATGTTAATTTTCGTGTACCAGGGTCATTTCTTTTACAGTTCACTAGAGACAAGTTCAGATTCAATTAAGTTTATTTTTCCTTAAAATAAAACAGATTTTTGTATCATTATTGATATACCGCTAATTCTTTATACATATATGTATTACCTACAAATATTATTGATATCTGTACATAGTGTAAAATTAAGTCGCTTCCGCTGTGTGATCGCTTAGATATTTTAAACTACTCAACGGATTTTAATTCAGTTTTCAGCAACAGATAGAGTGATTCAAGAGGTTTTTAAACTATCTAGACACATATATTTCCACTCAGACGAAGCCGCGGGGCACAGCTAGTATTATATAAGTTGCGTCAAATCCTTGGTCATAATTGCCAATGAGGCCGGCTGTATCTTTGTAAAGTTTTGTCAGACACCTAGATGATATGTCCTATGCAAATGCAAATAATTTGATTACATTTTGATCTCCTCCTACACGCCCTTGGCTTGATGCAACCTTCTGCAGAACACGCTCGAAAACAATACTTGATAAACTGGACTATATGTCAGACTTAAGAAACTATTTTAAAAAGACTTACCACCGACTTTAAAAAGAGGAGGAGTTCTATGTTCGGCTGTATGTATGTTTGTCGATTGCTTCATCAATAACCGACCGATAGACAATAAATAACATCTATATGGCCGAGGTATTCGTATTTATCCCGTATTATCCCAAAACTTAAAAACAGTGTAAATTTATGGTCATTTAACAGATTTTATTTCAAAACAATCAAAATATTTTTTTTTCTTTTTCAATATAATATCATTAGGTATATATGTACATATGTTTGAGTTTAGCCTTGTTATTTTCGTCCAAAATCATAAAGTAATGTAGGTACCTAATATATTTTTTTTACGTACACTACTATTTAGTAGGCAGTTACTACTTAAAATTTACATAATTTATAATGATCCATCAAAAGTCAGTCCAAAAGGTTTATTACCCACATTCGATATTTACATAATCGCAAAAACTTCTTTCATCCATAAGCTATTCGCAACATTTGATTAAATTGAGTGAATAGAAAAGCTATAAAATAGACATCATAAAACGTGTACCTACCTTTTGACTAAAAGATGTCGTAATAGCTACCGATGATGTTAGTAATGGTCTAACAATCTAAAGTTCCAGAGGCAGTAGGACAGGATCAATAGATTTCTTTCCGGCCCTGGTGGGGGACAGAGAGGGGCCTCGAGGCTTAGCCTCATTACCCCCCGGCATCAACTCGAGGGGAGACGACCCCTCGGTCCATGGGTTAGTGGAAATTTCTTTTTTTTTGGCTGCATTTGTTTATTATGTTTTTTTTTGTTTTTGTGTTTTTTTTGTTTAGTAGGACAGGAGCTTTCCCAGTGATATACAGTTTTGAGAATACGTTATCGTTATAAATTCTTTTTGTTATTTTAGTGCGTAACCGGACTCGGGGTAATCACTAAGAAATAAAGTAAAAACCAGAATATTTTGACGGGACTTGAACCCGCAGTACTGAAGAGAATCCTAGTGGACAGGGCATACTACAGTTTAGAAGAGTTTCTGAATGATAAATTAGATGACGCCAATGTCGCTGATCCACACTTATAATATTTATTATAACTTTGATTTGAATAACTCACTATTGGTAAAATTACCAAAGAAATTATAGAATTATTTATTATAAACTCCTGTATATATATTATAATTATATATATATATATATACTATACTAC
Organism: Eupithecia abbreviata; assembly: GCA_943735965.1. Taxonomy (NCBI): domain Eukaryota; kingdom Metazoa; phylum Arthropoda; class Insecta; order Lepidoptera; family Geometridae; genus Eupithecia; species Eupithecia abbreviata. The sequence continues at coordinate 11,400,394 of OX030976.1, forward strand.
GATTTCGAACAATTTTGTATTTTTCTTGTTATTTCGTAGTATATTTTCTTTGTTTCCTATGTGTTATTTATGTTTGACATATAAGAATATTTCATAATAATAAAGTACTGAACTGAACTGAACTGAACCTACCTACAGGGGAAGGTCGCAGGTTCTAGTCCCGTCGAAATCGATTTTTTTTTAAATATTGTTTAATTTCTTTTTCATTGTGAGTATTTATTTAAGTTTTCATGACACGTTACTTAAAGATAACTCCAAGTTACAGATCAGAGAAGGGTCATCATCATCATCATCAGCCTATAGCAGTCCACTGCTGGACATAGGCCTCCCCAATGAGCGCCATAGCGCCCTGTCTTCAGCTTGCAGCATCCAGCATTCTTTCGCAGTCTGTACCTGCAGTCTTTCGCAGGTCGTCATCCCACCTGGTCGGAGGGCGTCATACACTACGTTTACCGAGTCGTGGTCTCCACTCAAGAACACGTTTGCAGAGAAGGGTAATCAAACAAAAGTTATTATATTGACTTAATCAGTAATGTAATAAGTAAGTAGGTCATCAATTCAGGACTAATAACAATCCATGCATCCACACCTGCGTACTACTTAAAACCTTACTAAGATCGAAATATAAATAATTCTACCAGCACCGCTACATCAAATATACAGGAAAGTAACTCGTATGTCAAGGTCAATATTGTCTATTTTGCATATTGGCCTTAGATATCGAACATGTGTGGATATATATGTATATAGAAGCAGGTCCCCGACCGCGTGGGAAAAATCGGACATTGAAAATGTATCTTTGATGTTATTGAAAACACGCTTTTGTTATAAATACAATACACAAGCGTCCTAATAATGGGTACACTGATGGAGGAACGTTGTATTGCTAATGTATTGGATAGGCGTGTACTAATAATTCTACTAATATTATTAACGCGAAAGTTTGTATGTATGGATGGATGGATAAATAAATAAATAATGCTGGACAATCAACACACCATTATCTGGCCCCGTGGTAAGCAAGGCTTGTGTTATGCGTACTAGATAACTGATATACATAATACAATACATTACATAGATAGATATTTTTTACTATACATAGAAAACGACCAGAACACCCGGATTAAATATCTGCAGATTGTACACATAATTGTTCCGAGGCGGGAATCGAACCCGCAACCTCCTGCGTCGCAGGCGGACCTTCGCCCACCGCGCCACATCTGTCGTCGATGGATGGATGTTTGTTACTCTTTCACGTAAAAACTACTGAATGGATTTTAATGAAACTTTTCTTACTTTAATATAGCTTATACATCAGAATAGCACATAGGCTACAATTTATAAAGATATATTGTATATTATCCAAAATATCTATCACCACGCGGGTGAAACCGCGGGGCGCAGCTAGTCATTTATAAAGGGATATTTACCATGATTAGATTTTTGAGTATTCCAATATTTCGGCACAGTTTCATGCGCCATGATCACGGAATAACTGTAGGCACTGCGGGTAACTTTACTGTACTCATGACTTTTGTGTGACCATGACAGTTTCAAAGTTTTATTATTCGATATTATGTTACAGTTTGTTTTCAGAGTTAAAAAGAAATAATGGCACAGTTTATTCGATTATGAAAAAAATCGATTTGAGATTGTTAATAAAAATTAAATATAATAACAAGTTGAGATAATTATAATAATTGGTGAAGATGAATGTCTTTTTTGTGGTGTACGATAAAGTATTTTTGAATCGTATTGGCAGAGTTGTGGCAACACAGTCACAGCGAGCCATAAAAATAAGAAGTTGAAGTTGAATCGTATTGTAATTCTAGAATATATTGTGTTTGTTGTTAAAGTTGTTTGTGTGCCTATCGATTTGGCCAGCGACACTCGTTTCCTTCCACATTACGTTTGCGGAATTCGTTGTTTGGTTTTTAACCAATAAACAAACATGTTATTGTAAGTTATTTAAGTAATGTCGTGTATTATCAAACTTAATTATGTAAACGATTGTCTCCCTACATAATCATCATGACGTAGACGATCTAAGTAATGAAGTGTCTGCAAATCTTTGAATGAACAACCTACTTAAAATAATGTTATTAATACTATAAAATATGACTTGTCTAAGTGCTTATTATTATAATTGAAAATCGGGGGCCTCCACGACGACGTCACACACCGGAGGCCTAACCCACGAACCCTTAACACTTTGACTGCGAACTTTTTTCACATTCGTGCTGCCGCTCTACACAGCGGTTGTGTTGCGCCGCACATGCGTTTCGTTCGAAAAACATTACAGCTGTGCTGAGTCACACAGATCTGTATTTCCTCAGCCGCTGCGCTAGTATGGATTTACGCATATTAGTCACTTGTCGAAAACACACACACATACGGTGTGATTTCAGCACTCGAAGTGTTAAGCCTAAAGAAATAAAAAACTTTTGATTTTTATACTCTAACCGTTTTACTATTGCGCGGAAATAAGATAAATTTATTACTTCTACAGATGTTAATAATGAAAACATACCTACTTGTAGTGGTTGTTCGTAAAGATTACTTCCTTTGTTATTAAGAGTTATAAAGTTTATACATTTTTTGCTTTTCTGTGTTTACATAAGTAAAGGTGTGTGCGGGCGCCGAATATTACATTGGAACCTCTAGCTAACATCACAAAGTTAGATTTTTTTATACTCAATATACATCTGTTTAACCCGTAGGTTTACCCATAATATTATGAAATTAAAGCGTAGATGTCGCCGACGATGTATCACAAAGGTCTAGTCTAGAAGATACTCTTGTCTTGAAGAGACGAAATATCTCAGGTCGGTATATCAAACTGGTGATATACCGACCTGAGATATTTCGAAGTACTATGCACTCTGTATAACCTGGAACTATTTTATAAATAAATAATGCTGGAAAATTCACACAGCATTATCTAGCCCCATGGTAAGCAGAGCTTGTGTTATGGGTACTAGATAACTGATATACATAATACAATATATTGCATATATAGATATTTTATTATCTTCGTTTGAGCACAATCTCACTTACCAGCACAATAGACCCGACAAGCAGCCCGAAGCATATCGCGATGGACGTCGTCTGAGGTGCGTTGGCCGCACTGATGGTGATGCAAGCAGCGACTCCGAGCGCCACCAGGATGAAGGTACCAACCAGCTCAGCCACCAGCTGGCGCCAGATCAACTTGTTGTCCGTGAGGTCGGATACTCCGAGGAAGGAGTTCGTCTCTGTGGAAGACAAAGGAGGTTTTAATCAATGGTTGGATACACCGGGATGCGACTCGCAAAGGGCTGAAACAATGGCCTTCGGCGCATTGTGCCCACCACTGTTGTCCCCTGTAACAAGTGGCTGAAATAATGGTGCTTTAAAGTGGGTGCAAAAGTTAATGACGTAACACCATTTCTTAGCGTCTATAACAGCTAAGTAGGTAACCTAAACCTTAGAATACGCAAAAAGGCTAGCCCGAAAGCACAATAAAAATAATAGCTCCATTGATTAACTATGAAATAGGTTATATTTGCTATCTTCGAGTGATTCCGATGCAGGTCTAAATAAGTCAGTAGCAAGCATCAAAACATAGGCTTTTTTATTATCAGATGTTCTTTTCCGACAACACATACTCTACTGCATCTTCTCAAGCGTTTTGATCTTGTAATTGGCTTTGAAATAACAATAAATACATATGTATTCAATTTGTACTATAGAAGGACATACATATTCTGCAATGTGGCAATTAAATTGCTCCTAGGCTTGGCATTTGGTGTGCTCTATTAAAATTTATAATGTGTAGGTAGGTAGAGTCGTGTAGGTTGTTCAGTACACCTGTGCTAACAGAAACATGTCACATGCCGATATTACTCCGTCTTTTGTCGATGCTAATGGGATTCAATGCTGTGTTAAGAGTATGATAGTAATGGCTTTTGGAATGGAATTGAATTGGTGGGTTATAAATAAATAAAATAAAATTCTTTTATTTCGGACTACTATAGATCTATAATTTGTTAGTAATGATCTTATAATAAATGTTAGTAATTCTTACGAACTAAAATTAAATTAAATTGAAATGAAAATTAAAATGTTATGTATGACAAAATATTTTACGACGAAAGGTTATCAAAAGACTGAATATTCTAAACAAAGGTTATATTTATACTTGCAGAGAGAGTGAGTGATATATGTATATGAATGAGTGAGTGAGAGATCAAATAAAAGTAAAAAGTCTTAGTGGTGGTTCTTTTTCTTTGTTAGAAAATAAATGAATAGTACCAGACTGTCCTAAATTTAGAAGTCAGTGACGTTTAGCTCAGTCGATTAATCTTCAATTAAGTAGGAAGTTAATCAAATTACATAAGGCTCTACTAAACGATTCTTTATTTAGATCTAATCTGGTTTGGATGAGATCGTTATTTAAATTAAGTAGATTTTAAAAACAGGTAGTGGCTAAGTCTTACTTCCCTTATCTACAAATCAATCTTTATTTTGGGATGTCAAGTTTTTTTCTACGAGCAATAAAAGCGTCGTAAACCCGTCAATTTGCCTAGTAACCTTTATATGTAAAATAAACACGTGTTTTATGGAACTGGTGAATAAGTCGTGATTATGTAAAAATACAATAAAATTAATTATGTATTATACATAATGAACGTAACATACTTAGGTAAAGTATTATGTAGTGAGTGTTTCAACAATGATGACCAGAGATCGGATATTCGGATGCATATTTACCTAAAGTTGAGATGTTGGCTATTATGTTAACACTTTGACTGCGGTTTTTTTTCGACGACTGCGATCTTTTTTTTTACCTAAAAAATTCGTGCTGCCGCTCTACACAGCGGTTGTGTTGCGCCGCACATGCGTTTCGTTCGAAAAATATTACAGCTCTGCTGAGTCACAAAGATCTGTATTTTCTCAGCCGTTGCGCTAGTGTGGATTTACGCATATTAGTCACTTGTTGAAAACTCATACCGTGCGTTTTCAGCACTCAAAGTGTTAAGGACTTTTTTTATAGAAAAATATTAGCTCGCGGGCAATTCAAATTTAAGTGTACAGGGTAGTAGCCTTCTGTAACATATACATACGTATACGTACCTATCTGTAGGCATTTCAACATGAATACAAAAAAATTGAATGAATGAATGAATGAAAAGTTTCTTTAAGCTTACAAATAAGCACTTATATAATAATCTAAGTTCTTGAGTGATAGAGGGTTTATTAATGTAAATAATGTTATCCTTGAAACCAGAGGGTTGGTATGAGTTCAAAACCGATGAAAAAAAAAATGTAATACATATTTTTGAAAAAAAAAAAACTCATAGGAAGCAAAATTTACGTTAAGTAAATATATATCTAATTACTTATGCAATCCCGGAATCCCGGGAATTTATTTTCATAAGAAGCCGCTTCCATAATTTGTTAGCCAAAAATTCACTTTAGGTAAATATACATCTGATTATCCGATTCCTAATTATAAATAAATAAATAATGCTGGACAATTCACACAGCATTATCTAGCCCCATGGTAAGCGAGAGCTTGTGTTATGGGTACTAGATAACTGATATACATAATACAATACATTACATAGATAGATATTTTTTATTATACATAGAAAACGACCAGAACACTCGGAACAAATATCTGCAGATCGTACACACAATTGTTCCGAGGCGGGAATCGACCTTCGCCCACCGCGCCACATCCGTCGTCAATTATAAATTATAATTAACGCAACATAGGTAAAGTATTATGTAGCGAGTGTTTCAACAATGATGACCCACTGTCGAAATTATGCACATATTTTTATACTCGGGTTTAATTCTCTGAATTTTAATAAATATGTTAGAATTATTTTTTATTATCTCGGTGAGTTACAAATTGTATGACCGAAGTACAAGTAACACAAATGGGAGTGAGTTTGACGACCGATGTGGCGCGTTGGGCGAAGGTCCGCCTGCGACGCAGGAGGTTGCGGGTTCGATTCCCGCCTCGGAATAAATGTGTGTACGATCTGCAGATATTTGTTTCGGGTGTTCTGGTCGTTTTCTATGTATAATAAAAAAAAAATATCTATGTAATATATTGTATTATATATATCAGTTATCTAGTACCCATAACACAAGCTTTGCTTACCATGGGGCTAGATAATGCTGTGTGCATTGTCCAGCATAATTATTATTATTGTGTGTAATTCTATTTGTAAATTAAGTGAAACTGTTTGTTCTTAGAATAAAACAAAATAATTATGTATATACCTTTTAAATAATAAAACACCATCAAGCTATTTAACATTTACGATTTACAAAGCGTAATCGCTAATGTTACAAACGGTAGATCGTGTAAGAGTCGGGCGCATGTGATATACACTACTATACAAAAAATATACTGTTTCGACCTCGAGCTTCGAATCCCTAATTTACAAATAGATTTTTTAAGTTTTGCGGGATAAATAATAATCGCTTGATACCTAATAACAATTTTATAAGACCATCTCGGGATCATCCTACTATCTTACTAATGTTATAAATAAATAAATAAATAATGCTGGACAACTCACACAGCATTATCTAGCCCCATGGAAAGCAGAGCTTGTGTTATGGGTACTAGATAACTGATATACATAATACAATATATTACATAGATAGATATTTTTTTTATTATACATAGAAAACACCCGGAACAAATATCTGCAGATCGTACACACAATTGTTCCGAGGCGGGAACCGAACCCGCAACCTCCTGCGTCGCAGGCGGACCTTCGCCCACCGCGCCACATCGGTCGTCGTTAAACGCGAGGATGTATGTAAGTATGTTTGTTGCTCTTTCACGAAAAAACTGTATTTTAATGAAACTTCACAATAATATAGCTTTCATATCAGAATAACACATAGGCTACATTTCATAAAGATATATTTTATATTATCCAAAATATCTATCACCACGCGGGTGAAACCGCGGGGCGCAGCTAGTCTTCTATACAACTGCAAAAGAATCATCCAAATCGGTCCATAAATGACGGTGAAATCGACGAACATACATAACAAAACACACATACAGCTGAAATTAGAACCTCCTCCTTTTTTCAAAGTTGGCTAAAAGGCGAGTTAACATGAAATTAAACAAGTACATGAATGTTTCAATTAAACCCAACGTAGGAGGGTCATTATTTAATTAGCTGTCGTAATAAAACAACCATTATTAGTCTCGCTCGATTGAATAAACGCCTGACTGGTTTGTATAGCAACTCTTATATCAGATTGAGATAACAATTCATTAATACAATCTCCTCAACCCCAACAGCGTTAATTGGTCCAGCGCTGGACGCAAGGCTCCCCCAGATAAGCACCATTGGTTTTTATCTCATGTGGGGTAGTGCCCATAATCCCCACGCTTGGCTTGCGGGTTAAATTGTAGTTAGTATTTAGTAAATTGTTCTGAAGGTGCTCCCTTAGTCTCCTCTTACGACACCCGCGGGAAGAGTTGGGGTGGTGCAAATTCTAAGCCAGCATCATTCGGCAGGTGCTTTATCTACTTTTATTCAATTCGTTTATTTCAGTTATTAACAATATCTATTATCTCAGAGATAGATTGATTAATATAAAATCATCTTTCAAGGTCATTCGACCGATGCATGTGGCGCGGCGGGAGAAGGTTCGAACGACGGATGAGGTTCGTTCGATTCCCGCCTTGGGACTGTTGTACGATCTTCAAATTCTTGTAACGGGTGTTCTGGGTATTTTCTGTGTTTATTTCAATATCCATGTATTTTATTAAGTATATATCAGTTATCTAGAACACATAACACAAGCTCTGCTTAGCTTGGTTATATGATTTGGATTTGGTTTTTGATTTTCTGTGGATTGTCTAGCATTATAATTATTTCAAAGACTTTGAAAGACCGCAGGATGATGCTGAATGTGGCAAGCTGAAGACAGGGCGCTATGGCGCTGAAAAGGGGAGGCCTATGTCCAGCTGTGGACTTATATAGATTGCGGATGATGACTAAAAAACTTGTTACAGTCCGCCCGCAGTCAGGAAGGGACAGGACCTTGTGAAAGAAAATATTGTATGCCACATCCATATGCGCGTTGTCGAAATGGATGAGAACCCTGTCAACGTAAACATCCGATCGTTTTCCTTTCAGTTCGAAGACCACCTTCATAATTTGATATCTCATTAATTTTACAATGATTTTCCATTACTTAACTCTGGTAGAAAAGTGTACAATCAGACACTGTTGCCATGAACAGTAAATTAAAGGAAAGTAAAAATGTAATTTATTGACATAATGTACAGTGAAACAGGCAATACGAGTCCATATAGGCTCCTGAACTAGTAAAAGACTATGGCTTCTCCAACGAATATTTACATAAACATATTTATGTCTAGTTTACATATAATTATGTCCAAAATAACAAAGAATCATCATCATCCTTTCATGGTCCCGTCCCATTCTGATCGTGCTTGGATTATACAGAAACTTAACGTTTATGGCCGTCGAATACGAATACAATTCCAAATTGTTTGTTAGTTTGTCTGTTTACCATTGTTTGTGTAACGTTTAATAAACAGAGTTTTGTTGGTATCCTGTCGCGTTCCGAAAATATTTAGTAAAGGTAATGAAATTAATTTTTAAGTAATGCTTTGGCTATGATCGTCTTTGATATGATAATAAATATTAATAAAAATAGGCTGTATTCCTGGACTCGGCGCGTATCGTTAGGAAGTTCCTCTCTCTCTGCAGCACTAGCCTAGCGTTACGGCCGGTGATCTTTCGTTTTGTTATATTTTTTACTGTAGAATAGTTTCATAAATTTATTGTATTTTCAATAGTATTAAAACACGTTTATAACGAGATTCATGAAGAGATCAATGAAGTGTCATAATAATGATAATGCTGGACAATCCACACATCGCACAGCATAATCTAGCTAAGAGAAATAAATAAGATTTTATCCAATTCGGCTAAAGATACAATTATTATCTCAATCAACATCTAGTGTGCACAATCATGTTAGATTAGAACTGACTTTCTCCTGCATTTTCAGTGCTACGACATAGACTTTAAATGATCTAAATTTTTGTAGATAGGTCACTCATGATTTCTTCGATACAGGCATAGCCTAGTGAAGAAATACAACACTTACGCAATTTTCCGGTCCTGGGACGTACTTCTACCCTTCTTCTTGTAGAGAGCACTAATTCTATTAAATGAAACGCTTCACCAAAACAATGTTAACATCTCAGAAAAAAAATATTTTGGCATTATAACTTTGATGAAAGAAACTAGAGATGGAGGATTTATAGTAATGGTATTTTTTTTTAATTTTACAGATATGAAATGAAATGAAATGAAATGAAAGTTTATTTCTTTAGGCTTACAAATTAGCACTTAGACAAGTCATATTTTATACTATTCATTATTATATGTATTGTTGTTCACTTCAATTTTTTGTCCACCAGTGGAAGAAGTGAGAAGAAACCACTAGTATGTTCATAACTTATGTGTCTAGTACATATGATTTGCTTATCTGTAATTTGTTAGATTTTGAGTTGGAGCAAAACTCGTTCCAAGCTTTTTTATCTTCTAGATAATCTGATATTTTGTAATAAGCCTTTTTACAAAGAATATGCTTCACAATTTTTTTAAATTTATTTATTGATAATTTTTGCAACTCACTTGGAGTTTTGTTGTAGAAGCGTATACATTGCCCTTTAAAAGATGCACTTATCTTATGTAGTCTAGTTGTGGGAACAGCGAGTTTATTCTTATTTCTAGTATTTACATTATGTATATCGCTTTTTTTAATGATAGTAAATCCTGTATTAGACTTTAGTGATTAATTATGTCAGTTTTAGTTCGAAAGGGCTGTGGATTTTTTTTAAATAAATAATTGAATAAATGGAGGTTCGCGTCTCAAACGTGTCAAGATTAAAACCATTCTTTCAATCTCTAAATGCAAATAGCTCCTCACGCACTATCTAGAGTTTCTTTTATCTATGGATGGATATTGCGACGATACTATTGTCATAGTAAAGCGATTGGTTAGCAGCATTAGAGTCCAGGAAGGATATAGATTTTCCGTCGTGTGCTTTGCATTATTCACGTCTTTACTAAGGGATCCTTAAGTACTTGATTGAGATAGGTATGTATCTACTATTGAGAACCTAGGTTAATTAATTAATTACCATAATAAAATAATCCTGAACAATCTTTACAACATCTTCTAGTCTCAAACTAAGCAAAGCCTATTTTATAAGGTGACTAATATACGTAGGTACATAATACAACGCATTACATAGATAGACATTTTTTATTATTAATAGAAAATACCCAGTAACCCGGATCAAAAATTAGCAGATCCTACAAACATTTATCCCAAGGGGTCGAACGGGAATCGAACCCGCAACCTCCTGCGTTGCAGGCGGACCTTCGCCCGCCACGCGAATGGTCATCATTTAATTAATTAGTTATAGATTACTCTCAATGCGGTTAGAGAACAATGTGTAAGAGCAGAGCAATGGAGCGGCTATGTAAATGTAAGTACTGATAAGATCTGTTGCGATAACTTGAGTTTATAGTTAATACTCACTGGAGAAATAAATTTACCGGCACTTTGATTACTAGGTTATTTGGCTGTTTTTCTTTTATATGAAAATATAAGAAGCTAATAAAATACGTCTAAGTATAATAATTTGTCCCGATGTCTCTGTTCTATTTTACAATAAAGCCTAACAGTTATATAAAAAATTCTGAATATTAGAAAGTTTTTTGTCTAAATGGAGTTAGTAAAAATTGCAAGATATGTTGAAAACACGCATAAATATTAATTACATTTGTTGAATTTTTCAGTTCACGCCATCTAGTTTACAAATATCTGAAATACCAAACTTACTCTTCTGCACCTCATCCATAGCGTAATCCGTTTTCATTTTCGCACTTTCTAATTCAATTCAAAGTTATCAAAAGCACGCAACACTGTTGCAAAGTAACTTAAACTTTATTTAAATAAAGGTTCGGTTTAAAGTCGTCGTGCGCGTGTGAGGCTCGTGTGAGGCTACCATTCGCCGAGGCGGCATACACTCAAATGTGGCAAATGGTTGGCAGGTTGAGGAGAGTGCAGTTAGCGGAGGCTCTCGGCAGATGAAAGTTTACTTGATGAGGTAGCTCGATTTTTAGTAAATAAGTAAGTAAATAATTTATTTGTGACATAAAACACACATACAATTGGCTTAATCATAACAAGTACAAAATTTAAACATAACATAAGTATTAAAATGTAAGTAACCAAAAATGCGAGTGTCATGTCAAATGGACACGCTACAAATTCAATAATAACGAACTTATTTTCTCTGGAAACAACTGTGTGTAATTGGCCTTGCCACCATGCATTACAAAATATTTCTAGCTGCAACTGTTTCTTTTTCTCAAATACTTAAATATAAATATTAGTGTTTTCGATTTTTTTATGATAAAGTTTGAGCACCTGTGGTATAAAAAAAGCGTATCGAGACCTAGGTCGCTTATAGCTTAACAAACATGCTTGCAATCAGAAAATTTCAAGAACCAAAATATCTCCGTGCAGAAAAATCTCATCAACCTGTTCAGTAAAGTAATATCTATCAATAGGGAGCTCGCACTACAACTTTTTAATTCGAAACGTGTTTTGGTGCGATGCGCTGCGTGATAATCGCACGCAGATTCTTGATCATTTGAGATTTTAAAACAAGAATAATAATGCTGGACAAATTAACACCGACATCTATCCCCAATCTAAGCAGAGCTTGGGGATAGATGTCGTCTTGTTATGGGTACTAGATGTCTGATATCGTTAATACAATACTTTATTAGAAAGATTTTTTTTATTATAAACTAGCGGCCCGTCCCAGCTTCGCCCGGGTGGTCATTTGTTTCAAGCATTTTTTTTTAAAATTCTCTTTTTTTCTCTCCTTAAGAACTAAAAAAATAATTAGCGAAATCGGTTCAGCTGCCCTCGAGATTTGCGGTTAGCAACACATTCAGCGATTCATTTTTATATTATAGAAAAAAAAACACCCAAAACGTTGGGTACAAATTTCTGCAGATCGTACATCATGTACATTCAAACATGTTCCGAGCCGGGCATCGAACCTGCAGGCAACCTCCTGCATCGCAGGCCTCGCCCGCTGCGCCAAAGAGGTCAGCAAAGCAATTTTCCGACGGCATGCGCCCGCGCATCGATGCCGTATCTAATTGCAGTTAAACATTGCTCGTTTTTGGGCAATGGCTATTTGATCGTAATACGGCAGAGAAAGCTTATGTAATTGTTATTGTTTTATTGGTAAAGATTTGGGTATAAACCCACGTATTATAAATTTTACTTGGTATTAGTAATTTCCGGTGTAGAATAAAATATACTATACTACCTAATCCATTTATTTCCCTAAAGGTACCTATTGACTAGTTCACCTCAATGTACAGTTAAGGAAAAAACGTGATAAATACGATCGAATCCAGGTGTCGAATAGAATAGAATAGTTTATTTGTAACTCAATACACAAAAACATAAAACAGACATGATTAAAAAAAAAAAAAAAGGATAAACAGATTTTTGAAATTTAGTCACAAAACGGACCCAATCTGTAATACAGGTTTTTCTAAACCTACATCAGGCACCAGTCTTCACAATACAGGTTCGATCTAGTAAATAAATTAAATGGCTTTATTTTGTATCTAATTTAAGAGAACCTTTGTGAAGAAAATAAAAATAAATTATTATAATTAAAAATCTCAGCATGAGTTAGTTGTAATATGTGTCGAATCCTTTTGTAAAAAAATTTGTTGTAAAGGAATTTTTTTAGGACCGGGAATAATTATATATCATAATTATCATAATTAGAGCTATATGACGCAGCTTTAATATATGACCTACCTAGACATATATATGTACGTAGGTAGATAAAATTGACATTATCGATCTGTTCCTGATCTCAAATTAACTTACTACCGTTTTATTTGATTGAATACTTAATCTTATTAAATTCAATTATTATTTTTTCTTGCAGTATACATGTATAACCAATATGTATTTAATAATGACATCGCAAAATTAGGTAAATTTTATAAATATGAAGTATAGAAGTAAAGTTACCAGGCTAACATGAGCGATTCCAAATAATTGTTGCGCTCTGACAGGGTTTTCATGCATTGTGAGCTCACTAACACCACGGTATACATATGAACAGATCTATATAGGTACATATAGTTATAAGTCTGTTCATATGTATATGTATTCATGTGCTAGCAGTAAGTAGTTTTAAAAAGTGTGTATGTCCGTCAGTCGATAGACATCGCTATAACTGGTATCTTATGCTGACGCGGAATCAGACTGTGATACTTTTTGCTGACAATTTCATTGGAATTAGTTCCGATACAATTGTTTTCAATGAAAAACTTGCTACTCCATAAACATTGCTGACTCGCTGACCGGTTGCTGGTACGAGTATGAATGAGTTTTGTAATAGAAAGGAGTTCTCGAGTCTGATATTGTAGCTATAAAGTACAGGCAATTCAGTCAATTTAGATGGATTTGTGGGTGTTTCACTCATTGAGACGCGCGATGGAGCGTCCAGCCACGTTTGGTAAAAAAAATACAATACAATATATTATCAGGGCACGCGGCAGCGTGACCAAGCCAAGTTCAAGCAAAGGAACGCGCCGAGTGTATCATTACACGACCCACTTGGTGCCATCCTTATTACACCATCAATATAAAAATAATAATAATAATAAAAGAATCTTAATTACTAACTAAAACTACTATTTTTATATTTAAATATTCGTCATGAATATAAATAAAATAAATAAAGCTGGACAGCACAGCATCATCTAAAAATCTAAAATACAGCTAAAGCGGCGAAAAAGTATGAGTGAGACACACACGAATACAAAACTGATTCAACCAGCAGGTTCGTAAGAGGTCAAAATATTTTAAATTTGTTTTATTCTAGATTTTTTTTCGGTTAGTAAGTTAAATCTAATATTTATTTAACCAATTAAGTATTGATAATCATCATTCTGGTCTGAACCACTGAGCCAAAAGAAAGTAATAAATGCAAGTATAGCTAAATAATGAACATGCTTAAACAGCTCCCTAAAATAATGGGTCGAAAACTTTATAATAAGCTTCCTCTAGAATTGAAATTAATTAAAAGAGAAAATCGGTTTAATATAGAATTACGAAATCTCTTACTTAACACAACGCTATATAGTATCAAAGAGTTTTTAGAAAACGACTACAGTCAGTTTAATGTGAAATCCTCTAAGTTACCCGATGTCCTCGTGGAATCACCTTACCCAAATATAGTGTAGATAATAGTGATAGATTTAAGAACCTTAGATTTAAGCATATTTATTATACCTACTTTTTCTACTGCCCCTTTACAGCAAAATTGTTCTATATTACCTATCTCTATTGTATGTATATCGTGTTTGACGAGTGATAGTCTCATAATTTAATTTAAGTTACATTATTGTGATTTTATTATGTGTATGAAGTATGACAATAAATTATCTGAATCTGAATCTAATACTTTAAGTACCTACATATAAAATTTAATTTCGCTTTTGTTATTTCACGCTCGGTTCTTTTTATAGCCGGTGTGGAATGTTCATAGTAATACGTTCTTATCAGAGCAGTAAAAGTCGGTAGCAGTGTTTTGTTTGTTGAAGATAAGTGGTGTTGTCCTAGCTACTGGCTGGGACAATTGTTTGTACACCAGATTGAGATACTGCGAGTTCGTTATTAGGTATCAGCAGCTGACCCGAGAGACGCTGTTCTATCCTAAAATATCAATACATGAAAAAACATTATTGTAGACCTTCGTTCGACTATGTATCACGAATGTATTTTTATATAAATTAATAATCGTTTATTATGACGACCGATGTGGCGCGGTGGGCGAAGGTCCGCCTGCGACGCAGAAGGTTGCGGGTTCGATTCCCGCCTCGGAACAAATGTGTGTACGATCTGCAGATATTTGTTTCGGGTGTTCTGGTCATTTTCTATGTATAATAAAAAATATCTATCTATGTAATGTATTGTATTATGTATATAAGTTATCTAGTACCCATAACACAAGCTCTGCTTACCATGGGGCTAGATAATGCTGTGTGAATTGTCCAGCATTATTTATCTATTTATTTATTTATTATGGAACAAAAACAATGCTTACATATGTATAGTTAACAATGAAAAACGATCTTCAGGAGATGTTTAAAAACTCTGTCGCAGATGACAATGCCCTCCACTAAAATTAACGTGTATAGAGTTCCAAAAAAGATACATTTCTACCTACTTGAAAGTATTATTAGGTACATATTACATTTTACTATAGATAATAAATATCTTGATTATTAAGATTTGGGGGAGGCCTTTGCCCAGCAGTGGGACGAAACAGGCTTAATAAAAAAATAAAATAAAATATCTTTGTGATTTTGAAATACACAGGTCACATTTGAAACTTTTCAAAAGTACAATCGGTCACCAAAAAAGAACAAGTACCACCGTGCTAACATAATTAAATTGGCATGGATGTCCACAATATCATTAAATTGATTAATTATTTTATATTATGTACAAAGAATGCACGCGGAAGTTATTTGTGGATCTCATTTCACCATCCAGCCATTTTTTCCGCATTCCAATTATTTTTACAAAACGAAAAATCCTTACAAAGTCCCTTTTCAAAATCGTACGTCATCAATTTCCTTGAAAAAGCTTTAGGTTTTATTTCACAGAATAGTTTCGTCACCCTGCAATAAGTCCTGCACGTCTATTGACGTCATTATGAATTTCTTATAATTCTAGAAATAAAATCCAGCGCGGTAAAAACCTATTTTACCATGGTGAGTAATCTAGTAATAGAAACTTTCACCATCGTGTCGTCAGTGCAAACCGGCCACAATGAATAAATAAATCAACATAATACCGGACAATCCACACAGTATCATCTAGCCCCAAGCTAAGCAGAGCTTGTGTTATGGGTACCAGATGACTGATATACATAATACAAAACATTACACTCATAGTATTTTTGTACTATGAATAGAACACGACCAGAACACCCGAAACAAATATCTGCAGATCTTAAAAACATTTTTACTAAGATAGAAATCGAACCCGCAGCATCCTGTATCGCAGGCGGACCTTCGCCCACCGCCCCGCAGAGGTCATCTAACAATAGTGGTCAAATTCTACGTACTCAAAAATCTAATCATGGTAAATATCCCGTTATAAATAACTTTTGTGTTACTAACTATACAGTTTCCAAAGTTTTATCAAATTCTACATGTTCACCCGATTCTGCAGCCAACAAAAATAGGAAAGTAACCCCTTTAATACTTATTATAGTTCCTTGCAAGGAAAAATAAATACGAGTATTAAGAGGATATGCTGGATATTGCAGAAGTACAAAGAGCGGTCTCTGACAACTAGGAACTGTGTTCTTGGCATCGTAGGGTTTTACCACATTTAAATAAAGCTAGGCTAATGATTATGGATACAGATTGGAGTACTCAGCTACTAAAGTAGGCCGTTATCAACGCTTTATGGACGGTGATAAGCGCTGCACGCGTCAGGTGGCTATATTACAACTGACTCCATAGTAGCCAGCACCTACAGTTTTATCAAAACCGAGCATTTAGCTGAATGCCCTTTAAGAAAACTTGATTTGTTAATTTTCACTGTAAAGTGTACCACTGTATTTTTATTAAATTACTTCGAAAATCAGGAGGTTCTATGTTTGGATGTATATGTCTGCGAGCTATATGGCCTGCCCATGCCCATCGCCACTGGTAATTCTAAACTGACTTGCTTTGCTATGCTTGCTATGCTAACAATGTGCGCAAAACTACATTACTGCTAGCTTAAAGCACAAACACTACTTTAACTTTTAGAAATAAACTCACTTTATTTAACAAAATACAGAAGCCCAATGAACAAACTATGTAAAGAGGAACGAAACATTACAAACCTTATTAAGATAGAACGCTAGATTAGTTCCGAATAAACAAGCCATAATTGTGAGAAAAAGATACGAAGACGCCTACCCGAAATAAATTAAATTAATTACAGAGGAAAACATGCAAACTGTTGTTCGTGGTTAGCTATTTCCCTGAGAAAATAGCAGCTGATGCTGATTGAAGGTACTCATGAACTGAGAGATAATTAGGGCTTGTGTCTACCAAAGCAAAGATAGAATTTGTGTCTGGCAGGGGGTTTGTCTGCCTGCAAAGTGTCAGACAATCGAGTGATTGCACATACGTGAAGACAACGTTAACGACATTTCTAGGAGTCGTTCGTCAACTCACACCATGAATCTTGTCCCAACTGGTGTGAGTTGACGAATCGTAAAAAAAAATATTATTTTCGTTCTGCAACTCACACTACCCTTATTTCTAGTACTCCCTATTTGTCAAATAGTTTATAAACCTTCCTCTTGAATCACTCTATCTATTTAAAAAAACCGCATCAAAACCCGATGCGTAGTTTTAGAATTTCAGATCTAAGCATACATAGGGATAGATAGACATCGGGAAGCGACTTTGTTTGATTCTATGTAGTAATTTAGATTTATACTATAACGAATTTGATTCATATGCCTTTTGTTATCGCTGATCTTTCCTACCTGTTGTTGGGTATACGCAGAGGAACTTTGAGCTATAAAATAACGAAGGCCTGGCTATCGCAGGCATTAAATCCAATAGAGCATGGGTTCATCAGGACATGAGTATTGAGTATCCATCCTAAATTATACTATATGTAGGTTTTACATCTCAATTCTCAACTGATTTGCATTCGGGGCCTTGAAATGGCTGACTAAACCAATCTCTTCGCTCTTTAGCAAAGGCCTATGTCCAGCAGTGGACGTAGATCGGCTGATAAGATGATGTTGTAGCTAGGTCATCACATCACATAATATAATAGTTTAATAGTACAATAATCGAAGCTATATAACCGTGACGAGGAAATCAGGGCATTACCAACTGTCCATTTTCCTAAATGGGTTTAGTAATAAGGTTTGATAAGAAACCAGATAACGTTTGATAACTGAGTCATCATGGCCATCATCAATGTCTTGTTCTATCAACCACTAGCTGATGCCTGTAGCTTCGCCAGTGCTTTTCCGGGATAAGAAGTAGCCTATGTCTGTACCCAGGATACCGTTTACCCTCCTGCCAAATTTTGAAAGACAGGTAGATGCTGGATGCGGCAGTTGAAGACAGGGCGCCATGGCGCTCATTAGGGGAGGCCTATGTCCAGCAGTGGACTAATATTGGCTGATGATAACGATGATTATAATATAACTAAATGATCATTAACTTCTTATTAAGATGAGTCAGCTATTGAATGACCATAACTTATGTATCTATCTATACTTTACCTAAGAACCCTGTTCTCATGTAAATTACATTATAAAATTCTTATTGAGAATAAATGAATATATTAAGAAAAAAAGTCATTTATTAATACCAAAGTAAGGAAACAATGCAGAAATAAATACTTAACACAGAGGAGGGATAAAGGCGGCTTCATCGCTGAGAGCGATCTTTTCCAACCAACCTTAGGATGGACTGGACATAAAGGAATAATATAGACGTTGGTATTTGATGGTTTAGTTTACGAAAAGGAAGTCGTAATACCTAAAAGTAAGGATAAAGCAACTATTTTGACGACCGATGTGGCGCGGTGGGCGAAGGTCCGCCTGCGACGTAGGAGGTTGCGGTTTCGATTCCCGCCTCGGAACAATTGTGTGTATGATCTGCAGATATTTGTTCCGGGTGTTCTGGTCGTTTTCTATGTATAATAAAAAATATCTATCTATGTAATGTATTGTATTATGTATAAAATAAAATAAAAATAAATAACGCTGGACAATTCACACAGCATTATCTAGCCCCATGGTAAGCAGAGCTTGTGTTATGGGTACTAGATAACTGATATACATAATACAATACATTACATAGATAGATATTTTTTATTATACATAGAAAACAACCAGTATATCAGTTATCTAGTACCCATAACATAAGCTTTGCTTACCATTGGGCTAGATAATGCTGTGTGGATTTGTCCAGCATTATTTATTTATTTTAATATGGAGTCACTTACAGAGAGTGGAAATTTACTTTTTGCACAGATTTGCAGGTTCATGGTCCAATGCATCAAAATAAATGAGTGGACCATCATGAAACTCATCAATCTCAAATCACACGGTCCAAATAATTTAACCCTAATAGTATAATAGCCTATTTGAGATCGTTTCCTTGACTATTAAAAAAATACCTATCTATGTTATGTATCAGTCATCAAGTACCCATAATACAAGCTCTGCTTAATTTGGAGCTAGATGATGCTGTGTGGGTTGTCCAGCATTATTTATTTCTTATTTATTTATTTATTAGCAATCTTTGTATTAGAAAACGCGGTACGAATGGTCGAAACGAAATGTGTGAAAACAGATCAAATTAGCTAACTGAAGACTACTGCAAACAATCTAGTGGTATCTTAACTCAATATGCTTAGTTCATTTTATAACCCTAAAAAGTACTTATAACTAGCCCATTTTTGAGATCGTTTCCTTAACACTTTGACTGCTGAAATCACACGGTATGTGTTTTCTACGTGACTACTATGCGTAAATCCACACTAGCGCAGCGGCTGAGAAAATACAGATCTTTGTGACTCAGCACCGCCGTAATATTTTCGAAGGAAACGCATGTGCGGCGCAACACAACCGCTGTGTAAAGCAGCAGCACAAATTTTTTAGGTTAAAAAAAAGATCGCAGTCGTCGAAAAAAAAACGCAGTCAAAGTGTTAACTATGAGTAATCTTTTCTTTCATATTAGACAACGCGGTAGGGGTGGTCAAAATGTGTGAATTCAGATCAAATTAGCTAACTGAAGACTGTTGCAAACAATCTAGTGGCACCTTAACTCAATTTGCTTAGTTTACTTTGAAAACACTCTGGAATATTCGCGATAAAATGCGTGCTAATTCTACCGCAGAATGAGACAGGAGTCCATAAAGCGGCGCAACACAACCGCTGTGTAAAGCGGCAGCACGAATTTTTTAGGTTAAAAAAAAGATCGCAGTCGTCGAAAAAAAAACGCAGTCAAAGTGTTAACTATGAGTAATCTTTTCTTTCATATTAGACAACGCGGTAGGGATGGTAAAAATGTGTGAATTCAGTTCAAATGAGCTAACTGAAGACTGCAAACAATCTAGTTGCACCTTAACTCAATTTGCTGAGTTTACTTTTAAAACACTTTGGAATATTCGCGATAAAATTCGTGCTAATTCTACCGCAGAATGAGACAGGAGTCCATAAAGCGGCGCAACACAACCGCTGTGTAAAGCGGCAGCACCAATTTTTTAGGTTAAAAAAAAGATCGCAGTCGTCGAAAAAAAAACGCAGTCAAAGTGTTAACTATGAGTAATCTTTTCTTTCATATTAGACAACAAATGCTGCCGCTTTACACAGCGGTTGTGTTGCGCCGCTTTATGGACTCCTGTCTCATTCTGCGGTAGAATTAGCACGAATTTTATCGTAAAATTCGTGCTAATTCTACCGCAGAATGAGACAGGAGTCCATAAAGCGTTACATAGCAAAAAGAATACGTTTTCCTATATCATTAGCCGTATGATGATCCGTCATTTGCACGTCATCAGTATTGTCTCAAGACCGTATAAGACGACGGTTTGTATGTATTGTTTCAAGAACAAACGCACATTAGTTCGAAGATTACAGAGTAACAGTGCAAGTATAGAAAATTGGTAGTTTGTCAATGTTGGTGCTTCAAGCTGATATTTTCCACGATAACTACCTAAGAACCAACGTAATAGAATGAAACAGCTTTATAAAGGACTGGTGGTGTTCCAAAGAAGGTAATAAAATGTTACTCCGATTATCTTTAACACTTTGACTGCTGAAATCACACGGTATGTGTTTTCTACAAGTGACTAATATGCGTAAATCCACACTAGCGCAGCGGCTGAGAAAATACAGATCTGTGTGACTCAGCACAGCCGTAATATTTTTCGAACGAAACGCATGTGCGGCGTAACACAACCGCTGTGTAGAGCGGCAGCACGAATTTTTTAGGTTAAAAAAAAGATCGCAGTCGTCGAAAAAAAACCGCAGTCAAAGTGTTAAGAACACAGATGTATAAAATCTGTGAGGTATAAAGTAAATCTGAGAAGTATAAAATCTTAATCATTTATAAATAGAAATGATTTAGATTTTTACTTCTCACGACATCCCGGCGGGTCAAAAAGGAATTATAAGTAAATTTTACAAATATCCTTTAATACTAAACTAAACTCGTAAAATAATATTCAGTTATCACAGCTATCAACTAAATAAAAGTTTATAAATGCACTTGAGATGACTCAGCTGCATTTTCTGGCTGACAACACAACCTGAGAATTGGTAAAGGTTTTTCCGAATCCTTTATCAATTATCAATTACGTTGCTATGGGCTGGAAATGTGTGTCGTATGGAATATCATAAAATGGACCAACACTATTATAGGTTATTTTTTAACATTTTTTGACAAATGGTTTTATAGAACTTTAGTTTATTTGCTTTACTTATATTTTATTGTTTAAGAGGAGCCTAACTAGTAGGCATCCTAGTTGCATGTTTTTTATGTTCTATGTATGTAACTCATATGTGGATAGCGTTGTGGGCTACATTTGGAATATCGCTCAACTTTACATTGTAAAGTACTAACACAAATGTATAATAAGTTAAATGTAGTCGTTTGTTATTCCTCAATAAATAAATAAATAACAGATAGCGCGATTTTCTTATGTACTCGTATTTTCATACAATTCTCCACGACTGACGTCACTAATCCAGCCCTCCAGGCAGTAAGTATACGGAAACCAATGAGGATCGTGCCAGAGAGACAACCCAGCAATGTAAGTACATAAGTAAAAAAAGACCAGGCTTTCCACAAATAGAGACAATTTGCCAATAAAACGTGGACAAATAAACAGCTTCCTGCTACATATCAATAGGTGTCTATATTTGGCCGTGACAATGACTGCCACACTGGGGCGCTAAATTGTTAAATTATCAGTGACACGACGAAATTCTTACCACTTTGTCGATATACAACACTAGTGGCTTGCCCCTGGCTTCGTTGTATACTACAATTGTATAGTGCAATTTATATAAGGTAGAATCTACTTTATTGGCAGAGATACCGCCATGTTCTATAATTAGTTTTGTTTTTTTAACACAAAAGTCATGGCGCATGAAACTGTGCCGAAATATTGGAAAACTCAAAGATCAAATCAGGGTATTTACCCTTTATCCCTTTATAAGTGACTTTTAGTTTTGTTTGTTCTTACGTACTTACACACTTTTGATCACAGTAGGAAGCTCGCGGATGATAGCTCGAATAAATTGGAGTAGTCTCCCAAATGTGATCTTTGATGGGATCCCTGTCGCGCAAAGTGAAACCGTTAAAAATTTGGGGGTCCTCATTGATAGAAATCTGTCGTGGGGACCACAGATATCTGAAACCAGCCGCAGGATGTTTGCTTCTGCTGGTTCTCTTAGAAGGCTGCGTAATTTCTTACCCATTGCCACTAAAATTTCTCTTGCACAATCTCTCTTACTTCCAATTCTCGATTATGCCGATTAATCCTTTCTTGATCTTACTGAGCAACAGTTAGACAAACTTGAGCGCCTGCAGAATGTCGGGATAAGGTTTATATTTGGCTTGCGCAAATATGACCATGTCTCGGAATTTCGCAGGAAGCTCAAGTGGTTACCTATACGGCTTCGCCGTAATTCTCATATTCTATCTCTTCTCTATAATATTCTATTTCTGGCCTCTGCACCCCCTTATCTCAAAGAACGTTTCACCTTTCTTCATCTTTCTCACACTCTTTCTCTCCGCTCTTCTTCAACCCTTATGCTTCAAGTACCTGCTCACTCTACTTCCTTCTTCGCCCAATCCTTTACTGCCCGGGCTGTGCAACTATGGAACGCATTGCCAATATCGGTGAGGCGTGCTAAGTCATTACCAACCTTTAAAACACTGTTAAAAGAGCACTATTTGTCCTGCTGTCATTAAGCGTATACCTGAGATTCTATGATTATAAGTAGTATATGTATATTTTATGATATATATCTAGTATATTTCTATGTAAGTACTATAAGTATTTTATTTATAATATCCCATAAATTACAAGCACACAGATCCCCTGGTACTGTCCACGATCCTATCCATCCATGGTTGTCTGGTAGAGATCGCTCTTGAGCGATAAGACCGCCAATTGTACTTAATTTTTAAGTTATTAATGTACATAGTTTATAGTTCAAGTGCAATAAAGAATTTTCTATCTATCTATCTATCTACTTATGAGTGTCGAAATAAATGCTATTGTATATTCTAGAAACATCGGTTTTAGGGTCAAGTGAAATTAACGTTTCTGTCTACAGGCATTTTACGTCTTCCGCTTCCTCTCTTGAAGGGTAAATCGTTCCATATTTCCATATTTATGGCAAGATTTAATCTCATCTTCATTTATTTATTTAAAAAATTTACTGCACTACAAAGAGCACAAGGGTGGGCTTAATGCCGAGGCATTTTCTACCTGCCGACCAGGAAACACATGTTTAATATAAGAGGGTTGGCGTTGTATTAAAGAAAAACTGAATAAAAATTCTATACGTAATTCTAAAGGCTAAAATAGCCAATAAGAATCTTTTATATATTTAGTTACTGATGTAACTACCGTGCTGCTTGGTGATAACATCTTTAATTTAGCACGACACGATATTTTGTTTGAGGAAGCAATTGTTGTGGCCGATGATCTAATAAAAGTAAATGGTCTAATTTCGGCGAATTTCATACAACTTTGTGGTTCAATTGAGATATTAAAGGAACAAGTTTATTGTCTTATGAGGGGAGAAATTATATTTATTATTGTATTTTATTATTTCTATTTTCTGTACTCTTAGTTTGACCGCCAAACTGATGTTGGATGTTTAAAACCAACGTCAAAAAAAGTTGAATAAGCATCAAATTCTACTGCGCCTTTTAACCAACTAACATGATTTCGTTGTGGTGGTCCTGTTTACTGATTTTTATCCCTTTCATTGACATGTATTAGAAGAATCGACCCCACCAACTCAGCCCATGAATATTGTACGTCACGTTCACTTTCAGCAGTGGGATCTGATCGGCTGATCGGAACTTCGCTTAGCCAGAAGATGATCTGATCGGCTGATCGGTAGGAGATGGTTTCGATCTGATCTGCTGATCGGTAATTACCTAGCCAGGAGATGGTATAGATCTGATCTGCTGATCGGTACTTCGCCTAGCCAGGAAATGGTTCCGATTGGACAGAGCAAGTACACCGTGAACTAACAGTAATTTTCCGATTATTCCCGAGTAATTCTATGATTCAACGCAGCAGCGTAACCTAAACCTTCACGGTGAATTGTAAAGAGTTGGCAGACAGCTACTAACGCGTATCAAAAGTGACATTGCGCAGCCTTGAGGCTGGTGGCTGGCGCAAGTTACAGAATGCAGCGTTTGCCATGTCTACCAAACTGTGGTATAAAGTTTTGTTTTCAACCAACTTTAAAAAAAGGGTATTTTTCTGTATGTTTTCTTCTTCTACTTTTCTAGACTAACATTATTATAAAAACGTACCTAATAATAAAATAAACATAACTATTTTTTCGTGGCTAAAACAATACGACTTTATAAAATCAATAATTATTAATCTAGGAATGGGTTAAATAATAAGAAGTTAAAAGGTGCACGGGTTTTGTATGAATCCGATTAAATGCTACGAAAATGTAACGTTGCTACGAGGCTACTTAGTGGTGCTACAAATTGACAGAGGCCTACTACGAACCAACGCTACTACGCTACGGTGACATGGCCACTATTAATTTATGACATACCTATATTACGACCCAACGTAGCGGATTGCTACATTCTCGTAGCGGTATCAGATGCTACGGTACATTGGCCCCAATTATGATGTAGCTATAATTACAACGTATCAACTTAGCTGTGTTACATTCTCGAAGCGGTTCGTAGGGGATGCTACGGTGACATGGCGACTATTATAACCAGCCAATCAAATAAGTTTTGATTTTTGTTTCTGTTTTAAAAATGTATAACAAAAGAATATGCTCATCAGTTAGCGTTATGGAAGTTTATTGGTTAAGCAATGAATCTACAAGAAAAAAAACTTTTGCGATTGTGATTATTTGTTTGTAGAAAAACTGTTTTTTAATACGTTATTATCTACTATAAAGTACAGAAATAAAAAACTCGATCACTTATTCTTATAACTTGCGCCACACTATTTTGTCGCCGTCCGCCCGTCACAGATTAACTCGACAAAAGCAAGATGAGCGACAAAATAACAATAATACAACAATTTCCTATAGCGCTAATCGACGAAGAAAATCTAGTTAATTCTACGCTATTGTAGTGTCAAGCACGAGTTACATTACATCCATATTACATTCTTATGACAGCTATATGAATAGGTACGGAATAACAATAGATCTAAAATGGTTACTCAGTGAGTTTTCTGTGTTGGAATTATAATTTTCTCATAAGAAACTTTAAATATTTTTAATTTGCTGTCGCGTTGTCGTGTAATTTTGAGGAATTAGCTGCCAAATGTAATTTAGCTTTTTTTTAAACTGTCCTATTTGGAGACTTACCAAATGTTAACTATCGTATCGTCATTTGTTTTCACGTTGCTAGCAAGCAACTACTGTTTTAGCGTAGACTCACACGGGATAAATTTGGGTAAACTACCATTTTGGAGATGCAAGTACTAATGAAACAAACTGAAGGGTCATGTTAATAATAATCTACTTAGTTTTTGTTTGGTTTACTCTTTTAAATCAAATATTGTGGAGAGTGACTTTTAGTTCTTTGATTATAAATACTATTGTGAAGTTTTTGTAGGTTTTCGCGTTATTTGGTTTCTTACTTATTAAAACAAACAACGCAAAAACCGCTCGTCATTTAAGAATATTTGTAATACTTAGCTATAAGCTCCGATCATAAATCCATACATTATCCGTAAACAAAAAAATAACAATGGAGATAGATACACCTTAATTTAAGGCTACGTACAAACAGAGACACAGAAACAGAGACGGTATTATAGCAAGAAAAATACGAGATGTAAATTTTTTTTGTATTTGTAATATTTAATAAGTAAATTTTTTTTGTTATTTTTTTTATTAAACATTACATGTTTTAGTCATTTTAGTCATTACATGTACTTTACATATTGTTTATTGAATAGTATTCGAATAACCTATGGAAAATAGATACCGAAAGATGACTTAAGTATCTGGCTGGGCATATGGAATTCTAGGAATTTGGTGGCTTTAAATTACCTTCACAGATGTATTTTTTACACAATTGACTTTTATAAAGGTGGTAATTTATTAAAACCGTTTGTACTTTTATTAGGTAGGTTACAGTTTTTTTTCGCGGTGGTGCTATTCTCCGTGACGCAGCCTTAGTCGCAAAAAAAATATTTTTTACTATTAAACACGTCCGAATATTTAAATTACGAGTAGAGTGTGGCTTACCCCTTAGCAGCCTCATTACCATTCAGGCGCAATCCGATGGTGGATTGGATACAAAGGAGCGACTAAAAAACTAAAACAATGACAAATTGCCGGGTGTATCCTGTACGGCGAATAATTTGAACGTTTTTTTGCGTTTTGATTGTGGATGATGGTCTGATTAGGGCCGGTAAGTTATTGAACCATTCTTAGAAGTCCTTGACACGACACATTACTATTGGTATAAACAATTAAGGAAAAAGCTAAAAAAAAGTATCAATTTATTAAAAAAAAATGCAAAAAATGTATCCTAATATTTAAATAAAATGCCAAGAAAATCAAATTTTGAGAGCGAGAACGTTGATTTCCCTAACCATCTAAGTACCTACCTACTACAATATTATTATACTCTATGCTGTTTCATTACTAACAATTTTTAGTCTAAAAGAGACCAAAATGTTTAATCCTTAAGGAGATATGTCAATGTGTGAATATTAGAAAGATCGCGTTCGCCTTGGTTCTGACGCGATTTTCGGACAAAAATAACGTAGTTTTTTGAACATGCTGATTCATTTTATATTCCCTCAGACTAAAATATATCACCCGAACTTTTTGGTTGACAGCCAGTTTACAGTTTAGTGAACTTGCAATATGTAAGTCTATTGCTATTTATAACCCTAAAAAAAGTAGAAGCTCTAAAAAGGGAACGTAGATAGGTAAATAATATTGGCAAGGTAGTTTCAAATATACATTGTAGTGATATAATGCCTTTCTCACAATTGGGTTATGATTGGAAAATAATATATGATTGGTTTAGCAAGAAGATACACATTCTACATTAAAATTAATATATTGTACATTAACTAAATTTATAACGCTAAACAAGCTTTCTTTCCGGCACTTTCCGGTTAGTCAGACATCGCTTAATCTTACTTCATTACAGATTATATTTTAGATAGATAGAAAACACTTTATTATACCACACAAAACAGAAAACAATACAGAAATAAACAAAAGAATAAAGGAAGTATAAATGGGGGCATTATCGCTGAGAGCGATCTCTTCCAGGCTCGACTATTTTAATACAGAAGATAAACATAAAAGACGGAGATCTCAGCCGAGATAGAAGACTTTTATGGCCGTCTATACGCTGCTCATGCCCCTCGTTCCCGACGAGTCAACCATGATTCCAGAGCCACCCTGACACGCCACTACACCGACGAACTACCTGACATCAGTCAAGACGAGATCGTGTTAGCTCTGAGGCAGCTTAAAAATGGAAAAGCCCCCGGTGAAGACGGTATAACATCCGAGCTCTTGAAAGCTGGAGGAGCTCCTGTTATACAGGAGCTACAGAACCTCTTCAACGGCGTCCTTCACAGTGGGAGAACTCCAAAGGCGTGGAGCGGGAGTTTGGTGGTGCTCTTTTTTAAGAAGGGAGATAAAACCCTTCTTAAAAACTACAGACCCATTTCACTCTTGAGCCACGTCTATAAGCTGTTCTCACGAGTAGTCACGAATCGTCTCGCTAGGAGACTCGACGAGTTTCAGCCACCAGAACAGGCTGGATTTCGCGGAGGATATGGCACCATAGACCACATACACACAGTGAGGCAGATTATACAGAAGTCCGAAGAGTATAATCAGCCCCTGTGTCTGGCTTTTGTGGACTATGAGAAGGCCTTTGACTCTGTCGAGACCTGGGCTGTTCTGGAATCCTTACAGCGATGCCAAGTGGTCGTTATATCGAGGTGCTGAGATGTCTCTACGAAGCCGCCACTATGAGTGTCCAAGTACAGGGCCAGCAGTCTAAACCTATCCAATTGCGCAGAGGAGTGAGACAGGGGGATGTCATATCCCCGAAACTGTTCACAAGCGCGTTGGAAGATTTGTTTAAGACGCTGGACTGGAAAGGTAAGGGCATAAACATAAACGGCAACTACATCTCACACCTACGATTCGCTGATGACATAGTCCTATTGGCGGAGTCGCTAGAGGAGCTGAACCAGATGCTGGACGGCCTAGCTTCAGCCTCCCGATGTATCGGTCTTGGCATGAATTTGGATAAAACCAAAGTCATGATCAATGGTCACATTGATCCAAGGCCGGTGGTCGTACATGGTCACCTTCTCGAAACTGTTTCCGAGTACACTTACCTTGGGCAGATTCTGCAGTTGGGTAAAAACAGTTTCGAGAAGGAGGCCAAAAGGAGGATCCAGCTGGGCTGGGCAGCATTTGGGAAACTACGTCAAGTCTTCACGTCATCCATACCGCAATGCTTGAAAACGAAAGTTTTCAATCAGTGCGTCCTACCCGTTATGATCTACGGAGCTGAGACGTGGACACTCACGATAGGGCTGGTCCACCAGTTCAAAGTCGCTCAGCGAGCTATGGAAAGAGCTATGCTCGGAGTTTCTCTGAAGGATAGGATTCGCAACGAATACATCCGACAGAGAACCAAGGTTATCGACATAGCTCAAAGAATTAGCAAGCTGAAGTGGCAGTGGGCCGGCCATATCTCGCGAAGAACCGACGGCCGATGGGGCAAACGTGTTCTTGAGTGGAGACCACGACTCGGTAAACGTAGTGTAGGACGCCCTCCGACCAGGTGGGATGACGACCTGCGAAAGACTGCAGGTAGATGCTGGATGCGTCAAGCTGAAGACAGGGCGCTATGGCGCTCATTGGGGGAGGCCTATGTCCAGCAGTGGACTAATATAGGCTGATGATGATGATGATGATTAATTACTAAAGTAAATAAGATTTAATTATCATTTTTATTATAAAAACGAATCTATTTTCCAAATATACTCGTATTTTATTTGTTAATATTTTTACGGCCACAGTTTACGACCGTAGCTAGGACGGTGAGTGCATCCAATGTAACCTCATTGGATGCAGATTTATTTTAAAAGTACTAAACTGTAACTTTTTTATTGCATCATATATCAAATTATGGAATTGTCTATTTTAATTTAAAATATAAATATTTGTAAGTTTGTACTAAATAGAAACTAGCTCGTTCTATCTAGGAAACACAACAAAAGAAAAAACAAAACAAATGATTATAATTATTGAAACTAAACTAATTTCAACAGATCATATCTTCTATTTGTAGGTACTGCACAATTTTGCAACGATCTAATAAAACATATTGTGTGATCCATAAATTTCGCCCTCAGCCGTTTGTCTGCCTACTCGCAATTGACTACATTTTCAATAGCATTCGTTTAAGGACCCACTAAAATAACTTTTGCGTACTCCTACGTAGATTTAGGGTCGAAATCACACAGAAAACAGGATTCTCACTTCACGAGATTGCAGTAATATGGACAATTCTCTTATCAACTTGAGTGAGCAAAGCCGACTTGAGATGAGAGATTAAGCACATGCAATTTGTTTTTTATTCAAGACCTAAGAGCAAAATATATGTATGTAATGCAACACAAAATCGAGAACCTAGTCATTAGTCAAAAACCACTTCTAGACTATAGACTAAGAAAGGAGACTATAGACTAGAAAAGGTACCATCCTTAGTCAAAGCGGTCAAAACGCAGGTATCTCGACACTGGGCTTCAAGAATGATGGCGCTAGATTTGGTTGCTTGACTTAAATTCTAGTTCAATTCAGTCGTACCGGTTTACCAGAGCCGGCTTTACTATCTGTGTAAATGCACCTAAAGGTAGGGCATTGGCCCAGTTTTTGCGCCTCTGCTTTAAATCAAGTCTTGAGCACCTCCTGAACCAACTGTTATCTTTCCGGGACTCGACCTTTGCACAAATGGATCGATAAAATTTTTTTTTGCTGTCGAACAAATTAATTAATGTAAAGTCAATCTGTTTAATATCAAAGTCAAGAGAACACGTGTATGCGAAAAGTAATATGTACCTAGGTACGTTGATTTTCCTATGTACCACCTACCTGAAAGACCACATAATATTGACCACAAAACAGCGCGGTCACATTTCTAGAGATGGTAAGTCATGTGTAAAGAATGGAAAGCTATTTGATGTGGCAACCAAACAACCACATGTCAATCGTGGCTTACCGACCTGCTTCATCAGACTTGACCACAAAACTATTGTTGACCACAAAGCAATAGTTCGACCATAGACAACATAGGTACCTAGGATATGCTTCAGTATCGCGATGCGCTGTAAGTTTTATTTAAAATATTGTTTGACAATTTTTTGCTACCACCCAGCACAAAAGTGTGCAATCAAATATGGGCTTAAATTCATTGTCTTTAGACACATTTTACAATGACAAAATGACTTCCCACAAGCTTCAAACGTCCGCGAGCTTTTTGTCATCTGATGCAGTCAATATAAAAACCATCTAAGTGTAACGAGTTAACGCCCATATTTGAATGCACATTTTTGTGCTGAATAACTAAACTATATCTTAACTAGCTGCTCCCCGCGGCTTCGCCCCCGCGGAAATCTATGTGTCAAATTGTTTAAATGATAAAAAGTATCCTATGTTAGACTCCTGGTTCTAAGCTACCTCTCCACCAATTTTCAGCTAAATCGGTCCAGCCGTTCTCGAGTTATAAGAGTTGTAACAAACACGACTTTCTTTTATATATATAGATGGGCTTTTATGAGTTTTCTTTCACCGCATATTATTTACGTTCGCCCAAAGTTGGGCTAAAATCAGTGTTTATACACGAAAGCTTATATTTTCACGCTTATAGGCTTGTATTTTCACGGTTTTGGCTGTATATAAACATAGATCATTAACTAAAACTGTGATTGATATATATATCAATCTTAGTTTTGGATGGTCAACATCAATCAATATCATCATCAGCCTATAGCAGTCCACGGCTGGACATAGGCCTCCCCCCAATGAGCGCCAACATCAATCAGTGTAGTAATAATTACCCTTCCACGTTTGTATGGGAAGATGAGCGACTTGATTGACCTTAAGATCTCCTTAGTTTACTCGCAACAGAACGGTTCATGGTGACATGTAGGTGTATGTAAGTAGGTATAGTTACAATGATAATATTAGTGAAGAGAAGTGCTCTCAGCGGGTGGGTATTAAGGGGGAATCTAATATGGAGACAGTGTTAGGAAATATAAACATCTTTGTTATGGCTGGCTCTTAGCATCGATGGCCTTGGGGACTAGAGAATTAATCGTGGGAAAAAGCTTCTTCATATTTTTGATAAAGTACCTACTTATAACTCATGACATGACCCATGACATCACTAATGCTAATTCTGATATACTAATTCTAAATAAATAAACAATGCTCGACAATCTACACAGCATCACCTAGCCCCAAGTTAAGCAAAGCTTGTGTTTGTTTACACTGTAAATGTAGTAGTAATGTGTACATGTATCATGTACATATATCAGTCATCCTGTAAAGTTTACAGGTATGTACATAATACAATACATTACCACCACAAGATAAGTATATATACCTAATATCGCAAAGTCAATATCGTAAATAAATCATTAAAAAAATTGTTTTTTGAAAACTACTTAAGCTAGATAAGAATTGGATAAAGAATCATTATTTTCCTTTTTGGTTCTGTTTGGGGGCAGCGAGTCCAGCAGTCAACATACACGGTGTTGATCATGATGATGACTAGTTGATACAATGTTTATAAATAGAGAAAGGAAACAGTAATGATAATAACAAAATGTCTGCTCCCACGCTGTACGACAATCCCACCAATTGAGTTGGAGATATGTCACGCGGATTTGGGTTAGCACATCCTTACGGGCTGGAGCAGTTAGCTCATTGGTTTTTTCCACATCAAAAATAAAATAAAAAAGGCTTTACTAAACGATGACGTGGACACTTACGATATGGCGGGTCCACCAGTTCAAAATCGCTCAGCGAGGGCTTATTCCCAGAGGTCCATGACTCTATTGATCTCAAAAAAGTAAGTTTCATACATCGTTTCCCAGCGGGTCCATGACATTTTAAAATACCTAATATTTCCTTTCCCAACGGGTCCATGGATTTGTTTGGTACAGTTAGCACGAAAAGCTTCGATAAGATAGGATAAATATAATAAATTAAATATAAATATATAAGACAATGAATAAAAAGATCAGGACTTTTTATTATAAATAAATTAATAATGCTGGACAATTCACACAGCATTATATTGGATCAAAAATTATTAAACAACGTTGAATAATATCAATCTTAGGCATTAAAAGTCACAGTTTAAGTATAATCACGATAAATCACCTCTTAAAAGATATATCGAGCTATGGAAAGAGCTATTCTCGGAGTTTCTCTGAAGGATAGGATTCGCAACGAATTCATCCGTTAGGGAACCAACCCTTTGTTGATACTCAATGATTAAGATTTACTATAACGTGTTTACTTTAGAGTTTTGAATGAAACTTAACATA
Organism: Eupithecia abbreviata; assembly: GCA_943735965.1. Lineage (NCBI taxonomy): Eukaryota > Metazoa > Arthropoda > Insecta > Lepidoptera > Geometridae > Eupithecia > Eupithecia abbreviata. Next base: position 11,433,415 of record OX030976.1, read on the forward strand.
ATGAATATTCATAAATCGGTGAGGATAACACAACAAGATTCCTTATCCTATCAATCAATGAAAACCAACGGACAACAATAACATTATGAACCTTAAGATTATGAAATGCCAGAAGACAAACAAAGCAAAGAAACATTTATGATAATGTAGGGAGACTATGAAAGACTTCAAACCCTGAGTGCAAAATCTACTTTAGGTTTTAAAGAAGAGCCCACTTCTCAACAGCCTTCATTTATCCACTGCTGGACAGTGGATCAATAGCAGCAGCATAAATCAGCAGGCCTTCCTTTAATAAACACCTTATTAGATTATATCTTATATGCTAATGCCCATAATCCCACGCTGGGCATGTGTTGGGGAACGCAGTTCGGTCGTAAATGGTTATACAGGAGGCGCAGCTACCCGCTCCCCGGTGGATATCCCTTAGTCGCCTCTTACAACGGGGAAGAGTTGGGGTGGTGCAAATTCTAAACCAGCACCACACGGCTAGTGAAGAAACCACTATACTTTAGAAAAAGAAATAGAAATACAATCTAAAATACGAGTAGAGTATTAAGATGAACGCTCGAATACTCAAACGTAACTCATTGTTAAGCACGTCTCAAGTAACGAATTTCTGACACATTTTCACTGAAAACTGACAAAAAATCACGACTTGAGACAAGCACTAGACGGCTAGTGAAGAGACCTCTAATAATTTAGAAAAAGAAATAGAAATACAATCTAACAAACGAGTATTAGGATTAACGCTCGAATACTCAAACGTAACTCATTGTTAAGCACGTCTCAAGTAACGATTTTCTGACACATTTTCATTGAAAACTGTAAAAAAATCACGACTTGAGACGCACTTAAAACTGGGCTGCGTAGTATTCGGGCGTTATGAAGAAATTATGAAATACATCAAGAGAACTAAACAAGTTATGAGAAAGATCGAACTAAACAAGTTATGAGAAGAGTATCGAGTATAACTCATTGTTAAGCACGTCTCAAGTAACGAATTTCTGACACATTTTCATTAAAAACTGTAAAAAAATCACGACTTGAGACGCGCTTAAAACTGAGTTGCGTTTTAGTATTCGGGCGTTATGAAGAAATTATGAAATACATCAAGAGAACTAAACAAGTTATGAGAAAGATCGAACTAAACAAGTTATGAGAAGAGTATCGTGTTTAGGTATAACCCGTGCATAGTATAGATTGTAGGTGTCGCATCAAATGAGAAGTGCTTCAGTACAGTACACCCATGCCATGCTAGGCTTACCGAAGCGGCGCCGTTTCGGCGTGTCAGCGGCGGCCGGGGCTGCGTTACCGGCCTCTACATCTGCAATTACATGGAACTATAAACTGGCTGATCCTACTTAAAGCATCCTGAAAGTAATATCTAATAAATATGACTGTCCAATACGACACCATTGGGTGAAATTACTAATACTGTAGATTTAGTTATTTTGGTTTTATTTTCTTCGTTGTATGTATGTGTTCTTTATGGACCTTTGTTGTCTGATAATAAAGAATTTGAATTGAAATAAACGCGAAAGTTTGTGAGGTGGTATGTAAGTATGTTTGTTGCTCTTTCACGCAAAAACTACTGAATGGATTTTGATGAAACTTCACAATAATATAGCTTAGATATCAGAATAACACATAGGCTACAATAATAAATATATCGTCCCCGTAGAAGGAAAATTAAATAATTAACACATTTTGCGAAATCGACTTTATTGCATTTCTATAAAGTCTAATTCAAGCTGCATCTTTCTGTCTTACTAACGTTTCGCTATCTTAATTTATCAAAAAGTTATCTGTAATTGAAACTTGCAAGTCGGAACAGATGGAAAAATAAACTACTCAGAATACACAAAAAAGTAGCGAAGGAAAATTAAATAACGCAGCCATAAATAGATAAGTGAAATCGTTGATCACTTTGCGACAGCGTAAAGGCCATAACATCACTTATTTAGTTTTCCCTCGACAAATTTATGGTTCATCAGGAGCAAATGAAATAGGTAAAATGAAATAAGGTAAGTTGTTGAATTTTCGTGTGTTATGATTGTGGTTTAATAATAAAGTACAAATTAAATAAAATCATTTATTTAAATTGTCTACTAGAGCTCTCTGGTTTTTACAAGTTTAGGACAGGTAGAACTAGATAAAGTATTTGTAAAGTATTTGTAAATAGAGCAAAATGGAAAAGGGAAGTTGAGAAGAGAAATAAAAACAATAGTCTGCCATACAAGTCCAAAAATGGAAAAATTCAAGATGCCAAATTGCCGAGAAACTCGTGCAATGCTTCATGTCGATTCAAATGCAGCGTAAACTTCACTAATGACGAAAGACTAAAAATATGTAAGGAGTACTGGAAATTATGTGATTTTAAGCAACAAAAAGAATATTTACTGAAACGAATAATTATCAAACCTGTACGAAGAGTTCTTAAAAACATACCTGTTGAAAAACAAAGAGCAACTAGCAGAGAATACGGATTTATTAAAAACAATGAATTCATCCAAGTATGCAAAACCTTTTTCATGGCCACCCTCTCAATTTCAACTAGGCCAATAGAGACTGCAGTAAAAAATTTGAATGAAATGGGATCTTTTTCAGGAAATGATAAACGAGGAAAACGCGCTCCCTTTAACAAAACCTCAGACGATGCAGTTAAAGAAGTAAAAGCTCATATCGAGAGTTTTGCCACTAAAGATTCTCATTACTGCAGAAAGAAGACCACTCGACAATACCTAGATGAAAATTTGTCCATTTCAAAAATGTACCAGTTGTGCCGAGTGAAAATGCAAGAGTTGCAAAAACAGCCAGTCGAGATGAATATATACAAAAGGATTTTCGGAAGGGATTACAATATATCGTTCTTTCACCCCAAGAAAGATCAATGTGCCCTATGTAATCAATACTTTAGGACACCAAATCCCAATGAAGCCATCAAGAATGAATACATCGAACACGTTGCAAGAAAAGACGCATCATTTAAGTCTAAAGATACAGACAAAAAGAGATCCGAAGTAGATCCTACCTTCCTATGCGTGACAATGGATCTGCAGAGCTTGCTGCAAATTCCATCTACCGCTGACAGCCTCATGTATTACTCTAGGAAGCTAAATCTTTACAACTTATCTGTGTATGAATTTAAGCCTCCAAGGAACAACGCGCATTGTTTGATATGGACCGAGGTGAATGGGAAAAGAGGCAGCACAGAAATAGCTTCAGCCGTTAATACATGGGTCAAAACCATCCCAGAAGAACTGTCGAATGTCACACTCTATTCGGATACTTGCTCAGGCCAAAACCGAAACCAATACATGTCTGCCTATTTTTTACATCTCGTTCAGACAAACCCAAATTTGAGTGTAGTCGAGCAGAAGTACCTAGAAAGTGGCCATAGCTTTATGGTGGTAGACTCCATGCATAGCTCAATAGAAAAGGAAAAGAGATACACAAACGTGTACTTAGTAATTGACTGGAAAGGTATCATGAGCAGAGCGCGATCCACAAAGCATAACAAAAGTGTTTCCCCATACAATGTTCATGAACTTACATTTAAAGACATGATAGACGTTAAGGAACTGGCGAACAAAATTATAAAAAACAGGAACATCTGTACCATCGGAGAAAAAGTCAACTGGCTTAAAATAAAATGTTTAAGATATGAAAAAGAGTCTCCAAACATCATCAAATTCCGGTATGATTACGATGGCCCATATAAGTCACTGGACACCTCTTGTTCTTCAGGACGTATGACTAGGAGGGCAAAAAACGTCGAAAATACCCAACATAACATTGCCCAACAGGTACTGACTATGGCTTATGGAAATCATCTTCTAATCACGGAAGCAAAGAAAAAAGACCTACTTAATCTGTGCAAAAAAAACATAGTACCCCATGAATTACACGGTTGGTATGAAAGCTTGCCTTCGTCAAATACAATAGTTGATGATTTCCAATCTGGAAATGATTCTGAATAGAATAGAAACCACTAATTAATAGTAAATGCATAGGTGCAACAACAAAACAAAGTTAGTTCAATAGGATTACCTACTTATGCAGGAATAATAGAATTAGATGTTATTTTCTAGTTTACTGTCTTTTCAATGAAAAGTTGTTCGTCATTTTTAATTAAGCTAATGAGCCGATCTCAATTTTAATTTAAGTAAGACTGAAGTAATAAAGCTACATAGTTAGTAGGACAGAACTTAAAGCCATTGAATCGATCTCAAGTTCAATTTGATTTGAAGTAATTTTATAAAGATGAGACTGAATCAGAGTTGATTATTTTAAGGTTTGTTAATTAAAGTTTATGTACCCAAGTGCATTGTTTTTAAATAATTTAATAGTTTTTGTGTTCTAAAGTTGTTTATTTTGTTGATTTTATGTGAAATAGTAGTAAGTTTGATAAATAGTACGTAACGTAAACATTGATTTTATAAGTTTCAGGGGATTTTTTTATTCCTATGTTATCTCTTAATAAAAAGAAATTACAAAGTATGAATAATTTGGTTTTCTTTTGCATTTTATTCAAATGAATAGGATGGTTTTACAAATTATAAAGTAAACAAGAAGGCAGTTTATGATTTTATTGATGAAGGAAAATTAAATAAGGGCATTTACCGTATGCTTTTAAAGTTTCAGCGGAGAATATTGTCGGAGGAAAAATGAATAACTAGCATACACAATTAAATAACTGACATAAACAATCAAAACTCTGGCGAGGGAAAAATACATAGTTGCTTTTGATTTTTTTTCTTATAAACCAATTACCTTAATTTTTTGTTTGTTTAATTATAACCTAGGTAAAATTATAATCTATAAAATATCAAAAAGTGGACAGTAAATTTATTTGCCAAAAAAAAGTTATCGGCATTTTTGTCGCAAAAAATCGTTAAATCGCGTTTTTCTCGCGATTTTGGTTTTGTCAGTTATTTAATTTTCCTTCTACGGGGACGATATATTGTATATTATACAAAATATCTATCACCATGCGGTTGAAACCGCAGGGCGCAGCTAGTATGAAATAAAAAAATAATGCTGGACAATTCACACAGCATCATCTAGACCCAGGCTAAGCAGTCCTCATGCTAAAAAATATGGGACAATATTTTCTAGAATAATATAGTCGTTGATCTATGAGGATAACGACAATAATAACAATAATAATATTTTTCTTTGCAATAGTCTCTACACCTGGTGGATACCATCTTTGGATGTATCATATTGTGCACCCGAGGATGATACCCGCTATGTGTAGCCATCGCCTTTAGATTAACTTCTCAAAGGGCCTCTGTGCTGTTGGCTTCGGCCCCATGCAAGCCTTCCAAAGGACCGGGTCACTTTATGTCCCGAGATCATGGTAAATGAGAGACACAATAATAAATACCTTGAAGGTTATGGTACACATATAGGTGTGCTTATGAAAAATAAAAAAATATTAAAAACAGATCGCTTCTGGCCACCCCGTAGGTTTGTATGACAAAGAATTTACCTAATTATCCAAATATTTTTATTAAATATAAAATACCTTTAATTATTGAATCAACCTTTTGCAAACAAAACAACCTTTGTGAGAACAAAATTTATTTATGAATTGATATGACGAACGATTCACTCACACGTTTTTTGTATGCTTCAAATCGTTAACTCTGTTATTAAATGCACATAATGTGTATAAAATTTAATTCTAAAAGCAGTGATTATGTTACTAATAGGTCGGTTTTTCCATATTTTTGCGGCAAAAGCTTCAAAAAATTTCCCAGTTTTTGCCAACTCCCGTAGTTGGAAATTTTTTGAATCAATGAAATCAACAAATGGAAACTTTTTGTAGAACTCACAGATTTCTAGAGTCTTCCAGCTTCAGATAGCTCTAGCTTAGCCCTCTTAGACATTTCTCAGCTTTAAATAAATACAAACTGTTTTACTATAAAAAAAAACATTATGAAAGGGATATTCGCAGAAAAATTACTAAATAATATTAATAACTACTAGATAGTTACAATCAAGTAAAAATTAAAAAAACTACTATTTGCCTTTTCTTAAATTCATATAATTATTTCCATCCACAGGTTGCCTGGAAGAGATCGCTTCTAAGCGATAAGGCCGCCCATTGTACTAGTCGCATATAATGTATTTTTGTAATGATTTGATTATGGTGTACAGTAAAGAATTTTTGTATTGTATTTAGAGTTAAAAAAAATTGGGCTGACTGCAGACTGTTGCAAGCAATCTACAGGTAGGTACCTAGCTCAACTGAAAAACAAACGGTCAAAACCTTATTTTTCAGTGTTGGTTTTGCAAATAAACGAACTGAACATAAAAAAATGGCATTGTTTCAGCGCCATTATCAGTATGAATTTAAATAAGTAGGTATTTCATTGACAAAAGCATTCTTCTCATATCAGATCATTTAAAAACACTCGTTAAATTGAAACAGGGCCGTGTTTCTGTAGTATTTTCAAATGTAGGTATTGTAATATTGTAACTTTTAACTCATTTTCAAACTCTTTGTTTTCTTTATAAAATAATCACTTGGACAGCTTTAGTTACCAGACTTTAGTTAGCTTTTGAATAATAAATAACTATTGTGAAACATAAATAAACGAAAAAAGACAAGTCAAATTATATACTACTAGCTGTTTCCCGCGGTTTCACGCGCGTTAAATTCACATTTCACATTTCTAAATTTTAATATAGCCTATGACATAGGCTATATTAAAATTGAGAAATGTGAAGCTACACTATCCGCGGTGAACATATTATTATGTAGGCCCTATGTTCATCGCGGATAGTGTAGCTTCCCAAGGTGAAAGAATTTTTCAAATGGGTCCAGTACTTTCGGAGCTTATTCAATATAAATAATTAAACAAAAAATCTAAACTTTACTCTTTATAATATTAGTATAGATCAATTATTATCAAAAAAGAAATAAGTTGTTTTTAATTTTCTGTTCACTTTTTGTCCACTAGTTGGAAGACGTGAAAAAGAACTTGAACTAACTTTGAGATAGGTGGCTAAATGCCCAATATTTTCTAGGAAATTGCAGGTCAAAGCATTGAATTGGTAAAACAACTTATTTCTTATACTTTCTCAAGTTCAAAACTTCAGAGATAGATAGATAGAGATAGAGAGACATTAATAGATAGATAGAGATAGAGAGACATTTATTCGACACAGCACAGAACAAATAAGGTGAAAATTATATTAAAAAAATAAAGAATCATTATTATAAGTTACACACAACATTTAGTGAATGTTATCAACATAATTAAATATCTATCTATGTAATGTATTGTATTATGTATATCAGTTATCTAGTACCCATAACACAAGCTCTGCTTACCATGGGACTAGATAATACTGTGTGGATTGTCCAGCATTATTTATTTATTTTATTTTATTTATTTTAAAATAACAAAGATAAATTAGAGAACAATGAGCTATAGTACCTAATAGTAAACAAAAAGTAATAATATATATAAACAATTAAAAAAAGAAGAGATTTAAAAATTGTGTGTGTACTGCAGACCGTCAAAAAGGCAATAACTCAGCTAAAAGCTGTACTCGAGGAGCAAAACACTGATTTTCAGTATTACCCTTTGAGGCGACCAGAAGAACAAAGATATAATAATAGAGATAGAATGAATTTATTTATTATAAGACTTCTAAACTTAAACTAAGAGAAAACGATTTTATTTTTTATTTTGATTGAGTTATGTACGATCATCATTAATTTTGTTTTATATCGGAGTTTATTACTTTTTATCAAATCTATTTATTCCATATCCAGCATATTTGAGGTTTGAGTTGATTTGAAGGTGTACATGCTGTTTTGAAGTTGAACAGTGTTCACATTAATTTGTCTGTTGGCGACTGCAACGATAAATGTACCAAGTTCTTATTTGAATTGCTTTTGGCAGAGGATTCAAAGATTAAATAGGTCTGAAAATAATATTCTTCGAATAGTTTGCTCACTATAATGCACTCTTTACCTGACCTTGACCTAGGCAAGGGAAAACAATATGTTAAGATTAAATATAGATATTTTAGCGGAAAATTGTAGGGGACGATATTCGTAAACCAAATCTAGACAGTTTGTAAAGAATGAAAATAAGGACAAATACAGGCATACCTAGGAATAGCATTTTATGGTTATTAGGTAAAAAAATGTTGATTTTCACGAAATATTTAATTTAATTTTAGTAGTAGTTTAAATACTTAATATAATGAATGTAATAATGGACCTATAACGAAATAATATTAATTTATTTTTATTGGTGTATAATCTTAAGACAATTTGGTGGAACAAGTGAAAAAGAAACCACTAGCATGTTCATCTCTTATACATAATGTCTAATAACAACCGATGTGGCCGATGTGGTGCGGAGGGCGATGGTCCACCTGCGACGCAGGAGGTTGGGTTCGATTCCCGCCTCGGAACAATTGTGTGTACGATCTGCAGATATTTGTTCCGGGTGTTCTGGTCGTTTTCTATGTATAATAAAAAATATATATCTATGTAATGTATTGTATTATGTATTATCTAGTACCCATAACACAAGCTTTGCTTACCAAGGGGCTAGATAATGATGTGTGGATTATCCAGCATTATTTATTTATTTATTTAATACATAACCCGCTTATAATAACTAATACAATAAATATTCCTATGCATATTACACATGCATGCATGGAGTAAGGCCAGTACAATGGAATACCTTGCACGGCCTGCATAGGTTTTGGTATGCTTTCATTGTTTGAGTGATGGTTATTATACCACGGTTTGATTATACTCGATTGATAAAATTGCTGTTACGCAGATGATTTTGTACCTACCTGTTGAAATTTTAGGCTATGCATTATTCTTGACGACCGATGTGGCGCGGTGGGCGAAGGTCCGCCTGCGACGCAGGGGGTTGCGGGTTCGATTCCCGCCTCGGAACAAATGTGTGTACGATCTGCAGATATTTGTTTCGGGTGTTCTGGTCGTTTTCTATGTATAATAAAAAATGTCTATCTATGTAATATATTGTATTATGTATATCAGTTATCTAGTACCCATAACACAAGCTCTGCTTACCATGGGGCTAGATAATGCTGTGTGAATTGTCCAGCATTATTTATTTATTCTTATTATATACTAGCTGCCCTTCCCGTTTTCGCACGGTTTTAGTACGGATCCCTAACTTTAAAAAAATATTATATAGCCTATGTTCACCGCGGATAGTAGCTTCCCTACGGCGAAAGAATATTTCAAATCGGTCCAGTAGTTTCGGAGCCTATTCAATACAAACAAAAAATCAAACCTTTCCTCTTTATAATATTAGTATAGACTTGTTTTTGTCCGCGGCCTCGCGCGCATTGTTTCTATGGAAACGTTTAATAGTCATTTTTATTGACAACTTATTTATAGGATAGAAAGTATTTGTAATGCCAGGCCTAGAACTACATCTATGCAAAATTCAGACCGATAAGTTCAGTATTTTGGCTTGAAGAGGTCACAAATATATGTACAAACATCTAAACATCACTTTCGCATTTATTATAGTAGTGTGATATAATTTATTGATTAGGAATTAGACGATAGAGACGGAAAATGGCAGATGGACGAAACACAAGAAACACGATGTACGAAGACAGAAAGCAGTCCGACTGACCAAAGCACTCACCGAGTGCTTTGTTCAAATGGGGAAAATATTTTTATTTGATAATAATAATTTATAGATCTTATTTTTATTATTTTCTTTATATTTGATGGTGCAATAAAGGTATATTGTATTGTATTGTATTGTATAGTATAAAATATGACTTGTCTTACTTTGAGTGCTTATTTTGTAAGCCTAAAGAAATAAATGCTATTAACTTTGACTTTAAGTTTGGTCCGTCTTTCGGTTAGTACTTTCGTCCATCTGTCATTTTCTGTTTAGTACTTTCGTCCATCTGTCATTTTCTGGTTAGTACTTTCGTCTCTACCGTCAAAGGTCTGATGATGATGATAAGACGGTAGAGATAATCAGTGACGTAGTGTGTACATAGAACTGACACGAAGGCAGAAGAGTTATTGGTTGGTACCTACGTTGTGTTTTTTAGTGAGGGTGATTATGATAATGGATCGTTCTTATCACAGTGACAGTGATCTTTATTACATACATATATTGATTCATTATTATCTGCATGCACTTAAAATAGAGACGACCTAGCAACATACATATTAAACACTAGCGGATCTTCCCGGCTTCGCACGGTTTTAGTACGGATCCCTAACTTTTTTGAAAACATAATATAGCCTATGTTCACCGGGGATAGTGTAGCTTCCCAACGGTGAAATAATTTTTCAAATCGGCCGGAGCCCTTTCATTACAAACAAACAATCAAAACTTTCCTCTTTATAATATTACTTTAGATATAGATAACGTCAAGGTTCTTACGGGCAACGTTAAAAACTGCTGAACATCACAATAAAATTATAAATGCGAAAGTTTGGATGACTGTGTGGATGTTTGTTACTTCACGCCATAAGTTCTAAATGGATCAGGCTGAAATTTACATGCATAGATGCTAAAAAAATAGGGTACCTACACTACCTACATTACAAAATTATATCTGTAAAATTCTTTTTTTATTTGAATTTTTCCATGTACATAACTAGAGTTATTCTTATACTTGGGACTCCACGCTACATTATGTAAAGTTTAGTTTTAAGTTGTTTTGTATTTTTATGTTTTCCTTTTTTTTTTGTAATTGTTTATTATTGTGTGTAGCTATAATTTTTTTTTTTTTGTTAATTTTTAGACCTGTTACAATTTGATTAAAAGTATAGATAATATATATATATAAATATATAATAATAATAATAATGCTGGACAATTCACACAGCATTATCTAGCCCCATGGTAAGCAGAGCTTGTGTTATGAGTACTAGGTAACTGATATACATAATAACAATATATTACATACATAGATATTTTTTATTATACATAGAAAACGACCAGATCACCCGGAACAAATATCTGCCGATCGTACACACATTTGTCCCGAGGCGGGAATCGAACCCGCTACCTCCCTCGTCGCAGGCGGACCTTCGCCCACCGCGCCACATCGGTCGTCAAAAATACTTATTACATAGCATTTAAAATAAAAAACCGGCCAAGTGCTAGTCGGGCTCGCGCACAAAAGGGTTCCTATCTATAAAAACGAGCAAAAAAAATCACGCAAGAAAATTTCATCGGTCTAACAATCACGGTTCATGATAGTATAGGTACAGCCTGGTGATAGACGGACGGACAGTGGAGTCTTAGTAATTGGGTCCCGTAATCCCGTCTTACCCTTTGGATACGGAATCCTAAAAAAAGAACGGTTCCTGATTTTTTCTTTAGTCAGGTTTTAATTTTTCACCGAGGCTCATAAAAATTGCATGACTGATTCGAAGATAGACGGACGGACAGTGGAGTCTTAGTAATTGGGTCCCGTACGTAATCCCGTCTTACCCTTTGGATACGGAATCCTAAAAAAATAACGGTTCCTGATTTTTTCTTTAGTCAGGTTTTAATTTTTCACCGAGGCTCATAAAAATTGCATGACTGATTCGAAGATCTCCGGCGATTTCATTTATACGACCGGATAAGCTTATATTACATATGTATATGTACATAAATATGAAAAGTTGGCATAGTACGTTCCAGTTTTATTACTGCAGGAATTTCATAATCCATTTTGTATATTCTAAGAATACAATTTAAATTTATGAGATTTAGATAAAATATGTTTTAAACCGACTGCGTTTGTTATTATTATTAAGTTCCGTGTAGTTATAATCACTATCTTTGTAAAAATACTTTTATTTAAATAAATAATGCTAGATTTCCATTCACACAGCATTATCTAGCCCCAATCTAAACAATGCTTGTGTTATGGGTACCCAAATAACTGATATACATAATACAATATACATTGCATAGATAGATATATTTTATTATACATAGAAAACGACCAGAACACAACAAATATCTGAAAATCGTGCACACAATTGTTCCGAGGCGGGAATCGAATCGCAACCTCCTGCGTCGCAGGTGACCTACACCCACCGCGCCACATCGGGCGTCGATTATTTGAATGTAAAAACCAGTGAGTTATATACTAAATAAGTTATGACCAATAATGTTGTCATATACAATAGGTAGGTAATTTATCCTTCAAAAACCCTGCGGATGCTGCTAGCAGTTCGATTCGAAACGCGTGCAAAAATAGGACCTAATAAATCACGGTTTAACTAATGCGCCGTTCAAATTTTGTTATGAATTTGGTTGAGTTCCATAATACCAAACATTATGACTATTTTTTTTTACAAAATGTTATTCTTTAACTAGACAATATGAGCCAAATATAACGTAAGAGATATTGTTTATTTTACGAAAGAAATATCTTAAATACATGCCAACTTCGAGGTTAATATAGGCAACATTCGATTGGCTTATATTTTATTTTAGGTAAGAAATTTTATTAAAAAAAACGACCTAGATATTTATATCTATCTATTTAAATACAAACAATAACATGTTGTGGTGGAAATATGCTCGAATTACAAATGATTAACCTGGGCTAATATCTAATCCTCCGCTAGCTTAATGTAAGAAACTTGTAGGTATTTGACATGTTCATAAAATGATGATAACAATGAATTGTTCCAGCAAGGTATTGATGAAGTAGTTGCTGTGTAGGTATTAACTGTGTTACCTATATTATACTTAAATAATGTCTGACATGCACTTAAAGTTATTAATAATTATAGTCATAGGAAGTACCTGTTTACAAAATATATAAATAAAAAAATACTGATTAAATTTAATTATTAATCAGTATTATTAAATTAAAAAATTAAGATATTCAGCTAAAGGAATACCTATGCAGAGATTAGGATAAAAAAATATATCAAATAAAATGAAACTCTACTTAATATAATAATAGATGGCTGCCCTATTTACATGATAAGTCTATATGATTTATAATACAAGTAATAAGAACATAATATATATCATTGTATGAATAAACTCAATTTTATTTAATTATAAAAAAAATAAAAAAAACTCACGTTGCGTTGCTTTCGACATTTTCTCCGAACAAAAACCGCACTTAACGTTCGCCTATCTCACTGAAACTGAACGCGCTACTGTAAGAAATCAAGACGCGGTAAGAAATCAACAATTATTTACTACGAGTATTTTCAGATACTGAAAAATAGTTGTTTCAGTAAACGCGTGCTGCTCGAATGCTGTATGGACTAGGAGTGAGAATACCACTGGATTCGGAGTAAGTGGCAAATTGAAGAATCAACAATAATGTATGATGGATTTAGCACTTGTAATAGGTTATGCGAGCAACGTTGTATTGAAGGTGCTTGAGGAAAATAGGGGCGGAATCTGATTGATTGTGACGCTATATGTGCGAGTAGGTATTGCTTTGGTTTTTCTGTATGAGTTTTTGTATGGGGCAAAAATGTAAGTCACTTAGCTACGGAAGGTAAAAAATGTGGTAGAAACGTAGGCTTTATATTGAAACCTAATTAAAATAGGTAGGTATTTGTAGTATATTAACATAGGTAGGTATACAAGGAAAATTCTAAATGGCTTCGCTTTAGTTATTATAGTCAGAGAAACCAAGTACGTATAATGTTAAAATTTTTGCTTTTACTATTAGTTTTGACGACCGATGTGGCGTTTTGGGCGAAATCCTCCTGCGACGCAAGGGATTGCGGGTTCGATTCTCGCCTGACAAACTTTTGATCGACAGATGTGATGATCTGCAAATGTGTGTTCCGGGTGTTCTGGGTACTATCTATATATAATAAAAAAATCTATCTATGTAATGAGTTTATCAGTTATCTAGTAGATACCAATAAAACAAGCTCTGTTTGGTTTGAGGCTAGATGAGATGATGCTGTGTGGATTGTCCAGCATTATTTATTTATTTAGTATAATATAAAAAAATAAAAAAAAAATGCTGGACAATTCACACAGCATTATCTAGCCCCATGGTAAGCAGAGCTTGTAACTTGTGTACATGTAAGCAATTATACATTGAGTGTTGAATATAATGGATTTAATTTAGATTATACATATTTTTGAGTATTGTATTGTATTTATTTATTCCATAAAGATACATTAGTACACTTGGAAATGTCAAATTTTATACATATTTTATGTTACATAGTAAAACGTACGGTATAAGTTAAAATAAGTAATATTGGTACAGGCAGAGTACAAACAATGATTAGGTAGGTATAACAGTGAGATAGTTTATTTAATGTATTGTTAGTATTTATATAATTTATTTATCTTTAAATATTCGTGTTATGTTCATATTTATTCTAGCTTATCCTTGCTACACCCCCTGCCTTTCTTAAATTCACATAATTATTTCCATGCAAAGGATGCCTGGAAGAGATCGCTTCTAAGCGATAAGGCCGCCCATTGTACTTGTATCATGTGATGTGTTTTATAATGATCTGTAACTGATGTACAATAAAGTATTTTTGTATTGTATTGTATTGTATTTGTAAACGATGTTGTGCCTTTTATTAGCGTAAGAATGAGAACCTTCCAGAATAAATCTTATTTAAGAATGCTTTACGTACACTTTATTACCGTTCGAATTATAGGTATTCGTATAAATAATTTTACTTACTACCACAATAAACTGTGTACCTACTAAAACGAATTCTTTACTAGTGGATTCCGCTTAATAATTGTTTTATTCTATCTGTACAGATCCCAAAACAACAGTGACTAATAAATCCCGCAGCAATTATGCACCGCAGGTAGTTGGAAAAATATATTTTTAGACACCCATCTCAATCTTTAAGGTGAAATACGTCCCAAAACCCACGTTTTCTTTGAGGGAACAAAACACCTATTTTTCGAATATATTTTGATGAGGATCAAAGTTTAGGATATTCGTTTGTATTTTATAGGAGTCGAAACACGATTGACTAAACTTGACTCGATAGAAAAAAATGGCAAAGTTACCTCTAAATCTTCATTTTTACAGAGATATCTCTACGGAAAAACCAGTTTTATTTGCTAGTAATTCAATATTATTATGAAATGTAATGAAATTTCTTCTAAGTGTTCCCTAATAAATACTTTAGACGATTATGATTTTAGTTTTTAGCGAAACAGTATTATTTTATTGCTCTAAAAGCAATAACAAATTTAAAAATAAAAACCAGTGAAATTGCGCGCGCGGCGTTCGTTCGTCCTTGCCTCGAAAAAGCGAACTTACTTCGCCTTAAGAGATCACTCAGAAATATTTCTACGCAAAAAGTTTGTATTATAATATTTATCCTCATTTTATCTTACCTTACCTACTCAATTATTTGAATACATAGTTTGGTTATCTGTATGTAGTATCTACCATTTTTTTCATTCTGTTAAGTAAATAATTGTTCGGGGAAGGGCACCTTTTATGTTATGACCCATAAATGTTTTCCATCTTTAAATTAACCAAATACACACCCTTTTTTGAAATTCAGTGGCATAAATGAATAGTGCCCGACCGACACTTTGACTTGGCATCACCTGTACATAGAGTTTGGATACCAAATGGCTGATATTAATACTAATAGCTAGACGACCTCTGTGGTGCTAAGTGCCGAGGTCCGCCTGCGACGCAGGAGATTGCTGGTTTGATTCGCGCCTCGGGACAAATGTATGTACGATCTGCAGATATTTGTTCCGGGTAGTTATAAGTATTGATACAACGGGTATTTATCGCGTTTATATACCTTTTTTCCCGTCGTTATCCAGCATTATTTATTTTATTTATTTATTTATTTAAACATTTGTCCCGAGGCGGGAATCGAACCTTTGACCTTCTGCGTTGCGGACCTTCGCCGACCGCGCCACAGAGTGCGTCAAGAACGGGAACTCAGACTTCAAGAATGAATGAATGAATGTACACTTTTTTGCACTACAAAAACCTTATATCTAGATATTAACAAACAGTGCAATAGGCAGCCTTGTCGCTGATAGTGATTTCTCCCAGGCTACCTTTAAGCAAGCAACTCCAAGAAGCGAGAAATTCGGTCTTTAATTTTACCTAATATGTATTTTGTTATTACCTAAGACATACATAACGTTAGTTATAATTATAACACTAAGACCATGAAAAAACATTAGCAGATTAAACCAACATTTGTCCCGCATATGTTCTTATGTCATGTTGCCGAGTGGGTGTATGACAAATCTAATTCGGGAACAGAGTCGGCCAAACGAGAGATGTGCTCATATCCTGTGAGCATCAGTTCCATTACAGACAACTTTGAAAACAGGATTAGACACCTACGACTACGTTTTAAAATTGTAGAGCAAAAACAATTTGGTGCCAATTTGACTATCCACTGCCGTATAACTAGCCGTAGTTAGTCTCACAAAATCTGTCATCGTGCATATAGGAAACTTAATATTTGTCAAATTCAGACTTAACGTGAAAGTGCGTTTATGCTGCTCAAATCAGATGTATTATCTCTAGTTGATAATCCTAATAATTATGTAAATAACATAATATTAGGATTATCAACTAGAGATAACACAAATATACATAAATTAAATAACAAAGACAACGTCTGGTGCTCTCTGTCTTATAGGCCGCAGCATGCGCATAAATCTAGGCAAATCAACTAATATCATACAAAAACAACAAACTCACGAATAGCTCTGAATTCATCAATTGTGACCAATTGTGACCATTGTTTAAATATAGGTAGGTACTGAATTGAGTATTTTCGAAGTCTTTAATCACCTACCAGCTTCTTCGCGGTAAGAAGTCAGGCATGCATGACAGCCCACACACCGTAACCGACCAGTTTTCGGTCATTCATGATCTTTTTACGAAACCGGGTGACTTTGCCTTTTCAGGTAGGAAGATAAATAAAATCCGAGAGAGTCGGACTCGCGCACGAAGGGTACCGTACCGTACCTGTACCATTATCTATAAAAAAACAGCAAAAAATAATGTCTGTTCTATGGGAGCCACCTTAAATATTTATTTTATTATGTTTTTAGTAGGTATTAGTTGTTATTGCGGCATCAGAAATAAATCATGTGTGAAAGTTTCAACTAACTATCACGATTCATGAGATACGGCCTGGTGACAGACGGACAGCAGAGTCTTAGTAATAGCAGGGACCAGTTATATAAACTGGTCCCTGGTAATAGGGTCCCGTTATACCATTTGGGAACGGAACTCTAAAAATGACGAACACCATTCAAAATAGAAGAGGAAGAATTACTGGCCATCTTATAGGACATGGCAGCTTCATAGGTGTTACCCATACATAAATAAAATCTCTTTATTTCGGATATCTATGGATCTATTGGTCGGAAAATTTGGAAATATTTGGTTAGTAAACACACAAAAATATAATTAATAAATATATAGAGGTAGAAGGAAAAATAGAATAAAGGCGAAGAAGGGGAAGACCAAGAATTAACTATATGAGTCGAGGTGGTCACGGCGCGTCATGTCTTAGATCTTACTACGCAACGGATTTTGATGCGGATTTTTTAAAAGATAGAGTGATTCAAGAGGAAGGTGTATAAACTTTTTGAAACATAGATTTCGACGAGGGCGAAGCCGCGGGCGTAGCTGCAGTATAAAATGAAGTAAAAGAGACAGCACTGTAAAGAGAAAAGTGGAGGAAATTTCATCATTGCACCGACAAGAGTTAGTCAGACTATGGAATGCATTACCTACCCCAATAAGACAAGCTAAATCTCTCCCTATATTTAAACATATGGTCAACGAACATTTTCTTTCTTCAATTTCAAATAGTTAATATTTTGTTATATGTAATAGTGTCTATAATCAGTATTTATTTCCATTAACGTATAAACATGTATTTATATATTTGTATTGTATATAATTTATAAACAACATTCGTCTATAATACGCCACCGTCATACCTGTACTTTAGTTACGTGTCCATCCAAAGGTTGCCTGGAAGAAATCGCTCTTAGCGATAAGGCCGCCCATTGTGCATCTGTATCTTTGTTCTTTACTGTTTTTGCTTTTCTGTGTTTGATGTGCAATAAAGCGTATTTGTATTGTATTGTCTTCTAAATTAAGAATAAAATAAAAAGCATTTAATTCTGTAGATTATTTATCTAGTGGAAAATTTTAATCGTAATATGTACAGAGCAAAACAAGGATTAATATTTCTCATTTAAAGTCAAAACACGTGTCTTGGACTGACATATTATATGAGAAGTGGAAACGTAATTGAGATTTAAATGAGAGGCAATAATAATTAATTATGTAGATACTGCCAAGGTTATCGACATAGCTCAAAGAATTAGCAAGCTGAAGTGGCAGTGGGCCGGCCATATCTCGCGAAGAACCGACGGCCGATGGGGCAAACGTGTTCTTGAGTGGAGACCACGACTCGGTAAACGTAGTGTAGGACGCCCTCCGACCAGGTGGGATGACGACCTGCGAAAGACTGCAGGTAGATGCTGGATGCGGCAAGCTGAAGACAGGGCGCTATGGCGCTCATTGGGGGAGGCCTATGTCCAGCAGTGGACTGCTATAGGCTGATGATGATGATGATGATGATGTAGATACTGGTAAGAAATAGGTATATACATAATACTCTACATACTCACACTCTAGGCCCTCATTCCACTAAATTAAACGCTTTACAAGATTAGATTAGCGATCGAATTCAGATTATGTTGTGTGTTAGAAACAGCCTAGAGTTTCTCTGAAGGATAGGATGCTGGATGCGTGAAGCTACAGACAGGGCGCTATGGCGCTCATTGGGGGAGTCCTTTGTCCAGCAGGGGATTCATATAGGCTGATGATGATCGTCTCAAAATGACACGACAAGTCCTTTGATGCTCAAGTTTGACACCAGTGTATCAATATCTCCGCACGCACTATCTAGAGTTTCTTTCGTATTTTTAAACTTTCGCGATTTGTTACCTAATATTTTTTTTATATCAGCCTGATTCGTCCCTCTGCTGGGCAAACGCCTCTAGGCCTTTAGGCCCCTGGAAACTTATTGAAGAGTATTTTTTAAGACTAGTTTCTGCCCGCGGCTTTGCACGCGTTGTTGGAATTGGAAACGTAATGAGGTTATTTCTATCCCACGGGAACTGATTTTTTTTTCGAATGGACATACATGGTTGGGGCAACACGCACAAGGGCCACCACTTAGGTGCGAGCCTCGGCTTGGGCTGTTGCCAGATGCTATAAGAGGGTAGGGAGGTAACGCCTTAGGTGCACGAGTGCACCTGAGGGCGGAAACTGGGAATTCTTCGACCCCGCATCCGGCGGGGTCGGTTATTGGTCGGGTGAATAGTGTGCGGAAGCTGAGTTGTTGCCGTCACTTTCGGGTTAGCGTCAGTGAGTGGGTCAACGGGGTCACCAAGAACGTGTCTCGGTCTTCGGAGGAGAGATGGGAACTGATTTATGGGATAAGCCTATGTTTTTTATCGGGCCTGGAACTACCTGTAGGTATACAAAATTTCAGCCCGATCCGTTTACTAATTTTTGCGTGAAAGAGTAACAAACATTCATACATATACTAAACGAAACTTTCGCGTTTATTTCATCTTTGGTTCTACCACTATACCATTGTCATAGTAAAGCAATTAGTTAGCGAAATTTGGCCCCTGGTTTAATACCTAGTACCTATCTACTAACTAACCTGTCACACATTTGTAAATGATACTCTACAAGTAGATCTATTATAATGCAATCAAGAGAGGAAGTGACTCTATGGTAAATCTTTTTAATTATACAATGACGTAGACACAATTATTTTAATGTAACATACGAATTAATCGCTTGGATGACAGATAAATGTAGAGGAAGGTAATTAGGTTCCCTAGGTAAGTGGAGGTGTAATGGACTCCAACATCTCGTCTCCCAAATGAAAATGAAAAGTTTTTATTTCTTTAAGCTTACAAATAAGCACTTAGACAGGTCATGTTTTATACTATTCATCATTATCAATTAAATTATTTTATAGTTCACTTCAATTTTTTGTCCACCAGTGGAAGAAGTGCGAAGAAACCACTAGTATGTTCATAACTTATGTGTCTAGTACATTTGATTTGCTTATCTGTAAGTTGGTAGAGTTGGAGCAAAACTCGTTCCAAGCTTTTTTATCTTCTAAGTAATCTGATATTTTTCCAAGCCAACCTAACCTGCACGTGGTACACCCTGCTAGATAACGGACTAGGCTCTGGTGAAAATATCAAACAATGTTCACAATTTGATTACTCATTTATTTTACAATTAATTTCCATTACTTGACACTGGCAGAAAAGTTTCCAACCAGACACAATTGCCATTCAAAGTCAAAATCATTTATTCTTTAGGCTTACAAAATAAGCACTTAGACAAGTCATATTTTATACATTAACAAACAATTATCATGAACCACACTGCCCATCATTATGATATAATTCAAATTCATCATAATCAGCCTAGAGCAGTCTACTGCTGAACTTAAGCGCATCCAGCATCTACCCGCAGTCTTTCGCAAAATTCAAATTAGATATGTAAAACTGGGAAATAAAGTATCAGGATGCTAATATGAAGAAATAGTCAACATTGTCTGCCACCACACCAATTCATCAAGTCATTCAGGGTAATGATGATAAGCTTTATGCAAACAGGTCTCTCCAAATGTTAAGGTCTTTATAACAACTGATTTACGTACTCAAACTCGTGTTGTGTATGGCTATCGTAAAATAAATTTTACAGGAGAAAGTCGTAAAAGATGTTTTAAGGAACAAATCTGGGTATGACGTCATTAACGTCGTGATAACACAGAGATAGGTTGTTAAAGGTACAGTCGGTGTGGACATAACGTAAGAAAATTAAAAAAAAAATTACTTATAATAAAGTTTACAGGCGAAAGAGAAAGTAAGAAGAGGTTTTATGTCAGAGTAGCAACTAAAAAACAAATAACAATAAAATAATACGTATATAGTACTTTTTACTAACAAAAAAATACATTTAAAGATTAGAAACAAGTTAGAAATAGTTTTTACAATTGTGCTAACTGCAGACTATTACAAACAATCTACAGGTAGCTCAAGGTGATCCATATCAAAAGTCGGAAACGTGAAAAAGACGCTTGTTGCAGTGCCCCGCTAGCGCTGTATGGGAATGCTAATGCGCTGCGCCAGCTCTCGGTTCATACTGCAGGGATATGCTGCATAGAGCTGAAGACAGGGCGCTATGGCGCTCATTAGGAAGGCCTATCTCCAGCACTGGACTAATATTGGCTGATGATGATGATAGTATGTACATTTGGAACGGTTGAGCTAAACAGAAGGACAGACAGAACAGACTTAGCCTAGATGTATTAGAAGCCATTTCTTTTATACCTACCAATCTATTTATCTAGTAGGTAGGTTTGAGGTCACCTTTAAGATTTTCCAAGCTGACTGTAAATGGCCGGCGCCGCCGCTCTGATCTTTATCATAATGTTATTATGGCAAACATTTTCTCCAATCAAGGTCAGGTTATACAAGAGCTTAAGTGCAAATATTTGCAGAAACAACAGTTGCCACCTTCGCTCGCCACTTTAAATTGTAAGTGAAAATAGCTAAACTCATCGCTTCACTATACAGTGGTAGGTACCGTCAAAGAATGACACATGATGTGATGTGATGTGAGTGAGTGTCAAGATTGAACACATTCTATTAATCTCTCCATGCAAAAAGCAACGCATGCACTACCTAGCTAGAGTTTCCTTCATTTCATCTAAGTCTATGTGTCGATTCTGTGACGATACCATTGTTGCATTGTCATAGCGATTGGTCATCAGATGAAATAAACTACAGATGGAGGGACGAGCGTCAAAAGTGTCAAGATTAAAAACATCATATCAATCTCTCCATGCAAAAAGCAACGCATGCACTACTGAGCTTAGAGTTTCCTTCATCTAAGTCTATGTGGCGATTCTGTGACGATACCATTGTTGCATTGTCATAGCGATTGGTCATCAGATGAAATAAACTACAGATGGAGGGACGAGCGTCAAAAGTGTCAAGATTAAAAACATTATATCAATCTCTCCATGCAAAAAGCAACGCATGCACTACTGAGCTTAGAGTTTCCTTCATCTAAGTCTATGTGGCGATTCTGTGACGATACCATTGTTGCATTGTCATAGCGATTGGTCATCAGATGAAATAAACTACAGATGGAGGGACGAGCGTCAAAAGTGTCAAGATTAAAAACATTATATCAATCTCTCCATGCAAAAAGCAACGCATGCACTACTGAGCTTAGAGTTTCCTTCATCTAAGTCTATGTGGCGATTCTGTGACGATACCATTGTTGCATTGTCATAGCGATTGGTCATCAGATGAAATAAACTACAGATGGAGGGACGAGCGTCAAAAGTGTCAAGATTAAAAACATTATATCAATCTCTCCATGCAAAAAGCAACGCATGCACTACTGAGCTTAGAGTTTCCTTCATCTAAGTCTATGTGGCGATTCTGTGACGATACCATTCTTGGATTGTCATAGCGATTGGTCATCAGATGAAATAAACTACAGATGGAGGGTTGAGCGAATGCAAAAAAATAATACGTATTAATAATTATGGATCAGTAGGTAAATACATAATTTTAGTGATTTTTATTTATGTCATGAAATCCCTGTTTATATGCCATATAATTATATCATCATTACATTAAATTTTCAGTCTCATAGATAGCGCCATTTTTAGAAAGTATGTCATGATATCTCTACAAAAAACAAACGAAACAAAAAGGTTATCGAAAAGTCAACAACCTTATTTCTCCATAGGCTGCCAACAGGTAAAAGACAGTTCCATCCAACATAGGACTCTACATAGTTCACCACCAAACTATGGAATGCGTTACCTACCCTAAGACAAGCTAAATATCTCCCTATTTAAACATATTATGGTCTATGAACACTTTCTTTCTTCGACTTCAAATAGTTAATATTTTATGTATATAGTGTCTATAATCAGTATTTATTTCCATTAAAGTATTTACAAGTATTTATGTATTTGTACATGTCTTGTATTGTATATAATTTATATACAACATTAGTCTATGATACGCCACCGTCTATACCTACACTATAGCTACGTGTCCATCCAAAGGTTGCGTGGAAGAAATCACTCTTAAGGATAAGGCCGCCCATGATGCATCTGTATGTTTGTTTGTTTGTTCTTTAATGTTTTTTTCTGTGTTTGATGTGCAATAAAGCGTATTTGTATTGTATTGTTTGTGTTGTATTGTGTTGTATTGTTCCTTTAGGAAGTTAGTATAGGAGGAAAGGAAAAACTCTTCTTTTCTAATTATTATTATCAAGAGGAAAGAACCCAGTGCCAACCAATGGGAAGGGAAGGTACGGGTGTGATAGGAATATTGATCAGTGAAGCCTTCCGGGATCATTTCGAATGCCTCGGAAGGAAAACGGAAGCATTTACAGATAATTATGGTCCAGGATAGGGATAATTAATAAAAGCAGTATAAGTAGCATAAGCAGGGCTTGTGTTATGGGTAATCATCATCATCGTCATCATCATCAGCCTATAGCAGTCCACTGCTGGACATAGGCCTCCCCCAATGAGCGCCATAGCGCCCTGTCTTCAGCTTGCCGCATCCAGCATCTACCTGCAGTCTTTCGCAGGTCGTCATCCCACCTGGTCGGAGGACGTTCTACACTACGTTTACCGAGTCGTGGTCCACGACATTGATGATGACGATGACATTTACAAATTAAGTTGGCTGTCACTGAGAAAAGTCTAATTTTACTACAATAAAAAAGTAACATTATGACGACATTGATGAACGATTTACCCAAGATATAATAAATAATAAATAAATAAATAATGTTTATAAAACATTTAAAAAATAAATTAAAATAAAAATTAAATAAATAATGTTAATAAAAAATTATCATTTACACTTTAAGTACCGCGACGACGCGCATATCGTTAATGCAGACTTACTAGCTGAGGTTATTTTTTTTATTTTTATAATAAATAAATAAAGCTGGACAATTCACACAGCATTATCTAGCCCCATGGTAAGCAGAGCTTGTGTTATGGGTACTAGATAACTGATATACATAATACAATACATTACATAGATAGATATTTTTTATTATACATAGAAAACAACCAGAACACCCGAAACAAATATCTGCAGATCGTACACACATTTGTTCCGAGGCGGGAATCGAACCCGCAACCTCCTGGGTCGCAGGCGGACCTTCGCCCACCGCGCCACATCGGTCGTCATATGAATATGATCGGGTGTCATGTCGCTGGAGGAAGCGTTCTGCATCGTCGACCGTGGCACGGCGCGCTTGCGGCCTGCGCTTGCGCACGCGGGATGAATTATTACGAGATCATCTTGAAATGTTGCCATATCTAGCAGAGAAAATATTGTTTACCGACTTCAAAATAGGAGGTTCTATGTTCTGCCGTATGTAGGTATGTTTTTTATGTATATTCGTCAATTATAGAGCGATTTCGAATTTCGTTATTCTATAGAGAATGATTCCGCGGTAGTCCCATAAAATTAAGTAAGTATTTGTCCCGAATTAAGGGATTCAAAGTCGGCTTTAGTTTTATTAAACAAACAAATTGTTTTCAGCATTATTACTCGTTATTGGCCTCCATTGTCAGACGGAGCCCATGAGCTGAAAACTTATACCAGTTAAGGCATTTCTTCTTTCGTTATCTATTCTTGAAGATAGATACTCTTGCAGCCTGAATACGACCTACTCGCATTTCCTATACTATGTATAACAAGACGTCCTGTGTCCCATCATCATCATCATCATCAGCCTATATTAGTCCACTGCTGGACATAGGCCTCCCCCAATGAGCGCCATAGCGCCCTGTCTTCGGCTTGACGCATCCAGCATCTACCTGCAGTCTTTCGCAGGTCGTCATCCCACCTGGTCGGAGGGCGTCCTACACTACCTGTGTCCCACTACTGGACAAAGGCCTCCCTTGAACTAAAAGGTTCATGATGATAAGTAAACCTTTATCATCACATGGAAACAAACGGTCATGAACCACCCGCAAGCGTGCAAGGTTGTATGGGTCAACCTTTACTATGTCGTCGCTAATTGCACTTTTACTGCAGCGCATCTTCCGGGTTATGGCAGCGGAACCTTTATTTCCTTGTGATTAAATGGCTTACGACCTTAATGAATTAATCAATCATGCTGATTATCTCACACAGCCGAAAAATAAGCAGCTTAAGATAAGGGATCTAGAAAACTGTTTTGTTTCAAAAGGTATACCAATTATCCCTAGACACGAAAATTTTATTGTTTATTATAAATCATATAATGTAACATTACAGCCATTTAAAACTAAGTTGTTACATTATGAAAATTATAAACATAAAGAAAATAAAAATCACAAAAGATAGACATAGAAAATATTTAGTTGTAAAATTTAAATTAAACAGAATGAACACAAAGAAAGGGAATCAAATAACATCACAATCGTTATGAACACGCAACCGTCTCTATCCCCGTCGAATTTTCACCCACTGTACTACATAGGGTCTTTAAAATCAACTAACTGCAAGTATATGGTAACAATAATTAGGTTACCTACCTAGTATATGTCATAAAAAATATTTTACAAGCCAAATACCATTTTTAAATAAATTTGGTAAAATAATCAAAAATAATTATATAATAACCAAACAAAATTCACACATTTCTTTTATTAATAAAATGTCAATTTAAAATTGAAATTAAAATTAAAACGTCCAAATGAAAATAATTGTAAAATATATTAAGAAATAAAATAAAGTCAAAAGAAAAAATATACAATTCTACGCACATTTACCTACGTGCTACGAATTCATCCAACGTGACTATAAAAACATGGTTATTACACTACTACTACATACAAAAAAAAATACAAAATTCATTTATTTACCAATACAACAAAAATGCTTATATTTTACTGATGGGCCCCGCACTAGGTTCAGAACCTGTATCGCGGGAGGCCGGATTACAAAAAGAATTACTAATATTCAAGACTGTAGTAAACAGGGCAGCACTACACTACATTATTTGATATGTTCGTAACAAAAAGTTGTTTTATCTTTGTAGAGCGTAATCTTTTGCGCAGGAGTTGCAGGAAGTAATACAACGCAATTCCACCTTTACGCACGTCCAGATCCTTGCTGATAAAGACTAGTTTCGCACAAAGCTCTGCGATAACCTCATTCAGAGCACGTTCGAACTATAGTTCAAACCGGAATACTGGGACAAAAAGCTGATTTAGATTTAGGTAATGTTCTGGTCAGTCCCAAAAATGGTTTGGAGGTTCTACGTAACAGAAATGTATGGATGCTTTATAGTTTATTCCCAGGGCTAAGTGGTACGAAACAGTAGGCCTAGCATGGGGATTTTGTCTAGGATAGAATAGAGAACTATGACATAGCATCGTCATACATTGCGAAGATTATTGATGTTAAAGGAATTTGTTTAGAATATTTTACGCATTCGATGACGATGTGACGTAATTTTTCTCAACTCTACCCTATCGATAATCCAGGTAGGCTTGGATCCTCCACTAGGCCTAGCTACAGTAGGTGATTAAGGCAACAATTGCTCACTGCCAAAAAGTACTACCATTATGGTCGCTTGCAAAATTAAATTCCCTGACATTAGCGACCATGCCGATTATCTGTCCATTTCCACATTTATTATTATTATACATAACACAAGCTCTGCTTACCATGGGGCTAGATAATGCTGTGTGAATTGTCCAACATTATTTATTTATTATTATTCTCAATAACTTTACTTTTTCAATTTCTCATTACATAGAAATAAAATGCCTTACCCCATTCAAATCTAGTTTCATCTATATACCTAAGATTTTTGTACATAAATGCCGCAAAGCCGAGGTTTCTTGCCTTAATTTTTTTTTAATATTAGATTTTTTTCTCTGCCCTTCCGTAAACCTATAAGTATTTTTAATAGGTTGATGATTATGTTCACACCAGGCAGGATGTGTGATATCCATCACAATGTTACCAGTCCATCTGGGTAGCTCATAATTGCATAATAGGCACTAACCACGCTACCGACTCACGACTCAATCGCTCTAATTGTATGCCCCGATAGGCGGGGTAGCAAATATTATGCATACCACTTTGTGGACTAATTTGTATGGTCGATATTTGCGCAGCGTATCTTCATTACGTTCTTAGGTTATGTAGGTCTAAGAGCCAGTTTATCATCATCATCATCGACCTATCAACTGTTGGACGTAAGCCTCCTCTAATTAGCGCCATAGCGTCCTGTCTTCAGCTTGCCGAATCCAGCATCGCCTGCAGTCTTTCGCAAGTCGTTATTCCACCAAACCTGAGGGCGTCCTACTAAATGACAGTTTCCACTTAAAAATTATATGAATTTTATGTCATAATATGACATCTATATATATAAAAAAGAAAGTCGTGTTTGTTACAACACTTATAACTCGAGAACGGCTGGACCGATTTAGCTGAAAATTGGTGGAGAGGTAGCTTAAAACCAGGAGTCTAACTGGATAGGATACTTTTTAATAGATTCAACGGGGGCGAAGCCGCGGGGCACAGCTAGTAATAAATAAATAAAAGAGGTATGTATCAATAGATAGTGATAAAATTAGATTGTTTTGAAAAAACTTAAAAACTCCTTATTAGGTTTTTAAAGTTTTCAGGACAAATACTGTCTTATAAATAACATACATCTAGTACCTAGTGAAAATGGGACAAGAAGAGAGAAGGTACTGGCTGGTGATGAATTTGAGTTGTTAAAAACTCCTTGATCAAAGTGAGGCGGGTGGTTGTGCGCAGTAAGTATGGCAAAGTGGTTTCGGATTCGACGTCATAAGATACATAGACAGCCTTAAAAAAATGGCATAACCATTATTAACACTTTTGAAACTATCATGGTTATTAACACTAAAGTCTTTTAAAACGGAATATTTACCATGATTTGATTTTTGAGTTATCCAATATTTCGGCACAGATTCATGCGCTATGAGCACGGAGTAACTAAATATTGGATAACTCAAAAATCAAATCATGGTAAATATCCCGTTTTAAATGACTTTAGTATAACCATTATTATTAGCCCAAAAAGAATACCATAAAGTGGAAGAACTAGAACACAATTACACGTTTGTCTATCGGTATCGCTTCGCACTTCGCATGTAGGTAAATGGTTTTAATATCTATTATTGCGCAATTATTCACACGCAATTAACTTAGTATAATAGAAGACGCTACTTTATGTATGTGCGTTAGTGTTGTTAATGTTTTTTGATATATTATGTACTGCTTTTAGGACTTGTAAGGACGCAGGAGGTTGTGCTATTATTTGTACGACCTGCAAATATTTGTTTCGGGTGATCTGGGTATTTTCTATTTATAATTAAAAATATATATCAATGATTGTATTGTATTATGTATATCAGTCATCTCGTACCTACCCATAACACAAGCTCTGGTTAGCTTGGCTCTAGATGATGCAGAGTTGATTGAGAAACTTAAATAGTTCCTATTAACTTAGCTAATAATATGGCACTTACTTTGAGAAGCCTAAGTATAATACCCCTGAAGTAGCTGAAATACGGATTGCATGATAATGATGACTGTATAATATAAGTAAATCAGAATGGTACCTACCTAATCTCTAGATAACGAGTCTACAGGTATGCTTGACGTCAATCCATGGAAACCTCCCATGAAATATTATTTTTTCTCATAAGTCTCAACTAAACTGCGCCTCTAGCCTTCTCAGAATTGAGGAAATATACGCAAGAGCTCATTGTTGTGTCTCATATTCTATTATTTATATGTGTCTTATAATGGGAGTAGAAGCACAATACGCATTGCTTCACCATTTAAGGCGTTTTTAATATATCTCAAGATTCTTATGTCTGTAGTACTAAGCTAGGTCCTCTCTGGAAATGAACATCACGGTTCACAATCTTCGTAAACAGCGACTGTAGCTTTTGTAATCAACATCAGGTCATTATCTTTAAAATGGAACTGTTAGAATGACGAATCAGTTTCTATCGGTCTGAACTCCGAACAACACGCAAAAAGTATCAAAAGAATTGACGTTTTTGTGGTCCCAAATGAATTTGCAATTGAGAATTTGCAGCCGACAGAAAATAACACTGAAAGAAACACTTGCAAAACACGAGGAAAATGATGAAAACAATAGTATTCTTTAATATAATATTGCCAGAAAGCAAGACATAATTGGCTTAAGTTCAAAGAAAAGCTTTATTGTAGTAGCTAGGTAATTTACTTGGAAGTCAGCGAGATAGATGCCGTGATAAGAACTTTCTGGAAATCGAGAGTCGTCACCGTAAGTTTCTCAAGGTCCTTGAATCATAACATACGAGTTTGGACGAGAAAATGAAGATCAAGCTGCACCAAAAATAGACGCTCGTGTTACATTGTTTTGTCAAGGGGCTTGGTTATAAAGTCGAATTGTACCTAATAAAGTAAAAAGACTTTGAATCGCTCCTCGATTTGTACCTAGAGATTTGAAGAAATTTATTGATGCCCTTGGTCCTCAATTGAATGGTAGGGAAGGGTTGACATTCAAAAAAGGGAAACATTCATTAGAATGATTATGATGGTTAAGACTTGTATTACCTAAGTACTAACAGTAATATAGATATAGGTATCGATTTCAATGTATTTTCATGGCTAGGTAAGTACTCTACATATCAAGATATTTAGGATCACAGTGATAGGCACAAAACTAATGCAAAATTGAATATAACTATAGAAAAATAAGGTAGTTGTTGTTATCAAATAAAATGGTAGATAATCAATACAGCCTCATCTAGCCCCAAGCTAAGCTTATGTTATGGGTAATATATTTTGTAATTATAATAAATTTGCGAAATGCTATATTACCATTTTTAAATCCACTATTTACCAGACATTAATGTTGCCAAAATAATCAACAAAAATGCTATACAACAAATCTAGAACAATAATACCAACGACATGTGCTCATAATTAGGTAATTGCTTCCCAAAATAGCTGATGGAAAAAACCAAGATGTAATAAATTAGATCTTAAAAACATACACTTATCCCGACCGAAAACTACCAATTAGTGCAAAAACAATTTGGATTCTGCGTGCGTGGATCCATTATCCTTAGTGAGTTTATTTTTGTTCGAAATTAGAAGCCTTCTGCCGATCATTGACTCGCAGGCGAAGCAAAACAGCCGTTTAGTTTTTATGCGCATTTGTTTCGTCAAGATATGTACTTTGTTCCAAAAAAACATTATTGATCGAGAATCAAATGATCTAGAAAATAAACAACGTAGCTATGCAATGATATGATTAGCCAAACAATGTTCGAGATTAACGCTAGGCATTAGAATCCAACTGTCTGAAGTGATGAACAGATCGTCCGTTCCAAATACGAAAATAGAAGCGGAACCCACCGCGCTATGCCGGTGCCGACTTTCTTCAGTATTTAACCTCTCCGGGAAACATAATAGATTCGCATGCGCTTTTCAAAATGTCGCAAGTAAAGGACGGCTTCTTCAAGAAGTTTCACGACACAATAAACGGTGCAATAGACGACGTTACGAGGAATAACTTCGTGAATCTAGAGACGGACGCAAAACGGGTTTCGTACTTGTGTAGTTTACCGGCTGTTAGATGTTACGATTTAGCGGGCGACGTACAGAAATATCAGACGGGCGGTGAATTCCCGGTGAGGAAGAACTTGGAAAAGGCGAAGAGCTTCAAGGATGAGGGGAATAAGGCGGTGCAGAAAGGTGACTGGGGCATGGCGATGGCGCTTTACAGCCAGAGCATGGTTAACATGCCGGAGAAAGAAAGTAAGTAGGTTACGGTCTTAAATGTCATAAACAAACGGTGACCATGAACGCTACTTGAGCTTTAAATTATAAGAACGAGACTCGTGTGCTTTTAAAACCGCAACTTCCAAGGGCTCGTTTTCCTGTTCGAAATTAGGTTTACGATTCTAGGGAAGGAAATCTTGCACCGACTAACCGCAAATTGGAAAGATACAGTTTTAATAGGGCAAGATCACGAAACGAATCAAACTGATTCTAAGCTCGCCCCGGTACTTGCATTTTAATCAACGTAGATTTTGCATGCTGCCCAACAATGTATGACGAACTTCCTTATTAGAATTCCTTGTAAATATGATCAACAATTAAAACCATTTGTATGGAATTAAGACGACAGATTAACATTGAATCAAGTAAACAATCATGTTTTAATTGTTTATTTTATCTTGAATCTTGTCTGTTTACGTTAGCTGAGGAGCTCGCAATTGTTTTGGCAAATCGATCAGCTGCGTTAAACCATTTGGAACGTTACGAAGAATCGCTGGCTGATATTAAAAGGTGCCTCGCTCTACCGTACCCTCGACACTTGAGGTACAAAGTCTACGAGAGGAAAGCTAGAACTCTGCTCGTTTTAAAACGAAACCAAGAAGCCATAAAAGCTTTCCAGTAAGTACCTAGATAGTAGATTAGACAATGTTTTGGCGCGAATTGTGTTATTTTACAAAACCTGTTTATGTTTCCAGGGACACTATAACCTCGTTAGATGAAGCGAATAAGCTTGACAAAGAAAAGCGACAAAAGATTCGAACAGACTCTAAGCTGATGCTTGAAATATTGAACAAAGGGCTCATTTTAGCCGGAACCCCGAAAGACCCTGAACCTTTGAACAAAGTGCCTCCTAAGCCAAAGTTACCCGGGAAAAGAAATCCTAAGTATCCTTCGGCTTCTGAAGCGATAACTATTGACCGAAGTGATGTGAAAGGAAGATTCGCTACTGCATCGCGAGACATAGAAGCGGGAGAAGTTTTGTTGGTTGAAAAACCGCACAGTGGAGTTCTTTTGGGAGAATTTTCAAAGACGCATTGCCAGAACTGTTTCATCAGGTAGGTACAGTTTTACGCAATACATAAATTATCATTCTTCAACGAAGGGTTATAAACAAACATGATTATTTATTTCAGATGTGTCATTCCACTGTCCTGTCCAAGATGCCCAAACGTTGTTTTCTGTAGCGATAAATGCTCCGAGGAAGCTCAGAAGTCATACCACGCTTACGAATGCCACATCCTTCCTCTCCTCTGGAAATCTGGCTGCTCCATCACCTGCCACATAGCCTTGAGAATGATCACTCAGCAAGCAAAAGACTACTTCAAAAACTTGTCCTTGGATGACGCTCCGTCAGGACCATACAAAACCGAAGACTACAGAAACATTTACAACTTAGTATCGCACGAAGACAAGAGGACCAAGCAAGATTTTATTCATAGAACAGAGATGACAGCTTTTCTAGTAAAGCTATTGGAAATAAGCGGGTACTTCGATGGTCAGCCAAGGAGAAAGCCTGTTGAAATCGACGAGTACAAGTCAATGGGAGTTGATGACAAGTATAAAGAAGATGTTGCGTTGCTCGGTGGCCTGATCCTAAAGAATTTACAAATTCTACAGTTCAACGCCCATGAGGTTTTCGAGCTCCAGTGCGCGAAGCCGAAAGCTAACAAGAACGTGATCAAACATGATGGACAGTCGGTGTTTTT
This sequence comes from Eupithecia abbreviata, assembly GCA_943735965.1. Taxonomy (NCBI): domain Eukaryota; kingdom Metazoa; phylum Arthropoda; class Insecta; order Lepidoptera; family Geometridae; genus Eupithecia; species Eupithecia abbreviata. The sequence goes on from OX030976.1 coordinate 11,466,056, forward strand.
GGCTGGAGGTATTTTCCCTACTCTGGCTCTTTTCAATCACGCTTGTGATCCTTCTGTAGTGAGGTAAGATCTAACGACAACGAGCAAATTATTTAATTTTCTATCCTATTCTACGATAAAAGATAGAAAAACATTTGCAGGTATTTCATAGGAGCAAACATTGTTGTACGGGCTGTAAAGAACATCAAGAAAGGCGAGGAAGTATCAGAGAATTACGGGCCAATCTTCACGACTGTGCCGAAAGACAAAAGACAAGTGGACCTAAAGGAGCAATACTGGTTCGACTGTACTTGCCCGCCGTGTGAACATAATTGGCCTTCTTATGACGAGATGAACGAAAACTATATGAGATTCAAGTAAGTTCATAAATAAGTGCCTATGCTTGCAAAAAATACTCTAAGACACCTCGTAGAGATGGTTTATTCGACCTTTGCTTGTCTCCAAAATCGGCATCGATCACGGAGACATCAGACACTGTAGAAAAGAGTAGGTAAGATATCTAATTTAGCTGATCTGTAGCTGAATTTAGTTGATATCTGGTGCACTAAAAATTAAACCAAACCTACCAGGATCCGGACAATTTGCCTTAATTTATTATGATTTAAATTACAAGAGGGACAATTTATATGCTCGGCACATCCGATATTTATGCAATAAACTCGGATAAGACAGAATGGTTGACAGTTTTTACTTTCTGTGAATATGTAGACGGTTCAAGGTCGGATTTTGACAGGATTTATAGCAAACCTTCGTCGAATTTATGTCCAAAAATCTGTAGTCAGAAACCAGATACCTGCCTTCCACCTTTAAAACAAAACAGATATGTAAGTCGGTAGAGTAATTTCGCAAATGTCATAATTTTATAAATAACTAGATTGTGCCCGCAGTTTGGGCCGCGTTTTTCGGGATAGAAATTATCTAACGAATGTCCCTCCGATTTGCAAAATTTGGTTAAAGTCAAAGGCAATAAAGGTCTCTTCGAAGCCTAAATGCAGAGTATTTAACTTTGGCATGAATTACAGACTAATAATTTAAATTCGGAAATAACTCTTGTCTGTCCTTTTCATGCCTAAACGCTTGCACGGATCTCAATGAAATTTGGCAGGGAGGTAGATGGTGTCCCGGGAAGGGACATAGGCTACTTTTTATTACGGTAAAGAGCTTGCGTGCAGCAGCTAGCTAGTAATACATTTTATAAAATTGATAATTTCGGATTTTCTCAACTCGTCAGTCACTTGATTTCTCCGAAGCTGGAGAGAGTGTCCCTGTACTGAGGGGAAAGACGCGGGTTCAAGTCCCGACGAAATCGAAATTTTTTGGAAAAATTTAAAAAATAATAATTTCAAATAGTTTAAAAGAATGGATGCTCAGCAATAGTTTCACTGCCGTGGCGATTCAATGATCAATAAATTTATCCATGTTATTGCAGATGTGCATCAGACGAGCCTTGCTCCAACGTCGTGGCTGTTCCCTACGACAGCAAGGAGTTCATGGTGCAGTGCGGGCTGTGCCTACAGCATACGAACATCTTGAAGGGATTGAAGTCTCTACAAGTAAGTACTACTTTTAAATCAACTAGTTGGTAGTTCGGTTACTACGATTACCGAGCCTACTGCTCGGTAATCGTAGTGTAGGACGCCCTCCGACCAGGTGGGATGACGACCTGCGAAAGACTGCAGGTAGATTCTGGATGTCAAGCTGAAGGTCGCTGTGGCGCTCATTGGGGAGGCTTATGTCTGTATTATAAAAAATATTTCTCAAACTAGAAATAATATATTTTTTAACAAGGGACCACAACACCCCGTTGTAGTCATTGTAGACGAGGTTGTTATACCTACTCCCGAGCGTAGCGAGGGAGGATGGCAAGACCGAGTTATAATTGGTGGTTTTTGCCACCATTACGATGGTTAGTATAATAAAACAATCAAACTAACCATCGTATTTTACACTTCTCTACTTCACACTAGTCGTAAGTGTTTAAAATATATAATTTCACATGTTTTTGACCGCGACAGATGGAATCATATTAATTATTTATTTGTCCTTCTATTCCATTTGCATATAACCTAATATTAGCTTGATGACATTTTCAACATTCGACGACGTCAGTTACATTTGTAGTAAACAAAAAATCCAGTAATAACGCGCTACTACAAACTTTTTTGTGTATTAGTTACGCTCAAGCTCAACGCAAAGTAGGTACTATAACCTTTTTTTTTAAACCTGCCTACGCAATACGCATTCTACCACTGAGGAAGAATCATCCTTCATTAACAGCAAACAATCACCAAGAAGGAGTAATCAGATCCATTTTCGAAAATGAATTCAAATCAAATGTATGCTGTATGTTCTTTGTAAATGGAATACCAAAAAGTCGAATCTAGTGTCTAGGTGAGAGGGAGGACGAATGTCATGTACCCTGGCAGATGATTTCAGACCAAAAATTAAAAGAAAAAATACTACTACAATAAAAATACATTTAATCCCAAGGGAGTAGACTCGAGTTTTAAGCGCGCTGAGCTACGCTATAATAATAACAAGCTTTTTGAGCAAGAGAAGTGAAAAAGATTTTGCGAGTCACATAGGTACACATACACAGTGTAATGTTACACTAAATTAGCACATAGTACAGTCCGCATTCCGTATTCCGTGCAATTATTATACCAACGAGAATCGTTGGGCAAATATTTCTGATACATAATACGAGACAAGTACCAAAAGTAGGTTTAGAACTTGTGATCTAATAAATAGTAAATAATAAAACAAACTCGGCGTAAATTATTTTTATTTTTCCAGTTCTTGTTTACTTGTGTACTTAGTACTTACCACCTATTTCGTTTTGAACTGTGAATTTAATTATGTCCAAAAATTATTGTATATTAACATTATTATTTTTAACGCATTCACTGCCTACAACCGACGACCGATGTGACGCGGTGGGCGAAAGTCCGCCTGCGACCCAGGAGGTTGCGGGTTCGATTCCCGCCTCGGAACAATTGTGTGTACGCTCTGCAGATATTTGTTCCGGGTGTTCTGGTCGTTTTCTATGTATAATAAAAAATATCTATCTATGTAATGTATTGTTTTATGTATATCAGTTATCTAGTACCCATAACACAAGCTCTGCTTACCATGGGGTTAGATAATGCTGTGTGAATTGTCCAGCTTTATTTATTTATTATAAAAATGAAAAAAAAACCTCAGCTAGTAAGTCTGCATTAACGATATGCGCGTCGTCGCGGTACTTAAAGTGTAAATGATAGGTAAATGATAGATTATTTTTCTTGTGTAAAACATTTATTAGGTAACTAAGTAAATAAATATACTTAATTTAACTACATAGTAGTAAGGTAAGGCCTTTCTTTAGTTACCAAGTCCATCGAATATATTTCTAATATTTTAAGGTAGGTACGTAGCGTATGGGTGTGATTTAAATCTGGTTTGCTTTGGTGATGTATTTAGGCGTCATTTATCAGATATTTTATTAGTTAGACATACTTATGTAGACCCTAGGTTAAGATATGTAAATGTAATATTTACTTCTCTAGGTTTTGGATAAGTTTCAAGACTCCCCCAAAAGTGGGCAAATCAAGCGCATTTCCAAAAAATCCATATCTCTCAAAAGTACTTCAAAATGTCTTTAAACAGCTTCTCAAGATTGTTCTTTACATCATTCATCTTTTGATTTGAGAGCCTTAACAGTAAATCCAGTTTAAAACATCTCAAAGGTTTTTCTATAGACTTCTTGACGAAGACAATAGTCTGACCAAGTCTGCTAGCAAAATTAACTGTTGGTTCCACAAAGCATACCTTCCAAGGACTACTATCCTTGGAAGGTCTTTTGAGCCGAGATCGACAGGTCTTTTGAGCCGAGATCAAGATTATAGGACAGTAATACAAACTATAGTATATACCTAACTCAGTACATGTAAACTCCATAGCAAGTGGTGTGACAGAACATAGTGTCGTTTCTGTAAGTGTTGTAGATATAGTCATCAGTCTCTGGGTCCCACATGAGCCGTTGGCCGCATTTAACGCCCGCGCCTCGCATTTCAATTAACGTGCATTGCACTATGATTTTGTACCTGAAAATAAAGATAGATAGATAGATAACACTTTATTACACCACACAAAACAGAAAATAATACAGAGATAAAAACTTAGAATAAAGGTATAAAGGGCCTTATCGCTGAGAGCGATCTCTTCCAGGCAACCTTGGGATGGACTGGACATGAACGAACAATATAGACGGTGGCACTTTAATAAATAATTGGTAACAAATACACTAAATACATTACAAACATTATAAACATTATAATAATAATACATTACAAACATTATAATAAACTTACATAGACATAAGGCTATCAATATTTTATATGGATAAATAATACTGATGCAGCAGTTTTTTGAAGATAGGGAGTGATTTTGCACATCTGATGTTCAGAGATTTGTTCAGTTAGGAGGTTTTTGCAGTTTAGGCCGGAGATTTTACTCCATAAGTACAACGAAGGATGATGACTAAGATACTTGATTTGCCTATGTTATTTTAGTGTTACCTAATCGCCAAATAACTAAATAAATCTTTGAATATCTGTAAAATATAATTATAAGTACCTACTAGTTTAACCTACCTGTTTATCGTGTTTATTTACATATTTTCAAGGACGAAAAACGTTACAAGGTTTACACACTGTCGCGGTCATCCCGTTACCATGACAGTGTATAAACTTGTTGAAGCGTCGGAAAAAATACGTAAATAAACGCGATTAATACCCGTTAAAATATCAATCAATTTCTTTCCGGCCCTGGTGGGGCACAGAGAGGGGCCTCGAGGCTTGGCCTCATTACCCCGGCGTCAACTCGAGGGGTGACGACCCCTTGGTCCTTGGGTTTTGTGGGAATCTTTTCTTTCCCTTATTCTCAATGCTTTTTTTGGCATCATTCCGTTTATAATCTTTTTTTTTTTAATAAACCCAAGGACTCTAGGACTCTATGGTGGTTCCGCAGGGATCAGATCCCGCGGAAGGGGTCGCCATGGGCGGTCGTTAAAATATAACTTGTAAATATGTGTTGATCATCATAAAAAATATCTTCATAACGAGATTAAAAAACTGAGTATCTGTAAAATACCTTTTCATGTCAAATTCTTGCACCCGTTGTCGCACGGTGTTGGCTATAGTCTTGGCCCACCGCGCCGCCTGGTCCGCGCGATACTGCCGGCCCATCAGCTGCTCTTGCATCGTCGATAGGATGATGTCGCTCACGATCTGAGCCTTGAATCTGGAGAAAATATGATGGTACTTAGATATAATCACCATGAGTTCTAACTCTTAAAATAGTGTGGTAGTGGACTTCAGTAACTCAATCTCCTAAGGTACCAAACGGGGCGTTACGGGCCGTAATCTTTGATTATTAATATATCTAGACAGAGCGTTGCACTGCAAAACAACTGTTTAACTTTCATGGGCGAGACATATTTATTAATTAATATTTACATATACTCTGCAGTGTTGAGTGTATCGTCTGTAATATGGCGATAACGATTGCTTTTGACATAATTTTTCTTATGTTTTCGTCTATAAATCCCAATTTTCATAAAATAGAGTGTTCATTCAATATTTATCTCGAACTTCTATTTCAACACAGGGCTCTGCCTATTTTGGACGCAGATAATGCTGTGTAAATTGATCACCTCACAGGGCAAAGACTTACTTCTCTCCAAGCCCCGGTCGTACTTCATATTTGGGTGGAGCGAGGGCTTTTTCAGTGATCACATGGGTGACCTCTACTTCTTCTTCTATTATTGGCTGCTGCTCCTCTTCAACTGTAAAGATTTGTTATGGTTATGGAACAGTTTAATAGCAGTAATAACTTTTAAAATTTAACTCGTTAAATAAGAATTTGACTATTCCAATTATAGGTTATTATTGTATTTATAAAAAAGGCCTTTATTACCCTAGAAAGGGCTATATGTTATTTAACAAAAGAAATTTGGGTATGTTAATCTAACCATGTAATAAAAATACATATTTACTGAATAGTTACTTACCTTCTTCATCATCTGCCATATTTTTTGAAGCAGTGTACTATCAGTTTCTGAAAATAACAAGTAAATTAGCACATCTTTGTTCTAGGATACAGAAATGCTCACCCGCCTTGGGCATTCTTCAATGGAAGAAGGAAAATACGGAGAAGCCATTAAGAAGTTCATTGAAGTCCTGAAGCTGTATGATGCTACTTTAGTTCCTCCATACCGCTCTTACTATGATTGTGTACAGGATCTGAGGAGGTGTATGCTTGCTTTGGGCAATTATAGTATTGTCTGAAATTGTTTTCTGTTCTTTGCTAATTAATTACATATACTAATTATGTGCAAAAGTTCTATAAGTTGCCATTAAAACATCATAAATTAACCTTACCTTAATTTATAATAAATAATCTGGAACTTAATTGTGTATTTACTCTGCCCCTCGCAAATAAATAAATACTTTATGCTAGCTTCTTATTATTTTCCTTATCTTATTATTATCTTCAATACATACATTTGGGATTGTCTAGTGACAATCCCAAATGTATGTATTGAAGATAATCTTCAATGATTGTCTTGTAGGGTAGACATCTTAATGTTTCTATAACCTATAGAATTATCTGACAAGTGCACAAAGCATATAGCAAGATCGCATATAGTAGTTACCTATACTTAATTTTTTTTGTAATCATCTAGCTAGTGTATCACAATCACCCACACTCACTAAATCCAAAAGTTTGAATATTTTCATGTGATGTTACCTCCTTGTAACAAAACTACTAAATGGATCAGCCTAAATCTTGCAGAGATGTGCATTAAAATATAGGCTACTTTTTTTCCGGAAAGGCAAAAGGTATTATAGGATAAAGATTTAGGGTAACTGCAGTTTCATGTTACGGAATACGTTTACAGAATACATCAGCTTAAAGATGTTTCTTGGTGAATTCGACACAGATAAGCACCCAGTCATATAAATAAGTATGAATATTGTACCTTTACAGAAATCTTACCCAAAATTTCAATGATTTGGCTCAATTTATGCTTTAAAAAAAAAGGCAAAGAAATTAACAACATGAATTGATGAAAAATATTCGAACTTTTGTTTATTTTGTTCATTTCAGTTGTCATGGTAACAGAATGAGCGACAGTGACGTTGACAGCCATGCAGTATAGGAGCAAAACAAAAAAAATACGTTTATCTATGCTATCGATCGATCGAATTATTCACGGATGTAACGGGGGCCGGAGTGCAATATTTCATTTGCAAGTGACATGACATGAAAAACAGTTTGTCAAAACAAAAGCATGGGGCAATGTTTTTGTGTGTTGTGTTGTTTTCGTTTATTTCGATAAGAAATAAATATTTACAGCGAATGTTTCTAGTGGAATATTATGGCTACGTATGACAATAAAATCTGGCTACTCAAAAACATACGGGATGCCTTCATTGCGACTGATGATACCGGCTTGTGTGAGATTGTTATGGCTGGAGATGATTTCTCTAAAATCTTTCAAAACAAGGCTATAGAAGAGCGGCAGAGGGTCCGGGAAGGTAGATTGAGCCAGCCTGGGAGCAGTAGAGTCAAGGATGGCATGGGCGATATATCGGAAGACGAAAATGATCGTGAAATCGTGACTCAGTTTGATCCGTACCCTTGTATGGGGGACAGTGAAGATGATGACCCTATCGGTAGTGGCGTTCGATACGAGGAGTTTGGAGGCCACCGGTACCGTATTCAGACTTAATTTTAGACCGCTATATCCTCTTAATTAAAGTTTGTTTATTATTTGTATGATAAATAGATAGACATCACTTTATTATACCAAACAAAATAGGAAACAAATAAACAAAGTAATACTGACGATGGTAATCATGTTGTGACTGAGTTATTAATCTAGCATTTGCTTACTGTAGTGGGACTTACATATATAATAATCAAATTGTTTATTTATTTAATTACTTTTTTTGACTCCACAGGCAGAGATCCAACACAGCACAATGGCTGGACAAAAAGGAGCAAGCAATGAAAAAGGCAGCTAAAATTAAAGTGATAAAATGGGAGGACTCCTTACCTCTAACTGCTGAAGAGATCGCTATAATGTTTCCAAAAGAAGAAATTAAAAAACCTGAGAAACAAAAGTCAATGCTAGCTGAACAACTGTTGAACTGCCCTGACTTGCCACACAGGCAATACCTAGAGTATGCAAAGTTTGATGGTACAGCACAAATGGGGCTACCAATAAAATCATTCAAGATCTTCATGACAATGCTCTCTGAGAGACACCAGAACTACCCGGTGGTTGTTTGTGTCATAGCCAATGCTAAGATCAAGGACTTAATTGGCTTCACATGCTATAAATACAGGTAAACTCTAATACTTCTTTTTTAAGCAGGACATAATTAAAGTGGGACCAATTTATGATTGTTATGAAAAAATATAGAAATTTTATTTTCTCCACTTGCATATGGACAGATTTGGGCACTGTGTCTATAAAAAAGACAATTTTGGTCTGTTATTGTATAAAATACCAGCTTCTGCCTGCAGCTTCGCATGCACTCTACCAGGATAAAAAGTAGCCTATGTCCCTGGGATACCATCCGATTGTAGAAAGACAGAGATACTTTCGAATTCATAATATTAGTACAAAAAGATTTCTTACTAATATAAATTGCCTTCAATCACAATCCCAATTATTTAATTCCAGCATTGAACATCCAGAAGTCACCCTTGGCTCCGTGCATGACTATGGCCTTTGCATAGCAGAAGACGATGGGGAAGTCGACTGGGCCTTCCCATGCCTCGATACCAATGAACCATGCTCCAAATTCGGCTTCACCTGCCTCGGTCTGATCCTCAATGAACAGAAGAACAAACACAGCTATGCATCTGACCCAATGCCCATGCCTGAAGACGGAATACTGAGCAGTGGAGATTTTCATAATATTCTGCAAAAAAGTTCTGGCAGTCATCAGAATCCATTGAGGAATTATACAGATGGGAGTGCCACATCTGAAGCTGTGCTCAGTGCTTTGAAAGCAGTGAATGAAGGTATTTTGATTATATTGCTATTTATATATTAGTATATGAAATTTATCTGGTTGTACGAAGATGTACAGATCTATGCATAATATGCATATGTAGCATCATTGTATCTAATTTACTGAATCGGCATATTTAGGCCCTTAACAACCAGTGCGACACTGACCGCGACGCGATACAACCATATGAAGGCTCGTTTACTTCCTATGTGTTTTACATGTTCAATAAACTTTTGAAAAGTGATCACTGTGATTAAACAGTGATTTAACTCACTTCACTTAACTAACTTTACTATCTACTACAGAGTACGTACACCTCCGTACACTAGTGTATGTGTAATATGGTCAAAAGGTCAGTTCATTTTATACATATGGCATTTACTGTGTGTAAAATACTGGTTTTAGAGTAAAATAGCTAATCACACTATATAAATAAATCCTCATCAGTCTTTAAAACGTTACGCAATAGCAGTGTGTATATGATACACACTGAAATGGTTCATCTCATCATCATCATCAGCCTATAGCAGTTCACTGCTGGACATAGGCCTCCCCCAATGAGCGCCTTAGCGCCCTGTCTTCAGCTTGCCGCATCCAGCATCTACCTGCAGTCATTCGCAGGTCGTCATCCCACCTCGTCGGAGGGCGTCCTACACTATGTTCACCGAGTGGTCTCCACTCAAGAACACGTTTGCCCCAGCGGCCGAATGGCTGAATGGTTCGTGTAAAGTGACAAACCATGGGGCACGCTTTTAGTCCCTTCTATATTCATTGTTTCCTCTGCAGGAAAAAGATCAAGTGGTGTATCAGATCCCGACAAAATCCACCAGATGGCGACAGAGGCGCCGCAGTACAAGTCCTACAAAGTGCATTTACTGAGAAAAGTGCGAACTAATACTAGTGTGTCTCTCGTTATCTCCCTTGATAGGATAGAGGTGGAGCCACTGGTCGCACATAAACATGCTTTCTGGGTAAGTTAATATATAAATAAATAATAATGGGTTAAATAATAATAAAAAATGCTGGGCAATTCAAATTTCATTTCATTTCATTTCATCAACTAGCCCTAAGCTAAACAAGGGTTGGGTTATGGGTACTAGATACCGATATATTTAGTAAAATACATTATACAGATATATATGTTTTTCACAGTCGCGATCAAAGTACCTAATGCACAGCATAGACTCGATCGCGTGGTGTCAGATACTGGAGACGCGTGGCAGTCGCAGCACTTTCCGGATTGTCTACTCGCCCGGCCATAGCGTCGGCTATGGAGACAGGAATAGCACAGGTAATATACTACCTATCTATCTAATCAAGTAACACCCACTGCTGAGTATAAGCCTCCTTGTATCGCCATTCCTGGCGGTCTTGTGCCAGTCGGATCCAATGCTTCCCTACAGCCTCCACAATCTCGTCTGATCATCGGGCAGGTGGTCTTTCTCGACACCGCCGCATATATCTAGGCCACCATTTGGTGGCTGTTTTGGTCTATCGCAGATGGAGATAATATCCCCCAGTAACGGCTAAACTGACATTATGAAATTTGGGGAGATATAGGCTACTTATATCCCAGAAATATGCGTGGGAAGTCGCGGTATTTAGCTAGTGCGTGGGTATAAAACACTAGATAACTATTTATTTGCAAGTACGTTATGCTAATATAGGTGTAAGCACACTCATACTAATATAGATTTAAAGTACGTATTTTATAAGATTTATACTAAGTAGAAGTTCTCATTTAAGTGAACGTAATGTACCTATGTTCTTTGAGAAAAATATAAAGATCTTTAAACCGAAAAACAGTTAACAAATGGACGTCGTGTTTTTTGTATTGTTTAGATGAGGGAGGGGATGATGGGCCTACTGAAGGCGGGCTTTTCTTAAAATATGCTAGGGTGCTTGTCTCGATTATAATTATTTCTAGTTATTTTTACTCTTAAAGAAAGCCATAATATTCTATACTAATAATAAATTCGAAGTAACTCTGTCTGTCTGTTACCTTTTCACACGCAAACGGCTCGACGGATTTTAATGGAATTTGACAAGGAGTTAGACGGTATCCCGCCCGAGAATAAATTGTTATTTCATGACAAACATATTTCCGCTTCCAGGTAACACCAATATCTTCCTCGCGAACGCAAACTACAAACTACACGATTTCGAGTGCGAACACGACACAGCCAGAGAAATAGTCGACAGAGTCAACACAATACTCGATCTAAGAAACAGCCCCTGCCGACGCGAATACAAAACCAACAAAGACAGAAAAACTCAAACGAGACGAAGCTTTCAAAGACAACTGAGCTAATGTGAACTCTGTACAGTGTATTATATAACACCAGCGCCTTGTCGCAGCCTTAACGTGTTAATGTACGCGCCAGTGTCGCGTTTAGTTACGCTCAGAAATCGCGGGTAGCGCATATAGGCTATACTCAAGGTCAACCTCGTTTTTATACTGAGCGCTAATTATGTATTTTGAGCTTTAAAACCAGACACATATTGCCAAATCAAAGTCAAGTCTAGTAGCTTAGTTAAGACGAAACAACACCTATGTCAAAGTCGCTATTTTGTGCTTAGATGCGATAAACTACCATCGTTAATTTCATCTAAGCACAAAAAGCGACTGAGTGTATAATGCCTATAACGCTACCCGCGCGTAAATATTACGCGCTTATTTACGTTAAGGCTATGGTTGGGCTTCAGTTGCTTAAAAATAAGATTTAATATTAAGTTTTCAAAGCCCAAGTGTGCATGTTCATACATTACTACCTGGATTTACTTCCTAGGATCTAGGAGTCTACATTCCAGGTGTTTTTGAAGAGTATCTTATTCTATTGAATATTAGAGCTAGATTTCACTGCCTTAGTCTAGTGCACATTGATGCTATACACTCGACATTCCCATGAGTTTATATCATTTCATGTGCACAAGGACTGCTTTCCTATATTTTAGATTTTACCTCATAATACAGATATTTTGTACAAAAAGTAAGTTCACCAAATATGCCACTGTAATGCTGTATTCAACAAGACTTAAATTTAAACCGATGATAGGCCTTGTACTGCTAATAGTACCCCGATGGTGAATATCACCAAACAAACCTACTGAAAAAGCCTTATTTAATCTAGTCCAGTTTGTAAGAATATCTTCATGATAAATAATTAATATGATATAATTTAATCTGTAATGAAATTAATATTCCAATGAATGAAATAATTTTAACTGAACTTTCTATGCATACATAATAGTTTGCAAATTTTATATTTTACCTTCATTTCAATGTAGAACTTGTGTCGTTTAAACTAAGGTACTTTATGTATCTACCTGCTTACAAATTACATACTTACCTTACTTAAGTTATTTTTAAGTGTTCTGTTACATTAGATTTAAAGGTCTGTTAAATCTTTTAAACAGTAATTATTTTGTACCTATTTAAGCATGTCTTCAGTATTTTACTGTTTTTCAAGCGTTAGTGTTAATCATGTTCCACAATAAAGCGTTTTAATTTCCTCCTTACTTCAGACTTGCCATGTATGTAAAAAATATAATTGCAACACAGTTCGAATTTCAATTGTAATTATAATTGATTGAAATTGTATATGAATCGAGATTTTTTAATGAAATGTTAATGAATTATTCAAATAAATTGTTATTCAATGAGAATTGTTTCTTTTACGAACTACATACAAAAATATTATGTATCTACTTAAATATATTGAGAAAATGAAAGCAGATTAAAAGTAAGTTACGTTTTATTAGTACATACATTATGTCCATTTACACTTTACATACTTAATTATATTATTTACAACTAGCTTCTGCCAATGGCTACACACACGTTTCTTCAGGATAAAAGTTGTCTAGAACAACATCTATTCAAAATTTCAGCCCAATACATAATAATCCCAGTAGTTTTGGCGTGAAGACTCAACAAACATTCACACTTTCACATTTGTAGTATTAGTGTGATTAATCTTATAAGGTTTCTGTACAAATAATTCTATATTCTATCTAAAAACTTAATAAGAGTGTGCATGGAATTTTACTAAAAGGCCACCTTCTAGCATCCACTATCAGAGGCTGTTTCATAAAGTATATCAACTGTACAATATGCACAACTATTTTATTATAAAAGGAGAATATTAGTGTATAGCTCGATATCAATTTTAACAGCATTCAAAAAGAAAACGGAAGATTTTTAAAAAAAATATCAAAGCGTCTGGTCGAAGCGACGCGTGACCCGAGAGATGGTGAGTATCTGGCGCAACGCATCGGCATTGCCATACAGCGAGGCAATGCACTCAGCATCTTGGGGACACTTCCGACTGGTATTGATATGGATCAGTTGAGCTGTACAGATTAGAGTACATTGTTTAAAATAGACTGCAGTTAGCCCAATTTTTTTAATTGTAAATACTTGTTCTAATTTGTTTCTACTGTTTGATTGTGACTTTCTTTCTAAACCTATAAATTAAAAGAATAAAATTTCTGTTGCATAGATAGTTATTTTACTTTTAATTGTGATTTCTAAATTTTAAACAAAATAACCACAATTTAAAATTATCTAAACATACTATGCGGTACCTACTCTGAATGTCCCATTACATGATATAACTAAAATAATTAGCTTAAAATGTAAATAATCTATGTTACAATACTATGTTACTGGTTATCCAGTCAGCCAATTTGTGGAATGCAAATAAACATCAATATACCATCAACTGAGGCAAATACAAAGATATATTAGAAGATAGAAACAGTATAAGTAATTACAGCACACAAAAATAATGTTCCTAACCACAATAAATGTATGAAACCGATATGCTTCTGACGCGTCACGAATCAATAATTTCTTTTAGGAAAAGCTATCATGGATTTAGATTGAATAAAGTCCCTAAAACAAATGATAAATTAATCAAGAGTATAATAATAACGCATAGGTTTCTAGGTAAGGTTGAATTCCTAGATGCATTCCAGAAATTAGTGCATAAGATATATTAGAAGATAGAATTTTAAATTAGGTAAGGTAAACGGGCAAACGCACTAAGCGTCATCAGAAATGCGCGGTGCGGCACGGCGCGTAAAATTTGACCAACTAACCAAAAAAGTCGTGCAGTTTTACTGACGCGTATTACATGGTATCATATGATTTTATACAAAGAAAATTAGCCGCGTTATACTGCAAAAACGATTAAAATTAATTCAGGTAAAATCAATTTTAAACGGCCTTCACCCCATGATCATATACCCCAACCCTAACACACTATACATTAATAATATTAGGTTATCAGATTCATCAATCAATTGTACTAGTATTTAATATATGATCCATGATCTTATTAACTTTACCTTCACAATAGTCAAGCAAGTGCCTATCTAGAGCATTTTTCCTTCCAACATACTCCATAGTCTCCTTAAAAGATGTGTGAAACCGTTGCTGACAGTCTACCAGCTTTGAAATGTTGGGCTTTGCTTTTAAAAAGTCAATATCTTCATTTGATAATGATGTATATGATCTTTTGAATCTGCTGGGTCCTGCTTCCACCATTTGGTATTGTCTGAAAGAGAAAAGGGGGCATAAATACCTACACTATGGTAAAATAGATGATTTTGTATAAAAAAAACTATAATATTTGGACTATATCCATATATTAAGAATGGATGTTTTATATTCTCTACAGGTAGGCCAGGATCTTGCATTGGAATAGCAACTTCTATGATTGGAGGTTACTTTGGGTCGCTGAGTCAAGCAGCTTGCGCTGCTCCTCACAGGCTGGCGCCCTGGCTGTTTGCGTTTGATGTTTGCAACGCAATCAACACTGGGCCTTTGAATCTATATAAAATTTACATACTTAAAGGTACTCAAATTCTATGAAACAATTCAATTTATGGGCTTAATTCGGCTGTAACCAGTAATAATATATTTACCTGGAAGGGCTTTGATTTAGATGTGACACCACTTTAATTACAGAAGTTTTGTTTCAATGACTTATTTAAAAAAAATTTATACTTGATACATTTTAAAAGGTGAACTTACTGTTGTAGATCATGATATTTGTTTCTCCTTTCTTTGACTTCTTTCTTCCACTGCTCCTTTTCAGACAGTAGTTTTTCATAGTAGCTGTAAAATGGTTGAGTTTAAAAACACTAATAGCCAAAAATTATAACTAATTTGCTAATTTTGAACTAACTTTATTTAAGTACAAAACATTAACTAGGGTTCCTTGTTTGTGTTTGTTTCTAATGTGAGATGCTGTTCGTAATGGATCACTGTTATTGATAGTAGGTTTCCAGAATTTTAATTAGTATAATGTGGACTGAATTGTTACCTTTTCATTTCTTGTGTACGCATTTTAGACTCTGCATCATTTTTGTAATCAGCTAAATCCACGCTTTTTGTTGTGTTGAGTTGTGTTGGTACTGTAATGAAAGCACTTATAAATATGGCATATTGTTGGTAAAACGGATCTTTCTGCTATTTTTTAAACCCTATATTTTTAATGTGGAAAGCACAAGCACAAGCAACAAGTAAAAATAGATAGGAGACGCACCGACAGAATCCCGTCTCTCAAAAAAGGTCGACCTTCTCCGTCGCGGTGGAGATCGAAAGCTTTGATTCGCATCTGTTTCTGAATTTTCCATTGCAGTTTTGTTTTTGAGCAGTTTTTCAAAGGAAGCTGATGATATTCCAAATAACTTTGAAATAGTTTGAAAATATGTATTGGTATGTATTTGAAAAATAACAAACACTTGCTTGAGCTTGCGTCACGCAAACGGACGCGAACTTTTTGATTTTTTTGACTTTGACATATATATATTGTATTTTTAATCTGTGAAACTAATTTTTTTCATTCAAATTGGATGTACACACCACGCATATTCGGCTCAGCCATGTACAACACTGCAAGCGTGATAGCTATCATTCTGGGTCTGAAGTCTCTCAGTTGGCATAGTGTAAAAGAGATGCCTTCTATTCCTATCAGAATAAAAATAATTGTATTGTAAAATTGTGTGAATCGTATTTACATGAGGGTCTTAGGATGAAAACTTATCAACAATTTTATTCTATTTGGATCGGACTTACGATAATTTATTTACTAAATTCCAATACGTTCAAAGTTAAACCTAAATATTTATCTAGATAAAAGTATCATAGGAATCAATCATAATCTAGACACATAGATAACACAATAAATCATTTTTTTGTTGTTTTATTACCTACTATAAAAAATACAGCTGTTAGCCATTTAGCGTTCTGACGGAGTACAAGTACAAGCTGAAATGAATAATTATATTACGTTGCATTTCAAATTTGAAACATTATTGTTCTCAGTTGGCCCAGAAAGATAGACCAGAAACTGTCAATAGGCCATTCAAGACACCCCTATTTGACATTATGACAGAAGCTAGGTCTTGTTTTTTTCTGAATCAATCAATCAAAAAAAACGCAACAAAACCAAAAGTCCGATCCGAAATTAGTCCGAAAATCACTGTGTTCGTTCGGTAAATATCGCGCTGCTGTACAAATTTTCGCAATTTTCTATGATTTGAAATTCTTTCTAGCAAACATTAAAGATGTTTTGTTCTCGCAAGAGAACCTAAATTTCAATGGGTAAGATTTACACAAGTTCCAATGTAGAAACTAGCGCTATTGGTTTGAAATACTTGTTTCGTAAATTGCATCGGTGTTTGTGAGTACAGTTCAGGTATTTTGTGATGTTTCTCAACAGCGAGCAGTGATGGAGTTCAATGAAAGTAACACAAACGAGGTATTGGCCCCGGTAGACATTGGCAGTTACTTAGATCGTACTAGAACTCCCAGCCCGAGCCCAGTTCTTAGCACGAATGTGTCTTGCGATTTGGAGGACATCTTGAGCGACGTAAGTATAAAAAGTGATTTTGGTTGAAACAGGCTTGTATAAGGACACACACACTGCTTTAGGTAACATTGGGTTTGATTTCCACATAGAGAACAATGGCTGTTTACTCCTCACATTACCACTAGGCCCAAATAAAATCTTCCCCCTTCCTGGTAACTTCAGTCAAAAATGATTAGATACTAATACTAATCAACTAAAAAGCTATTTGTCTAAGTAAGCATGTAATTTCAAAAACTTTAGAATGAGTCATGAAGAAGCCCTGTTCAAAACAAAGGCTTCAGGTAGAAGCATTGAAGATCAATAAAACTCTTGAATTAATTTACACAACAAATTAGTTTTTTGTCTCTTTCAAACTAACTGCTTTTAGGCTATATCAGAGAACCTTCAGGGTTCCCTCCGAGCAAGCCGCAGTCAAATAATAAGCCAAGAGCTGACAATCAGGCCGGAGGCTAACATAGAATCCAACGTGCCTGAGGGCTTGGACCTGTACAGCGTCATATTTGAAGTTGAGAGTGATTCCGAGAGAATGAGTGAGGGTGCAACTGCTGTAAATAATGCTGGTAAAGATCAGGTAAGTGATTTTATTTATTATTTCTTTATTTTTATTTTTAGCCATTATTGTCCCACTGCTGGGCAAAGGCCTCCCTTTTCTCCTTCCACTCCTCGCGATCCAACACTGCAACAGGCCATGATAGAAGATGTGCCTCGAGCTCATCTCACCATCTTATCCTGGGCCTTATTATTTATTTATTATATTAAATTGAAATCTATTTTCTGCCACACAGTCTTATTTATAAAAACAGGATTCAGGTGGGCAATGTAGTGAGCCACCTACCTGTTTGAAATAATTGAATACCTGTACATTTTTTACTGCTTTCTGTTTTCATTGCAGTGAAAAAACAATTGATTATCTTTCTTATCAATTATTAATTAATCATGGTCTAGTCTAGAGTTACATTGCATGAGTAAGTAACTTGTTCTTCTTAAGAGTGGTTGGTCCTAAGTAACAATGAGGTTTGTTTTTATGTACAAACTCACTCTAAATAGCAATTTTTCTCAAATGCTTACAACAAAAACTAGCCAACTCTTTCCTGACAATATGTGATTGGATTATTCCCAAATCGATGTACGCCGTATCTTTGATACAGAATCTCGTGAAAAGAACAAGAACAAGAGAGTGGAAGCAATTAATCCACTATGTTCATATGTTAACGTCTTACCTACTAACATGGTTTTCAATCTGAAACATAATGGAGTATTAATGCTGGTTGAATTTTCTGTTTTCTTTATTAAACTTAATTCACATTATTAAAAAGTGATGCAAAGGACGATAGGCCAAAAGTCCTAAAAAAATCGACTATGTCGGTCAGTTAGATTATTAGAAGATATTGGATACGTGTTTTTTCTTTTGTCAATTAAACAAAAAATATGAAGATATAGCCAGTTAAAGTTCCGCGTGACGTCACGTCTTGCTACATTTTCTAGCAAGTTGTGACGTCACGAGCCCCCCACTCTTAAACTTTGACGCGCTTTATTATTGTTAGTATTTGTTTGATTGACAAAAGAAAAAATACGTGTCCAATATCTTCTGATAATCTAACTGACGGACTAAATAGAAAAATATATTTTTTACCCAGGACACTACCCTATTTTTGGTATAAAAGCTCGCTTGAATTACGACTTTTGAATGACAACAAAACTAGCCTTTTTACGCAACACTTTCCTGACAATATTTGAATGGACATGTTGTAACTCATTCCTGAATCGATGTCCGGATTGCGAACATAATAGACCAAAGTTAATTCGTAACATTAAACGAGTATGCCCCTTCGTTCGTGTTTATTTGACCGTAAACTGGAACACCAATTCCCGCGCTAAATTGGTTTAACGCGTCGCGCGTATCAACTTTTATTGTCTGCAATGCATAGTTGCATGTACGAGAACGACATATCATAGGTGTTTATTTTACTTGCATATCAAGTCTAAGCACTGGCATAGATATTGATGCCTGACTTTGAGCGCTCATGTGAGCTTGAGCTCTCGTTCCATAGGCACAAGATTCGCTATGTCCCAAGTCTGTGGCTCAATATCCATGATAACAATACTTGCTTATTCCATTGTAAAAGGGTTGTATTTACAATTACTTTGTACTGTACATATTACAAAAGGCTTAAGTACATAATGTATGTTGTGGTACTCGTAGTGCCGATGTTATGTTGTGGCCACAAAGAGCTCTAGCTAGACTATTCTAGCCACTGAAAAATGTAGTACCTATCTTCTACAATACTATGTACCTACTATAGTACATTTCACTTATGAAACATTCCCTGACAGCTCACTATTTCTTTGTTTCACGCATTTATTTTTGAACAATAAAATATTAATAATCATTTATTTGATGTTAGTAGTGATTTCTTTATTTGACACAAAAATTATTTATAACGTATTTTTACCATGATTTGATTTTTGAGTTTTCCAATATTTCGGCACAGTTTCATACGCTACGATTATGGATTAATTAAAAAAAAAGTATACTTATAAATATCCCGTTATAAATGACCTATGTGTTAATCCATGATATGTAATTTGTTTGAAAAGTTTTATCCTTATTAGACAGCTGAAAATTGCGTGAAATTAAGCAAATGCAAGCTTTTCTGGAACGGTTCTTACGTTAAATGGACAACACTTTGGTATATTAATAGTTTACAGCTAATGGTGTTAATTCTTTCGGCAAACAAACTAATTTAATTTGGTATTACTAAAAATCTGACTGCCTCTTTTTTACGATCTACATAAAAACATAGACATTTTTAGTTTAGTATGTGGCACAGCATATCGACACATCGGTGTCAATGTCATTGTGCATTCTTAATTTTTTGTAGGGGACTGTTTAATATAAAAAAAAACGTGCTATCCCTTATGACCTTAAACAATATTGCACATTGTATGATTCACTGTGTCATGATGACATGACCTATTTAATCTGCAGTGGCCCACGCATCTACACGGTGAAGGCGCTTCTGCCCCCGCCGCCCTCTTGGCTTATTTAAATCTAGGCCTCAGTTATTATAACCTAAGTATTATGGAAATGTAGAAATATCCACGCATACCTAGGTATGATTGTTTAAATATGACACATTGTACTGTTTAACTAACAACATAGTTGAATTTCGAAAACAATTTGGACCTATTTAGGTCCCAAATGGTTTTCGAAATTGCTGACAGATATCCAAATACCAAAATTATTTTGGTCTGTTTGACTCGTCATAAAATAGCTATATTACAGCTATAGTTAAAGAAGTTCTTATTTCTTTAATTACCTATATGAGGGACTTTGTGAGTCATTGTAATGAAATGACCGTGTCAGCAAACACACTAGAAACTAAATTATATCTTTAACTAACCTAAATAATTTGACTGCCGCATAACTCAGTCTTAGTGGTGCGGCTAATATAATCTGAATAACACCAGTATCAAGTTCACATTGTACCTTTACAAGTATCTAAGCTCTGCACTCAAATTTAAAAAGTAATAACTCTAATTCTGACAAAAAATACTAATCAGTACGTCACATCGTCGAGTGCAGACGACCTAGTTAGATTTATTTCTAAATCTATGCTATTTGGTTGTCTAAGATGCTTCGCAAAGTTTTGCTTGCACAAAATCAATCAGTTCTAATCAGAGAGCGTACATACTCGTATATTCAAAGAACGATAATTCTTGCGTCATAGTTTCCAGCATTAATTGAATTTCATTAGAATCTTCTCGATAGTTCGTTGCTGGGAGATTCAATTTTGTGTATATCGAATACTCATTGCACACAACTGAATTTGGAACTTATGTTAAACCGAGCATTAGCTTGATATTTGTTTACAAGCAAGCCTGTACTCCTGCGTTTTCATTATCCTTGACTCATAAAATAAAAACATAATGTCCTGACATTATGTTTTTTATTTATTACCGAACGATATGATATCGAATCCTGATTCGATATCATAACATTCGGTAAAAAATAAAAATGTAATCTGAACAATGCCTTTACACTACGTCGGTTTCGACATTAACAACACCCTTTGGTGATATTAATTATAATAAATAGCAGACGCAGTGCGCAAGTCTAGTAAAATGTAAAATCATATTACTTTTCAATAAAAATGATTTTAAAATTTTCAATTTAATGTAATGTACTTACTTTAAAATTAATTTTATTGGGAATTTTCGCATTTGTTTATTTTTGTAATTTTTATAGTATTTTTTCCGTAAATAAATAATTAAATGTATATGATACAGTTTTGCCTAGTGAATAAATCAACAGACAAATAATAATACTAGGTATAATAATAAAAGCTGTCTGCAAAGGATATAATTAGTTGCTGCTTCATTTTTTTTTTGTGTGTAAATTGTTACCCTTCCTAAGATGTGTATAAAACTAACATATTTAGATGAGAATGTACATCATGTAATTTGCAGTCTTTTGCTGCAATAAATACTTTTTTCCTTTACTTTACTTTTACTTAAAAGAGAGAGTCTATGGGCAAAGAGGTCATGGGTGGGCGGTATCAAAGAACAAATCGATGATCCTTGATATTTCCACCGAGGTCGCTCCAGATATCCTAGTTTTTTCTATTAGTTACAATATTGATGGCGTTTTCTCCAAGGTTACCCATTGAAACTAATTGCCCTTGTGAAAAGTTCTTTTTATTTTGTCTTGGTGGCATAGTTTTTCTTATTTCATGACCTTGTTATCCTAGCTTTAGATGAATTACAAACTCAAAGAGACGGAAGTCAAAGTCACTGCGTTAATTAGCTTGAAGCTTAGACAGGATATATCATAATTTTGCTAAAATAAATCATGCAGTTTCTGTCTGCATGTTAGAAAGAGATTCAATCCCTTCCAAAGATCGCAAATTTTATATTACCTTCGGTAAATTAATCTACTTAACAATGCAGTTAGCTCAATTGGTTTAATAATTGAAACAAATTGGAACTACCTATAGTACTTTCAGTACAATTATAGTAAATACAAATTCTAATTTATTTTTATACTTAGCAATTAAAAAAACGAACTCTGTTAATAATTATTTAGCCAATTGTATGTAGCGGCTTATAACAACCTACAATGTAAGATAGGCAATCTTTCGTTTAGCAATTTTCAGTCTAGATTTAACACCGACTACGAGTACCTTAATTGGCTTTATTAAGTGTAGCTATAAAACAGTTTGATTGGTCATAAACTAAGCGCGCTGGCACAATAACACCAAATGTCAACACCACGGCTAGAATATATGTACATGCAGGCACTACTATACTACTATTAATATTATAATATAAACGCGAAAGTTTGTATGTATGTTTGTTACTCTTTCACGAAAAAACTACAGATCAGGCTGACATTTAGCATACAGATAGTTCCTGGCCCGGAATGAAACATGCAAGCCTATATGTTTCTTTCCATCATTGTTTCAACTAACTGTATGCCAATAATCAAGTCGATTGGTTGCTTAGTTAGGGCGTGAAGGAAGGACAAACAAAGACACTTTTGCATTTATAATATTAGTCAGGATAATATTGTAGATAATATTCAAATTATAATTTAATATAGAGGCAAAGTTTACCTTACGTTGTGTTTCCTACCTAGGCTTTATTTTTGTATTCAATTTAACTAATTTATTATTTATTTTACTGTGATAAATTTCTATAAAGCTTTTATTTAATTTTTAAAGAATGTCTGTCTGCTTTTTCTCAACACAATCCCTTATAGTGTTTCCTATATCAAATTACTGTGTGTTATATGATAAATTGTGGTATGCTTTTAAAGCTTATATAGAATTTAACGACATCAAGTGTAACATGTGTACCTACGGTGGAAATAAATAAACAAACAGCAAAAATGATTTAATTTGGGTCCTGGTTCTGTCCACATGATCCTCTTAACACTTTGCCTGCTGAAATCACACGGTATGTGTTTTCTACAAGTGACTAATATGCGTAAATCCACACTAGCGCAGCGGCTGAGAAAATACAGATCTGTGTCTCTGACTGTGACTCAGCACAGCCGTAATATTTTTCGAACGAAACGCATGTGCGGCGCAACAAAACCGCTGTGTAGAGCGGCAGCACGAATTTTTTAGGTTAAAAAAAAGATCGCAGTCGTCGAAAAAAAATCGCAGTCAAAGTGTTAAATAACGGTCGAGGTTATTAAACTTAACATTTATTAATGACAATGCTTCGGTCGGTCAAAGTCATGGCCACGGAATAATAATGCTTTGTTCCGATTGTGAAGTACCTTATGCAACACTAACAACAAGGCCTTTTTCACCCACTGCAGACAATACAATACAAACACGAGTAAGTGTATATTCAGATTCCAGATATACGAAAACCTGTTTTTTTTTCAAAGGGTTTATATAAACCCCAAGAAATATTGGTGGAAAATAATAAACGGAATTGATTGGTATCATCGAAGATGAAAGCTTTCATCATTTAATTGATCTCTCGTTTCGTTGGGTTTCTTCTTTCATTTTCTTCCTTAATCGGTGTAGCTATGGTCTTAGCAGACTGTCCATATTTTTAGGAGAAACATGGTTATAGCCACTTTCAGATTTTGAAAAAAATTAAGCACAGTTATATCGGGTAGGTATATCTCTTGGCAGCGACATACAAAGTTCAATATTTGCGTCTGACCTTTTGGAGTAGGCGCCAGACAAGAAGACCGAGGGGCCGGTCGGTACTAATGGGGCCAGTAAAGGTCTAGTACGCGACCTAAATAATCAGTGTCTAAAAATTAAAGGGAATCGAGCTAATATTTACAACGGCGAAAGTTTGGATGTCATCTGATGCCGTCAATGTAAAATACATCTAAATATACCTAACAAGTTAAAGCAAATATTTCGCAACCTCCTTCATATTTCGCTAATTGGGTCTTTTTGGCACTAGGAGGGACCTAGCGCAATAATCCGTACTTTATACCCTACATTAACAGTAATACCTCCTTAGTCGGTTACTGGTGAACCTTTTTATCGTTAGTCTTAGTATGAATAAAGAGCCCTAAATCAGTACATTAACGTCAGAGGCCAGATGGGTCGATGACATAAAACCATGGGGTCGGTTTTATTGACGCCGCCCTGAACGTGGGAGGGCTAGCTAGTCAACAACAAATAATAAATGTACGGTATAAATAGCAGCAGTGATTATACGTGTTTAGATGCTTTA
Organism: Eupithecia abbreviata; assembly: GCA_943735965.1. Classification (NCBI taxonomy): domain Eukaryota; kingdom Metazoa; phylum Arthropoda; class Insecta; order Lepidoptera; family Geometridae; genus Eupithecia; species Eupithecia abbreviata. The sequence goes on from OX030976.1 coordinate 11,490,222, forward strand.
AGATTAGCTATAGTTTGACCGAAAACGCTGTACCGCTCCTTCCAGGAAAGTGCGGCGAGTTGGGGGGCGAGGAAAAAAGAGCAAGAGTATGTACTCGTTGACGGCAGACTGATGGATCGGAGCGGCCGATATTTCCCCCCTCGATATTTCCCCGTCTCGCTGCTCGCATACCTCTGGCGCGGTACAGCGATTTCGGTCAAACTATAATTCCTAAGAGGAATAAAGAAACTACTTAGTACCTAATTTTCTAAAAATCTAAACCTGACTGAAAAGCGGAGAGATGAATAACACTAAAATTATAAACTTGCTGCGCCCCGCAGCTTTGCCCGCGTGGAAATATATGTGTCAACTGGTTTATAAACCATCCTCTTGAATCACTATCTGTTTTAAAAAAACCGCATCAAAATCCGTTGCGTATAGTTTTAAAGATCTAAGCATACATAGGGAAAGACAGACAGCGGGGAGCGACTTTGTTATGTAGTGATGCGAAATTTAGGATGGGTGGACGGATAGATGGATGTTTTTTACTGCTTTACGCCAAAACACACAATAGAACACAAACACAACAGATCCGGACTTTCTCCTACAGCACAGCATTAATTTACGAGCCTAGTGATGTTCCCTAAGTTAGTTATAGTGTTGCTAGCATCGACATCTTACCTAAGATGTCGATGGTTGCTAGTAATATCACGTAGCCATGTTTTTGTCAAGCTTGAGTGATCTGTGATTGTGTACCAATCCTCCAGAGTAGTATACCTACTTGATTATATGACTTGGTAGTTGATTATAAAAAATGGCGTACCGTTTCGTCCCGTTAAATCCAATTTTTTGAGATATAACTTTTTGCTGCCAAGAATGTTATGCTTGCGTGCCTGCAGAATGTCGACACCTTCATTATCAAGAAATCACAACTAGAGACATTGAAGAGTCGCTGTGATGATTAATTTTGCTTCTAAGTGAGCTCGCACACCAGACATACACTTGTACTGTGTATTAAGTATGTTGACTGATTTTAAGAAACTACTCCGAGATGGTTTTAGACATTTACCTACTGAATATAAAATAAATCATATTTCAGCAAAAATATTCCGAAGGAAAAATTGAGTTGACCGAACAAATGCACAAACTGCAACAGTTTGTGCATTTGTTGGGTCGCTACATGTGACGCAGTAGGTATATGTGGCGAGATAAATGTTGCGCCGAGGTAGATTGTGTTGCCGGTGTCCGGCATAACTTTATATCTTATGGTGGCACTTCACATGGCTATTTGTATTTGGCATATTTGGCAAATAATTACCATGTGTGGACAGTTTATTTGACAAAGTGTTCGCCATATTTGCCTATTTGACAAATAAGGCCAATACCAAATACGCGTCACCGTGCGCTTGTCGGTTTCTCGAGGCACATCAAAGCAGTCAAATAGGCAAATACACAATAAGCCGTCCACACAATGGCCGTATTGGCACCTTGCGCTCTGCTCTGTCTGCTGCCAAATGTTTGTGTGTTGGTTATTTGTGTGCCATGTGTGGATGGTCGTATTTGCCTCTTTTTGCATGTTCGTCTGAACGTCATATATTTTGTCAAATACAACAAACACCCAATAGCGAACACAAATAGCCATGTGAAGTGCCACCTTTACGCGTAACTTATGTCACTATCACACACCTCTTGACACTAGTGCGTAGCGTAATAAATAACGTGAACTTTGCTATCTCTTACTACCGTACAGTCTATCATAAAGTTCGTTTTTCCATCGTCTCTATATCAATTGCGTAAAGATCAGTTTCTATAGACATGCGGTCGCCACTGTACTCACTTGCTCCAATCGCCGTGAAATGTGCGATTGTCCCCGGCATGTTTTGGCTACGCGCCTTCCATTGTGTGGTCAGTAGTATCGTTTTCGTCGTCGAGTTGTCACCTTCCTGCAAAGGTTCAGTGCAAATTGAAACTACAAGCTGGGACTTTAACGCTGGTTTTCGTTTTCGATAGGGTTTCTTGTGAATGTGAAGTGTTTTTCAGATATAGAATTATTTTTCTAAGTGGTTTATAATGGCAGCGGTCGTCACAAGAAAGGTGAATGTTTACCATTAAATTTTATTTGACAAATTGAAATATTGTACTTAGGTACTTAAATAATATTAATGCATTTACGAAAATATATTCATTACGGCTTCAGCTTACAAATTTAAATGTACATATAAATCCAAGCATTATTATTAAATAATATGTATCACTGTCTGTTTCTTTGTTCGTTGTCTTCTTAGCTTTTAATAATTTTTGCAAGGAGCCCTATGTACATATAGTATGTGTGTTGTAGTAGCAAATAAATGTAAATCTATCTTTATATCGAAGGAGAACATCGCTAATTTTTATTCAGGTGCACGTGCATAGCCTGTCTAAAAGCTAATTTCATATATTTTATGTACTTTTAAAATTATTCAAAATTTACTCTGGTATTCAAAAAATTATAATCTATAATAAATCTTTGTGTCAAATAAGAATAGCCAAACGATAATTATACTAGGTTTACCATGACGAATACATTTCACATTGACGACGCGACGTAGGAAAATATTTATGCTAATTACTTTAGTCAAGGACTGAAACATGTCTAATTCCCATTGCTACGACAACTCCGAAATGACTACAAATATAAACCCGGTTTTCCCACCGCGAAAGGGTATTGAGCGGGAAATAGTATGTGGAACGGACTTGTTTTAAATGAAATACGTTTACATTTCTACCAACAAAGAGATTTGTCTGTTGATTTCCACCGCAAAAGGAAAATATAGATGACTAGCGAACCTTCCCGGCTTCGCACGGTTTTATTACGGATCCCTATCTTTTTCTTCTAATGGACCACGTAGATGTCCCCGTCAGTGACATAACCCTTGCCCATAACCGGGTCAGAACGCAAAATCTCACAGGGCACACACGCGCCGCTTTCTTCCCGGTGTTAATTTAGCCCAGTTCATTTATTCCACGGTTGGTACATGTAGATACACTTGATGTCGTTTAATCTACATTATACATATGACTTAATTATAATAATTTATATAACAAAAGATTTTTTTTATGTAGGAAGGAAACACCATTAGGGATTGTATGGAGATGTATAGATAAAACAAAACAGTGACTCCTATTTAAGCACATAGAAATTAACAAATGGTTGGCTGTAAAGGGGCCTAGAATTAACAACCCAACACAGTAATGTCGCTTGGCAACAGAAAGAGGCGTGTTGTACTTCCCCGGGCAAGCCCTTTCACAATACAAATAGCCCTGCTGTATCTTGCTGATAAAGAATATGTATAGCTTTTCAGTCATTTTACTTCCAGACCGATTATGACGTTCGTAGGATCCTGTCGCATAATAGATGTAAATATTTATATGTAGTATTGGTAGGTTTGCGGTCGATAAATGATTCATAGGGAACGACAATAATACACTAGTTTATTATTCACTTTGACTCGTGATTGTCGTCTGAGTGGAACGACCAGTGTTGCATAATTGAAAGTGTTTGTATTGATAAAATGAAGTTCGGAAAGTATTCTCAGATATTGATAAAAGTAAGCTTTTTAATCATTTATTTATTTTAAGCCATTACTGTCCCACTGCTGGGCAAAGGCCTCCCTTTTCTTCTTCCACTCCTCGCGATCCAACGCTGCAACAGGCCATGATGGAAGATGTACATCGAGCTCGTCGCGCCATCTCATCTTTTTAATCATACATTTTAAAAATGTCTTTGCATGTAACTTTTAGAAAAATCATGATAGGGTTATTTACCTATCATGATTTTTCTTCCACTAGTGAACAGCAATTAATTAAGTGAAGAATTCCACGGATCACTATTTCTCATTTAAATGATTAAATAAGAAATGGTGATCAGTGGAATTCTTCGTTACTACACTAGAATCGCTAAAAATCAGAAATCAACACGGCTTACAAAATAAGCTAATAGACAAGAAAAAAAAATTAATATATAAAAGTGAAGAATTATAATTTAAATAAAAAATAGTGATCAGTGGAATTCTTCACTTTTATCTATTAATATATATTGTATATTTGTCTTGTCTATTAGCTTATTTTGTAAGCCAAATGGAATTGAGTTCTGATTTTTAGCGATTTCTAGTGTATTAACGAAGCCGGGGAATTACGTTACTATAGTATGATAGTTTTACCTCTTAGTGTTACCTATTGTCAAAAATAGATTTCCTGTTGTTGAAAATAGTTTACGTATTGGCAAGTACTAATCTACCTGGCATCTCATCATCATCATCATCAATCTACTGGCAAATATTTTTTCCGACTGTTTTGGGTATTTAAATTATATCTATCTACATATTATGTAATGTATTCTAAGTATCAATATCAATTTATACTTTCTATTTCTTAAACATAAATAACATCATAATATGCATTTCGTTCACTAAAAGGTCTCTACACGTTGGCCCAACGTGTACAGGACGCATTAGCAAGCCCTGTCCCTTAACGTATGTTTCAATGCCTCCATTTTTATTAAACTGTTCTTTCATTATTTTCAGGACTTATGTCGTCTGGTCGGCGGTTCCAAATTCTACGAAATGATAGACGTGGTTGATGGAATGCCATCAGCACACGCCTCTACGCCGTCGCCGACTGAGAAACACGATCATATGAAGCCTATTGACAGCGAAGATGAAGGTACTCAGCTTGTCCCACTGCTGGCCCAAGGCTCATATTATTATCCATCTTTTTATGTTTAAAAGCTTAGCAGGTTACTTATCACACTGTCATGCTTATGTGGTCAACGCGATTATATCAGAGTCAACAAAAAAACACATTCGTAAATTACTAGAGACTATCACGTTTTTTAGTCGATTTTTCGACAAGGGTTATACGTTTTTTTTAAATATATTTTTTTGATTTTTCGATAAGGTGCGACATAAAAGGGGGCAGGCCCAAAACACAGAAAAGATTCTTTGTTGTTCTTTGATCCATTGCAGGTGTGTGATGGGTTTCTGTATTCTACAAGGAATAAAACTAACGGAATAGGAATTCTATTACAAATTGGTATCTCGCGCCATCATGAAACAAATAAACTTAATTGGGAACTGCTCAGATTCGTTGTAACAAAAATTACGTGATATTTGCCTCCCTCCTGCGTGAGGTTGAATGAGATTTGGCTCGACCCCCTTCCCCCCTCCCTTAACCGCCTCACATAATTATTCAAGCGTCAAAATAATTAAAAAAATCTTTTGAAATACGGAAAGGGAATTCATAAAATAAATAAACCCAATTGTCGGAGACTATGTCATATTAATTCTTATTATATTCTACGATTCGTCATGGAGGTAGTCTTATTTTAGTCCTAATATCACCTATTTGTGTCGTTTACCCCCATGATAAACTTCTTCTTTGTTTGTTTACTTCTATGCCTGTATTTTGTACCTGTGTCTAAATAAATGTTTTTTCTATTCTATTCTATTCGACATTGAATAATTTCGACATTTATAGAACGGACGAACGCCCGAGAAGTAGACAAGTTTTCGATATTTCTTGACTTAGATGTTTTGGGTACGATCGTCGTAATCACTCTATATGTAGATATTTTGTCGGCATATTTATTTTATAAATAAATCCTAAGAACGACTTCCTTTGAACAATCACGCCAACACAAAGCGCTTCTTTGTAAGAATACATATAATACATTTTCAAGAATCCTATCGCTAAGGGGACTCCTTATCTTACGCCTTTAAAGATAATTTATCGTTTACAGTACAGTAACTTATTGGGTACCATAGAATATAAGAATAGAATGCATTGATAGTCTCCTAACATTTCTTAGTTACAGCAACATTGTATTTGTGCTATAAAGCAGGCATTTTAATGGCTTTGGGCTACATTTCGTATTTATGTAACTAAACCGGTAAACAGCAAACAATAATACTCAAGTTAGTAATTTATAAGGAAAACTTGAGGGAAACCATAATAATAACTGTGGGTGACTGTCTTCCTATTCTAATAATTCCTGATTTGTAGCTTTTGATCACCATCATTTTTCACATCATTTGATTACCACCATTTCCCACAACACCATAATTTCTAAAAAAAGGCTTTTTCATGCATAAACACATATATTTCTACTCTATGTTCATCGCAAAATTTGTCCACCCGGGCGAAGCCAAGACGGCCCGCTAGCGCTATATAATTGCGAGCTAAAAGCATGCTTATCAAAATATAGCAGACACATCTGGGTTGGCTTTGCCATAATCCCCAGCGCTTGGCAGGCGGTTTGATCATCGTATTGAAGGTGTTGAAAATATACAGAAGAAAGCTGCTGATGCTGACCTTGTTTTGGTAGTTTCTGTTAGTCTACATTTAACACGTTTACGCGTTGGGTTTGAAGGGTCGACTCATATGCCACGTCCGCCGCTGTCCTATTATATGTACGTTCCGTTACCTTCTTATTTTTTTTTTCAAATTCATATTCTTCATTTTCTGATAACAAAGGTCCATAAAATTATACACTTTATTCTAAGCCTTAAACGATACAGGTCGATTTATATTTATTTGAAGGAAAACCAGAGGCCTATCAATAACATATTAACAAATTAATTAACACCTAAAAGCTTATTGAATGTTTTCACGGATATATAATATAATACAATAAAAAAGACTGTGAGCATAAAGTGACTATCAAGTCTCTACCTTACCTTAGCACGCTATATTTAATGTAAATAATGATACTCAACAGTTTCAGACGTGGACCAAGAATGCACAGTGTTCAGCGGCGTTAGTTACCTCGGAGCACAGAACATCTCCGACCCTAAATCCGAGAGCGACATACAGAGAATCATGAAGGAACTCAGCTCTATGCCAGAGAACCGAGACGGCATAGCCGTGTCGATATCTATACCGGTCTGCTCACAGGGACTCGTTGTGTAAGTATCACTGTGAATCCGAGCTAGCGATATATAGATAATCATGAAAGAACACGGCATTATGCCAGAGAATCGAGACGGCATAGTCGTGTCGATATATGTACGGGTCTGCTCTCGGGCAGTCGTTATGTAAGTATCACTGTATCAGAGTGGCATACATGAAATAACTTAGCTCTATGCCGCTGGAGAACCGAGACGGCATAGCCGTGTTGATATCTATAGATTTGCACATAGGGACTCGCTGTGTAAGTATTACTCTAAATGTGAACGAGACACAAAGATAAAATCATAGAGGAATCATCGTAATCCAAGCGCGAAAATAAAGAATCGTAAAAGAACGTCAGCACTATTCCGGAGAACCGAGTGGATGTAGTGGCATTGACGGTATTTACCGTTCCGCTTACAGACCAAGACAGCGCGGACTTTGTTAAGAATGGTCAGACACCGATTATTGGTCAGAAATGTCTATTTTGGTTGAATTTTATACGGATACGATAAGCTGAAGACAGGGCGCTATGGCGCTCTTTAGGGGAGGCCTATGTCCAACAGTGGACTATTATAGGTTGTCGATGATTTTGATAACTTAAATAACTACCTATAACGTATTATTCCTTCAACAGGCTCTACCAAGCAGACTCAAACAGCGTAATGACACGCTACACAGTGAACCGGATATCGTTCTACGCTCGAGGCGCCGCCGGCTCACCCGTGGCCTCCTGCTTCGCATTCACCTGGTCCCACGGAGAGACCAAGGAGTCTGCGGTGTATAGGTGCCATGTGTTCCGCTGCCACATCGCCGAGGCTGTCAATCAGGTGTCAAGTGAGTTGCTACTTTACGTTATTTGCATAGAAGTGATTTTTGAACCAAGCAGACGGCTCTCTTGTGGCTTCCTGCTTTGCATTCACCTGGTCCCACCGAGAGACCAAGAAGTATGCGGTGTATAGTTGCCACGTGTTCCGCTGTCACATAGCCGAGGCTGTCAGTCAGGTGTCAAGTGAGATTTTACTTTAAGTTATTTGCATAGAAGTGATTCATGAACCAACCGGATTCCTGCTTCGCGTTTACCTGGTCCCACGGAGAGACCCAGGAGTCTGCTGTCGTATCGCCGAGGCTGTCAATCAGGTGTCAAGTGAGTTCTTATTTTATGTTATTGGCATGGAAGTGAATTTTGAATCAAGCAGACGGCTCTCTTGTCGATTCCGCTTCGCGTTTACCTGGTCCCACGGGAGTGGAGAGTATGTTCCACCTTCAGATAGCCGAGGCTTCCGATTAGGTGTCAAATGAATTTCAACTTTATGTTAGAGGATTAGATGTGATTATGGTAGTATTATGTAGAAGATTCTCCCATACCGCGTACTTCGTATTTACCTGGAGTGTCAGTGTGGAGTGAAAATATCCTGAACACCCAGAACAAATATTTGCGGAGCGTACAAACATTTGTCCGAAGGCGGGAATCGAACCCGCAACCTGCGTCGCACCTTCGCCCGCCGCGCAACATCGGTAGTCAAAATCGGTGCTTATCAAAGGCCTTGCTCGCGCTCCAGCGCCTTCTCAAATTCCGCAGCAATATAAATAAATAAATAATGCTGGACAATTCACACAGCATTATCTAGCCCCATGGTAAGCAGAGCTTGTGTTATGGGTACTAGATAACTGATATAAATAATACAATACATTACATAGATAGTTTTTTTTTTTATTATATATAGAAAACGACCAGAACACCCGGAACAAATATCTGCAGATCGTACACACAATTGTTCCGAGGCGGGAATCGAACCCGCAACCTCCTGCATCGCAAGCGGACCTTCGCCCACCGCGCCACATCGGTCGTCGAATATGGAAAGCAACTATCAGATTAGCCTACAACCATGAATCATAGCCATCAAGGGAATTTTATCCGTCATTGCAAACACATAAAGTTAATTTTATGTCCTTGATTATGAATTCAACGGCCGTACTAACAATCATGTATTTTAACGTCATATCTATTCCATATCTTATCATTGAAATAAGACAATACGCAGATGTACAGACAGCTCCATAGAATAGAAAGACATTTATTCATAACAACTTAAATTAACAAATAACACACTTATAGAAATAGGTGCATGTAGACAAAAAGGCTCTAACTCAGCATAAGCTCCGTAAGAGACTTAGCCAGCGGTCTACCGTAAGAGCCCGTATAGGTGACGTCACGAACAGGCAAACTATCCATCGATAGGGAATCCTCTGTTTGAGTACAATTCTTATACATTCAAGAATCACTACATAGTATAAAACAAAGTCGCTTCCCGCTGTCTGCCTGTCCGTATGAATTGTGGTATGAATGCTTAGATCTTTAAAACTACGCATCGGATTTTCATGCTTTTTTTATAGATAGAGTGATTCAAGAGTAGGGTTTATAAACCATTTGACACATAGATTTCCACGCGGGTGAAGCCGCGGGGCGTAGCTAGTATGTTGTAACTGGAATCAATTGGTAAAAATTAATATAAGAAATGTATTTTTACAAATTACAAATATATTAATGTAAGTACTTAAATATAAATAAAATCCTTCGCACACCGCGCCACAGAGGTATATTATTTTAATCTTATCACTCAGATACATACTTCAGAATCGATGGGGCTCTCTGTACATTCAATTACTATGGTCATGACCTAATTTTTGTCCCGTACAAATCAGAGTCCAACTAAACAAACCATCAGCAATGATTTGAGGCGTCACCGCTTGTTTGGCTATTCATTTACAATGATATCGCACGTGACTGGGCACAGCTATTAGCTGTGTTTCCGTCAGTGCTGTTGTTGAATCAGTTTGTGGCAGTTAGAAATATTGTTCTGATATGTTTTAATCTCGACTTTAATACAAAACTTCGTCTGTTCACGATGCGAAAGTGTTTCGTTTAAACTTCGTCTGTTCACGATGCGATGCGAAAGTGTTTCGTTTTTCACATTGAAAAATTCTGAAGTGCCTTCATTGAACTGCTTTATTTGAAGTGAGTAAGTACAATGAGTCATTTTATATAATCTATAGCGCTGTGTTTGAAAAGTATATTTTTGGTAAAAAAAATATTAGTATGTTAGTTTTATACATTACAAATTAATAATTTAATAATAATAATTTAGCCATTTATTATCAAAGAATAATTGAATTATAATCAAATAAAATTGAACATTGTTAAAAAAAATAAGAAAACTTTAATTATTGAGCATTATTAAATAAGTATTTTTATAATTATTTGATCTCTATTTGAGTAAAGGCCTCCTCCAGACTGTGCCATTTCTTTCTATCCTTCGCTACGGCTGCCCAATTATTTTCTGTTTCCAAAATTTCGTCGACCCATCTTTCAAGTGGACGTCCCCTTTTCCTTTTACCAGGTGGGGACATTACAAATTACACACAAAAAATAAAATAAAGGGAGCAGCCACTAATTATGTCTTTTGCAGGCAGCTATCGTTACCTAGAATTACATTTGTCTGTTGATTTCTTCACTAGGCTGAGCCTGTATCGAAGATATCATTAGAGTATTAAAATTTCGAATATTATTGCGTAGCACGAAAGTTTATTTAAATTTATACTGCACAAATATTTCAATAAACTTTCGTGCTATGGGTAGATTGGATAGCAGTCATATAAATAGACACTTCGCCTTCAATTTCAGTAATTATACAATACAATACAATATAACTTAATTGCACCATCAATACAAAAAAAAAAAAAACTCAAGGATCTTAATACTAATTATAACAAGTGGCACAATCGGCGGCCTAATCGCTAAAAGCGATCTCTTCCAGGCAACCTTTGGATGGATAGGATCATACATCTTAAGATATATCATATTATCTTAAGATTCAAAGCATCAAAGATATTTATTTGCTTTGAACATGGTATAAATAAAATATGCTACTTCAAAATACAGAGCGACGACGGTAGAAGTTACAAACCAAGATAAGCTTCGATCTTTGTGATTCATGATCCCTTTGAATTGAATATTGCCATTTGAACGTAAACGTACCATAGAGAGAAATACTCACATTTCTTGACACTGCTATCTATCACATTACTCATTCAAATGATTGTCAAACGCGTCCAATCTGAGTAAATTGTTGTCAAAATGCTACAACCCTGAGTGAATTGTCGTCTAAATGCGTCAATCTTTTACTACGCGTCCGGTGAGATTGCGTAACAGCCTAAGGAAACGGTTTCATAGTGTGTTATCATAGTGCAAATGTACGCAAATACATTGAACAAATGCACAGCCTAAGAATAAGTATTACTTCATTGTTATGAACAGTATAATAGGATAAGAAAATCTACATAAACCTTTACAATGAGCCTATGACTAGTCGAGCAGTAGAAATTGTAACAGTAAAGGCGTTTACACACTAAAGCCGCAGGCCTGGGCGGTTTTAATCCCCGGTGCCTCTGCTAAGTACGCTGTGCACGGCCTCGCGGCGCATTTTAGCTGCGAGGGTGCGTTTGTATAACACGTATCTACGTTTCCACGTAACTTCATTAATTACGCACACACACTATCACACACAAACAAATTCTGGGTATAATCTACAATATAGAGCATTTAATGGACAAACCCGCTATATACTATAAAAGCCGACGATCACCGGTAAGGGGTAAATTGAAAAACAGCGCCGAACGTGCTTTTTAAGCTTGTCGGTATTATGCTAAGCTTACTCCCATTGCCTGAGAATGTACTTAGTTAATAAAAATGTGAATTGTATGTTATGTAAGTACCTACTTATTAATTACAGATATAAGTTATGTTTTTGGTTTATGATCTATAATTAGTTATAATTTCAGGCAATCAATCATTATTCTATTCTATTATATTCTCGTATTCGTGCGTAGCATGTTCGTGAGTTGCAGTGGACGTTTTCATACACTTACATACATTTTCTTGCATAGCGAAGCTACACACTTGCGTAACATCTACGCGTGGCGGTAGGACAGCGGCTTTAAGCCGGGTTTTCACTATTACGAGTACTCTCGGACCGAGTGCGCTCGTACGAGCTAGATCGTAAAGGAGTAAACTCGGAATTAGGTTGACACGTTACATACGTCAAACTAGCATGACATTTTGTCATAGTTTCACGTTGACTCCACTTTATCTTGCTTGACACCATTTTCTTTTCATAAAATAATCCGAGTGAATCTATAAAAATAATACCGGCCGGGTGATTATGTAACTCGCGACCGGTTTGCAACAGGCGTAAATTAAGCAATCAGTGCTGTCAAACGTCAATTTCGTATTAGTTTGACACCAGTTACAACGTCAAAATTGGCGTTTGACAGCACTGATTGCTTAATTTACGCCTGTCGCAAACCGGTCGCGAGTTACATAATCACCATACGGGTCCGAGTTCACTCTGATCGGATGCCGCTATCAGAGTGCGCTCGGATTGAGATACTCGTATAGTGAAAACCAGGCTTTACCCGGCACTGCGGGTTAGTGTCGACTCTCAAAACAAAGGATTATCGCAAAACAAGCTCGGTGGAGCGGCCTCATTCGCTGGGTAAAGTCGCTGCCCCGTACTCGGTGGCTTTGGTAAGTGGCCTTATGGGGTTAAAATACTATATAATTTTTCATATAATATGTAAATAAGTAATTGAAAGCTAAAAATAATTTTGGTATCGATGCGACCTAAAAATAAACAGAACCATTAGTTGTGAGCGAAGTTGTAAATAATAAATTAGTAAACGCTGCTGCGCTGTTCGAATGACAATAGCTCATTCTTAGTACGGACACGGGTTTGATTTATCGTGTATTCAGTTTTTACTCGACCTTAAAAGTGTAACGTTCGAGGGTAGTTTTGTTATTTAAATACAATATTTATTTAACGGTGGTAGGTAAGGCTTCTCGATTAAGTAATACCTATGGTACATCATAAGTTCATGGATTCTGTTTGTTTACTGTCGAAGAATTGAAGTGTCATAAATTTCCCTCATTCATATTTAGCGAGGTATTTAACCTACAAAAATCTAAAGCCAAGGAAGTTCTATGTTCGGCTTATATATGTTTGTCTGATTTTCCGTCAATTATGGACCGATTTGAAAGATTCTTTCGTTATTGTATAAATAATGATTCCGAGGTAAAATTTTATTTCCGATGAATAAGTAATTTGAGTTGGTTATTCGTTTTTTCTAAACAAGCATTTCATTATTTTCTATTAGCCTAGTTCAGTCAGGCCGCAGAGTGGTGGGAGGAGGCTTATCGTGTTTCGTTTGTTTTATAGCACCTCCGACTATGACCGAGTGAAGTTGATTGTTACTTCGTTGTTTTTGTGAGCATTTTATAAATTCAGTGATTTAGCTTTGTCGCAACAAAGCATTGTGATGTGACGAGTGATGCCTAATTTATGTGGGAATTTTCTTTACTTGTGAGGTTTCTGAAGGTAATTTTACTTTGTTTATCCTGTTTTACGCTGTTGAAGTGGCTGAGTTCATGTATATTTTTTTCTGATTGTTGACTTAATGCGACCCTGCGACCTGTTACGATAAAGTATCATTTCATTTTAATGTTTCTTTTATATTTGTTGAGCCGACCGACTACCTACATTGTAAACGTCTGGGCAAACGTGAAGTTTGAAATCACAGGATAGAGGGGATTGGTTAGGTTTTGCAAAATTTGTGAGAATCTCGTTAGAGCTAAAGAATTTAATCTAAGACAGGCGGTTTTTGGCATTTGAAAACTAATATTGCAAAACAGCCTTCAGGTATCAAATGTTGTTTTAAAGAGATAACCGGTCACCGCCCACTATTCCATGTTTTATCTCAATTTAGTAATCTGTCACGCCGACCTACAAAATGTCACTACAGTTTTATCTTGCTTACATTGTTTTTGTTTCAAAATAGTAGCTGTACTCAACATAAAATATTTTATTTATTTTATTTTATTTATTTTTACAATCTTAGGAAAAATTACAGCTAGATAAAGATTAGATACAAGAATATTTAACTTAAGGCCAATTAGAAGTTTCCACCATATTCTGTAAAATAACCAAATATTTCTTTCTATTCAGTGCGAGGAATATTTTAGGTGATGATAACTCGTCCACTTACGATTGTAAAAGCCCTTAACGTCATAGATAAGCAGATCTATTATATTAACAAAACTTTTGACTTATCCATTCGCTCTCTCACATGTATTGTTAAGGCCCCTTACTTTATACAGAGAATATAATGTCCCATTATTATGAGTATTCTCAGATAGGTCGGTAGAATGAGATTTATTTAAGGGTCCGAGTGACTTAAATGCGAGTGACTTAATAAGTAACAGCCTCCCGGCTAACAGTAAGTTTATTTATACAAGACAGGATATTTACAATTGATTTGTCATCGAAACAATAGTGATGAGGTTCTATGCGAGCGAATAAACCATTCATAGCCTTTCCCGTCGGGGCATCTAAAGGTACAATTCATTTGTCATTAAAACAATAGAGTCGTTTGTGAATGTTCAAGTGAAATAACTCGGATAATTACTATGGCAGTCGACAGTACCGGCTCAACAGTTTTGGCCTTGACCGATTAGTTACTCTGTAACAGTTTCAGTACCCTCTAACCTCTGGTTAAACCGTGAAACTACGTCTTTGTTTAAAATTAAATAATTGCTTGGAAGTCTGCTAACTTTGGTAATTTAAGTAATTTAGAGTTTGGTAGGTGTTTTTATAGGAATGTTGTACAAGCGTTTTTGCTAATTGAGGATAGGTTTGCTGAAATGGTTTTAATTCATCCTGTGCTGTGTTTTTTGCAGAAAACTTGTTGAATATGGGTATTATTAAAGAAAATATATTAAGAATTCCCGCAGAAGCAGAAGTTTCTTTTATTTACACGCAAACAGCGGTAAATAAAAGAATCAATCAGAAAAAGAAGCAATGACAGTCGAATTTTTACTCCTTTTTTCGTGACTACAAAAATAATCAAAATGCAATGATATATCTGTGAGCAAATCGAGATTAAATACACGACAATTCACACAGTATCATCTAGCCTCAAGCTAGAATGATAATTTTCGGGAATGTGATTAGAATCACAGGCATTAGGCAATGTCCCTAGCTAGAGTGACCGCAAGTAGAAGGAATTGAAAAAAAAATCTTTCAATAGATCCTACATATCACTGTAGCATTTGTTTTCATTTAATTTCGTTGTTTCAGGTTGCTTCGCGAAAGCCTTCGAGCGCATACCCCGATCCATGGCATCTTCAATAATCGGCGACCTCAGCGCAGCGCCCTCTATGACGGGGTCACTGACCGAGGGGCTCGGCCCGGCCGCTCCTCCGATGCAGCTTTTGCATGTTCTAGAATGTACTGTGGATATCAAGGAGACTGATGCTAAGGTAACATCACTGCTGCACACATAATCACACTGCATCACTACATAATATAAAACAAAGTCGCTTCCCGTTGTGTCTGTCCCTATGTATGCTTAGATCTTTAAAACTACGCAACCGATTTTGATGCGGTTTTTTGTAATAGATAAAGTGATTCAAGAGGCAGGTTTTATAAACCAATTGATATAAAGATTTCCACGCGGGCGAAGCCGCGTGGCGCAGCTAGTAAAATACTAAATTAATCCTAGAGCTCAGACCCATAGAAAAAGAATATTCGCCATTTTGGTTTGTCCCGTGCACTTTACCATCAGTCTTCCACTTTTAGCTCTTGCGGGATAAAGATAACATTAAAAACTGATGTAGTTTCTAATAATTAAATAAAATTCATTGAGGTGCTATAAAAATATATTCGAACAATTGACTCGTTAAGTATATAATAATAATAATAAATAATAAATAATGCTGGACAATTCACACAGCGTTATCTAGCCCCATGGTAAGCAGAGCTTGTGTTATGGGACTGATATACATAATACAATACATTACATAGATAGATATTTTTTATTATACATAGAAAACGACCAGAACACCCGGAACAAATATCTGCAGATCGTACACACAATTGTTCCGAGGCGGGAATCGAACCCGCAACCTCCTGCTTCGCAGGCGGACCTTCGCCCACCGCGTCACATCGGTCGTCGTATATAAACACAACTTTATAGCTAAAACCAGATGTCGCCTACAATCACTGTATTACATAAAGAAAAACTCCTAAACTAGCCGCCAATAGTAAAACAGGTATGGTTTCAAGACCAAGAAATATCAGAAAACTGTAAAAAACTTATTGATTCTATGCCATAACGCATTGAAGAAGTTATTAATGCTAAAGGATATTTCATACTAAAAAAAATTAATGTGTGTTATTTTCTCTCATATTTTTTTTTTAGCTAATAAATGATATTTTCACAAATTATTTCTTGTGTTCACATTAATTCGAACAATACTGTACTTCAAGTCGGGGTGTATTCACATCACATATACAATCTACTTATAGCAACACTCCTATAACTCTATTTCCTTTGAACAGGGTACCTTCAGCCATGTGCCCAAAGAGCGGCTCGGCTTCAAGCTGCGCGGCGGGATAGATAAACAAGTGACTATCAACGTATCTCAAGTCACCAACAACGCGCACAGTGAGCCGGACGATACTCCGGTAAGTTAACCAAAACTTTGTAGATTTTATACAGAGTTATTGGTAATTCGACGTATTCCCGTTAGGAGGTGATAGGGGGTGACTATTTGCGAAAATGTTCATCCCCATGTGCATCATGCAAAAGTGAACCATTTTTAAGTTATCATGATTTTTAGCTTTTTTCAAAATAAGTCAAAAGTGCAACATCAAAAATTGATTTAAAAAAACTGGGTATTTAAATCTATTTTTTTCTTCTGATTTATAAAAACGAATAAACACTGGTTATTTATCAATATTAAAACAAAAATTATCGCTCCAAATTTAAAAATGCCAGATAAAAAATTATATTATTTAATTATTCATTGAGATTTTTTTCCTCTAAAATGCCTTTAAAACTAAAAAAAAAAACGTTATGAAACTTGGCTTGCAGATTATTTTAAAAACATAACCGTTTTCTTAGCTCTCCAACAATTCATAACAACTAGGAACTTATTTCAAAAAAACTGAAAAAAAACATCATTACAAAGGAAGCAGGCGGAAATTCGTATACGAACTAAACCTAAGGTCATTCTTTAAAATTTATATAAAACTAACTTTAAACAATACCCAATGTAAATAAAACGAAAAATACATATCTTCTATATATATAAAAGAAAGTCGTGTTTGTTACAACACTTATAACTCGAGAACGGCTGGACCGATTTAGCTGAAAATTGGTGGAGAGGTAGCTTAGAACCAGGAGTCTAACATAGGATACTTTTTATCATTTAATTTGACACATAGATTTCCACGGGGGCGAAGCCGCGGGGAGCAGCTAGTTTAAAATAAAATTTAGAACAGTTAAGTACAAACAACATTAAACAAAATTAATAATAAGTAACAATTAGGACATTTTGTAATTTAGCCTTAAGTTTCTTGCTCGAAGTGAAACGCAATACGGGCCGTTTATAATTCGTGTTTTGTGTTATTCCGAGGAAGAACTCAAAACAAGAATTATAAACGCAGCATATGCGATGCGAAAATAGTCTACTTCGGTAGTTAAGTCACAACTCAGAAAAAGAATGCTACTTTGCGAACGCAATAGGGGAAGTCAAGAATTTTAATTAGGCTAAATTACAAAATGTCCTAATTGTTACTTATTATTAATTTTGTTTAATGTTGTTTGTACTTAACTGTTTTACTTAACTTTTTTATTTTTATTTTATTTATTTTTTGGTAAAAATGGTAAAAATCCCGTTTTAATTACATTTAAAACGGGATTTTTACCATGATTTGATTTTTGAGGTATGTCCATAAAAACTAACTCGCAGTGCCTACAGTTATTCCGTGATCATGGCGCATGAAACTGTGCCGAAATATTGGAAAACTCAAAAATCTAATCATTTTAAATATCCCGCTTTAAATAACTGAAGTGTTAATAACCATGATAGTTTCAAAATTTTTAACAGCTGTTAAGAAGTAACGTGTTGGATGGTATACCTACAGGATTTTACTGAAATACGTATTGTTCGGCTTGGATAGGTGCATGATGTAGCATACTATGTTATACAATGTGTCTCGTTACCGGTGTCGGAGACTTTGGGGCGGTGAAATACGGTAAATTTTATCGATAAATCACTATCCCTATTTTTTTTTCTCTCCATGATAAAATGGCAGCCATTTTGTTTTCTTTGGCTCGAAAAACGGGTGCTTGTACTGATTAAGCTATAGCTACCCATGTAGGGGTTCTAGGAAGACGATATCGGACTCATTTAATAGCCAATAATGTAGATAATAAAGTAATATTGTTGCAATTTTTATTTTATAATAGAGGAAAAAGGAATTTATAAAACAAAAAAAATGATTTACATTTTTTTTATATTAGCTTTCTCATAAAATCTAAACTGTCAAGCTGCTATATTTTTGTTTCTGAATGATAGTACAGAATGTGTGCTTTAAAATATATAAGTCTTTTATTGTATTGTACATGATATTGTACATCCTTTATTGGCCTTAAGTTTAGAAATTAAGTTAATTGTTAATATTAGTCTTAAAGGTTGTGGATTTTGTTTCTTAAATAAATAAATAAATGTGTTTTGTACAATATCAATAGCCCTTAGTAAGATAGTTTAGAAGTTATGTACGATGGAATTAATACCCAAATTAGAACCCTACTCATATCATAGGCGTGAAGTTTCGCGCACATGATAGGGATTAGAATATTCTGTGAATTTTCTTGCCTCCTTTACAACTTATAACTGCTAGATTAAAATATGGTGACTTAATGTTTACTTCCTATTCCAGACTGGCTATACGGGAGGATTGTACATTGAAAGGTGCTTCGGCATTCTTCTGGCTCCGGGCAGGAGCGTCAAACATTCCGACATGAGACTTCTAGAAATGGTAACACAAAACTGATTAGGTTGTTATGGTTCTGGAGTGTACGTACGGGGTCCTATTACTAAAGCGAGAACTGAACCGTCTGAGGACCAAACATGTGCTCAATGACGACCGATGTGGCGCGGTGGGCGAAGGTTCGCCTGCGACGCAGGAGGTTGCGGGTTCGATTCCCGCCTCGGAACAATTGTCTGTACGATCTGCAGATATTTGTTCCGGGTGTTCTGGTCGTTTTCTATGTATAATAAAAAAATATATATCTATGTAATGTATTGTATTATGTATATCAGTCATCTAGTACCCATAACACAAGCTCTGCTTAGCTTGGGGCTAGATGATGCTGTGTGGTGGGAATTGTCCGGTATTATTATTATTATTTTTAATGGTTCACTTGCGCGCCTATTTCTTTCCGATTTTAACTGATACAGCGGTATGGCGCGTCTCAATAAGTATAGTAAAATTTTTCACAGAATACTATACGTACTACCACGACAAATGGTAATATTGTGTACTTTCTTTTGAGCGATATTGTGTAAGAAGCTTTTGCTGAAGTAACCTTTTTATTATTGGCGGCATGATGGAAATATGAAAACCAAACAAAAATACATATTTATAATATGTGTAGGATTAAAAAGACACAAGAAATATAAGAAGCTTTGTTTGTAGATTGTGTACTGAATTCAAATCAATCAATAAATAATGCTGGACAATCCACACAGAATCATCTAGCTCCCAAGCTAAAAAGAGATTGTGAAATTGAAACACTTGTTATGTTTGAAGGTGAGCGGCTCATCAGGTGGTTCTGGATGCTCCGTCTGTGCGTGGTGGAACGCTGGAGAATCAGCACTCGCAGCTTTCAACGTAGCGAGCGGCGACGGCGCTCCCGCCTACATGTCACTAGCACTGGACCTCGTCATCAGAGGCATTCCCGACCCTGTGCGGTAAGTAATACAGCACATTTTCAATAGTTACTCGAGCGATCAAACCACTTGGTATTTGAATTAAATTATACATACTACACTTGTTCAGAAAGTGGTTTATTCCTTTTCCAAACATGTTTTCTCAAAATAACTGAAGAGATGTTCTGCGTTAAACTTCCAAATACAAACCTTTCCATTCTCCCAACAGATTGGTCATTGAAAGCCCTGTGAAAATCTTCCCACCATCCGAGCGTTTCTGGTACTACTCCAAAAGACCACTGGTACAGCAGTTCTTCATCAACCTGAAGGAGTCAGTGGACGCGTTAGGCCAGCTGCAGTACGAGGTGGCCAGTCTCGAGACGTCTGGAGAACTGGACAAGTCGCGGCTAAATCTGCCGCTGTCACTGTCAAGTCTACTGCCGTCGCCGCTGTCTAGTGCGCCTGCGCCGCCGTCGCCGTCGGAACCCGATTCAGGTATGCTTATGGTTTCATGGGATAACAATTTACAAGAATATTTATTTTATTTATTTGGGAAACAAAAACCTTATATATACTAATATTATAAAGAGAAGAGGTTTGATTTTTTGTTTGTTTGTTTGTAATAAATAGGCTCCGAAACTACTGGACCGATTTGAAAAAATCTTTTACTGTTGGGAAGCTACACTATCCCCGGTGAACATAGGCTATATTATATTTTCAAAAAAGTTAGAGATCCGTACTAAAACCGTGCGAAGCCGGGAAGGTCCGCTAGTTTAGGTATAAATAGAACATAGACTTTAACTACAGCTTTACAAGCATCTAGCACAGAGAGATCTAGTGTAGAGTATTTAGCTTGGCAAGTTCAGTCTTCAGGTGCTTTCACCAAAGCGAAGCAATATTGATGTATTAAATCTCAATGACATGTTTTTTTCTTTATAAATAAATAATGCTAGACAATTCACAAAGATTATCTAGCCCCATGTTAAGCAGAACTTGTGTTATGAGTACAAGATAACTGATATACATAATACAAAAAAACCCTCATGAACCAAATAAAATATTTTTTTGGATTAAATAAAAGAATACAATACATGGTCATAT
The DNA here is from genome assembly GCA_943735965.1 of Eupithecia abbreviata. Classification (NCBI taxonomy): domain Eukaryota; kingdom Metazoa; phylum Arthropoda; class Insecta; order Lepidoptera; family Geometridae; genus Eupithecia; species Eupithecia abbreviata. The sequence goes on from OX030976.1 coordinate 11,511,061, forward strand.
GATGCTAATTTAGCTCGATAATAAATAATAATAATAAATAATGCTGGACAATTCACACAGCATTATCTAGCCCCATGGTAAGCAGAGCTTGTGTTATGGGTACTAGATAACTGATATACATAATACTATATATCAGTTATGATATATGTTAATCGATGATGTTAGTTATTTTACATTTCTCCGCTCGAAACATGTAGCTGTGAACTAACTACATTTCTTATCTCAGATGGAGACGAGCCTTTGCTGAGCGGCACCGGTGAAGTTTCAAAGGACTGCGGCGAAGATGTTCTCGTGAACTGGGCTCAAGTACTCCGGAGGTAAGATTAAAGAAGTTTAGACCTTTTTTTATGTATACGAATTTAAAATCCAAGTTCTTCGTCGTCTGTTGTCCATTCAAGTTAGTTAAGGGGAGGAACTTGATAAACACTTTATCATCTTGTGATGCTTAATTTATTGATTCTAAAAACGCCAAATGTTACAGATAACATTCAATTATATTATCTCAATGCATAAAACCTGCGGACTCGTGCATAAGCTTAAAACTAATGTAAGTTCTTGTGATAGTTGTCGTTTGAAATAATGTTTAATTGTTAATTCGTTTTTAATTGATTTGTGTAAACACTGTACCTTAGTAAGATAATTTCCACACTATACGTTTGTTTGATAAGTCTGGACACTAGTTTTATGTGTAAATTTGTTTATGGTGGAGACATCACTGGTCTATGTAAATCCTTATTGTACCTCTTTATCTGTGTACTGTCTGTCTTCCGAATAAATAAATAAAATAGTTTTAAAGTTCAAAATGGCTGGTTACAGTTGGACCGGGCCCCGACCACGAGCATTGAACCACCTAGTGCGGGTCGGAGTGCCGGAGGCTCTGAGAGGCGAGGTGTGGCTGCGCCTGGCTGGAGTCGACCAGAACGACAAGTTGATGGAGACTTATAGGACACTTATTAGTAAAGTAAGTAAATAAATAAATAATAATAATAAATAATGCTGGACAATTCACACATCATTATCTAGCCCCATGGTAAGCAGAGCTTGTGTTATGGGTACTAGATAACTGATATACATAATACACAATACATGACTTTGACGACCGATGTGGCGCGGTGGGCGAAGGTCCGCCTACATAGATAGATATTTGTTATTATACATAGAAAACGACCAGAACACCCGGAACAATTATCTGCAGATCGTACACACAATTGTTACGAGGCGGGAATCGAACCCGCGACAAAAATAAATAAAAAATAAATAAATACTTGAAAAATCAGAAATAAATACTTGTATGTCAGATAGTAATCTATCTGACATACAAGTATTTATTTCTGACAGCGAGTGGTAGACAACAAACATAATACACCCCAAAAACATGACGTATCTTTGATAGATAGATAGATAAAAAAAAAAAAATTGCGTTTCATAATATAAAATGATACAAATTAGGATCTAATAAAATATATTAACGGCTAGAACACAAATAGGCTACCGGCTCAGCTTTGCAGGCCAGAAGTTTGGAATTATGATATTAGCTCGTTCGTTTTTCGATTCGTTCACACAGATGCTACTCTCTTTAACAAGTTTTAAATTGGATGCAACTTGTACTTATCTATTTAGATGGAACTTGGAACTAAACACTGTTGGAATTATTGCTTATTTGATTGTTTTTATTTTTGTTTTATATTGGAACAGATATAAAACAAAAATAAAAACAATCAAAAAAGGCAATATTTGGATGCAAAGTCTGTGCTCTGTCGCGTCTGTATTATGTTGAATAATTATTTATTCTCTAAAAGACAATTTAATAATTATTAAAATAACCTCCTGCCCGTTTCAGCCCGATATTTAACAATATCTGTCTACCCTCAGGATTGTCCCTTCGAAGCGGTCATCCAACGCGACATAGCGCGCACATTCCCCGCACACGATTTCTTCCGCGAAGCCGGCGGGTTGGGACAAGACTCGTTGCTACGTATGGCGAGAGCTTACGCGGTATATGATCATGAAGTGGGATACTGCCAAGGACTCAGCTTTCTGGCCGCTACACTCTTATTGCACGTAAGTACAATTATAGATAACTATAGATACGGATATAGGTACTACCGGTCGTCCAAAAGACAAGGTCTAGAAAAATCTACAAAATCTAAGATATAGACCTTAGCCTAGAATTTCTCCGAGTGTTTTAGTTTAGTATTTTAGTGTCGTTTTATTTATTATACATATATATTTTAGTTTTATTTTATTATTTTAGTGTCTTTATTTTACTTAACTTTGTGTACATAAACGAAGCTAAACCATCTATTTGCATTGGTTTATCTTGTATTACTGGTTTTTATACGGATGTTTTTATTCTAGATGCCTGAAGAGCAAGCCTTTTGCCTACTAGTACGTCTAATGTACGGCTACGGCTTACGGGAACTCTACAAGGACGGGTTCGAGGCTCTCTACATGAGGCTGCATCAGCTTGATAGACTTATGGAGGTATGATGCAGACGAAATTCAACCTTATGCACACCTGTTTATGATTTATCGGCAGCATTGATGTTGTTAGTGTCTTATTGCAGTTGTATTAAGTCGAAAATTAATTTGCGTGAAAGGTTGTAAGGGTCATGTTAAAATTAAATTACAGCAAAGCCATACGATAAATAAATAAATAAAAATAGTCTTTATTCGCTGACCAAAGCACATGAGTTGAGAGCATGGTATAAGATATTATTTAAAAGTAAGTGCAATTTTTAAATCTCACTAAAGAACTGAAATTTTTCAGCAACCAGTTTTCTTTGTTGTCCTTGGACAAAGGCCTTCCCTAGGTTCTTCCACTCATCTCTGTCACGAGCTAATCTGCTCCATCCTTTTGGTAGGTCAACTTCCCATCTCCTGATTTGTTTCGTTATTAGGTAATATAAACCCTATCTTTGAGTAACAAAGTTCATATTGTCTTTTTCAGGAACAACTAACGGACCTGCGAGTGCATTTCCAAGAGTTGGGCGTAGAGCCTCACATGTTTGCGTCACAGTGGTTCCTCACAGTGTTTACGGCGAGATTCCCCCTGCCCTTGGTGAGTTCTACTTTTTGAAATAGAATTACGCCACTCGCCTATACCACCACGCACGGAGAGGCTACGCACGTATGTCTAGCTTCGCTTTGCAAGAAAATGTATTTGATAACGGCCGCTGCTACCCAAGCACATATTGCGCACGAATAAGAGATTAAAGCCGTCATTGCTACATGCGTGGCTTGCTCCAATATGTACGCGGCACACGCCCTACGGTACCTCGTACCCGGTACCGGTTACGTAGACTCACGCTGTAAACAGTTAAACCCACGCAGCTAAAATGCGCCGCCTGGTCATGCACGCTCGTGGTGGTGGGACAGCGGCTTTACAGCTGATACGCCGCCAGCTTACGACGGTGGCAGCATGAAACTGCCCCTTCAACTCATCCCTTGTAGGTCGTAAGAGCCAGTTTAGGGAACTTACCAGAAAGACTTCAGCTTCTTTCTGTGTATTTTACTACCAAAATATTGCGATCACCAATCCTACTAAGCGTGATGCTTATGGCAAAACCTATCTGTTTTGGAAGAAACACGTTCAGTAGTGGATGTTATATAATGCTGATGAGGACAGCTCATTAGTTCCTAGAATAAAGTTGGTCTATTAGCATTATTACGCAAAGTCAACCTTATTTCTTAAAGGGTAAAGCTTATCGAGTGTCGAGCATGATTTGCGTAGATTTATTAGTTCTGAATCTATTTTCAACCTTCCAATCGGATACATAAAGCTCAATATTCCTTACAGGTATACCACATTCTAGACGTGTTCCTACTGCAAGGGATGGATACGCTGTTCCAAGTGGCTTTGGCGCTGCTATCTCGCTCCAAGAAGGATCTGCTTGCGAACGATTTTGAAGGTGTACTCAAATACTTTAGGTGAGATTAGTGAAAATAATTCTTTGTAAAAATTAAAATAGAGATTAATCTCGGAAAAGCCTTCCTGGTCTTAACTAAAAAATACTTACTCAAGATAGTTACACAAACACTTTAAATAGTGTGAGTGTAACTTACTTGAGTATTTTACTTAATAAATATTAATAAATAATGCTGGACAATTCACACAACATTATCTAGCCCCATGATAAGCAGAGCTTGTGTTATGGGTACTAGATAACTGATATACATAATACAATACATTAAATAGATAGATATTTTTTATTATACATAGAAAACGACCAGAACACCCGAAAAAAATATCTGCAGATCGTACACACAATTGTTCCGAGGCGGGAATCGAACCCGCAACCTCCTGCGTCGCAGGCGGACCTTCGCCCACCGCGCCACATCGGTCGTCAACTTGCTAAGTAGGGACATGATAATGCTCGTTCAGTGCTTATTATACAGTGAAGGATTTTTTTAATAACCATGTTTGTACGCCTAAGCGGCAGAGTCCAGCTCAGCAATCTACATATATGTCTAAAATAAGTCTTATGTACTGACTGTAAGTTACCTAATTCACAAACAATAAATTAATAATGTATTTATTATTCCTTTTAGCACTGAGGCATCAAGCTAACTAATATTGGAACAAATATGTACAAATTCTTATCTAAAACATAAATTATGACATTATGTACATACCTGTCATGCAGGTATAAACTTATCAACAAAGAATAATTTGTTTAATGTCCTCACACGTCCAAATGTATTTTCAACCTAATTCCTACATAAATAGAATTGATAACACTATGCATACAGTAAGCATCTATTTTTATTCAAAACCTTAAATTTACTAATTCCATGCCTACAGGGGTCGAATTCTGTTAACCTACCGCTTTACTATGACAATGGTATCGTCGCTTATAGTCATCCAAAGATGAAGGAAACTCTTGCTAGATAGTGCGTGCGGTGCTATTTGCTAGGAGAGATTGATAACAACCTTTTTTTAAAGACTACGTAACTACTAACTACATTGAAACTTTGACACTTTGACATGGAAAACTACCTAAATGTGTCATTTTGAGAAGATACCATTGTTATGGTGAAGCGATTAATTTAGTTGAATTCGGCCCCAGAAAATATATGTATTTATAATAGCCTACAAACAGTATAACCGTATTTTGTTATTTGACAGGGTAACATTACCAAAGAAATGTCGCGCCGAAGAGTCGTCCCGACAGATTGTCAAGCTCGCGTGCAGTATAAAAGTTAAACGTCTGCAGAAATACCAGCTTGAGTACGAGAAATTCGTCAAAGGTAAATTCGTGGAGGCTTGACTATTATTTTTTCAAAATTACAGCAAAGAATAGAATAGAATAGAAAAAACATTTATTTAGACACAGGTACAAAATACAGGCATAGAATAAACAAGCAAAGAAGTTTATCATGGGGGTAAACGACACAAATAGGTGATATTAAGACTAAAATAAGACTACCTCCATGACCCGCTGTTTTTCAGCCAAAGACCTTAATTACTAGTTGAAGTCACGGACGACAATTCGGTGACAACAAAGAGAAAAATATTTGATACAAATAAACAAAAGTAGAATAATAGGAGAGTATAATATGTATATGTCTAGTAAACAGAGATATAAAATAATAATAATAAACGAGAGAATTAGAATGTAATATAACAATAATAGGTGCGTGTAATATAATAATAAAGAATGACGTTTCACAACAATTACAGAAGGTTTGTACGTAAGGTAAAAACAAAAATCTATATATATAAAAGAAAGTCGTGTTTGTTACAACACTTATAACTCGAGAACGGCTGGACCGATTTAGCTGAAAATTGGTGGAGAGGTAGCTTAGAACCAGGAGTCTAACATAGGATACTTTTTATCATTTAAACAATTTGACACATAGATTTCCACGGAGGCGAAGCCGCGGGGAGCAGCTAGTTAAAAGATAAAGTAAAGAACAAAGAACAGTTGTTACGGCAGAGCTTTGGTAGCCAAAATAGGCATATCCCAAAGACCAAATAAGATTTTAGAGCAAATTTTGTTGAAAAATTATCCAATAATTTGTACATTATTTATCAACGATCGATATTTTAGTACTTTGAAGAAGTACTAAACTTGTTTATATCTACGAAATCCGAACCGCAACGAATGCCCTTCAAAGTGGCGGCCATTTTAAATTTAGCTCAAGGTGCAATTAATGAATTCCATACCGTCACAGTAGTCGATAAAACAACTGAACAAATAAAGCGACGATACAGAACGCCAAGTGAGTTTTCTAATAATCAATTCGCTTTACAGAATCAGCTGAAAAGGAGAAAATAAACGTAGAAATGGAAAGACTGAAAGCGATCAATGCTCAACTGCAGCAGGACAAAGATGTACTCGAAGCACAGCTGTCTGAGGTAAGAATTTACGTAACGTATGGTATGTAGTACGCATGTGTATATTACTTTATGGTCACTTCAGTAATATTGTATATGTAAATGGATTTCGATTGGTAATATAATTGATCACTTAGATGGGTTATTCTTAAGAAATGGCCGAATTGATGTTTTGGTGTATACTGCATTAGTGGAATTTTAAATAAATATATGTGTACCGGCCCGGACACCAGCCCACACCACCTTCGCGCAATAAACCAGTGTGTAACCAACTGTTCGTTTCACGAAATAATAATTTAAGTGTAAAAAAAATTAAGTTCGAAACATGTTAAACATTTAAGTGGTTTCAAAGACATTTCTAAGTTATTAGCCATATCTTCATACCTATCATTCTTATTATTTGAATAGACAGGGTTTTTAGTTGTATTTGTATCTCTTACAATCCCAGCACAAATTTATCTACGAATTGATCAAAATCTAACAAACGTTAGCTGATTTCTTTTTTCGGCTCAAAAACTGCACACAACACAAACTTACGACTAATCTTTTTTCTAGGCTCGCTCGGTGACCGATGAATGCAAGAAGGACTCAACTCACCACGCGGCCGTGGCTCGAGACTACCGCGAGATTTGCGCACGGTTGGACAAACAGCTTCACAACATGCAAGACTACGTCAAAGACTGCGGCAATTGCAGTCTCAAGCTCGCTCAGAAGGATAATAAAGAAAGTAAGAATAATGAACTTTATGGCCTTGTAACTAGGGCTTTGTTATTAACGTGATAATCTGATAATCTGCGCATGATTTGACACAACACACAACATGCAAAACTGCCAAGAAATCCGCTAATTGTGTCTCAAACTGGCTGAGAAGGATAAAATAGAAAGTAGGCCATTATAAACTCTATAGCCTTGTAACTGTGTATGCTACGAGACTTATGTGTAATCTGAGCTTGATTGAATCAAAACATAACATTTAAGAGTTGTCTTGATAGATAATAATAATTTACAGTACCCCATTGGAACACTGTAGTCGGGTGCATACTGTGACCATAAATTAACCTATACACTAGCCAAACTCTATGTAGAATGTTTGCAAACCAACCTCCCATACTTAACCTAAAATCTATTTCGTTGCTGCGTCTTTTTATATGCAATTTACATTATGATTTGAAATCCATCCTTTAATAAATATTGCTCACAATTACATCTGAAACTCGAAGCCAAGAAAGTTCGTTTTAGTTATTTGTGTCGTGGTCTGTTTGAAAACATTGTACATCGAGTTTGGCTAAGGTATAGCCTGATTGTATGACTACTATAAATACTAAATACATACGTTTTATGGATAATGCGTGCCAAGTTGACGACCGATGTGGCGCGGTGGGCGAAGGTCAGCCTGCGACGCAGTAGGTTGCGGGTTCGATTCCCGCCTCGGAACAATTGTGTGTACGATCTGCAGATATTTGTTCCGGGTGTTCTGGTCGTTTTCTATGTATAATAAAAAATATCTATCTAGTACCCAAAACACAAGCTCTGCTTACCATGGGGCTAGATAATGCTGTGTGAATTGTCCAGCATTATTTATTTATTTAATATTTATAAGTCACTTGTTCTAGTTACCACTTCTTGTTCACAGAAGCAGAGCAAAAGGAAGGCGAGAAAGAGGAAGGTTCCAGCGACGCGGAGGCGCGCCTGAGGCAACGCGTTCGGGACCTTGAGTTGGAACTCGCGCAAGTAAAGCTGGCTTTTGTACAAGCGCAGTGCAGTAACCAGGTTAGTGAGCACATTTTGATAACCTCAAACGTTTCCAACCTCTGTGGCGCGGTGGGCGAAGGTCTGCCTGCAACGCAGGAAGTTGCGGGCTCGATTCCAGCCTCGGGATAATTGTGTGTACAATCTGCAGATATTTGTTCGGAGTGTTCTGGTCGTTATCTATGTATATCTATCTATGTAATCTATTGTAGTATATATGTCATCTAGTACCATCACACAAGCTCTGCTTAGTTTGGGGCTAGATAATTCTGTGTGGATTGTCCAACATTATATATTTATTTATTTATTTTCAGTCAATTTCCATCCAATTTTACATCCCACTCGTGTGAAGTTTCAATTCAATTAACGAGTCATCGACAACACTGTTAAACTAACGTTATACTTCTCGCTCGTTAGTTTCAAGTAAAATTAACGACCAATCGACAATTCTCTATAACTTAACGAGTCTCCTAATCTAAATAAAAACCTGACTATTGTTTACAGGAGCTAAGTCATCAATTGAACTCTGCGCTTCACGAGGTCCAGTCGGCTATGAACCAGAAACAGTCAGACACTCCTTGGCTAGTCCGTACACTTGGTAAGTACAAAGAACCGAGTTATATTTAGTTGTTTTCTCTATTTAATTAGCGTCGAAATAAGTTATATGATTATTCGTCGAGTTCTGTAGTATTATTTCTGCTGTTGGAAATACCTAGCCTATTTATTTGCATGTCTCGTCCTCACCAAATAGATTGAGCTGTAGTTATTTTATAAAAAGTATACAGTACAACCTCTTTAAATTGTTTTTTTGCCTCATTGTAGGTCACTAACCAAGAAGTCCGCAAATCGAGGTGAAAGTCCATATTTTGTTATCGTTTCTCCATGTTATGTAACTAACTGAGGGTAATATAGATTCAGGCTAATTACATATATTAAAGGCTTTTCAACATCATAAATATATCATTATATAGTAAGTATTTTGCTTACTAACATTGTTGCCATTATAGTCGGGTTTGGTTGTCACAAATTACTAATTTACCAGCACTAAAAATGTAAATAAATAAACTATGTTATCGTTCCTTTCTTTTTGTTTGTTATATCATTATATGATAATGAATAGCATAAAATATGACCTGTTCAAGTGCTTTTTTGTAAGCCTAAAAAATTAAAAAAAAAAACATTTTCATTTTGTCATAAAAACGACAGCTACATTTTTAGTGCTCGCAAAATCGTTTAGTTCCGTAATATTACAAAGTATGAATGGATTGACGTATGTTTGTTGATTTCTCACGCCGAAACTGAGCGAACCGGCGTGAAATTTTGTATAGATGTTAGCGTATGCAAAGTCGGGTGCAGAAGCTTGTACGTTATTAAATGTTTTTTGCTTGGTGGACTTCATAAAGTTATTGTTGTCGTAGATTGATATGTTGCATAATCCTAGCAGCTTGGTCTTGTTTACTAATTATATCTCTTCCACTCTCTTATTTGCTATTTGGTATATGCACGACTATGAAATTTAATGGTTGACAGGTGACTGAATGACGTATTTCAACACATTTGACAGATAGAAATGCCAATATGTAGACTCGAAAATATGGGGACTTACGAAAGTTGTAGAATGATTTTTATCGAGTCAACGAAGATTAATGTAACGAAGATTACTTCTAGGTGATATTTATATGAAAAAATATTGAAAATATTATAGAAATACAATACAATACAAAAATACTTTATTGTACACCAGATACAGAACATTATGAAAGATATTACATGTGACAAGTACAATGGGCGACCTTATCGCTTAGAAGCGATCTCTTCCAGGCAACCTTTGGATGGAAAGAATTGTGTGAATTAAAGAAAGGCAGTTCATCAAAGTGTTAAAAGAAGAAAAGGTTTATGAAAAATAACAAGATTGATTACAACGTCGTCGAGATCAACTAAACCGATTGTCATCAAAATCGAATCGGTAGAGCATAGGCATAGGATATGACTGTTTGATCGTCAGTCGAACTACCAAACAGAAATAAGAGAGTGGAATAACTTTAGGTGAAAAACTTGTTCTAAGGTACGGGTAAACTACGAGAGCAATTTCTCATAAACAAACCCCAAAACACTATCGTTTGTTTATAACCATAAATTAAATGTACACTGAAATTATAATATAACATAATAAATCTTATAATTGCTCTCAAAGTTTAGTTTACGTAATAAATCTACTTCATATACATATGTATATCAGTCATCTAGTACCCATAAGACAAGCTCTGCTTACCTTGTGCCTAGATGATGATGTGTGAATTGTCCAGCATTATTTATTTATATTCAAAAGCTCCAACATCTTTTCAATAATCAAAACTCCTCCCCCAGGTTCAATAATGGAAGCCGCACAGAATCGGCCATCATTCCAGACCTACCTCCCGAACATAGCTGCAGAACCGCCTCCCTCACCACTCCACCGACACCACTCCTTCACCAGCCACGGCAGCCTCGACCGACGCGTCTCCGACCCTTACAGCCCTGACGTGGTCCGCAGGAAGAAAGACCTGAACGCGTCCAAACGTCACTCGTTGCTAGTCGAGTCAAACTTGACTAAAGAAGCTAAGGAGATTAACAGACGAAGCCACGATGTCACGATAGTCAAGAATCTGTCGATGGGTTGATGGGGTTGGGTGTGCTGATTGTGTTTTCTTTTGGTGGGAACGCACTATGCCTTGGATTTGGTACTTGCGAGCTGAATTTATTGAGTTGGAATGGTAAACAGCGAAACTGTTAAGGTTATTGCCATTGTACTGAGTAAACCTCGCAATATAATAATTTGTAAGAAATTTAATAATGTCCAAAAGGAAGCGAGAGTTGAGGGTTCAAGTCCCGTCGAAGTCGAATTTTTTTGGACATTACCTATGGAATTTCTTAGCCAAACTATTAATTGTATTTTTTTCCTTGTTATTTGGGTCAAAATTTGATACTACTCGGTATATTTGGATGCAGAATTAGAATGCAGTGTAAGTTATACAAGCTATATGTGGCTGGTTGATAATGAGGAACCGACCGTGCAAAGCCATGGTATAGTGCGTGCACATAACCATATAACTAGTCATAATTTTATATATTTGAGCACATATAGTATAGAATCGAAATCTGAATGATATTATGTGTAGATATTATAATACGTATGTTTTTAATAATATAATTTATATGGTTCCTTTGATTGCCATCGAAGAAAAGCCTAGTGTAGCTAATGTGAAAATTATTACAGCATATTAAAGTAAATTTTATGTATCAAGATTTGTTTATGAAATGTTTTTGAGTGGTCGCTTAGTAAATGTTGAAAGTTTTTATTTTGTTGGAGTATATAATAATTTTAATTAGAATATTTCTAGTGCAGACAGTTTTGTAGTACACTTAATTCTGCAAATTCCATGCCCCTGAGTTACAGTTTGAGAAAGATCAATAGAAGTGAATATTTTATAGGCTAAGCAGACATGAGCTTAAGTTGAAGAAACATGTCATTTTTTAATATTTTGCTACTTCTTAAACTGTGGCTTTAAGTCGCAGTCTCAAGAGGTTTATATGTAACCAGCTAGTTGCGAGTTGCCAGTGGCCGCAATAGTTGCTGTGTCTGTATAGCGCCTTAAATTTATCTCTATTATCTTGTAGAACTCGTAATGTCCATTAATGCCTTGACGGTAATATCATAGGACTTTGAGGACTGTTTGAATATTATTTTCTATTATGCATTAGAGTTTAGTTGGAAATTATTTATTGGAATAATAACTTTAAATTTTAATGTTAAACGCAATAAGATAAAGAAATTTTAGTAAATAGAAATTTACTTTGAGGTTTGTAAATTTAGTCTTTAATACTAGTTGGTTAGGTATGCACAAGAGCTTATATATTATATAACAGCTACTACTCACTGATTGTGTTATATTCAAATTCTATGGGACACAACAAACAATAAGTATTTGTTTTATATGTATAATAAAAATATCTATGTATGGTATTGTATTATGTATATCAGTCATCTAGTACTCATAACACAAAATCTGCCTAGCTTGGGGCTAGATGATGCTGTGTGTATTTTCTAGAATTATTTATTTATTTAGTTTCGGCCTCTACTATACCACTGTTGGGCAAAGGCCTCTCTTTTCTTTTGGCCTCATTCTTAGAAACATATGATCATATTTTAAAATAATGTTAAAACTGGCGTATTTTATGTTTCGAACTGTATCTGTAAATTCTAATTTATTATCTAACAGTGTGTTTACGTTTAGATTAACTTGTTCATACATTCCTTTGCCATAAACCCTCATCTAGTTGTAGCTATATAGTTCATCATCACTATTTCCACAATGAACGTCCACTGCTGGACATACTCAACCTCACTTTCCTGCAATCTTCACCAGGTCATATTATGTCCACTTTGTAGAAGGTCTACCAACGCGCCTACACATACATATGTGGTCGCCGCTTGAAAACCTTAAGGCCCCCATGGCCATCGGTTCAGATACCTATGCCATATAACCTGGTTCTTCTATGAATCCCCTCATTTCTGATTCAATCTCGCAGAGAGACTCCGAGCATACCCCTCCAATGCTCTCTGTAAGACTTTGAGACATTTTATTGTATGTACTCGTATATGACATTGGGGCCCATAGTAAGGCACCGGGATTCTGTGTCGTATCTAATTACTGGCAACATGTACTGGTCGGCCATATAGCGCAGCCGATAAAGATTTTCGTCTTGAGACACTGGTGGATGGGAAGACATCCGGGAGCTTTCCGATCACTGCTTATGTGAGCTACATTTCCCGATTAATCTCCTTCTCGGAAGTGATCAAGACTTCTGTGCCGTTCACACCCGAGCATTCCTTGAACTATATAGGTGGTTAAAAAAATAATTATACATCTGTAAGTTTGCCATACTATACTAATGGTCGTATTTATCAAAATTATTTTCTAGTTTCTTTCAGCCTTATGATAATGATTGATCTCTATTTTATTATAAAATATTTATTTAGCTAAAATTTAAGTTAAATAACAATTTTGGTATTCATAAATTAACATATCGTTTGTGCTAAGCTTGCGTTATTAAATAGTTATTTTAAAGTGAGTGTAGCATTGCATTATTAGACACTTTTTAATAGTTTACACCTCGTGTCAGGCTTTCTAATAACATATTTGTATATAGTCTGAAAATTGTACTCATTTTAAAGACGCAAGCTTTGATAATGTACTCGTAGTTGTTCTGTAGTAAACTCAAGTACTGTGTAACTGGAGCTTTATAAATAAGCAAACTGAAATACTTAGCGCAATAGTGTGAGTTGTATTGAAAGAGATGTTTTAGTATGTCATACGAGAAATAAACTTTTTTCAGTGAAAATATATTCTGTCTTTTAGTTTAGAATAGTCATATTCCATACCGACTTCCCTGCATTATGCACTTGCTTTGTACCTATACACCCTGCATGGGTACAAATGCACAATAAAAATTCAAAAAGGGCGTCGGTCTCTTTGCTGTATTGTTTACATCACTAAGAATGATATTCTGAGCAAGAGGCGAAAAGGATTACATAAATCTGTTTTATTAGAAGAGCTCATCAAATTTTTTAGCACTAAATCTGTCAAGTTATAAAATTTCTGTATTGAAAGAGTGGCCATCTATTAGTCAACGTTACGATTCTTACTACGCCATCTAGCGTGGAGTAGCTGTAACTTTGAGTACAAAAAAGTAGGGATAGATGTCACTGCATACCAACCACAATACGCCGCAGTGGTTTGGTAAAGTTGATAGTAGAGCCATTTTTATACATCTTTGATGATAAGTACAATTTTTAAAACCATATTTCCTACAAAAAATTGGCTTGCAGACACAATTACCTTCAAATTATTTGCACAAAGGGTGTGTTTATGTCCTAAAACATTATTTCTTTACAACCACTCACTGGATAGGTAAAGTTCATAACTTATACTTATGTATCTACCTACCGGCTACCTACTGCTGCAAGCAAGTTCTCACATTCATAATCGTTTAGGTACAGAAGGGGCAGGTGCGTAGCAGTCAGCTGTGTGGTTGACCTCTACACGAAGGCCGTACATACACCCTTCGCGAAAGCCGTGTGAACGGAAGTTGCCTGCCATTGCTTAGCACGCGAAGGGTGGTTTACGTGTGAGGTAGGTATTTCCTGGCTGTTTCATAAACGTTAGACTTGTGGGATTTTGTGCGGGTTTTAAAAGATCTTTGGTAGAGTCGGTAAGCTTATTCAATCACCAAACGTTTCTCATTAATTGTTGCGTTGACAGCAATAGCGGCGAGCACTCATTACACCAATCCTTCCAGTATAAACTCACGAGTTACGGGTGTTGGATGAGAAAAATAAAATAAATAAAAATTGTTTATTTCAGACATCTTGTGGCTCATTTATGCTAGATACACATTATAGGTACCTTAAGTTTGCCAGGATAAAATCGCTCTAAGCGATAAGGCCTCCCCGTTTTCTCTATTTTGGTGTGCAATAAAAAGTACCTACCTATTTAAGTTGTATTGTTCCTACGTTCCTACGGCTAACGCTCAAAATTGTGGAGCATACCTATGCTCCACAATTTTGAGCTATAGCCGTACGCCGTACATTGTTAACTTACGTACGTACCGACCTACCTGTTTACACGTACCTACTATACCTTCCTCTCAAAAAGTTTTTGCTATATTGATGTTGACTGTACCTACCAATTATTTCCGAGTCTCTTTCTACCGAGTTTTAGGGTAGGCTCTTCCTGACGGATCCATATGCGTGAAGAGCAATTGCCCGTAAAAGTCATGGTTCATAGAGCATAGCCCCCTTTGAAATAATTTGACCTTCCTACAATGGATACAACAAACACCAGTCTTTATATTATTCTTTTACTAGCTGCGCCCCGCGGTTTCGTCGGCGTGGAAATCTATGTGTCAAATAACTAAATAAATAAATGATGCTGGAGAATCCACACAGCATCATCTACTCGTAGCTCCAAGGTAAGCAGGGCTTGTGTTATAGGTCAATAACCGTATTTATTTGAGATGTGCTTAAATCTGAGCAGAGTTTGACTATTCGGGGATAATTGTCCGATGATATCTTTTAAAAAACATCAGCCTAAGTAGGTCGGTACCTACTCTTACGTGGCAAGCCACAGTTACCTTAATAATGATTTTATTGCCCTGATATTCTACGTAAGTAAATAATAAGGCACTATTCAATCAAGATTATCTAATAGAGAATGGATGTTGTAAAAGTTAATAATGTCGGAATTACATAACTGAAATGAATTATAGATTATCTTCTTAGGTAGATATCTGCAATCGAAGCATCTGTTCGCAGTGAAAGTGTTTTACACCTCGCTATTGTTGGTCTGGCGCCCTTGTCACGATTTTCATAAATCAACTTACTTTTAATTGCAATGTTTTGATAATCACCATTCACCATTATTAAAAATCCTCTAACTTGCCGTAACACAGTACCTATTACCTATTACTAACACGGAAGTTATGATTCATGCAACAAATGGAAGCCTTAGCAAGTTCGTATACCTCATCATCATCATCATCATCAGCCTTTATTAGTCCACTGCTGGACATAGGCCTCCCCCAATGAGCGCCATAGCGCCCTGTCTTCAGCTTGACGCATTCAGCATCTACCTGCAGTCTTTCGCAGGTCGTCATCCCACCTGGTCGGAGGGCGTCCTACACTACGTTTACCGAGTCGTGGTCTCCACTCAAGAACACGTTTGGCCCAGCGGCCGTCGGTATACCTACTTAACTGCATATAAGTAACTATTAATAATAGTGCATAGATACTAAGACTATCTTATAAATTTGGAAATAAATATTCTTTATAAATGACTCTAGACAATATCGTTGTGTCGTGTAGTATATACTGAACGTAATCATCACGGGTTTTTTTTATTAGGGTTCCGTACCTTATAAAGAAAAAAAAAACATTTGTCATCACTCCTAGAGCTCTGATCCCACAGGTGGGGCTTTTAGTAGGTACCTACATATGTCTGTCTCCTAACAAGTCCAGAGAAGGTTCCAAAGTCAAACTTTCAACTAACCTAAACCTACCTTTACAAATAATAATAATAAATAGTTTATTCTAGTCTTTTAAAACGGGATATTTACCATGATTAGATTTTTGAGTTATCCAATATTTCGGCACAGTTTCATGCGCCATGATCACGGAATAACTGAAGGCACTGCGACTGCGAGTAAGTTTTTATGGGCAGACATACCGATCTACCCTCATTTTTTGTCTTTTGGTACTAACGTTACGACTAAATCGTACATGACATGGAACAAAATAATCATAACCGTTGACCTTATTAATGTTAGTAGTATGTGTACTTAGTCAAGTTTTCTAAGTTAGTTTTTAATAGAGTTAGTTAGGTTCTCTACTTATAGTAGTCTAATTATCTTTATTATGAAAGAAAGTTAACTAGTAGGTATTTACAATTGAGCTAACTGCAGACTATTTAGGTATAAAGGTACTTGAGTCTTTAAAGTTACGTTCAAGTTGAATACAATTTCATTGAATTCCATTCCGTTATATTATTTTACGAAGTTTGTCTTCATAAATGTTATTCATAAATGTTACGAGACGATAATTGATATTAAAGTTAATTAAATCCAAAAAAAATGTATACTCAATACTCAATATATTTATTGTTGTCATCACATTGGCTTAATTTGTAGGTTCTTATGTATAGATTAGTATCACAATGTGAACCCTATTGGGCGTGAACAACAAGTGGAAGGCAGACCGAGGTTGTTTTTAGTAAAATATAAATATGAAGGTACTAAGGTAAGTAGTACCTACTTGTCTAGTAATTTTAGTAATTATTATATTTTATTTGCCTTATCATAATGTCAGTTTTATTTATTTATTCTTATCATAATGTCAATTTGTCAGTCATTTAAAAATTCATTTATGTCATAATAGCATTTGTCAATTAATAATTTCTTTAGTATTTTTATGAATATGGTATCAGATTCTATGTCTTTTATAATTTTAATGGTCATTTTATATGGACCGGTACTGTGCATACACAGGTTTGATGATGGTTGTATGATTTTATCCTATCTACCACGACAAAAAAAAGTAATCGTCTCGAAATGGCTCATTCAGTCAGTTCCTACTTATTAGCAGAACCGAGAATAAACAGATCAGACAGTCGACGAGACCTTTTGTTTGTTTATGGCGGCGGGACTGGATATCTATATTTGATTGGCGGAAGGGGTGAAAATATGGTTTTGTTCGCGTGAATTTGGCCATCTCTACATTTTGCATAATTTCGTTTTAAAGCTGGTTTACAATCAAATATTTACAATCAAATAAGCATTGCATTTAATCAATTAAAACTTTATTTCTTAAATTTTTCTGCCCGCGGCTTCGCACGCTTTGATGATATGTCAATATTTAAAGGTTATTTCTATCCCATGGGAACTGATTTATGGGATAAAACGTTCTGCCTGATCCGTTCAGTAGTTTTGGCGTGAAGTACCTATCAAACATCCATCTATCCATCCTTTCGCATTTATGTGTTGAGAATTGAATAAATAATCTGAATCGGAAAGCTATGCTATGCTTCATAATATATGTATATATGGACAGTAGGACGGAAAGGCTAATAAATAGTCTATTTTTTTTATTTTGTTAGTCCGCTCTACATTTTTAAGAATTTCCTATCGAAAGGTAGTTTCAAAGTCTTTCAAAAGTCAAAGACCCTCATTAATACCAACCTCTAATAAGTAAATAGCGTGACCAGCACGCCCCTAGTTTTCTATCAACATAATAGGTAGGTAGAGCGAAGTACTAACTTATTTTTCTCTACAACTTCATGAATATTAAAGTCACACCGCATTTATCCCCTTCAAATGTCAAGTTTTTATCCATTCAGAGAGTAAATTTAAGCCTTATGTTGCAGCGAATAAAGTCTATGAATTATAGTAAATGCCATACAGTATGTGACATGCCATGTTATCACGAACACGACAGTCAAGCACGATTGTCTATTTTATAATCTCGACAACTTCTCACGGTGAAGGTAGCCATGTTTTTATACACGTCTTTCATAGATCATAGCGAAATTTCTAGGTGAGCTAGGAGTTGTAGTTCCTTTGCAGTTCTCTTCTGATGGATTTTATTCACATTATATTATTAATAGCTGCGCCCCGCGGTTCCACCCGCGTGGTGATAGATATTTTGGATAATATACAATATATCTTTATAAATTGTCCTCCATTCTATCCATTCAGTAGTTTTTACGTGAAAGAGTAACAAACATCCATCCATCCATACTTACAAACTTTCTAAGTGGGATTAGTAGGATATGTACCTATATTATTACCCGTTCCTCAATCACTGTTGCAGTGTAACAGTGATTGAGTTTTATTACTGTTAACACTTTGACTGCTGCAATCACACGGTATGTGTTTTCTACAAGTGACTAATATGCGTAAATCCACACTAGCGCAGCGGCTGAGAAAATACAGATCTGTGTGATCTTTGTGACTCAGCAGAGCTGTAATATTTTTCGAACGAAACGCATGTGCGGCGCAACACAACCGCTGTGTAGAGCGGCAGCACGAATTTTTTAGGTAAAAAAAAAGATCGCTGTCGTCGAAAAAAAACCGCAGTCAAAGTGTTAAAAAAAAGATCGCAGTCGTCGAAAAAAAACCGCAGTCAAAGTGTTAATGATGGAATAATCTCTTTCATTATTATTCGATTGCACTGTTTATAATAATTATTTTCATAAAATGTCAAGAGCTAACATACAATAAGAAAAAAATGTTACTAACAGATTAAGGTAAGTATTTTTGGTACATAAATGAATTATTATTTATAACTAATTCCCAGGTGCGTGTCTGACTGCACAATATAGCGTGTACCCATAATTGAAATAATTCGGAACCTCTTATCGTAATTCAAAGTTAATTATTATGACGCCTAGACGGTCTAATAGACAGTGTTGCTAGATTAATGAAAGTTTTAATCTCTTGCTATAAACACGCATAGTAATTTGTGAAAAATAAATACCTCGTGGTAAATACATACAAACAAACCATACTAAAAAATATCTATCTATGTAATGTATTGTATTATGTATATCAGTTATCTAGTACCCATAACACAAGCTCTGCTTACCATGGGGCTAGATAATGCTGTGTGAATTGTCCAGCATTATTTATTTATTTATATTAGTTAGCTAACATATTCGCATAAAAATTAAGTTATTTCCGTGTTTGTATGATGTAAGTTCAGGGACGAGGGGAAATGAGTAAGTTATCAAAAAATCCAGAACGATAAGTTTATAAACCAAATTTTGTAAGAAGTTAATTAGATTGATAGAAAACACTTTATTATATTACTCAAAACAGAAAATATTACAGAAATAGAGAAACACTTAGAATAGAGGAAGTATAAAGGGCGAAGGAAATATCGGCCTTATCGCTGAGAGCTATCTAGGTTTAAAGAACTTTATTTTCTCATAAAAACATTACAGTTCACTTAAAATTAGATAAACTTAAACAGTAATATGTGTACTTAATATAAGTTAAGTAGGTATAACTCCTGGGCTCTGAGGCTTAACCTAGATTAGTAATCAAACCTAATTATATTATATGTATATTCGTGGTATTTTATAATTATGTACATATCGACACCTTGGGGTAGAAAGGTCGTATAAACCATTTTGCCCAAAATGAGTTATTAATGCAGTCTTATTCAGAATTTCCGCTCTATCGATTAGTCTATGTGACGTATTCCAATTCGCATAAAAATGGTTTTTACAGCCCAGACGACTTCAACGTCTAAGCAGAGTTTTTGTTGGAACTTATGATGTAAGAACCAAAAAAATATTATTGCTATGACCATTTGGAGTAATGCTATAATTTTTTACTAGTTCAGGTTGTAAAAGATAGTAGATTTGAGTCAAGTATGGTGTACTACCAAACTAATAAATTGCGCTTGGTTGTAAAAACCAAAGTTCAGTATGATTTCGTTTAGCAGCCTTTTACCTCCATACGTTTAGTACAATTTGGTTTTTACACCCTAAGCTCAAGAAGAGCAACTGACGGTAAAGTATTTACACCCATCCTCTATCACTACCTATCCACTTTCGTGAAGGGTAAATTGGCTTTTACATCATATTAATTTTTTTTACAAATTTATTGAAAGTACTTACTACCTTTGAAAAAATACGTTTGAGTCTCCCTTTCTAGTTCTTATGAACTTCATAGGTCAGAGTAAGATAGATAGTAGTCAAAGACTTTCGTTTTAATTATCGTTTTCTCGTGAGGCCGGCCGGCTTGGTTCAATTGTAAACAGATAACTATACAATTGACGTCGTTTTGTGAGTTTGTAATACTTCTTTGATAAATAAAAAGGTGATAGTGTAACTTATTGATTGTCCTGATGGAAAATAACCTGGATTCATAACTCAAAAGAAGAAGAGTACTTCAATCACTATTAAAACTACGAAACCGAACGCCAGAAAGGTAAGCTACGTTACCTATACCAAGGTTATACCTACATATTTTACTTACATACTTTAGCACCCTTAGTGCTTTCCTGTTTTTAATAATAAGTATTAATTATTAAGTACCGATGTGTAATACCTTGTTACTAACTTATATAGCCGGTAAAATTATTGAATTTAGTGTTACAATAAGATGACAGTTATTTCAATAACGGCGACATTTAGTTCCAATTATAGCCACTGTTGCTGGGTTAGAAAAGTTTTTGGCTTTACAGATAATTAGTCTAGTTACTGAAAGTTTTATCAATATTATACCATGCACCTGTCTAATAAAAATATGTGTAAGTATAATAATTTGAATAGGTAATTTTATTGAATAATGTATACCTACCCAGATAGTCGTGGTCGTAACGAACACCAGCCGAAATACATGGTTTATACACCCATTTTGCTTTCAATATTTTCTTTGGCTTTGACGGTATAAGTGGTTTATACGACCCAGTTTACTATTTTTCAAGGCTTTTACTTCTTACTCACTTTTTGCCTTCGAATGAAAAGTGTTTTCAAGTGATTCATTTTCCTAATATTCAGATGAATAAATTGGAATAATTAAGTTGGCACCTACTAGGATCGTAACCGGGATACTCCGACTCTCTTTCCCACCACTCTCTCACTCCTGTTAGAGGAAGTATCTGCAGTGGATACCATGAATGACAAAAGCACACTCTATTATAATTATTAAGATTAGGTATATTTTTTACTTACAGATTGAACCACGAACGACAAGTGAGCAGATACAAAAGTATTGATAAAAATAGCAATGATGAAAATCACAGCACAGATATCATAGAAGACAGTGATTCAGAAAGCCCACCAAAAAGAAAAAAGTAAGAGAAGAAAATATCATAAAACATAGCAGCAGCGAAAGTGATTTCAATACTTCTACAATATCTGTACCCCGATCTAATACGTCTTTCTTTGGAGACAATGTTGGAGTTTCGAACAGTCCAATAAAAAGCACTGATGCAAAGAAGCAAAGTCAAGTTAATATTATTTCTATCGAAGTAATAAAACATGGGAACTACTCACCTGCTGCTTCCGAAGATCCTCAAGCCTCAGCTTCGTGCTCCCTGCATCCCGATGAAACCCCGTGCTTGACGACGACCTACTCACCTGCTGCTTTCGAAGATCCTCAGGCCTCAGCTTCGTGCTCCCTGCATCCTGATGAAACCCCGTGCTTGACGACGACCTACTCACCTGCTGCTTCCGAAGATCCTCAGCCCTCAGCTTCGTGCTCCCTGCATCCTGATGAAACCCCGTGCTTGACGACGACCTACTCACCTGCTGCTTCCGAAGATCCTCAGGCCTCAGCTTCGTGCTCCCTGCATCCTGATGAAACCCCACGACGACCTACTCACCTGCTGCTTTCGAAGATCCTCAGGCCTCAGCTTCGTGCTCCCTGCATCCTGATGAAACCCCGTGCTTGACGACGACCTACTCACCTGCTGCTTCCGAAGATCCTCAGCCCTCAGCTTCGTGCTCCCTGCATCCTGATGAAACCCCGTGCATGACGACGACCTACTCACCTGCTGCTTCCGAAGATCCTCAGCCCTCAGCTTCGTGCTCCCTGCATCCTGATGAAACCCCGTGCTTGACGACGACCTACTCACCTGCTGCTTCCGAAGATCCTCAGGCCTCAGCTTCGTGCTCCCTGCACCCTGATGAAACCCCGTGCTTGACGACGACCTACTCACCTGCTGCTTCCGAAGATCCTCAGCCCTCAGCTTCGTGCTCCCTGCATCCTGATGAAACCCCGTGCTTGACGACGACCTACTCACCTGCTGCTTCTGAAGATCCTCAGCCCTCAGCTTCGTGCTCCCTGCATCCTGATGAAGCCCCGTGCTTGACGACGACCTACTCACCTGCTGCTTCTGAAGATCCTCAGCCCTCAGCTTCGTGCTCCCTGCATCCTGATGAAACCCCGTGCTTGACGACGACCTACTCACCTGCTGCTTCCGAAGATCCTCAGGCATTAGCTTCGTGTTCCCTGCGTTCTGACGAACAGGATACTCCAGAAATGAAGAAAAATACAAAACTTACCATGACTCATTTTTCGTTTTCGGTCTTTAATTTAAAATTGCATTGTAATTTATTAGATTGTAATGATTAGGTATTCAATACTGCCGCTTATTCACTCGGATACAGAACTCAGTAGTTTATTCCTTGCTTAGATGAGTCAAAGAACAACTGAAGTACAAGAGATTTTAATCCTACAAGCCTTTTTAGATTTTAATATTGACCCGCATTTGTAGGACTTAATTGTAAAGTTGAGACTGATGATAGCCTAATTTTGATCTCAATGATAATTGTTAGAATAGTATTAATACACTCTTTTTTTATAGCTAGGTACCTATATGCTTCAAATAGAATAAAATATTTGTGAAATACGAACGTATTTTTACAGTT
This sequence comes from Eupithecia abbreviata, assembly GCA_943735965.1. Classification (NCBI taxonomy): domain Eukaryota; kingdom Metazoa; phylum Arthropoda; class Insecta; order Lepidoptera; family Geometridae; genus Eupithecia; species Eupithecia abbreviata. Next base: position 11,534,125 of record OX030976.1, read on the forward strand.
ATTATTATATTACCTATGTTCCACTGAATCGTGTCATTAACGTTGTGTTTACGTTTTTTTTTTGAATAAAAACAATTTGATTGAACAATACAAAATGTTTTATTTCGTGCATTATTTTGAATAAATGCCTTATTTCAAATATTGACTACATTTTGTTTCATGCGATTAAAATTGAAATTAGTTCACACATAGGTACTGGTAGGTTAAGTGGTTATGATGGTTTTTGTTACCCAAGTTTATAGTATGGTATGTAAAATTACTTCAGTTACCATAGTTACGACTCCCACCATTCGGAAGGTATTGATTTTACGACTTTCATTATTTTATGTAAGTAGTTTTTAAGCCCAATTAAAACGACTTACATCTAGTTACGACTCATTACAATGTAACAACTCAAATAAATATAGGATGTAAAAACCATTTTGAAAAAAAATCATGGTCGTAAATCCACGCTAACTTCTAAATTAAGAAACTGACAATAAAATAAGGTTTTCCATTGCAAAGAACACAAAAAACTAATAAATCTCACGAAATAGGGTCAATATAGCCATAAGAACAATAAAATTATTAGCCAAAATGTTTTTAAAATTTTGTTTTTTGCTCGTCCTGTAAAGTAGGGTTTTGGTTTTTACGACCTTTCTACCCCAAGGTAGCGAGTAGTTAGACTATCCTATTGAGTAGACATGTGCTTTCAACATATTTTTATACATATTAATGCTATCACATTCTTTTATGGTATTTATTTTGACGACTGATGTGGCGCGGTGGGCGAAGGTCCGCCTGCGACGCAGGAGGTTGCGGGTTCGATTCCCGCCTCGGAACAAATGTGTGTACGATCTGCAGATATTTGTTTCGGGTGTTCTGGTCGTTTTCTATACATAATAAAAAATATCTATCTATGTAATGTATTGTATTATGTATATCAGTTATCTAGTACCCATAACACAAGCTCTGCTTACCATGGGGCTAGATAATGCTGTGTGAATTGTCCAGCATTATTTATTATTATTTTATTATTTATTTATTTGGTAAATTATTAAAAATACGTGCTCTATCTATCTCTTCTAGGCAATCTTAGGATGGTCTGAACATGAAAGAACAATATAGACGGTGGCACTTTGATAGATATTTAACTAAAAAAATGAAAACTAAGTTATGTTTTCTTTGCTCTAATTTTAATTTTATTTTTAACCTTAAATTGCGATAATTTGTTCCTATATAGGCTAAAACAATTAAAAGCTAGCGTTTCTCGATTTCTTTCCGATAACGAGTGACCGTTCCGCTCTCAATACCGTTAGATAGCATCTCCGAGCAATTAACGGCTTTATAGCCCTTTTGTTGTTCTCAAACGATTGCAATTGGATGTCGATGTCGAACAACTGTTGGACCCATTCATTGTTTTAAGTAATTGTCGAGGAAGGATAAATATACTTCTGCTATAGAACAACAGGGTTCCGTACCCAAAGGGTCAAACGGGACCCTATTACTAAGACTCCGGCTGGCAACAGACGCTTGGAATATTCACAAATACATAGTTATACACTTTAAAAATAAATAATCAAATTCAAGAGTAGTAGCAGACATGTCACATGTTTGGGTTGTCCTTTAGGTATAGAACTACATCTATGGCAACATTTCAGTCACTTTTAATTGAACCGACTTCAAAAAAAGGAGGTTCTTATTCTATTAGTTCGGCTGTATGCATGTTTTATTAAGTATGTTCTCCTTCACTAAACTAACCCCTCTTGACAAAAAGCTGTATTAGACCTCAGTCGTATTGTGCAAAATAAACAACTAGCAAAACCGCGACTAATCAAATGCGGATAGCAAAACTATTAACCTCAATATACCTCAATCGCTGCAATTGAGTTTGCAAGGTATGCGCATGCACACTTGCGTAGGGTTGCCAGATGCCAGGGGTGACTACAAGACATGTTTTTTTTATATTTTGTAGTCCTAGATTGTAGGGACGTCGTCGTCGATCCTTCAGACTCAGGCATTGATCGATGACTGAGCCTAGTTTCATAATAGGTGCCTGAAACTGAAGGACCGACGACGACGAAGCTGCAGCCGCAAGTAAAGGTAATCATCATCATCATCATCAGCCTATATTAGTCCACTGCTGGACATAGGCCTCCCCCAATGAGCGCCATAGTGCCCTGTCTTCAGCTTGACGCATCCAGCATCTACCTGCAGTCTTTCGCAGGTCGTCATCCCACCTGGTCGGAGGGCGTCCTACACTACGTTTACCGAGTCGTGGTCTCCACTCAAGAACACGTTTGCCCCAGCTGCCGTCGGCTCTTCGCGAGATATGGCCGGCCCACTGCCACTTCAGCTTGCTAATTCTCAGAGCTATGTCGATAACCTTGGTTCTCTGTCGGATGTATTCGTTACGAATCCTATCCTTCAGAGAAACTCCGAGCATAGCTCTTTCCATACCTCGCTGAGCGACTTTGAACTGGTGGACCAGCCAGTACCTAAAGGTAATCACGACCTTCAAATATAATTTAATAACGGCGCACACGATCAGGCCTGGAAAGTTTATTATAATAATTCAATTACTAAATAAGATATGAGATCTTTTTTAGTTTGATTGTTCTTCAAGCGGCTCAACATTTGCTGATGCTGCAATCCGATCTGAGACCTTAGTACCAGTAGGTGCTGTATGCAGTTTACGGTATGAGAAGTTTTCTTTTCCTTCCATACATTTTAGCGCCTTGCTCGTGCTATACCGGATAGATAGGAACTAATTTTCATAATACGACAGCGTAATCCAGTAGTTTCAGACGAAGTCAATAGTTTTTGAATGATTTCGAGTGCATTTTAACATTACAATTTCGACAGGTCAATAGTAACGAAGAGTTTCTCTTTTGGTACCTATTGTGCGAACCCATACCATACTCGCCCATCTGTTCGTGTCGCCTCGGAGCCTGAAACAGAACATAAAAGAGAATTAAAGATCTCCTAATAAACGTAACATTGCACTATAACCACTATCCTCTTATCAAGACTGGCTTCCTACTTCGCAAATACCTACTCGTTACATCATCGCAAGCTTAAGATGAGCATAGCTCCAAGTAGGTCCTAGTTGGGTAAGTAGGCTGCATCAGGCCCTGTGGCGTAACGAGGAAAACCGGTGCCTCACGCGTGTTGAGATATAGATAAGATAGCATCGCTGTGTGGTGACGAAAGAGATAACAACTAGGGATGTGAAAAACAATGGAATTCTTTTCTTCTACAGAAATTCGTGAGCAATATTTAATGTCAGCAAAATTCAAAATGCAAAAAACTCAAATTCCTTTATTTCTTTAGGCTTACAAAATAAGCACTTAGGCCAGTTTTTATACTATACCTAGATTTTAGATTTTGTGTTTACTTAAATTCTTTGTCCATTATTTGACCAAGTGATAAAGAAACCAGTATATTCATATATCAGTAATATATATAAATACGTACCATACCTACTTAAAGCCAAACTTTGCCTCAAGCAGCGGTCGGAAAATGTTGTCATCATCATCATCATCATCATCATCATCATCAGCCTATATTAGTCCACTGCTGGACATAGGCCTCCCCCAATGAGCGCCATAGCGCCCTGTCTTCGGCTTGACGCATCCAGCATCTACCTGCAGTCTTTCGCAGGTCGTCATCCCACCTGGTCGGAGGGCGTCCTACACTACGTTTACCGAGTCGTGGTCTCCACTCAAGAACACGTTTGCCCCAGCGGCCGTCGGTTCTTCGCGAGATATGGCCGGCCCACTGCCACTTCAGCTTGCTTATTCTCAGAGCTATGTCGATAACTTTAGTTCTCTGTCGGACGTATTCGTTGCGAATCCTATCCTTCAGAGATACTCCGAGCATAGCTCTTTCCATAGCTCGCTGAGCGACTTTGAACTGGTGGACCAGCCCTATCGTGAGTGTCCACGCCTCAGCTCCGTAGGTCATAACGGGTAGGACGCACTGGTTGAAAACTTTCGTTTTCAAGCATTGCGGTATGGATGAAGAGAAGACTCGACGTAGTTTCCCAAACGCTGCCCAGCCCAGCTGGATCCTCCTTTTGGCCTCCTTCTCGAAATTGTTTTTACCTAACTGCAGAATCTGCCCGATAATGTTGTCATAAATACTATATTTCTAGCTACAGAAGAAAACGCCTTTGCGTTAAGTAATTTGCGAATATTCTAGTACTTTATTATTATTATGAATAGAAAACCTGTGGATGAACGGGTCTCATCGCAGTAGATAACCAACGATGTCTATGTTATGCCTATTGGTATTTAAACTCGCTGTATGAACCCAAACTTTCCCACAATCCTACAGGTACCTACGACGTCGAATGTGACAAATAATATTTAATACACATTGTTTTGCTAAATGTTATGTCCAGTATTATGTTCATATCTATTATTTGGTGTGTGGTCTCCAACTACTAAGCCTTCTTTACGACATAGTTACTGGTTGGCCGAGTTATCACAAACGGCGTTTGTTATCTCAGGTTTGACCACCTGGGCTGGGCAAGCTAACGTCAAGAATCGCCAAGATTCGGAGTTTGGCCGATTCTTGGTGATTCTTGCGCTTCGCTGAGAGTGCACAGTCCAACTCGCACGTGTCCAGTTCATTTTTCACGCTAACAGTGTCTGCGCTTGCGCATGCACAAATACACATACCAAACACGAGCGGCGCATTGATCCTACCAATCGGATCGAGTGTCGATCCTCCTTATTGTGTCAGATGATCCGAGACTTTCCAGAATGGCATGGAAAAGGAATGTTAATGCTTTCGGGAAATATTATATGGAACGTCAAGGTGTTTGATGTTTGAGTAGATATTCAGATACAGTAGGTATCTATCAACAAAAAAAAACTTTTTTTGTTGATAGATATTACATACTGTATCAATCTCCCTCTGGCCACGTGGTCCTACTGCCTTTGTCCTACAGATCGGACCACATGAACTTTTTTCCTATTAGTTCGATTAATCGGATTATAAGTGCCTTCAGTTACTCCGTGATCATGGCGCATGCAACTGTGCCAAAATATTGGATAACTCAAAAATCAAATCATGGTAAATATCCCGTTTTAAATGACTTTAGTATTAATAACCATGTAGTTTCAAAAGTTTTATCGGATTATAAGGATTTGTAATTCCACTCCATCATAAAATAATTAAACAGGAACTTAATGCAATAATCTACATATATAATTTTTTTCACGATAGAAGTAACATAGGTTTGTGATTTCTCATTTGTACGGCGATTTCACTATTGGTCCACTGCTGGACGCAGGCCTCCCACTGATAAGCATCAGTGGGAGGCCTGCGTCCAGCAGTGGACCAATATGGAAATGGCCTTATCGGATTATGTCTCACGGGGGGTACTGCCCATTATCCCCACACTGGGCATGCGGGTTGGGGATCGCAGTTTGATAAATTGATAAATTGTTCTGTAGGTAGCGCTGCTGGTAGATATCCCTCCTTCGCATCTTACGAAACCCGCGGGAAGAGTTGGGGAGGCGGTGCAAATTCTAAGCCGGCTATATACTAGATCCATTCTATTTAACGAATAACAGATGGCAAATCTTGAGCATACTCGTACGTATCAAATAAATCATTTACGCACATGTTCCGGTGTTATCTATATACGTTATGTTATGGTGTTATAATCATAACGGCCAGGTATAAAATTTCCATAATCTCTTCATCAGATAAATATCATACAAAAAGCGCACGCCACACCTCGGTTACCAGGCGCCCAGACAATGCAGGAGTTCTTCCGCCCCGTCGCGGGAGCATACAACAATGGCCATTGTGGCTGGTACCATTTCACCTACAATTACATACAGTAGACATACTCTCTATACTGTTTTCACATTAGCTGTTCATACATAACATAGGCGCTCTTAGTTCGATATAATTTTATTTTACTTACTCTATAGGTAAGCTGCTGAATCTAGAGTTTCATAGACAATACTTGAAACAAAAGAACGACTCATAGACTTAGTAGAAATAGATAAAAAAAATCAATAATGCTAAAAACTCTGCTTAGCTTGGGGCTAGATAATGCTGTGTGGATTGTACAATATTATTAAAATATGATTAAAAATTTATTAAATTGAAATACTCTACCAAACCTCTACGTTTTATATTAAAGGTTCGGTAAAACAGCTTTTTCTAAGTCGAAACCGTGTCGTGTCGGCTGCGATAAATGAGTAGGTGCAAGACATGAACTTCTCAATATGTACTTACTACTTCTGTTGGGTAAATGTGTGAAGCGTTTTGTGCCTCGGAAACAGTGTACTTCTTTATGGTGGAAAGTTGTCATAATGCTTACAATAGTTACTATACCTGCGGAACGGATCCTAAAGCTTATGCGATATGCATCGAAATGTGGACTTTAACACTTTGATTGCGGTTTTTTTTCGACGACTGCGATCTTTTTTTTAACCTAAAAAAATCGTGCCGTTGCTCTACACAGCGGTTGTGTTGCGCCGCACATGCGTTTCGTTCGAAAAATATTACGGCTGTGCTGAGTCACACAGATCTGTATTTTCTCAGCCGCTGCGCTAGTGTGGATTTACGCATATTAGTCACTTGTAGAAAACACATACCGTGTGATTTCAGCAGTCAAAGTGTTAACTCGTAACATTTAGATATATTTTATATTGACAGCGTTAGATGACAGACAGCTCGCGGACCACTCGTTCGATTCGAAGCATGTGGGAAGCCATTTTGTCACAATAAAATGTATCTAAAGTTAACGAGTTTAAGCCTATATTTGAACGTACATTTTGTGCTGGGTGGTAGCGGTATTGGATTAATAGGCGCAGCGCTTTACCATTCGTGACCGATCATTTGAACATAAGCTTTCTTCGAAATCGCTGATGGGTTGTCCCTGATCACTAGGCTAGACAGTGCAGATTGGTGATTTGAAGTAATGATAATCTACATTTGTATTTTCGTTTTAAATCATATGTAGGTATTGTTCCTGTTTCAAATAGTTTTTATTTTTAATTTCTAATCTAATTCAAAATTGTTTTAGCGTTCCTTAATTAGATTTTTAGTGATAGTAATTTTTTAAATTTTACGTGAGGTAAATTTATTTATTTATTTAATTTTCGGAAAACTTACGACTAAACATATAACAAGAAAGATTAAGTATAAATATCATCATCATCATCATCAGCCTATAGCAGTCCACTGCTGGACATAGGCCTCCCCCAATGAGCGCCATAGCGCCCTGTCTTCAGCTTGCCGCATCCAGCATCTACCTGCAGTCTTTCGCAGGTCGTCATCCCACCTGGTCGGAGGGCGTCCTACACTACGTTTACCGAGTCGTGGTCTCCACTCAAGAACGCGTTTGCCCCAGCGGCCGTCGGTTCTTCGCGAGATATGGCCGGCCCACTGCCACTTCAGCTTGCTAATTCTTTGAGCTATGTCGATAACCTTGGTAAGTATAAATATAAGGACGGCCAATTACAAGTTTTCACAAGTAGTAAGAAAAAATAATTAAAAAGAATAAGTAGTGGACAAACAATTTGAATATGTGAAGTTATACAGTAAAGAAGTGATTACTACAAATACATTTAAAGTTACTTGGAGAAGTATTGAACAAATCAACTTCATTTGCCATTGCATTGAAAAATCTGCTCGCACGTAGAATTATATGAATTCTGTCTGTAACGCGATTTAGATGATGGGATATTTAGAAGATTATGGTTTCTGAGAGATGCTGGTGTTGTTCTGAGTCCTATGCAACCAAGTAGTTCTCAACAGTCCACCCTGCCACTCGCAATATTGAGAAGATACAAAACATCCGCTACACGCCTTCTCTCTGCTAGTGGAAGAATGTGTTCCTACAACGTGAAAAATAGTTGTAAATCCTGGATTGGCCTTTTGTTTAGTGCTTAGGTACGTCAATTTTAGTTCCTAAGGGATGGCTGTGGATTTTCTTTTATATACTTTTATTGTACATATAACAATATATTAAATTAATCTATCATGATCATATTTGATGATCATAATTGTTGGGTTGGACTTTCAGTTGATATACATATATATGATTGTTGATATATGTACATATATTGATATACCTACATTAAAAAATAATTCACACAGCATTATCTAGCCCCATGGTAAGCAGAGCTTGTGTTATAGGTACTAGATAACTGATATACATAACAATACATTACATAGATAGATATTTTTTACTATACATAGAAAACGACCAGAGCACCCGGAACAAATATCTGCAGATCGTGCACACAATTGTTCCTAGGCGGGAATCGAACCCGCAACCTCCTGCGTCGCAGGCGGACCTTCGTCCACGGCGCCACATCGCGATACATATATTTCAGCAGTTAAGAGCAAGGGATTTTTTTTTATCTAAGAGCTTTGTTCGAAAACAATTTGGAAAACTACCAAGTATCTGTTTTTTTCTTGCGCCCACTCCCACTGACATTTTAGAATGTGATGGTTTTCTTATGTAATGTACATAGATAGATTCTGTCATCACATCAGTAACACTTAACCCATATTTTATATAGGTAACAATCACATAACGAATTGCTAACAGGAAATTACCTTCACTCTTGTTTTCGTCGACTTAATCTAATTTTTAAACAGGAAATAATTTCACAGCACTTAGGTACCTATTTCGTTTTATATTTGATAGTTGAGTAGGCCATGAATATTTGATAGTTGAGTAGGCCATAAATATTTGATAGTTGAGTAGGCCATAAATATTTGATAGTTGAGTAGGCCATAAATATTTGATAGTTGAGTAGGTATATATCATCATCAGCCTATATCAGTCCACTGCTGGACATAGGCCTCCCCCAATGAGCGCCATAGCGCCCTGTCTTCAGCTTGCCGCATCCAGCATCTACCTGCAGTCTTTCGCAAGTCGTCATCCCACCTGGTCGGAGGGCGTCCTACAATACGTTTACCGAGTCGCGGTCTCCACTCAAGAACACGTTTGCCCCAGCGGCCGTCGGTTCTTCGAGAAATATGGCCGGCCCACAATTAAAATGGTAAATATAAATTATATATAATATTTAAATACCCCATTGCCTTAAATGTTTGCCAACTTTTAATTATATTTTGTAAATGTTTATTTATATAGTATGTTAAGATTATATAGTATTTATGTTTAGTATAGTAGTACAGTGTATGGTAGTATGTTGAATAAGTGTGTTAAAATTTAATATTTTGTCCTATATATAAAATGATGTACCCACTTCTATAACTTTCTCTCTCTCTCCCAATAAGGTTTGCTGGAAGAGAACTCTTTTAAGGGTTAGGTTCGCCTTTGTAATTGATTTTCTCTTATGTTTTTTTATTTCTTTTTTGTACAAGAAGAATAAGCTCGCCTTTGTTATTTATTTTCTCTGATATTTTGTATATTTTTTCGTGTAATAATAAATAAATAAAAATAAATAAGTAAATTGCTAATAAAAACTCTAACTATTTACTCCGTTACGACCTGCATAAAGTGCTAATTGGCATCATAATATATTGCTTTGTCTTGTCTCTAACGAATGCCAATTAGTACAGTACATGGGAAATAACTTTCCTCAGCATGGGAGTGTAGAAATACTTGAGATTATCTACAGACAGGCACCCTATTCATCTGTTTGGTTGCAATATCACTTTTTGCTTCGAAACATGATAAAATACTACACAAACCTGCCACTGCAGTGTCAAAGTAATTTGTATGTATTTCGTTTTTCTTATCCTTTCGTTGACGGTACCTCGTTTACTATATTCATAGTAAGTGGTAGTGCTGGTCCACCAGCTCAAAGTCGCTCAGCGAGCTATGCTCGGAGTTTCTCTGAAGGATAGGATTCGTAACGATACATCCGACAGAGAACCAAAGTTATCGACAAAGCTCTTAAGAATACTTTTAAACTTCCGCGATCTGAACACATAATTATACGCACTAATACAACGGGTATTTATCGCGTTTATTAACCTATGTTTCAAAAATAAAAAAAAAATAGGTAAATAAAGCGAAAATACCCGTTGTATTAGTGCTTATAATTATAGCTCTAAGAATTAGCAAGCTGAAGTGGCTAGGTATATCTCGCGAAGAACCGACAACCGCTGGGGTAAACGTGTTCTTGAGTGGAGACCACAACACAGGTGGGATGACGACCTGCGAAAGACTACAAGGAGATGCTGGATGCGGCAAGCTAAAGACAGCTCGCTATGGCGGCGCTCAGACAACAGTTTCTATAAACTTATCTTTAACTTGAAAATGTATCAATAAATGCTCTGAAAGTATGATCTGTGAACTTAATACATTTAATTTGAATCGAATGCTACTGTCCCACTTTCCTGGCTCCAGCCCATCCATTGTAGATCTCCAGTGACCCGGGACGGCGGCAAGCGATCTGATGTAACGCACTATGGCCTCTACCTAATGTTTCCGCCTTCGGAACCGCGCTGCATTTGTCAGAGAAAGTTGAGATAAATTGGTTTTTTTTTTTGCTGATTCAAATATAGATTGTTCTTAGTTGGACATAATGATGGACTCAATACATCTAGTACCTATAGTTTTAGCCGACTTTGAAGGTTAGAGGAGGTTTTATTTTATGGTTGCTTGCCTGTATGTTTTTTTATGTACGTCTGTCGATTTCTCCGATGATTCTTTTGCTTTTTGTATAAATTATGTAAAATCGAAAATATTACTCGCGAAGGATAAGTATAGATCCAGCAAAAAAAAAGGTTTTGAATAATCCATTGGTGTTCAAGACAAAAAAACACAGCAGATCATGCAATTCTCTGATACAATACAACACTGACGTTAGTCAGTGTTGTATTTTTGAAAAAAAAGAAATAAATAAATAAAATAAATAATGCTGGACAATTCACACAGCATTATCTAGCCCCATGGTAAGCAGAGCTTGTGTTATGGGTACTAGATAACTGATATACATAATACAATACATTACATACATAGATATTTTTTATTATACATAGAAAACGACCAGAACACCCGGAACAAATATCTGCAGATCGTGCACACAATTGTTCCGAGGCGGGAATCGAACCCGCAACCTCCTGCGTCGCAGGCGGACCTTCGTCCACCGCGCCACATCGGTCGTCGAAATCTATCACATTCTCGAAAAGTACGAGTATTTCCGTTTTGATATTATTCAAAACTCATACTACAGTCTCAGTAGGTACATACATACCTAACTTTTACTGCTAGCTAACCTTCGATACATAGCATTACTACGCCTAATCCGTTAGCCATATTTTGAGGTCAAAAGCTGCATTCAATTCGTCTTACCCATTATTGCAACACGAATAAAAACCATTGTCTTTGATACCGATTACTCACCTAGGGTTGCTCCAGGCCAGTTACTTACAACGAAAGTAAGTGATTTCGCATCGACGTTGTAGGTACTACAAAAAAAGATAGACATCTTTTGAACGCGTGTTTAACAAAAGCTTTACCATGTCTAACATAAAATCTCATTTATAACGGAAAAAAAATTTGAAACTATAGATAGATAGATAGATAAACTTTATTACACCACACAAAACAGAAAATAATACAGAGATAAAAACTTAGAATAAAGGTATAAAGGGCGGCCTTATCTCTGAGAGCGATCTCTTCCAGGCAACCTTGGGATGGACTGGACATGAACGAACAATATAGACGGTGGCACTTTCATAAATAATTGATAACAAATACACTAAATACCTACATTACAAACATTATAATAAACTTACATAGACATAAGGCTATCATACACTATCATGGTTATTAATACTAAAGTCATTTATAACGGGATATTTACCATGATTTGATTTTTGAGTTATCCAATATTTCGGCAGTTTCATGCGCCCTGATCACGGAATAACTGTAGGCACTGCTAGTACGTTTTTATTGGCAGGCATACCGATCTACCCAATTTTTTTCTTTTGCTACAAACTTTACCACTCCCACTGGTTTCATTATCCAAGGGTTTCGGTATAAATTACTTTTGTATACTAGTAACCATGATAACTTGAAAACGAAAGTTTTCAACCAGTGCGTCCTACCCGTTATGACCTACGGAGCTGAGACGTGGACACTCACGATAGGGCTGGTCCACCAGTTCAAAGTCGCTCAGCGAGCTATGGAAAGAGCTATGCTCGGAGTTTCTCTGAAGGATAGGATTCGCAACGAATACATCCCACAGAGAACCAAGGTTATCGACATAGCTCAAAGAATTAGCAAGCTGAAGTGGCAGTGGGCCGGCCATATTTCGCGAAGAACCGACGGCCGCTGGGGCAAACGTGTTCTTGAGTGGAGACCACGACTCGGTAAACGTAGTGTAGGACGCCCTCCGACCAGGTAGGATGACGACCTGCGAAAGACTGCAGGTAGATGCTGGATGCGTAAAGCCGAAGACAGGGCGCTATGGCGCTCATTGGGGGGAGGCCTATGTCCAGCAGTGGACTAATATAGGCTGATGATGATGATGATACAAGTTTTAAAATGTCAAACATGACTACGTAGGACGTAATGTGGCATGCATCGTTAGCCGACCCCCTGGCAGGTTCCAAGTCTAGTAATTACATCAATATTATTTTGATTTTTATAAAATTAGTTATTATTATATAAAATAAATAAATAAATAATAAATATTGCTAGACAATTCACACAGCATTATCTAGCCCCATGGTAAGCAGAGCTTGTGTTATGGGTACTAGATAACTGATATACATAATACAATACATTACATAGATAGATATTTTTTATTATACATAGAAAACGACCAGAGCACCCGGAACAAATATCTGCAGATCGTACACATAACTGTTCCGAGGCGGGAATCGAACCCGCAACCTCCTGCGTCGCAAGCGGACCTTCGCCCACCGCGCCACATCGGTCTTCAATATCTTGCTATCTTCATTTTACACCACGATTCTAGTCTCAAAATATTTCTGTATTCATAGAAATTGAACTCAAACTTAACAGGGGGTAAACTAACGACAAACGCCACTGTACCTTGCAAGAAGTCAGTAAAAAAGGTCGGTGTTTCCACATACGACAACAGTTATACGCTTTGGCTTACGGTTTTGGCCCGCTTCAGAAGTAGGTAATGTTATCTATGTTACTTAATCTTAAGTCTAGACTAGACTTAATCGTACCTATACTAGACACCTAATTTTTAATACCAGACCTCAATTTACCGGTCACTAACCTTCTTTAAATCCTTCTCATCCAATCTGCATCATCATCATCATCATCAGCCTATGTTAGTCCACTGCTGAACATAGGCCTCCCCCAATGAGCGCCATAGCGCCCTGTCTTCAGCTTGACGCATCAGAATCTAACTGCAGTCTTTCGCAGGTCGTCATCCCACCTGGTCGGAGGGCGTCCTACACTACGTTTACCGAGTCGTGGTCTCCACTCAAGAACACTTTTGCCCCTGTGGCCGTCGGATCTTCGCGAGATATGGCCGGTCCACTGCCACTTCACCTTGCTAATTCTTAGAGCTATGTCGATAGCTTTGGCCCAATCTGCATAGCGATCCAATATATTCACCACGCGCTATCGATCGAGCACATCGATATAAATAGCTATGATGCAGCGAAATATCGATTATTATCACGGTATCGAGAAATCGATAAGATATTGCACATTGGTAAGTAGAACAATAACTAATCTTGTAAGTACTGTTATTCGAAGATGGATTGGTTTTATCTGAGGTGTTATCTCTACCGGGCTTAAAATGTTTTTTGTTTGGCGCCAGTGAGCGAAAATTTAAATTCATATCCAATTATTTATTATATATTTATTTCTCTTTTTCCCACAAATCAGTTCCCGTGGGATATAAATATGTCTGTTACTCTTTCAGGCAAAAACTACTGGACGGATGTAGCTAAAATTGGATACAGGTAGGTAGTTCCAGGCCCGGAATAAAACATAGGCTACTTTTCATCCCATAAATCAGTTCCCGTGGGATATAAATAACTTTAATAATTAAGGGCTGTGGATAGTGTTAAATAAATAAATAAATAAACCTTAAAACGTTTCTATAGACCCAACGCGTGCGAAGCCGCGGGCAGAAACTAGTAGATTATAAATTAGGTGCATGGCTCAAATACGCTAATTTTACTACGGCACTTCCTACATGCGAGATTTATGCTAATCAGAATTCCACCACACAATTATGGCAATTCCTAATCAAAAAGGTGTTTTCTGAACGCGGTTTCCGGACACCACATCAAAAGCAAAAACATAGGTACATCACACGTCGTCATATTCGAGTTATGTCGTAAGGTTTCCTTATGCAGAAAGAACTTGATGTAAAGGAAACCGAGGAAACTGATCCACTTTCATAATCCAACCCCTATATGGCAACCAGAAAAGTGCAAGATTCCTTGAAGAGGAATGAATACTTGCCTAGAGCTGTAGAAAGGTTTCCATATTATTGTATGTTTTATATTATGCTAGATGTTTCCCGCGGTTTTACCCGCGTTAAATTCAAATTTCACACTTCTAATTTAGTCTATGTTCACTGCGGATAGTGTCGCTTTCCAACGATGAAAGAATTTTTCAAATCGGTTCAGTAGTTTCGGAGCTTTATCAATACAAACAAACAAACAAAAAATCAAACCTTTCCTCTGTATAATATTAGTATAGATATATATTATTACGGTGTAACACTCCGCTCAAAGGCTCGTGAAGTCGTTGGTCCTGAGCATGACCTCTCACCGGCCGTGTTGGTATGTCGTCCTAACGAATTATGAGAGCGAGAGAATATAGTGTGTCTGTGCGCACACATTTGTGCTCTATACATATATTATATCCTGCTAACTGCCGACAAACTGTTGTACAGTTTGGCAGAGACTTTATACCTGTTATGTACTTTTAATTGGAAATAAATAAAATACAAATTAATGGCTAGTCTCCATCGAGAGGCCAGCCTTAACGGCCACCATGTAGCACATGAGCGAGGCATAAATCTCTACTAAATACAGTTTGTTCCGTGGGTAGAAACGCTTAATTTTCGATTAATTACAATAAATAAATTTAAAAAAAAAATGCTGGACAATTCACACAGCATTATCTAGCCCCATGGTAAGCAGAGCTTGTGTAATGGTACTAGATAACTGATATACATAATACAATACATTACATAGATAGATATTTTTTTATTATACATAGAAAACGATCAGAACACCCGAAAAAAATATCTGCAGATCATACAGACATTTGTTCCGAGGCGGGAATCGAACCCGCAACCTCCTGCGTCGCAGGCGGATCTTCGCCCACCGCGCCACATCGGTCGTCGTAACGTAATAACTTTAATTGCCTTTCAATTCTCCTAAAAGTTTCTAAGTTATCCATGTAAAAATTCTTTGTAATAATGAACTTAATACCTTTTTAAAGATCAGAACTGCTTAACAGTTTCTAATCCCCTTTTGAAAGAGAAAGGATTTGCCAGAAGATCCCTTTCAAAGTTTCAAGCTACTTTCACCTTTATCTGGCGACAGCTGCCTGATAGACTTAAACAATACTGTGACGTACAAATAATATCTTGATAAAAGATAAAAGTCGCGCAGATGAAAACGTGACAAGAAATTATGATTCATATTTACTACAGCGAAAAGTATATACCTACCTTTTTTGCTTTCAAACAGTATCCTTCAGAATGACAAGAACTATCCAGCTAGATATTTATTTGGTTTAATATATTACCAATGCTTTTGACCTAATATTTTGGTTAGTTACTAAGAACGCCATTAAAATTAAATTACAAAACCCCCGACACGTCATTTTGTGGCGGCGGCCCACATGAACCGATTTTCATCAAACATAGCAAAGATCATACCCGACTAATTCAGCTTTCAAACAAAAAAAAAACATCCCGTCGTTTTTGCATCGTGGGTTAAAAATAAGCTCCAAGCGAAGAGACTATGGCAAAACCTCCCTTGTTTGAAGAAGGCACTTGCAGCTGTTTGTGTGGACGCAGTATGTTTGCTGATAGGAGTTTTAAAAGGTTAGTTGAGGCTAAACGATGCATTTGATTATATATACTTAAATAATACACAGTAACATTTAATTATATGGAAATTGTTTTGGCTATGTTTGCAGCACTATTCTAAACTTGTTATGTTTACATCTAGGTCTACAATCTGGTTCACTATTGTAATTCTATTATTTAAGGCATAAATGTGATTGTAAACTGCTTTGTAAACTTATTACAATAAATAAATTTGAGCAGAAGTAGTATTATAAGGATTTAAAGAAATTAAATAATATCTCAAAAAATTTCTATTTCGGCGGGATTTAAACCCGCGAACTTCCATTCAACCCGTGACTACCTATATGACCTTTCTATAGACTTCCAGGAAACATCCGTCGATTCCATCACTTTGCTTACGATTGTCTGTTCGACAAGGCTTATCTTATTACAGGTAGGTATTAGGTACTAAACAGAACGGATTATTTTCTGACCAATTACCTTCCGATTTATAATTACTACTGACTCGATTAAGGCCACTCAGGAATGCCATTTATTACTTCGATTCTTTTAACGTCATTAAGATTTCTCAAAAGTGCATCTAATATAAGTGATGAAAAATATCACATTACGTAAATAAATAACTGATCTCCAAAATTACAACAGGTTTACACACTGTCGTGGTCACGGGATGACATCCCGTGACCACGACAGTGTGTAAACCTGTTGAAACGTCGGGAAAAATAGGTAAATAAACGCGATAAATACCCGTTGTATTAATACTTATAAATATGTGTTCAGATCGCGTAAGTTTAAAAGTATTGATCTCCAAAAGTTTATATTTAATTTTACAATAGTTTGTGTAGTTTTGTAATAAATCACTGGAGAATATCACTTGAACAGCACCCGGTTTTAGACTTTACCTAACATCAATCAAAAGAATTTTGCCTATTCTATAACCGATGAAATTTGCATAAGTCTATGTAAAAAATAAGCGCCGTCTGTCGACCACTTTTGGTAAAATTGACTAGTCTTAGTTATTCACGGATACGGGCGATTGTGCACTACAAGGAATTTTACTGTCCGGCAGCTCGATTTTTTACGTTCCGATATGGCACGCCATATAATGTATATACTAGTTTGTGCATTATACGTAATTTTACCGTCCGATATTTTACTTTTCCCCATTCCGGAACGGTTTTTTAAGGGGATGAACCCAGAATTATTTTTGTCTTCTACGCCTTCGCACGTAGAGTAATAAAGCAAGCAACTGCCGACGTTCCAAGAAACTCATCGTTTAGAGTAATTTCGCGTGCGTGGCGTGTAGTTTAACTGACGGAGAACTGAAAAGAGACTGAAAAGACGGAGCTAAACTGAGGCGTATCATCTGAGTAAAGACGGACAAGTGCACAAGCCAATCATCCGTTTTTTTCATGCCACTTCGGACCGTAAAAAATCGGATGTTCGGACAGTAAAATTCCTTGTAGTGCACAATCGCCCTACCCCTTAAACTCGATAAAACGTCCACGTGGGAAGTAACGTGACTCCTTCAAACTATGCCAGCAAAGCACTGACCTGGCCGGGGATTCAATTATCTATAAAACAGGCCTGAAGCCTGTATGTAGGTCGGTGATTCGTCTGCACTAACATAATCTGGGCCTTGACCTAAAAAGCAGTGCAACAATGCAATTCAGTCATTGTCCGAGGGGAAAGGATTGGGCAATTCATTGGGAAATGATTTGTTATTGTGGCAGTTGCACGTACTGATTTATTGTACTTTTGTTCGTTCTGTAGGTTACTTTACAGTAGCGTCTGCGAGTGTCTTTACACGCTTTGTACATAGGATATAAAGCTTAATAATCTCAATCTCTCTGATAGATAGATAGATAGATAAAACTTTTTTACACCACACTAAACACAAAATAATACAGAGATAAAAACTTAGAATAAAGGTATAAAGGGCTCTGACGACCTCTGAAGCGCGGTGGGCGAAGGTCCGCCTGCGACGCAGGAGGTTGCGGGTTCGATTCCCGCCTCGGGACAATTGTGTGTAGGTACGGTCTGCAGATATTTGTTCCGGGTGTTCTGGTCGTTAAAATGTTAAAATATCCATGTTTATTAAACAAATTCTAGCTCTGTAATGTATTATATTGAGTATATCAGCAGTGGGCATGTGCCCAGGACATATTATCTATTATTCAATTCAATTCAATTTATTTAATTCAGCTTCACAAAATACATGTTACAGTCATAGAGAGTTAAGAGTAAAGAGTAAATTAAGACATATGTAATAACAAAACTAAAAACTAAAACTATAAATAAAAATAAAACATTTATTATGTGATGTTATCAAAAATGTTCTCCAAATGATTTTCCAAGTTATTGGTTGATTCGTTGAGAAGTATCAACATTACAAACTGATAGTTTCACATTAGTTAATTTAGTTGCTGTAATGAAGTAACGGTGTTAATTATTCTGTTTACTAAGAAGATAAAATACCTTATGAATTATATTCCAGATTGTAATATTTTATGTTACAAATCGGAACGCTTTCTCAAGAGACAATTTTTTAAAAATATTATCATTTCAAATAATTTAGTTAAATTCTTTTGGTAACGTCAGGAGGCAAAATAGAGAAAAAATTAATTCAGCCAACAAATGATATGGCTAACACGTATGTGGATGACGGGTGATGGCGGCTTAGGACCGCGGCCTATGGCCAGTGGACCTGTATGACCTGATATGGTGACGATGATGTAGCTGATGATAATAAAGTAAATAAAATAACAAACTAACTGAAGTGACCACGTAACAAACCTAACCAATAAGCCCTAATCGTCTAAATCTGGACATTTTATTGTTTTCCAGACTGTGGTCGGCCACGAAGCGATTGTGGTTTCATTTTCTTGGTCTAATCTTACAAGAATGCAGAAATGAGAGAACGGTAAAAAGGACGATAACCTACTTTAGGCAGGTTGGTAACTGCATATTTCTAAGTACGTGGTGTAATCTAAGTAGGCTTCATGGCGTAATCTAAGTAGGTTTTATGGCTTGGAGATTTACCTTACTCTACTTAATAAATAAATAAATAGTAATCGATAATCCACACATCAACATCTAGCCCCAAGCTAAGCAGAACTTGTGTTATGGGTAATAGGTACCTGATATACTTTATACAATACATAGGTACTACGTAGATATATATTTTTTATTATACAAATATTGATGTAATATATAGTAATATAATAATATTTGTTAAAATTACTCTAAATCAATATTTGTTTCGGGTGTTCTGGGTATTTCGTATTTCTATGTATAATAATAAAAACTATTATTTACCTCACTGTTTTAAAAGTTAGTGGATATAAGAGATAATTTATTGCAAATGCCGAAATTAAGTAAATAGAGAGAAATAGGACTCGAAAGTTTGCATGACAATTTACAAAATTGTATCAAATATTTAAAATATGTTTAGAGAAATTGAGTACCAAGTAAAAGTAGTAGTATTTTATATAATGTAAATATCTTATTGGCCGTAAGTTAGATTATTAAGGTATAAATTATGTAGATTAAGGGCTGTTGGTTGATTTTGTTGAAACAATTAAAAAAAAGTGCAACCAGTAGATGTAAGAGAATCCACGTGCAAAACTAAGTTTACAGCCATGAAGCACAGTTTGCTATTGCTATTTTAATTAGGACTCTAATTAGGTAGGTATTTGGTGCATTTTAATGGCACAGTAGAGCTCCGGTACGTCCAAATGTTTGGAAACATACCACCGTGATACTTTGTTTGATTCTGGATCCCCGCCAATCACGTGGCCGTATGACAAGGCGAGAGCAAACTGTTTAGTTCTATTGAGATTTGCTGGAATTTTAGAGATTATTCTGTGTCGTTTACATGTAAAGTTTTTCTGATAAAACATTGACAAGAAGAAGAAAGAAGACAAACTGAAAAAGGTAGGAAAAAAATCATGAAAATTTGTATAATTGGAACATTAATCATAAAGTTATTCTTGGGTTAAACTAAATAAAAACTCTCAGGCCCAATGTATCAATAAGGAGATGGATATCATGAATATATTCGTGATTGTATTTCGTTTTTTAATGAAACTCCTTTTACGTCCTGTCTTTTACCTCCTCCTTATTTAAAAAAACTAAAAACCGACTTCAAATTCCGTATTTATTTACAGTTTATTAGTTTTCCGAACAAATAATTAGCCCTTGAATGGGACCACCTCGGAATCATGATTCTCCATACAAAAGCGACAGAATTCGAAATCGGTCCATTATTTATTGAGAAATCGACTAAGAACATATAAAAAAACACATACAGCCTCCTCCTAATTTGTCGTTTCTTCGGTTATAAACGAAGATAAATATAAAAGAAACAATTGAATATACAGTACAGACATATTTACATCAGAGGATAATCAAACCTGACTCTACATAACTCTCTATATTTTCCCAACAGTCGCACTAATACAAATCGTTAGTGTATCTATTCGTATGTGTGTAATGCGTGGGAATGTGAAACGCAAGATAATGGATGTAGGTAGATAACCATTGAGTGTATAATGGTTTGTTTCTTTTTGAAATCGTTTCCGACTTGGAGAGGGAACTGTCTCGAATGTTACCTGATGAATTGACTGCAAAGATCGTTAGAAGGTTTAATTACACTAATATTATAGATGCGAAAGTTTGGATATTGAGATGGATGGGAGGACGTTTGTAACTTCTTCTCGCCGTAACTACTGAACGAATCAGGCTGAAATTTTATCCTACTAATATTATAAACGTCAAAGTTTGTAAGTATGGATGGATGGATGGATGTGTGTTACTTATTCACGTAAAAGCTACTGAATGGATTTTAATGAAACTTTACAATAATATAGCGTATACATCAGAATAACACATAGGCTTCAATTTATAAAGATATATTGTATATTATCCAAAATATCTATCACCACGCGGGTGAAACCGCGGGGCGCAGCTAGTATCTCATAAAATAGTTCTCATGAAATAACCTTCAAACGTTTAATTTTTTGTGAAATTTGTGAAACATGGCTCTTTAATTGGCTTAGATTGAACAACAAAATTGTTGTAGCTTAACTAGTCGTGATAAACACTAATGTCTCGCGAATAATTATATCAATCTACATATATACATTTATAATAAAATAAATAAAAATATATAAATAAATCGGTCCATTATTGACGGAGAAAATGATAGAATAGAATAGAATAAGTTTATTTGTAACTCAATACACAAAAAATAAAACAAACATGATTATAAAATAATAAAGGACAAAACAAATTTTTGTACATGAGTCACAAAACGGACTCTATCTCAGCATGAGTTAATTGTAAGCATGTTACAGCCAACGCTGGTCTTCCGATAGAGCCGTTTGGTGACGTCACGGAAGATAACACAAGACAGATATATAACAAAAAATAAAAGACAAGACTATAACAATAAAATATAAACTATGACAACGGATAGCGGTTATTTCTACGTTGATACATAAAATTTAGGCAGAAAAGTAAAATTGCGTTTTAGTTCGTATACAAACATTAAAATACAAAAGTTGAAAATTGTAAAAGGCGAAATTAAGTAGAAACACATAAATTACACATATTACCACTTCAATAATTACACAGCATCATTATATGATACTTGTATCGTTTTTATGACTTTCTTGTTTTTTCTGACCTTCGAAAATAAAATTGCGTAGTTTAAATTTATATGATGATCATACATATAAAGCCGAACATAACCTCCTCCTGAAGTCAGTTAAAATGAAAGCCTTCCTGAATAATTAACAAAACATGTAATCTCTTACGTAATTCAGAAGTAAAATTGTATGCAAAATATAAATTATCAAATTATTCTCGGTCAGAGCTAAAGTTCATTCGTTACATGTTAATTTCTTTATTTCGTAACGCGCTGTGTAATAAAGATAACAATGAGGCATTTACTTTTATTTTCACAGAAAGGTCAAAGTTCTCTCCAATTACAAAATGCCGTTGATTTCGTGTTAATACAGACGCGGTCGTAGTTAATTTGAGCAATTTTTAACCGATTTTAAAAAAAGTGGAGAAGGTTCTATGTTCAGCTGTATATTCCTATCTATAATATAAAAATGAATCGCAAAATGTGTTGGTAAGCGCATAACTCAACATCGCCTGGACCAATTTGGCCAAATCTTTTTTTAAATGTTCGTTGAAGTTCAAGGATGGTTTTTACGGCGAGACATAGAATACTTTTTATCATTTAAACCACGGGGGCGAAGCCGCGGGGCGCAGCTAGTAGTATTATATAAGTAAATTGTCGGCCGATTTTATCAGAGAATTATTTGGAGATGAGAGACATATTTTATTAGTATTCCCGAAAAAATTAAAAAAAAACCATGTAAATATTTAGTTTAGTTAACGTTTAGTTTTAACCGTTTTTTTACAACGATCAAATTATCTGTTACTTAACTATTGCTCCTTATTCTCCTTCGGGAATAATTTTCACAATGCTCCCTAATTAACTTCTTTCCTCTTGAAATCGGTGATACAGTGTGTTCATTTCTTTCTACGTCAACTATATCGGAGAGTCGTGCAGGCACCGCAAATCCATTATTTTAACATTAACTTTTACAAAGAAGTGTTATTATAATCGCTCGATGGTTACAACATGTTCTTAGTATAATGCGGTTCTTGACAGCAGGCTATACAGGGTGGTGTATTATTAACAACACTTTCTTATTTTCAATATCTTGCGGTGAAGTCAGTGTCTCTAATAACGTTTTGCATCGAAGTAAATGTAACATGTATGACATCATAGAATAATGATATTGCATAAAACAAGCCCCTCCTTGTTTTGTTTTATGCAATTTAATATTTTAGGTGCCCAAGTAGATTGGGTATTGCATGTTTATTATGCCGTGTTTTGCCGGCTCAGAATTTGCACCATCCCAACTCTTAGAAATAGAAATAGAAATAGAAAACCCGCGAGTGTCGTAAGAGACGACCTAGGGATATCCACCAGAGGGCGGGTAGTAGCGCCTCCTGCAGAACAATTGACCACCGAACTGCGATTCCAAACCTGCATACCCAGCCTGGGGATTATGGGTAATACCCCCCATGAGGCAATAAGGCACTTTTCAGGGGGAGGCTAGCGTCCAGCTGTGAACCAATATAGGCTGTTGCGATAAAGTGAGGTGAGGTATGTGGTTTTACACATGAAATCGCGAAATTATTTTCCTTCCTCCAGTTTCCCCATAAATCATTATCATCAAATATACTAACAAGACAATTTTCGGTGGTTAGCGAGAACGTGGTTTTTTATTATTCCCAATATCTTGCGGTGATGTCAGTGCACAATGTTTTGCGTCGAAGTATATGTAAGAGCCTATGCTCGGAGTTTCTGTGAAGGATAGGATTCGTAACGAATACATCCGACAGAGAACCAAGGTTATCGACATAGCGGTAAACGTAGTGTATGACGCTCTCCGACCAGGTGGGATGACGACCTGCGAAAGATTGCAGGTAGATGCTGGATGCGGCAAGCTGAAGACAGGGCGCTATGGCGCTCATTGGGGGAGGCCTATGTCCCGCAGTGGACTGCTATAGGCTGATGATGATGATGATGATGATATGTCACATGTATGACATCAGACTTAGACACCCTGTATACCGGTATGCGGAAGCGAGTCCTGTCTTCATAGTGTTCTTCAAGTGGAATAAACTGCTCAGTCCTTGCATAAACTACTGCGACGTCTCGGTAACAGATTACAGGGTTATTCAATAGTATATGAATGTCGACTTAGTTCCTGGTTAGTCTCTATATTCAGGGTAGCTAGGTATTTTTCATCAGAGGAATAAAAGAGTTGCATTGCTATTCAACGTGGAAATGCTGCCAGCATTCTAGGCAATTTCACAAAAATGCCTTTCGGTAACGGCTTAGATTTCTAGGAAATTGAGAAAGATGTAAATATGCAATGAAGAATTATATGACTAGTCGTTTTGTTGTTTTTGTGTCTTAGAAAAAAGAAAATATTTAAAATCTGTTTGGATTAAGTAGGTATCAAAGTCAGAAAAAAGTTCACCGTTTGACCAAAATTTCAAATAATAATATTAACATTAATGCGTTGGCCTCTAGGGACTCTACTTTTTTTTAATAAATCTGTCTTTAAAGTGTATCACAGATGAGATTTAAATTTAAGTCGTCATTGTCTAAATTAAAGTCGGCATCATAAATTAACAATAAGCTAAATTAATTAAAAACACACAGTCATTTTCTTATTCCGAGATAAAACGAGTCGCGACAAATGTCAGTCATTGTTTGAACAAGCTGCTCGACTTTCTCCAATTTTGAAAGTGTGGTAACAGCACGTAAGAAGGGTAATCGTGATCCGTATGACGATTAACGCCATAAAACCTCACGAATAACAAACGAAATGGTTCTGTTATGTCTGGTGGAACGCCCTGGGGCGTTAGATTCGGCGAGACGAGGTAATTTAATTTTAGCGCCGCCTGCATCTCGAGCGAGACATAAACTGCTAAGGAATATGCAGGAATTCCGTATCTTGACTTATCTGGATAGCATCCGCTCTGTGTGAGCGATAGTCTCCAAAATGCGATGATCTTTGGCGTTTCGATTTCCGTTGTTGGGGAAAAGGCCCGGAGGAGTGGAGCCGGTGTTTTTGCCCGCGCGCAGAGAGATCGCGGCGCGCAACGCACGCTCGCTG
The DNA here is from genome assembly GCA_943735965.1 of Eupithecia abbreviata. NCBI lineage: Eukaryota > Metazoa > Arthropoda > Insecta > Lepidoptera > Geometridae > Eupithecia > Eupithecia abbreviata. Next base: position 11,558,822 of record OX030976.1, read on the forward strand.
CTCGCGCGCCAGTACTCCGTCGCTCCCCGCCGCGCGCGCGCGTCCATCCTCAGTGAAAGGCGCCCGATCGGCCGCAGACCCCGTTATCGCCCTAAATGACTACCTAATGGACGAACGAAGAGGTAGCCCGTGCATGATCGTGCTTATAGTGTAGCTTGTGGAGTGCAGTGTTGTGTTCATGTCGAAATGGAGGAGGTCCACATATCGGACTGGCCCGAGCCGCCAGGCTCTCATGCATGGCTGCCCGCTTACGGCTTCCAGCATGATCTGGTGGATAAGGATGCTGAGTATTTTAGCACTAACGGTGAGTGCTTGGTTTGTGCCTACTGATGATGCCTGCGCTCTGTTGTGACGTGCAAACTATGCAGTTTCTGGTTAATATTGTGGCTTAGGTGAGTCGGAATGTGGTGCATAGCCGGCTCTCTAATTATCCGCCTTTTACCTCGTTAGTGTGTTTGATGTGTTGCGAACAGCCGATGCCATCATGAGGGCAATTGCCACATCTCATGGATGTGTGCACACGGGTTTCGTAAACTGGTTTCTAGCTGGGGCTTATTGAAGAATTCCTGTTAGCGCACTTATCACTTTCTGAAAAATATTTTGCACTATAAACCAAGTTGCTAAAGGTACCTACCTACTGTTGGTTTGCAAGTACAATCAAAGATGACTCAGACGAGATTGTCGTATCTTACGAAACCGAAATGACCTCCAGTAGGGAACCAGACAGAACACGATTGTAATTAATCTTGTGCCGGTAAAACGACTAATTAAGACACTGGTTTCGAACAATCGCCAAATAATGTTAAGTAATCCCATTGTGCGAATTCAAGCCCAGGTAACGATTGTTAACGAAACTAATAATTACTCTGATTCGAGCCTAACAATAGAAGCGGGAACTTGCAAAAGCGATAAAGATACTAACTGAGATCACGCTCTAAAAATAAACCTGCAATTTTCCAACCTTACAAAACAAAAAAGATAACACGAGACATTTGGAATGCAAATAAAGCGAAAGTTAACGAACGGAGTAAAAATGGAGCCGGTCAAAACAACTTACCTTAATTAGACGACTCGTAAATGACGTGAAATAGTAAAACGGTAATAATAATATCTACTATCCAACTACTATCTGAAATTAAATCTCGCTCGACAACAAGAAATCGATACTTATAAAATAGAATTTCTCTATAGAATTTCAAAAAACTCTTAAATATTCACATCAAGATGCCAAAGAAATCAGCTCTTCATTATTCAGAGGAAATAGCAATCATCATTCATTTTAATAAAGCTGAAGCGAAACATGCTACATTTTTGCTCGGATTTCTTGAGAGAAAACGTTGTGAAAGTGTAATCAATATTTCAAAAGACATACGAATCATCTGTATCAATATCGCTTCTTAAATTCAAAGAGAAATCAAGAAACATATTGTAAATAAACAATAAAGAGGTTATTGCTCTCTCAGAGTTGTGTATAAGCGACTAGAGACGAAAAAACGTCTTCAAGTCTGTCTAAGAAATATTTCGACTTAGCGGTAAGGCTTTGTTGAGGATAATGAAGCTTGTCTACCAGCTCAACGACCTTATTGCATATTCATGATAATCATTAATCTATGCGAAGTGACGTCATCCAAATCTACTTTCAAAACACATACCAAACTGCAATCACTTTGTATTCCAGCTGCAGTTTTTGTGTTATGATTTTCATAATCATAACATAGTGAATTTCCATAAAATCATAAGTTTGTGTCTTGTTTTATTAATATTTACCCTAATACTATTAATTGAGCAATTTATTCATTAGTATTAGTATTTTGATTATATTTTTTGCGATTCGTATGCTTTCCACATACTCAGTAATATATCATAAAACCGGCCTCCGTTATGAAACTAACAACTAATTCAAAACTTAATGTATTGCCATATAAACGCACTTTCATACCAATAAAAAAGGTAATTACAGCGAGAACAGAACATTTCAATGAAAAAAGTTCATGTATATGGATATGGCGAGTTTTCGAACAATGCCCTCCCATTCGGGAGTGACGTCTGCCGACTGAGGCTAAAGCCCATCATAGACGTAGCTAGCTATAATATAATAGCAAAGCAATCAAATGTTTAAAAAAAAGTATACTAAAAAGATTTTTATTTTGTCAGAACAGATAGTATACATAGGTACTCTTATAGATTAAACTTATATTAGAGAACTGACAAAATCGGTCTCCACTCAGTATGTGCTACGGTAGAGCAGATCATACCATAGCGCTGGTCTTCCGTGAAGACCGTGGTGCGTAAGAATATGAACCATAGCAAGGCATAGCGCGATATATCTTCTGTAGAATTTTCGAGTGACCACATACACAGCTATAATTTATATTTTTATTACGTCACCAAGCTATAAGTAATGTAATTTATAGCCGACCAACGTGAAATGAAGGCAAACTATATATTATTACATCGTTTCAGCTTGCTACAATATACATTAAATTAAAAGTAAAGTAAAAAAAAAAATTTATTGACAAAATAGACAGTGAAACAGGCAATAGGAGTCCATAAGCTCCTGAACTAGTAAAAAACTGTGTTTCAGGAACCAAAAATTACATTATAGCACAGTATAGCACGGTATATTGCTATATATTATAGCTACGTCTGTGTTGGGCTTAAAAGCCAGCAGAAGCATGTGGTTCGACCAGTCTCTGACGGCAAAGGTCATCGCATACCCGTGGTTGAATCGCATACCTGTCTCAAACATGTACCCGTGCATTCGAAAGGGCAGGGTCTCTCAAGGGTCTGTTTTTGGGCCTCTGTTTTTTATCGTGTGCAAAAAACATTGTGTAGTTTGAAAGTATGGGAATGCTTTGTTGTTTTGTTACTCACGTTTTTGCATGTGCAGTTTGTTACTTCCGTATTCAATTTGCATTTACTTTTATTATCAAATACGTTTAGGTACCTACTTAACTGCCTATTTTGTTTCATGATTTATTTTGCTAGATTTTAGTATACATGCCAACCATTAAACAAAACTCGGAAAATACTTATCTTACACTTTCTCCATAAACCTTATCGTGATACGCGTCGCAATGAATTCATGCATGAATTTCATAAAATTCATGGTCTTGGTCACTATCGCATGAAATTAAAAGTAAATATTAACTCTACAAACACACTTATTTACCTTGGCATATACATCTCGGTCTATTGTCTGGCACATGACAAACGAATTCATATAGTTTTTTTATATCTTTTACAAGTCAAATACAGAAACACACTAAATTGAACTTGGAATAGGTACACCTAATGAACCATTGGTGTTACTTGTAGCAAATCGAAACAAAACACGATCTTAAGTAAACATTAGTTAGATTGACGACCTCTGTGGCGCGGTGAGCGAAGGTCCGCTCCGACGCAGGAGATTGCGGGTTCGATTCCCACCTCGGGACAATTGTGTGTACGATCTGCAGATATTTATTCCGGGTATTCTGGTTGTTATCTATGTAAAATAAAAAATATCTATCAAAGTAATGTATTGTTATGTATATCAGTTATCTAGTACCTATAACACAAGCTCTGCTTACCATGGCGCTAGATAATGCTGTGTGAATTGTCCAGCATTATTTATTTTATTTTTTAATGTAGGTATATCAATACATATATCAGTTATCTTGTAGATACCCATAACACAAGCTCTGCTTAGCTTGGGGCTAGGTAATGCTGTGTGGATTGTCCAGCATTATTATAATATTATAGATCAGTAGATAGAAACATTGTTTCTCTTGCATTGTGCCACATCTATCCAAGCAAGATCTCTAAGTATCCTCCACTCTTTCATCTCATGCCAAGATTATACAGGACCTTGAGCTGTCTCCTGACATTTGAGATAAACCGTGGATTCTGATACGATTCACTGAGAGGACTCATGTTTGACATTTTGTGCGTAGTTGGCCTTATTTAAGTTTATCAGTATTCGTTGCACAGTAAATTGACATTATAGCAATTAGAGTGATGTGCTTGTTATTTAGGCACAAACAATGTTATTTACATTACTAAGGACTGCAGTAAACATTACCTAGATAATATGTTTTTTTTTTAAATATGTATGTCAAATCGATCCCTATAGGAGAGCCACGATTAACAAGGTAAAATATCAAGAAGAGATCAAACGACTGTAGTAATTTTTGCGCATCTATGCAAAATGATTCGTCTAGAGTCTGTAGAGTCTGTAGAGAGAGTATAGAGTCTCTATACTAATAGTATAGAGAGGAAACGTTTATTTTTTGTTTGTTTGTTTGTATCGAATAGGCTTCGAAACTACTAGACCGATTTGAAAAATTCTTTCACCGTTGCGAAGCTTCACTGCCCTCGGTGAACGAACATAGGCTACATTAAAATGTAGAAATGTGAAATTTGAATTTAACGTGGGTGAAACCGCGGGGAATAGCTTGTTTAAAATAACCGGAGCCGAAAGATTAGAAAGAGACAATTCTATAAACCAGTTAACTATTTAATTACCAATTTGCTAGATTTGAATCGGTAAGCCAGCTACAAATCGACTGCTTTGCGTGCCAAAACTTTCGTGACATAGAAATAAGGACACTTGGTCAGCTTAATCACGAACGGGTAGACATTTCAAACGATATTTCGTGAAAATTTATCAAGTGTGACCAATTCATGATATTGGGGACAAAAATTTGGCATGCAATGAAGAATGAAAAAAAAGAAGACAGGGCGATATGGCGCTCTTTGTGGGAGGCATATGTCCAGCAGTGGACTAATATAGGCTAATGATGATGATGATGATGATGATGATTTGGCATGTAGTCTTGCATTAACGATTCGTCTCTAGATTATCAACTGGTTTGGTTCTACCTCTTTTAATATTTATAGATAAATCATTCTTTATTGCACATTTAGTTTATAAGAACAATGTAAAATCAACTTGTAAAAAAACTAGATACAATTGGCGGTATTATCGCTCTAGAGCGATCTCTACCAGACATCCATGGATGGATAGGATTGTGGGGCAGTACCATGGGGTTTGTGTGCTTGTAGGTTATAGTTTTATAACATTTTCATTGCCCATGCCCATTGCCCAGGTAGAGATGGTCCTTGCAACGGGTGGCGTGGCCTTTGGGCACATTGCTGAGACTGATCAGTGGATGGATTAACCTGGTCCATCTGAATGTCGAGTATACCACCTTAAAACTCTGATTTTTATCACTGATCAATTTATAAGAGACTGGTATGTGTCTCTACCAACTCTACATTATACATGTTTCAAACTCTTTAAGAAATAAGTTATATATGTTTTTATTTATTTAGTTATTAAAGAGATCATTGTATATTGTCCCCACTCGCACAATGATTTTTTTGCTTCATTCTTTTGAACCACCATCATTTTCCGATCTTATCCCCTGCTAGGTGTGGTCAGCTAGCAGAACATGTGCTTTCCTTCCACTCTCCTCTATCTACCTGCACTCCATGATATAATAAATTAAATTCTAAAATTGATAAACGACCTCCGCTAAGAATCATCAGCCTATAGCAGTCCACTGCTGGACATAGCCCTGCCCCAATGAGCACCATAGCGCCCTGTCTACAGCTTGCCGCATCCAGCATCTACCTGCAGTCTTTCGTAGGTCGTCATCCCACCTGGCCGGCCGCTAAGAATATCCGCATTTAATTTTATTCCTCAGTGATAAAAAAATATTAATATTGAAAAACATAAATTCGTTTCGCATGCACTTCTTATCGATATCGGAAAGTTGGTAATTTTCCAAAATTATCTTTGTACTATTTGTTTCATCATTCGTGATTGATATATCTTATCTTCTTTATTATTTTACATTGATCAGTTGCTCCGTAAAACGATCGCGATATATTCGGAACCAAATGACAGATCTGCTGTCAAGATAACAGATTCAAATACGAGTATCATCATCAGCCTATATAAGTCCACAGCTGGACATTGGCCTCCCGCAATGAGCGCCACAGCGCCCTGTCTTCAGCTTGCCGCATCCAGCATTCACCTGCAGTCTTTCGCACGTCGTCATCCCACCTTGTTGGAGGGCGTCCTACCCTACGTTTACCTAGTCGTGGTCTCCACCCAAGAACACGTTTGCCCCAGCGGTTGTCGGTTCTTCGCGAGATATGGCCGGCCCACTGCCACTTCAGCTTGCTAATTCTCAGAGCTATGTCGATAACCTTGGTTCTCTGTCGGATGTATTCGTTACGAATCCTATCCTTCAGAGAAACTCCGAGCATAGTCCTACTATATACTCAAATAATACCTTTCTTGAACGATCTAGACTTTGTCATCGAATATCATTGCTTCGGTATGTATCAGTCGATATGGTTTTTCGGAGTAGGCGCTCCATATTATCATCATTGATGGACTTATCTCACATGAAATGATACGTCGACTTTATTTGTTCTTTCTAATATCGCGGTTTGCAAGTTCGCCATGTTTCTTAGAACACAGTGCTCGTAAATGTAGTGAAATATGAAAGTGGTTTCGCATATCCGCGATGCTGTAGGTAAAAACGTGTTAATATACTTAAAACGTCATTTTATGATCTTCAGAAAGGTTTCTTTTTTAAATTTCTTATCTGTGGCTATGCGATTACATTTTTAAGTAATCCAACCTCAGTTGGTCCGATAGAATTTAAATATTAAATTAAATTTATTCAGTGATACAACAGCGGTACATTTAACAGTATAAAAACGTATGCTAAATTAAGGTGGTGAGCTAGATTATGCTGTGTTGATTGCTCAGCTTTATTTATTTATTGTTAATGTAATTGTTGGATAGGCTGTTCAGTTTACGTTCCAGTTTTTCGCAAATATCACGGGTTTTCATTTGGAAAAAGATTTTCTTACCATCTGCGAACATTACATTTTTTTTGTTATTTATACAGAAGTCAATGTGAAATAATGATGTAGAAGTTTTTGATCTCTATTTATATTTTATGAAACAATTACACATTAAGGGCATTAAAAAAACTTTGTTTCAAATAGCTACCCATTTTCTTGCCAACTCTGAAAATGTGTGGGGATTTTTTTTTATCAATTAGAATCTGATCGAAAATTTATTGAATGTATCCTAAGACTATTTTAAGACTCGCAGCTACACTGGTTAAGGTGCTTCCCCTTAATGTCCCGTCCAAAAAATCCATCCTATTGATAGGTAGTGCAATAGTAGATGCCAAAAGCCAAGCGATTCTAGAACTTCTGGGAAAATCGTGCAAAAGTACTGAGTACCTTACCTATTTGTTAAAAGCCAAGTGATTCTGGATCGCTTTATCTATTAAACTGATGTGACGACCGATGTGGCGCGGTGGGCGAAGGTCCGCCTGCGACGCAGGAGGTTGTGGGTTCGATTCTCGCCTCGGAACAATTGTGTGTACGATCTGCAGATATTTGTTCCGGGTGTTCTGGTCGTTTTCTATGTATAATAAAAAATATCTATCTATGTAATGTATTGTATTAAGTATATCAGTTATCTAGTACCCATAACACAAGCTCTGCTTACCATGGGGCTAGATAATGCTGTGTGGCATAAAAATAATTATATTATATTATATTATAATTATCTATTAAACTGGGGAAGTCATCAAGTTACTTTTAATACTTAACTATAAAGGTTTTTGTTAATATAATGCGTACAGCGTAATCCCTCGCACTTGAGGCCGCCGAATTTTTTTTTGGAATTTTATTTAATAACTTATCTACCTACTAAGTTTCACGGGTCAAATAAAAACTGTCTCCATTGAGCGAGCCGAGGCCACCCGACCCACTTCCCGTGGCTTGCATCACTGATCATTGTTATAAAAAAAAGCATGAGATCAGGTCCGAATTCACCAATTTGTTTGTCAAAGGCCGGATGGAAGTATAGAGATTTTGTTTTCTGTACGACACATGAATTAATGTTAGAAATACTTACTTACAATCCCAATGTGGCCCAAAGGGAGATTGTTGGCTAGCTGCAAAAGCTGAGCTATGAGATCGGCCGGGTGATTATGTAACTCGCGACCGGTTTGCGACAGGCGTAAATTAGGCAATCAGTGCTGTCAAACGCCAATTTTGTATTAGTTTGACACCAGCTACAACGTGAAATTTGGTCAAAATTGGCGTTTGACAGCACTGATTGCTTAATTTACGCCTGTCGCAAACCGGTCGCGAGTTCCATAATCACCATACGGTTTGACGATAGTCGTAACTGTCTAATTACAGTGAAAACTTCTTAAGGCGCGTTGAGCACTTTATGGATGAACAAAAATCATGGAACCCGCGTCATCGTCTCCGAACGCTTCCCAGTATAGATATAAATAAAATGACTTAGTTTTCACTTCCATCTGCAGTCCCCAAAGACAGTCCCGCATGTCTTTTTTAATGGTACAGTTTTATTTGGTACAGCTCCTCGGTCTGGTGGACATGGAACTACGTAATTCTATTCAAAAATGAGACGACGATACGAACTTGATACTTCCTCCTCTGTACTAACGCTCAGGTCCTTAAAAAAACGAATACATACTTTAACTATGTTCCAGTTAATCAGTATTAAAGACCTTGACAACGACTTTGCATAAACTTAAAGACAATAAGTTCTAATATCAGCCAGTCACCTCAGTGCCTATGACTCAGAGCTGCTAGGTATTAGATGCTTACATTCACTACCTACACCTGTTCCTAAGTAGGTATTTCATTTACTTACCGCATATTTACTGAAAATTCTAAAGCAATTGTTCACTTGTGGCCACTAGGTATCAAACGGCTTAAACCAAAAGGTTTAAACCCACAAAACGAAGGATGATCTATGTTCGGCTCTTTGTATTTTTTGTTTCTTCATTGATTTCTCCTTCAATAGATACCGGTGATAGAAAATCGGTTTTAGATTTTACAAAACAATCAAACTATATTATTGAGTATTCAAAAGTTCCCCCACAGAAATTTATGCTATTTAAGATTTTTTATCCCGGGAAAACGCGTACGAAGCCGCGAGCAGAAACCGGTTTATATAATAACTAAATGCGTCCTGCGGCTTCGCCCGCGTGGAAATCTATGTGTCAAAGTGTTTATATACCTTCCCCTTGAATCGCTCTATCTATTTAAAAAATGCATCAAAATCCGTTGCGTTGTTTAAAAGATCTAAGCTAAGGACAGACAGACAGCGGGAAGCGACTTTGTTCTATACTATGTAGTGATAGTGATACTGTGAATTGTGGTACCAAGGATCATTCAATGAAGTTTGCTGTTGATGCAGGCCATTCAAAACTCAGCATTCTTATGATGATAGGGTAACTGTCTGTGTGTCCTTGCCAACTCGTATTCACACAATAGAGTTTATGCTGGTACAGAAATCAGTTCATTTGATAAGGCAGCAATGCATACCTATTGTTACGCTTTTATGTTAATAATGTATTTTAATAAGAATAGGTAATTTGAAAGTTAGCATTTGCATTTGCGAGGACAATAGCAACTTTTTTAATAAAGAGACGTTTTAAAAATGCTATTAAATCTGTTCTACCTATTAGAAATTAAATTTGGTTGTATAAACCTTGATGTTATTGGTAAATGAAGTAGACGCAAAATAAATAAAATAATTTTAAAAATATGACACTACCTATTAAAGTAAACGTCAAAGGTAATAAAAATATTGACAGTCTAAAATAAACATAATTTCGATCGTCTTTCGCCAGTTAAAGAAACATCTCTATATACATATTTTGTTTGCGGAGGAAGGCGCCGACTGCGCTACATAGTTTTAACTTTTGCGTCAGTCAGCCCACCATTGTACTAGGTACCTACCTAAATAAATGCGCTGACGACAGTTGATTTTTTTAGTTTACCTAATTATTATATGAACTAAAAATAAAATGTTCCAACTGCGATATGCAGCTATCTAAATAATAATATATTCAGACTTTTTCTCATATAAGTAGGTAGGTACGTACCCTATACTATACCTAAGTCTCTTGTTTCGAATAAAGATTTTTGTATTTTTTGTAGTTTTTGGACTGGAATTTACAACTTTTTCGATGCGCCTATGCGTTCTTAGATATTTTTTTATTACACAAAGACCAGACCTAAGGTGTAAACGAAATTATTTAATTCGATTTTTAGTTACTTGATTGACTAACAAAAATCGATTTTTCGTAAAATACATATAGTAAGATGTTGATGAAGCTATAGTTACGACTTTAAAATCGATTTTCCGGATTCATTTTCATTTGTTCCATTTCTATTACGTTCCGTTCTACATAAAACGAATTACCTCTGACTTTATAAAAAAAAGGTTAGATTTTTTGATTACGTGTAGAGGCTAAATAAAATTTAGTTTTTGATAAGTTGAGTGGCGTAATTAAATATTATGGCATAATTAATACGTGTTAAAGGAAATAATAATTATTTGAATTTTCTATATTCAAATTCGACAAAATCCTAGTCAATTGAAATGAAACGTTGTCCATCTGTCAGGGAACGCTTGCTAAGTGAAAAGGACTCTAACACTACATACCATAATACCTACATTACAAACATTATAATACACCGATGACAACCGATGTGGCGCGGTGGGCGAAGGTCCGCCTGCAACGCAGGAGGTTGCGGGTTCGATTCCCGCCTCGGAACAATTGTGTGTACGATCTGCAGATATTTGTTCCAGGTGTTCTGGTTGTTTTCTATGTATAAAAAAAATCTATCTGTGTAAGTATATTGTATTATGTATATCAGTCATCTAGTACCATAACACAAGCTCTGCTTAGCTTGGGGCTAGATGATGCTGTGTGAATTGTCCAGCATTATTATATTATATAATATAATAAACTTACATAGACATAAGATAGAGCTATCAAAGTTAGAGAGTATATGAAACAACATAAAATTATGACTCTCTCTCTCTCACCACATGGCTCATAAAACTTCCGCATCACACGACGACGCGACGCCTGGCGGCGTACGAATAAAGATGATATATTTATGCAATGTTCCGGGAAACACCGTTGTCTTGAGTTTGTTGATTTTTAGTTGTCATTCTGGGCTGTAGAACTTGTAGAACATATTATGTTAGGTTAGGTTAGTAGTATGTGTAGGGTGGATTTTCGGACGAGGCAGTAAAGAGGTGCATTGCCCCCATACTTTACCATTTTGTTGTTCTTGATTTGTGGACGAAAATTGCACTCTTATCGTCGATATACATATATACAATGCGTAATGCTAAAAATATTTTTTAAAGTTGACGTTCAATTTTAGATTTTTATTTTGTGAGTTGTATACAAAATATATTGTAGCTTGATAATGTCTTAACACTTTGAGTGCTGAAATCACACGGTATGTGTTTTCTACAAGTGACTAATATGCGTAAATCCACACTAGCGCAGCGGCTGAGAAAATACAAATCTTTGTGACTCAGCACAGCCGTAATATTTTTCGAACGAAACGCATGTGCGTCGCCACACAACCGCTGTGTAGAGCGGCAGCACGAATTTTTGAGGTTAAAAAAAAGATCGCATTCGTCGAAAAAAAATCGGAGTCAAAGTGTTAAGTGTGGGTAGGAACGTAATATGCACGTCAGTCACAACTTCTATCAATCGTGGGCAGAGCAAGTGATAACTTAGATAATAAGAAATATTAATAAAACTTATTACATACTTATACTGCTGTAACTATTTCATTACAATTTTTTTTATTATGAATTTGTTTATTGATTTTAATCATAGAATATACTATTCATCTGAATAAACAATTTAATGTTAACCTTAAAATAATTTTAAATAAAATTTAATTTGTATTTTGTATGTAATGTAACAATAACGAGTCGAATATGGACACTTTAAGTTATTTTTTTTGTATTTACTGCTGTCGGAAATAAACGCATTGAATTGGATTAAAAATGAAACACAGGTTAAGCAATCGGTTTTCTAATTATTTAACTGGAAAAACTTGAATATACGTTCTTATAACCACTACGGACCAACATTGCATGACGAGATTGTCTATTAATAACGTAGTTCATCATCATCAGCCTATATCAGTCCACTGCTGGACATAGGCCTCCCCCAATGAGCGCCATAGCGCACTGTCTTCAGCTTGACGCATCCAGCATCTACCTGCAGTCTTTCGCAGGTCGTCATCCCACCTGGTCGGAGGGCGTCCTACACTACGTTTACCGAGTCGTGGTCTCCACTCAAAAACACGTTTGCCCAGCGGCCGTCGATTCTTCTTATTACGTAGTTATTAACACAAAATATAAAAACAATAAATTATTTCTTTTTTATTATAGTTACCTAATACCGTAATGCACTAAGCAGGAGTCCAATTCTGCTAACAAATCACTGTACTATGATATGACAATAGTATTTATCAGTAGTATTATTGTTTATTGTAAATAATAATCATAAATGTAACATTACTGTCATTTACAACTAAGTCGTTCCATTAATCACTTAATAAAAATTAAAAAATATAAAAAAATCACAAATAATAAAAAAAAAAATTAGGTAACTAGTTACTTACCTACCTACAAAATTTTTGAAGAAGTAACAAACTTAAACATCCAAACTTTCGCATTAATAATATTAGTGTCATTTAATCTATATATCTACTAATATTATAAAGAGGAAAGGTTTGATTTTTTTGTTTGTTTGTATTAAATACGCTCCAAAACTACTGGACCGATTTGAAAAATTCTTTCACGGTTGTACGGCTACACTATCCGCGGTGAACATAGGCTATATTAAAATTTAGACATGTGAAATTTGTATTTAACGCGGGTAAAACCGCGGGAAACAGCTAGTAGTTAACAAAGTTATTCGTAATAGTAGATTGTTTTACAAGGGACTAAACCATCCCATTATATACGAGGTTATTATACTCCCGAGCGTAGCGAGGGAGGATGACAAGACCGAGTTATAATGGGTGGTTTTGGCCCGAGTAAAATACTCTACTTTTCACTTCGATTGCGGGAAAATAAAACAATTCAAAATTAGACAATTTTCGTAAAAGTTTGTGATTTGGAATGAAGAAAATTCTAGAGATTTAGCGCCAATACCATCTTTTTTTTTAAATCTCTATTTAACCCGCAACGAAACAGTTCGCATTCTACCGTGAAGGGAAGAATCAACCTTCATAAAACATCACCAAGACGGTTCTATTTTCAAAAAAAAAGATTGACGGAGCACCAAGAAGTCGAGTTTTTATGTAAGAGAACGAATGCTTTGTACGGGCTGATGATTTTAGACAAAAATTAAAAAGAAAAAATACTTTTTAGCCCGAGGTATTAAACTCGAGTTTTGGGCCCGTTAAGCTACACTATTATGATACACTTTTTGAGCAAGAGAAACAATGTGAAAACAATTTAACGGTAAAAAGGTCATACATCTGTCGGCAATAGCTGTATTGTTTGAATCAGCTTTCGTGAAGCAATAAACGTAGAATTAGCACATTTATGTTTCGCAACAGAATGAAAGTAGAATAGGCGAGTTTTTTTGGAGTTGGCTTTCTTTTTTCGCCCACACAATAAGTCGTCCTTTTTCTGTATGATTGCCATTGCCCAGCGGCAGGTCTATCATCATCAGCCTATCGCAGTCCACGGCTGGACATAAAGAATATAGGTTGACGTACGTAAATTTTACTCGTCCCTGTATGGTAGTTACAACCAGGATGGTATCTATACTAATATTATAAAGAGGAAAGGTTTTTTTTTTGTTTAGTATTTTTGTTTGAATAGGCTCCGAAACTACTGGACCGATTTGAAAAATTATTTCACGGTTGGGAAGCTACACTATCCGCGGTGAACATAGGCTATATTATATTTTCAAAATTGTTAGGGACCCGTACAAAAACCGCGTGAAGCCGGGAATGTCCGCTAGTTCATAATAAAGTCAGTGACCGATCGTGAAGATATTTACTCCAAATGAGATTTTCAGCGGTTGAGAAAGCGTGTAAAATGGAATGACATTATATATGATTTATCGATCAGAAACAGTTCTACTACTAAGCGCATTGATGACTGTTGTGGCGTGGTGAGCGAAGAACCGACTGCGACGCAGGAGGTTACGGGTTCGATTCCCGCCTTAGGATAAATGTTTGCACGATCTGCAGATATTTGTTCCGGGTGCTCTGAATATTTTCTATGTATAATAAAAAATATCTATCTATGGAATGTATTACATTAGTGCTTAAATCAGTCATCTGGTATTCATAACACAAGCTCTGCTTAGCTTGGGGCTAGATGATATTGTGTGGATTTTCATGCATAATTTATTTAATTAGGTACAGGTTCACGAGGTGTACGGCTTCGTAAACCAAAATCCTAGCAAATGGATAACAAAGCAAAAACAAAAAAGATCGGAATAAGTTCAGCGACTTTTGTTGTCTTCCGGGTTCACTGGTTGGAATGGATTATTTTACCAGTTTTTGCTGTTTTATGTGGACAGCGATTTCGGAGTCTTCAACTGTTCAGCGCTTTTTAGCGGTGACTGGACCTACCTACTTCACATATTCTTTCGCATGTACACTCAGCCTTACATACCACTACAACCACCGTGAGAACCTTCTTCGAACACACCATAAAACCAGTATGCGCTGCACATTACATTTTCCACTCTAATACCACAGTCACTAATTACAGTTTAGCATAAACAGGTTGCTAGACTTAATTGTGTGGGAGGGTAGAGTCAAGCATTAGTGCGAGAAATACTCGGAGATCCCGACTTTAGCTTGATAAACGACAATAGTATGTAAGAAATTCAATGCTGTACTTAGCTTTACATAAATATTGACATGTATCGAAAATCGTATTATATTATACTAGCTGCGCCCCGCGGTTTCACCCGCTTGGTGATATATATTTTGGATAATATACTATACATACATCTTTATGAATTGTAGCCTTTGTGTTATTCTGATATGTTAGCTATATTATTATAAGTTTCATTAAAATCCATTCAGTAGTTTTTACGTGAAAGAGTAACCAACACCCATCCATCCATCCATACTTACAAACTTTCGCGTTTATAATATTAGTAGGATTTAGACTCTTAACACTTCGATGCTGAAATCACACCGTATGCGTTTTCTAAAAGTGACTAATATGCGTAAATCCACACTAGCGCAGTGGCTGAGAAAATACAGATCTGCGTGACTCAGCACAGCTGTAATGTTTTTCGAACGAAACGCATTTGCGGCGTAACACAACCGCTGTGTAGAGCGGCAGCACGAATGGCTTAGGTTAAAAAAAACATCGCAGTCGTCGAAAAAAGTCCGCAGTCAAAGTGTTAAGTGATATTATGTGAATGTATAATGAAAATCTAATTTACAATACAATACTAGACAATTTTTTTTTATTGTACACCATATGCAGATTATTACAAAAAATACATTAATACATGCGACAAGTACAATGGGCGGCCTTATCGCTTAGAAGCGATCTCTTCCAGGTAATGGTAATTAATGTATTTAATTTAATAAAAAAATATTCTAATAAATAGACTAAACAAATATTTTCGCATTTTTACAATCACCAAGAGGGCGCTTTAAAATACAATCAAATGAAATGTATGTTCTTTGTAAGTGAATAATAAAATACTTTTTGAGCAAGAGAAGTGAAATACTCCTTTAACTTTAAGAACATGTTCCAAAGAGGCCCCAAACGTAAGTTCTTACTTGTCGAAGCGTGGGAGTAGATTTTGGTGCTGTCTATAAGTATTAATAATGTTGGGTCATTCGTGGTCCGTTCGATAATTTAAATGATATTCTTCAAGTTAGGTAAGGTAACAAACCAAAAAATTAAACATAAGCAACGCAAGTCGCTAAACACAAATTAGTTTTATAATACCTGAACGGTATTTCGTTCCGTAAGTAACTGGCCATATTAACATAATGATATATTTTTTTTAGCATAAACCTGTTAACTCCTATGACAAGATTTTTTTATATTATAAATTTACAACATGTTCTAAAATTGCTGGTAAATTTTATTTAAAAAATCATTCTTAAAGCGACCTTCGTTGCTATCTGTACCTACTTATTGTCTACATAAAGATGCAAAGTTTGCGTTCATGTGGTACTGACGTAAACAGCAAACATGAAATTATCAGATTCCTAACTTTTTACATAATCGACTATTAGCTAGTTGTACACAAACAGCGTCTTGCCTTGCTCTTGACACGCGGTCAGCGCCACGCATATTAATAGACGCAAGTGATTCACTACTCTACAGTTCAACATCAACAAGTTACTTATGAGTCGAACGCGAGATATGACAACGGACGCTTGTCTTCCGTCACAATATGATCGAAATTCAAAAATTCGAATACAAAAATCGAAAATGCCGCGAAGTTTAGTGATGTGGGTGGTGAACTAGTGATGCGGCGATGCCGAGTCGGAGATATCGATGTAAGTCGAATCAATCGAGTTTTGAAACTTCTAATTAATTTTAATTGTTACATTCTTGGGTAGGTTTGTGCTTGCGATAGCCATATATTCTAATGGAACTTTGTACCGACTTATAAACAAAGAGTATTGTTTTAAATTGCTGAATTGTTACATAAAAGTACTTTAGCATGTGTTCCAATAAGTTTTATTAACAGGATGTTGGGCGTACGGTCTATGGTAATAAATAACCGGCCGGTCTAAGGTGCGTTGTATTAATAGCAGAGCTGTTTTCATAAAACTGTTTCTATAAAATACCAAGTAGGTTTGGAATACGCGAGCAAACATAAAATTATTTTGTAACAGTTATGTTTTCATCCTTCATAATTGTTTGCAAACTACCGTTGCAAAGCTCGGCTAGAATCACAGACCGTGCCAACTCATAGCGAAATTATACTGACAGTGACATACGAGTGGTTACAAAAAGTTTAACAAAAAAAGTTGACCTATTTTTTTAAATCATATTCTGTAGCAGTTGAGTAGAATATAAATGGCTGACCTACTTGAGTTTATTATGAACAATATCAACTCACTTAAAAACTTTTTTCGATTTTCTAATATTACGTACATGTCTTACTACTTGAGAGATATAATGTATAACCAAACTCGCAAGACCATTCGATTTTACTCTTAGCCTTATGACTTGAAACGAAACCACAATTATTATCCTACTAATATAATAAATGTGAAAGTCTGTGTGAATGTTTGTTACGTTACCACGTATCTTTGTAATTTAACTTATTTAGATGAAAATTGGGATGTAGATAGATTAGTTTCTAGAATAAAAGCTTATTTAAATTTGAAAAATTGACGTCTGAAGGGGTTCGAATTTGAATTTGGTAAAGTTTACCGATGTGGAATATTATTATTGGTTGGATTCACTCAAAAGTCGGTATAAATAATAAATAAATAATCACGTATTTTAATATTTACAAAACAAACCTTTTTAATTACAAAAGTGTTTTGTAAAAATAAAAATACGACTTCGAGTTTACGAATATTGACTGCAATATCCATCATCTTCATCAGACAATAGCAGTCCACTGCTGGACATAGGTCTCCCCCAATTAGCGCTATATCCATAATGTTCTCCATTTGACACATACATATCCATGCGGGCGAAGCCGCGGTGCGCAGCTGGTTTAAAAAAAAACATGAACCTATTGAAATGCGGAGTGCTGTTATCTGCTCAAATCATAATGCAGCTAAGCTGTACCCGCCGGCATTCCACGGATGCCGTGAATGCGGTATCACGACTGACATTACATGCCCAACCGGTTCCACATCCTTCGAGGTCGGACCTCTTTCGTTTGTTTTGTTTTGTTGGCTGTACAAATTGACTTTTAGCGGTTCACGATTTTAATGCGTCTTCATTTGCATTCTATTGTTTGTCAATCAATTATTTTTTTGGTTTTGTTATGGATAGGCCTTTGCTTGTTTATTTTGGGGCAAAATATAGTAGAGCAGTACTATATTTTGTGGTTTCCTATCAAACACATTTTAAATGCGGAAGTAGATTTTTTTATTTTTGGATCTTGTTAACTATTTACGCCAAAACTACTAAAGTGATTGGGCTCAAATTTTTTATATTTGTATTTAGTCTTATAATAACATAGGTATCAGATAGAGTTCAGATATATGTAGAAAAAGCAAAACTTGAAAAATATAGGATAAAACATAAAAAAAATAGTAGGTAAGGAAGATAAGGTACCTACCTATATGGTTAATAATATTTAGGTACGTACCTTAGTTTCAAAGTTCCAGGCTAAACTAAAATATACATAATAATACTCTCCATTCACGTTTTCCAAGACCTTTACGGAATTGTTATTCTCAACGATAATCGGTTGCTCAATGAACTCATAGCTAATGTTGGCTCCAAGTAAGGTGGAATTACCACAGAGTAACTCTACCGCTTATACTTGGCTCGGCACAGATAATAAATATTCAATCCACGGCGATTTCTCGGCGAATTCCTGAACGCAGATGCAACCGTCAGCGTCGAACGACCGCGCATTCAATTTTCAAATCGATTTGTTTTTTTTTCTGGATTACCCAGCTAGCCCTAGAAGCATTCTTTCGTTCTAAAATTCTATATTTAAATTAATTTTCGTGTTGATAGCAGATTTTTCTTTTCCCGATTATAATAAACTAAGAACGACTTTCTTCCGCATTTTAATACTGTAAGCAAGCACACATTAAAATCTATTTCTGACGTTATACGGTATTTTAGGGCGCGATGCTATGAAATTTCAGTGGAAAAAATAGAGCAACCTAGCTAGGCTATTAATATTGTTATCGTGCCTCCTAAAAATAATATAATATCACATTCAAAAAGTACCTAATCCTAAGGTTTTTTCTCTTAAATATCGTCGCTATAGTTGGAAAATTACTATACTAACACTTTCAATCGACTTTATTGCATTTACACATTTTTTTAAAGAATAATTTGGTGACGTCATAGCTAAGTGCATTATGTATACCTTTACCTCTTCTATTATAATTACTCAGTAGATATATACATAGTTACATAATTATTATGATACCTACAGACCGTTCCATACTTCCTATTTGAACAAACAACACGGATATAACTTGTCGTAACTTAATAACTACTCACATTCGACAAGCGCATTTTGTTACCTACACCAATTCCACAATAGCTTGATAAACTTGAGTATAGATAGATAGATAATTATTTCATTGCACACTTTAAAATAAATAATACAAACAAGACAGAATAAAATACAAAATATGTGACAATTTGGCGGAGCGATCTCTACCAGACAACCGTGAGAATATTACGCGACAAAAATAAGTAAGTGAATAAAAAAGGTATCATAAAAAAAATAAGCTGGACAATCCAAGCAGCATCATCTAGCACCAAGCTAAGCAGAGCTTGTTATGGGTATGGGATGACTGATATAATATACTTAATAGAATACAACATTACATAGATCATATTTTTTTATATATATAGAAAATACTACACTCGGAACACCCGGAAAAAATATTTGCAAATCGTACAAACATTTGTCTCAAGGCCCGAATCGAACCCGCAACCTCCTAAGTCGTAGGCTGACCTGCTGCGTATTGGTTACATTAGTCGTCGACAAGTGGTATCCCTATAAGTGTTCTTTTAAAAAAAACGATTAAAAAAACAAAAACCAATATCGACACACAGCTAAACATAGAACATCCTCCTTATCTCGCAGTCTGTTAAAAAAAGTACGTGTTCAGCTATTTCTGACACATTTGTTTTTTCATTTCCTTACTGAAACTGACTTTTTCGATACTGAAAGAATCAGGAAAGAATAAGTACAATTTATATTTTATTATGATATGACGTGTCAATGAATCGCGATCAATTCAAGGCGAAATCTATTCGATGCAATAGAGTAATTGTAGTTACTTCAGGTGATTTAAATCTATTTCAATAAAGACCTTGTCCACCATTCCCGAAGAATTTGTATTTTTTTGTTTCGTGATCATGGCGCATGAAACTGTGCTGATATATTCAAAATCATGGTAAATATCTAGTTATAAATGACTTTTGAATTAGCATTTGTCTCGAAAAACTAAAAAAAACACTGAACTAAGGAGTTTGCAGTCGATTTAATAAATGAAAATAACTTCTATCATCAGGATTCCATGCTCACCCCCATTTCAGGATCTAATAATATTATGTTCATATCTATTTATTTTAGCTTAGGTATCTTTGGTACATTAATTAAATACAGGACACAAATAAAGAAAGCCCTGCATTTCTTAAATTTGTGTCTTGCTTCTTAAATTCACATAATTATTTCCATCCAAAGGTTCCTCGGAAGAGATCACTTCTTAGCGATAAGGCCACCCATTGTACTTGTCACATGTAATGTTATTATCTGCATCTGGTGTACAATAAACTATTTTTGTTTTGTATTGTAAATAAATTCAAAATTGCATTTCAATCCGTGAAAATTTACCTTTAAAACAGACAGATGACTTTCTCATTACAATGAATAGTAGATAATATTATACTTTCTATGTAATCGTCCATTTCCTGCCATAACGGCTCAATCGCAATAGAAGCATTCGTTTTTCTTTTGTCTATGCTCAATGATGCGTATGACAGATCTCATAACTCTAAGAATCAATGATAATAGGAGGGATCTATCGATTTGTAACGTGGCTACTAGTATAGACCATTCATACATAACGACAGATAGATATAGGCCTCCCCTAATGACCGCTATAGCGCCCTGTCTTCAGCTTGACGCATCCAGCACCTGCAGTCTTTCGCAGGTCGTCATCCCACCATGGCCGGAGGGCATACTAGGCCCTTAGGTTTACTACGTCCCAAAGCGCACGTTTTGACTAAGCGGAAAATCAATTTTGAGGGAACAAAACACCTATTTTTCGAATATATTTTGGTGAGGATCAGAAATTTAGGATATTAGTTAGTATGTTATGGGAGTCGAAACACGATTCACTAAACTTGACTCTATAGAAAAAAATGGCAAAGTTTCATCTAAAACTTCATTTTTACAGAGATATCTCTACGGAGAAACCAGTTTTATTTGCTAGTTTTTTAAATATTTATTGTAATGAAATTTCTTCTACGTGTTCCCTAATAAATACTTTAGACGATTATGGTTTTAGTTTTTTGCATGCAAGCCGCAAATATTTAAGATATTTTTATTTATGCCATTCTTTTTTTTCAAATCATAATTTCCTATCAAATACAAATATAAAATGGTATATCGATCATTTTATAACATCAGTAAATTTTTGGAGACGATTTACCCACAGAAGACGCCATCATTGCCAACCCACCTTCGAACTTTATAATGTAGGAAATTGTGTAACTTTATCATTGGTTATTTTGTACATAATCCATAAAAACTGCATTTACTTCATCCAACAAGTGCAGAGCAAAAAAACAGTTAGAAGTTACGATATTTCTTTTAGGAACCGTTCGTCCAAATAAAAGAGAATATCGCTGTTGTACGCGTTACTTTATTTATTTTAAATATGCTCGACAATTCATACAGCGTCATCTAGCCCTAAGCTAAGCAGACCTTGTGTTATCCCTTAGATAGACTGTGGAAAAGCCAAAATCAGATTTTTCTAATATGCGCGGTTTCGCATCGGTTTTGGCGCGTAATAGCAGCAAACAAACTATTGCTACACTACTCTGTCATATATCTATGGCTTCCTTGAAAAACAAAGACAGGTAGTGAAGCAAAACCGAATGAACAACGTTCAAAGACATTTGTTCATAGATCCATTCAAGATAACTGATATCATTAGGTACTATGGTCCGTACAATAACTTAAATAAGATCTCTTACTTTTCTGTGGTCTGAAATAAATTATATTTTTATTTATAAGTAAGATGCAATAAGGCATCTTCCTAACTATTGATGGATTAGATAGTTTGAGCGCGGCTTAACATTTACAATCAGGAAAAATATGGTTTATGAGGCCGGATATCCGATGATCTATTGTGCAATGAATTTATCGGTAATCGTCTATTATGACTGCTTGGGTAAGCCGACTTAATGTATGGTCATTCCCCACTCACTTTGGTTATTTCATCTCTTTCCGTCAACAGCTCTTGCCCAAAATAATACATCGAAAGTCAATCGTATAGGTGGGATAACTACTTGTGTTTTTGTTTTAACAATTCAAAACTACCAGACTATTCGTATCTACGCTTATTAACTAATCAAATCTATACTAATATTATAAAGAGGAATGGTTAGATTTTTTGTTTGTTTGTTTGTAATGAATAGGCTCTGAAACTACTGGACCGATTTGAAAAATTCTTTCACCGTTGGGAAGCTTCACTATCCCCGGTGAACATAGGCTATATTATATTTTCAAAAAAGGATTCGTAATAAAACCGTGTGAAGCCGGGAAGGTCCGCGAGTCGTTAATATGTTGACAGAGATTTGATCACAAATGTCAGCCGACTCGGAGCCGCACTCGGTTTTAACCGACTTCGAGAAAAAAGGAGGTTCTCAATTCGACTGTAATTGTTTGGTTGGTTTGTTGGTTACCTCAGAACTTTTGACTGGGTGCACCGATTTTGATAATTCTTTTTTAATTTGAAAGCAGGTGCTTTCCGTGTGGGCCCTATTTTGACTGGTCCACCAGTTCTGATAAAGGCATCCCTAATAAAACCATATAATTCTTATATTTGCACAAGTACCTATGCTATGTGCGCGACGAATGGACGAATAATTCAATATCACTTCAAACGATTTCTATGATATTTTTTTTTATTTAAAACTAAGTTTTAAACCAATTTTTTTAGGAACTTGCAGGTTGAAGGTTCGGGTAATTGTTTTTTAAAATAAGCCAAATTTCTTTTTCAGGCCGAAAAGTTCGTAAAGATAGCTCAGGCACTAGGTGGGTAGGTATATACCCGTAGGTAGTTACTTGGTACTATTTACTACAACAACCACAGCTTTCTAGGTAGGTAGATACCTACATAATGTACATATGTAGGTCATTGCAATGGACAAAGGTCAATCGCATTAAGCTTTTGGCGCCGAAAACCGCCATGTTTGGAAATAATTACAATGTACAGATGTATAATTGACTGTGACCTAGACTGTTGTAAGATAACGGAAATGTAGAATGTATGATTTTTTTATATTTATCCTTCTAGCAGGTACAATTGAATATTGAGGCGGCGAATACTAAACTATAGAACTTTGAATAGTAACTAAGATAATTTAATTTGACGACCGATGTGGCGCGGTGTGCGAAGGTCCGCCTGCGACACAGGAGGTTGCGGGTTCGATTCCCGCCTCGGAACAATTTTGTGCACGATCTGCAGATATTTGTTCCGGGTGTTCTGGTCGTTTTCCATGTATAATAAAAATATCTATTTATGTAATGTATTGTATTATGTATATCAGTTATCTAGTACCCATAACACAAGCTCTGCTTACCATGGGGCTTGATAATGCTGTGTGAATTGTCCAGCATTATTTATTTATTTTTAATCCATTGTCAAAAACTTATTATGAAAGAAGAAAGAAGAAGAAAGAAAATACATTTACTGATTCACAAGTAGGGTACAGCTTGTTACTAAATAATAATAATCTATAAGGTAAACAAGATCATAAATAAATAAATAAAATTAACTACGTATGTATTCGCTTTGTGGAGTCCCTTGTTGCTTTTATATAAGCAACAAGGGACTCCACAAAGCGAACCAATAGGTCCTGTCTCAGCATAATGTTGCTCTACTTCTCCATAAGAAGTAGAGCAACGCCAACGTATTATCAATGCGTGGTGCGCCTATACCTCTAAAATGTTAATATAATTAAAAATGGGAACATTGATATTCTTCAGCGATTTGTTAATGTTGTTGTCTCTACATCATTTATATACCTAACGGAGTAGGTACTTTATTTGTCTCACATGTAGCAAATAGCGCCCTGAAACACAGACACAGGGTATGTACAAGAATTCCACTCAGCTGATATTCCATTCGATCTCCATTCTCAGCTGATTTCGTAAAGAATACATCCGACAGAGAACCAAAGTTATCGACATAGCTCTAAGAATTAGCAAGCTGAAGTGGCAGTGGGCCGGCCATATCTCGCGAAGAACCGACGGCGGCTGGGGCAAACGTGTTCTTGAGTGGAGACCAACACGGTAACCGTAGTATAGGACCCCCTCCGACCAGGTGGGATGACGACCTACGAAAGACTGCAGGTAGATGCTGGATGCAGCAAGCTGCGAAGACTGGGCGCTATGGCGCTCATTTGGGGAGGCCTGCACAGCTGTGGACTGCTATAGGCTGATATTGAGATGATTTTCCATTTTTATCTGTCTACTCGTTTAAGTGGCCTAACGCTAGGGGGGATGATTTCCTTCGTCCGAGGTCAAACGTAAAACAATAGACGCTTCGCATTCCGCATAGCTTATAGGAGCACTGCATGCAAAAACTGCAAAAAAAAAAAAAAAAAAAGAGGCTGTACACGGGTACAACCTCCTTATTTAGATGGCAATATGTCTCTGATACTTAAGTAGATGATATTTCTAATAATAATTCTGACATATGTATATTAATTTTGTTATTATTAATATGCTGAACAAATTCATACAGCATTATCTAGCCCCAAAGTAAGCAGAGCTTGTGTTATGGGTACTAGATAACTGATATACATAATACAATACATTACATAGATAGATATTTTTTATTATATATAGAAAACGACCAGAACACCCGGAACAAATATCTGCAGGTCGTACACACAATTGTTCCGAGGCGGGAATCGAACCCGCAACCTCCTGCGTCGCAGGCGGACCTTCGCCCACCGCGCCACATCGGTCGTCAATATAGATGTGCTGAGAATCAGTTTTGCTAAAGAATCCGAAGGCACTGCTCGGTTGCCTTGTACATAATACGAAATTTTTCATAGATTTATAATGTCGAAAGTTCCTATTCAGTCATGATGTCGATTGACGAGATATCGTGTCGAACGCGCCGTCCCAAATGTCACTCGCTTCACCTCGCGTGTCGGCGCTTTACGCTTTCGCCTTGAGGTTACAACTGACTATGAAAGCCTCATCAAAGCTTCACATTATTTCCGATCAGATTGAGAAATTTGAGCTTTGGGGAGGCCTATGTCCAGCAGTGGACTAATATAGGCTGATGATAAGGAATGGAAAAGTTTGGTAAAGACCTTTGCCCGGCAGTGGGAAAGTGTAAGTTAAATAAAAAACGGGCTTTGTCGCAAAAACATAAATAAATAAAAAAAAAACAAATAAAATAAATAAATAAAAACAAAATTATAAAACAACGTCAATTCCAAGTCCGACGAATCGCCAGATTTTTTTTTCGATCATCCATCCGCTCCTCGGCTATTGCTTTGGCTTTTAGTGCATTCTATTCAGCCCGATAATATACGTAGATCAATATATTTTATGTGAAAATAATTGTGCCCGCATGTAAAATCGTAAGGCAGCCCATTCGTCAAACCTCTCTAAGAGAATCGAAAAAAAACAAAAAAACTACCTTTATGAGGTCATCTCAGCTGGCAAGGTTTTTGAAGTCATTGAACTTCGATACATAATTTTGATCATAGAATCCATAGAATCTACCAGAATTCCCAAATCGAATCAAGTTTATAGTCTCCCCTCACTTTTTCGGTATAAGTAGGTATCTACAATAAAGTCAATTAAAATAATATTTCAGATTGCATAAAATACTAATGAAGAAATAATAATGTTATGAACACGTTGTTATAATTCTGGTCTAGGGCGTCAATGGACCATGATTGAGCTGTACATCTAGAAGTCACATTGTACTTGTCGCATGTAATGTATTTTTGTAATGCAAATCTGCATCTGGATGAAATAAAGTAATTCTGTAGTGTATTAGTATTGTATTGTAATATAAATCTCCTTTTCTCTCCTGATAAAAACCTAAATCTGTAAACAGTAGACCTATAAATCCATAGAAAATCCTTTACGTTCGTAGATAAAATCTGAGACGACTCATTGCCAAATAACCTCCTTACACCTAATTCTCCTACCCTACCTAATTCTCACACAATTTACGTAGGTTAATACAGTTCATACGCTACACACTGAATAGGTACAGACGCAGACCGTTATAACATATGTCGGCAGGTGTACGCTCTAGTACACGTCCGACCTCGCACCTGGTGGGAATGTATTTAGATAGATTTACTTACCTTCCTTTGACATTTCTGAACATTCTTATGTCTACGTATTATAGCATGCATCTCTGGGTCCTCTTTGTGACTGCGAAAAATGATAAACTAAAAACTGTTTTATCGGCAAGTTACCTCTATAAAAAATATGATTGTTTTGTAAAAAAAAATGCATTTCATCCTCCACAATAAATTTTTTAATGCTAAATTCTCATTCATTTTTGGATGCCGGTGAAGGAGAAAAACTTCATTAATATTTATCTTACTTAATCTTACCAATATTAAATTTGATTTAATAATATCTATGTACATAGATAACTTCTAAGTCACCATAAATAATGTAAAAACTAGAATTCGTTTATATACCTACCTAACACAAGCTCTGCTCAGCTTGGGGCTAGATGATGCTGTGGCGATTGTCCAGCATAATTTTGTAAATAATAATTTACCACAAATAAAACTGAAAGTGAACGTGGCTTATATGTACATTAAAAATGTCATCAAGCTAAAATTAAGTTAATAATATGCAAATGGAACTGAAGGGCAAAGAAATAATTAATATGATTATATCTGTTGCAGTCAAAATCACGTGAAATATATTTAAAAACTCATGACATGACAAATTCGTAAAGTAGGTAAGTGAAAAAGTGTTTAATTTTCGCACAGTAAAACGTGAGTTTTCTCATATAACAAAGTAATGTAATGTGTAATGTAATAAAACAACTGTATGACGTCACAGCCCTTGTGCAGCACCGTAGTTCCGCTGCCGGCGCCACCTCTCGGCTGCGGACAGTCCTTTGTAATAAAACCTCTGGACGGTGATGAATGAAAATGATACTTGAGAGTTGTTGTTCTTTTTGAACCAAAGTTATTGACATACTAGTAGCTCCAAGAATTAGCAAGCTGAAGTGGCAGTGGACCGGCCATATCTCGCGAAGAACCGACAACCGCTGGGGTAAACGTGTTCTTGAGTGGAGACCGCGACTCGGCAAACGTAGTGTAGGACGCCCTCCGGCCAGGTGGGATGACGACCTGCGAAGGACTGCAGGCAGATGCTTAATGGAGCAAGCGCTGAAGACAGGGCGCTATGGCGCTCATTAGGGGAGGCCTATGTCCAGCAGTGGACTACTAATAGGCAGATGATTGTGGTGGTGTCTTGTAGAACATGTACATGTATGTATGAAATCATGTTTTACGGGTTTTATATAAAAATGACTTTGAATGATGGTGTTATTGAGGGTTGGTTTTAACAAGATCTGACGAGGAAAACCAACCAAGCGATTCATGTATCGATGTTAATTTCACATACATACAGGCTGAGGGGGGTCGATTCTTACGTCTTAAGAACTCCGCGTGAAGTTACAAACATCCAAACTTTCGCATTTATAATATTACAGTTCAATCGACACAGGTCATGCTATATACATAAAAAAGTATAGTCTTAATTCAGACAAACAAATGTCTAAAAGTGAAACCCTATTCGGTAATGTCATGAAGGGACTAAATAATAAGGGAACACGGTAGGGTGTTTCTCGAACGAAAAAGTTTGTGGGAGACAGCAAAAAAATTAAAACATTTTGAAATATCCAGATGAAAGCACTGTATGTGGATTCGTCTTAATTCCAATAAAGATTGACTTCCTTCCTTTTCTACACATGTGTACGAAAAATTAGGGTGTTCGAATTTTTTTAGTCGTTTCGGCTAATTGGTGTTCTCTAATACACAGAATAAGAGTCCCGATTCGTATAAAAACGAAACGAAACGAACGATTGCGTATTTTGGAGAAATAAAAATTGTTGAGCCCGCGACGTTGGTGGTCGATCGCGAACTGAGTATACCTATTTAGGCAACCGCGAGCGAATGAGCATTCAACTACAAGCGCAGCTATGCATATCTGTTGCGTGGTCGGTTTACCCGAACAATAGGCGTCCAGGATTCTTCTCTTTCGGGACTTTTTTTTAGAAATACTGGACTCCGAGACTGGACAGTGAAAGCGTTGATAAGATCTTTGTTGTCTTGGATTATCGTATCCCTAGGATACTTTGACGACCGATGTGGCGCGGTGGGCGAAGGTCCGCCTGCGACGCAGGAGGTTGCGGGTTCGATTCCCGCCTCGGAACAAATGTGTGTACGATCTGCAGATATTTGTTTCGGGTGTTCTGGTAGTTTTCTATGTATAATAAAAAAAATATCTATCCATGTAATGTATTGTATTATGTATATCAGTTATCTAGTACCCAAAACACAAGCTCTGCTTACCATGGGGCTAGATAATGCTGTGTGAATTGTCCTGGATTATTTATTTATTTATTTATTAATACTTTTCATCCCGGCGACAAAGCCCTCAAAGCAGGCAGAAACATAGGTTTGCCTACAAACCCCGCGTTGTCATTATCAGATGAAGACGACCTTGTCAAACCAATGTACGACCGTTTTTTTTGCTTCGAAATGGTTCCATCATTGTGATCGTGCGCGGGAGCATAATATTCGGTTCTGCATCTCACTCGCTCCAATAGAAACCGCACCCTGACAGGGTGTTTGATACAGCGCCAGATTGCCAAACACATCTGGCAACTACCACTAACTATCATATGTTAAGTGAGATATAGCTTATGTATGACAGTGTGCTCTGCTCTGCCCTTATTAATTCGGTTGTTTACAAACATAGAACAGCTGATATCATCACTACATAGTATAAAACAAAGTCGCTTCCCGCTGTCTGTCTGTCTCTATGTATGCTTTGATCTTTAAGATCTTTAAAGCTACGCAACTGTGACTGGATTGGACTGAGTGATTCAAGAGGAAGGTTTATACACCATTTGACATAAAGATTTCCATAGATTTTCCAACACAAATATGAGCATCAATAATGGGTTCTAATTAAACTCGTAATGATTATTATTATTATTTTATTTAGATACATTTTACAGCGACTGCATAAAATAAATAAATAATGCTGGACAATTCACACAGCATTATCTAGCCCCATGGTAAGCAGAGCTTGTGTTATGGTTGCTAGATAACTGATATACATAATACAATACATTACATAGATAGATATTTTTTATTATACATAGAAAACGACCAGAACACCCGGAACAAATATCTGCAGATCGTGCACACAATTGTTCCGAGGCGGGAATCGAACCCGCCCTGGCCTTCTTGCCATACATTTATCTACTAATTGTAGTTCTAGCCTAATAACAATTTGTCAGAAAAATATAGAATTTTATTAGAAAATAAAGAACAAAACTTTAAAATAATGAAAGCAAACAAAAAAGGTAGGTATTAATGAGAAGGATGTGCTTGCTTTTCTGAGCATAGTTTCTCAAAACGAGGCTGATGATTCGAAATTGTTACTCTCATCTCTGTCTCAAATTTTTTTTTCGATTTGTACTTTTCCTTAATTACTGCTTTGGGAAGCCCAGAGTTAGCATTCCCGTACTGAAGTCGCGGGTTCAAGTCTCGCCCATAGTGGGCACTTTTGGGGTATTTGGTATTTAAGTTTTTTGAGATCACTCCCGCCTGTGAGGACACATTATAATAACAAAAATTTTAAACTCTACATTATATGCATACTATACTATAGTTGAAACTTGTTATTTATGACAAACTCAGAATATTTCACCGGTAATTAAGTTTAAAATATGACAAATTGTTTTCGATACAAGCAAAAAAGTACCTTGGTTTGGAACAAAAATGTAGAGCAAATAAAATGTAAAGCACTAGTTACGCCATCTGTTGTCGAGTAGAGTATCTCTCAAAACGATGAACTACAGGATTACGCTTGCACCTTTCTCTTTAAAATAAAAAAGATTTTATCGTTATTGAGAAATGTTATTGTTCTAGGTGACAATGGCAGCACTCACGCTTTGTACCTCGAGACCATAGTCGAGGAGACGAGCGATGACTTGCGCTCCGAACGCTCTTCGGCCGCCACATGGCTCTCCGACTCCGACGCAGATTCAGTCATCCATGTGCGGGGGACAGCAGGTAATAAATTCTTCAAAATAGTACAATAAAAAAAAAATTTTTTTCGAGTTGTAACATACAGCGCCATCTATCGTCGAGTAGATATACTAAACAGTGAGCTTCCACGCGATGTGCTTCTCAGTTTAGAAGTTTAAGTAGATGACGCCACTTGTGGTTGGTCAAAGCTTGTGATCATGACTTCAAATGACAAGGTGGTTGGCTACCTAATAGTCAATGACTCTGCCATGTCTAGGTCAAGAATCAATGATGATTGATGATCTATTAAAAATAAATAAAATACGGGTAGGTACTAAATCTTACAACATGCGTTAAATGCTAGACAGTCTACGTAATTTTGGCAAATGGAATAATAGCTGAGATAAGTAGGGTAACTCATTCAGAAGTCTTGGATCTGGTCCAAATGTCCACAAAATGAGCACATGCAACGAATCCGGCGATGTCATTGTCATTGTCGACGTCCGCCTGGTCCGACGTACCGCGAACATAGAGTCGCGAGGCTCTGCCATCTGATGTGCTTGTGCTAGTGAGGTTATAGGATAGTGAGGATCAGAGGATTGCAGTGTGCTGACAGGATTTCCCTCGGCAGGTTCAGAGTGCGACAGCGAGTCTGAGCGCGAGTGGGCGTGCCCAGCAAAGCGGCGGCGGCGCGAGCGCGCCTGCTCGCCCTCCAGCAGCGCCTCGCTCTCGCGCTCCTCCAGCCTCGCGCAGTTCGAGTCGCTGGAGCGCTCCTGCGCCGCGCCCGCCTCCCCCTCCCTCTCCCCCGACTCGCTGGAGTCCCCACCCGCCTCTCCGCCGCCTGCGCGCCTACCCCCGCGCTCTCACCTCTCCGCAGAGAACCTGAGCGAGGACAGCGGATACAGCGAGCGGTCCCGCCGGCCACCGGCGCCGCGCCGCCCGCCCGCCGCCGCCGGCTCGGCGCCCTGCCTGGCGGCGCCCCTGTCCCCGGCGCCCGAGCGCCGTGCCCCGCGCCCCTCGCGAGCCACCTCCCTCCCCGCGGAGCTCGACGTGTGTGCTGAGCCACGCCGACAGCTCCCTCACCGCGCGCGCTTCCGCCAGTCCTTCGAGGTCTGTGACGCGCTCACCGTCAGCGTGGCGGACCTCACGGCGCTCGACTACCGCGGCGGTGGCGCGCGGCGGCCGCGCCTGCCGCCGCCACCACCCCCGCCCCCGCGCACCCACCGAAACCCCAGCAATCCCCCGCCGCCGCCCCCCATCGAAGTTCAGATCAGAAGACCAACGCCGATAAAGGAATCGCCAGCGAGAGAGCCGAGCGCCGGCAGCGACTCGACGACGGAGTCGGAGCGCGCGTTCGCCAGTGAGATGGAGGCGACGGCGCGACGGCTCGACGAGAACGCGCGGCGCGCACTCGCCGGCGCCGGGGACTACGAGCGCGAGCTGTCCGTGCTGACGGCTCGGCGCCTGCGGGACTCGTGGGGCGCCTGGGACGACGTGCTGGATGAGCTGCGGCGCCGCGTGGAGCCCTCCTCACCCTCCGCCTCCCCGCCACGCACACCATCCCCCGACCCCCTCCGCGAGCCACAGTACGCGTCCACCCCCTTGCGCTGCAGCGATGCGCGCGTGCGCTCCACCCCCGAGCTGCGCGCGCGTGCCACGCCGCAGCGCGAAACGCCGGAGGAGCTGCGCGCGTCCCTCCAGCATGTATCTCCAGCGGTGCCGAGCGGGCCGCCGGCGCGGTCTGTGTCGGCGGGCTCGCGCGGCGTGACGTTCTCGCCGGTGGTGGCGGAGGTGAGCTGGCGCGAAGCGAGCGCGAGCGCTACCTCCTCCGGGAGCGACGACGCGCAGGACGCGGAGGTGGAGGAGGTGGCGGGGGCGGAGGCGCGCGCGCCGCACCGTGCGCCCGCGCGCACAGACTGCGCGCGAGACATGGCGGAGGCGGCCGCGCGTGCGCCGCGCTCCCGCATAGCCGGCTTCCTCTCACGGTTTGCGAACTTCAGATTTTCGGGACGAAAGGAGAAAAAGTCGAGGGGCGCAGGCGCGGCGCTACCCCGCGTCGCGGCGGTCGGCGGAGCGGCAGAAGCGCCGTATGGGGTGCGCGGGGCGGCCGCGGCGCCGCAGTACGTGCGCATCCCGCTGAAGGAGGAGGGCGTGACGCGCGGCGTGGCGGTGGGCGCGGTGGCGGGCCGGCCGCCACGGCCGCGCCCCGCCGCCGGCGCGCCGCCGCCGCCGGGCGTGCTGGAGACGGACGTGGACACGCAGCGTACGGTGCTGCACGCGCGCTCGCTGCTGGCGCTGGCGCCGCCCGACCACCGCTCGCACCGACCCCACAAGTCCATGGAGTTCCTGCTGGACAAGGACAGCGCGCAGACGATACAGGTCAGTCCTCATTACATTATCCGCTGTAAGGCGACCGCCGCCGCCGCCGCCCGAGACACCGGCGCTATGTTTACAAACAGCGCGATCGATGCCGGCCGACGACCCCCCGTGTCGGCGACGTCACTTTGCATAATACTCTACCGCGATATCAGGTTCCGTGAAGTTATCGAACGCGCGCTATCTCGTCCCGATAGCGGAGCTTACGAGCCCCCTTCATCTATTCACTGTCGCCGACAATAGACGTCTCACAATGAGTCCGACGCTTCAAACGTTAACTGATAAATTGCTCCGAATCCCGGGACATTGCGACACAAGCGAGCCTCTAAGTACTACGAGTAGGTACCATTCACACGCAACTAACAGACAGGAGGTGAAAGTGCGCACATCTGCATTCACTGGGCATTGTTCACATTCCGAACGCACCAAATACGTCACATATGCATGTGGGCGTTACTGTTCTATCAATTGATGTCTAGTTAACAATTTAACACCATACGGTACCTTACTGGCTCTTACCCGTTAATCAACGGTATTTAGGCCAAAGCATTTCAGGCAGAGAGATCCGAGCTTAAACTCATCTGTCTACAAAATAATCCCTACAACATTTTGCAATCAGTTTTCTCATCAGCTTCTGACGAAAACAGATTACCAAAAGATTTATACGCACCGTAGGTTCCTAGCGATAAGATAACAAAGGGAACAAAGAACATTCCTTAAACGGGAATTTCTTGAAGTTATCGCAATAAAAGCCAAGAATGCTGTAATGTAGGTTCCTATGAAGCAGGTGTAGTAGGTACATTTACTTTGGCACCGGGAGTTGTACAGAAGCACTAAGCTTCTTTGCTCTGTAAAGATGTTAAAATTTAACGTAATCATCAATCAGAGTTTGTATTTCGACCACTTATTTTTAGTGTCACCAACACCAAGGCCTTATAACACGCAGCTTGGGAAATATTACTCAAGAAGTACATACTTATAATAATATAGGTTCTTTAATTCCAATACTTCCAAACAAATCAATAATATTTACTAGTAAGTTAATTAGAAAATGATTAATATTATGATATTAATCCTTTTCTACACTAAAGTCATTTAAAACGGGATATTTACCATGATTTGATTTTTGAGTTATCCAATATTTCGGCACAGTTTCATGCGCCATGATCAGTTATTCCGTGATCATGGCGCATGAAACTGTGCCGAATCAAATCATGGTAAATATCCCATTTTAAATTATTTTAGTGTTAACCATGATAGTTTCAAAAGTTTGAATCCTTTTCTATTTATTAACATCATACTCGGAACCCCATTTTAGGTATAGGCCTCCTCTAGAATACTCCAAGCTTCTCTGTTCTTACTTTTTGTCTTCCATTGCGTCGACTTCAAGCCACGCCAAGTTTAGGCTATCAAAAAACTTAGAAAGCCCAACCTCATATGGCATACGGAATAAGAAGCGAAAGGGGAGATCTTCTAAAGTCAAAGATTCAAATCTTTGTCTAATGTACAAACTTAGTTCTTCGTAAGTTTATTTTCATGAGTAAACTTTAGAAATAAAACGAAACTCCTAGATAAAAACTCCAGACCTCACATTGACCTTTTGATTGACTAGATAGTGCAGCAGTACCTGTAAGTTTAAAAAAAAAGTAAAGTTAAAGTAAGTTTTAGTTGAGAATAATATGCAAACAAATTTGAACTGTATTCAGAGAAGCAACCTTTGAAATTATTTTTATAAGTGTCAAACTAGTTAATAAACTCTTTGAAATTAAAATCAAAAGTTCAAAAAGCCTTACAAAACTTATCTACGTTGACATTTTGTATGTAACTTACATACAAAATGTCAACTTAACTTTTTTGAACGTCTGCAGAGAAGCTTTTATGACCTTTTTACGTTCATTTGACGACCGATGTGGCGCGGTGGGCGATGGTCCGCCTGCGACGCAGGAGGTTGCGGGTTCGATTCCCGCCTCGGAACAATTGTGTGTACGATCTGCAGATTCCGGGTGTTCCGGGTGTTCTGGTCGTTTTCTATGTATAATAAAAAATATCTATCTATGTAATGTATTGTATTATGTATATCAGTTATCTAGTACCCATAACACAAGCTCTGCTTACCATGGGGCTAGATAATGCTGTGTGAATTGTCCAGCATTATTTATTTATATATAATTATTATTTTTGATTCCGTTTTACGGTACCTAACACGTTGTATTTTTACCTGGTAGTTTGTATTTGACAAATTGCCTACCTAGTAAAAATATAACGTAGGTACCTGTATTGTATGTAACCCTTTGTCCCACGCACCTAATGACAATTATTACACAGGAACGACAATCATTATTATCCTCTTCAAAAACTTGATATACGTAGGTAAAATTTTTACAGTAAAAATCATAAACAAATATGAAACCTTATCGAAAATAGATAGATAATTCTTTATTGCACACTAAGTATAAAATGACAATGTAAAATAAACACTTAAAAAAACTAGATACAATTGGCGGTCTTATCGCTCAAGAGCGATCTCTACCAGACAACCATGAATGGATAGGATCGTGGACAGTACCAGGGGATCTGTGTGCTTGCAGGTAATATTATATATTATGAAATAAAATAAAATACTATATAAATAAAGATTGGTAAAGTTTCAATAACTCTTCAGATATGAGTCACGTAAAAGTATAATTATAATGGTTATTTAATTATGAAGAAAAAATATATTTTATAATAAAAAGATCTGGAGAATATCTGGTGTCTACTTGGCTGTTACAAAAACGAAACTAATAAGACTGCCCTAAAAAATACGCTGTCCTTTTTATTTCTCGTTCGTCTACATTTGTCGTTCAGAGATTTTAGAAAATAAGCGTCAAAATAACACCAACAATACAATACAAAACTTTGGCAAAAACAACCGTTCAGCAGAAAAAGGGTTTTTCCACTGAAACTTCTTAGTATATACTCATTCTAAGTTATAAAAGTAAAGTTTATGGCATAGCTCCAAGAAACCCTTTGAGAATTCTCGGTTCCATTTACTCCGTACCTTACGATCTCAGAAAACAATTCATAATTCATTTTTTGTTTTTTTTTCAATTCATTTATTAAAACTTTTGAAACTATCATGGTTATTAATACTAAAGTCATTTAAAACGGGATATTTACCATGATTTGATTTTTGAGTTATCCAATATTTCGGCACAGTTGCATGCGCCATGATCACGGAGTAACAATCAAATCATGGTAAATATCCCGTTTTAAATGACTTTAGAATTCATTTATTGTTTGTAAATCAGGTAATTTACAGTCAGTACAATAGACTTACATATTTTAGATCGATGGATTTCGACGCTTAGTCGTACCAACATTTCAATATTTTCAATAAACATTGTAGAAATATTGTACTTAACTAACAATCAGAACAATGTCGTAAAGTATCTACGTATGTCCAACTTAGTTTATTATTCGTGATACACCCAAGCTTAGGTTAGGTAACTAAGTACCCATGACACACTAACTACTTTTGCATGATCTATGTATGATGTCACTCGTCAACACTCTTGAGTTACAATGAGGTATTTATGCTCAATGTGTCGTATTTACCGTCTAGTCTTCCTCATTGTGAAGTTTACCTGATATTGAATCAGTTATTTTTGTCTTCCTTTCTATAGAAAGACATTATTGAAGCTGCAATAGAATTATCAATGGCAAAATTATATGCACTGCAAGATTTTGATCAACACAGAGAAGGAGAGCGTATCTCTCCCTTGAATTTTCTTGCAAAAGAAAATACAATTTTGACTTTGACACTAATTTTCAATTTATAATACAGCGTTTTTTTTATTTTTTCTATTTACATTTCCACTAAACGTGAACACGAATTCTTGATTGAACAAGACAAGACAACACTGTCATCACGTTGGCATAAAAAGTATTATTTGACAGGATTAAAAATTATGCCTTATCGATAAAAAAATAATATTTATGATAATACTAGCTGCGCCCCGCGGATTCAACCACGTGGTGATAGATATTTTGGATAATATACAATATATCTTTATAAATTGTAGCCTATGTGTTATTCTGATGTATAAGCTATATTATTGTAAAGTTTTATTAAAATCCATTCAGTAGTTTTTACGTGAAAGAGTAACAAACATCCATCCATCCATACTTACAAACTATCGCGTTTATAATATTTTATTTTATTTTAAGCCATTACTGTCCCACTGCTGGGCAATTATAATATTAGTAGGATTTAATGCCGTATTATTTTTTTTTTTTTTTTGCCGTCTGGATGATGGAATGAACACATTATATTATTTGGAGCTATGCCATAATATGTAATACTTAGGACCTTATACTTAGGATAAATTCTGTATTTAAATTTGAAAATTGCTCGAAGTGGTTTGTTATAACATACAGAAACATTTTACTCATAAAGAGGCTATGAGTTGGTAGTCAGAACCAATGTTTATTTTACCAGAGTCAGTGAGGTCTTACACGGGTCATTGCATATTTCGAGAGTGTTTGATTCTCGGCCTCGTTCGCATCAGGCCTCTGACCTCGTGACAAATACCATTCAGAATCTAATATTGCTTAAATCTGATAAGTCACAGCGGTCACGATCTATATGCCACTTGAAAACCTGGATTTTCCAGGACCCTTTATTGTTGGTATCAAGATTGGCAAATAATTGTACTCATTTATTTCGGATTTAGTTGGTCGACCAACTAAATATCAGAACCAGATTGTCGACGATCTGCTATCAACGAGTTCTCAGCTATTTAGGCCATATAGCCAGAAGGCAACCTGACAACCTCGAAAAATTAGTGGTAATGGGCAAGATAGACGGCCAAGAGGACCAAGAGGACGGTCACCAACCCGCTGGTCTGATCAAATTAAGGCTATAACGGGACTCACTTTGCCTGCAGCCCTGAGACAGGCTGAAGACAGAGTAGTGTGGAAGCGGTTCATCAGAGTCACCGTGAAAGCCTTCCAGGACGGGCACGACCTTCAGCAATGAAGACAACGACAAAGAAGATTTCGGATTACAACCCATAAAAAATACAAAAAGCAAAACCATTAGTAACCTAACTTATAAATGGAAATAAACATCCAGAAAAGTAGAATTAATACACTACTATTAACTATTACTATTTACAATAGAAACATTTGAACTAGGCGCAGACTGTTGTACAAATCTACAGTAGAACTCGGTAGAAAGCACAAATCATTAGACATGGTAAGTTAACTGCACACACTCTACGTTTACAAAGTTAAACCATCAATGTTATTAATAAATACATCATTGTCTTTTGACATAGACATTATACATTATTTTATTTCCGATAATAACACAATAGTTTAGATTTCAATCGATGAACACAAAATTACGTGCAAAACAAATCCGAAAGGTCAAATCATTATCGAAATAGTCATGGAACTAGTTAATATAAAACTTTTGAAACTTTGATCATGTTAATAAACACGAAATTCATTAAAATATCAAAAATCGAATCGTGGTAGTTAAATGTCTCGTTCGTTATAAATTACTTTTGAGTAGTACTTATAAGTTGCTATTACAAGAACAGTTTTTATTTTTATGTAAGTCCATTGGTCGATCATTATTAGACATAAAAATTAACACTTTGAGTGCTGAAAACGCACGGTATGAGTTTTCTACAAGTGACTAATCTGCGAAAATCCACACTAGCGCAGCGGCTAAGAAAATACAGATCTTTGTGACTCAGCAGAGCTGTAATATTTTTCGAACGAAACGCATGTGCGGCGCAACACAACCGCTATGTAGAGCGGCAGCACGAAAAAAAAATTGATGTTTTGGGATTGTGATGTGTGTAGTGTGTAGTCTTTGTGAACCTAATACCTTGGTACCACTTTGTGTAGTGTGTTCTACAGTTATAAGTAAAGTTAGTTTAAGATGTAGAGGGAAAGATCAAGAGCGAATCAAACCCCCGAGTGATCGTTTGACACTGATTTAATTCATTGCAAATAAGTAATAATTTACAATAAAACGTAAGCATGCTATACATGTGTGAGTAGGTAAATCTGCTAAGCTATATGACCTAGTTTATTGACTTTACCTACCGTGCGGTATTCCGTAGAATAAGATATATTTAGAATTTTGAGGTTAGAAAGAAAGAAAGAAAGAAAATTATTTATTAAACACTAATACAACACACATAATTATATTAGACTACAAAGTACCTACTTAGGTACCTATTATAAAAACACGTAACATAGACAAAATATAAAAATAAAAAAAGGTTAGTTTAGCCTAACCTCAAAATTCTCAATATATCTTAGATATAAATCTTCATTACCTCCGATTGAAACAGCTAGAAGTTGCGTAATGTGTACATTCAAGTAAATCTGAGGCCCACGACAGAGCTCAGTTACAACCGGTCCCAGACCTACGGCCTTGCAGTTGCAGCAAACAGCAACCAGCAGGTTTTGTACCGTGAGATCACTGCAATTATAATGCGGATGATGTGATGAGATGGTAATTAGTTTGATAATAGTAGCAACATCCGATTTATGACGCTTTTGAGCTGAGTTACAAAATTATCGAGAAGTTTCTGATGTAACACGACATAATTCATTATTGGAAAATTACCAAGGAAAATAATTTCCGTACTTAACGTATGTTTTTTTTTTATCTTGATTATATTTTAGATACTTTGAGTCATTTTAATGAATATGTCAGTCTCGTATTTTAACAACAAACTGGAACAAAAAACGAAATACATCTAAAACTAACCTAAATCATTTGTTTATAACTTATTTACTTATTTTGTATTTTATGTTATTTTGTAATGTAAATTATGTTTGACATAATGAAAATTCTTATCCAAAGAGAAAACAATAAAAAGTTCTTATCAATAAACAACCGAACTGAAAAAACCATTGTATTACATTTCTGAGAAGAGTTACAAACCAACGGGTTATGAGATTCCATGAAAACGATTTTTAAGATTTCTCAAAATACATTTGAATAACTAAGGCACTCTAGAACACTTTTTTTTTTTTTTTTTTTATTTAGCCTGTTTCGTCCCACTGCTGGGCAAAGGCCTCCCCCAAATCTTTCCACTCAGTGCGGTCACGTGCGATCTCCCACCAATCTCCGAGGAAGGCGTTAAGGTCGTCTCGCCAGCGCTTTCTTGGCCGACCTCGCACAATATGAATTTTGTTTTTCGTTATTGTGCGTTATTGTGCGTTATTGTGCGAAAACAGGAGAACTAATCTCCTGTTTTCTAGAGGACGACGTATCAAACAATTTGTATGCAATGTAGACGTTAGTCTTGACATACATAGTACATACAGGGGACGAATTCCACTTCACTTCACCATAACAATGGTATCGTCTCAAAATGACTCATTTTAGCATTTTCACCTCTGATTAAAATAACGACAGATGGAGGGACGCGTGTCAAAAGTGTCAAGGTTGAAACGATTCTATCATCATAATTTAATATCAATCTTTCCGTGCAATAGTACCGCACGCACTAGCATAATATAATATATTTTTTTGTCTATGGGGTGTAAGGGAAACTCAACATCTCGTCTTTCTTTCGTTTTCGAATTACAAACAATTTTTTTAATGTGCTTTGGTCTCTTTTAATGTTTGGTCATGCTACATCGTAGCAATTCGTAGCGATTACGTAGCTTAAAGCAAATTAAATAGCAAATTCGTAGACGTACTTTTCCCCCAGTAATTATGTTTAGTCTAGTGTTTTCTATGTATCTATCAATCTAGTGGTGATCAACCAATCTGCAATATGAGCCATAACTGGCTATTAACTTCCTAATCTGAAAGCGCAGAACTGACCACCGATGAGGTTGGTAATTAAATCAGCCCCAGGCAACCGCGCGCCGATCGACGTGGAGGTAAACTGATTATGTCAACTAGAGCGGAGGTTGCCAGGTTGCTAAAGTTATTAGAAAATGTCGGAATAACGATCAAAAATGATTTTTTACGGAGTTTCAAGCTAATATGTTGTGTGTTAGAAAGACCCTAGAGTTTCTATGAAGGATAGGATTCGTAACGATACATCCGACTGAGAACCAAAGTTATGGACTTGCTAAGAATTAGCAAGCTGAAGTGGCAGTGGGCCGGTCATGTCTCGCGAAGACATGACCGGCCCACTGCGACGACCGCTAGGGTAAACGTGTTCTTGAGTGTAGACCACAAATAAACGTATTGAGGACCCTTCGGCCATGTGGGACGATGAGCTACGAGAGACTGCAGGCAGATGCTCGATGCGTCGAGATGAAGACAGGGAGCTATGGCGCTCATGAGAGGAGGCCTAGGCCTCCTCGGCCTTAGACTAACGTAGGCTGATGATGATGTTCTTATGTATTGTATGTACATATGTATGTATAGGGAATGGACTATCCACTTTTATGC
The DNA here is from genome assembly GCA_943735965.1 of Eupithecia abbreviata. Lineage (NCBI taxonomy): Eukaryota > Metazoa > Arthropoda > Insecta > Lepidoptera > Geometridae > Eupithecia > Eupithecia abbreviata. Next base: position 11,599,678 of record OX030976.1, read on the forward strand.
CTACTACTTTCCGCGAAGAACATTAATCTGCAATTTGAATTCTCTAAGTTGCAAACTGTAATTTAACGATTGGATTTTTAATATTTCTAGTGTTCAAACCAAAAAACATGTAACAATCTTGTTTACCTGACTTTTGTGGTTGCTTATTAAATAGGTTTTTGTTATCAAACCACGCAGAAAAACTAAAGAACGTCAGAGAATAATGAAAGGGCAAAGAGGTCACACGTGTTACCTGCAAAGGGTAATTATACGGGTTACGGGTATTGTGTTTGTCGCCACCAGATATGGAATAATCAAGTACTCTCAAGGGACCAATATTTCGGGAACACATAAAACCTTCACAGAAATTTTCTGAATTTATTATAAATCTTTGGCAAACCAGACTTATTGATAGATAGATCATTTACTCATTATAAATAGGTTACATAACTTAATTAACAGTACCTTAAAGCCTATGCTAGGTTGGTTAAAAAAATATTTAAAATAACATTTTTAAGACACAACACACAAACAAACTTAGATGCAAAAATATAAGACTACTTAATACCACATAACACGTGCAGACAAAAAAAGTGAATATCAAATGAGGATGATGAATGGCGTGTTCTATCTTTAAATAAATGTCATTAAACAAGGATTCATTCAGCCTAAAGCTGATAAATGTGTACATTGTGTACCAATTAGCCGTCCGTGTTGTTCCAATAATAAGAACATTTATTTATATATAAAACATAGCGGAACGGAACGCCCTACTTCCATATATAGCCCGGATAATCCAGCCAGTGAGTCGCTATCTCTAGATAAAGTTAATATCGGGTTCGCGAGCTACGTTTTTAGGTCAGGTAAGCTGGCAGAATGCACGTCACCGTTGCCTCTATTGTGAAAAAGTTTGAAATCTTGCTGGAAGAATGGTTTTGAAAATAGAATTCCAAGCTTTTGCGTTCCAATATTTTGATATTTGAAATTAAGAACGCGATTGCTTGTGTTATGCTTATTTATTGCTAGCATTTTACGCACGTTCCATTTTACGCAAATAATTGGTTTTCGATCCGTATGAAAGGAAATTACGTGTCTACGATATTCGCAAGGGAGTTTTGCTCATAATGTGGGTTTGCAATAGGTAGCGACAGCTGGTATGATTGATTGCTGATACCTGGTAGGTGTAGGTGTCGAAAGGAAATAGGCTTGATTAGCATGCCGAATCGCGAATAGCTAATATCCTGTTGGTAATTCGGTTTCCGACTAAAATTCCAAACATGAACGATTGCAAAATCTCAAAATTGAATCTAAATATAGAGCAAGTTTTATTTTTATCGGACTCTTTTTTTTCCTGAACCCTAATTTACTTTACGAACTAACATATTTTATTTACTTATTCATCTCTGTCCATTTGAAGTAACTAACCTCAAAGTCAGTTGAAAATCTCGTTTCAAAAAAGAAAGAACTTTCATACACGTAGCGTACTAATTAAATTTAACGGGTGTAAAATACCAAGTTACTCTAACGCAACGGGAAATGCGTAACTCTATTTTGGAGTAGCACATCCCGATTACGATATTCGAATAATAAAACATCGATTCGATTCCATTCGAATTCAGAACGCGCCCGATAACGATAACTGACACAAACCGAGTGTGCCAGACAGAAGAAAGGCGATGTTTTGCAGTGTACTAATGTACACTCGGTTGAAAGATAAAACGCGATGTTTTGCAGTGTACGAATAGATAGGTATATAAATGCAATCGTTTGGAAGATAGAACACACGTAAGCAGTATATGTCTATTTGTTTTGCTCAAAGCTTCTCAAAAAGAACTTTACTAAGCAGACTAGGCACTGCTCCGGGGTAGAGGTTAAAGAAATACTCAATCATTGCATCATCAATCATCATCCAAAGGTATCCTGGCAGAGATCGCTCATAGTGATAAGGCCGCCTATTGTACAACATAACCTGTATTTGTTTATACCTGAATTTTCCAACAGTCACCTTTATAAATAACTAGCTGTTTCCTGAGGTTTCACCCGCGCTAAATTTGAATTTCACATTTTTTAAATATAATTTAGCCTATGTTGACCGGGTGATAGTGAAGCTTCCCAACGTTCAAAGCATTTTTCAACTCGGTTCAGTAGTTTCGGGGCATATTCAATACAAACAAACTTAGACAGTCATTGGACCAACTTTTTGACTTTTGACGACCGATGTGGCGTGGTGGGCGAAGGTCCGCCTGCGACGCAGGAGGTTGCGGGTTCGATTCCCGCCTCGGAACAATTGTGTGTACGATCTGCCGATATTTGTTCCGGGTGTTCTGGTCGTTTTCTATCTATAATAAAAAATATCTATCTATGTAATGTATTGTATTATGTATATCAGTTATCTAGTACCCATAACACAAGCTCTGCTTACCATGGGGCTAGATAATGCTGTGTGAAATGTCCAGCATTATTTATTATTTATTTTATTTTTTATTGTATAATTCGACTGGGAAATTATAAATAAATAAATAATTATTATTTACTAATTAAAAAAAAACAATCAAAAATCAAGGTTTTTATTAAATAATATTAGTAGGCACCTAAAGACTACTTTTCCATTTGTAAAATCAAAGGTCATCATCATCATCATCATCATCAGCCTATATCAGTCCACTGCTGGACATAGGCCTCCCCCGATGAGCGCCATTGCGCCCTGTCTTCAGCTTGCCGCATCCAGCATCTACCTGCAGTATTTCGCAAGTCGTCATCCCACCTGGTCGGAGGGCGTCCTACACTACGTTTACCGAGTCGTGGTCTCCACTCAAGAACACGTTTGCCCCAGCGGCTGTCGGTTCTTCGCGAAATAAAATCAAAGGTAATAATGAGTAAATAATTTCCCAGGCGAATTAAAATAAAGTGTCCAATGACTGTCTAAGTTTCGTCGGCCGGAAGTCATTTTCCAATTGTGATATAAACTATGGCCATTCGTGTTGCATTAAGCCCCATAAGACTTTGTACTTCACTGAGTATCGTATTACGTTTATTATGAAGAATGACGTGTCATGAGCTGAATGTAGGTACTTTGGCCTCAGATGCCATTCTCGTAATAACTATAACGCTAAATTTAGTATTCTATACGTAGTGTACCTTCTGTCTTGTCTCATCTGTGACACTGCATGAGCTAAGTTAGGTTCGAGTTCGAATTGCTTTGAAATTCGAATGTCGATTTTAAACCGATTCGAATGGATTTAATTTGAATAAGGCAATCAACCTAGTGAAAATAACCGCCAAAATAGATAATCGAAATCCAATTATAAATGTGTAAAACTCAAGTGGGACTGGGCTGGACATGTGTGGCGTATGTCAGACCAGCAGTGGGCGAAGATCGCCACTGACTGGGTCCCGGACGGACAACGGCCACGAGGAAGGCCTAGGCGGAGATGGCGGGATGAGCTCGACCTATACAATAAGGAGTGGGACACCTTGCTGAGGACCGAGATGAGTGGAAGAAGGGGAGGGAGGCCTTTGCCCTGCAGTGGGACACCCCGGGCTAATATAATAATAATAATAATCCCGCAGGGCAGCTTGTGACGAGCTGTTGGTGAGTAGCGACACCACGGGTACCGAGTGCTCCCGGGGAAGTTCCTGGTTCTCGTCTCCGCTTGCGGAGTGGCATCCCAAGAGAACCAGATCCCCACCTCTTGCTTGCCTTCATTGGCCGGTCTGAGTGGAGTCGCGAGAGATGCATCTTAGGATGTAGACTCGGGGGTGGAAGTGTCTAATGGCGTAATAGCGAGGAAACCCGCTCACGAGCAGTCTTCGTGATGGTGAAATCGGGGCCGCACCTCTCGACACCCCTCAGTCGTTTGCGCCGATGTTGTTCCTCTCCGGTAATTTACTCCGGCTTTTTAAGGAATCTATCCAGCATTCGGCAAGCCACCGTCTGCCACTCTTCTTAACATTATGATTGACTTGTTTATGGCAGACGTCCGCAATCTCCCCTATAGCCCGATTACCCATTCCATCCATCCATCACAATAACCTGGTTTTATTTCTTTAATTTTTCTTTGCAATAGTCTCTACACCTGGTGGATACCATCTTTGGATGTATCATATTGTGCACCAGAGGATGATACCCGCTATGTGTAGCCATCGCCTTTAGATTAACTTCTCAAAGGGCCTCTGTGCTGTTGGCTTCGGCCCCACGCAAGCCTTCCAAAGGACCGGGTCACTTTATGGCCCGAGATCACGGTAAATGAGAGACATAATAATTATAAGTGTAGGTAGGTAGGTAATAAGCAGCTATAATAGAAAACTTTAATTAGGTATTGCAGTGAAAGAGTCTGTAAAGAAAATAAGGAGAAAGCGGTTTATTGATGGTATTGTACTTATTTTCTAAGAAAACTCTCTTTTGCCTGAATTATGACAAAGCTTCATTAAAACATCTTAGGTACTAACTTTCTGCTATTTCATGTAATAATATTAACATCTACCTAACCTAAGTAAGTACCTGATTACTTACCAACCATATCGACGACCGATGTGGCGCGGTGGGCGAAGGTCTGCCTGCGACGCACGAGGTCGCGGGTTCGATTCCCGCCTCGGAACAATTGTGTGTACGATCTGCAGATAATTGTTCCGGGTGTTCTGGTCGTTTTCTATGTATAATAAAAAATATCTATCTATGTAATGTATTGTATTATGTATATCAGTTATCTAGTACCCATAACACAAGCTCTGCTTACCATGGGGCTAGGTAATGCTGTGTGAATTGTCCAGCATTATTATTATTATTATTATATATTTCAGTAAAAAGAAAATTGGATGCCGTAACATAATTTATCTAAAATAACAATTCAATTCAATTTAAAATTTCGTTATTAAAAACAAACATCAGGTGTTACATCATGTTCTTATAAGCTAATCTAAAATAACAACTTTCCACCAGAAACTTCCACTTTCGAAAATGACTAAAACAGTTTCGTGGAACACTGCCCTAAAATCCATAATATTTCCCGCCAATTTGCATTCTAAACACAAACGGATGCGCTTAGTGGAAAATTGGACGCGCAGGCTCATTTCACCATGAGAAGGAAATTTAAACTTTATTACATTGACGTGAAAGTTTTAGTCACAATAATAGTAAACTAACTACAAGAATAGGCTAGTCTCTATTACTTTCATCAGTGAAATTTGAACGTTCATTCTATGTGTTAGGGTTAATAATGCCCTAAAACTCGTATTTCCTCCATTTTGCATTCAGAGCATACGCGAATGCTCACTGAATGCTTATAGCTGGAAAATTGGAGGAGCAAGCTCATTCAAACGTGGCCGTTGCAATCTGGGCCTTATTACCGGGGATTAAGGTTGAGGGATTGTTTATGTAATGCTAAACTTGGAGATCTGTTTATTTTGACTCTAGACTGGGTGTCTCTTCCAATCATTCTTTATTAGAATAAGAACTATGTCGTGTTGAATTAGGCTTTTGTATTACCTACTCCTAAATCAAAGGTCAATGAGAGTAAATATACATATTTAAAAAAAAATAAAAAAAAATGCTGTATAATGCCGATTTTACTAAAAGATTTTATTGACCTAAGATTTTTTTTAAATTTGAATCGAAGTGTTGCTATCGAAAATACGCCCTTCAGAAACTATCATAGTTTCTAACTCTCAATAACTAACATAACTATGCCAAAATATTGGAGAGCTAAAAATAACATAAAATTTGGTCTTTATCTTTAATTCCTTGTAATATAAATAAATTAGTAGGTATGTATATGACTCTAAAACATTATGTGAAGTTAGATTCACCTGTGTTTTTTGTATGTTCAGTTTAAAATATCTCAAGTGGGACATCTCATCAGCGACACTTATTTTATCCATGGCTAGTTGGCTACACTTGGGGCCCTGCCAAAGTTGCCAACTCGATAGTTTCACAACTTTGTCAAATTACTGGCAATATGCAAATGCGCGCTTTTAATATGCTATAAGAGCTACAAAAAGCTCTGCTCGAGTTATTCTAAAGGATAGGATTCATAAGGTATACCTACGTAATACATCCGACCGAAAACCAAAGTTATCGACATAACTAGTTCGAAGAATTAGCAAGCTGAAGTGGCAATGGGCCGGCCATATATCGCGACGAACCGACAACCGCTGAGTTAAACGTGTTTTTGAGTGGAAACCAGGCAAACGTAGTGTAGGTCGCCCCCGCGTCCTACACCGGACGCGGGACAGCCCTACACTACGTTTGCCTAGTCGTGGTTTCCACTCAAAAACACGGCCAGGTGGGGTGATGACTTGAAAAAGACTGCAGGCAGATGATGGATGCGGCAAGCTGAAGACAGGGTGATATAGCGCATATTAGGGGAGGCATATGTCCAGCAGTGGACTAATATAAGCTGATGATGATGATGAACTTTTAATAAAGTTCTATGTGCGCTCACTGCTTTGTTGAATGAGCTCACTCGTGCGAGTAACTTTTCTCATAGCGATTTCATAATGGCTGACGGCATGATGGCAAAAAATGCTGGGAAATGTTTCATTTCAAAAAGTAGGTTAAATGAAATTGTTTATGCGTAAACTTTCCTTTTTGTTTTTTTTTTGTAATATGAGTACTTAAGTAACTAAGCATAAATAATGTTTTTTTGTCACGTGTAAGTACACCTGCCAAAAAAACCCCTTGTCTTAACTTGAACACCATAGAAATAGATTATTTTTGGCAAATTAAATGAAACTGCCAAAAAGGGGGAAGCGATGGCGATTTCTTTTTCACCTCGTCCACTAGCGGCTACGATCAACAATACATAATTCATAATCTTAATTCATTCACAATAATAGAATTGTATCTGAAATTTTGTACATGCGGACCTTATTGAATATAATGACATATATTTATAAATACCTACTTGTGGGCAAAGACCACCACAGAGTGGAGCCCCCCCGTCGCTAAGAGGCGACGTGGAAGGCCCAGGATGAGATGGCGCGACGAGCTCAAGGTACATCTTCCATCATGGCCTGTTGCAGCGTTGGATCACGAGGAGTGGAAGAAGAAACGGGCATTTGCCCAGCAATGGGACAATAAAGGCTTAAAATAAATAATAAAGTCACACACTACACTAGCGGACAAAAAATTTAAGTGTAGAGAAAATAAAAAAAACACCTTTATTTTTATTTGATATTAATTTTTAGTATAAAATTTCACTTAACTAACTAGACAAACCATATTTCAAAAACTTTTTTCTTTGCGAGTGCTTATTATGTAAGCCACCGAGTACTTACAAAATAAGCATTCGCTTATTTTTTTGATGGCAACACTTCGCTTCCGATTCTATAACTTTCTTAGTAAGCAAGTTATAGAATCTGAAGCGAAGTGTTGCCATCAAAAATGCGTCCTGGCACAGCGTTCAGTATAGTATTCATTGATAAGGAAGTTATTTGCGTAATTTTAGCAGCGCTGGTATTTGATACACAAGCCGACGTGGGACATTACGATATGTTACCTACACCGCATTATATGGTTCACATGATGCAACACTCGGTACCTTCACCTAATATGGGTTACATTAATAATTGAGGGTAGACTACATAACGTTGGCACTATGCAATCATAATAGGAGATTTTATTTTCTATACTAATATTATAAAGAGGAAAGGTTTGATTTTTTGTTTGTTTATTTGTAATGAATAGGCTCCGAAACTACTGGACCGATTTCAAAAATTCTTTCACCGTTGGGAAGCCGCACTATCCCTGGTGAACATAGGTTATATTATATTTTTAAAAAAGTTAGGGATCTGTACTAAAACTGTGCGAAGTTGGGAAGGTCCGCTAGTACTCTATGTGTGAAAAAATACTAAAACATTTCTATTATTGAGATCGTTTAGGCAAAAGCTGTCGAAAATGTTACATTGTACCTACCTACAATAAACGCGAATGTTTGTAAGGATGTTTTTTGCTCTTTCACGCAAAAACTACTGAATGGATTTTCATGAAATTTTACAATAATATAGCTTACATATCAGAATAACACATAGGCTACTAATACTAATTCATAAAGATATATTGTATATTATCCAAAATTTCTATAACCACGCGGGTGAAACTGCAGCTAGTTTATATATATATATATTAGCGCACCGCGGCTTCTCCCGCGTGGAAATCTATGTCTCAAATGGTTTATACACCTTCCACTTGAATCACTATATCTATTTTAAAAAACACGCATCAAAATCCGTTGCGTAGTTTTAAAGATCTAAGCATACATAGGGACAGACAGACAGCGGGAAGCGACTTGTTTTTATACTATGTAGTGAAAGTTATTCTGTATAGTTACCAGTTTGTCATAATAGGTTTCTACTTCATCATCATTATCAGCCTATATTAGTCCACTGCTGGACATAGGCCTCCGCCAATGAGCGCCATAGCGCCCTGTCTTCAACTTGACGCATCCAGCATCTACCTGCAGTCTTTCGCAGGTCGTCATCCCACCTGGCCGGAAAGTGTCCTACACTACGTTTACCGAGTCGTGGTTTCCACTCAAGGGCACGTTTGCCCCAGCGGCCATCGGTTATAGGGATTTTATAGCTTTCTATTCTACACATTGTAATAATCTCTCAATTCATAAGAAATGTGCTCCTTAATCCATACGGAGATCTGGCCAGATGCCAGACACCAGCGGAAATGAATTATATTGCAACAGACATACGGACAGACATACTATGTGAGCGTAGTTGTGGTGTGCAACTATTTCATTAATAACGTGGTTGCGTTTTTGTTGATTTGGACATTCTTGTTTTGACAGTTTGTAGATAATATAAATAGTTAATAAAAAAGTTGATATTTTATTTTTCAACAGACAACCCGGCGCATTAGAAAACAAATAGGTACATATAAACTGTCGTGTTTTTGCCGTTATTATTTTAAACAATGTGATTTGATATTTTACTTTCAACACACAACCAAAATACCAAATAAAAGCACACAAACTGATATTATACGGTACTGATTTTGCCGTCATGATTTTTTGTGGAATTTTTCATATTACTCGTCGTAATAACTAATTTGATTGTCAGTCAAACTACCAAAATTAAAAATAATTTTATTGAATGGGTAGTCTATAGGTAATGTAAACATTCTGGAAGCTCAATCAAAAGTGTCTGTTTCAAAAGGAGAAGTTTGATAAAAAATATGTTATTTTGAGAATTTGTAACAAATTCAAGCCAAAACTACTAAACGAACAGATATTAAAAGAGATGTTTTGCTTCATAATATACCTAACTTCCCAGTTAGGCGGACTGCGCGTTTGGTTTGCAGTTCTATTGCAGTCGTGTGAACTGCACACCGACTGCATTCAAACAGCATCCGAACCGAGCCGATACTATGCGCCGAACCCCCCCCCCCCCCCCCCCCCGCGATTCATAGAATGTTCAGATGCTCATTCAGTTCGGATGCTCAGTCAGAGAATCATTTGGGAGCGTTAAAGTAGTGCGGGCGGGTGGGTATGGTTCAGTTCGGATGCAGTTCAATTGCAGTCGGACTGCGCGGTTGGTTTACAGTTCTATTGCAGACGTGTCAACTGCATAAAAAATTGCATTTTGCAGTTGAAATGCGGTCCGTCTGTCTAGAGCTTTAGTTACAAGCGCACAAGGAAAGTTACTGAATTATTTTGAAAGAGGAAAATAGTAAGGTTAGGTTATTAGTAGGTTTGAACTTCCTCATCATTATTACAAACGCATCATCTACCCTAAATAGAATGCCAAGAAAAACCAGGGGGAACCTACAAATACCATGTAAATTAAAAGTAATTAGACACTCTTACAATAGTAATTGGTTCACACATGTATGAAGTACGGGTTCAATGTCTGGGTCAATTTGAAGGATCATAGAGTTCTAGCACAAGAAGTCTTGCTAACATGATTGAAACTTACAGGTTAGGTTCTTTAAGATATCGGCAGCATTTATAAAAATTAAAGAAGCTATTTATTGTTCGCCAAGTCGATAAAAACAAAAGATAAATATCCTTTACCGTGTAATGCTTTACCGATTCCATTTTTTGGACAATCACTTTGTTTATAAAGGAGTTTTCACTTCAAAAATTATAAATACGTGTTCCTGCATCTGCAAATCTGTCAACTGTTAATATTACATTTGCATGGCTAGCATCAAAGGCAGTGCGCGAGAAATATGGCCGGCTAACACATGTCGGCTTGTTCCATTAGTATGGCAATTATCATTAATTTGATGTCATCTTGCACTTCCTTGTTGTAATTGGAAATGTTATGAGGTACTTACTTTATTATCGTTAATTAATGTTATCGAGGTAACATTTAACCATTTTAAATGCTTTATAAAACTCAGTTAGTCTTTACTACCAAAGATATAATCATTAGTAGTAAAGACTAACTTTAAATGTTAAATTTCATGGTCTTCCATTTATTTAAGAGCCTATATTACTTGGAAAAAATGAATAAATACGATTGAGCCGTTTGATCGGTATTGTTAAATGAGGTGTGATTTTTTTTTATTTAAGGTGGCCCTCCATGTGGCATGGCTGTGGGACGCTCTGTATATATGTATTTGATTTTATTATGTATATCAGTCATCTAGTACCCATAACACCATCTCTGCTTAGCTTGGGCAGATGATGCTGTGTGAATTGTCCAGCATTAATTATTCATTTATTTATTCCCAAAGCCCATAACTTTAACATTTTGACTGCGGTTTTTTTTCGACGACTGCGATCTTTTTTTTAACCTAAAAAATTCGTAGCGGTTGTGTTGCGCCGCACATGCGTTTCGTTCGAAAAATGTTACGGCAGTGCTGAGTCACACAGATCTGTATTTTCTCAGCCGCTGCGCTAGTGTGGATTTACGCATATTAGTCACTTGTAGAAAACACATACCGTGTGATTTCAGCAGTCAAAGTGTTAAGTTGAAGCAAATAATATTAGACTAGTCACATGTCACACACAGTTTACAAGCACACAGATCCCCTGGTACTGTCCACGATCCTATCCATCCATGGTTGTCTGGTAGAGATCGCTCTTGAGCGATAAGACCGCCAATTGTACTTAATTTTTAACTTTTTACTGTACATAGTTTATAGTTAACGTGCAATAAATACAATAATATAATAATAATAATGCTGGACAACTCACACAGCATCATCTAGCCCCAAGCTAAGCAGAGCTTGTGTTATGGGTACTAGATGACTGATATACATAATACAATACATTACATAGATAGATATTTTTTATTATATATAGAAAACGACCAGAACGCCCGGAACAAATATCTGCAGATCGTACACACAATTGTTCCGAGGCGGGAATCGAACCCGCAACCTTCTGCGTCGCAGGCGGACCTTCGCCCACCGCGCCACATCGGTCGTCAATATAGAATTTTCTATCTATCTATCTAGTCAAAAACACGGATAACCCATTAGTTAGTGGCGAAGGCACGCAGTTCCGTGAGTCCAGAAATAGCTGCCGAACATTCCATCGCTCGCGAGAATGAGGATGTGGTAGGTATTCCAAATACAAACCATTTGCTGAGCTCTGGAATGTGTGGGATAGCTTCTTTAAGATATAGCTTCTTCATCTTTATCAACAAAGAAAGTTATGATCAAATAATAAAAACCAATTAGAGAATTACTATTGAAACAATTATTGAGCCAATTGAGATAACTGCAAACTGTAGCAAATAATCTATTCTAAATTATAATTTCTAAGTTATCTTTATAGTGCATTCATGAGGATATGCTTTAGTTTGTATTTCGAATATCTTTCTTCGTATGTTTGCAGAATAACTACAAATGTGGCATTAAGTACGGTATTCGAAATACAAACTATTTATAAAGGTCTCGGATAGGCATTCGAAATACAAACTATTTATAAAGGTCTGGGATAGGTATTCGAAATATAAACCGTTTGCAAATTGTTCGTTTTTGTACGTAATTCTCCCCGGTGTTCGGTCCCATGATTATTTTATAGAAGTCGGGCATTTAATTTTTGACTTATTTTAATGTGTGAATGCGGATTTTCCAGCTACAAAGACAAGCTAGAAAGGCTTGATAAATATGAAAAATCTAACTAGAAATAATAAATAAATAAATAATGCTGGACAATTCACACAGCATTATCTAGCCCCAAGCTAAGCAGAGCTTGTGTTATGGGTACTAGATAACTGATATACATAATACAATACATTATATATATATAGATAGATATTTTTTATTATACATATAACCAGAACACCCGGAACAAATATCTGCAGATCGTACACACATTTGTCCCGAGGCGGAAATCGAACCCGCAACCTCCTGCGTCGCAAGCGGACCTTCGCCCACCGCGCCACATCGGTCGTCAAAAGACTTGATAAATATGAAAAATTGAGCTACATAGATATACCGCAGTCTACTTCAGGTTTTTCAGTTACATCTCGAAAATACGTAGATACCTACTTATTTACTTATCACTAAATAGAATTTATATTTGCAATTAAGTTCTAATATACTCGTAGGTCTAACAGGTCTATTCCACCAAAAAAATCCACTTTACCTCAGTCAACTTAAATAAAATGTTTGACGAAATCTTTATACATAACTTTTGTTCGATAGGAACCATGTACCATACCTCATTTTAAAGTTAGCCTTTGAATATCGAACAGCCCCAGTGTTGCCAGCGAAGCTTTCCACAAACTATAAAAGTTAAAGCGTGGAACTGTCCATTCGGGCGCAGCACGCGTCCGGTGTAATTGTCTGCACATGCGTAAAACTGCTTTGAAGTCGCGCACACGGATGTTAGCTCTGAGAATTAGCAAGCTGAAGTGGCAGTGGGCCGGCCATATCTCGCGAAGAACCGACGGCCGCTGGGGCAAACGTGTTCTTGAGTGGAGACCCGACTCGGTAAACGTAGTGTAGGTCGCCCTCCGACCAGGTGGGATGACGACCTGCGAAAGACTGCAGGTAGATGCTGGATGCGTCAAGCCGAACGCAAGGAGACATGGCATTCATTGGGGGAGGCCTATGTCCAGCAGTGGACTAATATAGGCTGATGATGACACGGATGTTGGCAACTGGATACGGCTGCCTCGGTCTTGGAACAAGGGAATAGCAGCCTTATTCCCATTTAAATAGAGTCTGTTAAAGTTAGATGGTGTCTTCATGTCGCTTCTGTGTTACATTTTACATTCTGAAAATATGCCTGAAAGAATATTCTTTTTTTTGTAAAGCTTATTTTATCATGTGGTAGAACGGTTCTACTATATTTTTAGTAGGGCCTGTGGTAGAATGGTTCTACTATATTATTAGTAGGGCCTGTGGTAGAATGGTTCTACTATATTTGTAGAAGGGCCTGTGGTAGAACGGTTCTACTATATTATTAGTAGGGCCTGTGGTAGAATGGTTCTACTATATTTTATGTAGGGCCTGTGGTAGAACGGTTCTACTATATTTGTAGAAGGGCCTGTAGTAGAATGGTTGTACTATAATTTGTAGTAGGGCCTGTGGTACAATGGCCCTACTATAATTTTTTGTGACTCTGCCAGAGTTTGAAACTCTTTTACGCATTTGAAAGATAATATATAAAGAAACTCACACACCCTGAAAACATACCTATAGGGTATACATACTTTTTAGACGTAAAAAATATATGGATGTTTATATAATATTAAATCATCACATCCCACGAATATTATAAATGCGAAAGTTTGTTTTTTTACAAACAAACATCCTGGATGGATGTTTGTTACTTTTTCACGCCAAAACTGTAGAACAGATGGGTTGAAATTTTGCACATGGGTATCTCAGGGCCTGGACTATAAAATTATATTTCATTCCTATTCCATTCCATTATTTAATTCCCGTGGGATAGAAACAACCTTAAAACATTTCCATAGAAACAACGCGTGATAAGCCGCGGGCAGATACTAGTCAGTAAAAGACGATCTTAGGCTGTTATTAATAGGTATAATAGGTAGGTATGTCATAAACTTATCTTAAAAATAATCGGCCCTTTCTTAGAAGATGTTCAGTGTAGCCAACATCTGCGCCGCACAACCTGACTAACCGAGATTAGTCATTTCCACGAAGTCATTAGGTATTTGTAGAGAAAGCTCTTTGAGTAGCCATAGCCATTCTCATCAAACGTAATTATGTTAGTACCGTCGTCGTCCTAAATTTAACCTTGGAATTTGTTGGAATTGAGAGTAGATTTTAGATATCTATCTAACGAAAATCAAACGTATATAGTTGAAAAACTATCTAGTTGATAGTTTGATTTTCTCAATGCTAAGAAGCGACGTGGAAGGCCCAGGATGAGATGGCATGACGAGCTCGAGGCACATCTTCCATCATGGCTTGTTGCAGCGTTGGATCGCGAGGAGTGGAAGGAGAAAAGGGAGGCCTTTGCCCAGCAGCGGGACAATGGCTTAAAATAATAATTATTAAATAATAATAACGGATTTTAATGCATTTTCAGCAATAGAAAGAGTGATTCAAGATAAGGTTATAAACTATTTGACACATAGATTTCCACGCGGGCGAGGCCGCGGGGCCCAGCTATTAGAACCATAAACCTTTTTTTCGAAGTGATTTAATACAATGAAGGTAATACGTGCTACTGGCTCTCTACGTCTGATTTATCCGAGATATATTTGTTTACACAAACAATGCTTACGCCACCGTCATCTTTAATACGTACCGATCCTATCATCAGGTGGTCATCAACATTCGACTCAATGTTGTCTACGTTGTTGAATGCGGGCAGGAATCGAATTAGAGTTCTTTCTTCCGGTTTCTACGTCGAGGAAAGCTTTCCACAAGTCATGTCCTTGTTGATCAAGGTAAATCAACGCAGAACAAACAGATTTTTTTGACGACCTCTGTGGCGCGGTGGGCGATGGTCCGCTTACGACGCAGGAGGTTGCGTGTTCGATTCGGGACTATTATACACGGTGTAACATGAGGGGTATATCATCGGTGGATGGGGGGTGGGGGATCTCAGTACCTATCGATTTAACCCCCCTGTATGTTCAGCGATATTCACTGGTTCAAAAGTTATTTGGATTTTAGTAAAATTTTAGCTAAAATCAGATTCCTTAATTTCGCAATTGCAGCCAAAATATTGGGTCTGCGACCCTGTCTATTTTTTTGAAACAAGATGAATAGTAGACCTTTGGTACTCATATACCTATTTGACTCTTAGATTTATAAAAAATCAAATATGAAAATTATAGCAAAATAATATACGATAATAGGACGAGGGTAAAAACACAACAACATAATGTTATTGTTTTTTACTTTCGTCCTACTTCTTTGAACTTAGCTACTTTCTATCCCCGAACATGGCCCAACCAGCCGAGCACATACGTTCGTAGCTCTTTCTATACTTACCTACCACAGAGGTCAGAAAATTATATATAACCTTTATGGTAGCTGGCCACTACTCTGTCTAAAAAGTTTCATCTGACAAATCCAAAATTAATAAAACCACTCCATTGGCAATACTCGAAGGACATCATGTATTGAACAGTTTTATATTTTTTTATTTACGTGATCTAAGTAGGGAAACGTCATTATTATTTTTTTAAATTTATGCTGTGTTTACAAATTATATATTTTGTGGTTGTTGAACAATCATGGAGCGACCTCACAAACCGACTGCCATCGGCGGTCCCGAGGAGACCATCGACGACCATCGCCGCCGTCGCATGCACGTGCTGTACGGACGCAAGATGAGGGAGCGCCGCATCTACCTCGACGAACTCACCGCGAGACGACGGAAAAAAGAAAAAGAAATGTACAAAAAGATCTTAAAAATAGTAGGACCCAACTGGTACCAAGTCCTCAGCGTAGCCCAAAGAAAAGCACTAGACAATCTAGGGCATAGCATCTTTCATGATTTACTTGAAGGCACCCCAAACCGAAGCGCCTCCATCTTGAGCGACCTAGGGCTACGGAGAATTGATTGCCCCAACAGAATTGATCTTATGAACTGCATATACCGAGGTCGGGAGGACCCTAAAGTAATGCTAGCCCAAATATTTCTACAACGTTACGATCACGAGTTCCAGCTTAAAGAGAAATCTTACAGTCTCAGTGCTAAGGTCATCCTCTCAGCCATATATTATTTGGGCCTAAAGAACCTCATACAATTACTTGAAGAACGATTTAAGGCGGAGCCTCAGAAGACAAAATCCGTTATAAAGAAGGCGCCTGAGAAAAAGCCTCCGTTAAAATCTCCGTATTTTGAACATATGAAGGCTAAATGCTATGAACGACCAATAACGAAGCGTGCCAAGCAGGCACCTCTGCCAAATCTGAGTGGTCTTAATGAGCCTTGGGAAGAACTACCACTGCCACTGATTCGACCTCCGCCACCGCCACTACCACCTCCCCCAAAGAAAAAGCTTCCACGAGCGTATTGCGATGCGTTGGCGGGGGTTAAAACCATGCAACCCTATATATCGGACACGAACGTAGCATTGCCGCCGCAAAGCCGCCCACATCGTTCTAGCCTAAATAAAAAACGAGCCTCGAGGTTCAAAATACCAGAAGTTAGAAAGACTTATGGCATATGTAATATGGGTGCAGGGGCTCTTAACCGAAGAAAACCGCGAGCGCCATCGACAGGAATGGAAAATTTGCAGTTTATGGTGAACGGCATTTATATGATGAACGGGAGACCCAAGTACGTCCTGGGTAATGTGGCAGGAATAGCTCCGACAGGAGATCTCATTCACGGTGGACACAAGTTTGTAAATGGTCAGAATATCAACATACACTGTGGGTATAAGCGTAGTAAACCACCACCGCCACCAATTCCTTGTGATTGCGTCAAAAAGTGGACTGGCACAGTTGTCAAATACGTTCAAAGGACGAAATGTTACTGTGGCCATAATTACGACTACAGAAACGAAGGAGAATTTACAAAAAAAGAATTACCCTTCTTTGAAAAACCTACAGGTCTAACTAAACCAAAGTTTAATTATGATACTATATTTAATTTAAATCCAAAAAGCATTCATATTGAAAAAAAAATCAAAGAGAATTGGGAAACTGACAGTATTCTAAACGAAAACGAAATAATAAAGCCTGTGAAGAAGAAGCGGAAGATGTCTTCTACTTGTTTAGGTCAAAAACCTAAGCTGGAAGACTACTTAAAATGCGCTCTACGCTATATGCAGGAGGAGAACATCGCAGCGAAACTGCCCGACTTACACAGAGCGCCTGAGCTGAAGGATTGGATGCACAAACGCATTTACGGCCCCTATACTCAGGCCGATAAGCAATCAATGCTTCACAATTGCAAAGAGTTATGGACGTTCTTGGAATTATTCACGAAGCGAGGTTTAGGAGTCGTACGTGTTCCGAAAGATCCGCTCTTCAACCTAAAGACCGATTGGTGCCACAAGCAACAGATGAATAAAGGCTACAAAAAGTTCTTTCTTCAGTACAGGAGGAAAGTCTACGAAGCGCATGCGAATGTCCTAAATTTACTATGGAGAACTATGTATCAGGCTGAGGTTCCAGACAAGACTTTTCGTGCTATGTATTATTCATATATGTATCAAAATGAGGCGGATATTCAGTTATATGCGCCATACAACCTTGTTGATACGGAGTACAGGCGCAATCAATGCATAGCAGGGCACTTCAAATGCGTTCCACTCCATGCCCACGATTTGTCTCAAATTTAGTAGATTTAAATTTGACATAAGTCAATCATTGTCCGGTGATTGTGTATTTGCTGTTCCGGTTAACCTCTACATAAAGGAACCGCGTAAGAGGAGTATATGAGACCTTAGTGTTCTTTTACTGATAAAATGACCAATTCGAATGCTTTTGAGAAGCTAAAACACCTCTGCGTATGTGTATAGCTATTTTCATGAGAATTGGTGCATCCGTTTTTATATCGACGAAATTCAACAGTAATATAATACTTGTATACCTGTTGTTGAAATAAATTGTTTATTGTTAAGTGTTCGCATTATCCTATTATCACTATTTAGGTAGCCCGTTTTAGCTACTTCTACTCAAAACTAAACAGGTGGTAGAAAAACGATAAATATTTAATATTAATAAACTTTTACAGCTAGGTATACCAAAGTGCCTGGAAAGAATCTAACAAACCTAAAATCGTTTCGTTTCTATGGCCATCTTCTTTGACCATCGTCTTTGTCATCAGACCAGCTCGATGTTACCATGACATTGTATTGTCACCAAACACATCGGTTGAGGATAACTGGTTTAAAATTCAGCGGCAAGATTTGTCTCGCACAAACTAACATAAGTAGGAAAAAAAGCTTGTAAAAAGATGCAGTAATAATCTTTTGATAGTGATTCATCTTAACATCTATGGAATGGGAAGTAGTAATCGTCCCACTGCACTTGTAAATATGATTTTACCAATAAAAGACTATCTGACCCACATAGTATAAAATAAAGTCGCTTCCCGCTGTCTGTCTGTCCCTATGTATGCTAAGATCTATAAAACTACGCAGTGGATTTTGATGCGGTTTTAATAGAGTGTCAAGAGGAAGTTTTATAAACCATTTGACACGTAAATTTCCAGGCGGGCGACGCCGCGGGGCGCATCTAGTGCTATAATGTATGTATTTTAAAGAATACGATTGCGCGACTCATAGCTTAGCCCTTGCAAGTTAGTTTAGTTCAGAGGTAGCCATGTTGTGGCGTCACTGGAATCTAATCCTGGCCGATAACGACCGACCTACGTGGGGGTTCGCGATAATACCCAGAACGTTGAATTTCGCTTGGTTTTGCGCGGTCCGCGGTATTCCATCAAGTATTTCCTTCGAGCGGTATTCGGTATCGGTAGCGAATAGCAAAGGTTACAACGCAGATCCCCATCCTCCATCCACGGTTGTCTGGTAGAGATGGCAGTTGCCAACTGCCACATATTTTGTTTTTATTTTTATGTTTATTTTTAAGTGTGCGATAAAACTATTGTATATCAATCTATCTAAAATCGGGAACATAAATAATATTTTTTTTTTGTTTCAGGTAAAGTAACTTCAGCTTACATCAGAGTAGTATCGTGAGTGGCGGGCGTAACCCACGTAAGTAGAGCTCTTATCATGTTTCAGCAACAAGTGTGTATTTATAATTAATGCAAAAAAACATAAAACCTAACCAGCTACGTTCCTAATGCTAACAAAATAACAACAAATAAATAGAAACACAGTAAGACGGCGTACCTACCAACACTAAATCAGAAATAAACCAAAGTAATTTGAAGAAAAAGGAACACGAAAAAGAGGACGCTGAAAATGCCTTTTGGAAAAAGAAAAAATAATGTAATAAACTGGAAATTATTGAAACTAAACTTTAAAGAGAGCACCCTGTATTAACCAATAGTTTTGTATGACAAACCTTTTTGCAACCTTTACAAATGCAAAGTGGGTAGGGGTTAATTTAATTACAACCACTCAGCGACACAAGGGTAATTTGAGAAGTTATTATTATAACCTCTTTAATGTTTAGTTTCAATATTTTTTTTTATATTCCACCTGAAAATTGGATGATAAAAACACAACCGACCATCGCATGGCAAATTAATGTAGAGTCAGCAAATTCAATTACTCTTGTGTCGCTGAGTGGTTGTAATTAAATTAACCCCTACCCACTTCGCATTTGTAAAGGTTGCAAAAAGGTTTGTCATACAAAACGATTTGTAGTTAATACAGGTTGCTCTTAAAAAATACACCTCATATTTTTATTTTTTCGAAGGTACTGTTAAAATCTGTTGACAGTGCAAATCCTACTTCCTACTAATATTATAATCGCGAAAGTTTGTAAGTATGGAGGGATGGATGGATGGATGTTTGTTACTCTTTCACGTAAAAACTACTGAATGGATTTTAATGAAACTTTACAATAATATAGCTTATACGTCATAATAACACATAGGCTACAACTTATAAAGATATATTGTATATTATCCAAAATATCTATGACCACGCGGGTGAAACCGCGGGGCGCAGCTAGTGGTTAATAATTTTGTTTGAAATATTCTACATTTAGCGAAAATATGTTAGATATTTGTTTCAAAAAATGGATGCCAATGTTTTGTCTTGGTCATGCAGCTCATATTCTTATTTATCTTTACACCTAGTCTCTATTTTTTTGGGATTTATGTAAAGCTGTAAAACATTTTGCTATGTTTTGGGGAAGTCTGGCTTTAGCGGCCCATACTATAGGTATTTACATCGTGTAGGACAACATAAAATAAAGGATAGGTTTCATTCATGCAAGGGCCCATGCTCCGAGTAACAATTTCTTTGCCTTTACTCAATGTAGTGTAATAAGCACGAGTGCCTTACCGCTGTGCGATTGGCGTAAAATATCCCATTCGATGGATTACCATCCGGGGAGACTGGGTATATGCGATTTCTGTTTCCATCTCTCTAATACAAAAACAAATACATAACATTTTCTGGCAGTATGGAGCTGACCGATGAAGAAGCTGTCAATGTCAAAAAATCACAAACGTCAAACTCAATTGTAGGCAATATGAGATTTTTATTTATTACTAGCGGACCGTCCCGGCTTCGCACGGGAATTGAAATTCTTAAGGAAATATTTTTACACCTTGGGTTACATTATTGGAGTTTTAGTAAGGATCCCTATTTTTTTTGGAAATATAATACTTACAGCATATGTTCACCGCGGAGTGTAGCTTTCCAACCGTGAAATAATTTTTCAAATCGGTCCAGTAGTTTCGGAGCCTATTCAATACAAACAAACAATCAAATCTTTCCTCTTTATAATATTAAGTATAGATTTAAACTAGGTTACTTATCGTTAAACCTCATACTTACGTTGCTCACACCAAACTCTGTAAAATAGCCTAAAACGCGAAGAAGCCACGCGAAATGTTACCGTGCTCAAAACAGCTTTCTTCCTTGCTTGGTAGAAAGTAACTACCATCTCTAGAACAAGGATTACTGAAGCTAGCTTGATTTAAAACGAAACGAGGTCACACCTCAGGCAATTCCGCGTCCTTTCACGACGACATCAGCCATTCCTTTCAGCAGCGACCTTTCACAGGGTGCTTAAATGAGAAGGAATTTCCTGGTTCTACGAAGGAAGGAATAGCTACTCTATAGGAGGGAGAGGAATATTATTTTTGGTTCAACTCAACTCAGCCAGTTTATATAGGTCTTGCCAATGCATAAAGAACCGACTGGAGTCCAAATGCGGAAACAGGAGTAAGTACCTCCACCTTATAGGTCTTGCCAATATGTATTTGAGTCTTAGAATGTACCTAGTATATATGTTTTTTTTTTTGAGTAGATGCCTAATTATTTAGGTAACCTGCTAGGTAGGTGCCAATGTGTCCTAATGATTCGCTATGGTCTTGTTTGAGACGTCAACCCCTACACTTTGACTGCGGTTTTTTTTCGACGACTGCGATCTTTTTTTTTACCTAAAAAATTCGTGCTGCCGCTCTACACAGCGGTTGTGTTGCGCCGCACATGCGTTTCGTTCGAAAAATATTACAGCTCTGCTGAGTGGATGCTAGTGTGGATTTTCGCAGATTAGTCACTTGTAGAAAACTCATACCGTGCGTTTTCAGCACTCAAAGTGTTAAATGTTTGCAATTTTATATAAAAACACACCTAGTTCGTATAAACCATAGACAAGTGATCATGACATACTCATAGGATAGTGAGCGCTGGTAGTAGGTCTCTTTAGTGGAAAACGTTTTGTTTGTAGAAACTGTCGGACAAGAATAACGGGTCCGCACGAAATTTCTAGTTGCGTAAATCATTGCCAAGATGCAAATCTTTTGAAGCAATGACGCGTGAAATGGAATAACTAGACATCGATTTATCGCTACGGAATAAATGTTTGCGTAAAATTTATTCCTTTCATGCAAAACTTTCTATGCATTGCGCCAAGTTTTTCCGAAAGTATTTATCATTTGAGGTTACTTATGTAACTTCAAATTATAACTGGCATAACTAAATAGTGGAAGGGCTATGCCTGTCACTACTTAATTATCTTATTATATTACAAGTTAAATACGTTTTGTTTGACACTTTGACTGCCAACGCACACGGTCATGTGATAGGTTCTTGCAAAGCGACGAAGACGGGCCCGAGTTGCATAGCTGGGCAGTAAAGGTGTTAAGCAACAGAGCTTAGTAAATCAATTAAAAACCAGTCTCAAAATACTTAGTCTCCTATTTCAAAATTATCGTTCGTTCCGAAATTCCGCAAATTCCATAAACTTGCATCAGCGGGGTAGGGAAGCGTGCCAAAGAATGCATTTTAGCTTAAAATAATCTTGGTTTTATTGCCTTTGTTTGTTAGACAAACACTGAAAGCATTTATATTATTTTTTTACTGTGTGAAGAAAACGTTGAACCTTTGTTTTTGATATTTTATATATCTTTGGGCCTTTTTTAAAAAACATTATTTAGGTACGCTACAAAATACAAAGTTAATAAGGTGGAGGAAGGTGGTTTGGTCTCTTCGATCAAAAAGACGTCGACGAAATCCATTCAGTAATCCATTGAATGAAATTGTATAACGAATCGAAACAACATTTTTGGTTCGATTCGTTACACTATTTCATGCGAAAAGCAATACTTAAATAAATAATTAATGCTAAACAATTCACAACTTTTATACCTTTAAAGATCTAGCCCTAATAAATTCAAAAAATATAAATAAATAAATATTGCTGGACAATTCACACAGCATTATCTAGCCCCATGGTAAGCAGAGCTTGTGTTATGATGGGTACTAGATAACTGATATACATAATACAATACATTACATAGATAGTTTTTTATATTATATATAGAAAACGACCAGAACACCCGGAACAAATAAATATCTGCAGATCGTACACACAATTGTTCCGAGGCGGGAATCGAACCCGCAACCTCCTGCGTCGCAAGCGGACCTTCGCCCACCGCGCCACATCGGTCGCCAAATATAAATGTATAACCCAGACTTTTCATCAGTAGAAATAGAGACACTCCGAATCTATCGCCATTCATATGGGCTCTCCCAATTGACCGGTAGTTATCCTATCAAGCACGATAGCCATCCATCGGGTCTCAATGGGCATCAGTCATCGTTAACCCGCTGGCTCCGTACTAGCTATTCATTTAACTGGTACATACAATGCAGTGGTCAATTTGAACCAATTTAGCCGCCCTCCAGAGAAATTACTTGGAAGTTTCACTCGCAATTAGACTTATTTATGTTGTTTTTTTAGTGATTTACTCTAGTGTAGTGTAGTCTATCTTACTTTACTGGTACTCGGTCGAACAACTATGTCAGTCTAACCAAATGGTAAAGTCTGAATTATTTATTTACAAACATCTAGGTACCTTCCCAAATTAAATAAACTATGTGGAAACTTAATCTAAAGGCAATTAGATGATAATAATTGTAGTCGGATGGCGAACTGTTAACACTTCGACTGCGGCGATCTTTTTTTTAAACCTAAGCCATTCGTGCTGCCGCTCTACACAGCGGTTGTGTTGCGCCGCACATGCGTTTCGTTCGAAAAACATATTACGGCTGTGCTGAGTCACACAGATCTGTATTTTCATAGCCGCTGCGCTAGTGTAGATTTACGCATATTAGTCACTTGTAGAAAACGGATACGGTGTGATTTCAGCAATCGACGTGTTAATACAAATTTTATCAAAAAGTAGCGCAAACACTACGACAAATCAACATAATGTAATATTATCATCATGTAATCCATTTAGTCCTAAGTTGTTTTGAATGAAATTATTTATTTATTGTCTATGTATTAAAGATTTTGTTTCGGATATTTATGGGGGCAAATAAAAAAATGGTACGTAAAAAATACTCGATAAAAAAATTATATTTGAACACTTCGCAGATGTTTAAAAAGTTGTAGTATCTATGGACAACTCTTGCCAAAAAACCATAGAACTATCAAAATATAATAATAATCCGCTGATAAAATTATTGTAATGAAAAAAATCAAAACAAACTTATAAATACTAATAACATGAATTAAGTTAACACTAATAACTAATATAATTTAAGTTGTGTGAGGAAATATTAATCCCTCAGGAATTATAGAACCGTCTCGGAATAATTTTCTATACAATAACAAAAGAATAATCAAAATCAATAGGTACCTTTATCGGCGAGTACATATATTTTAATTAAAATATAATTGTATTGTACATAAATATGTACAGACAGCGAACATAGAATCTCCCTTATTAATGCTTAACAATACCCATCAAACCATACTACTGTTGATCTACCGCTTCAACACACAGAGTTCATATATCTCCCCCAAATCATATAAAGTGGCAAGGCCCGCACCACTTAAACTAGATTGGATCCAGCAGATGGCAGGATGAACTAGGTGCTGAATTCTAGATCCGTGGATTAGCAGCCTAGATTAATAAATTGACTAGTTCCTATTCCTTTTACGAACTACTGAAGGGCAGGTATAAATGCTTTTTTCCTCTACTGTGCGAAGTCTTTCAGTTGTGTTTTACCTACCCTAGGGGTATAGCGTTCCTTTGTTCTTAGTACCTGTCACAATTTTTTTCTTCGTCTGTGTGTGCGTGGCTTTTTGTTGTAGACTGCTATGCCAATTTCGTTCGCAGAGTTGGCGATGCGATATGGGGTGAAAATCACCAGAAAACATAAAGTAAGGAATTTGAAAATAACTTCCAAATATCAATGATAATACTCGCTTTTGTCAGTCCATTGGTGGACCTACGCTTCCCCGAATAAGCGCAATAAAGGCTCAAAATACATAATACACATTACTACCTGCCAATATTGTTTGACTTACTCTATAAGTCATAATAATGTAAGTAAAAAACAACTTAACTAATCTCATAATAGAAACAAATTAGAACTAGTATTTACAATAGACAAAATTTTACTAGAACCAATTACTATATTAAAAAAATAAAAAAGTACTTTTGTTTTGATTTTTTAAATTTAACCTTGCTATTTGACTGTCTGTTTTAAAATATCCATGTATAAAATGTAAATCCGTCATTGGTCGTAAGAAAAACATAGTACCTAGGTATTTTAAGTTTGTCTAGAATAAGGACTGTGGATTTAAAATAAATAAATAACTAATTTAGTGTTCACTTTTAGGACCTTTGTACTCTTACAAAACAACGTTTTATTTATTGGGGAAATAGATATCATTGAGATTTATTATGACTTTTCTAATTTAACTAAATTATCTGAATTTATGGTATTTTTATAAACTAATTTTAATTTTAATGGAAAATTAATAATGCATAGAACTGCCTACCTTGATATCGTCGCTGTAGATGAAGCATTAAAATAACAAACACGTTTTGCGCCAGCTTGTTTCTTCCTCTGCCAAAAACAACGATCAAACCAATTAAATGCTTCAATGAAAATTCAGGAAACGAGGGTCTGATAAATTTCTGTTTTCACTTTGTCTTAATGGAAATTGTCTTTGATCTTAAGCAGACAGACAGTGTATTAAACGGACTTTCCTGCATAATGTTGTGTATTATGTTTTTTTTTTTAAATAAGAACGCGAGACCATAACATTTGTAAAACGTCTTTAAATTAAAAAATACTGTGAAATTTTCATGCATAACAAAACATGTATGTTATGACTGTACCTATTTGTTTTAAAATAAGAACGCAAGACCATAACATATGTAAAACGTCTTTAAATTAAAAAATACTGTGAAGTCTATTGAATGAAGGTTCGATGCACTTCGATAAAGGTCTGTTATCTGAGGTATTAATTGAATTACCCACCTTATGCGGGACAACAACATACTTTCAACTAAACAAGCATTGTTTAAAAACATTGTAGTTTCATAAAAGAACAGTACCTACAATAAAACCTTGAAAAAAAATTACGAATACATCCTAACACAACAGTACCTAGTTAGTCCCTTAAATCTATGCTTATATCTTTTAATCTTCTTAAAATCTTTTTATTTATGAGAAAATACAAATAACAAAAAACCCTTTAGTACCTATTGTTTTTGTTTCTCATATAGATATTCATTCTTGATTTTTATTCAACAAATAAACAAACAATTAAATAAAAACATTTGAATTGCCGAATCAAAACATAACCTCAAAATAGAGCCAACCATTTGCCAAAACGGGGGCGCTCATCTTATCTGTCAAAACATAACTGAATGCCGGCTCTCTTGGCGAGCTTCCAACACACTGTCAATAAAATGAAATTGCTGAACTCGTAGGCCAAAAATAGAAAAGAAATAAACTATAGTTGGGCACTTGCCTCAACTGCTGCTACCGCTTTATTGTTTACCGTCAGAATCGTGTAGGGTCAGAAAAAGCTGGAAATGTTTGTCGTCAGTTGCGATTAATCTGGCAATTGAAAGGATGGGTCAGGTAAACATAGATCAAGGAACAATGCACGAGAAATATGCACTTAAATTATATTTATCTGACTTTCTGTTGAACTTTGGACGGATTATGTGTGCAAGTCTAAGCGTTAAGCCGTTAGTTAATAATATGTTTACTGAAATAAAAATAAAAACAGCTGTTTACTAATTACAGGTTTTACACAAAAGGTAAATAAATTAACAGTCCGGGATACAGGTTTTGGGATAAATTAAATGTGAAGGCGCATTAGCTCTGTAAGTTAATTAAATGTGTAGGCACATTTATTTTGTTTCTATTGTTTTTGCAAGCTGGAAAACTTTTAAAACCTTGGTTATAGTACCTACAATACAAAAAATACCTACGTACAATATAACAGTGCAAAATATAAAAATGTGGAATGAATGAACATACCATAGCGTAGAGCAATTCTTCATTTTTTTTTTTAATTTAAATTCAGTGGTTATACATTCATCCTAGACAATTATTATAAATAAATTTAAACACGTTTATAAGCGACATCGCCTTTTCAAACCTATTTAAAAAAGGGAATTATAGAATAAGTAGGTACATAGAGAGAATTAGAATTCTTACTCTATAAATAAGTACCTATCATACTACATTGGTGATT
Organism: Eupithecia abbreviata; assembly: GCA_943735965.1. Lineage (NCBI taxonomy): Eukaryota > Metazoa > Arthropoda > Insecta > Lepidoptera > Geometridae > Eupithecia > Eupithecia abbreviata. The sequence continues at coordinate 11,626,673 of OX030976.1, forward strand.
GAACCATTATCTTATTAGGAGTTCATGCAAGCTTCAGATGAGCATTAGGTACATTTTATAAAAAGGTTTTCAGATAGACGCAAACTTAGTAGGTATAGAGAAATACCTAGGTACCTAAATTACACAGATCATAGACCATTCGACGTTCCGTACTACCAAATGACAGAAAATCAATGAAAGTGGTTGAAAGACTCGGAATGTCAATTTTGTTTACGAGATATGAGTGGATATGAGGACATTATTTACGCTTATTCCTTTAAACAAAAAAGAAAATAATTATTGTTAATACGTCTCAGGTAACAAAAAGTATTCTCGTACCTACCTGTAGGTAAGTTTTATGTAAGTTCTACGGAAGTGATAGTATTTTTAAATAAACAATGTCGGCCAATCGTCACTCACTCATCAAGAAGAAGTAATATTAAGAAATGCGAAAGTTTGGATGTATGGATGGATGTCTGTTAATTTTTTACGCCAAAACAAGTGAACAGAACGGGCTGAAATTGCATACAGGTAATTCCGACCTATTTAGTATTATAGGGCATTATTTAATAGATAGACAATTTGGCACGTAATGAACAACGTAGCATAACGAGAAGCGCATCAATTGTTGCTCTAGTAGCTCTACATAACTGGAATATTTTGCAAGCCTACGGTGGTTACAAATGAATGATTAAGAATTTTCATTCACAGCAGCTACCTGTTGATCGAACCTATTAACTATTCTGACGAATGTGCAAACAAAATAATAAAAATCACGCATTTAGATACGGCTTACGCCATCTAGCGTTGAGTAGTGGAAGCTCAAGTCGTGTTGGACAACCGCAGCGGAGCGGGCGGCGGCGCGGCGCGATGCTAAAATGTGTTGTTGCCTCGTTTTACCAAAAACAATTAAACATATTTATTTAATCAATGAACCTAACTGAATAGTCCTAAAACACACATGAAGTTATAATGAAAATTGAAACATAAAATAAGTACGCGTGAACCCGTATAGATGTCGCTACTATCCTAATCCGTTTAACAATACAGTCACCGTATTTATTTGGACACAAAACACAAGAAGCCCATTCTCACATTACATAATCCAAACTAGACACTGTTACTACTGTAGGGGTAGTTTGGGGGTGAATGACCCTATGTCGATGCCAAACGCAGACGCCAAATGTTTGAAAACACTTACCTTACCCACAGCATTTCTTTTTAAAATAGGCCTACATTAACACAATTTGATTCCCGCGAAATATGTAGAAATACAATAACGCTATCTACACAAAGCATTGACTACGTACTGAACTTACCTTTATCTAAAAGCGCCATCTTTGTTGAAAGGAACTCTACCTGCATCAGAATAAAATCAAGATTGGGGTGTGTCGAATTCAACAAAATGTACCTACTGACCCAAATAAATTATGTTTAAAAATGTATCTAGTGTCACTAGAGTATTTAATTGCTAGTGTTTTTTTGCAAAAATGTTGTGAACATAAAATAGGTACCTAGGATGCGTAGCACTCTGTCAAATGAATGCTACGACGCTCGTAGCAAAGGGCTACGAAAGATTTTAAATTTAGTTTTAGATCGTAATACTAAGTATTTAGTTTAGTTTACATCATCAGGGTCGCAGATAATATGCTTCATACTATCAGGGTAAAGGTACTTATCATATACTAGCTGCGCCTCGCGGCTTCGTTCACGTGGAAATTTTAAAAATATGAAAAATGGCAATTTTTTTTAATTATGTAAGTATTAAAAACATTTAATACGAGAGCTTTGATTGAAATTAAGATGAATGAAATTGGTAAAGCCGTTCTCAAGTTATAGCGTGACCGGAAGGGAATAGGGTATCATTTTAATAGGCATTTGGGGCAAAAAAAAAAGCACCCTCAGCAACGTAGTAAAATAAAACTAATCTCCAGAGTGTAGGACGTACGCTCGCCGTGCGTGCGTTATCGGGCATTATTCTCTATGCTATGACCTATTCCTTGCCCAAACCGTGTGACGTCACATCGTGTGGTGTGGAATCGAAAAATTGTCTTCTGTCTGCCACAAGACTAGTTGTCTATGCCCGCTAAGTATTCTGCTACGGAACCTTACGAGGATTTCTCTCAACTTTTTCGCAACTCTGATATCCAAACCAACCTCACTATTACGTCGACGGACGTAGAGTATACATACTCGTAGATTCCATAGAATCACGCGAACAACATTGCCAGACTTAGTAGACATATGAGCCGTGACCTACGCCGTCCAGGGGTTACAGCAGGGGGTAACCAGGTAATCGCAACCACTTAGTTAGATTACAGTAAGGTTAGGCAAGGTCGCTCTTGAAAACAAGTTGACGAAGACTTTGTGCGATCACGACGGCGGCGGCGCGTGTCGATTGACGAAAATTGCTGTAATTATTTTTAATATTTAGGGTTTTGCGTGTTTAGCTTAGCACTGTTACACATATTTATGAGGTTATACGCTATTTTTGTTTTATTTGCTTTGCTTAGGCAGGTTTTAGAGATTATTATCGGCAGAAAACCTTGGCTAGGTACAAAGATTGGGAGAAAAGGGTAGGTACCTACGAAATGTTTAGTATATCTACGAATACTGAACAAAGGAAAAGGTGTAGGTATTTTTCTCTTATTTTTCAGACGGTTGTTTGCCTTTAGATTCTACAGCGAGCTTTTTCTTAATAATTCCACCAATGCACAAAAACCTCTTGACGACAGTTAAGTACCTAAGTAGTTTTGATTCTTGTGATAATGATTAGAGAGTTCAAAATCATATGCACCACTCAATGTCAGGGGCCTAATCCGCGCCGATACCAACATTTAGGTCACGACCTACATTATTACGTCACAGATGACACCTTTCTGCTTGATATAATTATTTAAACGTCAAACCTTCAAGCATCGAACCTTTGCCGATCGTCATTTCTTTTTTTTTTTTGTTTAGATTAGACCTCAAAACAAACTGATCGTATTTTCTTTTAGTCAGTTCGAGCACGTTCGAAATACGAATTATTGGCACAATAAAATAAATTACAACAAAAACAATAAATTATATTCTTCAATAACGTAAATTCTATTCTTTATGGTCCGTTTGACACATCCCAGTGGAAATCGAAATAAAATATTGCAGAAGGATGCTAATTAGGAAATGTTTTGGGAAAGGCACTCTGCAAGGTCACTCGCGTATTACGCATTGACAGGCTTGATTTTAGTTTTTTTGGAAGACTTGATGATGGTGGGTTATTTTTATTGTAAGTTGTCTTGTCTGGTAGTTTTTAAACTAGTCAGTCTGTAGTTTTTTTATTAAAATTTTCGCTGCCAATCAATAAACCTTTTTCACGTCTGGAGAAAAATAGGTACCTACCTATTCCAACGATGTGATGTAGGAACATCCCGCAAATTCGAAATCCGAAATTGTAGCTCCTTGATGTTACTCTTTCTGCAAATATAAAAATTACCTAATATAAAGACATTCTTGTCATAATATGTCACGCAGAAACAAGAGGAAGCGGGGATAAGAACAGTATTGTGTAGAAACGTGGTGATGGAAATGGGTATGGGTGTGTACGCGGGCGCTTGCGCGAGTGGCAAGGACATAGGGAGGGTAGAGGGGGGAGTCAGTCCGGCGGGCGGCGGGGTCGTGGCCGGGTGTCTCCATTCCACCCTGCCTGTGCCTGATGCCGACTGCCGCAGTGTAGGCGGCCGGATGCCCAAGCCACAGCAACCACCAGCCACGCGCTCTCTACGGTTCAACCTCGTAAACAACCTCTTTCAGTATCAACTCTTTGCTTGTAAGACGCTTTTGTGTAGCAGCTTTAGGTATTTGTTTTAAAATTAATTGTGTTGCGTAACCAGTGCATTTGTCGTGAGTGTGATGACTTGTTGGGAAAGCGTAGGGCTTCTCGGTCCGTGTGCGCTCCTGTCCTCCGCAGACCCTAGGGTGAGTGTAGACCCTTACTGCTGTGCCCTTCACCTGTCGTTACGCAAACTACCTGTTGTAAACTTTACGGTAGCTTTTAATGTAGAATTTTCAAGGCAACTGCCCAAAAGTTGTACAATCGGACAGGTCTTATAAACTTTGTAAAATTTTATGAAACGGGCGATTATTTTAGTAGTTAAAATTTTGTGTAGACCACTTATGGACCGGATATAAGATTTTGTAGTTAGGTAAGTACTAGGTTCGTTGTAAGAACCAAGTGCGTTCCTATATTACGCATGACTGATGTTATCTGTTAAATCAATTTGGTCGATAACTAAGGTGATTTCCTAATTTGTTTTCAAATCCTAATGATGGTGACTTTTTGATAAGAAGTCAAAAGTCAAAACAACCCCCCGATTCAGTGTTAAAGAAGCCGTGACTGCAACACAACTTCTAAAATGGTGTCAATAGTACTTCTAACAACTGAGGAGATACTGCAAAGAAATGGATACTGGTTCTGTTTGGACACTATTTGGGCTACGGAGGAAATGGAGCCATTTGAGGATGTGAAACCTGAACACGTCTGCATAAAACCTCTTACGAGAGACTTTTACTACGCTAAATACCCTGATATACCGAGAAGCGAGTCCGAAGATGAGAACTCATTAAGTATCAACGGGTTTAGAATGAAACATGATGAATGGAAGACAAGGGTACGTATAAAGAAGTTCATTGAGAGCAGACGCAGCTCTTGTTACTCTCAATCCAGCGTGACGAGGAAAAGCAGTGACTCTCTGAACAGTGAATGTGAAAAAAGAAGCTTACGCTCAGTACCTGAACAGAAAAGCATTCTCAAACCGGATGCTTCATATAAAACGAAAGACAAAAGAGCGGAAGATTTCTTCAGATGTTTGCTTGAGAGCATCCCTCCACCACCTATTGAAGATTTGATTGATAGAGCACCTATCATTGAAACTAAGCGCGCCGATAACGATTTTGACGAATTAAAAGTTCCAGACTATGCTGAATTTGAAAAAAACAAGCCTTTTCAATCTGACACTGTCTGTGAACAGAGCTTGTTGCCAATGACATCTACGCTAAAAAAATCTAAACATAGAGTCAGTTTCAATGTCATCAATGATTTCGATGAGTGTGAGTTCTGGCATGACTCTATTTACGGAGCATCTGATTTACTTGGAACGAAGGAATCAAAGCACAAGGAAATAAGTGGTTGTAACTCTGGATCTTTCTTATCGTGGTCAGAAATAATCAATGAATGCGGAATAAACAGCAGCATTATCAGAAGCAGAGAATCACTACGCTCTGCAGACGAAATTATCGGTCGATCGCATGGATGCGACAAAATTGATGATTTGTTTGAAGAATCTGAAGAGGAAAAATCTTACGCAAAGTTTGCCATCTACAAAATCTATCAAACTATAAAATCTAAAGGAATAGCTGATTCGTCGTCAATGAAAGACATGAGCGCTGAAGCTAACGAAGATAAACAAAAAAAAGTTATTGATGCTTCGCGTATCTTGAATATGTATAGCTTAGTGCCGGACAGTGCTGACGAAATAGATGATCTGGTAATAACAGAGCCTTCGACCAAGACCACAGTCTTGTAAAACATGTATTTCAATAACTTTAGAATTAACGCCTATTTAATATTGTATTATCTAGTATCTAGTTCGTAGCACTTATGGCATTTTCTTCATTCGCGTCTTTTATGATTCCTTTTTCTACAACAGGTTCGCAAATTACCTAATTTCTTTGTTCCTTTTTTATTGATCGTGTATTTACCGAATTTCACTTTATTGTCTGTTTTGTTACAGCCTCCTGAGAACGAACTGCAGAAGAATTCGGATCGAGTGCTCTCTGAGCACGAGTTAAGAGTGCAGAGGTCACTGCAGAAGCTCAATGTACCGGAATGGTGAGTCTTCTCAATATTTTGTTTCTTCTCCTTTATAAATGTACTAGCTGCACCCCGCGGCTTTGACCTCGTGGAAATCAATGATCTATTTAAAAAAACCGCATCAAAATCCGTTGTGAAGTTTTAAAGATCTAAGCATATATAGTGAGTGACAGAACGCGCGAAGCGACTTTGTTTTATAATATGTAGTGATATGGTTACTACTATTTTCCTGGATAAAAAGTAGCTAAGATCTTGAATTACGTCAGAATAAGATATGCCTTCATGTACTCATTTTATTATGATCCGTTTAGTCGATAAAAAGTACCTAACAGACAGAGCACTTTCGCGTTCTCATAATTTAGTCACATTGCTTCGATATTTTATGAATATACAATCTATCGGTATTCGATAATTCTTGGCTCGTGCTGTATCTTGATACCTACCTATATATGCACATATGGATCGTTTAATAATTCAACTCTAAGTTCCATCTCCCAAACCCTGTAATAAATTCCAGACGGTTCTTGAATTTTCGATGATTTGTTAACGGAAATAGATATTCGTTCCACTTTAGAACGGAAGAGCTATTTTTACATGAATAGGAGGGTGGGACACCCACTAAATGTTGTCACTAGAGGACGGAAACGGAAGGAGAAATTACAAATGCAGCTAAACATAAAGTACAGTGTGCGTTTCAGCAGCAACATGAATCAAAGAGTTCCTATAAACAGACACCGGGCCTTTACACAGAGGCAATGATTTCGATTCGATCGCAACGATTACGCCAGATGATTTTCCTCTGGGGAACTTCGTTTTCGTTCAAATCTTTAAATTCGGTGCTTCAGAATCATGGCCCTGAACTATTGAATCATGTCATATCAAGTTGCAAATGTAATGAACGCGGCTTCAAAGTAAATTATAATTGAAAACGCATGGCTCGCTCCACCACAACACACAGTCGTGTCGAGGACTCGAGAAAGGGGTACGATCGACTCAATCTCTGGCTATTTCTGTGCCACTCAAGATTGTATCTTATTTATTAGCTATTAGATGTATTAATAGCACTTGAAGGCTAGTAAAAGGTTATGGGTAATAGAAAAGGTTACCGATTATTTATTGTAAGGTATTAAAATTACGTGCGACTGCGTGGCGTTTTGCAAGGATCTTATTTTGGTCCCATATTTCTTAAACAAGTTTCATCAGTTCGCATCAGAAATAAGGCTTAGATAGATTCTATGTATACTAAGTATGTCGAACCTTAATGAGGGTTGCGTTTTCGCCATTTGATACCGGAAACGGAACCCTACATACTGGCTCTCAAATGAATGCTCAATAAAGGATTGTAAAGATTTTACTACCGTTAGCTGGTGCATGCAATGTTTTACATAAATAATTATTGGCGAGTATGATGCTAATAAGAACTATTGCATAGGCTCTAACAGCTCTCGCACTCACGCTAATAAACGGTCAGTAAATTAACGAAGCCGAACTATCTATCTAATTGCATTGTGTTGTGAGTGTGACTTGCCTATGGAGCAAAATATTGTTAGATCGGAAATTTTATCTCGTCCCTGGTTAGATCTATGTATTATTTTATAGTATATATATATCGATCGATGTATCGTGATATATCAATCTGTCATACAGCATCATCTAGTTTAAGTAGTTAGCAGAGTTTGAGTCAAAGTGTCAAAATAGTTTAGAAAATGTTTATTTTTTAAAGCAATGTCGTCGGCCCATTTAAGTTAACACACGGTCAGATAGACAGACAGACAGAGTTACTTTCAAATTTGTTATATTAGTATGGATGGATTGGACAAAATAAAATAATAAATAATGCTGGACAAATCACACAACGTTATCTAGCATCATTATAGTACATTAAATAGATAGATATTTTTTTATTATACATAGAAAAACGACCAGAACACCTGGAACAAATATGTATCTGCAGATCGTACAAACATTTGTCCCGAGGCGGGAATGGAAACCGCACCCTCCTGTGTCGCAGGCGGACCTTCGCCCACCGCGCCACGGAGGTCGTCAGAAATGTCAGCGGAACGTGCTAGTAAAGTCAAAACAACCTCGTTAATTCAAGAATCATTAGCGGGAGTGGACAGAGGCGGCGCCTGTTGAATTCTTAGTTAAAGTAATGTTGGTACTGTTTTACCTTACTTATAAAGCTTTTCTACTTTACGACGAAATGAAAAACAAAAGAGATTTATTTATATATTTACCTATAACCTCGGCAGCTGTTTAATTAATATAATCAAAGCCAGCGGGCCGTTTTCCGTTTAACATGTCAATATATTTATGAAAACTTGTAGGTGCACCCATAAAAATATCAATCGATTCCCTAAATACCGATAAAGGTACATTTACATGTTTGAAATAAGAATGAACTCGCTGTGCCCAGAACTTGGCTACATAAGATAAATGTATCTTTTAAAGGGCAGAGTACAGTACACGCTTCTACAACAAAACTCGAACTGAGTTGCAAAAATTATTATCAATAAATAAATTCATAAAAATTGACAAACTTGGGTATCCTTTGTAAAAAAAGTTATTAACAAAATATCAGATTCACTAGACGACAAAAAAGATTTTTGCTCTAACTCGAAAACGAACAATCTAGGAATAATAACAAGGTTAAAGGTTTCTTGTTCGCTTCTTTATTTTACCTCATAATATTGAAGTGAACAAAAAAGTCAAAGAGATTTATTTCGTATTTTTAATCATGCAATTTGAAATTTGTAACCTGTCCAAGGTCTTGTAAGGTTTAAAGGAAATAAAGAACTTTGATGTTTTATGTTTTCACGAAAGTCTGATAAGCGAGTTATCCGACAGTAGCTCTCGCGTTTGAAGTTTATAACCTAGCAGAAAATTTGCTTTGAGGGTCTTCAATTTAATTATAAAGTCTGCTCAGAACAGTTTATAAAAAAACTCCGGAATTTGTTGCAAACTAGGTCAATTAAATAACCTAGCCTGACCAACGCGAAGTGGATAGGTAATTAAAACCTAGTTATTGGCAGAGGGTTGGTCTCAAGACTTTGCCCAGCCTGATGACCTTTTAGATATTAGGTAGGTACTTTGCCTAGGTTTATAGGCTCGACCTAAATTTGCAGGCACAGACTTACCGTTAATAACCTGTACGAGTATTTCACACTAAGTATTATAAGAAACTATGTACAAAAAACTTACAATTGATGGTCTTGTCGCTCAAGAGCGATCTCTTCCAAACAACCATGAATGGATAGGATCGTGGATACTGGACAGTACCAGGAGATCTGTGTGCATTATATTAATTTATAAAATATTATATACAAATACGTTCCTACTTCCTCGTTCCTATTACATACTTATATGTCATTATAATATTTATTTATTAATAAAATCTTGTAAATAGACCAAAAGCTTTGTAAGCGTATTAAGTATACTTAGTCATGAAATATTTTTAATTCCCTAGGTACAAAAATGCCCCAGCCCCTCGCGAGGGCTTCCTCCTCCGAAAACGTCTTTCTGACGCGTCTGCCTCCGCGGGCCGCTGGAGCGGCCTCAACTCGAAGACCACGTCGCTGGGCAGTCTCGGAGGCGCCAACGCTCAGCCGCCGCCCCCTCAGCTCTCGCCGCACACGACTAGCTTCGGTAGATGGTCTACTAGCCGCCTTAATTCTAACCAGGTGAGAATTAATAATTACTATTTACCAGTGGCGTAACTACAGGGCAAAATGCCACGGGCCCCCCGGAAGGTTCCGAGGAGAATTCCAACTCCCAACATTTATTTTTACACATTTAGTAAAAAAGAATAGTTATCTCCGAAATTATTTATTGTATTCTGACCATTCTTGCTAAATTCATGCGATGAATTAGCAACGGGCCTCGAAGGGTGTAGAGTTACCTACGCCACTGCTATTTACTATTATTTCTATTATGTGTTTCTCATTTCCATGTTCTAGGGCCATTATAGTAGCCTAGTCCATTAGGAGGCATACGTGGAACCGAGGCCAACAGCACAGAGCCTCTTTTTATAAGATTTGATCTAAAGGCGATGGCTACACATAAGAATTATAATTACTTTTTATGAACCAAAGAACTTGGTGGAATTCTAGGTGCTCTATATATAGAACTGTAGGTCTAGCACAGGGATCGTCGTCTAGGGTAGAATAGAGAACTAAATCTACTTACTATTTTATTATTACTAACTATATACTATTTTAGTTTTGTAGCTCGATAAACAAATAGGGCGTTATCTTATAAAAAAAATTGTTCGACTGAAAAGAGGTTAGCTTGTCAAATAAAAATGGCTTTATTATAAGTCTAGCTAGTATCCAGCAGTAAATAAAATCGAATATTTTTCTTTAAATTTTTAGATAGAATATTGTAAAAAGGCCTTTGATTTGCGCATTGGAAAAATCCGCAGCACATTCCTTACTTTCATTACGGCTATTCTGACACTTTTTATGGCTTCTTTAGAAAGAGAACTCGGTTCATTCACCGATGGCAACAGTATATCATGTCAACCTACAGATCGGTGAATGTTGTATGTAGTAGGTATGTAAGTAGTTAAAATAGAAAATAACAAAGTATAATTATATTGCACCATCAATACAAAAAAAAATATTATATTTACTATATCTATTGGCACAATCGGCGGCCAATTCGCTAAAACCGATTATATTAAAAAAAACTTAAAATGTGCTATGCTAAACACAAGTTTTACTTATATTTACTTATATATACTAAACACAAGTTTTACTTAGAGCGAGGAGTCGATGCATTTTCAGTACTAACGTTTTAGGGTAGAGTACTTTACCTAAAGGTAAACTTAAATGTTATAGAGATAATCGTAATTAGTTTTAGATAAGTACTCTGTTAACCTTTAGAAACCATTTTTTGAAAATAAATACTTGTTATTTTTTTTTTATGCGTAGATATAAAGTACCAATGTAACGTAAGCCTATTAAATCGCTAACTAAGTAAAAGTGGTTCCACACAGGCTACACATAATTTACTGCTGTCATCTGTGGGAAATCTTTGTTGCAATAACTTTCTAAGCAGCAAATCATCTTTGAGTAGGGTAAATTCCTAGAGGTTTGACGTTAATAATTTTATGAGCATAAACAAATTCAATATTTGTTCTACGATCATACATTTTACAAATAGAAATAAGTACAGAAATACAATGTAGTATTGCCAATACAATGTATTTTCATGCAATATTTTATAAATTAATATAATGCACACCATGTACTATGTACTATCCAACGATCCTATCCATCCACGGTTGTCTGGTAGAGATCGCTCTTGAGCGATAAGACCGCCAAATTGTCACATGTTTTGTATTTTATTCTGTCTTGTTTGTTTTATTTTGTAAGTGTGCAATAAAATAATTTTCTATCTATCTATTGTATATGTAAAAATAAAATTTCGTAACCCTACCCTGCGTGGTCCGTTACGCACACACTTTATAAATTCGTATGCTGTGTGGATTGTCCAGCATTATTATTTATTTAATGAATTCGTTTCAGACGTCACCTTGCTCGTCAACGCGCAGCAGTATCCGCGGCACGAGTCCGCTCTGCTCTCCATCCACCAGGTCCTCGTTCAGCGCCCGCCAGCCCTACCTCGGCTGGAGGAGCCAGGAACGGCTGAACAGCACACCCAGGACGCCACATGAAAGGTATGGTTCAGGAGCCAGCGACAGATTTTCATGACCAAGTCCTTAAAACTTTGTAATATGCATTATGGATAAATATTATGAATACTCGTGACCGTCAGCTGCGACTCCGTGGGTGGGTTGGGCAGTGGTAGCGATGACGACATTATACCCATGGAATGAGGTTCAATCAGAATTCTGGAATACGCGAATTTTATTTTCGGATTTGAATTTGAATTTTTGGATGCAGTTTGCAGAACCGTATTGGACAAAATTTGAGAGCAAATATTAAAGAAATATATTTATAGCCTACCTTAAGCATCTATATTATAATAAATAACTTTAATAAAGCATCCTTATATAGTTTATAAAAACATAGATATACATACCTACTTACTATATTTACTTACCATACTTACCGCCTACTGGCCCGGAGTTGTAATATTTAGATTAAGCATTAACTAAGATTTTTTGTATCTCATTATAAGTTAATTTTTGTTTTGTTTTATGAGAAATAAACATCTTTAAACCGATATCCAAAAGCAGATAAAATTCAGTTGTCCATTGTGCCTCCTATGCATACGATAAAGTATTGTGCGAATACTGGTGCCTATATCAGAAATTCTGCTCTTTTTGAGGGATTTCCTATTTTCTAATTTGTTAACGTCCTTTCCAGGCTAGCATCATCGCTTCTCCAGCAGTCCGCCTCAGCCAAAGCAGCGGAAGAGATCCAAACCTCCATCAAGGAAGTGACGTCAGCCATCGTCCACTACGTGTCAGGGTTGGAACCACCCAACGGAGACTTGGACCAGCCCTCTCCGAGGTCCAGTCAGAAGCTGTACTGGCTTGAGAGTTCTTTTGTTGGTGAGTCAGCTGTTGACAGTCCCTAGACCGTAAAATAATCGGAAAACTTTTAGGATTAGGAATTGGAATCTCTTAAGTCATTTAAAGCGGGTTATTTACCATGATTTGATTTTTGAGTTATCCAATATTTCGGCACAGTTTCATGCGTCATAATCATGGAATAACAAATCATGGTAAATATCCCGTTTTAAATTAATTTAGTGTTAATAATCATGATCGTTTCAAAAGTTTTATTAGAATCTCTTAACTTCATCTTCTCTTAATTGAATCTTATAACATTTTATTAAATCATTTTTAATTCAATCATATTTCGGATTTAAAATCTATAAAACATAATATAAATATCACAGTAAAATCAGAATATGTATAATACACACATATATGTATAATACAGACTACATGCCTACCTAATGAATCTATTTATACCTACAATTTGATAAAACTTAAATATCAAAAGAAAGCACCTACTCACCTAACAAGAACACTAAATAATAGAAAAGTCGCAACAATATCAAATTAAAATCGATTACAAGATGACAAAGTTGGATCTTATGTCATACCAGCAAAGCTACCACATAACGTAACGCGCGTTATCAGCGTTATTACGCTAATTTTAGCGCGAATAACGCGTGTTGAGATTTGAAAAGGCGTTAATCACGCTAAAAAGCGTACACGCGTTATCCGCGCTAAAATTAGCGTAATAACTAATAACGCGCGTTACGTCGTGTGTTAAATAGATTGGTTCCCTTGCTGCTCTTGCCTCGACTGAAAAGCATCCATTTCAGACCTTATAATAAGTGCTCGTTATTAATTTCAGGTACGAAACCCCTAGAATCGCCGAAGACGCCATTGGTGGTATCAGAAGCGCTGCCTCCCCCGCATCCGCGACCGCCCTCGTCCCTACGCCTCGATCACCGAGCAGCGCCCGGTGAGCGAGCGTGACCGCACCACGACACACTGCAGGCTCGACACTCGATCACAACACACATTCCCATACACACACGGCAATGTTATTGCTGCATGCGAAATTGCCATTGAGGCTTGAAAATGCATTTATATCGACACCCGAACCTGCAGTGTCCTCGAACTTATATTATTGTATAATACTCTCGCGTTTTTTCTTGTGCTGTTCTATATGTATTTTAGTTTTGTGGGGTCTTCTAGTTTACTGAAGTCCGTTTTGTGAATTATGTGTAATAGAGCTTTTAGAATTTGTAAGACTCAGGACCATTATTTTGTGATTTTCATTATTATGCACTGTTTTTGACTCCCAACTTTTATGTTCTGTAAAGTGTTTTAATAATGCAATGTGCAGCACCAGCTTAGTAGCCGCTTACGAGTAATGTGACCACGCAACAGCTTTTTTATTTTTCATTTGTTATGGGTAGAGTAGTCTACGGTTCAACAAATAATGTTACCATTAAAATTTGCGGAAACCGTCACGAATGTTAAAATATCATGATACATTTTATCTTTCATGTGGAACCGCCTTCTGACTTAGGTACTTCATCTACCCGCCCACAATTTTTTTATATTTTAATTAATTATATGCCAGTGTAAAACTATAAGACTCAGTCTTCTGCCAAAATACAATAGAATTGGTTTTGTTGACATAAATTAGTTGGTAGGTGCCTACGTAAATATTTGTGTTGTTCTTTGGAAGTTATCTATAGGTACCTATGTCATACATGTTGCATTTCTATTGTAGATGATATAACATTTTTAATTAACTTGTAATGTTTACTAAAATTTTACCATTTTACTGGCAACTCGCTACATATCAAAAAAACATAAAACGTAGATTAAAATGAGTCTATAACTAGATAAGTTTGTTATTTTATTTTAGTTATTATTGCCATACAATTTTTAATTTTGACAATCTGACATTGAACCAATTGACTCTGATAGTAGGTAGGATCATTCAGTGTACAGATTTTGAAGTTTTGTTTGTGTATTTTTTTTTCAAAACTTTTAGTTTAAAGCTAGCAATAATTTAGTTTCTGTATATAAATTTATGTTTGCTAAAAAATATTTTAGGTGCTAAAATACAAAATACCTATACTTTATTTTATATTATTGGGTACTATGCAGCTTTAATGAGTCACAAAACGAAATATTTTCTTGATAATATCAAAACTCCGCCATGATTATTGTATTTTTTATCTATGGCAACAGTTATCAGAACCATTGAAATGGTGGTGATAAGTGATAAAATGTCTGGAATCTAGAAAACTTCGAGTTCCTTCTACTTAAATCACCTCGTAATTTATGTTGGGTCTTATTAACAAGTCCCTAAGTAAATTATACAGGTTCTGATTAGGTTAGAAAAGTTTATATTAAAATTTATTCCGCCGAAATGTTCGATTTTTGAGCCACGAATTTGTTTAAGTCGCGTGACTAAACAAATGAAATAAAAATTATAAGTAAAACAGAAAAATAAAATCAATTCCAAAATTTATGTTTTCACTTTGCTATTCTGTTATTTTAAAATATATTATACTGATCTATATATAAATGTAGCTCTCTAGCTGTTAATAATAATATAACTAATCCAATTTACCAATAGAACAGTACCTAAAGAATGTTATTTCTATGTTGTATAGTAGGTAGTTAATATATTTTATATTATGATTAATAAGTTATGGAATCTCGGTACCTTGATGTTAAACAGACAAAAGTTATGTAGCTTAATGACTTCGTAACCTTTTCGTACCTATTTATATCTTCTATATTAATAATGTAGTACCTATCTAAGTTTAGTTACGTTTTAAATGGTAATAAATATATTCATTTTTATTTTATATATTTTGTTTTATTTTTATTTTTGTGATGTTAAATGCTTATTTTCGTTCTTTGAATTCGAATTGTGATTAAAACAAGTGCAACACGAATCACTGTGACATCAAACAATAAGCTTTTTAACTTAAATATTTGGCACAACCTTTACCCTGATGCTTTAGTATTATTACCACACACAAGTTTTACCTATATCTAGCAAATAAGTAGGCGACTTTTAGCTTACTAATTCACAGATTGCCGCGATTCCATCTTCAAAGGTAAGTTCATTCATTTTTTGAAAAACTATCATTCAATTTGTTGTATTTTCTTCATCTATTTTCTGATTCCTTATTATTTTTCTGCACGTTTAGAAAGTCAATACTTAGGTTCCGTAACTAGTTATCGACTCTATAAACGAACTATCCTAATGCAATTTGAGCACTATGGGCCCCATATCGTACTTTTTCACTTTCTCTATCTTATCTTCCTTCTTCACGATTCCTGTACTTGCAGACTGGCAAGACTCCCAACGCTCCTTGACCCTGGGCATCGTGAGGCCGTCTCCTGGGTCCACCACGTTGGAAGACGTTCTGGACTCGCTATTGGGTCTACCATCACAGCCAGCGAGGATTCCCACTCCTCAGCCGAGCCCTAGGAAGTCTACCAGCCCTTATTATTTGATGGGAGGGAAGGTATTTCAGTTACGCATTTAACATTTTAATAATTAAGGGTATAAATTACAAATAAACTCAAAGCATAGGATCCAGATGTATCCAGGGGAAGCCCCTGCTAGTGTGTGACTCACTCGAGGCAAATAATAATTGTAAATGTCAATGTAAGCCAGATAACTTAAGATTTGATAGAGATAGTAGAGACTCAGAAATGTCCAAATGGTTCTCCAGAGTCCTCGATACGAGCAACTAGCGAGTAGTGGCCATAGCAGCGTCTCCCCCGCCTCCCGCTTCCTCAGCACCCCCAGTGAGGGGCCCAGCTCGGTCACTGACCCCAGTCCCGACCGACCAGGTAGGAACGATATGTAAGTCGTCCGTTCCAATTTGTATACTACCCTAACACTGTTGAATTCATCAATTTCTATAATCACAAGTTCTGAATCGAAAAATTCAACAGTGTGCATTTACCAACACATCACTGCATTGAACATTTCACACACTGTTTAACTATTTTCGTTTCGACCCTGATATAAATGACAAAATATCTTTATGTTCCCTTTTATTTGCAAGCGAATTTATTAATTATATATGAGCGCATCTTTGTTTATCTGAGCATGTCACTCACTGTATGGTAGCATGTCGATGTTTTTTTTTTTTTTAGGATGAATTGTAAAAAATGGTTCTGAGTCATTGATGATAATGTTTTTTATGTTTTAATTTATCTGATCAACGCAATAAAGTCAAAAACATCATGTTTGCAGGCAATTCAGCTGATAATTCTACGACAATGCAAGAGACGAGGCGACCGCGCTCTGCTCAAGGTACTCATTCCCGCCGCAGGAGTGAACCCTTTGCTCAACAGAGCACTTCCCTAGATCGTCGCACGAGTCTCGACTCTGGAGCCCTACGTCCATCTGCCGAGCATCACATAAATCGCCACGATTCCAAAACATCCCTCGTTTCTCTGCAAACAGAGAATAGCTCAGATGAGACATTTGTCAAGTGCAAATACCCAAAATGCACAGCAAAAGCCCCCTTAGCAGATGCTAAGAGGCATTACAAAACTTGCCATAATTGTACTACGACGTATTGCTCCAGAGAATGTCGTCGGGCGCATTGGGAGAAGCACAGAAAGGTTTGCTTGCACTCTCGAGCAAGCACTCTATGTAGACAAATCATATCAACGGCTAAAGAGGATGCAGATGCCTTGCATCAAATTAGTACAATTGCTCATAAAGGCTACCTAGCGCAAGGGAGAGGTGTTGTAAAGATTTTCTTCACAAGCCCGGAGGCTGCGGAAAAGTTCACTACCAATGGCTACCAATACCTCAGTGAGCCAGAATTTGTGAAATGGACTTCTTTACAACCGAACGAAATGGGTGTGGAATTGTACACAGAAGTAGTCAAGCTATGTAGGGCTTACAACCCTGAGACGAGGGTAATTTTATACGTGGCTGTGTGTATTATCAGTGAAGTGCCGACCAAAGGTGCAGTGAAATGGGAGAGACAGATGGTATCGCGCTGTGCAAAGCTGCGTCTAAGTAAAACGGTCACAGTAGTCATCCAAGAACAAAATAGGAGAAGGCAGCGACGAGACAGCAAGAGCACGCCAGAAGATAGAGAAACGCTAATACTCACCTCGAAGCTAATGGTCGCAGGCGAAAAGAACGCTGCCACGGCGCATAAATTCAGACAAATTTGCTTCCAAAATATATCTCTGGAACTGGAGAGGAGAGGAGTCAATATGAAAAAGCATTTCCCAGAGGTTTATTCACGGTTAGGGGCGTATGTGGACGGTACGAGCGATCGGTTCATTCCGATGACCATATATCCTAGAGATGCGTCCAGTGGACGGTCATTCATGTGCATCATAATGCCGGACAGCGAAGTGGAGAGCACTACGCCGGTAGATGGCAAGGTTATAACCGTAGACGTAGGCGTAGACAGATCACGACACCAACTGTCTACTCCCATGTGAGATAGGTAGAGATGGATAGTTTGTAACAGCAAAATGCTTTATAATACAAATTTACATTCCCCGTTTTAATAAAGCGATTAAAATGGAATCGCGAATAATGAATGTTACTGGTTTAAAAAGATTTCTTAAATATTATATTTCAAGATTACTAACTGTTGATTGATTGGTTAAAATACCCCTCTTAGGTAACCTAATAGGCACCTAAAGATTGGAGACTCGAATGATTAATTTTATAACTTGAATAAGAACTAATTGTGCAACTAGGTAAATAAGTTTTTCATATTGTTAGTTTATTAATACATGTTTCACATATTGACAATAGTTTATTATAAAAATATTGCTAGCCAATATCGGCACAAAATGTAAAACTTTATCTATTAATCCTTCTTTATAAAGATTTTAAAATGCTTTTATCATGGAAGTAAGATTTTTATACCAAAATTATGCTTAAAAAAATGTAATTGTAAAATTGGGCTGACGAGAAGTGGCTAAACCAACGGTAAGAGATACGCGACTTATCTACGAACCATGAACAAATCATTCACTAAAAATAAAGTTATCTTGTCTCTTATTAAAATGTGTATTAAGAATAAAATGATACAATGGAGCATTTTATGTACCTACCTAAACATTAATTACATAAACAGAGCCACAACTCAGGCGCCTAACTTTAAGAAGAAAAATTTAATGGTTTTATCTTAGATAGAAAACTTAAATATTATGTCAAATATTAGATACTTATAACTTAACATTGATTTATTTATCTTCTCAAATCTCATTAGGTAGGTTTTTTTTAATCTATCAACTTCTATAATAATGTTGCCTTACAGCTACCTACTCGTGTTTCATAGGATATTCCAAAACTTTTACATTCCTGCATGGGACGAATTATATCAATGAAGGATTGATATTATATATCATTATCTCTTTAGTGCCAACTATAGAATGATAAATAAAACAGGTAGGCAAGGCATTAGCTACATGCCTGCCAACCCTTAAGTGGGTCTATCCCTTTTCCTTGATCCATGCTGCTGCCAGCTAATACTTTTTTAAAAACAGCAAGGAGCTTTCTTAAAATTTATCTGAATTCATATACCATTTTAAACTATTTTTTTTTTTTGAGAAACTGAAATTCTTAACTCATTAACTAACTCTTTTCTTGAATAATATAACTATTATGGTATATAATTTATACATAACTCACACCTACCTGTTTTAAATATTACATAAATTCCTGGGTACCTACCTCCCTACCTTCAAGTTAATTTTGACAACAATTTGCATTTGGCATGAGATAATTACCTATGTACGTAGGTATAACACTTCCTTATTCTCGGTACCTAGATGTTTTAAACCTTCTTAAATATAGGCGATTTTTTAATATAATTATATTAATGATTTAATTTACCTAAGTGTAATGTACCACCTACGTAATTAATTTCAAAATTGCTTGTTGGTAGGTGAGGTAATTTGTGTACCTTACCTAGAAAAAATTCATACAATGTTGCCATATCAATCGTGTTTTTTTAATCTGGCATCCAGATATTTATTACCCGTTGTTGTCCCAAAAATATTTAAATAAACAACCCAGCTAAAATTATTTTTGTTTTATTTTTGCCAGGAAAGGAAACAATAACCTCCTGCCATCAGTCAGTCTGTACCTAGACCTACCTATTTTCCTGCACTGCAAGAGGCCACCACGCTATTTAGCGAATAACGTCTTTTCACGAGTTATTCACGCTAAAATGCTCCTTTACACGCGTTATTCGCGCTAAAATTAGTACAATAACGCTGATAACGCGCGATACGTTATATATATTGAATAGCGTGGTCCTGCGCACCCGGATAGTCTCCGTTATTGTACAAACAAAGATGCACAAATGTGGACACAGGCTTAGTAAAAAATAACCCATATTGCCAATAAGTAGTATAATATATACGAACGTCGATTTAGAATGTTTGTAAACAAACCGCCTATACTTAACCTAAATTTCACTATGTTACCGCCTCTTTATACACTCAATTTACATTACACTACACGACCGTTTGAGATTCTTCCATTGTGTTTTATTTATTTGTGTCGTGGTTTGTTTACAAACATTCCACATCGAGTTAGGCGAGTTTAGGCTAGTGTGGGCTAGTGGTATAGGCACATCTGGATTGAATGAATGAAAATAACAAATAGATGACAGCAATGAATGAAATCTGTTTATTAATTGCCGCGGAACGTCTGATGTTATGTTATGTCAAAGTCAAAAGTTCTTTAAATCAAAGATCATATTTTTAATTTAGAGTATTTTACAGCGACGGGTGGTTGGCTGACTGCCGAGTGCCGACAAAATCGGCGTTTTTGAGAATTAAATACCGAGATTTTATCAAAATATTACAGTACAATGGTTTCATCACATGTGATTTATGCTGCTGTGCCATTTTCGGTGATCGTCGCCTTAGGACTGCTTCGCAAGTGGCGTTCGCGAAGTTGGGCA
The DNA here is from genome assembly GCA_943735965.1 of Eupithecia abbreviata. NCBI lineage: Eukaryota > Metazoa > Arthropoda > Insecta > Lepidoptera > Geometridae > Eupithecia > Eupithecia abbreviata. Next base: position 11,646,936 of record OX030976.1, read on the forward strand.
AAATGTGTGACCAACACTTGCCTGCGAGGCAAAACCTTTTTGATTACGGGAGCGAATAGTGGTATAGGCCTGGAGACAGCCAAAGCTCTTGTTAAACGTAAAGCCCGCGTAATATTTGCATGCCGGGACGTGGAAAAGGCAAAGGCAGCTATTGCGCAGATAAGAGATTCGCAGCCTAACGGCGGCGAACTGGTAAGTGCAAATAGGAAGTTCTATTCATAGGTCAAGGCATGCTTGAGTTCAAGAATTTGACTTGAACATTGCCCTAACATTATAATGCATAGTTCCTCTAGCTTTTAAGGTTTATCTCTCGCCCAAGGCGCCGCAGGCAGTTTATTTACAAAAATGTATGTATATTTTGGCTTGACGACTTTACCATGGCCAAAGTGATAAACAATCTCATATAGGTCTTAGAGACAGACAAGCATACCTTATTCTTGGTAATAAAAACACCATATAACATCCATTATGAATTTATGACACATAGCTAGATATATTTTATGAATCATTTATTACTTGGTTAAAACTTACAAAATCGATTTATATTTTACAGATCTCTATGCAACTGGACCTTGCCTCAATAGAATCAATTGAGAAATTCGTAGAAGTTGTAAAAGCCGGCTTCAACAAAATAGATGTTCTTATCAACAATGCAGGTGTTGCGGTGCCTTTGAAGGAAGATCTGAAGACTAAAGAAGGATTTGAGATTCACTTCGGTGTAAACCACTTGGGGCACTTCTATCTTACACAATTGTTGATGGATTTGTTGAAGAGGGCAACCCCAAGCAGGTAATATTCATGCACATTTAGATTAGTAACGGTAGGAATGGGCAAAAATAACAAGTAAGGTTTTTTAATTTTAATTTTTTTCATGTTATGTACTATACTAAGGGTACATTTATGTAATCACATAATGAAGGATTATTATCTAATTATCTAAATACACTGCATTAAACTGAGTTTTTCCATAACCATTGTCCCGGATGGACGATGGCCATGTGGAAGGCCTAGGCGGAGATGGCAGCATGAGCTCAACCTATACAACAAAGAGTGGGTTCTCCTTGCTGAGGACTGAGATGAGTGGAAGAAGGGGAGGGAGGCCTTTGCTCTGCAGTGGGACACTCCGGGCTAATATAATAATAATGTGTAATGCTTCATGTATTCCAGCCAAGAATTTATGAATTGCTAAATTATAAACAAACAGCTCAGAATTGTATCTCCCACCTATCTTATAAACCTTCATGACCTCAAGATAACTTTGTGTATGTGTTATTATTTTTATCTAAATCACCAATCACATTATCCATACTCCACTTTACTTATTGTGTCGTTGAATACAAATGTAACTTACACAACAGCAAATCAAATATGGTTAACATACGTAATTTAAATATGCATACAATGAAATGACAGCAATCAATACATGTTTGGAATATCTATTAATTACTTTGAAATAATTTAAGTGAATATTTTAAGTTTCAAGGTAATTGTGGCTTGGGCTTAGGATTGCTACTAGCTTAGCTAGAGCCTAGCTAGAGCGAGCCTGTAGGCATAATTTAACTCTAGCTACCGCTTAGATTGTTTGTTTACAACCATCTGCAGTTAGCTCAACTGTTTTAATTTTAAATATTTTTTCTAATTTGTTTGTATTCTTTAATTGTTATTTTTTCAAGTTATTAATTAAATGGAGATGTAAGGATGAACATTCTATCCAAGAGTTGATGACTGTTGAAAGGGAGAAGAGAGCCCTTTATACATACTAGTGGTTTCTTTTTCACTTCTTCCATTGGTGGACAAACAATTGAAGTGAACATTAAAATATTTTTATAATAGTATAAAATACGACTTGTCTAAGTGCTTATTTGTAAGCCTAAAGAATAAAACTTTTTTGGTTTTTATTTTTGCCCACAACACAAGTACCACAGGCTCACAACTGCTGACAACCCTGTTGTGCACCAGGCGAGGAATCTGCAGTTCGATTCTGGCCTCAGGACAAATGTTTGTACATATTCTGCAGATATTTGTTCTGGGTGTTTCCTAGGAATAAAAAAAATCTGTGTAACTATTGTATTAAGTATATCAGTCATCTAGTACCTATAACACAAGCTCTGCTTAGCTGCGCCCAAAAATCGTGTTTCCTTCGTAAGTTATTCAAGGTCAAATATCACAAAAATCGCGTTCTCGCAATTATCTCTACAAAATACCCAGAACACCAAATATTTGATTGAGGATCTCTGAGGAGCGGCCGGGGCGTCCGTCTGCGACGCAGGAGATTGTGGGTTCGATACCCATGTTGGGTCAAATGTTTGTATGATCTGCTAATATTTGTTCCGTATTTTCTATAACAATTATAAATATTAAATAAATTAACCATAGGTAACACAAGCTCTGCTTATCGTGGGTCTAAATAATGCTGGATTATCCAGCATTATTTATTTATTTATTTTTACTATTATGCTTACCATATTTTTATCTTTTCAGAATAGTAATAGTGTCTTCCACTCTCCATGAAAAAGGGGAAATCAACTTTGAGGACTTGAACATAAGATCTCAAATTGAGATGGCTAAGAAGAAGCCCGGAGCCAGGCACAACCCTGGGTACTGTAACTCCAAGCTAATGAATGTGTACTTCATGAGGGCGCTCGCTGACCAGCTGAGAGGCAGTGGGATTGATGTGAATGCTTGCTGTCCAGGATTCTGTTACACCAACTTATTCAGGTTATTATACAACATACATACCTAAATCAACAACAAACATACCAAAATTAACAACATAGCTCAAAGAATTAGCAAGCTGAACTGGGTCGGTTATATCTCGTGAAGAGCTGACCACTGCTGGCCTAACCGTGTAGACCGTGTTTCGACAAACATAGTGTTACACCCCTGCTGCCAGCTGGAATGACAATCTACATGAGACTGCAGGGAGCTGAGGACAGCGCGCTATGGCTCTCATTAGGCTCACTCATTAGGCCTATGTCCAAGGCTGATTAGATATGGATCTAGGTGTTTTTGTGTATCTGGACAACTTGGCTTGTGAAGACCATTTTTCTAGTCTAGGCGAACAGCGCCATCTTTAAATAATCTCGCAAACAACAGGTTTGGACTTTATAAGCAGTCATTTTAGCTTATGGAAGCAAGGAGGTAAGAGAATGTTCAACCTTCATAGAAAAGAATACTTTCGCTCGTTCGCGGTTTGAAAGAGGTTAATAGCTTTGTTACCCTGCAAAATTAGTTTCGAAAATTCGACCTCTTTTATGTATTAGATTCGAAATATTTTATCATTAGTCGAGGTGAAAAGTTGCATAACTCGAGAGCAAATGTTTTTTTGCTTTCTTATAAATCCCCCGCGTCGTTTAAATAATATACACAGCATCATTAAATCCCTCTCTAGCTTAGCAGTCTACTATACAGTCTGCTCTAGACTGCTTCGCTAGCTCAGGATTTAATATCGGCACGTTCAACAAAAGACCATTTTACCCACTTGATGAACAAATATTTATTTATCATCGATAATCTGCAGAATGACAATAATTTGAGTATATTTTTTTTTTACAGGCACTCAATAAAATGGTACCACTACATCTTGATGGCCCCTATTTTCTTCCTGTACATGCGGTCAGCTCAACAGGTCAGTATCAATGAAGTCACTATAACTTCATATCTTACGAATATATTAATGACTTGTCTTTTATTTTATTTTATTTTATTTATTGTCGTTAAAATTACTAAAACTACTGGACGGCAATCCGTCCAGGCAATCAGCCCAATGGCCGAAATTTGGCAATGCTGTACCTGTCTTAAAACAATCTACTTTTTATCCCATAAATCAGTTCCCATGGTTAATAAACAACATAAATCTTACTAATATTATAAACGCGATAGTGTGTATGATGGATGGATGGATGTTTGTTACTCTTTCACGTTAAAACTACTGAATGGAATTTAAAGAAACTTTACAATAATGTAGCATAGACATCAGAATAACACATAGGCTACAATATAGATATTTTGAATAATATATTGTATATTATTCAAAATATCTATCACCACGCGGGTGAAACCGCGGGGCGCAGCTAGTATTTCCATAAAACAACGCGTTCGAAGCCGCGGGCGAGAAATTAGTTCTATAATAAAATAAAACATGACTTATTTATTTATCAAAAATTAGCATGTATTTGCATTACATAAGTTTATCTTCCAATCCGATCGAATAAAAACAGCATAATCAGTATCACCCATAAATTATATCACTGATTGGTCTATTAAAGTATTTAGATAATGAATATTATTTTATAGCATTTAGATTGTACATTTAATTACTACACGATAATATGTTAACATTATTAAAGATTTACGTATATGAGTTTATTTTTTTAATGCTGTTGCGATCTCCTTTTGTTTTTCGCATACTGGACGCCTGGTTATGTGACGTCAGCCTGGATAATTGTATGAAAAACAAAAGATGATCGTTAAAATTTACAAACTATTTATTTAAATAAGACAATTAATTTTATTTGCACAATAATAAAAGTGTTTGAGATTCCCTTTTAAGTAAAAGAAATACGTGTGTTATTGAATCTCCTTCACCAGAATCAATCATAAAAATATCAATCAATCAATCATATTCGTATTATTTCCTCCATAATAACCAGACCTTGTTTGTTCTAGGGTTCGGAAACCGTGGTATTTTGCGCAACCGACTACAGCATCGAGGGTAGAAACGGCAAGATGTACCGCGACTGCATTGAATACAACTCCAAGTACCCCTTCGATAAAGATGTGGAGACCAAACTGTTTGAAGTCAGCCAGGAACTGGTGAAGAGTCGCAGACCTCTGTGAATTGTCAGACGGTTTAGTGGAAGCTGTTTCCTGTCCTTAGGTTATGTAGCCTCAAGGGCATAATCCTTAGGTCATTGTTGTCTTATATCATCGCGATTTAATATGGGCAGATTGTAAAAAAAAGTACAAGGTTGGCGCTCACATGTTCAAACCCCGCTGCCACACAACATAGAGCATTCAAGGATTTAACTCTTTATTTTGATACATTTTATATTGACTATATTGTTCTTTGAAAAGGGCTGAGTGAAAACCTGATACGGGTGGCGGGTGCTAAGGATTATGTGCTAGTATGTTACATCATACAAACTGACCGAATTCCAGTAAACGAATCACTTCACCACGACTTAGAATGGCAATATTTGCATATCCAAAGGTAATTTGATGAAATAAACTACAGATGGAGGGACGCAATAAAAAGTGTCAAGTTTTGAAACCATTTACCTTTCGGTCATCAAAATCATTTAGGTTAGCAGAATTCGGCCTCTGTAGGCATTGTGGATAATGGCAATAATGGAGTAGAGGGTAGATCTCAACTGCACGTTTCAATTTAAAAAATAGCGATAACTTTTTTAATACTTTGCGCCCCGAGTTAGTCTCATTTTGTAAAGGAATTGGCACAACAGCGCCTCTAGCGTTCGGAAATGGTACTACGCAAATCCTATACTTAGAATACTTAAATGGAACGTATTTACTTTCGAGAAACAAACTCAGGGCTCAGAATTAAACTTTGTAATAATCTTAAAGGTTATTTGTTATGACAAAATTATATCAAACTAAAGATAAGCGCCAACACGAAATACGTTTGTGTATTTAAAAGATTAGTCTTTTTATCGCTTGTTTTTATTTTGAAATGTCAGTTAACTTTAGTATAGAATGGTCTTAATTTCCCGAGATTGTTGTGCCATGAAAGCGAGTAAAGTGTCAACATTCAATCCAATTCAATAGCGCTTCCATCAATACTCATAGAGTCGAGTCTAAAGCTCTGCGCACTTTAATCCAATACCGTTACCATCCAGCGCAAAAACGTGAATTCAAATATGGGCTTAACTTTTTGTCACTATAAAATGTATCTAGATCTTTAGATATCATCTATCTTTAGAAAAAATGTCTGCTGACAAGCTTTAAACGTGTGGTCCGCGAGCTGTCATCTGATGCCGTAAATTTAAAATACGTCCTAAATATAACAAGTTAAATAAATACACATAACAAATAGTACATATTTGAATGTTCATTTTTGTGCTGTGCTTGTTAGGTGTGTGACAAGGTTTTAACCGGCTCGCTTAGCTCGCCCATAAATCAATTACATAAATACCGCGAAGGTGTAGATGTTAGCTACAAGTACATAATAAAGTACATTTTTGTTCGGCAAATTATAAATATTTTGTAAGAATAAGGGTTTTGGGCTCTTGAACGAAATGTTGGTTTCAAATTATAATTTAAAAAATAGTTCTGTACTGAGATTAGATGTGTGAATGCATACCTATGTAATACGTATGTACTTATTATAATTTGTATGTGTAGTATACATCTAAAATTAAAACGCACAATACTTGTGAATAGTGTTTATATCTCCACTGTAACTCTTAGCTTGGTAGGTACTTGGCTACCGTACCTAGTATGCATGTTAATGTTAGTTTAGATTTCCAAAGATGTGATCTTTATATTTATTACATTGTTTTCGATGGGTAGAAAGTGTTTTATTTATTCAACTAGCCCCTATAATTATTTTATCAAGTTTGAACTACTAATTTATAAACAAAAGTGAAATTATGAAAGAATAATCATAGGCCATTTTTAATAAATGATGCTGGACAATTCACACAGCATTATCTAGCCCCATGGTAAGCAGAGCTTGTGTTATGGGTACTAGATAACTGATATACATAATACAATACATTACAGATAGATTTTTTTTTATTATACATAGAAAACGATCAGAGCACCCGGAACAAATATCTGCAGATCGTACACACAATTGTTCCGAGGCGGGAATCGAACCCGCAACCTTCTGCGTCGCAGGCGGATCTTCGCCCACCGCGCCACATCGGTCGTCGACATAAATATATATTTGTTTGTTATATTATGGCCTAGTTTCTTTTCGGCCAATTGGTGTCCCTGCAAAAAAAAAACAGAACACGATTATGACGTATTTTGAAGAATTTAAAATAGACCTGGTAAGTTGGTTATTATGATAATTCATTGCAGAGCTCTTATTAGGAGAGGCCTATGTCGAGCAGTGGACTAACAGGCTGATGATTGCATAATAATGATAATTATATTTGTTTTCATCCTAAATTTGTTTTTTATTATTAATTCTTAATGGTAACACTACCTTGGTAAGCTATACAGCTTTTTACAATAGTTAGGTATAGTTATCTAGTACTCATAACACAAGCTCTGCTTACCTTGGCGCTAGATGATGCTGTGTGGATTGTCCAGCAATATTTATTTATTTATATAATACCTACTTTCATTGTAATTTTTTTTACAATGAATGTAGGTAGGTACTATTAATAGGTACTCCTAACCAATAGGTTACTGAAAAGGATTAAATTATTAATTAAAATACGTGAATATCCGAGCAATTAAAAATTTATTCAATTAACTACAAGAAAATCGTTCAAGGTCCAGCCTGATTCTAGACTTTATATTAAGTATTTTGAAAAACTAACTTCATTATGAAGTGCAAGTTTCGATTCTACGCAAATATAAATAAGTACGAGAATCTAGCGTCCTTACAAAACAATAACTCTCCTTGTTTTCTATACATTAGATCTGGCTAGAATAGAAAAACTTGATAACTCAAGAATACTTGAATATTTTACAAAATTCCATGTAATATGGAAAATTGGTTTTATTATTACAATACTATTGATATTGAAGCGAGGCACTTAGTGATAGACTTATTGCTAGACCAGAAGGCCTATTTTAATTCTCCGAAATAAGCAATCGATGTTTTCGTTTCGTATTTTTGTGCTAGAGGTACTCTTTCGGTGTATTAGAGTACACCAATTGGCCGTAACGAAACCCGAAATTGCGTGTTGAAGAAATAAAATAGGCCCCCAGAATTATAATACAAATTCTGTAGCTTATGATCAAAGATTGATATGTTCGGTATCGGCAAAAATATTGGTCAAAGCTTCAACTTGCATATTATTTAATTTGAACAAAATAAATGTTCATAGACGTAAATATTCACAACTCCGATAGAAGCTCAATGAAGGAACGTAATAAGAAAAAAATGATATGAGGTTTGATTTCATTTAATTTTAATCAAACTTCATATCATTATTTAAATTTCTTATTACGCACCAATTAAAAATCCAAGAACAGTCTTTCCAGTTTAGTTACCAGAGGGCGCTTTACTGAAATATTGGATGCAAAGTTTCAATATATGTACATATGAGGTACACAGCGAAGGTATTAAAGTACAATATAATGTCTACTTTATTATACATTAAAGAGACTAGCTCTTATCGATACAATTATTCAATTACCTCCATTTCTTTCTTTCCAATGCTATCTCATTTACTATATATATCATAGGTACTAGCGTCATGACAGCGATTTTTCTTCATCAGTGTATTGACTCACATAGCTAATTCTTGGTATTAAACTTTTGAAACTATATTGGTTATTGACAATAAATTCATTTAAAATGGGATATTTACCATGATTAGATTGTTGAGTTTTCCAATATGTCTGCAGTTTTACGAAAATGAAAATGAAAAAAAGTTTATTTCATTAGGCTTGCAAATAAGCACTTAGACAGGCTATAATAACGGAATAACTGGCGCATGAAACTGTGCCGAAATATTGGAAAACTCAAAAACCAAATCATACTGAAATTATAAACTGTACTGGAATGTAACTGATAAGGGCTTAAATCAAATAAATCACTGACCGTTACAATGATACCTCTAACTCCTAACCGAAATATATAGTTACAAATCGTTTAAATGTTTACCTACATATACATTGGAAAATCTTTGGTAGCAATTTATATATAGAGTAAAGCCACAACCAGTAATATTAAAATAATAAACTTGACCGAAATCAGTTGGTTCTTATTCTAAGATTTAAAAATGTTGCGTTTAAGTCGGTAACCCGAGGCACACTAGCGCCGCCACCTTTTTATCATATACCATTTTATCTTGTTATTAATTTAAAAATAATAATAATAATAATGCTGGAAAATTCACACAGCATTATCTAGCCCCATGGTAAGCAGAGCTTGTGTTATGGGTACTAGATAACTGATATGCATATTACATAGATAGATATTTTTTATTATACATATGTAGAAAACAACCAGTACACTCGGAACAAATATCTGCAGATCGTACACACAATTGTTCCGAGGCGGGAATCGAACCCGCAATCTCCTGCGCCGCAGGCGGACCTTCGCCCACCGCACCACATCGGTCGTCAAACAAAGGAAATTTCAAAATTTGCCACCAAAGGCAACTTTGTATCTCTGCCTAAACTATAAAAAATACAACTATTACAGCATTAAAACAAGCTTTTTCCTTTGTTCAAAGTCATAGTAAGATAAAATAGGTGGCGGCGCTAGTGTGCCTCGGGGGACCCCCACAATGTTGTTTAAACAAGTCAACGGCGCGGACTCGTTTAGTTACCCTTACATGTTATATGGAAACATGAGCGACTCGTGTTGCTAAATTCTATAATAAAATTATAACAATTACTATTTCTACTGCTATTTTACAAACGGGATTGAAAAATAAAACATTTGTATTTGCTAGATCGGCTTAGATATTGGTCCTTCACCTTCACTGTATAGACATAAAGATCATTATCGGTGTCGATAATACAATATATCCATTCTCACTCACGGAGGGCCTAAATACTCGAAGGTCTTCGGCGATCAAAACATCATCCCTCAGGGTCTTTCAATGTAAGTAGGTTAAAAGTAGCACCGGCAAGGCGTGTAACCAAGTGAAATTCAATTGTATTTATAAGAGAATACAGTGCAATCTTACTTCTAGTTCCTATTTATTTGGAAACTACATCTATCTTTATATATTAAATACTAAATTATGTAAGGTAGTATTCATTCTGTTGTTGCATTGAACTTAAGTTAATTTAACAGTATTAAATCTTCCGTCCCTGTCTTTACGATCGTAATAAAAAGGACAGCAAGCAGTTAAATTAGTTAAGTTTAAAATAACAACTCACCACTAACACTCAAAATTACTCTCCAATCAAACGGTGGACCAAGTCGCAAATCTCCACAATTTGGTCGGCTATTTTTCAAATTTATGCAGTTTCTGCTTGAAATTAGAGGATTCCCTGATTTCTAAAATCAAGTTACTTAAACTAAGGGCATATTTTATCTTAACCCCTAATTACTCGAGTGGGGTGTTTAACACCCCAGCGACTGTTTGATTGTCTCTTGTTATTGGAGTTTCGAATTTACAACGCTAATTTTTAAATCTTAATCATAAATAAAAGTCTGATTATGTATGTATTTGGTAGTTTTTTCTATGTAATTCTAAAATTGGGATGGAAAGCACGCTACGCGAGTACTTATGTATGTTTTTATGCAAGAGTAACTAAGGGTTAATATAGCCACTATTAAATAGTCAATACCACTAACCGGTATAATAAATAAGTGTGGTGCTTAAACATTACTGGAAAAGAAAAACTATCTTTTAGCCACTTCTAACCGCTCTATATAATATAAAGCTCTACTTTGGTGCTTTTTAAACCAAAATTCGTCGCTAAAATAGTTAGTAAAATATTAAGTTTTGATATCACTGAGATTCACATCTCTGCTAAAACTATAACAACCAAGAATTATAAAGGATTTCGCGAAGCAAAGCCTTGGCCAATCAGAACCCAGTTTCCATTTTCCAGTCATTTTCATAACAGTAATGGCAATATTTTGAACAAACCTTCGTTTGACTACAATATCACCTGATGGTAAGAGCCAAAGAGTACTCTGTCGATTTTTCATTTGAAATTGAATAATAATAGAAATAGTGCTGTCCCTTTCTGTCTCCTAAGTATCTGTATGTAGTTTTAACTTCTAATATCAAATTCTGTTAGACCAAGACTTTGCTATACAACTCGTGCCAAAGTAAAATAGTTCATACATCGCTGTACCTAGAGCAGCAAGTCGATCGTAAGCTGGACGCGGTATTTCCGTGCAGAGTTATAGAGTCCGGATGCTGGAACATGCCCAGTTCCTTCTCTGCCTTTTGTTCTAATTCTGCCCATCTGAAAAAAAAAACTTTTGTTAGTAAATTATACTTAAAACAATGTTTAGAAAAATAATATTATATATAAATAGGGGGCAGGGCTCGGGGACTTTCTTTGATGAGATACACAGGCAGGCAGCTTTGAGCAGTAACACTCCTCCATAGTTACCCTTTACGTGCCAAATAATTACATTAGAACGGGACGCAGGTTCCATCGGCTCTTTGCTCTACAAGCAGCGCGTACGCAACCGGTAACGCTCCTACACTCAGAGCACTCGCACTACTCAACGATTTCTTGCAACAGTTCTAACATGTGGACATATTTAATGATAGTTTAAGCCTTATCTACTTAAGTTTAAGATCATACCTTACTTTTAAATAATCTGTTTATGTATGTATGACTACCTACCTATTTGTAATCTTGTTTTTAATTTATTATTATATACTGTATATTTTTAATATATTCTGTCTTTTTTAAGTCTAGTAGTTAGTGTTTTGGTGTTAGACTGTAAGCTAACTGCTGTATTTTTTATAAATAAATAAATAGATGATAACATCAATGATGTTTATGCTTGGCCAGTTGTCGCTCATTTTCACACCGACAATGTACTGTACTCAGTAGGTAGTGTACCTATGTAAGAAATTCAATGTTGACCTGTACATCAATATTGACATGTATCTATCACATACATATTTCGATTTAGATAAGCAAAACAAATATGTATTAGACACTTGTGATATATGAATGTAGATAGATAGATAGATAGATAGAAAATTCTTTATTGCACTTGAACTATAAACTATGTACAGTAATAACTTAAAAATTAAGTACAATTGGCGGTCTTATCGCTCAAGAGCGATCTCTACCAGACAACCATGGATGGATAGGATCGTGGACAGTACCAGGGGATCTGTGTGCTTGTAAGTTATGGGATATTATAAATAAAATACTTATAGTACTTACATAGAAATATACTACATATATATCATAAAATATACATATACTACTTATAATCATAGAATCTCAGGTATGCGCTTAATGACAGCAGGACAAATAGTGCTCTTTTAACAGTGTTTTAAAGGTTGGTAATGACTTAGCACGCCTCACCGATATTGGCAATGCGTTCCATAGTTGCACAGCCCGGGCAGTAAAGGATTGGGCGAAGAAGGAAGTAGAGTGAGCAGGTACTTGAAGCATAAGGGTTGAAGAAGAGCGGAGAGAAAGAGTGTGAGAAAGATGAAGAAAGGTGAAACGTTCTTTGAGATAAGGGGGTGCAGAGGCCAGAAATAGAATATTATAGAGAAGAGATAGAATATGAGAATTACGGCGAAGCCGTATAGGTAACCACTTGAGCTTCCTGCGAAATTCCGAGACATGTTCATATTTGCGCAAGCCAAATATAAACCTTATCCCGACATTCTGCAGGCGCTCAAGTTTGTCTAACTGTTGCTTAGTAAGATCAAGAAGTAAGAGAGATTGTGCAAGAGAAATTTTAGTGGCAATGGGTAAGAAATTACGCAGCCTTCTAAGGGAACCAGCAGAAGCAAACATCCTGCGGCTGGTTTCAGATATCTGTGGTCCCCACGACAGATTTCTATCAATGAGGACCCCCAAATTTTTAACGGTTTCACTTTGCGCGACAGGGATCCCATCAAAGATCACGTTTGGGAGACTACTCCAATTTATTCGAGCTATCATCCGCGAGCTTCCTACTGTGATCACCTGTGTTTTTGCAGGGTTCACTTTTAGACCAAAGCTCTTACTGCAGCCCAGAATACGATCTAAATCTTCATTTACGGTGGCAATAGCAAACGATAGCTGATCTACCGGAGCCTGCGTGTAGATCTGGAGATCATCTGCATAGATGTGGTACGATGATGTAATGTGGTGAGATATAGAATTTATGAAAATAGCGAAAAGTAGAGGTGAAAGAACGCCGCCCTGAGGGACGCCCGCAGAAATATCGCACCAAGATGAGTACTCATCATCAATACGAATACGCTGCCGACGTCCGTGCAAGTAACTGCGAAACCAATCGCTGCTGGAGATACGTTAAGAGAGCGTAATATTTCAAGGAGAATTTCAAAGTCCACATTGTTAAAAGCATTGGTAAAATCGAGTAGGCAAAGGATAGTTAGTTTACCATCTTCCATGCCAGAGCGTATGTTGTCAGTAATATTAACTAGTGCTGACACGGTGCTGTGGCCTGGGCGGAAACCGGACTGGAAAGGGTTTAGGAGATTATGGGTGGAGAGGAATGTGCTAAGTTGCTGGTGAACAAGGCATTCAAGGACTTTGGACAGGAAAGGGAGAATAGATATAGGACGGAAATCTGATAAACTAACAGGTTTAGATTTTTTAGGGAGAGGAGTTACCTGGGCTTTTTTCCACGTAGATGGAAATAATCCAGTGGATATCGAGGAGTTGAGGATGTGTTGAATGGCGGGGGCTATTTGAACAAGAATGGGAATTATCATATTTCGGCTAATGCTATCGTTGCCAATAGCCTTAGAAGAAATAGATGTAACAGCTCTCTTAACGTCACAGACCGTGAATTGACTAAAATGAAAAGGTGAGTAGTCAGGAATCGGTGTAGAAGAGAGATTAGTCAAAGTTTGTGATTTCAATTGCATATCGAGATCGGAAGTGGTAGAAAAGTGTTTGTTAAGAGAATTTAGATCAAATTGTGAAGGGATTTTGGTACGTTCTTTAGATTTACAGATTCCTAATGTACCTACTAGTAGTTTCTTTTTCATTTCTTCCACTAGCGGACAAACAATTGAAGTGAACAAGAAATATAAAACATCTTATTTATTATTTCATAATAAATTTATAGAATAAAATTTGACTTGTCTAAGAGCCATCTAGGTATAGTTTGACCGAAACCGGTGTACCGCGCCTGAGGTATGCGAGCGGCGAGACGGGGGGGAAATATCGGCCGCTCCGATATATCAGTCTGCCGTCAACGTCAACGCTCACGGCGGTAGGTAGCTTTTCTACCGGACGGTCTATGTCAGACGCACATGAGATAAATATCCAAAGATGGGTCGAGCGCTATCTCGTGATGTCGTCAAACCCTTCATTTTTTTATTTTTTAAGTTTGTAAGTATGGATGGATGTTTGTTACTCTTTCACGTAAAAACTACTGAACGGATCTTGATGAAACTTGGAACATACATAGTATGTACAATGTACCTATGTATGTATGTAGTATGTACATGTATAGTACTGGAATAACATATAAGCTACTTTTTATCGTGGTACCACGCGAGCGAAAGCTAGTAAAAAATATAAACATATCGTTTACGATATCGTAAGATATATCGGACAATATCGATCTCACGTGTACTCTTGCTCTTTTTTCTTCGGCCTTCAGCCCGCACTTTCTTAAGGAGTGGTACAGCGGTTGCGGTCAAACTATAGTAGGTAGTGTAGGTACCTACCACGAGATCTTGCGCTAAAAGAAAACTATAATCTCAAAACGTTTATTTTTACATAAATAAAGGGAAGATATAATCTAGATTTCTAAACTAGTGAAACCCCCAATAACCAGGATTCGAATCAAAGCTTATGTTAAAACTAAACATGTATACCACAAACATAAATTTGCGCACAAATTTTGTTTGCATTTTTATTCATCAAAAACAATTTGATACAAATAGATTTTTGTTTGAATTAATTTCCCTAATTAGTTGAAACAAAACCGGTCAAAAAGGAGGGCAAGGGGTAAAAGGTGCATGCCCCTTTAGATTAACGATCAAATATAGCAGGCCGTAGCAATAAGAACCATACTACCTTTATTTTAAGGTTTATTCTCTACACAAACATAATAAATCTGCGTTACTAAGGGCTTGAAACGTGGCACTTGTAATGATTAATTACAACAAACCATGACGTGCGAAATTAAACCATTTTCCCTTCGTCATAAGGTTTATTCTATTCATAAACCCAGCGAGTACGCACACTCCAACCTTTTCTGAAGCAATTTAACTTAGACTCAGTAATTATTTGATTTGAGATGAAACATTTTGGTGTTAATTATAAACATTTATGAAATTCATTGCGTAATCTGAAATCGGCACTGAAGGTGGTCTTTGATCTGTGTTGTGCTCGAAGCAAAACTACCAAACGGATTTTATACGTATTTTTTTTTAAACTTACGCGATCTAAACACGTAATTATAAGTATTGACACAACGGGTAATTATTTTTCGCGTTTATTTACCGATTATTGTGGGATTTTATACGGTTTTCACCAATATTGTCTGATTCATGATGACACATGAGGTATACCAAATGTATCAGTATCATCACTACATAGTATAAACAAAGTCCCGCTGTCTGTCTGTCCCTATGTATGCTTAGATCTTTAAAACTACGCAACGGATTTTAATGCGGTTTTTTTAAACAGATAGAGTAATTCAAGAGGAAGGTTTATAAACCATTTGACTCATAGAATTTACGGGGCGCAGCTGGTAAAATATTAAAATCTATGCAAAACAGGGTACCAATCACTTTATCCTCTTAAAAAGTCTATTAATCTACACGTACGAAGCCGGGTTGGGACGCTATTAAAGGCTAAAGGTTGTGAATATGTTCGTTGGTAATCTTCAAAACTACCCAACAGATTCAGATGAAATTTGGCGTATACTAACAGATAAGCCTATTTTTAACCGGGAATATAATACGTGTGCGAAGCCGCGGGCAAGCAGCTTATCTATACTACATATATAAACAAAGATCCTTTTTATTACAAGGTACAGTTTCTGCCCGCGGCATCGCGCGCGTTCAATCTATGGAAACGTTTAAAGGTTATTTCTACCGAACTGATTCAAGAGATAAAAAGTAGCCTATGTCTCCAGGCCTATATGCAAATTTCCGCTCGATCCGTTCAGTAGTTTTGGCATGAAGAAGTAACAAACATCCAAACTTTCGCATTTATAATATTAGTGTGACTATGTAGGTATCTTATGTAATACCTGAAAACAAATTTGTTGATCAATAAATCATGTAAATTCCTTTAGCAGGAATCCTTAATAAAAACAAGTTATACTTCTTTCGAAGAATTTATAAATAGCACTAAACATCCTCAAGTCAAGGCGTTAAGTATTGTTTCATTTGTTCAAGAATTATAACGTTTATACATAACAGAGCTACATAGCTAGGGGCCAGCGGACGAAGAATTGCCCTTACAAACATAATAGATACAAAAAAATTAATATAATATGTACTCCAATGCCGAACATCAATGAGCGCCATAGCGCCCGTCTTCACTTCTTACTACCCGAACACTCAGACCAACAAAAATTGTTGGTCTGAGCCCAAACAGAGCTTGTGTAATACAAGCTCTGTTTAGCTTGGGGCTAGATGAGTGAGAATGCTGTGTGAATTGTCCAGTACTATTTATCTATTAATTCTAGGTCCAGATTTTTATATGTAAAAATTTCAGCCCGATTTGCCGTTGCTTATCTACGGCCAAAAATCGAAAAGAGATATAGAGAACAAGTTTACTAATTGGCCAACGACTGTGTACTCTAGATATGTTAACAGAAGTGCTTAGTCGACAAGCGACATGATTCTATGAATGTTTTCCGCCTTTTTGTCACGGCCTTGTGGGGTGTAAGGTAAGGGGAACTCCAACATCTCGTCCCCCAAGCCAACCTAACCTGCACGTGGTACACCCTGCTAAATAACGAACTAGGCTCTGTTGAAAATATCAAACAATCTTCATAATTTAATAACTCATTGATTTTACAATGATTTCCCATTACTTGACACTGGCAGAAAAGTGTCCATCCGGACACAGTTGCCACTAACAAAGAATCGTCTTAATACAGTTTAATGCTTCCGCAAATATTTATATTATAGTGAACTGAATATTGTATGTACAACGTTAATAAATAATAGTTAAAAAAAACCACGCTTTTATAAATAAACCGATCTAAAAAGTAGTTTTTTTTTTTTTTAATAATTCAAATTATTATTCGCGAGGAGTGGAAGGAGAAAAGGGAGGCCTTTGCCCAGCAGTGGGACAGTAATGGCTTAAAATAAATAATAATAAATAAATAAATTAAAATTATGGATAAGGGTGATATGATAAATTAAAAGAAATTATTTTAATGTAAAAAAGCGTTTCTATTTTTTAGTTTAATCTTATCAAATTATTGTATTGCCATCGGTTATTAATAAGTTTACTAAGTTTAAATGAAATCTGACAGTTCAAAGTCGGTCAAAATCGAGTCCAAAGTAGTCGGTTACAAACAAACATACATACAGGTGAAGCTAATAAAAGCGTGGTAAAAAACGCGTGGACGGAGTATTAATAAGTACCCACACAAGATTAGATTAGGTAGGTACTTACACCCAATACAGAGATGACACAACCTCGCCCTGATTACAGACGCGACCACAAGTAGGCGTGACTGAGTCCAAGGTTTCTAATCTGCGTAGATTTATTTCAGCTTATATAAGATACCATTCCACCTGCGTACGTGTGTACTTAACTTGTATGTTGCATCATGTTTCTTGACTAAGTGCGGTTATAACAGCTCTTTAAGGAGGAAAAATAAATAATGCTGGACAATGTACCCGGCATCAACTATCCCCATAGGTACTGCCTCCGAAGTGACATTACCGAATATGAGCCCAAAGAAGGAGAGCTTGAGTTATAGGTACTAGATAACTGATTTTCATACTAATCACACTAATATTATAAATGCGAAAGTTTTGATGTATGTATGGGTGAATGTTTGTTACTCTTTCACGCCAAAACTACTGAACGGATCGGGCTGAGACTTTGCATACAGGTAGTTCTAGGCCTGTAAAAAATCATAGGTTACATCGCTTTTTATCCCAGTTTCCATAGGATATAACTAACCTATTATATCCTAGTTAACCTTTAAGACTTATGGATAAGTCTTAAAGGTTAACTAACAACAAGTGAGAAAGAAACTAGTATTATTATAAATTCAAAAGTAATTCTGTCGTTCTGTCACCTTCTTCCGTCTTGTTACCTGTACATGACAAAACAGCTAAACGGATCTCAATGAAATATGCAGAGGGATAAATAATATTTCAGAGAAGGACATAGGCTATTTTTATTCTGAAAGAGACGTGCGAAACCGCATGCATAAGCTAGTGCCTTCTATGAATTATACATAGAAAACACCCAGAACTATATACAGAGCAATATCTTCAGATCGTATAAACATTTTTCCCCAAGGCGGGAACTGAAATAACAACTCATTCTTACGTAAGGTAATAAACCAGACAATGGTTGATGCAACAAGTGATGTCATCTGACAGACAGTAGATTCTGTCTACTGATAATGATTGAAAATCATCACAACGAATGAAAATTGTTGATTTTTTAAGCGACTCCAAATAAGGAGGTTCTCAATTCGACTGTTTTTTTTTTATATTTGATACAGAAGAACTTTCGACTGGGTTAACCGATTTTGATGATTCTTCATTTTTATTTGAAATCGTGTCCCATTTCAATGGTGCTTCCCGTGTCCATTTCAACTTGGTCCAGTTCTGACAATGGCATCCATGAGAAAACCATATTAATTCTTAAATTTGCATCAATTAAGTGCGCGACAAATGTCCGAATAACTCAATATCACGCAAACCGATTTCGATGATTCCTTTTTAAACACTAAGTTTGAAACCCATTTTCATCATTTAGGAATTTGAAGTCGGTTTATAGTTTTTTAAAACACGCCATATTATAAGGTGTGCACCTAAGGATCCCTATCTCTATTATCCCAAATATAGAACTCCAGGGAGAAACAAAGTTCAACTACAAGATTAGCAGCAATCAGACGAGACAAAAATTGCAAATTTTATGCGTGACGTGATGTGATGACTAATTAAGGGGAGTTCCTCAGACACCAGCTGCTAAGGCTAACCAACCGGATGTCGTAAGGACATTTTCGGTCATAGTAAAAAGTCCCGATTTCAAGTACCTTAGTTAAGTTCTGCGAGCGAAATATAAACTATGTAAGGTTCTACTCAAGTACTTTGCTGAAAGACGGCGTAAGCTCGAAAAAATCCCCACGATAATACAGGGTTACCAAGATACTAATTTTACTTTATTTTGGCATGTATTTAGTTATGGTCATACCCTTTAGGCACGTAGTTAAATAGTTTTACTAGCTCTGTCCTCGGCTTCGCTTACGTTCTGGGGTCGAATTCTGCTAAAACTCACTTTATTATGAACGTCACAGAATCGACCATAGATGAAAGAAGCTCTGGAGTCTAAAGGTTAAGCTATATATACGGACTTATTTTTAGTAGCATTATAAACGTTTATAAGTCCTCTTTAAAGAACATTTAATTTTTCATCGATGACGATGTCATTTTGTAAGCATAATATGTCTCGATATTTTCTGCTGTTTTCTTACGGACAGTTTAGTCAATATCAGCTGCAATTAGAAGCGATTGCAAATTAAATGTATGATGTGATGACTAATTAAGGGGAGTTCCTCAGAGACCATCTGCTTATCCTTACTACCTGGATGTCGTAAGGACATTCTGGGTCATATTAAAAAGTCCCGATTTCAAGTACCTTAGTTAAGTTCTGCGATAGATAAACTGTGTATGGTTCTACTCAAGTACTTCGCTGAAAGACTGCGTAAGCTCGAAAAAATCACCAAGATAATACAGGGTTACCAACTTACTAATTGTAATTTATTTTGGCGTGTATTTATTTATGGTCACACCTTTTAGGCACGTTATTACATATATAGTTTTACTAGCTCTGTCCTCAGTTTCACTCGCGTTTACCCGAGCTCGAAAGAAGCCTTTTTGTTTTGATGTTGATGAGAATTACATTATATAATATGTAATTCTGAGACGATATAATTATTATTGTGCAGCGATCAATTTTTTGGAATTACGGCCCTGATTTATTAGATAAAAAGTTCAGCCCGATCCCTTTAGTCGGTACTTTTGGCGTGGAGAGGTAACAAACAACCATCCAAACTTGCGCATTTATAATTATTAGTGTAAAGTGTGAAATCCGTGACGTACAAGACACTTAATTCTCAAGCAAGTTACGGCCAGGCAAAGTTTAAGGAAAACGAACGCGAAACTCTCATAACTAGTCCACCAATTGGCCAATGACTCTGTCTAGACTCTAGACATGTTTTGCCAGAAGTGCTTAGTCGACAAGCTACATGATTCTGTCAATGTTTTCCGCCTTTTTGTCACGGCCAGTTTTGTCTATTGGGGCAAAAAGTACTCTACAATAGATTGACATAAATACAGTTAAACGATTCCGCAAATATTTATTTCCCTTGTATTAGGTTCCAAATAAATATTATTTGTTTGTTTGTTTGATATATTATAGTAGACTGAATATTGTATCTATACGAGAAATAATAAAGCTTTAGCTACTCTGTTTTAGAATATAAGTTTTTTTTTGTAAACAAAGGGTTTATAAAATTTAACTAGACACTGGTATCATCGGAGCAAATCGCAGAAGATCGAAACATTTTTTTAATTCAAACAATTTTTCTATTTGAGCATCTTTCGCCACATGTTTCATTAATTATGCGTTTTAGAAGATTGTGTTTCTGTATACTCTTCGTATTTTATTTTGTGAAGTTTCCATTAAAATACCTTTGTTGATATGACCTTTATGTTGGATTCTAAAACCGAGTAGCAGGCAGACATGAGTCTACGGAATAGTGCTTAGTCGACAACCTACATGATGTATCTCGATGTTTTACGATGTTTTGTCACGGTCACAGAAAATACACTACAATAGATTGACAGAAATACTCTTGGATGCTTCCTCTACTACCTATATTTATGTAATATTAGACTGAATAATGCACAACAGGAAATAATAAGGCTATATAGTGATTGTTTTGTTAAGTTATTGGTTCATGCCATTTGATTTAGTAAATTATAAATAAAGCCCCGAGTTTCTTACCTATATATACAAAAAGCTACAGAGCTGATGAATACTTTCGAACGGATATTCAAAATTCCATAAAACATTGCTAATAATAACATACATGCATACAGGAAACTGTGCCGAAATATTGGATAACTCAAAAATCAAATCATTGTAAATATCCCGTTTTAAATGACTTTAGTGTTAATAACCATGATATTTTCAGTTTCATACATACATAGGCATGTAAACATCTATAAAAGAGGCTGTACCTCCCGCTGAAACCGCAATCTTCCGTATGTGGCGGAAATGACCTATTCGGTTATAAAAAAAAAATATCACCTTTCTAAAAAATACTTGATCTTAGCAGCTATTCTGCAGCTTCCAGGCCACCAGACTGAATGACACACTAGTAGGCTATCAAATTTATAATATCACTCTTTTAAATAGGGTATTAAATTCATCAAACAACGTAATTCTTACGTTAGGTAACTGATCTTTTTATATTCAATATTATGAAACCCTCGTTGGACCACAATCTCAGCTAAAACAAAGTGAAGATGTGGCCGACGACGATGTATCACGAAGGTCTAGATTCGATACCTATTCACCCTGGTCTCCCTCTTAAAGAGGCCTAGGTTGTAACAGTCCTATCCTTCAGAGAAACTCCGAGCATAGCTCCATAGCTCGCTGAGCGACTTTAAACTGGTGGACCAGCCGTACCATGTACCTAACCTACCCGGCTTTAATATGGTAAAGAAAAGTAGTAACATACCTTTGCACAGCCAATGAGAAGGCTTCCACGACGTTATTGTCATTTTTCGCCGAGGTCTCAATGTACGTCGCTATTTTGTTGTCGTCACACCATTGCTTCAACTGGTCGTGGGACACTTCTCTGTCTTTTGAAGACACGTCTGACTGCAACAAGAATTATTTCTTTATTTTTGTCTGTTATACTACCTACTCTTATTATAATTATATATTAAGCATTTTAGTTTAAATTTTCATGTTTATGTTTTAAATTTAGTTTATACTCTTTTTTTTTCTTATGTCATTCAAATTATTTTACGGTTATTAATTTGATTTATAGTGATAGTAATTTTTTAATTTTATACAAATTAAATCCTTTATTGGCCTTATGTTTAGTAATTAAGTATGTTAGTATTAGTTTTAAAGGCTGTGGATTTTGTTTCTTAAATAAATAAATAAGGTGCCAGCCCTAGTGGGGCAGGATCCACCTACATTTTAGGCTAGTGTAACCGGCCCCGCTAAATCACAACAGTTATGGGGCAGATTACACGGTAAAATGTAAGCCATTCCACTTTGCCTCACCAGTGGGGCGCCTAGATGAGGCAGAGTGGAATAGAACTCAGCTCATCACTGCGATCAACCATAGCCAGAATATTCATAGTCTACCAGATGTTACCGACCTCGACAAGATTTTTGAAGGTTTCGCCCATGTTGTCTGTATTAACTTGAGGACAGAGGGAGAACCTAGGGAGGACAGAGCAGCAGAACTGGGATGAAGCAGCTCGGCAATGAAGTCTGTGATGTGGCATGCCCCAGAAGGGGGAGAGTGTTCGAGACAAAGTGCGTGGGATTTGGAGAATCTGGAGTCACCCGAGTGACTCTTTTCTCACAGTTTCGGTCCGTGTAACCGCAAGGTTGGCAGGACCATGGGAAGTTTGGACGGATTCCGGGTAAAGATATCTGTTATCCCGGAAAACACGCGTGAAACCGCGGTTAGACGAATAGTAATAAATAAATCACGATCTGTAGGTAAAAGCTAATTAGAGAAATCGTTGAAAATTCCCAGTAGGATGTTTGTGGTTTGAGAATTAAATTGTACTGTAACAATGCCGGCAGTTATTTCAATTATGTAAAGTAACTCGGCATTTACCACAATTAGCTGTTATTTCAGTAAAACCCATATTTGTAGGTTGTTTAATTGCTCCAAATAA
The DNA here is from genome assembly GCA_943735965.1 of Eupithecia abbreviata. Lineage (NCBI taxonomy): Eukaryota > Metazoa > Arthropoda > Insecta > Lepidoptera > Geometridae > Eupithecia > Eupithecia abbreviata. Next base: position 11,669,861 of record OX030976.1, read on the forward strand.
TATACAGCTATATACTTGCAATAACAATTTTACGCTGTATTGTATACCGACTTGCTATTTAGTTACTTAATTTTTAGTAGGTTAAAAATTTATAAACGACTAAGTGTGTGCGTAGTGGAGGGTTACGAAATTTTACTTTTAACCTGTCATAGTACATTTATATTCAAATAAACGCAGAGCTTGTGTTATGGGTACTAGATAACTGATATACATAATACAAAACACTACATAGATAGATATTTTTTATTATACATAGTGTATGGACCAGAACATCCTGAACAAATATCTGCAGATCGTTAAATATTAGTCCCGAGGAGGGAATCGAACCCGCTACCTCCTGTCGCAGGGACCTTCGCCACCGCGCCACAGAGGTCGTCGGTACATTTAATAACTTGCTTGACTAGATCGCGTAGGTGTGCCAGTCTTCATTGAGGCACCATTGCAGCGTACGCCGCGCGGCGTCCCGCGTCCCGCCTGTTTTACGCTCAGGTTTGGACGAAGCTTTAAGTTAGGGTCGTTACATATCTGACGGAAAACACGTCGCGTAATGTTTGAACAGACAAATCATATAATAAAACATTCTACCATTCACCACCAACCGATGATGCGTTAGTGCGTTGAACGTACAGCGCATTTTCGGCCGACACAACGTATCGCGCCACGTGTATTTTGATAGATGCATTCAAACTAGACGTAACATCGGCGGAGATCGTTTGGTATACAGGCCGTTCCAACTGACTAGACGCGTAGTGGGACAGGTCTGATTAGGCCGAATAGACGTGACCGATGATACGCTTAACGCATTATCCGTCAGATGTGGATCGACCCTTACGAAAATTGTGGTTCTAAAAACACTTACCTTATTCCCAACAACCATAAACGGGTATCGATCGATCCCGTTCTTCACTCCCGCGTAATGCAGGAACTCGTTTAACCACATCTTGATGTTGCTGAAGGAAGATCGGTCGTCGATTGCGTAGGACAGTATGCAGATGTCTGAGCCTCGGTAGAACGGCGTTCGGAGGGATTTGAAGCGCTCTTGGCCGGCTGTGTCCCATACCTGAGGGAGTTTTGTATTACTTTGAGGGATTGAAGTAGTTTTGAATTCAGTTGAGAGAACTGAAACACAATGTTAGTTAAGAGTTAATTTTGTATTCTGTACCTACAAGGAATTTGGTACAGTTAAGGAAATTTCGAGTTTAATGGAAAAAATTGCCGCGAAATTATGATATACCTACCTAGGACGCAAATAGATACACAATAAGTGCGTGAATAATTTTAAAATAAGAGTACATGAGGTTTTTGTTATTATAGTGCGAACAGGGACGCGCACACCAGCTGAGCCATGAAACCAAGTGACCAACGAGTTGAAAATCTGGACTTCCTACAACTCTAGATAATTCCTTTGGAATAAATCTGAGTGTGAGGGCTTACACACTATAATAACAAAAACCTTAGTTTCCATCATCATCAGCCTATATCAGTCCACTGCTGGACATAGGCCTCCCCCAATGAGCGCCATAGCGCCCTGTCTTCAGCTTGCCGCATCCAGCATCTACCTAGTCTTTCGCAAGTAGTTTCCATAAATATACAAAAACAAAGCATGGCTTTACCTCTGCCTTAAATCAGTTAGTTGATTTTAAATTGAGTTTTACTCAGTTCAATGCCAAGGTGTGGCCTTAACCAAGCAGACAAAAGAGTTTGTATGGTTTGGTTGGTACATGATGAAGATAACCAAATAGTTTCTATGGTGGAAGATAGCTTAGTCACACTACTCAGCTTGCCAAATAGGTGTGGCATGTGTTGTGGTGGGGCCACCTCTAAAACTTTATCATGATATGAAAAATATTACGGTAACACCAGGGTTATTCATCCTATTAGGTACATAATGTATACAATACAGTGTCTTTTTGAGATGAGAGTGGATGGCCAAATCCAAAACATGAACATAAGACATAGTTAGAGAAAAGTTGTGAGAGAAGTCATGACCTTGATTTATGAGAAAATGAAGGTAAGTGTTACTGATATATTTGTCTTACTCTAATATAAAACTTAGATTTTTTGAAGAATCCAAATATCAACCGACTTAAGTTTTCTTAATATAAAAGGTACTCTTTATAAGTTTCTCGGAATAAATACTAATCCCACAGGAATATAATTTTAATAATACCATCCCAGGATTATCCTAACCGACAGTGAAATACCCATCCATATCAGTCTACAATTGATGGAGTAACCATACAAACATACATAAAATAGTACGAGTAATGAATAACATGCATTGAACAAAGAACCTCCTCCTATTTTGATGTCAGTTAAAAAGTCTTAGTAGAAAGATAACTTTGTGTAATTGGGCATACAATTAACATGGAGGGTAATTGCTTCAATTGAAGGAAATTAATCCAACACTGTCAGAGATCAGTGTTCATAATGATTTGGATCTCAGCAAAAATACAATGAGGAATTGTGTAGTTCTTAGATAAGAAATTTAAAAAGATGACTTAAATATCATGAATATTGATAGAGCCTATGGAATCACATAAAATTTAAAACATATATGCTGCTTAGCTTGGGGCTAGATGATGCTGTGTGAATTGTCCAGCAATATTTATTTATGATAGAAATTTTTAAATCAAATGTGAATATAGAAGTCCTGCTTAACAGTTAAATTAGTATCTACAAGCTAAGCATAATACAATCAAACTTTGCCTACATGTAGATAAGACAACCTTGAGTTTGAAGGTGATCATGTCATATTAAGGCTGTATAAATTATTCTGCAATCATCATAAAACAAATTGAACAATTTTGTAGGCAATTGTTTTGGGTATGAATTGTTGTCTTCTTTCTCTCAAATATAGGTACCTATAGGTACAAGGATGGTAAAAAAATTATAGCTTATCTGAGATATACTTAAAATAAATTAGGTAAGCGTTTCCATATATGCTTGTATTTATTAATCAGAAGCCAGTTTTCACACAAACCTGTAATGTGTACTCCTTCCCGTTAACCTCTATGGTCTTGTTCATGAACTCCACACCAATTGTGTGAAAGCTGTGGTCATCAAAGTGATTGGAGATGAACCTGCTCATCAAGCAAGACTTTCCAACTCCTCCATCTCCTAAGATCACTATTTTCAGCAGAGTACTCTTTGTAGGGCTTCGCCCGAAGCGGTCACTTTCTTCCAGCATTATAACAGTTTACACATACTCCGAAAAATCACTGTGAAATTTAATAATTGCTTGCTTAAACAGCCTCGGACTTAGTGACTCATTTAATTCACTTGTAATGAGCGAGTTGCTTCTTGCGATCTGATAGCAGTAATTATTTTTACATGATCTGGCACCAAAGAAATTCTCACAGAGCATCTAATTTATATTAATTCCGCCAAGAATGAATTTCTATCAGCTGATAACACGCACTCAAGCACGAAATCCGAAAACTTGAATAACGGCGACGGACTACAAAACCAGGACAAATCAAAAACCAATAAACAAAACTCGTGTTGCTCGCCTCGCGCACGAATTTTAATGGAATAACCGAGCGTGCGTGCAAAATCTATGCAATTTGTGGAAGGAAACTGGAAATACCTAATGAATCAAATTTTAACTTTGTTTTGTTGTCAAACTATCAGTGAGATTTGACATTGACATAATGTTATGCTAGTCTAGTGGTAGCAACATCATCAAATCGAACCAATTCAGTTAATCGACTAAACTAGCAATGAAGTCTTGTTTTTGATACACGATTAAAAAAAATTTGGTGTTTATTATTATTTAAATTTAATTAGATTATTTTACTGTACTTAGCTCAATTCAATCGCTCAATTTTGACGACCTCTATGGCACGGTGAATGAAGGTCCACCTGAAACGCAGGAGGTTGCGGGTTCGATTCATGCCTTAGATTAGAGCAATCGTGTGTACGATCTGCAGATATTTGTTCCTGGTTTTCTGGTCGTTGTATAGATAACGACTATTTATAGGAATAAAAAAATCTATATAGATATTGTACATATTAATAACATCGGTCATCTAGTACCCATAACAAAACTCTGCTTACCTTGGAGCTATATGATGCTGTGTGGATTATCCAGCATTATTTATTTATTAATTCCTTCAATTTTAAATCTATTTTCTTCTTTGTTTCTATTCCGAATATTTAATTGAAAATATTTTGAGTGCTTTTCGAAAAATCTTTATAAAATCATATCTCATCACCATCACACATAAGGCATTGATTAACGGATTAACGTAGCCCATCACCTCACTAACTCCGCAACAAAATATATCTTTCCAAATAGGTTAATCCATGTAAGATAAGATGGTAGTGAACAGATATCCGTCAACACAAATGTAACAAACATTGAAATCGACTATTATCACAATCGATCTGTCGGGAACATCACTACGTTGTCGTGGAGTGCCATCTATTGGATATACATTGCGGCGGCGCTTCGTTGCTATGTTGGTAGCTTAGTACCTACGAAGAAAGAGTTGCAAATTGCAAAGGTTGTTTCTATGGTTGTTTCCAACACAAACACCCTTTTAGCCAAATTAGTTACTCAATAATAATGTAGATGTCGCAGTTACGATTTTTTTTGTAGACTGGATTTCTCGGACTTTTTTTGAACTGAACGCGCGCGCGACTTCGACTTCGTTTCGTTGGTTGTTGTCATGCAATGCAAGCTAGCTCACTCGCTCTCACACGCGTTGAATTGAATCGCTCGCACGTTTCTTTTATTATTCCATTCCGCTTTGTTTTGCGGAGGTGAGAGGACATAGTGCGACGTCTGTCCGAATGTGTTCATTGGCTGTGGTTCAATGTTTTTCTTGTAATAAACTTTTAGAATCGAAAGAACAGCTTTTTTGAAATAGTGTTTATCACATAATTATCCGGAGACTGTGTTTGTGATTAGATTGCAAGTTTGTGCAATCTTGTGAGACTTGGTGTCAATAAACTTGAATTTTATGGGAAAGGTGTGCCGCGTTACCTGTTCGCGGGTGATCGAGGCCGGGATCGCAAGGGCCTTTGGAATGGAGCTGCGTAGTTCGTAGCGTATTCAGGTAAGCAAGTTATGTTATGTAGTTGTGGAGGATGGTAAGGCTTGGGGCCGCGGCAAGGCAGCGGGGTTGCGGCGGGGGGTGCGCGGGGGGATCGTCCATTCACCTCTGACCCGCGCGCGCGACGCCAAGGTCGGTGCGCCGCCTGAAGGTCGTCGCGTGAGGGTGCCAACCCCTGAGGCGACGACGCCCCTCTTCGCTCGCGACTGCACGCTCGCGCACATAACTCTTAGAGGAATTAGGGTTTATTTTTTCTGATAGCTTTGTTGATGTTGAGCTTTTCCAACTGGGAATAATTATTAACCATCATGGGTTTTATAAAATCTATTTACAGTCACATTATGGTACCAAAAAAAAACAATGTTGGACAATTTATATAAAAATATATTTTAATTAACAAGTTATAGAAAATTTTTCAGTCAAAGCCAAAGATTTATACCTAATCGAGAAAGGTTATCTTATCAGCTATCCAAGAGTGGGGTCGCTTCCTGAGAAAATTATTCATAGGTAGTAATAGGTATTTGATTGGTTAGATTTAGATACCTAGTCCCTATCTAATCTAGCTAGTACCTTACCTAGTGCTAAAACCGCAAATCATTCATTCTACAAAAAGGAACCTACCTATAATAGGTAATTCGGTAGGTTATGTTTGAGAACTCGCGAGCGAAAATGAAAAACTTAGTGGGAGACCTTTTCAGCTGTGGGGTAATCTAGGTTAGATAAAAAGGTAAAGGTAATTTTCCTGTGTGTGGGCCCCTGTGGACTGTGGTCTACAAAAACCAACAAATGATCATAGATTCCTATAAATAAATAATGCTAGACAATCCACACAGCATAATCTAGCCCCAAGCTAAGCAGAGCTTGTGTTATGGGTACTAGATAACTGATACCTATATATAATACAATACATGACATAGATAGTTTTTTTTTATTATACATAGAAAACGACCAGTACACCCGAAACTAATATCTGCAGATCTTAAAAACATTTTTTCTAGGTAGTAACTCGTGAAATAAATTTAATATGCCTAGGTAGTAACTAGTAACCTAGGTATGTTTAATTTACCTACCTCCCGCACATCCGCACCGCATTCCTAAATGCCACAACACGCATTTTTTCATCTCAATAGAAATTCGCTTTATCGCTGTTTCGTCTACGTCTTGTTTTTAAATTCGATCGGCCTTGTAAGTAATAAATGCTAATCTGCATTTACAATATTGTCTTCAAATATCTGCAGTCCAAAAAAAAACTTGGAAAAAAAAGGAATCGATTCGGACTAGGTACCGAAGTTCTTAATTAGTCTACGCTTTGACTGCACCGCTTAAAAAGACAAAAGGTCTCCGGTTCGTTTTCGACATACCTATCGTGCTTAAAACCTGAGACAGAGGTTTGAGAAAAAGTTGCATTTTAAATTTAAAACAATCATTGATCTGCCGCCGCTTTGTTACCTGCTTTAATTATTCTAAACATTATGATAAAGCTCGAATATTAAAGCTAATTTTACGACCATTATACCTACTAGTAATATCTCTAGTTTGCTAAACTTGTTTGATAGAATTTGTAAAATCGATGGTGTCACGAATCACACTAATATAATAAATGCGAAATATTTGATGTTTAGATGGAAGAAGGATAGATGTTTGTTACTTTTTCACGTCAAGACTACTAAACGGATCGGGCTGAAATTTTGCATTTGCTAAGGTAGTTCTAGCAGAATTTCTATTCAGTGAAAGAACTACTAGAAAAGTAGATAAACTTAATGTAATTATATTTCCGTATCTAATTGTTTTTATATCAATTTTTCCATTTATTTATTTTGTTTTCATTTATGTTTTTAAATTTAAATCATGCTAACGGTACTACTTAATTGTTAAAAATACAATTTGTATTATAATTATTATTAACTATTTTGATGAACACCTGACATGTAAAATTATTTTACCAATAAATTGTATTTCTGTATTTCTAGACCTGGTGTTTTATGCCATAAAACTGTTCCCAGAGGATAGAAATAACCTTTAAACATTTCTACAGACACAATGTAACTATGCGAAGCCGCGGGCAGAAACTAGTATAAAATAAACAGTTGCAATCATTTCACACTGTCTTTTATACTTTACCTACCTAATCAAAAGATTAAATTCAAATATTAATTTTATTTATTTAAATGAATCATAGTAAACAAATTATAATAAATATGCTGGACAATCCACACAGCATCATCTGGTCCCAAGCTAAGCCAAAGTTTGTGTTATGGGGATGACTGATATAATACAATACATTACATAGATAGATATTTTTTATTATACATAGAAAACGACCAGAACACCCGGAACAAATATCTGTTGATCGTACAAACATCTGTCCCGAGGCGGAATCGAACCCCCCTGCATCGCAGGAGGACCTTCGCCCAACGCGCCACAGAGGTCGTCATCACTCATCATGTAACTACGAACTAAATTTTCATATTATTCCACATTTTAAGTAACTAGCTATCTTGCAGGTTGCAAGTACACAGTACAAGTAAATTTCTGACACCTTAGTAACTTCACTTCTTCGTTCGGTAATGATTTCGTCACATGCAGTCGTGGGTGTCTGTAACTGTACCTACGCTGATTGATATCGAACTTTCAATGTCAACGCATAATTCACTCATCATGTAACTGAACTAAATTTTCATATTATTCCACATTTTAAGTAACTAGCTAGCTTGCAGGTTGCAAGTACACAGTACAAGTAAATTTCTGACACCTTGGTAACTTCACTTCTTCGTTCGGTAATGATTTCGTCACATGCAGTCGTGGGTGTCTGTAACTGTACCTACGCTGATTGATATCGAACTTTCAATGTCAACGCATAATTCAATTTATTAACTTGATCAATACATATAATAGAACTAGATTCTGCTCGCGGCTTCGCACGCGTTGTTTCTATGGATACGCTTACAGGTTATTTATATCCCATGGGATTTATGGGATAAAAAGTAGCCTATGTTTTATAATTTCAGCCCGATCCTTTCAGTAGATTTTTCGTGAAAGAGTAACAAACATCCATACAAACTTTTGCGTTTATAAGATTAGTAGGAAGTAGGATTAGTAAAGTAAAACGAATGTATTATAGTTGTTCTTTGCCTGGTTCTTTGCTACAAATCCTTGATAGCAATTTGAAGATGGATTAAAATGACTAATTTAGAAACAAACAGGCACTTACGAGTACTTCGTCAAATCATAATAGCACAAGCGGCGCTTTCGTTATTAGATGACTGATATACAAAATAAAATACATTAGATATATTTTTTACATAAAAAATACTTAGAACAAATATTCGCAGATCGTACAAACATTTGTCCCAAAACGGGAATCGAACCCCCAACCTCCCGCGTCGCGAGCGGACCTTCGTCCAATGCGCCACATCGGTCGACAAAAGATCACCACTTAAATATTATGACAGTAAATTCAGATGTATCTATAGTCACATATAAATTTTCATTGAAATACATACGATAAAATACATCATCGCCTATAAATTATGTAAAGTATTGTTAAAGCTATTATGGTAATGTTCCTAAATTATAGTTCTTGTTAGGCAACCGTTTTAAAGTTGCCTTAATAAGGACCGTTCCCTAAGAAGTTGGTTGTTGCGAAATAATATGTCGAAATGGTTATCTAGTTTCTCATTGTTTGCAATGGTGGAATTGATTAAATACTGAATTGTAGTTTCTTGAGACTTCAAACTTATATATACTAAACTAATCTTAGTAATCGCTGTCTATATAAGTTTAAGTAGAACGTTTGCTAGCATCATATCATAGCTTCTAGGTTTTTTCATGATTTATTATTCAACAAATTTTAGCTGTAGCAGGGATCGACTCCCTGCGACCGCTACTATGTCGTCGGTGATGGGCTGGAGGCGGCTCAGGACCACTATTCGTGGCGTCGTTTAGGGGAGGCCTACAGCAGTTGCCGTGCAAGGGCAATTGGGGGGGGAGAGGGCAATTGGAAATTTTTTCGACGACTGCGGTCTTTTTTTTTACCTAAAAAATTCGAGCTGCCACTCTACACAGCGGTTGTGTTGCGCCGCAAATGCGTTTCGTTTGAAAAATATTACAGCTCTGCTGAGTCACAAAGATCTGTATTTTCTTAGCCGCTGCGCTAGTGTGGATTTTCGCAGATTAGTCACTTGTAGAAAACTCATACCGTGCGTTTTCAGCACTCAAAGTGTTAACCGATTTGTGTTATGTTCGTAATTAAGGACAGGATTATATTTTCAAGAATCTAACCTACAAGTTCCTTTCTGACAAGCAATGTCTATGTATAATAAAGCATATCTATCTATGTAGGTAATATATTGTATTAAGTATATAAGTCATCTAGTACCCATAACACAAGCTCTGCTTAGCAACTTCCAACATCATTTATTTATCTGTTGATAACTTAACCATAAAAAAAACAAACCTTTGCAACATTTCTCCACTCCGTAAAAGCAGCCCATCATCCCACCCAATATTATTACAACCAATTTGTTACGTGTTCGTGGAAAATTTTCGAATAAGCGAATGGCATTTGATATTATTCTGCTCAATGAAAAAAGCTCTGTTCATTAAATTGTTTATCACGTAGACGACCTCCAATTTTATGTCCTAGCGGAAATGTTATTATGATTTTATGGAAATTAAAAGATAAAATCTATTTATGTTTTGTGATTTTTAGTTGAAACAATAGAAATTTCCACACAATGTCATACATAGGAGGCGACCTTAACAGTTATCAAATTAACAAGTTGTCAAATATTTTGGATTCATTATAAAAACCAAACTCTTAATTTCTCATTAATAATGACATAATATTTACGCCAATGCCAACCCCAATAAATTTATGTTAATAATGACATTATATTTACGTAAAACCCCAATCAATACCTATATCAAAAAACGATCAATTACTTAAAAAAATAAATTAATTTGATAGCCAACTTTATGTTATTTATTCACCATGGAATGTAATGTTGCTTGTTTGTGTGCTTGAAAGAAGTTCTTAGTGTGCCTTAGAGTTTTTTAAAGAATTTTAATTTACAACACATTTACTTGTTTTTTAAGTTTATGTACACCTTTTTTTGCAATTAAACTATCTTTATCGTTAATCTTTATCTTTACAAAGTACAGTTCAGTCGTGTTGGCTTTGGCTACAATTTCCAAAATTATTCGACCTTAATATTTTATACACGCAGCGTCATCTACCCAACCAAACAAACCCCCATCGAAACAAAGACGCTTGAGTCCGCGACTGTACTCTCACTGCTTTCTAGCGTGCATGTGTGCGTGTCGGCCGGTGACCTTGCTATCAGGCGGAAGAGTGACTCACCGAGAGCTTACATACTGCCGTCTATGCTGTGGAGAGCAGGGACCTTCGTAAATATTCTGCCAGTCGTTTTGAGCCATGGACAAATTATTTTCTCCATGTTTGAGCTTACAAATTCCAAATTTGAATGTTAGCACGTTTCATTTCTGCTGCCCGTTGGTCAGTATTCCTAGGCTTTATTCGAAGACGAAGCAGTCCTGAATGCTAAATACCTAGCAAGGTACCTTACCTACATATTGGAATTTTGAACTACCTACCTTTAAGTATAGGTACAAATAAAGTACCAGAGTCAATGTAATGTCTAGTACCCATAAGTAACACAAGCTTAGGCTTAACACTTTGACTGCAGTTTTTTTTCGACGACTGCGATCTTTTTTTTTACCTAAAAAATTCGTGCTGCCGCTCTACACAGCGGTTGTGTTGTGCCGCACATGCGTTTCGTTCGAAAAATATTACAGCTCTGCTGAGTCACAAAGATCTGTATTTTCTCAACCGCTGCGCTAGTGTGGATTTACGGATATTAGTCACTTGTAGAAAACTCATACCGTGCGTTTTCAGCACTCAAAGTGTTAACTTGGGGCAAGAAAATGCTGTGTGTGTGTGTATTGTCTAGCATTATTTATTTATAATTATTTAACTAGCACGTATAAGCTCTGAAGTTTGTAGTAGGTAGATACCTAAGTATATAATCTAGACCTACAGATCTCTTCAGATCAAAATTAAAAGGTTTTGACGCACTTAATTTTGGGCATTGTACCTACCCACTATAAAGTAAATCTATACTGCTTCCAATGAAACCATCCCATCTCATAGGAGTAGTAGAGCATTACTATGACCCTAGCGGTAGTGATGTGACACGGTTCCCCGACACAGATGCGATGATCATTCGATTGCAATGCGACAGTTATTCGATATCGATATTCGATACTGTTGGGACTTCAGTTTCAAATGTTATGGGAAATGAGCTTGTAGGTCTCTAGGTCTCCTATAAAAAACGTACTTTTCCCTATTGTAACTGGTACAATAACTGGTATTAAGCAAAAAGGTCGTTAATATCTAGGTCTTATGTTGGTTGAATGTTTTTGATATTCGTTTCTAAAATAAATATTATCAAACTTAAGTTGTATCTAATTTGGTAGGTATAATAATGAAACGCGTAATGATTCTATAAATGAAAAGCGTAGGCCTTCTGGCCTTTCATTCAGGCTTTTCATCTACAGCATGCCATAAGCATGCCTAAGTCAAAGATTTAAATCGTTTAATCAATTTAAATCTTTGATCTAACTAAGTAGGTTGGACCAAGCTGACTTTCTCTGTAGGCACGACTTTCTTCCAGAAAGGCCATAGATACTTTTCAGCGGGCAAAAATGGTACCCACCTAGGGTACCATTTTTGCCCGCTAAAAACCTCAACCCATCTCAATTAGAGATCGACCAAGATTCATCCCAATCATCTCAATTACAAGGTACTCAGGAGAAAATGCCAATAAAGCCAGCAATATCACCAAAAAACTCGTGAATTAAGTTATTTTAAGCAGTTAAAGACCCACCGGGCAAAGGCCGCGATCTTTTCTCCGTCCACTCAATTCCAAAGAACCGATTACCGTTTTAATATAAGAATTATGCAGGAATTTTAAACTATAAATAAATTTCAAAACTGGAGAACGTTTGTTTCATCTGACCCCGATACTGTTGTTTATTCTGTGCTGGTGTTGCGACAGAAAAAGTAAAAGGTAGGTGCATGGTCGCTGACTAATAGTGGTTTGACTCTGCATGCGCGTTGGCTATCTTTCTGGGTCTGAAGTCTCGCTCAGTTTGCATATTGAAGAAAGAGATGCCCTCTATGCTACGCTGAAAGACAGCTGTTAGCCATTTAGCGCTTTGACAGAAAAATTTAAGCTGAAATAAACTTTATAACGTTTTTTCTAGAATCGAAATGTTTTCCAGGCCCAGAAAAACGAATGTACATATTTTGGTCTCGTCACATCGACTGTCTCTCTGAAGATAAATAAATAAATAATGCTGCAATAGTTTTTTTTAGGTTTAGACAGGTTCACAGGTTTTGTGGCCACCAAGGGCAACTTCGAATCTCTGCTTAAACTAAATGCTTTCAATGGTATCTATCGACAGTTGCCTAAACTTCTAAACTTCATCTTGACATATCAAAAATCGTGCGAAGCCAGGGCGGGTCGCTAGTACTATTATAAAAGAAAAGTTTAGATGGTTGGATGTTTAGATCTCTTGAATTTTGCTGAAACTTTGTTAGACTGAATAATTTGAATTTCATTTAACGTGTGTGGGAAGCCGCGTTCGAAGCTGGTTTGTAATGTTCAAATTGCTGGGTATGGATAAATGGGTATAAATAAAATTAATATTGTAAGTATATTCTTAAGTACTGTATTTGCTCGATCTATTTCTCTTTAGATAAGTAGTCTCACGCAGTCACTGCTTTGTTCTACAGTGCGCCGAGATAAAAAAAAAACTCGTACAAGTTATCTATTCTTATTCCTAGACACTCAATTAATCTGTCAAAATTATGTTCTCCCGAAATATCGTTTGAAGCAAGTTATTTTGCTACATTCGCTGAACGAAAGATAACTTGTTCTACCAAGTCAACGAGTTGTTATAAGAAACCAAACTAGTTTTTAAGATCCGACGAAATACTATAAAAACCATATACAAACTATTAATAGTCTTTTGTGCGTCACAATTTGCGTCACACAGATTTCGAAAAAGGTTAACCGATCATTTTCTTTTAGCACTTGAATGATGAAATCTAATAAAGTAATAATAATAACTCTATGTTTTTTTTCTCTTTCATACATATATAATATTTTTCTTGGATGATTGAACTATTTTACACCAATCAAGTTCAAGTTTAAAAGTATTTCTAGTTCCAAGTTTTTAGTAATATTGGTAGGTACCTAATAGATAAATCTAAATTAGTTAAGTATTGAATAATCTACTAATTCTACGTTTTTTTGTTGATAATTAATACACATTATATTGTGATCATCATCATCAGCCTATAGCAGTCCACTGCTGGATATAGGCCTCCCCTAATGAGCGCCATAGCGCCCTGTCTTCAGCTTGCCGCATCCAGCATCTACCTGCAGTCTTTCATATTGTGATAGAACTGTAAAATATTCAAATAGTTACATTTGTTAAATTTAAGTTATCTACATATAAAACTTCGTTCGCTTTGCAGATTATCTAATGTCTTTTTCATGCACCTGTAAAAGTATATTGGACGAGTACTAACGAGGTCAGTGATGGGTGGGTTGCTGGCCGCGATGATGATGGCTGAAAGCTCAGTGCAGGTCCAGCTCATCACAGCGCGGTCAGCATTGCAGCCCTTGATACATAAACTGAAATGAAGGTCGAGGGGAATTTACGTTGACAAGAGATTTAATCCTACTATTAGGGCGTGCAAAACCGGAAGGTTTTGAAAACCGGTTTTGAATTTCGGTTTTGAGGGCCCAAAACCGGAAACCGGTGCTAGCACCGGTTTTGGCAAACTTTTTTTATTTTTTGTATAGTAGATTTTGAAGAAGAAAACGATATTCTTTTAGTTAACATGAACTTAAAAATAAACTTTAATTAACTGAGATCAAATCAACAACAAGTAAGAATGAAGAATAATATTTTTTAAACATAAAGGGTGTCTCATAATGTTTTTCGTTTTTGATTTGAGTATTATGCGCCACCACAAACAACAGGGGGTAGGGAGTGGTCTCAATCGCTTGATGGGCTTTTGCAGTTTAATAGTCATGGAACACATCGCGGGAGTGCAGCGCATATTTTGCATGCGATCGTTTAATAAAAAACACTATTCTTACACAACTGTTCGACGTCTCTACAGGACACATTTCAATTTAAAGTTTTAGTGATTTCTGATGCAGTTCTATCGGATAACTGGCAGCCCTGGGTGGAGTTTTGTTGGTTAACATGACCATTTATGTAATAATCGATTTGCCGGAGAGTCAGATGATATTGTAATTCCTAAAACAATTTCTCACTGTCCTACAGAATTTAAGTCATTTAGTTCATTTTAGTTCAATGAGGTTCACCGGCCTAATTGCTTGAACATTTACAATTTTATATGGGTTAAAATGTTAATCTTTGTGAATAATGCGACGAAGCGCGGATACATTGAAATTAAACGAAGCTGCGCGTAATCATAGTGATTGTCATGTTTGTTCATAACACACTGGCGTACGTGGTCGACATTCATGCTCCTTCTCGAAGTCTTTAAGCACCCAATTGATTAATCCGGCATTGTATTCTAAGTCTCTTTAAACTTGCTCACTTAATGCTTGATTAAATTTGGCAATTTCTCATAGTCGTTAAATTGAAATTTATCATGTAGAGACGTCAAACACAGTCTACGAATCGATGTTTCTATAAAACGCTTGCACGCAAAATGCGCACTGCATTCCCGTTAATAATTTAATGGCTAACAAACTAAAAAAGTTCACCAAGTGATTGAGCCTACTGCACACCAGTTGTGGTTGGCGCATTATACTCAAATAAAAAACGAAAAACATTCTGGAACACCCCTTACAAAACATAGTTATCATCTTAACGTTATCGCTGTGCACGTGCACTCCCGGCAAGTGTATTTGGGCAACAACGAAGGCAGGCGGAACGCAGGAATCGCGTCGCGGGTGCGGGGGTCGCGGAAGGAGTGTAGGTGGGCATATGTTGCATTCGGATATATTTGATGACTCAAAATTACATATTTCTTGAGTGCATTCGAAAAAAGTGAATTAAAATCAAGATTTAATTCATTAATGGGAAAACCGGAGTTGGCACCGGTTTTGTCTCTCAAAACCGGTTTTCAAAAAATCTAAAATTTGGTCCGGTTTTCCGGTTTTCAGCAAAACCGAAAACCGGTTTTGCACGCCCTACCTACTATCCTCTAGTGTAGTAAATTATAGAGATGATCAGCCTACCAACAACTGGGTGCCCTAAATTCACGAAAGGTACATACAATTTCAGTGAGTTTCTAACATAATTATGCATTTCGTTTTGTTTCTTGTTTGTACGCGTTAGGCAACCTTACGCACCACGGTCTCTACGGACCCAGCGCAATGGTATGATCTGCTCTACCATATCACATGCTGAGTGGAGACTGATTTCTCAGTTTCTCTGTTTATTCATACTACGAATAGTATACAACTATTGGTCTTGTTCTGGCAAAATAAAATCTTTTTACTTTACTTTTATAAAAGCCTAGCCATTCTTTCCTAAACCTTACGCTGCAAGCAATACTCCTATACTAAAAACTTTAGATAATCCCCTCAAACTCAAGATAATCCAAAAGCCAGTCATTATTTTATCCACGAGACATTAAATATCCTTTCCTTAACCCGCTTTCACCCCTCGTTCTCACGGTGTCCAAGACCATCCTTGAAGTGTCGAAACTTCTGAGAAACTGACTCACGAGGGTTACTTACGAAGTTACGATACGAGCCAGGAACAGGTCTGCCGCAGAATAACGAGGAGTTTGCATCGTAGGTACTGCAGTTGGTGGTTTGACTCACCGGCCACGTTTTTGCGATGTCTGGCAGGATTTAATCGTTAATTTGAAAAGCTTTGTTTGTTCCTTCCTTATCGCTACATAAAACAAAGTCGCTTCCCGCTGTCTGTCTGTCCCTATGTATGCTTAGATCTTTAAAACTACGCAACGGATTTTGATACGGTTTTTTAATAGATAGAGTGATTCAAGTGGAAGGGATTTTTACGCTGGCGAGTTTAAGCAAGGTCGCAAGGCCAGCTATAGATACCTTATATGTTATCATCACTACATCGATGTACCCTGCCGCTTTTGTCTGTCTGTATGAACACGATAAACACAACCTAACGGATTTTCATACGGTTCTCGCTAATGGACGGAGTGATGTGATAACTGAGGAAGGCTTAGGTGTGTAATCCATGAGAATTTTGTGTAAATTTGCTTAAATATAATGATGGTTGTCGAAATCATAAAAAATCATGCCGACCGAGAGTTTTACTGGAGTGCGCGGCATAAAGCAATAGAGTTTTAGATGCTACCCGTGCGAAGCCGGGTCGTGTTGGTAGTAATCTACACGTGTCAGCTTGAAGAGTTTATAAAAGCTACCATATTAGTCATAAAGGCTTACCTTCTATTTATAATTATAATTAACAAGAAACAAACCTTATCTAAAGCTTTGTACAGTTCTACCTATGTAGAGCAACTCGGTGTTGTTAAAAACAGTCACAAATGTTATCTATATATATATATGAAAGAAAGTCGTGTTTTACACTATTTATAACTCAAGAGCGGCTGAACTGATTTGGCTGAAATTCGGTGGGGAGGTAGCTTAGAACCAGGAGACGTAGGACATAGGGACATAGGACGATACTTTTTATCATTTAAACGATTTTACACATATATTTCCATGGGGGCGAAGCTTGCGGGGCGCAGCTAGTACACAATATACTTCAATCCTAATGATTAGAAACCTTCATCAGCACACATACGTCCACGGCAGGATATGCCACACCTCAAAACCATAAATTTGTCATACAACGGTTGAAAGGTAGATTCATGATTGCAGTTGCGATAGGTAAGAAGAGAAGGTGGAAGAAAGCTACATCTACGGGCCGGCATGAAGTGGTCGATTCTTACACAGCAACGGCCACGCGTTTGAAAGTGACAGTTACTTGAAGTTTCTGGAAGAAATAAAGAGCTATTCTCACAATCAGTACGTAAACTCCACACCACTCACGCACACATTGATTAAATACTGCAATTTCCTCGAATACTTACGCGACACTTACTAAAAGTGATTGCAATGTGCAAACGATTTCCTTATAAATTGTACCTCACCTCAACAGCCTATGTATGTTAGTTGACGGCCTCTGTGGCGCGGTGGGCGAAGGTCCGCTTGCGACGCAGGAGAATGTAGGTTCGATTCCCGCCTCAGGACAATTGTAATATTTATTTATTATTATTATTTGTTCCGGGTGTTCTGGTCGTTATCTATGTATAAAAAATATCTGTCTATGTAATCTATTGTACTAAGTATATCAGTCATCTAGTACTCAAAACACAAATTCAGCTTAGCTTGGGGCTAGATTATGCTGTGTGCATTGTCCAGCATTTTTTTAGTCCACTGCTGGACGCCTTATTGGCTTATCTCATTGGGAGGTAATGCCAATAATCCCCACGCTGAGCATGCGAGTTGGGGATCGCAGTTCGGTGGTAAATTGGTCTGCAGAAGGCGCCGCTGCGCGCCCCCTGTCTAAGTGCTTATTTTGTAAGCCTAAAGAAATAAATGATTTTTTACTTTTACTTTACTTTTACCCCGGTGTATATCCCTCAAGGCCTACGCAGACCGGGACGGCATGGCAAGGGGTCGCCTCTTACGACACCTGCGGGAAGAGTTGGTGTGGTGCAAATTCTAAGCCGGCACCACACGTCATATAAATATCAAACTGCCAATAATAATCCTGAACGTACCCCTTGAGCTTTTTATACCCACATCCAAGTCGATTATATTTAAATTCGTATACCGGAATACTAAAGCGACCGACGACGGTTAGATTAAACCGAAGGATGTTTTTTACGTTCACAAGTCGATGTGGCCTCCAGCTACATTATGTATTGAAAGTCGTTGCTAGCTAGTTACAGGTGTTTGGTAATCGGTTGTAATGCGTGGTTTTGGTGATTCGTTCCTTCTAGATTTGATATAACTGATTTTAAATGGTTGGGTTCGTACGGTTGTTCGTAAGCTCATGGCCGGCCCACTGCCACTTCAGCTTGGTCAGTTCTTTTCTCAGAACTATGTCGATAACTTTGGTTCTCTGTCGGATGTTATTAGTTACGAATCACTTGTACTTCAGAGAAACTCCGAGCATCAAGCAAGTATCGCCTATCAATTTGCCAAGCCGAAACCATCGAATACGAAGAAAAAACTAATTCTCTAATTTCTTTAAAAAATTGATGGTAATAAAAATACTTAGGACAAATCTCTACGGGTCTAGAATCACCCTTTCGGCTTAGTACACATGTATCGTCGTGGCGTCTAGTATTTTTTAAGATAGTGGTTATTCTTAACACTAAAAATATTTAAATACTTTTCATTCGACCTTGTTTACGTTGGTGAGGAACTCAAATGTAATTTTTTTTCTAATTCTTATGCGGTCTCTTTACCCGTTAAGGTTTGCTATTAGCACCATAACGGTCAGCAGTTTCTGATAATAAGGAATCATAATCAGATCAGGAAGCAAGACTATTAGTTCTTGTCAACGAATAGGCTCTATCTGCTCCTCCTTTAAGATATTTTAAACCGTACCGCCCAAGCAATAAACCACAATTTCCAATACCAACCTCACTCATAAATAACCCCAAATCAAATTTGCATAACTAACTCGTCAATCCTGAGAGTCGCGGAATGCGGCTGCGGCGACACATTTATTCCCCCTCCCCCCGTTGCTTTCCTCTCCCCCCTTTGCCCCCCGCTAGCACGGCACCCGAAGGTGGGTGGGTACCGGTGCCTTGTGCCCTCGATGCAGTTGTGAAACCGCCGGGTCGATGCACACGGGCTTAGGGCGCTGCCGTGGTCTGAAGTCGTATACCTGTAGGTAGAGCCTTGTAGTACCTGACTAATGCATATCTGGTAAGTTAGGAGGTTGGTAAACGAGTACTCAAAGTATCGATAAGTCCAATACATTATATTTACTCGGTACTGCAGCCACGGGAGCAGAGGATAACCTGTACACTCTTCGATCTCCAAAACATCAATGTATTGGTGGTGTGGATCGAAGCGTTCTCTGCCAAAATTCAGCGATGCAAACCATGTTTAGTGCCTGCTACGCTACATAAAATAAATGTAACTCTTATTTCAATCAACTTATGCATCGATTTTGTAAGTAAATAAATAAATTCAAACAACTGTCAAACGTATACTATGTAAAAAAGGTTTTCTTAAAAATATCACATAATCTATAGCTAGACGAAAAAAAGTTTGGGATAGGTTTTGCTCCAACTCGAAAACTAACAATCTAACCAGATAAAGGTTTCTTGTTCGCTTCTTTACTTAAAATTAAAGTGAAAAAAAAGTAGAAAATCACTAGTTTTACTTAAGTAATTAGAATTTAGTAACGTGTCCATGAGTCATGTAAGATCTAAGGGAATAAAGCACTTTGATGTTTGAGTAGTAGCTGCTGCACGAGTATCCGGGGAACGGTGTGTGCGTCTTGGGCATTTGAAATGTTAAAGTTGCTCTACACTTTATGAAATAAAATAAAAAAAAGTGCTGGACAATTCACACAGCATTATCTAGCTAGCCCCATGGTAAACAAAGCTTGTGTTATGGGTACTAGATAACTGATATACTAATACAATACATTACATACATAGATACTTTTTATTATGCATAGAAAACGACTAGAGCACCCGGAACAAATATCTGCAGATCGTACACACAATTGTTCCGAGGCGGGAATCGAACCCGCAACCTTCAACGTCGCAGGCGAACCTTCGCCCACCGCGCCACATCGGTCGTCAAATTAGTTAATTAAAACATAACATTTTATTCAGTAAACGTTTTAACGTCTCTACATTCTTTTAGCTATCTCGTTTCTCATAAATTCTCGTCTCGTATCACTTACAAATAAGTCTGTATAATATGTACCTACGACTCCCATTTGGATCAAGCCACATAAGTCTGTATAATATGTACCTACGACTCCCATTTGGATCAAGCCACATCAGTCTGTATAATATGTACCTACGACTCCCATTTGGATCAAGCCACATCAGTCTGTATAATATGTACCTACGACTCCCATTTGGATCAAGCCACATCAGTCTGTATAATATGTACCTACGACTCCCATTTGGATCAAGCCACATAAGTCTGTATAATATGTACCTACGACTCCCATTTGGATCAAGCCACATCAGTCTGTATAATATGTACCTACGACTGCCATTTGGATCAAGCCACATCAGTCTGTATAATATGTACCTACGACTCCCATTTGGATCAAGCCACATAAGTCTGTATAATATGTACCTACGACTCCCATTTGGATCAAGCCACATCAGTCTGTATAATATGTACCTACGACTCCCATTTGGATCAAGCCACATCAGTCTGTATAATATGTACCTACGACTCCCATTTGGATCAAGCCACATAAGTCTGTATAATATGTACCTACGACTCCCATTTGGATCAAGCCACATCAGTCTGTATAATATGTACCTACGACTCCCATTTGGATCAAGCCACATAAGTCTGTATAATATGTACCTACGACTCCCATTTGGATCAAGCCACATAAGTCTGTATAATATGTACCTACGACTCCCATTTGGATCAAGACACATCAGTCTGTATAATTGTCTCGTTTGGATCAAGCAATGCCATGCGTAAAAGCAAATTCTCGACGAATATTAGGTCAAATAACGCAGCTAATTAGCGTGCGCGCGCGCAAGTCGCATGAATCACGTTGACAACAGCCTTGTATACTGCACGATCGAGAAAGGGAATTCTCGTTCAGTTCCGTTACAAGCGTTTCCAGTTTCGGCGGAATAATGGTCCGAATGAGTTTTGCATCATCATCATCATCATCATCATCAGCCTATAGCAGTCCACTGCTGGACATAGGCCTCCCCCAATGAGCGCCATAGCGCCCTGTCTTCAGCTTGCCGCATCCAGCATCTACCGGCAGTCTTTCGCAGGTCGTCATCCCACCTGGTCGGAGGGCGTCCTACACTACGTTTTGCAATGTTTTGTTTTGTTTTGAGTTTTGCATAAAGATTATGAAACTTTACTTAAGGCCAGTTGAAAGGAGCTGGCCGCTATCTTCTTTTCTGCATTTTATTTTGTTCTGGGTAGAGCCTGATACATTTCTGAAGGGTTATTGGGGTCTAGTGGAGCTTCTATGCAAAATTTCAGCACAATTAATTCAGTGGCTCTAATATGAAAATTATCGTAGGTACCTATACTCCAGCCGAAGTAGATGTAAAATTGTTACTAAACAAATCGGTCAATTATGTGTATGTGAAACACAACGCCAAACTTGTATTTTTTTTGTTTTGATTTGCTTACGAACTTTTTTCATCGTATTTGTCTGGAATATTACTTTGTTCAACTTAACACTTTGACTGCGGTTTTTTTTCGACGACTGCGATCTTTTTTTTTACCTAAAAAATTCGTGCTGCCGCTCTACACAGCGGTTATGTTGCGCCGCACATGCGTTTCGTTCGAAAAATATTACAGCTCTGCCGAGTCACAAAGATCTGTATTTTCTCAGCCGCTGCGTTAGTGTGGATTTACGCATATTAGTCACTTGTAGAAAACTCATACCGTGCGTTTTCAGCACTCAAAGTGTTAATAACGTTAACCCTGATGTTCTTCTAACACAAACTAGGTAGGTACCTAGTTAACCCGCAATACATGATTCAGTTCAGTGGCTTTTATGTGGATAAAAAACAAGAAAACATCAAAATAAGAAACCTCCATAAACATACGAGTATGTAACAAGTACATGGGTACAGGGTTACGTACATTTTACAGTACAGGCTGTTACATTTGTACACGATCTAAAGAAGTTCTACTAAAGCTACTGAACGAAGATAAGATTAAAGAGGATGAGATTACTAATGAGATTTGACGTGTAATTCAAGAAATTTACGAAATAAATTATTATGATTATGATTAAATAAGTTAAGATTTTGTAATGATCTGCATCTGCTATACATATGTACATAGTAAAGCATTTTTGTATTGTTTTTTATAAGATTCTACCGGGCGGCGCTGCGAAGACTTGTGCATGACAAATAGTTAAAATAATAATTTAACAAACTACCTGAAATCCTAAAATGCGAACCAAAAGATAATTTATTTACGAAACACTTGAAAACTTTACTACTACAAAAATGCTATTATTCAATCCACGAATTTTTCTCCGATGACAATTTAAAATTTAAAACAAAAAACTGAAAGTGTACTAGCTGACATACCTACAGATTAAATTAGTAAGCCTATCTACCTAATCATGACATTCCTATAATTTCTATATGACATTCCTATAATTCCTATATGACATTCCTAATTTTATAAATAATGATTGTTTAGAATTTTAGGCTAATATTTAAAAAGAACCCAAAAATTGTTGTGCCCTGACAGGGTTTTTATGCATTGTGTACCTACCCACTAAGCCTACACCTAAGATACTACCTGTATGCATGAAATTACAATAAATGATATGAATATGAATAAATAAATATTGCTGGACAATTCACACAGCATTATCTAGCCCCATAAGCAGAGCTTGTGTTATGGGTACTAGATAACTGATAT
The DNA here is from genome assembly GCA_943735965.1 of Eupithecia abbreviata. NCBI lineage: Eukaryota > Metazoa > Arthropoda > Insecta > Lepidoptera > Geometridae > Eupithecia > Eupithecia abbreviata. The sequence goes on from OX030976.1 coordinate 11,692,623, forward strand.
ACATACTACAATACATTACATTGATAGATATTTTTTATTATACATAGAAAACGACCAGAACACCCGGAACAAATATCTGCAGATCGTACACAAAATTGTTCCGAGGCGGGAATCGAACCCGCAACCTCCTACGTCGCAGGCGGACCTTCGCCCACCGCGCCACATCGGTCGTCAAAGTTCTCAGTCAGTTGTTGATAGCTCAAGATTTATATTCTTCAAACAAATCATAAGCATTTTTTATCATTTCAATTCGCAGAATAACACGATTTCAGGACACGTGCTCTATAGTCATGGGCCTGGAATGCAGTATCAAATAAAAACGAAAAACTCAATTATTATGGCTAGCAATGGCTGACTCATGGTAGAGGTTTGAAAAATATAATGCGAATGAAATGCTTACATTCCTCACAAATGAGTTTTAAAGATTGAGGTCCACAGATAATTCTAGGAAAATAACATTTAACACTTTGACTGCGATTTTTATTCGACGACTGCGATCTTTTTTTTTAACCTAAGCCATTCGTGCTGCCGCTCTACACAGCGGTTGTGTTGCGCCGCACATGCGTTTCGTTCGAAAAACATATTACGGCTGTGCTGAGTCACACAGATCTATATTTTCTCAGCCGCTGCGCTAGCGTGGATTTACGCATATTAGTCACTTGTAGAAAACACATACCGTGTGATTTCAGCAGTCAAAGTGTTAAAGGCGAAATGAGTTCGCGATTTCGAGACAAGGACGAACGAACGCCGCGCGGGGAAGGCGAGAAGAGGCAAGAGCGGTAGAATGATCGGCCCGCGCGCAATTTCACTGGTTTTTATTTTTAAATTTGTTATTGCTCTAAAATAATACTGTTTCTCAAAAAACTAAGACCATAATTATCTAAAGTATTTATTAGGTAACACGTAGAAGAAATTCCATTACAATAATATTAAATAACAAGCAAATAAAAATGGTTTTTCTGTAGAGATATCTCTGTAAAAATGAAGATTTAAAGGAAACTTTGCCATTTTTTCTATCGTGTCAAGTTTAGTCAATCGTGTTTCGACTCCCATAACTTACTAACTAATATCCTAAACTTTTGATCCTCATCAAAATATATTCGAAAAATAGGTGTTTTGTTCCCTTAAAATTGATTTTCCGTTAAGTCAAAATGTAGGTTTTGGGACTCATTTCACCTTAATCCTTCGATCACTAGGTGATCGAGTCAATCATGAAAAAGTAGATGGTAAAAAAGATTGAGTGCATAATCGATCAATCTTTGCTCAGTGCAAAAGATACAATGATAAATAGGTAAGTAAAGTTAAAAATAATTCGACTGGACTGGAAAGGGGGCGCTTTTTACGTGGGGCTGTCAACATAAACCTGCGGCTGCGTCCAGCAGTGGACAAACATAGGCTGTTGAGGTTAGGTAAATAAATAAATAAATAATGCTGGACAATTCACACAGGATTATCTAGCCCCAAGCTAAGCAGAGCTTGTGATATGGGTACTAGATAACTGATATACATAATACAATATATTACATAGATAGATATTTTTTATTATACATAGAATACAACCAGAACACCCGGAACAAATATCTGCAGATCGTACACACAATTGTTCCGAGGCGGGAATCGAACCCGCAACCTCCTGCGTCGCAGGCGGACCTTCGCCCACCGCGCCACATCGGACGGGTGGTATAGGTGATGTCAACATAAAATGGCACCCTGCATAGAGCGTGCTTATTTTGATATTCGACAACATTGACAACAATTCAATACAATACAAATACGGTATATAATATAAATACAAATAATATAATAACTGTCAAGAACAAACAAACAAAGATACAGATGCACAATGGGCGACCTTATCGCTAAGAGCGATTTCTTCACAACCTATTTCCTCTGCTCTCTGCGAAAATTGTCTATGTTTTGGTTTCTAAAGTTTTTTTTTAAAACGCCTGTTTGTAACTTACAGATTGCACCAGTTCTGCTATCTAATAAATAATCATTAAATAATAATATTTATTAAACTTGAAACAACATAACATTACAAAAGCTATCTCACCACGCCATCTAGTACAATATAATATTAGTCATTCTAATCTGTCGCTAAACACATTAGAATGCAACGATTCTATCTCGGCTACTGAAACTGTGATTTATGTCTTCGCTGCTAAAAGCTAAAATAGAATGTCGAGGTCGCCCGGTGTCGGAGACGGGAGTCGAAGCGACGAACCTTGGCCTATTGGACGGTGTAGCAGGTGTAAACACCTAAATACACAATTAAAATGAAAGAAAATTGCGGAAGTGTCACAAATTGTAGGTATTTTAGTTGTAGTTGCGGCCTTGATTGGACTTTAGGTGCACATGATTAGGTATTAAGGCCCGGCCCGTATTATGAAACTGGGCTCAGTCAGAATAAAGGACCGACTGGAGTCCAAATGCGGAAACAGGAGTATCTGAACCTTTCTGGGCTCAGTCATAGATCATCAAGAATCAAGGCCTTTATTTCCATGACCAATTCCCCTCGGTGGACCCTGAAAAAAAAACTCAGTCATGTGCTTAGAGATTTATTTATTGATTTTGTGGACTAACAGGGTCGTAGTTGACATCCCATCTTTCCAATCACAAAGAAACTAATACAGTCTACAGTCTACCTACACGCTGGCCTCTATCATAAAATATACCTAAGTGCGTACATAATTACATAAATTCTCAATACATAATTTCAACTGTATTATTGAACAGGTAACAGGTGTACAAAATACTGCGAAAATAATATTTAATTATGTCCATAAATTCGCAAGAGATCGAAAAATAAGGTAGAGGCACTGTTTTCGTCATTTTCCAGTTGTTAATTTTTGAATTTCGAAGAGGAAGTGGCGACATCTGGTAGAGCTTTTGCGAAACTAATGATATAGTGTTGGGATTAGTCGATAATTGCATTCCACAAGAACAGCTTTTAATCCGGCGACTTTAGAAACGCTAGTTTATCCGGCAAGTCGGTAAATCAAAGTAATTTACCATTGACAAGTTGCTATTGCGCTACAATTGCCTCTCTAACTAACTAGTGACATTACATTTCTGTTGTTTATGGCACAACCAGTTCATTACTGTATACCTGCCCGCAATTTACTACTTATTGCGACATTATTTTATTTCTGTCATAAATGAATAGTAAATACATATCTTGGAATGACTCATATGCTCCGTGAGTATGAGCAAAGAAATTTTACAGTAGCAATTTGGTAAACCTACAACACATCTTTCTTGCTTTAAGTACACTTTGAGTGCTGAAAACGCACTGTATGAGTTTTCTACAAGTGACTAATATCCGTAAATCCACACTAGCGCAGCGGCTGAGAAAATACAGATCTTTGTGACTCAGCAGAGCTGTAATATTTTTCGAACGAAACGCATGCCGGCGCAACACAACCGCTGTGTAGAGCGGCAGCACGAATTTTTTAGGTAAAAAAAAGATCGCAGTCGTCGAAAAAAAACCGCAGTCAAAGTGTTAATAAGAAGATTTACAAAATGAGTTCCTAATAATTCGTAACCGCAGTCCTCGCGAAAACCTACGTATCGATATCGATGAAAATTTTAAAATAAATAATCAATATCTATCATGTTTCACGTTTATGGCCTTTGTTATTCTTAAAGATAATTCACATTATAACCAGGAAATTGTTAATAGAAACGAGTACGAAGTTGCAACACGCTTTCTTGTTAGCACAGATGGCAAGACAGCTGCTGTCTGGCCGTTAAATATTAAATAATTCTAGACTAGAACGTTTCATAAACCAGGTATTTCGAATGTTATTCGAAGGTTTCGATTATATAACAAAAATTGTTATTTCATCGATGGTTAATATTTTATTCTACAAAAGCGAAAAGGTACAAAACATCAGTAAAATATATAAAATAAAGGTTTTTTTTTTCAGTTTCAATCATATCTAATCATCACCTTTACTTATTACGGAAATATGGTGGCTTCGCTCTTCCACGTTTAAATTATGTATTCGGTTTTGAAGGGTTCTTATAAAACATAAAACAATAATAATTATTGAAGGTAGAATAAAGTATATATTGTTGAGGGTTAGACTCCGTAACTATCATGACATTTCTAACAATAAGTTTTAACTTATATATTAGCGTATTTGATTGGCTAGATACCTATGTTTATTTTAGTTTATTCTTGACAATGCCCTTATACAGCTGCATTTAATTATCTTGACATATGAGTGCGCAGGGTTAGGTGGGATAGTGTTGATTAATTATGTGCTTTGATCTCAAATTTAGTGCGGAATGGCTTACACTAGAGGCGTTATTTCAATGCAATTTAACTAATTTATTAGTATTTAACCAGTGCGTCCTACCCGTTATGACCTACGGAGCTGAGACGTGGACACTCACGATAGGGCTGGTCCACCAGTTCAAAGTCGCTCAGCGAGCTATGGAAAGAGCTATGCTCGGAGTATCTCTGAAGGATAGGATTCGCAACGAATACATCCGACAGAGAACTAAAGTTATCGACATAGCTCTGAGAATTAGCAAGCTGAAGTGGCAGTGGGCCGGCCATATCTCGCGAAGAACCGACGGCCGCTGGGGCAAACGTGTTCTTGAGTGGAGACCACGACTCGGTAAACGTAGTGTAGGACGCCCTCCGACCAGGTGGGATGACGACCTGCGAAAGACTGCAGGTAGATGCTGGATGCGTCAAGCCGAAGACAGGGCGCTATGGCGCTCATTGGGGGAGGCCTATGTCCAGCAGTGGACTAATATAGGCTGATGATGATGATGATGATGATTAGTATTTTACTGTACCTAATAAATATCTAAGAATGTTGTATTTAATTTTTAAAGAAAGCATGTCTGTCTGGTTTTTCCATAACACAATCCCTTATGGTGTTTCCTACATCAAAATTAATGTGTATTATATAATAAAATTGTTATATAATTTTTATGTACAACTTATCGACATCAAGGTGTAACATGTGTACCTACGGTGGAACTGAATAAATGAAAAATGTATGGGCCAGGTAAGATAATTTGGCTAGGCATTATGTTAATACTATCTATGTACTTTGTTCATGAAAGAAAGAAATGTACATTATTATCTTCATTTTGTTGATCAACTTCCATTAAAGTACCAAACCAACGTTAATAAAAATGCGACTTCTATTCGCCATTTTCTATTGTAATTTTCCGCGTCACCATGACATATAGCCTGTTCTTATCATCAAGTATATATAAAATCTAATAATAATAAAGTTCACACCACGACTCGGTAAATGTAGTATAGGACGCCCTCCGACCAGGTGGGATGACGACCTGTGAAAGACTGCAGGTAGATGCTGGATGCGGCAAGCTGAAGACAGGGCGCTATGGCGCTCATTGGGGGAGGCCTATGTCCAGCAGTGGACTGCTATAGGCTGATGATTATGATTAATAATTAAGTTTATTGAATGTTGTGTCCACTTTTTAAAAGTATATATTAGAACTTGTTTCATGCTGACGTTTGTTATATAAGCTCAATATGTATACTTTTAATAAATAAGTTCACGGATGAGCACGGGTCAAGCTAAATTCTCGAACTAGTCTCATCTGTGCCAGGGGTACACGAACCTGCGAACGATGGCCAGACAGCCGTGATGCCATTCACCTCGTTACTTTCTTCTGTGACGAAGATTGACAAGGCCGTTGCTAGACTTTGGACTGTTTAGTCTAGAAATATCCATGTTAACAGCATTTAGTCATACAAATGTTAATGGAATGGAACGTTAGTTCTATGTTTGACTCACTATTCTTGATTCTCCTGCTAGTAGCATAAAAATATTCTACATATTACTATTGAACAAACTTATCAGTTTTGAACTACCTACATATTGTCCAGCAATATTTATTTTTTATTTATTTATTTATTTATACTTTTGCACGATAAACTATATATAACCTATTCTAGAAAATTAATACAAAGGTGAACTTAACCCTAAAAAGACTTCTCTTCCAGCAAACCTTATTGGGAGAGAGATATATAGTAAAGAGAGAAGATTTATTTATTGTATTCTTGATCAAAAAAACTCTATCTAAGTATATTACTTATCCTTTGTCCTAACCGCGATTGCTGCAAAATTTAACTGTCCTCTAATGCACTAATTGGTCCAAAGGACATAATCTGTGTGCTAACATCTAGTTATAAGCAAACTAACAATATGGATTATTATTTATATGAATAAATAAATTAAATTAATAAATATATATACATTTTAGTACATAGTATAGATTTTTGTGTTGTATAAAGCAGTAAGTAAGTCACGTACCTACGAAAACATAAGTCCGCTCCGCATATTTATTTAAGATAATCTTATATTTCTCTATAAGTGAATGTATATTCTTTTGAGAAATAAATTTCTAAAACCGTAATTGTAATATAATTTGTCAAACAGCGCCAAATAACCAAGCGAAACACTCACAGAGCAAGTTTTTTAGTAAACCTAAGCCGAGTACTAACAACTACGGGAAAAAGATGTTGACGAAGGTGCACTGTATTACACTAAAATACCCTCCATTATAAAAAAATTTAACTCAGTCAATGAATTCAAAACAAAACAATTTTTAGAATAGCTTATTTCTCATGTAGGTGACATTTTGTCTTGTCTCTTTTTGTGAATAAAATTTATTTAAACCGAACATTCCAAGGATCTTTTAACCGTGGATAGCCGAAATCCTTATTTAACAGATTCCGATATATTCCCTTCAAGATTATGTATTAATTGCAATCTGACACTAGTACACTTCGCAATGTTATTACCACACTCTTATCACCTACGTAACAAAGCAACGTGTTGAATGAAACCCAGCAATCGCAGTCCTTTGTTTAAGTTCATGGGATCGTAGTACGGAGATTGTTCACCTCGTCTATTTTAACGTCGGCGTGGGTAGGGTGCGTCGCACTAAGGGGATAGACGACCTCGCACTTGGGGTCAAGGATGTAGGAAATGAACGCTTCTTTCCTCATTACATCGGTTTGTCTACCTGAGGAGACCTGAGGTTTTTCTTGCTAAATTCAAATAAGGAAGTCATTGTTAGACTGTTTTTATCTAGCCAAGACTGTTTGCTTTGACTGTTTTGTCGGAGATTGTTCTAGATTTCGACCCGATCCATTCAATACTTTTGGTGAGAAGTAGTTAGAAACATCCATTCCATCCATCCAAGGCTAACATAAACATTATTGTGATTGAAACCTCTTATCCTGTGCTTTTATACATATGTAGTTACTTTCATATTCTAAAACTTAATTATGTATGTATAGAGTTCCATATAGTTTTATGAAGAACACATATTGCAATGTTTGGGAGCTATTGCATTTTCTTCTCGGTTCAAATAAGTCCAAAATCCGTTCCTATACTTACCGACATGGGTCGTGGATGACACGGGATGGTGAATTAGAAGTCGCTATCTTTGTAGCGGCATGTAATTCCACACCTCGCGCCTGTTATTTCGCACCTGTAACTACGGTACCATTATCACTACATGACATTCGTTCACATGACGTTCTTGCGTCGCATAGATAGTGCTGTGACCTTAAGATAATTATCGGTCGTCGCCTCGTCTCACCACTTATCGATAACTGAGAACTAACAAGGACATGTGAGCCTATTGAATTGAATAAGGTTTTCAAGTTCTTCTTGCTGAATGTTTCTACTGTTATTCATTTTATGAAGCATTGATATTTTAATGTTTCGCATTAAATCGTCAAAACAAGGAAATGTGGTATTATTGGTAAAATTGTAAATAACCTATGTAGGTTATTTACAATTTTGTTGACTAAACTTGAGAATATGTAGGTTCTACACATTCTCAGGGCCGCAGGGGCAATGATTTACCTAGTTGAATTATTTAGGTACATAATAATTTGCTTGCTATATTATCATTGCCTAAGCTGTTTTTCGAACAAGTCTTGAAAATTTTCCACATGGGTAATATAAAACAGACAAAGCACACGTCTGGCGTATCGTACAAATGACCGCTCGGCCTTGTCTAGGCCGCGATGACGCCATCTTGTACGGGTGAACTCCTTTTATTGGGTTACAAAATTCAACTACACTTGTCTCGCTCTTCGTATTTATTTTAACTCCTCCAGAAAGAGACAGAAACCTGCTCCTTGGAAGTACACGTCTGGCTTTTTTGCTGTAGCCAAAGTTTTGTTTTATAATAAAGCTCAGTAAAATAGAGTTGAATTGCAGCTCATATTACTCCGGCATTCTTGTTTTAATGCAACTCCGAATGACGCATACAAAATCCATTGCTCAACCACGGTTCGTTGTGTAATTGACAGTTAATTACGTTGCCAAGGCGACGACTGCACTGAGTACTCAGATAACGGACAAACTGGGGGCAAAGGACTTAGGACGGTAATTGATCAGCCAGACTGAATCAATTTGCGATTGATTATGCTTGTTATTCCGCAATAGGGGTGCTTGTTGGTTACTGATTTTGTAAGCTAGATCTATAGAAATGACTCGATATCGAGTCAAATGGATTTTATCATTAGAATACAATAGTATTCAATCAAAGCACTTATTTCAATCATGTTCAGTTAGTAAGCAGGGTCCTAAATAACCCATATAATTGAGAGCAACAAGCATGACGAAGAAGTGATTTGTTGTTACTATAATTTATAGCATTTTTAAATAGTAACATTGAACGAATAACCGCAAAAGTAATCGATTGTGAATCTGTGTAAAGTTTGTAATATAACTCATCAAGCGCATGGAATGGACTGGTATTGGGGACGGGGGACCAGTCCTGTGCGAAAGGCGAACGAAATGCTCGCGGCCGGTCAATACAACCGGCTCCGTGAAGGCCGCCCCCCACTCCTCTAGACCGCGCCGGTACTTCATATCGATAGAAATGACTTTGAGTAATCTCAATGCCATTCCTAAAATAAATTGATGCGCCTGTATCGGATTGTTGTTTGTTATTTAAACGACGCAGTTTGAAGTTGCTTACAGAATTGAAGTTTCGTATTCGTACCTACAGGCATAGTCAATAGTCATAGCAGACATGCGTTCGTCGTTATCGCGACCGAGCTTCGCCCTCGTAAACACAGTGCCAATGACACGAGACTCGCTCGGCAGAGTATCGATAAAATTAATATCGCGGTGCTATCGCAGCACTGGCCGGCGCAAGGCCGCCGCGCGCCGCCCGTCGAAGTCCGCGTATACAAACACTACACGCGGATCCCAATCGGACGGCCCCGACGCGACCGCGAGACTTGTTTTCTTTTTCGATTTTTAAATTTCGATTTTGATGGGTCTTTTATTCTGCATTTGTTTTATACAAAGATTTTAAAAAGTTTCTGATCTTTTTATTATTTCTGATGATGATAGTGATAAAAATTTCGTTATGCTTATGAATCAACAAGGTCATTCATTAATAACATTTATTACTCGCATGTTTATTACGAAATATAAAAAAATCGTGACTAATGTTAGTTTTTTGTTACAGATTGCCCAAGATGATGGTCATATCAGAGAGCTATAGCCCTGATTCATCAAAACGAACTTTGATCACCAGCCAACGGCGGCTGCAAACTAACAGAAGACTGAAAGACAACGCCTTAAAAATGTGCGACCCCAGATGATTATATTAACTTTTATAAACGTTTACCATGCGAAGAAAACAACATTTTGAATAGACACAATATTTTTATAAGTGTGAGTGAATGGTGCTAGTGAGGTCACACAGTCGATAGTCGATATCGAGGTGATGTGACGGCTGTCAGTGATGAACACCGCGATGTCAAGTGACGCTGACGCGGTGAAGGTAGAGGGGGGTCACGTGTCAGTCACCACGATCAGTATGTCCGGCCCGGAAACGAGCAATGGTAAGCATTTGAAATGAAATGAAAATATATTTATTCTAATAGTGCTAAAGGAAAATATAAAAGAAAACCTAAGTATCTAACTTGAGTAACAAACACAACACAACACACGACTTAAAAATATATACATAGGATATTCATTTGAAATTAAATTAAAATTTTATTCTGATAGTGCTTAACACTTTGATTGCTGAAATCACACGGTATGTGTTTTCTACAAGTGACTAATATGCGTAAAGCCAGACTAGCGCAGCGGCTGAGAAAATACAGATCTGTGTGACTCAGCACAGCCTTTATATTTTTCGAACGAAACGCATGTGCGGCGCAACACAACCGCAGTGTAGAGCGGCAGCACGAATTTTTTAGGTTAAAAAAAAGAAAGCAGTCGTCGAAACAAAATCGCAGTCAAAGTGTTACGGAAAATATAAAAGAAGACTTAAGGTATCGAACTTGAGTAACAAACACAACACACGACTTAAAAAGATATACCTACTCGTACTTAGGATATCAAACTCAAACTCAAAATATTTTATTTCTTTAGACTTACAAAATAAGCACTTAGACAAGTCATAGGTACTTAATTCTATAAATTATTAACATATAACTTATTTTTACAGTTCACTTTAATTTTTGTCAGAAGAAGTGAAAAATAAACCACTAGTACGTTTATATCTCTTATGTGTATACATGGTTATATATATAATTAAATAAATAAATAAATATACCTATATTGATTAAAAAAACTGACATGTCTATGTCATTGTTGTTTCGATCAAGCCGTGTGTGATGGTCAATTCGCAGATTTCAACGACGACATTTCGTAAAGCTAAGAGAAAGTTTGACCTTTACCGTGTCTTGTTATAAGGTTACTTGATTACCCCTTTCTCAGATTAACCAGATAAATATGATACCGATTTTTATCTTAAAATAATTAAATATTCCGTGAGAATTTTATTATAAACGACATAATAAAGTCACATCACGTAATAAAATTATTATCTCGTTAAGAGATTGTTTGTAGGCTGTTGACCTCCGATGCGGATATTCTCCCTTTTTGATGGTTGTTAATGCTGAAAACAATGTTTCCTTTAGACTACACTAGCGACCCGCCCCGGCTTCGCACGGGTGCAATGTAGATTATGTGCATATAAACCTTCCTCTTGAATCACTCCTATTGCTGAAAACTGCATTAAAATCCGTTTAGTACCTAAGATAAACTAAGCAAAAACGACTCCTTTTTTTCAATAAAATAGGACTAGCTGTTTCCAGCGGTTTCATCAGCGTTAATTTCGAATTTCACATTTCTAAAATATAATCAACCTGAGTTCACCGGGGATAGTGTAGCTTCCCAACGGTGAAACAATTTTTCAAATCGGTCCAGTAGTTTCGGAGCCTTATCAATACAAACAAACAAAAAATCAGATCTTTCCTCTTTATTATGTATATTAGTATAGAATCTATACTAATATACATAATAAAGAGGAAAGATAGAAGAAACTGGGGACGTGTCAACTATGCATAATCTATACTATAGATATGTATAGTTGACACGTCCCCAGTTTTAACCAGTTATTATTTATTACATACATTATTAAACATCATCATCATCAGCCTATATTAGTCCACTGCTGGACATAGGCCTCCCCCAATGAGCGCCATAGCGCCCTGTCTTCTTCAGCTTGACGCATCCAGCATCTACCTGCAGTCTTTCGCAGGTCGTCATCCCACCTGGTCGGAGGGCGTCCTACACTACGTTTACTTAGTCGTGGTCTCCACTCAAGAACACGTTTGCCCCAGCAACCGTCGGTTCTACGCGAGATATGGCCGGCCCACTGCCACTTCAGCTTGCTAATTCTCAGAGCTATAAATAAATAAATAAATAATGCTGGACAATCCACACAGCATTATCTAGCCCCAAGCTAAGCAGAAGCTTGTGTTATGGGTACTAGATAACTGATATACATAATACAATACATTACATAGATAGATATTTTTTATTATACATAGAAAACGACCAGAACACCCGGAACAAATATCTGCAGATCTACACATGTTCCGAGGCGGGAATCGAACCCGCAACCTCCTGCGTCGCAGGCGGACCTTCGCCCATCGCGCCACATCGGTCGTCTTGCTATGTCGATAACATTTTTAAACAAAAGGTTTTATATATGTATTATCCTAGGATTCAGTGTGAATAAAACCGCAGACGAAGTAGGTACATACTCGTAGTGTCATCGAACGACACTGACCCGTGCACTGACCTGTTAGGAAAAAAGTTCAGTGGCCTTCAGAGCACTTACATACATTATTATGAGGGATTAAACACTATGTTTTTTCCTGTATCTATAACTAGCTGTTCTCGGTAGTTTGAAATGAAATGAAAGTTTATTTCTTTAGGCTTACAAATAAGCACTTAGACAAGTCATATTTTATACTATTCATTATTATCAATTAAAATTATTTTATAGTTCACTTCAATTTTTTGTCCACCAGTGGAAGAAGTGAGAAGAAACCACTAGTATGTTCATAACTTATGTGTCTAGTACATATGATTTGCTTATCTGTAATTTGTTAGATTTTGAGTTGGAGCAAAACTCGTTCCAAGCTTTTTTATCTTCTAGATAATCTGATATTTTGTAATAAGCCTTTTTACAAAGAATATTCACCCGTGTTAAAATCGAATTTCCCTTTTTTTTCTTTTAGGAAACAAACTAACTTATAACCCGTTGACTGGACAAAAAATTGAAGTGAGCAGTAAAATAATTTTATTTGATAATAATTTATATATAAAATATGACTTGTCTAAAGAAATAAATGATTTTTTACTTTACTTTACTTTACTGCAAATAAATGATTTGATTTAGGTAACTTTTTACACTTTGGGTTACATACATTATTGGAGTTTTAGTAACGTTCCCGAATCGATGAAAATTAATATAGGCTATGTCACCCGGGGATAGTGTAGCTTCCTAACGGTGGAAGAATTTTTCAAATCGGTCCAGTAGTTTCGGAGCCTATTCAATGCAAATAAACAAACAAAAAATCTAATCTTTCCTCTTTATAATATTATTATAGATAGATATATAGACAATACTTTTATTGTACACTTAAAAATAAAACAAACAAGATATAGGTGTGAGTTCACGAATCGTTAAAAAAAATAGTAAGTTAAAGAAAAATCAATAATAATTAGTATAAATAAAACATTTACTTAATAAACATGAAAGCGCTTTGGACACGTCTTAAAATCAATCTTAACACATATGTAAATAATATTTTTTTTTTGACAAACGACCTACCCAACGCTGCGTCTTGCACTTGATTCAAGATACTTTACTTACTACGCAGAAAAGTAGAAATTGGCGCAAGCGTGGCGCAGAAGGGAGTTTTCCATGTCATTAAAATTTGTAGGTACCTTTTTGCGTCTCTGAGTGAGCTGATCCTGCGGCACTGTAAAGACAGAAGAAGGAAGAGTTGGTGTGGTATACATTCTAAGACGGCACTACGCGGCTGTATGCATAGTATGCATGTACCTACGCTTCTGTTGTCGCTTACAGCAGTCGAGAGCTTCTCAACGACGCGACGCCATATTGGTCCTATGTATCAGATGCACACGTTTCCGAAGGAATAGGGTCCTCTCCAATCTATTCGTGTTATTGACTCCCACTGTGCCCAAGACTGTGATTTAAAATAGCTATCCTATTAATCGAGTTTTGCTAAGGATATAGTTGTTGACTCCTGGCAAAAAGTTATAGTTTAATTTGACATAGCTCGCGAGCCAAGAAAGACGGCAAAGTTCTGTCTCTTGAACTCCGAGTTCAGTCAGGAGTATTGAATGAATGGATGAATTTTTATTTGCTATAAAACTTTCAGAAGATCAGACTTAAACTAACCCCCATATCTTTATTCGTGTCCTCGCCCAAGATTCAACCTCAACTCAAACTCCAAGCGCGTTTCTGTATGCTTAATCCTAAAAAATCCCTTCACTCGAACTAAGCTTAGAAAAAATTCTCATACGAGTGAAGAAATGAACTGTCATCTCAAGGTATCTGGCGACCTACCTTGAATGCTCCTCGAAAGAGCTTGTTGTCATTTATAATGGATTTTGGAAACTATCGACTAAGCATATCGAACTAGAGTATGTTTTGAAGGAATGCTCAAGGTACTTCAGACGAGTTTGGGTGAAGGATTAGTTGAAGAATTATCTAAAGATATGGGTAAGAGGAAACGTGGATGATTTTTTTTTCCAAAAGGCATTTCGTCTCTGAATTGTATATCAGCTCTTCTCGACTAGTTAATATTAAGTTAATAATATCTCTAATCTCTTCCATCATGGCGTTGGATCGCGAGGAGTGGAAGGAGAAAAGGGAGGCCTTTGCCCAGCAGTGGGACAGTAATGGCTTAAAATAAAATAAATAAATAATAATAATATCTCTAATATCATAAATGCGAATGTTAAGATGTTTGGATGTTTATTACCTCTTCACGCCAACTGACTGAACCGATGCGTTCAAGTTAGGTAAAAATGTTGCAACGAATTTTGTTTTAAGATCAATATTATTTATTTATCTTGAAGACAGTACATAGATAATATAAAGAGGTACAATAAGGATTTACATAGACCAGTGAAGTCTCCACTATTAACAAATATTATACACATAAAACTAGTGAGCAGACCTATCAAACAAAAGTATCGTGTGGAAATTATCTGGAATAACACAAATGCTACTTTTGCTACTTTTTATTCCATAAATCAGTTCCTATGTGATAGGTATAAAATATAAATAACCTTTGAACGTTGCTATAGGAATTATCAAAACAGCAAAATGACAGTAGTCCGGTGCGAATGCCCTACAACGTGCCTGTCCTTCACCTTTGTGATTCCCCGATACATTAATCTTATCAGTTACTCGCTGATATGCGAATATCAGTGAAATTTCGAAATGATAGAGGTGCAGGTATCCTGTGGAAAATCACATGAAAGATGTCAAAGTATTTGTGCTACAGTACAGTATTTGTACTTGTAGCTTAGAATAGAATTATAGGCGAATGGGAAATCATAAATACGAACACTTTATGGATAAGTAAACTTCTACTGGGTAGGATTTGACAGGACTCGCAAGATGAACAGAATACAAGCCAATGTACTCGTATAATAGAAAAAAATTATTTGCGTGTCAAAATCACTACATAGTATAAAAATAATAATAATAATAATGCTGGACAATTCACACAGCATCATCTAGCCCCATGATAAGCAGAGCTTGTGTTATGGGTACTAGATAACTGATATACATAAAACAATATATTACATAGATAGATATTTTTTATTATACATAGAAAACGACCAGAACACCCGGAACAAATATCTGCAGAACGTACACACAATTGTTCCGAGGCGGGAATCGAACCCGCAACCTCCTGCGTCGCAGGCGGACCTTCGCCCACCGCGCCACATCGGTCGTCAGTATAAAACGAAGTCGCTTCCCGCTGTCTGTCTGTTCCTATGTATGCTTAGATCTTTAAAACTAAGCAACGGATTTTGATGCAATTTTTTAATAGATAGAGTGATTCAAGAGGAACGTTTATAAACCATTAAATGATGGCATGGAAATCTATGTGTGTCAAAATGATTCATCATTTTGTTGTTATACCGATATAGATTTGCATGCCATACTCTCGATATATTTTTTGCATACCGATATAAATTGGTCAAACATGTAGATAGACAGATATATTTATTTATTGATACAAATTTATTACAGTTTATATATAGATAGCGTCTTAAATCCTAACATAGGTTTATCTAGACACTAGAGTTCTCTTAACAATAATACGGTTAAAATTAATGGTAGCATCATTGGTAATGGTAGCATCATTGGTAATAATTCTTCTTCCTTACATTATTTCATTGTATTTAACTTGTATATTATTTAATTTAGTACAATATTTTTTGTATAGTTTGACAATGCCCTTTTACAGCAGATTACTTTGACATTTTATCTAATTTAATATTCAATTTAACTTATCATCATCATCATCAGCCTATACTAGTCCACTGCTGGACATAGGCCTCCCCCAATGAGCGCCATAGCGCCCTGTCTTCGGCTTGACGCATCCAGCATCTACCTGCAGTCTTTCGCAGGTCGTCATCCCACCTGGTCGGAGGGCGTCCTACACTACGTTTACCGAGTCGTGGTCTCCACTCAAGAACACGTTTGCCCCAATTTAACTTATACCATTATTTATTATCTGTTTCATTGTGACAAATTATTATAAATGAATTTATTTTAATTTTTTATGTCTATCTGCTTTTTTTTGCACAATGCCCTATGGTGTTTCCTTTGTCATAATTTTGTGTGTGTTATAATAAAAATGTAATTTATCTTTTAAAATAGTATTTAACGACATCAAGTGTAACATTGTGTACCTACGGTGGAAATAAATAAATTAGCGGGGTAGGCAGTCACGCAAACAAGCATAGTGAATTCGCTGTCGGCTACATGGCTGCCATGCAGCGTTATGTCATACATAACTTAAATTATTTGCCATCTTTGTTTACACGTGTTTTTGCAAATAAATTATCTTTATCCCTATAAATTCACATCATGATTTTAGGATCCCTTTGTTAGGTTAAATAAAGAATACGCTACGCACATTAAGGAAATCCGTTTTTTATTATAGGAAATTCCTATCCTGAATCTTTTTATTATTTCTGATTCGAAGTTACTTAAAAGTGAATCTGAAACACTGTTATATTACTGTACACTAGCGGATCTTTCCGGCGACGCACGGTTTTATTATGGATCCCTTACATTTTTGAAAATAAATAGCCTATGTTCACCGGGGATAGTGTAGCATCCCAAAGGTGAAATAAATTTTCAAATCGGTCCAGTAGTTTCAGAGCCTATTCATTACAAACAAACAAACAATCAAACCTTTCCTCTTTATAATATTAGTATAGATAGATTAAGTTAAAGAAATAAATATTTTGTATTGTATATTTTTCCAGGCCAATTCTCGTACAGCTCGAGTGGGGTCCGCATCAGCGTGTCTTCGGTTCCTCACGACGAAGACTCCACTGATGCTGAGATCTCCAAGATTGACTTCTCTCAACATCAGTACGAGGTAATTTTATATCTGGGCAGATACATACCTACATCTACATACCTAGGATCAGGTAGTGACGGCACCTAGTCTCGCTACATTTAAGCGGAGACTAAATCGTGGTTCGTCGAGAAGGCGACTATGTTAAAAAAAATGTTATTAATTAATTCTTTGTACTATTTTGTTACTAATAAATTGATTATTCCTAATAAAATGATATACAAAAGTTCGTTAATTTATTAACGAGCATTACCATAAATTGAAGAAAATCGTCGATATCGATAAAGACACCTAAATGTTTTTTGTCTATCACTAGCAAATTTTTCTTTATCGAATTTAAAGAAGAGTACATATTATAATGTATTTATTCGTCCCTGATACGCATGTTATTTATAAAGACACCACGAAAGTTAATAACTACCACTGTCCCTTGATTTATCAAGGGACAGTGGTAGTTATTGTATTCTCTTTGGGACAGTGATCTAAAGAAAGCAGCAAAAGCTATCCAGCTGGCTGAAATAATCAAGCATATTCTTTGTAAAAAGGCTTATTACAAAATATCAGATTATCTAGAAGATAAAAAACCTTGGAACGAGTTTTGCTCCAACTCAAAATCTAACAACTTACAGATAAGCAAATCATATGTACTAGACACATAAGTTATGAACATACTAGTGGTTTCTTCTCACTTCTTCCACTGGTGGACAAAAAATTGAAGTGAACATCAATATAATAATGAATAGTATAAAATATGACTTGTCTGTCTTCAACTTGACGCATCCAGCATCTACCTACTCTTTCGCATGTCGTCATCCCACCTGTTCGGAGGGCGTCCTAGACTACGTTTATGAAGATATTGATGATATAATTAACTTTTCAGGTCAATATGCGTAACAAGGCACTGTCTTCGGGCGGGCAGTACGAGGCGACCGATCGCGAACGACCCATGTCCTGGGAAGGAGAGCTGTCCGACTCGGAGATGGTTATCGATACCTCTGCCAATAACGGTGAGCGTAAAGACCCTCAATATTGTCATTTGCAGCCAGATTGATACCTGGAGAATCATTCTACTATCCTGGCGGTCGTGGCATACGAATCTACTCATCTAACTTACCCCGTGGATGCGGTAAGAGCAGACTACGGTGAGAAAAGCAGCAACTTCTTTTTGTGTATTATGCAACACCTTTACTGCGTTCACCTTGTAGTAGTGATTATGGAAAACACCCTCGTTTGGGAGTATATTTAGTAGTAAACGCACATACGTTTACTACTAAATATCCTGATGATGAAGAATTCGTCTGCTGGGCTTAGATTAGGATTAGGCTTAGGATATACGGGAACAATAAGTCACAGCGAACGACCCACGTCCTAGGAAGGAGAGGTTTCTGACTCAGAGTTGGTTATCGACACCTCGGCCCGAGTATGTTACGATACGAGTATGTTCGTATGCCAGAAATAAAAAATAAATAATTTTTCTGATTTCTTATCGTTCTGGCGACTAATTTTCATTCATAATTATAAGCTTTACATTAAAATTACCTTCATCTTCCAGACGAAACCTGCAACTCAACCGACCTCCAATCCTCCCGCGATTCCATCGACACCCTCCGCAACGTGGTCATCAAACAGGAACCGATGAAGAGTGAGGGCTTCCAGAGTCTCGATGACCAGCGGGTGCTGGACCTGAAGTACCCGCCGCTGCAGCAGCATCAGAGAAGCCTTAGTATGAATAGAGTGAGTATTATCCACCAGGTGGGATGACGACCTGCGAAACACTGCAGGTAGATGCTGGATGCGTCAAGCTGAAGACAGCGCGCTATGGCGCTCATTGGGGGAGGCCTATGTCCAGCTGTGGACTATCATAGGCTGATGATGATGATGATGAGTATTATCTGAGCTTGATCAATAAATGTTTCTCTATATCTATCTTATCTATTGGTAAGCTACGAGTGGAAACTTTAGCTTTATTTGCCCTAAGTCTATGTTCTATTATTACCTAAACATAAGCTTTTAGTTTCCCAAATAAATATAAAAACTATGACGTAAGCTGAAAATGACTATTTGTTTGAGTACTGAATATAAATTATACTGGATAATCCACACAGCATCATCTAGTTTTGGGGCCTAGATGATCTTTTGCAAGCAGAGCTTGTGCTAAGATGGGTACTACACAACTGACAATAAAGTGAAACTTAAAGTATTTTCATTAAATTTTATGATATTTAGAATTTCTTGAAAAAAATAACATTAAATTCACGAATTTAAGGCGGTTTTCTAGTTTTTGTAAAAATCTAAAAAAAAATTAACCAAACCGGTTCTAAATAGTAAAAATCCTTTAGACCATACAAGACTTCTTGAACACGATTAGATCAGATCAAATTAAGTAAAAGTAGGAAATAATTCAAATCATAATTGTTCCTTACTAATTTTAAAAAATTATTATGTTTTGACAATGATTGTGAATTATTTAACCTAAAGTTAACGATTTGCATATTTTAGATTGTACCTATTTATTATCCTTGATAATTTTAATTATTGATTAATTTAACGACCATGAATCACTGCGATTTAATATTTGCACACCGGCTTGCGGGTGGAATACATTTGACATCACTCATCAGTTATATATAAGAGCTAAGATATATATAACATGTCTATGGAATGCTCTCCATCTGGACATCAGACGTGCAAAATCACTCCCTCATCTTCAAAAAACTGCTGCATCAGCATTATTTATCCTAATGAAAACATTGATGAATGTTTGTAAATTGTAATGTAAGTATTATGGTATGTAGTGTAAGTATGTTTTCTTTTTTTATCGATATATTTACTAAAGTACCACCGTCTATTTTGTTCCTTCATGTCCAGTCCATCCTAAGGTTGCCTGGAAGAGATCGCTCTCAGCTATAAGGCCGCCCCTTATACTTCCTTTATTCTATTGTTTGTTCCTGTATTGTTTTCTTTTGTGTGTGGTATAATTAAAGTTTTTTCTATTTATCTATCATGTACCTATAATAATATGTCAGCAAATAAATGATTTGATTCGATTACAGATACCACAGTTGACCGACACCCCCCTATCTCTACCGCGAAGGCCATCTTCACCCACGAACTCCGCTAAATCCCTGGCGCTATCCGACCAGGGATCGATGCCCATGCCTCACACCACCATCGGGGAGATACAGAACCTTACCATCAAGAAGGAGATGCTATCAGGTTAGTCGCCAAATGCTGGATCCACTGTCATCTTTAAGTCAATACCCACAACCTGGGTTTCTTTAAGAATAGAGGGGGTGTAAGGGGGACTCCAACATCTCGTCTCTCAAGTCAACCTAACCTGCACGTGGTACACCCTGCTAGATAACGAACTAGCCTCTGGTGAAAATATCAAACAATACACTGGCAGACAAGTGACAGTTGACATTAACATAGAGTGAATTGTGGACCTTAGTTCGATTCTAACCGCATTTCGCTCGAAAGACGAACTGTTGAAGACCATTGATTGATTGTCTTCTATACCTACGTGATCAAAAATCGTTTCTGAAAATATCTTAAACAAAAAATTGTATTAACACTTTGACTGCGGTTTTTTTTCGACGACTGCGATCTTTTTTTTTACCTAAAAAATTCGTGCTGCCGCTCTACACAGCGGTTGTGTTGCGCCGCACATGCGTTTCGTTCGAAAAATATTACAGCTCTGCTGAGTCAAAAAGATCTGTATTTTCTCAGCCGCTGCGCTAGTGTGGATTTTCGCATATTAGTCACTTGTAGAAAACTCATACCGTGCGTTTTCAGCACTCAAAGTGTTAAGTATATCAATAATCTAGTACCCATTAAACAAGCTCTGCTTATGATATATATGGGGCTAGATGATGCTGTATGGATTGTCATACATTATTTATTTATATTTATTATTTCCCATTGTTTCAGAGTTGAAATGCGAACCGTCCTTAGGTATGGAGAAGCTTCTAGGCACAGCATTAGGCTCGCCACTCACAGGCAGAATGCAGCGCGTCCAATCCAGCGCCAGTACTGATTCCGCCGTACATTCCATGTACACACACAGGTGAGCTAAATTTAACCGTGTTGTATAGAAGATAAGACTCAAATTATAGAAGCATCCAGAACTATATTGATAAATATGGAGAAGCTTCTAGGCCTTAGGCTTACCAAACACACGCTGGTAAACGCAAATCGAAAATTTTAATAAAATCCAACCTTTTGAAAGGCTGCGCCGGTTTTATCAAACGTAGTCAATAACTCTCTGGGTGTCAACAACTTTTAAAATCATAAATAAAATATAAAGATCAGTTCATCTATTCAGAATCTACAATGACAGGGCAACCATATAACGGAAATTTGTATGATTCACACTAGGGTTTAAAAATACACCGTATTGTGTAGATGATAGGACTCAAAATTTTGGAGTTTCCATAACTCTAACCATGAATGACAACAACATACTACGTTGTGCGTAGTATGTTGTCATTTCTCCCTGTCTTGAGATAAATTGGTAGGACTTTGTTCTATTCCTTAGACTCTCAGTTATTTAAACTACCACGCTAACTAAAATATGCCATATGCTAGAAGAAATAAGGTTCAGTTTTCAACACGCTTCCTAATCTTCCTTTTCCAGTGTATACAGCAGTCCGTCCGCCAGCCCGCGCGCTAATCGTCACTACACGCCGTCTCTTTCTCGCAACAACAGCGACGCATCGCACTCTTCCTGTTACTCCTACAGCTCAGAGTTCTCGCCTACACACTCCCCGGTTCAGGTAAGGTTCCTTTGATTTTCACAATCATTTAACTTATAGATTTTTTGTATGATATTTTGTAATACTAAATTTTCATATCATATAGGTGCGCAGACATTGTATATTACACACAAAGCTTGGAACGAGTTTTGCTCCAACTCAAAATCTACCATCTTACAAATAAGCAAATCAAATGTACTAGACACATAAGTTATGAACATACTAGTGGTTTCTTCTCACTTCTTCCACTGGTGGACAAAAAAATTAAGTGAACTATAAAATAATTTAATAGTATAAAATATGACCTGTCTAAGTTTTTATTTGTAAGCTTAAAGAAATAAAAACTTTTCATTTTCATTTTTCATTTTCACATAATACATTACATATACCGAAGAACCTCGATTATCCGAACTAATTGGGACCGGACCGAGACTAGTTCGTATAATGGAAGTGTGGGTACTTTGGGAAAAGATCAAACTTCGGTTCTACTGTATAGCTTTTTTTATAATAAATAGAAAATACTCACAACATTGGATCAAATTAGCAATTACCTAAACAATATTTGAAGATGGTACACACATTTGTCCCAAGGTGGGAATCAAACCCGCACCTCCAGTATTAGTCATTCAATCAGATAAATGTACATTAATCTCAAACTCACCAGACCCTTCTTTGTATATCTCCTAACCTCAGGTTGATTACTACATAGTATAAAACAAAGTCGCTTCCCGCTGTCTATCTGTCCCTATGTATGCTTACATCTTTAAAACTACGCAACGGATATTGATGCGGTTTTTTGAAAGTGATCAAGAGAAAGATTTTTAAACTATTTGACACATAGATTTCCACCCAGCTAGTTCTAACTAAAATACTTGTGCTTCCAGGGTCGTCACCCTCACGTGGTGTACAGAGAAGCCACCGCCGCGTTTCCGGCATCACCAGCTCATGATGAAGACGCCGAAACAGACGACAGACTGCATCATCATCAGGGCATCAGCAGACAACAGCTTATCAACAGGTGAATATCTATTTTTAAACTTACGCGATACATACACAAAATATAAAATATATATTTCCTAATTTAATCACTCCATACTATAAAACAAAGTCGCTTCCCGCTGTCTGTCTGTCCCTATGTATGCTTAGATCTTTAAAACTACGCAACGGATTTTGATGCGGTTTTTTTAAATAGATGGAGAGATTAAAGAGGGAGATTGACACAGATTTCCACGCGGGCGAAGCTGCGGGGCGCGTCTAGTACACAATAAGCCTCTGACAACTACTTTATTTCCAGCCCATGCCCGATATGCGGCGACAAAATCAGCGGCTTCCACTACGGGATCTTCTCCTGTGAATCCTGCAAGGGTTTCTTCAAGCGAACAGTCCAGAATCGGAAGAACTACATGTGCTTACGCGGAAGCAACTGTCCTGTTACCGTTGCTACTCGCAAGAAGTGTCCCGCTTGTCGGTTTGACAAGTGTCTGCAGTGTGGCATGAGGTTGGAAGGTAAATTTAACCTTGTTGTTTAGGAGATAAGACTCAAAATACGGGAGTTCTCGTTCAGTTCTCCAGTGTGTAGGGACACTTCAAGCGAAAGGTACATCATCGCAAGAACTAAGTACCTAAATGTGTTTACGCGGGAGGCTACTCGGAAGTAGTGTCTCGTCAGACAGTGTCTACAATGGGGCATGTGGTTGGAAGGTAAATTTAACCTTGTTGTTTAGGTGATAAGACTTAAAATACGGGATATTCTCGTTGAGTGCTGTAAAGGATTCTATAAGCTAAAGGTACATTATCGCAAGAACTAAATACCTGTATGTATTTGCGCTGTAGCTTCTCTGAAGCACTGTTCTGTTTGTAAAGTACCTACAGAGGGGGATAGGAGATTATGCGTTGTTGAAGTTTGTGTTCTTAGTGATAACCTTTTTGTTTCTGTTATTGTTATCTGTTTTGGTTGACATAAATTATCTTGGTTTCTAAATTGGATTATAGGATTTTATACATTGTAAAACGGTTGATAAGGTTCAAATTCGATCATTTTTGTTACAGCAATAAGAGAAGACAGAACGCGAGGAGGCAGATCAACCTACCAATGTTCGTACACACTATCAGGCGCGGCGTCAACCGGGTCTCTGCTTTCTGCGCACGTCCCAACCACACTACGGCACGCTTCAAGTCTCAACTGTGTAAGCCGATACCTTATGTTTTTGTAATAGAGTTGATATTACAATACGTGGCAGTCTAACCTACCTGTGTCAAGTTTGATACCATAATCTATTAGGAATCAAGTGATTTTTACGCTGCCAAAGTATCGACACAAAACTTAACCTTTAGCTGTTGGAATAAGGTTAATTTTAAAATAGCTGTGTCAACTGTGTAAGATACCTTATTTGTTTGTAATATAGTCGATATTACAAGGTGACAGTCTGACCTATCACCTGTGTCAAGTTCTCTCTATTAGGAATCAAGTGGTTTTTACGCTCCCAAGCCAGTACGGACATAAAACTTAACCTTTATCTGTTAGAATAAGGTTGATTTTACAATATCTAATTCTGATAATTTCTGACGCTTTTTATGCAGGTTAACGGTCCAGGTTCATATAACAGCAGAGGGGAATCAAGCAATAGCCGACTAACTCCTGACATTCCACCATTATTGCAAGTAAGTACCAAAAAAACTTTCAAGGCGATTAAAGTTCGCCTTTTACTGTGACGTCACGTCATGTCCTTTGAAATCATCTCTGGATTAAATATTTATTAGACTACATCAAAATTTTATCATACACCGTTTTCCACAGGAAATAATGGACGTGGAACACCTATGGCAATACAACGAGTCAGAACTAAACCGGCTCGGCAAGTCCACCGGTGGGAGTCCCTCAGCCAATCCCTTGCTGGCCGCGAGTGGGATTACGGCACAGAACTCGAGTCCTGACTTCCTGGCAGACCTGTGCAATATAGCTGACCATAGGCTGTACAAGATTGTGAAGTGGTGCAAGAGTCTTCCCTTGTTCAAGAATATTTCGGTAAGAATTATATTATTTTAACAAATTTTATCCTAGGGCCGTATTACAACAGTACATTATTTAGTCAAGTAAATGACACGTGGTAATTCCCTTAACTCTTCCGAGAATCTAAACGTATTTATTATATCTGGAAATCCTCGAAAATGCGTTTCGTTATCAAGCAAAGACAGACAATGTGTGGGTGCTATATGTGTAACAAAAAACTATTGTTGAGACGTAATCACCATCTAGACCCCCACCCCACCCACCATCAACCCTAATGTCATAAAAAAAGTGTAGGTTGTTCGAACAAACGTTTAAATAACTCGGGTGCAGTACCAGGCGCACACATATTGCGAGGAGTTCGCTTATAGCGACTCAGTAAGTTAACTGGTAAAAGTCTTAGCCAATCCCTTCCTAGCAGTGAGTATTGTCTAGTGCTGAAAGAGCCTTCCATTGTTCAAGAATATTTTGGTGAGAAATCTAATCGTGATGTTTTATAGTTTATGCATAATTTCATTATACCCTCTAACGTCTATAAATTTGTCATAGTGCTTGTAGATTTTATGAAATAAACATAAATGTAACTCGCGTGAAGTACCAGGCGCCCATAAACTACAAGGAGTTTGCTGATCGCAAAGCTTACCGGTGGAAGTCCCACCAAGATATACTGTAATCTATCTCACCAATTCCTTTCTGTTGTCAACAGATAGACGATCAAATAAACTTGCTAATAAACAGTTGGTGCGAGCTCCTAGTGTTGTCGTGCTGCTACCGCGGCGTCAGCACGCCGGGGGAGGTGCGCGTGGGCGGCGGACGCGGCATCACGCTGCAGCAGGCGGCCAAGTAAGTACACTGCAGTGCCATGCGACCAAGTATACTGCTGACAAACAGTTGCTGCGAGCTGTCGTGCTCACAAAGTCAAAATACTACGTGAATATCCACGTCCGCGCTGATATAGACCTTCGGACAGACCAAGCTGCGTCTCGAGGCCAGAAGTCATCAATCCGCCGCTCTTGTCGACTTGTCCACATACATTTAGCCCTCTCGAACTTTACTGCGACATTCATGGCAATTCTTTACACATCCTTATACAATGTATTATGCCCCGTTCGTTAAGGTGGAGTATTCCTATATACGCATTTTCAGACTCTATTCGGTCCATTATGCGTGTTGTTTGCTAGCATAGCCAGCCATGCTCCGTCCAGAAGCGCAGAATCTTCCTGGGGTCTTTGCAGGCTTCGCAGAGCGACCTCGGCAAGTTGAGGATTTCTGATCGTTGCGCAAAGTCATAGTTGGTGGTGTGACTATGCCAATCAAAATCACCCTTTTGTGAGGGACTTATGACAGACTTATGAAGATATATTAAAGTGTTTTCACCATAATCTTAGGTAAATAACTTGTGTTTATTTTCCAGGCTGGGCTTGACGCCGTGCATAGAGCGTATGCTGAGTTTCACGGACCACTTGCGACGACTAAGAGTGGATAGATACGAGTACGTGGCTTTGAAAGTCATTGTACTTCTGACCTCAGGTTAGTATCTACAGAATAATGAAATCTATCTGTTATATAATAAGGGTCGTTTTTGTTTAGCGTTGTACTTCCTCTTGTAAATCGTTATAATTCTGGATCTACATTTGAATTAATCAACTATAGTACATATGTACATCGTGTGCACTAATAGTTCTCACTATAGTAATTTCGGCTTGTGACCTCCACGTGCTTTGATCACAGTTTCATTAGAGCTCCTACTCAAATAATCGAACCATTTTCTTCATCAGGTTATTTGCTATGATATTAACAACATAATTTTCTTCAGACGCACCAGATCTTCGTGAATCAGAGAAGGTTAGAGCTTCCCAAGAGAAAGCGCTGGCCGCATTACAAGCATACATCGCCACGCACTCGCCGCAAACTCCGGCCAAGTTCGGAGAGTTGCTGCTGAGGATTCCTGAACTGCAGCGGACTTGCCAAGTGAGTTTCAACTTTATAGCAATAGATATAAAGTCTCCGTTTGTGATATTGGGCTAGAAAATAGGAAAATAAAACACTGGCCGCATTACAAGCATACATCGCCACGCACTCGCCGCAAACTCCGGCCAAGTTCGGAGAGTTGCTGCTGAGGATTCCTGAACTGCAGCGGACTTGCCAAGTGAGTTTCAACTTTATAGCAATAGATATACAGTCTCAGGCAGTGATATTGGGCAAAAACATTTGAAAATAAAACACTGCCCGCGATACAAATATACATCGCTGCAAATTCTTGAAGATTCCTGAACTGCAGTGGACTTGCCAAGTAAGTTTCAACTTTATATAAATAGATATACAGTCTCAGTTTGTGATATTGGGCTAGAACTTGAAAATAAAAATAAAACACTGGCCTTAATAGAAAATATACATCATCGCCGCAAATTCCGGCCAAGTTCAGACAGATGCTGCTGAAGATTCCTCACCTGCAGCGGACTTGTCAAGTAAGTTACAACCTTATACCGCTAGATATAAGGCTGTAAGTCACACAAGACCTTCTCTTGTGGCCTCACAAGAGAAACCGCCTTGCCTGGGACTTTGTTTCCACTTTAGTCTAATAATTGGTATAACGTTTCTAATGGTGCCGGAGAGATTACCATCAAAATTCAGGCATGGTCACGTTTCATAGTAGGAGAATTGTCTTTTGAAACTTCAATTTATTTTCTTTTGTTACAGTTTTTCATGCAAGTCGGTAAAGAGATGCTGAATCCAGCAAATAAAAACAAAGATGGCGAGGGACCAAGCTTCAATCTACTCATGGAACTGTTGCGAGGGGACCATTGACCTGTCAATTTGACTTTGACAGGTCAAACGTCAAAGTTGATAAGTCGGAAGAATATGAAAGGTTAGAGAATGGTCGCTACTGCGCTATAGTTGAAACGATACACGATATCGGTGTTGTATCGTATAAGATACCAATTGATTTGCGCAGTAGGAGAGGTATAAGAAAGACATGACAACGCGTCAAATGACATTGCTCAAAAAGCATTTCGTAGGGATTTCTTTGAATTTATAATAATTATAAGAAATTGCCTTGTGATCGAATTTCACAAAATATATGAATTTGTATGAATATTGTAATGATTTTTCAATTAAGTTGGTATATGCCACTAAAAATACAATAATTTACTTATAGTCCGTACAAATGAATTGAATATTTTTGTATGTACATATATTATAATCTGTATAGTGTATCTCTGTCAAACTAAGCTTTTATATTTTGATTAAATAATTTGCTGTAATAATATCATTATTTGTATAATACTGGCCTTTAGTAATGTATAAGACTGCTTGCCTCCTTGATATTGATGTCAGTGCCAAGATAATATAAATGCATTTACTTTAGTAAAAACTTTATTTTACAACTCATAAGTACAGTAGATCGCTAGATAACTCGGTTCAGAGCTTTGTTCCTTCCAATTTTAGTCACTTAATTATACCTACAGTATAACCAATTTTATACACTATAACAGACATTATACAGTCTTTAATTATACATACTGTAAGACTGCCTAATTGTACATATTCTGCTCTAAAAACTTTTCAAAATAGTGAGCAGTGTAATTTTATAAACAGTAAAGGATTACACATAAGTTTTATTTATTCAAACAAACTGACACTGCCACAAACTTTTATATGTGTATTTTAAGTGCTAATAATATCTATAAATAAATATAAGACCAAGGGAACAATTAATCATTAGATTAACTTTATCGGAAGGTCTAAATGTAATTTAGATTATCTGCAAATTGTGCATGCTATATTTTTATCATTATAATTTCAAGAAACCGTTTACTCAATTTGTCTTTGAACCCTAAAAGTGGTTCGGGATTTTTATTCATCTTATCGGATTATATTATTAAATTCCATTTACGTATTTTAGATGCATATTATAATATGTCGAGATAAAGCAATAGGCTATGGCTGCATACATGTATGTACATATATTTCGGATTGGCATAAAATAATAAATAATGTACTACATACAGTACAGAGTACTTTATAAAACTTACTTAATCATTGCCATTTTAATTAAGTTACTTTAATTATAAATTTCACATATTATTATGTTTTGTATAATAAAGCAGGTATTACATGTTGTATACTTGTATAAAGTGAGTCCGATGGTAAAACTTTTCGGAATAAGTTAGTAATATTTTTGATTAAATTCGGCGAAAACGCCCGTCCTGATAACAATGCTTTGCAAATAAGTTAAAAGACGATGAATTTTGTTTTTATTGGCTTTTAACTTATTCATCTAAGTCGAAGTTTAAACTTGTATTATATAGAAAAAAATCTATTTGTATTTCAGTTTTTAAACCTAGTACCTAAGTTATGTTATGAAGTTGCCCTATTTTATTTATAAATCGTGTATTTACAAATTGATTTCTTTCCAAAATAATAACAAAACGACAACAAATCTGTTTTGTCTTTTGCATAGATAAAAAGTCTTTACAATTGTGTAATTTTAATTAATTTGATATATTTTCGGTGCAATACTTAGCATGGATTTCGGATGCGTATGCAATATTCTGGTTCTAAATCATTATTATTTATGAATTTATGCTTTGTATTTGTCTATTATAATGCTAACTTTAGTGTAGCTGCGAAACCAGTCAAAACACTGCCTATAAACAGCCGAGAGCCCAGCTTAGCGGGCTTATGCTAATATTAAATATTCTCATAGATATTAGTTATAAGTTAATTTGTAAAGTAGATTAAGTTTGTATTTTAATAATGGCTGTATATATTTTCACACAGAAAACTATATAATTCCATAGTAACAGAGTAATATTAAAAAAAATACAGATTTTATACGTAAAGTCATGTTTTAGAAAGGACACAAATGTGTCTACTATAGACACTAATAATACAACAAGTATTTTGTACACTTTACTATAAAAATAAACACTTTAGGAGCCATCCATAAATTGCGTCACACGTTAAGGGAGAGGGAGGGGGTCATCGAAGTGTGACATTGTGTGACAAGGGGGTGGGAGGGGCCTTAATTTCGTGACGTCACATTTTAAAATCGATTGTAATCTAAGTGTTAAGTAAAACACGAGCTTTGAACTATTGACGACCGATGTGGCACGGTGGGCGAAGGTCCGCCTGCGACGCAGGAGGTTGCGGGTTCGATTCCCGCCTCGAAACAATTGTGTGTACGATCTGCAGATATTTGTTTCGGGTGTTCTGGTCGTTTTCTATGTATAATAAAAAATATCTATCTATGTAATGTATTGTATTATGTATATCAGTTATCTAGTACCCATAACACAAGCTCTGCTTACCATGGGGCTAGATAATGCTGTGTGAATTGTCCAGCATTATTTATTTATTTATTATTTATTTATTGACCAAAAGTCAGAATATTTTCCGCCACCCGCTCTTCTAGTGTTACTCGTGTTGTAATCGTTTATTGTTAATTTAATTTCTTGAAACGAATGTTTGATGTTAGTTATATTAAAAAAATCATTGAAATTGAAACACATTCCAGTACTGCTGTTTTAATTCAATAATTATTTCTAGATGTAACACTGTAAAATATGTGACGTCACAATAGGGAGGAGGGGGTCTCACAAATGTGACCAGCTGTGACAAAGACGGGGTGGGGGGTTAAAAATCATGAAATTCGTGTGACATAATTTATGTATATCCCCTTAGCTCCTGAAGTGGTTTTTAATGATTTCAAACTGTTGTATTTATTTATAACAGATAAAGGGCACAAGTACTTGAGTGTTTAGAATTAAGATGTATCTTGTAATAATTAGAGGTTTGTAATAGTTTTTAATATTGTTTATAAAACAACGTGCCACTTTTTAGTTTTAAATTGAGATTTTTGTTAACTTTCGATAAATTGCCAATTCTTGTATATGTTAGGATCTGTTTAAACGTACTTGCTAAATTCTAATTTATATATAAATTTTCCTTTTGAAAATTCTTCAAAAACAAGGGAAAATATTTTGGCTAAGAGATAATCTAAAACACTTTTTCGTCAACTGTATCTGGTACAAATGACTTTTATAATTCTGACGAAATCGGCTGTTATAACTTAATTGAAAATCGGGGGCCTCCACGACGCGACGGGGGCGTCACACACCGGGGGCCTAACCCACGAACCCGAGAAAACTTACCTACAGATTCAACAAATGACAGTGTAAGCGATTGCGAGATTGGGAAACGCTTTATTTGAATAGTAACACTATTATATTAATATAATAAATGTTTTCAGTAATACAGTTTTCAATAGAGATTTTGCTAGAATCAAAGGTTTAAAGTTTTTATCGCTTATCTTATGAATAATGAGCATGTACAGCTTTACTCGTGGCATCTACATAATATTAGTGTAAACGTTGCTGAACTGATAAATTAAGGTTAGGAAATAGATTTGAGTAAGTGCAATTGTTGCATTCAAAGTCGTATGCTTCTGTCACTTCGATATTTTGATTTGGCAATTTACAAAATAATTAAAAAACAAAAAATGCAATATATCTTTTTATCCGTCCAACAGTGGACAGGTGCTTTTAGGGCCGAAAATGGCATCATAAATTATATCTGTTGACAGAGCAAATAGTAACATATCGCTGCAATTTTAATGTCAAAATATCTAAAATTTTGGGTCAGTTTACACCGAGACGCGACGCGACGCTACGCTATGTTGATTCAAATTTTAACTTTATTTGCCACGCAAAACGGTACAAATTGACTCAAGCACGAACATTTCGTATTATGTCAATAAAATAAGTACCTTTTGGCGTATTAAATAAAATATTTTTAGTTATATTTTGAATCAAAGTGCGCGCAGCGTGGCGTCGTGTCACGTCTAAAAAACTTTTAATGTTAAGCTATATAGTATTGCAATAGTTATTTCGATGTCCAGGCAAACCTGGAATATTTATAGCATATGGCTTTGACAACAATACTTCTAATTAAATATCATAAAGTTGGAGGATGTATGAGAGAAGTTGCGCTTGGTCCGAAGAATTTTTATATTAAAAATTACTAGGATTGTAAGAATGGTATGACGTCCATGTATTTTTTTACGTATTGTTTTTATATTATTCTGTAAGTATTATATTGTATTCTTTTATTTGGTAGCATACAAGATTTTTTATATAGAAAAAATAAACTCAATTTTGATTTATAACTATACAATTTTATTTCTCCTTACTTGCGTTAATAGTATTCCTTAATAAGTAAAAATTACTTACCACATTACGTCAGTCTTAGGAAGTAATTTTACTTATCGTGTTTTGTTTTCTTTCGTAGGTAAGATATAAATAAAACAAAACACTGTTTTAGCGAACGGCCGCGAGCACGGTGATCCCGGTATTTGAATTGAATCATCAGTACTTACACATATGGCTACTATTGAACGTGCCTTCCCTTGTTTTTTATATTTTTGTTAGTAGAAATATAAAAAAAGACAATGGGATTTTGCCATACTCGCGGCGGACTGGTGATCGCAGTACGTACGGGTGTTAAGTATATATACAATACACAGAATGAAGCACCCGCCCTTCCTCTGATACGTTCCTTTTGTAATATTTTGACATCCACGGGTCGGGTGAGGCCTGAGTCGAAAAATAGAGGGGTCTATTTTTCCGCCGCGACCGCTACACTACGGCCATGATGATGATGGGATAATATCATTTAAGCGTATAGTTACCTAGAATTGATTAAATACTAATTTATCATACTGATACTACTACATATATAATATCAAGAGAAGAGATCTATATAATATATGAATAATATAATAAATGTGAAAGTTTGTGTGAATATTTGTTAACACGTATCTCCGTAATTAGTTAACTTATTTCAATGAAATTTTGTATGTAGATAGTTTAGGTTCTATATAGAATAAAATAACACAGGCTAGTCTAATTTTGAAAAAATAACCTCTGAGGCTGATAAAGTTTCAATGGAGAATTATTATTGCTTGGTTCGATTCACTCAAAACTCGGTTTGATTAAATAAAGTACAAAGTCAATAATTACTCACAATTTATTTTATTTTTACAAATCAACAACCCCCAGGGTCTGTGCAATAAATTTCTGAATTTTGTATGATAAAAGAAATCCCTGGTTCGCACATTCACTCAAAACATGGTAAAAATAAACCTTAAACCCTAGCAGTGGCAGGCTTGCAAATACACGCGGGCGAAGCCGCAGGCCGCAGCAAGTAATGAAATAATTCATCACGCGCCGACGATTTAAATATAAAAACAAATGTAATCGCTGTAATCACTACTTTATCATGGATCTTATGTATTAAAATAGAAGGACAAGTGTTCGACATTAGAAGTGATTGTCAAAATGCTAAGGACAGTGGTAACTCTTTGTCTCCTGGGGCTGGTGGCCTGTGGACCTCCGGTGTCCCGCTCCAGGGAGGAGATTGAAAAGTTCCGGGACTTTTTGGAGAGCACTACGTCTGGTGAGCGCCTTTAGTTTTATACTTCCTACTAATAGGTAAATAGGAACTAAAAGGCACTGCACGGGAGTTGAAGACGGAAACTAGTAAGGTCTACGACTCCGCACGCAATACGCCGCGATCTAACTAAATGTATATTTTCATAATAAATTTATTTCATGTTGTTAATAAACAGTGCCACTTCTTCCACTAGTGGACAAAAAAATTAAGTGAACAGTCAAATAATCTTATTTGATAATCATTAATAGTATAAAATTTGACTTGTCTAAGTTCTTATTATGTAAACCTAAAGGAAATAAAACATTTTGAATTTGTCGGAATGGGCTTTACTTTACGGGCATTCTTTCTCCTTATATCATTTATTTCGCCCAAAGTTGCTCCGTAACAACGGCTGTCGGGAAGTGAAATAGGGCTATTTATTCTATGTATATGTCACCAATCAGAACTATTTGACGGGGTGACGAATAAAAACAAGTAGGTACGCCGTGTAACCAATAATAACAAAACTAAGACGTGACTTATTAGAACTAAATTTACAAATAACTGATTGAAACAAATTTTAATGGTTTTTGCGTTGTGACCTGTAGCCAACTTTTTTTGCAGTAAAGTATTACTGCCTAAATCCGCTTGGGTCAGAGAATGTAAATTTAATTATCTGGTATCCTCAGAAAATGGGCGCCGCATCTCCCTGCCATCAGACAACCCGAAGGCCAACATCTGGGAGAACTCCGGCAAGTACCAGGGCGACATCCTGCTGGACGAGGACCAGATCCAGAGCATGGTGGAGCAGTTCTCTTCAGGACGGAATGCGTACATCTTCCCTAACACCAGGTGGCCGCAGAACACTGTGGTCTACGAGTTCGCTGCTGGACATTTTGGTAAGAAAAATAACAAACACAAAGCTCACAAAGCTTTTATGAAAAATTGCTTCTTAAAAATGCTCTATCTTCTAAATATGTATGTATGCGACCTATAAACCATGGTCTTCATGATTTCAGATACCGCCCAAAGGGACCACATTCTGTACACGATGAGCGTCATCGAGCGGTTCACCTGCATCCGTTTCCGGGAGAGGCGCGCGGGAGAATTCAACTACGCTCTTATCACTGTAAGTGCATTCTCTTATCAGGGGTCTCTTATAAATATAAACTATAGAAATCGTTTTTTGTTGCTCAGGACCGTTAGGAACTCTTTGAAGTTCTGATAAAAAAGGGACGAATACTCATGTTATGACCTGGATAAAACACAGTAACGACTGATGTGGCACGGCGGGCGAAGCTCCGCCTTCGACGCACGATATTGATAATAAGGCTCGATTCCCGGCACAAATATTGGTACGATCTTCAAGTATTTGTTACGGGTGTTCTGGATATTTTCTATGTATAAGAAAAATATCTATTTTATGTGTTGTATCAGTCATCTAGTACCCATAACACAAGCTCTGGTTAGCTTGGGGCTAATGATGCTGTGTGGATTGTCCAGCATTATTAAGAGCAATATAATGAAACTGGTTGTAGTGATAACGTTCGTAGCAAAAGACAAAAAATTAAGGTAGATCGGTATGTCTGCCAATAAAAACTTACTCGCAGTGCCTTCAGTTGTTCCGTGATCATGGCCCATGGAACTGTGTCGAAATATTTGAAAACCTAAAAATCATGGTAAATATCGCATTATAAATGCTGCTCTGTTACTTTCTATGCTCGTTATAAAGTTGCTAATTCTGGCAGAACAGAATAAACATAAAATTCAAAATCATGTTATTATTTGTTGTTTATTATACATTAAAATAATGTTATTTGATAATAATAAATAACATATGACTTGTCTAAGTGCTTATTTGCCCGCGGTTACGTTTGCACCATTGATTTGCCCCATTAATGGTGCAGGCGTAACTGGTTAGTTATGTTTGCACCAACAATGGTGCAAACGTAACTGGTTAGTTATGTTTGCACCATTGATTGATAGGAAAAAGAAAAAACAGACAAACAGACAGTATAAAAAAAAAAGTGTGTATCTAGTGTTAAAACTCCTTCAGATAGCTTTATTATTAAGACACTTGAGGATTAAGTTACTTCTTCAAAGTATTTCCTCATTGCTTGTAAGCCTAAAGAAAATTTTGATTTTTGATTTTGAATCCTATCCTATCTATAAGCTTACAAAATAAGCACGTATAAAAGTCAAATCATAATTTATTTTCAAAGAAATACAGTGTTTTAGATTTTCTGTTCACTTAAATTTTTTGTCCACCAGTCAAAGAAATGAAAAAGAAACCACTGGTACATTGTTCATCTCTTATGTGTGTCATAACTTAATAAGTTATAATTGTTGTACAATAAGATATTATAAAAAAGTTACATCTAAAGCAGACATCGAGATCGTGGGTGTAGAGCACTGGATCTTCTTGTCTTGTTTCCCCTGAAGAACAAGATTTGAATTCCTTTCCAGGGTAACGCCGATGGCTGCTACGCCCACGTCGGCTACTGGGCCTCCCGTGGAGTCCACATCATGAACGTGGCCCGCGACCGGCCCGGCTTCGGCTGTCTCGACACCATTGTGGTCATCCACGAGTGGTTCCACGTCATCGGCTTCTTCCATATGCACGCCACGTACAACAGGGACACGTATGTGAGAATCAACTGGGCTAATATCTGGCCAGGTAGGTGTATTGAGCTTTTGCTAAGCAATGATACCGTGTGGACTGTCTAGCTTTATTTATTTATTTACTACTAGTTTCTGCCCGTCTCTTACTTTGTACAAAAAAACGAAAGATTTCAGAAAAAATCAGTAGCCTATGTTTTATTCCAGGCCTAGAACTACCTGTATGATTTAGACCGATCCGTTCGGTAGTTTTGGCATCAAGAAGTAACAAACCTCCGTCCATAAAACTTCCGCATTTATAATTTTAATGTGATACAACAGTAAATAGATTTAATACAGTAGAAATCATAATCTACTCATGACTGATAATTTCTTTCTTAGTTATAATATTGTACGTCCCTATTAATGGACAAACAGATGTAAGTACTGTGTATAAAAAAATTAAGAGATACAACAATTAATGAACAATATTTAATGTACTTCTTTAGGCATGGAATACAGCTTTGACCGTCTTGAACACGACGTTGTCAGCAACATGGGTCTTCCTTACGAGCACAACAGCTGCATGCACTACGGACCTTATGGCTTCTCCATCAACGGCAGAACCACCATGGATAACCTCTGGGTAAGAGTTCTTGGTGAATTTAAATGCTAACGGTATAATGGTAAAAGTAGTGCAGGACGCCCTCCGACCAGGTGGGATGACGACCTGCGAAAGACTACAGGTAGATGCTGGATGCGTCAAGCTGGAGACAGGGCGCTGTGGCGCTCATAGGGGGAGGCTTATGTCCAGCTGTGGACTAACATAGGCTGATGATGGTATGATGGTAGAGACACGGATTAAGAACACCACCGATAGGATGGGTCTATGACATCTGAGAGACCATGAGATGATGATGTGCTCCTAGCTGAATTTCGGCTACATTGGCCAGTTTCGACGAAGACCAGCTACATATGTCCGCAAAATTCCTACAGAAGTCTATGCTACTACACGTCCTTTCAAATGTCGCTATGCCAAAAATCAAGTCGAATAGTAGCTTGCTTAGGCTGTTAAGGAAAGACGAATTTTCGTATAAAAAATATCCCCGTAAATCTCCGAAGGGAATTTGAAATCTTCCATGGTAATTTGATGTTTTACCAGGACAAAAATGTTACTCTCCATCCTTTCAATTTCAACTATAAGCCAAAAACCGAGTCGATTGGTTGGTAGTTAGTGTGTGAAAGGATAAACATACAAACAAATACACTTTCGCATTTATAATATTAGTTAGGATAGTTTGGATGCGATGTGATAGTGTGGTTTGTTATGTATTAAATCGTCTTTGTTTCTCCAGGGACCTAACTCTGAAATGGGTACGATGAACATGGTGACCGGCTATGACTTCTTGCGCGTCGACCGTCACGCTGGCTGCGCTTGGTGGAGGACCGAGGATCAGCTCAAAGACTTCTTCTTCGACGCCGCTACGATGACGGAAACTGTTGTTGACAGTAAGTCTGTTAAGAGAGCTGCTGATGATGAGGCAAAGCATGTTTAAAGAGTTTCAAAGTTTTTTTAGACAAGACAAGAGATTCCAAGTCTAATTTGATCGAAATTGTGATTGTAAATATTTAATTAATAAATTAATTTCGTTCTACATATTGTTTTTTTCACACTAGCTTCTGACAGCGGCTTTGCACACACATTTGTTATTTTAGGTTCAAATCTTTATGTGTTCAAATTTCAGCTAAGTCCATAAAGTAGTTTTGGCGTTCTCTTTCGCTTACATCATGAGAAGGGCCCAAAGTTTCCTTAATTTTATAGGTAATAGGGTTAGGTTTCGAAGAGAAGAGAACGATGCCTTTGGTAAATAATGAAGTCGTGATGAAACTACGACATCACGACACTGTCAAGAAGTGGTTATTCGTGAAAGAAAAGTCTAGTCTAGGAGTTATTTAACGAAAATTTAAAAAAGGATGTAAAAGTTTCAATTAATATTTCGACAAACTATGGCCGTACTGACCATCTAGAAACTGGGAATCTAGACTTAAATATTTAGGAACCTTGAGAAAATTCTGTCCATACAATACGTACCTATTATCTCATTTTATTTTTGAAGTTAACTCTGAATTCTTGGACGGAAATCCTAAATAAAAATGATATTACCTCACCAGCGCTACTGAATCTGATTCCCCCAAATATGGGTTATCCATAATCATCCAGTACCGTTGGCAGACATTGGTGATCGCAGTGGATGTGTTAACAGTACACAAATGGTTTCAGCTGCTCTTCCTCTGGTAGGCTCCCTGAGTCAGCTCTTAAGACATACACGGGCTGAGTTGGTTTAAAAACAAGAATTTTACTATCTTCAGTATGAAATAGTAGAAAAAACGAGTTGCAATTGCAAGAATGCATGAATGAATGAATGAATGAATTAACACTTTATTGCACTTAAAACTATAAAATAACACCTTATATGTAAATATAACAAATAAAAAGTACAATAGGCGGCCTTATCGCTGACAGCGATTTCTCCCAGGCAACCTAGGCATGGAGAAAAAGATATAAGTGCAAGGTAATATAAGCAACAAACATCCTCACAAACTTTCTTGTTTATAATATTAGTAGGATTATACGAGTATTATATTATACATATTGTACGAGTAGTTAACTAAGTATGATAAAAATTACTTTATGTACAGTATCATCGTTTTTTCGTCGTGCGACCGTTAATAAAGCAACAGCTGGGTGAATCAACTATTTTACCCACACTTTGCTGTCCCCGACCATTTTATAATAAAATACGCTAATTGGTTATATTTACACACATATTGAGTATAGCTATGGTATCTAAGATAATTAGGCACAACGGTAAACTAGGATACGTTCTCTAAAATGTGTAATTTCCATGAAAATTTGTGGTAACTCAGTGCACATAAAATTGTCACCATACAAAATATTCCTGTCCAAAGACCACATTGACCATGTGAACTTTCATTTTAAATGAATTTAAACTTCTAACATACGGTTAATTCTTAGTACATAATAAGACAATAAGTAATAGTTTATCGTGTGCATATAATAATAGAGATGGACCAAATCATTTTTTCATAAAAAAATCTTTAAACTGTGTCCCTTACTAAATTGATTTTACCTTCGTATGCTGAGTTACACTTGTAAATTCCACCCGGAAACACATAGATGGCGCTATTTGCCGTAGGTACCTTCGTTTGAGTTTGCTTTTGCTCGCATGGCGCGGCGGTGTCCTTTGATACTGCTGTCGAGCCGCCAGTCCGCGGAGAACGTTCGCAGGGAGTGCGTGTCTTTTTGTGTCGTCTACTAAGTGACCGCGATTTCTCGATGTAAGTTTAATATTTATTGATTATAATCAGATGTTTTGTAGTACTTATCATATGTTTTCGATTAAAGTTTAGTTTTAATACCCTACTCAAATTATAATGTGCTCTTTTCATAAAAATATGCCGATTGTCTGCTGAGTTACTTGTATACTGAGTTACATTGGTGGTAACTCCAAAGACATTCTTGGTAACTCCTAAGACATCCACGGACTTAGTGATACTGGCTTCTAACATATAGTAAAATTGACTCTATTTCAACAATTTTTAAAACCGACGTACGTTACAAACGTAACTATTTACCTATAATATGTCAGATAGATTGATGATTTGAAATGTAGACAACAATTTTTTTTGATGAATGATGATATCGTTGATTATTGTTGTTTGGTACACTCTAAATTAGTAAATTACCATCATTATTTTAGAAATGACGATATAAATATAATGTTTTGAACCTTTTTAGGTTCAAAACAGAATAAAACGTTATATTTATATCGTTTTATTCTTTTTTTTTCGCCGGTTTTATTTTTATTGTACATTGACTTAGTTTAATTATATGACTGCTTATAGTCAATAGTAACCTACTTAAATATAAATATAAAATGTAAATAATATTTTCAGAAATATTGATTGTCCTGAAATGGCTCGACTAACGGCGGCTGAAAAACAAAGAAGATACAGGGAGAGACTTAAAAATAACCCCGAAAAATACGAAGAGGCTAAAAAAAGCATCGTGAGCACTACCACAAAGTTAAACGGCTCGCAAAAGACTTAACACCAAAAGAAAAAAAGCAAGCAAACGTCATCTGGAAATTGAGACAAAGAGAATACAGAAAGAAAAGGAAGAATTTACAATCGGTCTTGGAGGCAACACCACCTAGTTCCCCGGTATGCGAACTCAATGCCTACATTGAATCACCACCAGTATCTCCAGCATCAATAGCACCCCGAGAACGCGGACGAAAGAAAGTAAGAAAAGATAGAAATAAAGTGTACAGAGAGAACAAAAAATTACTAGAAGAAAACAAAAAGTTGAAAAAGAACTGTGAGAAGTACAAGAAAACACTGAATAGAAACAAAATAAAGAAAGGGAATCGAAGGATCAGAAAGAGAAACAAAAGTATAAGATATTGACAAATTCCATCAAAGAGCGATATGAAAAGTTAAGCGCCATAAGGAGAAACGATTGTTCAAAAGCCTTTTTAAAAGTGCTGACATAGAAAAATGTAGAAAGAAGACACAGTTACTACGAGAAACATTGGGAATAAACCGACAGTACGCTAAAAAGACAACGTCACTACGCCCTGTGCTGCTTCAGAAAAAAATTCATCAGTTTTTCCTTCGTGATTATGTCTCCAGAGCAACAGCAGGGAAAAAAGAAACAGTGACTCGAAACTGTGAGAAAGTACAGAAGAGGTATTTGTTGGACACAATGCGAAAACTTTACAGAGATTTTACAGAAGAAAACCTTGGCACGACTTGCTCATATTACTATTTTACCAAAAATCGTCCGTTTTACGTCAATAGTGCATCAGTCGATGCTAGAGAAACGTGTTTGTGTAAAACTCATGCCAACATTACATACAAGGCTCATGCACTGAAAAAACAAGGTGTCCTCAAAATTTACGATTTGAATGCAATTATCAAAAGCACAGTTTGCAGCGACCAGATGCAAAGACAAAAAGGTGGAATATGTTGACGAAGAAGTAGCCGGTGTTATAAAGTACAGTGAATGGATAAGAAAGGAAGAAAAGTACGAAAAAGATGGGAAGAAATTTAAGTCTATGAAGAATGTGAAAGAAGAACAATGTGTCGATGCTGCGCGCTTGTTGCAAACATTTGAGGAAGATATTGTCAGTTTTAAGAAACATGTCTTTAACATTAAGATCCAGTTTCATAATTTTCGGAAGTGCCTTAATGATCTACAAGCTAATGAGTGCGCAATTGTTGTCGATTTTAGTGAAAACTATAATTGTAAGTATCATGAAGAGGTCCAATCCCACCATTTCATGTCATGTTAAAGGTCCTGCAGATGGAATTGGAGGATTTTTGAAGCGCACTGCCGATAAGATTGTTGCCGCAGATACAGATATTCCTAATGCGCAAGAATTCATTAATAAATTAGACGGCACCAGTAAGATAAAGCTCTTCTTAATAGAAGACGATGATATTAAAAAAACACAAGTTGAAAGAAGACGGTGAAGTGAAAGTCATGTTCCTACGGATTATAAGTGACGATGCAAAGACATTCAGAATTGATACGAATGATATAAGCCATGTCAGTTATGACAACATTATAAAAATCTTACCAATTCCAGCCTTTTTAGGAAAAGGACACTATAAATTTGAAACCCCGATTGATGTTTTCGAAATGTGAGATTTTATCTGAAATTATTGTTATTGTTGATTTGTTATGTTTGTTTTTAATGTTTAATCACAAATTATTGAGTTAAGGTGTTTCAATTATGTGTCTGTGTTACTGTTATACCAATAGTTTAATAATATGTCTCAGGCGTTACCCAAATTTGTCTCTGGAGTTACTAAGTGTCCCCATTATAAACATTTTATTTCCTATCATAATATGCTATATTTTGTCCATTACTTTTTTAATTTACGACAACTTTATTCTAACAATTGGCGAGCTTTTATAAATACTTCATTTCAATTCGTAATGATTATGTATTAAGTTTTACTAAGAAATAGTTGTAATTCTTTGTCTAAAAGGTAACGAAAGAGACCAATGACTGTTAGTTTTGTACCTAAATTTAAGAATAATACGAAGACTGATTTCGCCAAAATATTTAATTATGCATGCAAGAATAAATAAACAAAAATTAAAGATGTTTTGGTGTTTCATTTACCATTTATGTAACTCAACGCATGTAACTCAGGTGACAGTTTTTGACAGTGTGACTTGTAGTTTTCTAAAAAAAACTGCCTAAAATATGAATTAACGTCGCTGCCCTTTTAGGTTATTTAAGTAGTTGATATTTCTAATAACCTTAACAAAATATAATAAAGAAATGTTAATGTTATTTTTTTTCAAAATATTATTTCTGACCTGTCTTTAGTGTGGGTAAAATAGTTGATTCACCCAGCTACGTTAGTTCGCTCCGCGGTTTTTAAAATGCGAAAGTGGTGAAATCGAAGTGACTCAGTTGTAACTTATATTACTGTGTAGCCTGTGCAATACCCGATCCAGTGACGTTTATAAAATTGTAATCGGACTGGTGGTGCAGTAATAATCTGAGAAAACATTTCAAAAAATTTGGTGTAACCGATCACTCACTATTGTTCGTGCGGGTGAATCATCGCTAAGCGGCCGGCCGGCCGAGGTACTTAGCTAAACGCAACTCGCTGCAGTACTACTTGTGAAGCTGTGGCGCGGCTTGTTTCACTTCTATTGGCGGATTATAAGCAATGTCTTCGATTGCGAATATGTGTACAGTTTGTTCAGGATGCAAAGTCCAAATAACGGACAAGAGTTACTTGGTTTGTTCTACGTGCAAACACACATACGACCTTTTATGTGCAAACATAAAAAAGAGCGACTTCGAAACACTTACAACGGAGTACCTAAGCTCCTGGATTTGTGTGGAATGTCTTAGCAAAATTCCCAAGAGTGGAAATACGAATACACCAGTACGTGGCAAGTATCATCTTTCGTCAACGACTATTTCTAACACACTAGATGAGGAATATGGAAATGTTACTGGACGTACGAAGTATCGTCAAATTAAATTGCAACAAACACCTATCTCTTCTCCTACTCCTCCTCCTAACACAACACAGTCGAGGACCAGCGATTTGGACGACCGCGTCCGTACTATGTTAGAAGTGGAACTGCAGAGGAGCACCGATACGCTGTATGAACGTTTGAAAACTACGGTGAGTAAAACAATAGCG
This sequence comes from Eupithecia abbreviata, assembly GCA_943735965.1. Classification (NCBI taxonomy): domain Eukaryota; kingdom Metazoa; phylum Arthropoda; class Insecta; order Lepidoptera; family Geometridae; genus Eupithecia; species Eupithecia abbreviata. Next base: position 11,735,662 of record OX030976.1, read on the forward strand.
GAGCAGTTTACGACTTCAATGGATAACAATTTGATCGTAATAATGCTGGCTCAGTTTGACATACTGAACGAGAGATTAAGAACCTTGGAGAATAAACTGAGTTCTTGTAAATGTGGAGAATCACCAGTCTCAACTAATCCTTGGCCTTCCGAGCCGGCCAAGACAACCTCTCCTACATCAAACGCACAAAAGGAGGGCCAGGGGTACCAATTAAAGCCCCAGGGAGATAAATCTGTTGAAAAGAATAAGAATAAGCAGATTAGTAGAGACTCATCAGAACGAAAAAACAAGCCAACAGAGTCGCCTAAGCAGGCCCATGTTAGACAGGCGCACGCTTCTACTAGCAAGCCTCCTGCAGCTACTTTACGCACACCACCACCACCACCACCGAAGGCTCCGGAACACGAGGAAGATGATTGGATCACGGTCCGAAAGAAAAATACAAATAAAACTGAACTCGTAAATAGGACAGTGGACAACTCCAAGACGACAAACGCACAAAAGGAGGGCCAGGGGTACCAATTAAAGCCCCAGGGAGATAAATCTGTTGAAAAGAATAAGAATAAGCAGATTAGTAGAGACTCATCAGAACGAAAAAACAAGCCAACAGAGTCGCCTAAGCAGGCCCATGTTAGACAGGCGCACGCTTCTACTAGCAAGCCTCCTGCAGCTACTTTACGCACACCACCACCACCACCACCGAAGGCTCCGGAACACGAGGAAGATGATTGGATCACGGTCCGAAAGAAAAATACAAATAAAACTGAACTCGTAAATAGGACAGTGGACAACTCCAAGACGACCACAAATAGAATCGACCACGGGCCTTCGAGAAACACGCAGCCAGCTAGTCCTACTAGCAATGTAAGTAGCATTAGAGGTAGAGAGAGCTTACAACCTAAAATGGTGAAGAAAGGCCGAAACTCTAATATAAATTTGGAAATCCAAGCAATGGAATTAAGGAAATATCTTCACGTATGGAAACTGGCGATCGGAACGTCAGTGGAAAGTATGACGGACCACGTAAAGAAAATATGTGGCACAGAAGCCAAGATAAAAGGTGACAAGATAAAGCATAAGACTGAGAGGGATTATGCCTCCTTTATTATAACGGTGCCGCAAAGAGAATACGAAATACTTTGCCAGCCCGAAGTCTGGCCTGTAAATTCTGAGTTTGGCGAATGGTTTTGGTTTCGGAGACAGGCAAATACGCCAATTGAAGAGAAATAGAGCCATAGAGGTTTACTACCAGAACGCGAGAGGGTTACGGACAAAGTTGGATATGATTTGTAACAACATCGAATCCTCAGGTGCAGATTTATTTGCAATCACGGAGACGGGTTGTGTAGAGTCCATTCAAGATGCCGAGATAGTACCTCCGGGATACCAGATCTTGAGATGTGACCGAGCGGACGGACGGAAGCAGGGGGGAGTGTTCCTGGCGTCGTCGCACCGCCTTCAGGTACGACGAGCGAAGGTCCCGGACGGTGTGGATATTGACGCCTGCGCGTTCGAATTAGTTGGCGCCGCAGTGTTTTTAAAAGAGAAGTTTTTATTTTTTTGTTGTGTTGTTTACATTCCGCCTAATAGTACTGAAGATGATTATTTAAATTTATTCCAAATTTTAGAAAAATGGTGTCCTAACTATAAGTCATGTTTAGTCATAGGAGATTTTAATTTATACTCGTGTAACGATAATGTTCTAAACTATTTTGAATATTTTGTTGCCTTTTGCGAATTCGCTCAGAAGAACGAGGTGAGAAATTGTAACAACAGGTTACTAGATTTAGTGCTGGTTTCTTCAGAAATGGATGAAGTGCACGTGTCCATGGCCGACGAGGCGTTAGTGCCTGTGGACCAGCAGCACCCGCCACTCGAGGTGACGGTGCAGCGATGCGTGCGCGCCGAGCCCGGCACGGCCCCGCTACCTCCTGCCACTCTACCGAGCTGGAAATTTCGTAAGGCGGATTACCACGCTTTGTATTCTTTTATAGCGGCAGCCAATTGGAGCGCTCTATATCAAATCCAAGAGCCCGAAGATGCTTTAGATTCTTTTTATGATATCCTGGCGGAGATTTTTGACAAATGTATACCAAAAAAACATAGAGGTAAGGTAAACTCCAGATATAGTTACCCCAGGTGGTATACTCTAGACATCATCCGAGAAATAGAACACAAGGCGAAGCTGCATAAATTGTTCAAGGCGAAAGGGTCAAAAGAAAACTACCAGGCATTTTCAGAATGTAGAGCGAGGGTCAAGGAAATGATACACGTGCAGCATCAACATCATCAGGAGCGAGTGCAGAGCCGACTAGCGGAGGACCCGAAGGCATTCTGGGACTATGTTAGAGAGAAACGGGGTGCAGTAAATCGAAAGAAAATAACTAAAGATGGAAGTACACTTCCGGAGGCAGAATGTGCAGAGGAATTTGCAAAGTATTTTCTTTCGGTATACGGCACCAGTACAGCGGCCCTCAACGTGCGCAAAGCAGAGGCTTTTAGCAGCACAGGGAGCTCGCGCGTTCATGTGCCGCGGCTAACAGAGGCAGAGGTAGGGGCGGCACTCACACGACTAAAGCCAAAGCAGTCTGCAGGCCCAGACGGGATACCAGTGTTTGTATTGAGGGACTGTCGGAGGGTTTTGGCGGAGCCTCTCGGCCATATATTTAACATATGTTTGGAAGGCTCTTATTTCCCGGAACGCTGGAGAGTTACCCGAGTAATCCCCATACCGAAAGGTGACAGTGGCTCGGAGGTTAACGGATACAGACCTGTGGCGATCCTTTCTACACCAGCAAAAGTGTTCGAGTCGGCGGTGCAGCGCAGCATACAAAACCAAATATCGGCTCATCTCTCGGATGCTCAGCACGGCTTCAGACCAGGGCGCAGCACGACCAGTAACCTCCTCAACTCGATGTCGTACATTATCCCGAACGTGGATGCAGGGGTGCAAGTCGACGTCGCCTACTTTGATTTTAAAAAAGCTTTTGACATGGTCGATAACGACATCTTATTGACTAAGCTGGCGACGATCGGCTGCACCCCCAAACTGCTGCAGTTCTTCACTAGTTATATGAAGGACAGGCGGCAGTATGTGGAGTACGCGGGATACAAATCCGAGCCTTACTACACGAGAACTGGCGTGAGTCAGGGCAGTAACTTAGGGCCGCTGGAATTTATCGTAATGATTAACAATCTCCCTGAAGTTGTAACAGCGGCCAAATGTCTTCTGTTCGCAGACGACCTCAAGCTGATCTTGCCGATAAAGGAGGAAGGAGACTGCGTCCGTCTTCAACAAGACGTGGATAGGGTAGTGGAGTGGAGCCAGAGAAACAAGTTGCAGTTTAATGTAGACAAATGTTCCATTATTACATTTAGTAGAGCAACAGCCCCACTCCACTACAACTACCAGATAGAGGAAGCGCAGTTGAAGCGGGTGGAATCGGTGAGAGATCTTGGGGTTCGACTGGACACCGAGTTGAGGTTCAGAGCCCATGTGGTGAGCGTTTGTAAAAAGGCGTACAGAATATTAGGATTCGTTTTGCGACGAGCAAGCGGTTTTACAAACATTAGGGCTCTAACAGCAATGTATGATGCCCTGGTCAGAAGCCAGATGGAAAGCGCAGCTTCTGTATGGGCTCCTCACGAAGCTAAATATAGTCTCATGATGGAGCGCATACAGAACAAGTTCACTCGATACCTTTACTGGAAAAGATATGGCGTCTACCCTTTCTATCCATTGATGTATCCAACCCTATTTGTTTTGGGTATGGTTGGATACAACAAGTTGGAAATCAGACGGATATGGCGCTTGCGCTGTATATGGTAAAGGTGTTCCGTGGGATGATATCCAACCCGACCATCTTGGAGATGATGAGGCTGTGCGTACCGGACGAGTACGTAGGGCGGCGTAGGCAGCCGCCTCTGTTCGCAGTGCCTCGCGGAAGGACTAACCTGCTGAACAAAGCCCCTCTGACGCGCACCATACAGTTATTAAATCGGGTAGCAGAAACCACTGATGTATTCCACTGTTCACTGAGCGAGTTCGCAAGGGCTATACTATTCAATTTATGTTATGGTAAATAATAATATTTTAGTGTATGTTACTGTCAATTTGAATTTATTTTGCTCATTGAGGTATTGAACTATTTTTATTGAGGACATTTGTGATTATATTTTATTTTATTTTGCTTATTGACATTTATATTGGATTACTTTTGCTCATTGACATGTGTATATTTGATTATTAGTATTATTAAATTCGATGCTAGCGATTAATTAAGTTGACTACACTATTGTATTAGGTGATACCTGTGAAAATAGTTGTAATGCTTTGAATAAATACAAATACAAATACAAATCAGTAGCTTAAAGTTAACGTTATACCAAAGGTTAATAAATTGATACCTATAATGGTTGGTAGGTAAGGGACATAACAATAAAAAAAAAAATTGTACCGTCCTAATGTTTTGGGATATTCCAATTTCATAACATTAGGACGGACGGATAGTACTCAAGTTAATGACGACCGATGTGACGCGGTGGGCGAAGGTCCGCCTGCGACGCAGGAGGTTGCGGGTTCGATGCCCGCCTCGGAACAATTGTGTGTTCGATCTGCAGATATTTGTTCCGGGTGTTCTGGTCGTTTTCTATGTATAATAAAAAATATCTATCTATGTAATGTATTGTATTATGTATATCAGTTATCTAGTACCCATAACACAAGCTCTGCTTACCATGGGGCTAGATAACGTTGTGTGAATTGTCCAGCATTATTTATTTAATTATTTAATCATTATCCTATAGATGTAATCCAAGTATGATGGTATTCCCACGGTTTTGATTGCATACCAACATTTATATTAAGTCTAATTACCTAGGTTTAGTAAAAAATGGTTATTTTATAGTCAATAGACCCTCGATTGACCACAATCTCACCTGATGGAAAGTGAATATGTATCACGAAGATCTAGAAGATACACTGTTGTCTTGAGATTTTGATTGACCGGGAAAACTTCAGATGGGAGCGTGATCCAATCCAGCAGCGGTACAAATGATGAAGGTGGAAGATAACCAGGTGGACGATTTACAGATATAATTATTTTGTGTTATTCTATTATTGCTTGTCATGTGTTTTGTCTACTAAACTAAAATAAAATAAATATCAACCAAGTCGAGGGGACTTGGTCGATATTTATTTTATTTTATTTTAATGTGATGTACGTCTGTTTGTCCTGGTGTGGAAGGGAGATGGTGGAATCATTTCGATCTGATCTATTTGTATAAAATTATACATGCAATCATGTCTGAAATAAATGTACCTAATTATATTTTTAATGTAGCAAGTTAACATAGTGTGTAGGTATATTTCTTTATCGATGACCGCACTCTGGTGGCTGGCTGCTGGTGGTCGATTCTGTAGTAGCAATTAAACTGACTTAATTTTACAAAGTTTATAATGTTTCTGTTCTGTTCGGCCAAACTAGACGGATTATCATTCGATCAATTGTTCAATGTGATTCCATTGTTAAATAAATTGATTTGAATCATCAGCACATATATGTATGTACATACACTGCTGAAAGTGCCTTCTCCAAATAAAAAATACAAAGGGGTTTCTGCTATACTCACCACGTTTAACAGGCGGACTGGTGATCGCAGTAGGGGTGTTTTTTAATACACAGAATAGAATGAAGCCCCTGCCCTTTCTCTGACAGGTTCCGTTTGTACTCTTACAACATCTAAGGGCTATGTCCTGATGTAGAGAAAGGATCGGTCAATTTTTCCACCGCGACCGCTACGTTGACGTGATGATGACGATTTTGTTTTATTTGATCTATGATCGAATAAATTATTTTTAGTGGTTTGAGGCCCTGACTCCACCAAAGCGAAGATTCGTAGCGGGGACGAGTAGATGTGTTTTAGATATAGTGTCTCCGCCGAAGCTGTCGGATATACGAACTGGCTAGACTGGAGCGGATATGTGTGCTAGCTAATGTGGAGATGTGTGCTAGCTAGAGCGGTTTAGCTGCGCGCGGTGAGCGTCGGATGTTTGTTACAGCCACTTATGATGATGATGTGACAATATCAACTTAAGCACGTATTTACCTGAACTAGATTAAATACTAATTTATCATACTGATAATACAATAATTCTTAACGCACCCGTCGATTAAAATATAAAAACAAATTTAATCGCTGTAATCAAGACTTAAATACCACTTTATCATGGATCTGATTCTCAAAATAAAAGGACAAGTGTTCGATATTCGAAGTGATTGTCAAAATGCTAAGGACAGTGGTAACTCTTTGTCTCCTGGGGCTGGTGGCCTGTGGACCTCCGGTGTCCCGCTCCAGGGACGAGATTGAAAAGTTCCGGGATTTTTTGGAGAGCACTACCTCTGGTGAGTGCCTTTTGTTTTATACCTAGGTTTCGTCTGCGACTCCGCAAGCAATACGCCGCGATCCCTGTAGCGCAGTCTGCAATGCAGGAGGTTCTGGGTTCGTTTCTCGTATGGAATCGGACTCGGGACCATGTGTGATTTTCCCACATTTATTCTTTCTATATGTTGTATAAAATATATCTGTCATCTGGTACCCATAACACGAGCTCTGCTTAGCTTGGTACTAGACGCTAAGCAAATTATTGTCCAGCATTATTAATAAAATGTTGTTAGGCCTTTATGTCATATTATGTGCCTGTAATTTCACTCTCTTCTAACCCGATGGGTTTTATTTTATTATCCTCTGGCTTTTTTAATTGGGATTTACTAAGTTATAAATCATAATCTTAAATACTTATGTTAAATCTATATTATTTTTGATATCTTATCACTTCTTTGTAAATTATTCTGTTCTGTTCGTATCGACACTAGCCGTGTGCACTGATGTGCACCGGACATAATAAAGTGCACAAGTGTGAGCGCAAACGCAAGTGCATATTACTTTCATAATCAGGTGGGACGACATGTCGACACGAGTAGTCAGGCGCTGGTCCAAAACATGGGGGTGTAATACTTAATGAACAACACGTACGACACGTAAAAGTTCAGAATCTTGATGAAAAATGAACGAAATTGACGTTGTTGATCGCACGAAACGAGCAACCTTACCACCATGTTGCTTCAGGTGCGTTACATTTCGTTCTCCCTCATCCGTTAAAAACGTTAGTTTTAAAAGAAGACCTCCTGAACCGACTGAGTTACCTATATAGTTATCTGGTATTCTCAGAAAATGGGCGCCGCATCTCCCTCCCATCAGACAACCCGATGGCCAACATCTGGGAGAACTCTGGCAAGTACCAGGGCGACATCCTGCTGGACGAGGACCAGATCCAGAGCATGGTGGAGCAGTTCTCTTCAGGACGGAATGCGTACATCTTCCCTAACACCAGGTGGCCGCAGAACACTGTGGTCTACGAGTTCGCTGCTGGACATTTTGGTAAGGAAAAGAACAAACACAAAGCTAACAAAGCTTTTATGAAAAATAGCTTCTTAAAAATGCTCTATCTTCTAAATATTTGTGTAACTTATGTACCTTTAAACTATGATCATCATGATTTCAGACACCGCCCAAAGGGACCACATTCTGTACACGATGAGCGTCATCGAGCGGTTCACATGCATCCGTTTCCGGGAGAGGCGCGCGGGAGAATTCAACTACGCTCTTATCACTGTAAGTGTATTCTCTTATCAGGGGTCTATTTAACCTATAGAAATAAGAGAGCGATTATTTACTTCTTTTTTAAATATATTTTTTTTATATTTTTTGTACAGGATCTTGAATCTTCCTCTGAAGAAAATGAATCAGAATTTGTACCATATATTTACGAATAAGTATATTTATCTTCATTCCTTACCAGGGTCACGCCGACGGCTGCTACGCCAGCGTCGGCTACTGGGCCTCCCGTGGAGTCCACACCATTAACGTAGCCCGCGACCGGCCCGGCTTTGGATGTCTCGACACCATTGTAGTCATCCACGAGTGGTTCCACGTCATCGGATTCTTCCATATGCAGTCCACTTACAACAGGGATACGTATGTGAGAATCAACTGGGCTAATATCTGGCCAGGTAGGTGTATTGATAGCTTTTGAACTTGAATATTTCAGTTGCCGTGGCCATGTCTAACGTAATTTATCTACACATGTATGGTTGTATATATTATTTATGTAGTTTGTACCCATAACACAAGCTCTGCTTACTTAGGGGCTAAATGATTATGATGGATAGTCCAGTATTATTTATTTAGGAGTATGCCCGCGACTTCGCACGCGTTTTTTCTATGTAAACGATTTAAGGTTATTTCTCTCTCATGGGGTCTGAATTATGGGATAAACAGTAGCCTATGTTTTATTCCAGGCTTAAAACTAATTGTATGCAAAATTTCAGTCCGATCCATTTGTTTTGGCGTCAAGAAGTAACAAACATACATCCATGCACCAAAACTTTGGCATTTATAATATAAGTGTGGTGTGATACAACCGTACCTACATGGCTTAATACAGTAGCCATTATAGTCTAATCAAGACTGATCTCATCATTCTTCTCTATAAATATTATTGGATTTTTGTACACAGTTTCGACACTAAATAATGTATTTCTTAAGGCATGGAACACAACTTCGACCGTCTCGAAAACAATCTCGTCAGCAACATGGGTCTTTCTTACGAGCACAACAGCTGCATGCACTACGGACCTTTTGGCTTCACCATCAACGGCAGACCCACTATGGATAACCTTTGGGTAAGTTCTATGTGAATTTAAACGCTAACAGTAGGTGGTAGATACACGGCTATAAGAACACCACCGGCGCGATGGGTTGATGACATCGAGAAGAAAATTAGATGATTGTGTCCTTCTTGCCAAATTTTGTAAAGTAAAGCCCTGCGTCCTGGAACTTCTGCACTAATGCTCTAGTCAAAAAAAACTCGAAGACACGAAGACTAGCTACTAGTAGTAGCTAGTCTTCGTCGAGATTGGCCACCTTAGCCAAAATTTGGCTACTATGTCCTCCGGGCAAATTATAGAGCACTAGTGCAGAAGTCCCAGGACCAACGGCTTTACTTGCTTGAAACGATTAAATGTCTATATCCCATGAGAACTATTTTATGGGATAAAAAGGAATCTATTTTATTTCAGGTCTAGACCTACATCTGCAAAGATGTAGGTTATTTAAGTCCGCTCTTTTCACCTGTTCCATCCATCTAAACATTCGTATATTAGTGTGTGGTCTGATTTGTATTAAATCGTCTTTCTTCCTTCAGGGACCTAACTCTGAAATGGGTACGATGAACTTGGTGACCGGCTATGACTTCCTGCGCGTCGATCGTCACGCTGGCTGCGCTTGGTGGAGGACCGAGGACCAGCTTAAAGACTTCTTCTTCGACGCCGCTACGATGAAAGAAACTGTTGTTGACAGCAAGGCCCTTAAAACAGCAGCTGATGATGAGGCACCGCTTGTTTAAAGAGTTTTTTTAGCAACACATTCCAAGACTTAAGTTATGTTCTAAATTGTAATTTAAAAAATATATTAAATAAATAAATTTCGGTCTGTATACTGGTTTTTTATTATAACTTCTAGCTTCTGCCAACCGCTTTGCATAAGGAGTAGCCGTTATGTAAGGTGACTAGGTTTAAATCTTATTGTGTTCAAAATTTCAGCTCAGTCCATTAAGTACATAGTTTTGGCATTATCTTCCGCCAAACATCAGAAGGGCCCAAACCTTCTCAAATATTATAATAGATTAGTAGGATTCTGAGAACGACATAATATAAACTGAAAATAATCGCCTTGAAAGATCATCATCATCATCAACAGCTTATAGCAGTCAACTGTGGGCATAGGCCTCCCCCAATGAGCCCCACAGCACCCTGTCTTCAGCTTGCCGCATCCAACATCTACCTGCAGTCTTTCGCAGGTCGTCATCCTACTTGATCGGAGGGCGTCCTACACCTTGTCCTTGGAAGATAATGACAAAGAATTCGTGACGTCATGACACTAAGAAGTGACAATGACATTCATGAAAGCCGTGCGGGAAACATTTTACTATAAAAACGAATTTAAAAGTTTCAATTAATATTTCGACACACTAAGGCCGCTCCTAATGACCTAGACAGGTAAGGCGTCACTGCGAATCTAGCCTTAAATATTTAAGAAGCTTGAGATGATTCTGTCGATAATGTTATTTTGGAAGTTAACTACGTTACTAGTTTTGGTACGTTTGTGAATAAATAAATAAACTCTGTATCTTTGGACTGAAATTATCAATAAAAAGGATATTACGAGTACCTCAGCACTGCTGAACCTGTCGCCCCCAAATATAATAATAATAATCATCCATTACCCTTGGCAGACTTTAGTGATCGCAGTAGAAGTGTTAAAAGAACTCAGATGGAATCTGCTGCTCTTCCTCTGGTAGGCTCCATGAGTCAACTCTAACAACATACACGAGCTGAGTTGATTTAAAAGTAAGAATTATTATCTTTAGCATGATATAGCAGGAAAAACGAGTGGCAATTGTTTAATTATTATTGCCTAATTTAAAAAGGTCATAAAAGGTAATGGAAGCTTATATACATAACAGAAATAGCATTATGTGTATAAACATAAGAAATATAATAAAATGTACTTTATGTATGTACAATATCAGTTAGTAATACCAATACAATACATTGATACCTAATTGTTGGTAGGTAAGTTTGTACCGTCCTAATGTTTTGGCATGTTTTCCATTCCAAAACATTAGGACGGTACAAACTTTGTTATTAATTGGGAATGTTTTCCATTCCGAACCATTAGGACGGTACAAACTTTGTTATTCATTGGGAATGTTTTCTGTTCCAAATCATTGGGACAGTACAAACCCTGTTCTTCTTTGGGTATGTATGTCAATCCACACACATTACCTATCAATCATTAGGGATCAATTTATTGGTATTACATTAACTTAACGTTAGATACTTATCAAATCAAGAAAGGATAATACTCAAGTTAATCATAATCCTATCGATGTAATCCAAGTATGAATGAATTAGGTTTTTACCACGGTTTTGATTGCACGCCAAAAGTTACAGTAAAGTTTAATTAGGTTTCGTAAGTTTCCGTTCACTGTAGGTAAGGCTTTCGTAGTTTTTTTTTATAGTTAATAGACTTTCGTTTGGCCACAATCTTACTTGATGGAAAGTGAAGATGTATCACAAAGGTCTAGAAGATAGCTATTCACTCGTTTCTTGAAGTTTTAATTGACCAGAAAAACATCAGCTGGGAGCGTGATCCATTCCCCAGCAACGGTACGAATGATGAGATTTCGACGACCTCTGTGACGCGGTGGGCGAAGGTCTGCCTGCGACGCAAGAGCTAGCGGGTTCGATTCCCGCCTCGGACAGTTGTGTGTACGATCTGCAGATATTTGTTGCGGGTGTTCTGGTCGTTTTCTTTGTATAATAAAAAAAACTATCTATGTAATGTATTGTATTATGTATATCAGTCGTCTAGTACCCATAACACAAGCTCTGCTTGGCTTGGGTAGATAATGCTGTGTGGATGCGGCATGATTTATTTATTTTAAGTTATTTTCTGATTTTATGCGTTAATCCAGTTTAATCCTTATTTCAGACACATTTCCGTGAGATTGCCCCTGGTAGATCCGTATTATGTAGCAAATCCACGTTGAACTGTTATTTGATATATCCATCATTGATATATTCATTTAAAATATATCCATATTTGATATATTCATTTAAAAAATATTGTATGTCCGAATAGGATTAAATTGTTGATACTATATTTTAATTATAAGACCTTCATGTAACTTTGATTCACACAATTTTACAATAATTTTTTTCTTATTCTTATTCTTATTCATCGACGATCACACTCACAGCGCCATCTATTAGTCAAATACAAATACAAATAATACAAATACAAAAAATTTATTTACCAAAAGTTTACAATTATAATAACACCTTAACTTAGTTTATGTACATACATTTAAAAGTTTATTGGTCGAGGTGTTGCACTTAACAGTGACCCCCGCACTAGGCTAGGCCTGTTTTGCGGGGTATCAAAACATTTTCTGTTTGCTCGTCGGGTAAGGAAGTGCACTAACAAAAACTATAGTAACAATATAAAACTAAATCTAAACAAAACAATTAAGGCAAGTGCCAAAGGCCATACATGTGACCAAAAATAATCAGTAAATGAGCTATGAACTACTAAAGAACAAGAAAAAACGAGTAATGAAGTAAAGTAAAAGTCACGGACATTGTTATACAATTCTTTATGCCTGCAGGATGCTACCAAAGAACAGTGAGTACCTCTGATAATATCGAGAAAAAGGAAATGTGTAGTCGTGGACGTCATTGTGGGTATTCATGTTTCCGTCGGGTATGGTGAAATTCCTTTATTAGTAGAAATGACTTTCAAAACGAATTACGTAGTTTAAGTTCTTAACTGATAATATTAATAAGATAATAGAAAAAACCCGATACGCTGTACAAAAGCTACGGCTTATGTGGCTGAGTGGTAGTCTTCGATATGTTGCGTGCGGCTTTGGTTCTCTGCTTAGGGGTTGGGCTGGTGGTAGCCACCCCAGCTATTGTGAGGAGTTTGGAGGAGATCCAGGCTTTTAGGAGCTTCTTGGAGAACACCAAGGACAGTAAGTGTTTATAATATATATCATTCGTTAATGCGGTCTTTGTAATACGTTTCGATGTTTCTATATGTTTCATGATGCAAGTTTGTTCTTACAGTAACGCAAATTGAAGTGAACAAAAAATCAAAGTCTGCAAAATTGCAGAAGTAAAACTTAGAAATACAGTGATTGTATTTCTAAGTTTTACTTCTGCAATTTGAAATTTGTGACGTGTCCCAGAGCGCTTTGAAGTTTGAAAAACCTTTACGTATTTTATAGAATTAAATTATGAAAAAGAAATAAATATCATCATAACTCTCATCAAAATTATTCATAACTATCATCAAAATTATTCAGATTTCAAGCAAAGCCAAATTTAAAATACGGCGTAGCGTGTCTACGGATGCTACGCCGTATCTAGTGGTGTAGAGGCCAAATGAATCTATTTATTACACCTATGTATATGGTAGACTGCTACGAGAGGCTACGCCGTAGCAGCGTAAACGACAACATTTTGAACAACCTTTGTACAAACTCACCTTCTTCTAAAGTAACAAAATACATTCCGTCGCCGATTAGACTCAACCCCGAATACTCTAAAGTCGTGTTCAAGTTCTCTACTCTCATTTTGTGGGAGTTTTCCATCAATAAAGCAGTTTTCAAAATCGTCAATTGAAATGCTCAAATAATTACTGAAGTGAACAAAAAATCATTCACAAATTGTATTGTATTGCATATAAGGTCTAAAGGAAATAAAGCACACTATTTCCTTTAGATTAATTGATATTTGATTTGCCGTCAATGTTTCAAGAACATTATTTCATTAATTACATTCTTGTTTCTTTGTACGCTTCCTCTATCTGTTCCATCGCCTCTTCTATAAATCTAAGGTCTGCTGAAAAACTCTTACTTAGGGTTAAGCTCACCAATACAAAAATTATTTATTGTACTTTTACTTTTATGTACTATATACTGATGTAAAAGACACACTAAACTTGATGTCTTTTACATCAAGTTTAGTGTGTACAATAAATAATTAAAGAATATTTGTTATATCATCTCTTCTACCTTCCAGCAAACGATGCGACCTTCCAAGCCCGCACACAAGCCCTACCCCAGGTCAACGCCGAGGAACTGAGCGGGAAGTACCAGGGAGACATAGTCCTGGACGACTTCATCATTGAAAGCATGCTGATGGACTTCGCGCAGGGCAGAAACGCGTACACCTGGCCTAACACCAAGTGGCCTAATGATACTGTGGTCTGGGAGTTTGGAGAGGGCGAGTTTGGTAAGAAAAATACTACATCAATAGCTAGTTTTATTCATATAATACTAGCTGCGCCCCACGGCTTCGCTCTCGTGGAAATGTATGTTTCAAATAGCTTATAAACGTTTCTCTTGAATCACTCTATCTATCAAAAATAAACCGCATCGAAATCCGATGCATGCATAGCATGCATATGCATTTTATATGTAGATCTAAGCATGCATATGGACAGATAGCGGGAAACGACTTTGTTTTATACTATGTAGTGATATCATCTGATCATCTACGCCTTAATCTACGCATTAACATTCACTAAGGAAGATTTATATAGGTCGGCCCAACAATAACAGTCAGTGTCATGAACGACCACAGGGTCTGGGAATTCGGAGATTGAGAGGCTGTAAGAATGAGCCGAAAAGCCGCCAGAAGTGAGATTTAGTAATTCATTGGGTTCAGGCAATGATGTTTTACTAAAGATGACGTATATTCATACTGCGCGGTGCTCCGATTTAGTTCCTTTACGACATATACATACTTACCTCTGGCGTATCCATAGGTTACAACAATAAATGCGACAGATAATACGGTACAAATGATATAGAAAAGGATAGCTATCTGTTTGGACATGCGCTTGAAATACGCGAGCACAACATAGATTAGAAGAAATATTGTTACAGAAGGGACATTTAATGAAACAATTTGATTTATTATGATATAATTTCGAGGAACAAAAGATACATCAATGAATTTCACCATTACACGTAAGTAAATACAATATAGTCATCAGTGAGTGAGTATTTTATAAATTAATAAAAATGAAAGTAATACTAATAGGTTATCAAAATTAGTTTTTATTTGCCTTCGAATAAGTTTAATTTATTTCTTTGTTGCCTTTTAGTTAAAGTTTTAAGCGAAAAGATATTCACAGTGCCATTCTATTAGGATTTGTAGGTAAATTTGTGCCTACGAAATCGCATCTGAATACTTCTGATTGATTACTCTATGACGTACGCCCGGCGCACACTGAATGTCCCTATCGCGCTGCGGTCGTCGTCAATATTCTCTATCCCTTTTTAGCATCAATTAAAATATTTGATAATTTGACGATAATTTGTTGTAATTTCGAAATAAAACGTAAATTACTAGGTATTTTATGTACTTACGTGTGGTACGTAACTCCTTCATCCTTTTTTACCTTTGTACCATAGATTTTGCATTTTCTAAACACACAGCTCGGCATTTAAATCGAATAATGTCACGCGCGCTCCTGCTCGCAGTTATTATTCGACTAAATCAAAATTACGACAATTGACTTAATTTTGCCGCCTCAGTTTCCACGCGCTAGTGCGACATCTACCTCATTTATTAATTAATATCATTGGGTTCAGGATAAATGTGATTTTTCATCTTGTATCACAGGTGATGAAATTTTTTTTCAAAGAATTAACTAAGCTGGTGTTGCCAGGTCCTACCAGTTCCGGACTCTTCGTGAACATAGGTTCTGGTCATTATCACTGACTGTATTAATAATAATAATTAGAAAACACTAACTGTAATTCCAATAACACTTGTACATATAATGATAAAAAGTTATTAGAAAAAATAATCAGGTCAGTCACTAGTTCGTTTGGAAAATAGATCAATCAAAAACTGATAATTCAACTAACTCATTAAATAATAATATTGTCAATTTTGCCTGATATTGAATTAAAAAGATAAAATTTATCCTTTTAATCACCTCCCTTCACATAATCACCTAATTTGATAGTGATAATCAAATTTTTGGCTAATCAAATCAATGACAAAGTAATAGACCTCGTCATGTGTAAAAACAATCAATACATCGATCAAAGTTTACATCAACATCCACTGAATAAACATTCAATAATTAATATATATAATATTAAACATGTATATTATATAATATTCAAGACCCAATCATGTACCTACCTACATACGTTTACCAAAGATCGTAGCTTATGTGAGAGAAAGTATAGCACTTTCTCTTAGATTGAACATGTTCTTGTATTCTATCTCGAAATATAAATAACCTAGTGAGTAGGTAAACATATATGCTGTACCAATCTGTTTTAGGTGTGCATTTCTTCTAGTTTAGATATAAATATACCTACCTACAATGCCCTTGTACAGCAGATTACTTTGACATTTTATCTAATTTATTATTCCATTTATCTTATACCATTATTTATTATGTTTTACTGTGACAAATTATTCTATATGAATTTATCTGTCTGTTTTTCTTAGCACAATGCCCTATGGTGTTTCCTTTGTCAAAAGTTAGTGTGTGTTATAATCAAATGTAATTTATCTTTTAAAATAGTATTTAACGACATCAAGTGTAACATGTGTACCTACGTTGGAAATAAATAAAAGTAATTAAGTAAATTTTTCTCACTTTAGGAGATGATTAACCCCCATATCTTTAGTCGTACCTCGACCACGATTCAACCTCTACTAAATCTCTAAACACGTTAGGCTTGATAGTAAAAAATCCCTTCACTAAACTTCAAAAATTACATCATCATCATCATCATCAGCCTATATCAGTCCACTGCTGGACATAGGCCTCCCCCAATGAGCGCCATAGCGCCCTGTCTTCAGCTTGCCGCATCCAGCATCTACCTGCAATCTTTCGCAAGTCGTCATCCCACCTGGTCGGAGGGGAAAAATTACATACAAGTGAAAAATTAACTGTCATGTCAAGGTATCTCGCGACCTACCTTGACACTTCAGACGAGTTTGAGTGAAGGATTCGTTCAAGAATTATCTAAATATATGAGGGTAACTCTCAATAGCAGTACCTTATTACATTATTTCTCGATCCAGCGTTATTCTGGACAATCCCTCCAACCTTCCCATGGTCCTGCCAACCTTGCGGTTCCACAGACCTATATTAACGAACGACGAAAGTAATTCTGGACAGAGAAAATCAACGGTCTTCGTCTGAAAATAAATAAGCTGAATGCGATTGAAATTGTTAAATAATTCCAGGACCCCTGCAGTCAGCGGCCATCGAAGAAGGCATCGCTGACATCGAGAAGCACACCTGCATCAAGTTCCGCTACCGCGAGCCGGAAGACACTGCCTTCGTTAGGCTGACTGTAAGTACATGATGACCATAGCTTTATGGGCTCTATTACTGGCCATCATAACCATCATGTCAGCCCATAGCACCTCATCTAGAGTCTAGAGCTACATTTTTGAAGAACAGTTTAAGCAAGTGTCCGTCGCCAGCAGTCATCCTCTTGCTATCTCGTCCCTTTGAGCGTGATAAATAACTTATTGACTACAACACAATGCCATTGAACCCGCGTTTTTTCCCCCAGGGCCACGCCAACGGCTGCTACGCCAACGTCGGCTACTGGGCCACGCGTGGAGTCCACACCCTGAACCTAGCTCGCAACACGCCCGGCGTCGGATGCTTCCGCCACGCCACGATCGTCCACGAGTGGATGCACATCCTGGGCTTCCTCCATATGCAGTCCACGTGGAACAGGGATGACTATGTCAGGATCGCTGAGGAGAACCTTCAACCTGGTTAGTTCATATATAATATAAAAATGAATCGCTGAATGTGTTGGTAAGCGCAAATCCCGAGAGCAGCTGAACCGATTTCGCTTATTCTTTTTTTAGAATATTCCTTGAAGTACGAGGATGGTTCTTATGGAGAGAAAAAAGAGAAAAATCTAAAAAATTGCCTGAACAAATGGCCACCCGGGCGAAGCCGGGACGGGCCGCTAGTTGAAATATAAATATCTTACCTCCTATCATCATAATAAAACATCTATTCCTTGGCCGAGTCGTAAATGACGTTGATGACTTAAATAGACTTATACCAGTGGCAGGGGCAGTGTAGAGTGATTAATAAATCATATATACGTAAACCTTCCTCTTGAATCACTCTATCTATTGCTGAAAACTGCATTAAAATCCGTTGAATAGTTTAAAAGATCTAAGTGACTTCATTTTATATACTTGTAGGTGCGCCCCGCGGCTTTGCCTAGGTGGAAATCTATGTTTATAAACCGTCGTCCTCTTGAATAAGTCAGTTTATTTTAAAAAAAGCATCAAAATCCGTTGCGTAGTTTTAAGATCAAAGCATACATAGGGACAGACAGACGCGGGAAGCGACTTTGTTTTATACTATTTAGTGATGTAAAGATATGAAAATTAATTGATTGATCGATACCGAGACTGGTAGAATTCAAGAGAATGAAAACCACCAAGATTCTGTATAATCGGGGTTAAATAGGACAGTTTCTATTTCCAGTCTCTTGTTTCCAGGAACCGAGCACAACTTCGACATCTACACCAGCAACCTGGTTGACAACCTCGATGTAGAATACGACTACGTGAGCTGTCTGCATTACGGACCCTATTCCTTCACCATCAACGGACTGCCGACTATTATCGCTCTTCAGGTATGTAGCATAGGCTGATGATGATGGATATATACATAGATAGATATATAGACATCTACACCAGCAACCTGGTTGACAACCTCTGGGTAGAATACGACTACGTGAGCTGTCTGCATTACGGACCCTATTCCTTCACCATCAACGGACTGCCGACTATTATCGCTCTTCAGGTAGGTAGCATAGGCTGATGATGATGGATATATACATAGATAGATATACAGACATCTACACCAGCAACCTGGTTGACAACCTCGGGGTAGAATACGACTACGTGAGCTGTCTGCATTACGGACCCTATTCCTTCACCATCAACGGACTGCCGACTATTATCGCTCTTCAGGTAGGTAGCATAGGCTGATGATGATGGATATATACATAGATAGATATATAGACATCTACACCAGCAACCTGGTTGACAACCTCGGGGTAGAATACGACTACGTGAGCTGTCTGCATTACGGACCCTATTCCTTCACCATCAACGGACTGCCGACTATTATCGCTCTTCAGGTAGGTAGCATAGGCTGATGATGATGGATATATACAGAGATAGATATATAGACATCTACACAAGCAACCTGGTTGACAACCTCTGGGTAGAATACGACTACGTGAGCTGTCTGCATTACGGACCCTATTCCTTCACCATCAACGGACTGCCGACTATTATCGCTCTTCAGGTAGGTAGCATAGGCTGATGATGATGGATATATACAGAGATAGATATATAGACATCTACACAAGCAACCTGGTTGACAACCTCTGGGTAGAATACGACTACGTGAGCTGTCTGCATTACGGACCCTATTCCTTCACCATCAACGGACTGCCGACTATTATCGCTCTTCAGGTAGGTAGCATAGGCTGATGAATTGATGATGATAATAGATAGACAGAAAAATATTAATTGCACATTTGTAAAGTAACTGGTTACATACTATAGTACCTACTTTATTTATTTTTACTAACATCAAGTCGATTATTTCTAATCGACTAATACTTTTAGTCAGTAATCACAGCGCTTATTGGCCGCAAGGAAACTCGCCAACACGCTGCTAATTTTACGACGTTGACGGAGGATTGTCGATGTTAAACAAAGGAAATATCAAAAGTTTTATATCCTGTATAAATGAATGGATAACATACATGACGACCGATGTGGCGCGGTGGGCGAAGGTCCGCCTGCGACGCAGGAGGTTGCGGGTTCGATTCCCGCCTCGGAACAATTGTGTGTACGATCTGCAGATATTTGTTCCGGGTGTTCTGGTGTTCTATGTATAATAAAAAATATCTATCTATGCAATGTATTGTATTATGTATATAGAAAGAAAGAAAGAAAGAAAATAATTTTATTTGGTCAAAAAAACAGGTTTAACAAAACAACACATTAAAACAGTCAAACACAGCAAACATAAAATTAAATTAAATAAACCTACAGGGAAACAATAATAATAATACACGTAACCTGCTAACCAAAAAGGGTCAAACTCAGCTATGTGCTGAAGCACGCATGGCGCGGAACAACGCTGATTTTCAGATTATATCAGTTATCTAGTACCCATAACACAAGCTTTGCTTACCATGGGGCTAGATAATGATGTGTGAATTGTATGTAATTGTATATATTATTTATACATATACCTACATCTACATGTAATGAAACAATATACATACATAGTCTATATTTGAACAGGCTTAGAGCTACATCTTGTAATCTGAGTATGGAGAGCGGAATCGTACCTGACAGCTTTAAACTAGCTAATGTTACACCAATTCTTAAAGATGGTGATCCAAAGTTAGCATCAAATTATAGGCCGATATCTCTTCTTAGTTGTTTATCCAAGATGTTAGAAAAACTTGTCAACCGCAGACTTTTGAAGTTTCTAGAAGATAACAAACTTCTAGCTCCGCAGCAATTTGGGTTTCGAGCCAAAAAATCCACAGAGGACGCCGTAGTTGAGCTTTGTGACCTTGTAGTCGACAAGATTGACAAAGGCTATAAATGCACTGGAATTTTTCTCGATCTTGCCAAAGCATTTGACACGGTGTCTCGTCAAATACTCACAAGGAAACTAGAACTATTGGGGATTCGCGGAATTGCACTAAGTTGGTTCACCTCCTACCTGACAAACAGAAAACAAAGAGTCCGTGTAGAAGATGAATACAGTGACTATCTGGATGTAAACTTTGGTGTGCCCCAGGGTAGTGTCTTGGGTCCAACACTTTTTTTGGTATATATCAATGATCTATGCTCCCTTGACATTACCCAGGGTCAAATCTTTACTTTTGCCGATGACACTGCTATTGTCTTCTATGGTGATAGTTGGGACTCAGTAGAGCAGAATAGTCAGATTGGATTGAATATGGTAGGTACTTGGTTACAACAAAACATCTTAACTCTGAACGTTGATAAAACTAAATTCATATCATTTCGAATTAGTGAACGAACACAGCCAATTCGACCTCTTAGTTTAAAAATTCATAATTGTTCCTTGATTGATACAACGAATTGTGACTGCCCAGTTCTTAAACAGGTGCACTCTCTGAAGTATCTTGGGGTCATTGTTGATGAAGGACTTACATGGGCTAAACATATAGAAGCTATTACTGGCAGAGTCCGGAAGCTTATGTTTATCTTTAAGCGGTTGAGAGCTATAGCAGATGAGACTCTGACAAAACTTGTGTACACTAGTCTATGTCAGTCAATCATCAACTATTGTATAGTAGCTTGGGGTGGAGCATGCAAGACGAATCTGCTAAAGCTAGAGCGCGGCCAAAGAGCAGTTCTCAAGGTAGCTCACAAAAAACCACTCTTGTATCCAACCAAAACTCTTTATCGAGAATGTAGCCTCTTGACAGTAAGGCAACTCTTCATTATGTCAGTTATTTTAAAATACCATAAAATAGCGCCTTCTAAAATTGTCATGTCCTTCCGACACATCAAATGGAAACCCCCTTTTAGGCGAACACAATTTCTTTGTAGATTCTATCCCTGGTTAGGTCCTTTCTTATACACGAAAATAAACAAGACACTTAACTTATTTTCCAAAACCAGAAGAGGTTGCAAACAGACCCTACATTCATGGCTTCTTGATATGGACTATGATGAGACGGAGGCCATCTTATCATACTGTAGGTAAATAAATAGATATAGAAAATAGGTATGGCAATTGTTAATTTTTATTTTATTTTATTTGTATATATAGTAGCACGTAACGGAACTGAAGTAACAAGTCAAAGTCATTCAAGTATGTTCCGAACAATACTTTAGTACTTGTCACTCTAAATTAGAACCAAACTCCTTTTTGGTCTCTACGGCACAGGGTATCCTAGTGTAGAGATCAAAGTGAGATCACTATAATATTTAGTCCAAGTATATTAGCAAAATATGAATAATCTTAAGTTGATCTGATTGTGTTTCTATGTATGCATGTATTTTTGATCAAATAAATTATTATTATTATTATTATCTATGCAACATTTCAGCCTAATCCATTCATTAGTTTTGTCGTAAAGAGTAACAAACATCCATTTAAACATCTAATCTTTTGCATTTATAATAAATTGTGGTAGTCCTCGCATGAGCGCTAGTCAGTGTGTGATTGCATTTTTTATTTCCTATTATTTAGTAGCTGCGCTCGCGACTTCGCTCGCGTGGAAATCTACGTGTTAAATGGTTTAAAGTAGTTTAAACGGTTGTCTGATAGAGATCGCTCTTGAGCGATAAGACCGCCAAATTGTCACATGTTTTGTATTTTATTCCGTCCTCTTGAATCACTCTATCTATTTCAAAATACCACATCTAAGTCCGTGGCGTAGTTTTAAAGATCTACGCATAGGTACATAGGGACAGACCGACAGCGGGAAGCTACCTGCTTTGTTCTTAGTATGTAGTGATATTATTTATTTTCCTATAACTTTAACGAAGTATATATATATTCCAGGAGCACGAAGGCGTGATGGGCCAGAGAGAGTACATCACTGACAAGGACTGGCTTCGTATCAACAGGCACTACAACTGCCCTGGCGCTTGGGATTAAACCTAACTTGAACCATAACATTAAAATTTAATAATAAAAATAATATTTATGAATATTTATCATTAAATATTAATTCTTCACATTTATTCTATTCTGTATATTTGGTACACACCCTGCCTTTCATAAATTCACATCATTAATTCCATCCAAAGGTTGCATGGAAGAGATCGCTACGAAGCGATAAGGCCGCCCATTGTACTTGTCGCATGTCATGTATTTTTGTAATGATCTGTATCTGGTGTACTATAAAATACTTTTTGTATTTTGTTTTGTATGACAATAGACAATACAAACAGTATGCTATATTGTCTATTCTTATGCTTGAACCTAATATTGACCTTTATTATTTCCAACCCTTGCAAATATGTTTTATTATAAAATACTATCAAATTAAACAGAACCACAACAGACCCGTGAAATAGGCCTACCGGGGAAAACATGTTAACACTTTGACTGCGGTTTTTTTTCGACGACTGCGATCTTTTTTTTTTACCTAAAAAATTCATGCTGCCGCTCTACACAGCGGTTGTGTTGCGCCGCACATGCGTTTCGTTCGAAAAATATTACGGCTCTGCTGAGTCACAAAGATCTGTATTTTCTCAGCCGCTGCGCTAGTGTGGATTTACGCATATTAGTCGATTGTAGAAAACTCATACCGTGCGTTTTCAGCACTCAAAGTGTTAAAAAAAACGCGCTTAGTACACCTATCTCTGTTGAAAATTGCGAAACAAAAAAATACCTGTGTTTTTGTGACCTTTGACCAAGAGTATTTTTTAATTTTATTTTATGACTAGCGGACCTTCCCGGCTTCGCACGGTTTTAGTACGAATCCCTAACTTCTTTGAAAATATAATATAGAAAGCCTATATTCACCGGGGTTAGTGTAGCTTCCCAACGGTGAAAGAACTTTTCAAATCGGTCCAGTAGTTTCGGAGCCTATTCAATACAAACAAACAAACAAAAAATCAAACCTTTCCTATTTATAATCATCATCATCATCATCAGCCTATAGCTGTCCACTGCTGGACATAGGCCTCCCCCAAATATGCTGGATGCGGCAAGCTGAAGACAGGGAGCTATGGCGCTCATTGGGGGAGGCTTATTTATAATATTACAATACAATACAAACATTCTTTATTGTACACCATAATCAAATTAATCATTACAAAAATACATTATATGCGACAGGTACAATGGGCGGCCTTATCGCTTAGAAGCGATCTCTTCCAGGCAACCTTTGGATGGAAAGAATAATATTAGTATAGATAAAATATATGACCAAATTAATAAATAACATAACAAGAAGCTTTATACACTTGTTCCACACTCGAGTCCAAATCACCGCTATTTTTACCACATTAGCAAAAACGGCACAAACACCGAACCATAAACTTTTAAATTCAAAACACGCTTAGTTTTTTTATATGTCCCTCGGGGGCGACCTCTCCCGTTGTCAAGCTTTGATCTCGGGATCCGACGCCGTACTAAATTTTGTCAAGACAAATTCACGCGGCTTAAAATCATTCAGATTTAACTCCACCAGTTGGGCGATCGCGATTTATCGTGACAAATGCGCTGAATAAGTTGATGAGCGAAATGATTGGTTGGTGTATTTTTGGTTTTTATGATATTCATAAATATGAGATACTCCGTCAATATCAATAAAATTTTAATTCATATGGAGAGTTCTTTAAAACATCATGTGCAATACCTACCTACATCTATTTACATATACTCGTATAAACTTGTGTTGTAGGTGAATTGGGAGAAAAGTAGCACGACATAAATCGAAACCCATAATTTGAGCTACCTCTAGTTTTTAGCAACAGTCTGCAAGCTCAACTCTTTCAAATGTAAATACTTACTAAAAGGTATGTTTCTATTCGTCATTTGAAACATTTATTTTTTACACATTTGAAAATGTCTAAAAACGAATTCCTTAATAATTACTGGTTGTTTATTTTTGCGAGATAAATACTTAATCCTTCGGGAATAAAACTTTCATGGAACTATTTCGGGATAATTTTCTATTTATTAATTAAAAATTTAATTATTAACAATAGCAGAAGAATCATCGAAATCTGACAGGGTAATCGACAAAGACACATCAAAAAGTAAAAAAAAAACCATGTGAAATGAAAAGAAAAAAATGAAATGAAAATAATTGATTTGACACGACACTGACATTTAAAAAACATTATAGGATAGCTAAAACTAGGTACAAATTTATTATTAAAATAGTAGGGGTGAAACGGTTATCTCCTTAATAAATACAAAACAAAGAAGAAAAATAAAAAGACCCCAAATTATTTCGGAACTAAAATAATAATTTGTATAACATGTAGGTATAAAGTAGAACTTACTACCTCCTCTTATTTTAAAGTCAGGTAGGTTAAACATATGATCTCTTACCCACCACGGTCACGGACTACTGGCTTGGTTGTTGACAGCGGCGGCGCAGTGTAACTGATACTGCGCGGGCGCAGGGTGGTCGGTACTCCTTCGAGGAACTGGCTCACTGATGAATATTCTGTGTACGGTGGCCGTATAGAGTTACGGAGTTACTGAAGCTTTGGGACTGAAACGTTTTTGTAAAGTAACATATTAGGTACCTAATGTATGGATCTTTTTAAGTTGGGAGATTTGGAATGGAACAGTGCAAAAGTTTGGTTGATTGAAATATTGCGATTATGCTCCTACCTAACTTAGAAAATTATTTTTATTATTGGTGTATTAAAAGTAATTTTCATTAAAAATAATAATGCGAACGTTTGGTTGTTTGTTAACCTCGCTAAGCCTTCACTCCAAAACTATACTGAACGGATCGAGCAGAAATTTTGCATACTGGTAGTTCTTGGTCTGGAATACAATATAGGCTTAGGTATCCCATAAATCAGATCCCATGGGATACAAATTTCATAAAAAACATTCCTACTTACTCAATGATAATGCAAATTTTTTTTTTAATAATTATAATAAATATATTTTAATATTCACTTTAGTGGATCTTAACCTGACTTGACTGACTTAAACTGACTTGTCTCCGTTATTTTTTTTTTTGCAGAAATATACGTCTTTACAGTTCATCCATTTTTTTCGCCTAAAAGAAAGCAACTCAAAAATTTAACCCCTAGAGATGCATCGTAGCACATGCAAACTTAAAAATACACGAAATGTCCCGACACTGACAAGCACTTAGCGATATACCGCTAAATAGATAAGGACATCACTAAACTGTTGAAATGTCACAAAAAAGTGTCAAAAACCACTTCGTATCCAGAAAAAAGTTAAAAAGCTACCGAAACTATATTTAGGAGAGTGTTTTTAATTAAAGTTCTGTACAAGTTAAATGCTTCCTCAGGATATCTGATTATGATTAGTTTTATCTCTGGCCTATTTGTAAGTTTACGATTTTACTGATAGGTTTTACAAAAAACAGACTTAAAAAATTACTTGGGAAAGCTTTTTTGAGATACTATGATTTGTGTTGTTTTGATTTTTCCTATTTTTCGTCAAGGCTTTATTCGCCGTGATTACGGAATAAATTACAATTAGGATAATAAATAATACTGGACAATTGACACAGCATCATCTAGCCCCGAAGAAGAAGAAGTCATTTTAAAAATACCTGTGTACATATTTTACCTACGATTGATTACGCTCTACTCTATCTTACCTTTCTCAAATATGATTAGGTAGGTATTCATTTTGTAGATGTCGTTTGTAAAAAACATAACGCCCTAAAATCTTATGTATGACTTTAGTATTAATAACCATGATAGTTTCAAAAGTTTTATAACGCCCTAAATTGCGCAGTTGGGAAATATAATAACTTTTTAATTTTTTTTGGGTCTATGAATATAAAATATATGGTAGGTATAGGTAGTTTTTTTCCCTATTTTTCACCAGAACTATTCCTGCCAAATAAAGGGTTAAATCAGAATTTCAGTGAATTAAGCTTCACAGCCAAAATTCACTGAAATTCTAGTAGATGGTGTCGGGGACGGAAATAGACTACTTTTATCCTGTGATGAATGAAGCCGCTGGCAGAAACTAGTACCTACTCCATAACTGTATTTACAAAGTAAAATTACTAGGAGTCGCATTCAGATACGAACCGCGCGATCTCAAAATGGGATGCCACCCCTAAATTAAATGTGGTTACCTAACCTATCATATGCTTTAATATTTTTTTGATTCTTTATTGTACCTACACAATATTAAAACATAGAAATAACGTAACTAAACAGGATATGTACATAGATGAGCTTAACCCTGACCAAGAGTTTTCTTCCAGCTAACCTTATGGTTATAGGAGAGGCGATGGAATGGAACAGATAGAGGAAGTGATTTTTTATTTTATTTTATTTTTATTTTGTTTATTTAACGTACAAAACACATCAAAATCACATTAAATTATGAGGTTACATAAAGTTTGATCAGAACTTGATTGCAAAACAAGACAGAAAAAAAGAAAAAAAAAGGTAACAAACAATTAGAATTACGGTTGCTTAAATTAGATTACATGCTATATAAGATAAATATGTAATTGTAATAATGTGAATTCCACTATCAGTAGGTATTGTATTGTGTTATTAAAATAAGACAGAAAAAAGGTTACAAACAATTAGTTATTAACATTGCTTAAATTAGATTACATGCTATTAAACATTATTGCAAAATTGTAAATTCCACTCGCTTACAAGTGAGTAGAATCCACAATCAGTATTGTACTATGTACTGGAACTCGGTTTCTTTTCTTTGATATTGAAGTGGAGGATCTCTTTAATAATGATTGGGAGATGCAATTTTTATTTGTGTCCGATCGCTTTAATTTTAGTT
The DNA here is from genome assembly GCA_943735965.1 of Eupithecia abbreviata. Taxonomy (NCBI): domain Eukaryota; kingdom Metazoa; phylum Arthropoda; class Insecta; order Lepidoptera; family Geometridae; genus Eupithecia; species Eupithecia abbreviata. Next base: position 11,762,887 of record OX030976.1, read on the forward strand.
CGAAATGGTTCCATCCCATTGAAGATGCGAGAGACTTACACCAATTATAATTAAAAATCATAATTATAGACATGTCATGTCATATGGATGATTTTTTCTGGTCGGCGCCTGCGCACCTCGGTGGCACGACCTTCCGGAAATGCCAACAGCACGGCTAGTTTGCCACGGAACCCATTAATATGGCAAACGTCAACACGAGTGTTTGGCAATGTGGCGGAACACGCCAATGATTTGGATATTAGTCAAGTAAGATGGATTGTAGAGGCATCTTGTGTGGTAAGGTATCGCATGGTAAATAAAAAATAAATAATAAATGAATAATGCTAGACACAATCCATACGGCATCATCTAGCACCTAGGTAAGATTTGGCAACGAGCTTGTGTTATATCTGATACATATACTTAACACTTTGAGTGCTGAACTCACACGGTATGTATTTTCTACAAGTGACTAATATGCGTAAATCCACACTAGCGCAGCGGCTGAGAAAATACAGATCTTTGTGACTCAGCCGTAATATTTTTCGAACGAAACGCGTGTGCGGCGCAACACAACCGCTGTGTAGAGCGAGCGGCAGCACGAATTTTTTAGGTTAAAAAAAAGATCGCAGTCGTCGAAAAAAAATCGCAGTCAAAGTGTTAATAGGGTAGGTACCAATGTATGGTAACTAAAAACATGTATCTGATAAGGAGGAACTGCATATTATTTTAATCGCGTGGAATTATTTTATCTATAATTATAATATAGCTAAGTACATCAGTGAAATAATTTTGAAAATCGGTGCAGTAGTTCCGGAGAAGCCCCAAACAAACAAACATGATAAAATTAAATATTATTATTAATTACAATCATGTCGAAGCGAAGCATGACCCGAGAGACCTCTGGCGCAGCGCATCAGCATTACTATAATAGCTAATAGCATTATTATAATAGCAAAAAAAAAAAAAAAAAAAATACCATACAGCGGGGTAATGCATCCAGCGTCTTGGGGACGCTTCCGACTGGTATTTATATGGTTATCAGTTAAGCTACCTGTTAATTCTTTGCAACAATCTGCAGTTAGCTCAATAGTTGAAATTAAAAAATACTAGGTAGTTCTAATTTGTTTATATTATTTTGGCCTTTGCCCAGCAGAGGGACAATAATGGCTAAAAATAAAATAAATAAATTTGATTGTAACTTTCTTTATGAATTAATTAATTAATATCTTAATCTCGACTCCAATAATGTTTATTTGTCTGCAGTTTGCTTACACATTGCTGTTGTTCTAAAAGTAACAGTTACCTACCACCTACTTACTTATAAATACTAGAACTTTATTTTCTAGAAACAAAGACCAATTTCCAACAGATATTAATAAAAAAATGAAACAGTCTCTACCACCTCAGCTACCCAGATTACCCAGTAACGCCGAATAACTTATTTCTTGGATATTTTTCGTGAGTGCTAAAATTAAAGTAATTAATTGTATGCGGTGACGTGAGGGATGGTGAAATTAAGTTGAGGTAATTGTCAAGCATGCGAGCGCGCTGTGACCATGGCTTTGGAAAAAATAGGACTAAGAAATTATCAAATTTTATTGAATTGAAAACTTCTTTAGGCGCGTTGAGATTTTTGTTCACCCAACAGTATTGTGTTTGTTTTTACACTTTGTCTTATTAATGCTGTATAATCCACAGAGCATCATCTAGCCCCTTTTGTTTACCATTTTAAAATTTAACTAAATTCGTCTATATTCCAATATAGATTCAACATGTCTATGTTGAATTAAAAATGGTCACCAAAAAGTATCATAAAATGTAGGTACTTATAACAATAGTTACAAACATTAAGTTAATTTTAAACAGTTATAGTTATTAAAGATATAGGTACTGTTTTTGTATATTTTTATTGGTTACAAATCTCAAAACATGGAATGTATACCGGAAGCTGGTGTGACAAATGTGAGTTCACGCATTATTGAGAGAACATCCCGATGGACCCGTCAGGAGCGCGCACCGTGACTCGACGCTGGCGAAATGTGATTTATTGCTGGTAGCTCGCCAGCGGAGATCTTACTTACTTAATCTACTTACAAGCACAATTTTAGGAAAATACAGAAAATTTACGCATTATAGGGTAGATTTACTCTGATAGATTGAAAGGATCAAACTTAAACTCGGTGTAGCTGTGTGAACCTAGCTTTAAAATATTCATGATTTTTTGATCGTATTCGATTGTGCCGGGTTTGTACCCAATCGTACCGGCAAAATTTTCGTTTGTACCCCACCTACTTAAGGGTGTAAAGCTCGGTGTAAATCGATTATAATGAAACAGACACACATTTTGTAGTAACATTTTTCTATATCTATCACTCGGCAAGCGAAATGGGATTATTTTATTGGTCGCCAGCTTAAGTCGTTGTATTTTTTCAGTGTATTAATTTTATTACCTAAAGCACAATTATTATTGCAAAGTTGATGTGGAATATATTTACTTTATAAATATTTAGCAGTACTTTAATCGTGTCGTTGGTCTGACACTTGTGCACCAATTAATTCGTTATTGGTAAAATTACCAAGGAAAATACCTAATTTCCGTACCTCATACCTCATTTAAGTTTTAGCTTTCCTACCTACTTATATATGTTTTTAAAATGTACCTAATTGTGTCGTGTCAAATAAATTATTTCATTTCATTTCTTTTTTTCCATTTAATTTCTTACACTATTTTGTACGTAATTAAGTTATTTTGTTACATAGATATATAGAATAGATAGAATATACTTTATTGCACAAAAAGTTGTACATAGGCGAGCATAATGCTAGATAGCATTCTCTACCTGCTAACCTTTAGGTATTGTGGACGACAGTTTGGTAGGTAGTGCTATATAATAGAGATAATAAAATATACTACTCATAATGATACTAAGCTACTTATATTATACTTAAACAGTAATATATATACCTATATAAATAATTAATATATAATTATAATTACGTACCGAATTATTCTTGCGAAAGAAAATAGTTATAGACTCTAGATCTGAAGACATTTATCGAGGATGCCTCGCGATATTCACTGGGAAGACTGTTCCATAGCCGAGTGGCCTTTACAGCGAAGGTTCTATGATATAACCTACTGTACAGGCGTCAGGAGTTTGTTATGTTTTTAAACCTATTTATATTATGTTTGACATATAAGATCATTCTTATCAATTAACAACTGAACTGAAGTTCTAGGATGTTCCGCGATGCACACGCCATGTCATCCTCGTTACTCGGTTGGTGGCGGAAAGTGACATATTGGTATTACCTAAGTTAGGTACATTTCCGAATGTGAAATTGTTCCTAAATAAATACAATTAATCAAACAATGTGGGTATCTACTTACTCGTAAAGTTGTCGTAAATGTGATGTACTCAACTTTATATGATATAAAAGTTATTAAGTTTTACAAAATAATTGACTCGGTTTGAGTCCGAGACCTTCTAAGCAAGCAAACAAAAAGATTCTAAATCAGACTTCATTGTCGAACATCTCTAACGATAATTCCTATTTTAAAATCTTAAATTAAATGATGTTCGTCTCTAATGTCGTTCCGTTTATTTTATTTTCAAAGCCAGAGTACACTCTCGTTACGCGCAGCCGCAAACGAGATGTCTTTGCCGCGCATCTCCAACTGTCACCCCCAATTATGGCCGCCATGACAGTTTCGCGCGCTTGCTTTTGAATTTAGAACATTCGGTTTGAAGTGTTTGTTTTTTATTTTCTTTTAGAACGACGATGATTTTTGAAGTTGTCCATTTTAAGAACACAATATCTTATGTAGTTCATCAAAGACCTATAATGGCTAGCTTTTGACTATTCTGCTGAAACGAGCTACCTAACTGAATCTTACTTAGAGATTAAATAAGTTACAATCTGTTTCAAATACAAAGTAAAAAAAGTTTGTAAAAAACACATGGGTAAGCTTTCAGAAGTTCATAGCCATACGAAGTGCTACGTCGAAGCTACGTGCTACGAAATCTATTTCTTTTAATTTCACTATTGAAATGAAAAGTAGGGCAACTGTGATCATGATTTGGTAATTTTAAAAACTGCTGTCATTGAGTTCCAGTCACTAAAGTGGTGTAGTGTATTTAAACTTTGATTACTTATATATACTTACATAGATAGATATTTTTTATTATACATAGAAAACGACCAGAACACCCGGAACAAATATCTGCAGATCGTACACACAATTGTTCCGAGGCGGGAATCGAACCCGCAACCTCCTGCGTCGCAGGCGGACCTTCGCCCACCGCGCCACATCGGTTGTCAGTTGTAAGTTAAGTACCTACCTGACATAGCTATATAAATAAATAATAAATAATAGGTAGGTATACGTATATATAGAAATTGATAAAACATCATCTAACCGGTCAAGCCTCAAGCTATGCACAGCTTGTGCTACTAGATGATTAACTTACCTAATACAATACATTGCATAGATAGATATGTTTTATTATAAATAGATTACGACCAGAACACCCGGAACAAATATTTGCAGATCGTACACAAAATTGTCCCGAGGCGGGAATCGAACCCGCAACCTTCTGCGTCATAGGCGGACATTCGCCTTCCGCGCCACAGAGGTAGTCAAAAAATTAAACAGTAAAACAGTTGTTTGAGACGTCATAAGAATCCATTCTAGAGAAAAAGGTAATTATTACCATTGAAAATGATCTGAAGTACCTACTATACTACCTATGAAAAATAAATGTTCCGGTGTTTAAAATAATACATTTGGCTACAAAGTCGATGTCACCCATAGCATATCCCTCCGCAATGTCGGGCGCCACGCTCCACGACTACTGGCGTTTTTCAACATTTTACACTAATTCGAAGCGACGGGTCGCCGGTTCTATTCCCGGACCAGACGCTGGCACGGATGCCGTTCAATTATACAATTATAGGTGCTATTTCAATGAATATTATTTACAGTGATGTGCTTTGATTCAATCGTAGCAATGGCATGGCTGTTAGCTAAAATAATTATTTATTTATTTTAATTAGGTACCTATAAAGATAAAAATCGTTTTAATTTTTTTTTCATTTGACAATAAAGTCACCGACGGTGGCGACTTTGACTGACGATGTACAAAGGTCTGAGTGTCTTCCGAAAACGGAAACCAAAAAATAACTTTTTTTATTTCTCTAATATACCTAAGGTAGTTATTATACTTAGGTATAAGTAATGTTATGGTTGGTTTCATTAAGAATGGGCCGGGAACCTTAATAATATTTAAATTGAAGTGAAGAGCAAATCAAAAACACCTTGTTTATTATTTGATAATAATTTATAGTAAGTATAACATTTCACTTGTCTAAGTGCTTATTTTGTCCACAACATTTACCAAAATTGATAGATCGTATATATTTAGCAACAAATAAAACACATGCAGGGAATGCAATTCCATCTGACAGATGGACATAAATTTGGCAAATGATAAACTAAAATTAAATTCGAAAGATTGATTTATTATATTAAGTTTCAGTGTATCCATATTATAATAACCTTTGTGGAAGCAAGCTCAATGAGTCGATCGTAAAAAAATATCTCCACGTCCGCTACCGCATAAACTTATCAAAACCAATTACCTAAAAAGTTTGTTCTAATTTTCTTTACTCAGCGACCATAAATAATACATGTTGACGTGTCAATTATTGCCTCAATCGTTTCCCGCCTAAACATTTTTTCAACAAAGGCGTGACCAATAAGACCACGCCTCTTCGTACACAAATTTCAAATTAGATGGACATCCTACTTTCTACGCACATTTGAATAACCATTCTATTTGAATAGAATTAGAGCTCTATATTCTTTGGGATAAGAAACCGTTCGATATTTGAAAATTTGAAGTCTAAAGTCAAAGCCATAGAGGTTGTATTATCTTTTTTCGTGAATGGGGTGTCTAAAGAGGACGTGGCTTATTTTTTTTTCAGCCAGTCCTCACATATGGCTAACGTCAGATTCTCGCCAGATCACTGCAAAGGTTTCATTAGTTCACACATTAGCATGCGTTAGTTGAATTATTTAATTAAATAAAGTAATTTAATAAGCGAGTGGATTAATAACGATTACTTGGACCGGACAACTTCGATTGGACACTGTGATATAGTAAACGTGACAGTGAAGAATCGAATATTCGTTTTGTGATTAACGCTATGGAGAAAGGTGAGTTGAATTATTGTAATGGACGTATAATCGAAACATTATTCGATTTATTTTTTATGAGTGACTACGGAGGAACGCCGCTCTAGCTACTAAACACTAAAGTATAGGTAGGTATCTACCGTTTAGTTCGGTCAATAATTAAAAGCACGCGCGATCCCCTTTTGTTTTCAAATATCTACTTGATTTATGACGTCATCGCGGATACTTAATTGTATGCTAATCTATATATAAAAGAAAGTCGTGTTTGTTACAACACTTATAACTCGAGAACGGCTGGACCGATCTAGCTGAAAATTGGTGGAGAGGTAGCTTAGAACCAGGAGTCTAACATAGGATACTTTTTTCTTTTAAACAATTTGACACATAGATTTCCACGGGGGCGAAGCCGCGGGGAGCAGCTAGTAGGTAATAAAACACAATTGCTCCAGCTTCTTAAAAAAAAAATAGTAACAGATAGTTTCTAAACTAACAATCAAACAGGTTTCTACGAGCACTCTTGTATTATTCATATATTTGCCAATGAAATGAAAACTACCCATTGCAGATGGATATCAATAATTAAATTTGTCTATAGAAAGGCGAGAGAGGAGAGAAACACTTAAATGTGTATGTGGCTTGATGATATATTAATATATGTGTAATGTAAGTAATATTCTTTAATTTGATTGGCAAATTATTTCTAATTAAAATTCTAATTTTAGGAAAATTATTAAACAATAATATTATAAATATATATATTATTCAAATACCGTACCGTATTTGTTACGGTAGTTACCGTAACAAATACGGTACGGTATTTGAATAAATAAATAAAAATAAAGAATGCTTGCCAATCCATACAATCTTATCTTTAGGTACTACGAGCATTAGCCACCCCTAATGATAATACCCAATAATGCACTGGAAGCCTTACGCAAGTCTGAAATATTGACATGTATCGAATCATATTATATTTAGACTTAAAATAGGCAAATAACCATGTATTAGACATATAAGAGACGAACATGCTAGTGGTTTCTTTTCACTTCTTCCACTAGTGGACAAAAAATTGAAGTGAACAGTAAAATAATTTTATTTGATAATAATTTATATTTAAAATATGACTTGTCTAAGTGCTTATTTTGTAAGCCTAAAGAAATAAATGATTTTTTACTTTACTTTACTTTACTTTAGTCCAGCTGTGGACATAAGTAGATGTATAGTCTGATAATGTTAAAGGTAAATCGGTACCAAAGTACTAAAATGTACCTAAGTAAAGGATGGATATTATTTTATTATTTCTTCACGCCCAAAATACGAAATAAATCAAACGGAAATTTTCGGTTCATAATTGACCAAGAAAACGATGAACATAAATAAAAAACATACAATATACCTACAGCCGAACATAGAACGTCTTCCTTTTTTCGAAATCGGTTAAAAAAGCATATGAAAAGCCGCGCTGCGGAAACTAAATTTTCACTGAATTTAATCAATCATCTTCAAAAAAGGGAACGTTCTGAATTCAGCTCGAATTTTTTTTAGCTACCTTTAGGAACATTTTATTCCCAAAGTAACTCTTACATTAAGCTGAGGTCTTCTCTTTCTAGTCTTTGGTTTACTGGACATGCACTTCTTATTTTAAAGTTTGTTCTTAAATATCTTTGTATTTCATTTTTTGCCTGTGTGAGTCAATAAATTCATTTTCTCTTTACCCAACATCACCAATTGTTAAACTGAATCTGAAGATTTTTGAGTAGAAAATAATCTTAAAGTCAATCAAAAATCACTCTCGACAGAATATTATTTGACCCGTAGGTAAAACTTAACAAAACCGTGTTTAATGTTTAATATAATATAGATAGAGCTAAAGGAATTTGAATAAAAAAAAAGTATATTTTTTCATTTCATTTCAATCAAACTTTTTTATTTGAAATCAATCCACACATTTTTTTTCTATTATCAAGATTTTTGGGAAGCATAAAAATATCCATACTAATTATATATACCGAAAGTAATTGTATCTGTCTGTCCGTATATTAAGAAGCTGAATGGATCATTATGAAATTTGTCAAAGATAGACGAAATTCTGGGGATATTAGTTACTCCCGGAAAAAATATACTTCTCTACATACATAGTATAAAACAAAGTCGCTTCCCGCTGTCTGTCTGTCCTTATGTATGCTTAGATCTTTAAAACTACACAACGAATTTTGATGGGGTTTTTTTAATAGATAGAGTGAGGGGAAGGTTTATAAGCTATTTGACACATAGATTTCCAAGCAAGCGATGCCGCGGCGCGCAGCTAATATTATATAAGCTAAAATAATTTTATATGTATATCCTACCTTTTCACGCCCAAACAGCTGATCGGTTCATAATCATAATAATGAATTTTGTCATAGAGACGGCATTCCGGGAACATTGGCTACTTCCTGAAAATATATATATACTTAAAAACATAAAATAATACATAAAATTGTATCTAATGTACCTACCACAACGTCTGACGGAGGCATGTAGGTACTACTCTATAGATCCTGTTGTTCAGAAAAGGCGGCGCCGGCGCAGGCCTATCAGTTACAGTTCGCACGTGGAAAATGTTTTTATGCTCCGGAGAACAAGTGTTGAGCCCCTTGTTTGCGGTAGGTAGGAGCCCTGAATGATTGCTTTGTTTACCCATTTAAGTCAAGCACAGAATAACTATAATATAGTACCCGATAGCTACTGATGTCTTGCTATTTGTATGGGAATAGCTTCGAGTTCAAATATGAATTAAAAGCAAGCATTCCATATTACAAGTCATTAATGCTGTTTAATTATCTTTATTAACAAGAAAATTACAATCATGTATTACAGAAAAGAAACAAATTAGAACTAGTTTGTACAACTACAAACTGCAAAATTACAAACATGAACATCTCTGAAACTAGGGACCGTAGAGAGTTTGCTTACACCACTGTAGCACTGTGTTGTGTAGGTCAGTTTGCCTTCTTTCCTATATTCTCAGTTTTCCCTCTCGCGCTTACCATTCTTATGTTCCATGAAGCGATACATATTTTATCGTAGAGCTGTGGTAGAGCTTCGTAGCGCGTGCTACATTGCTTCGCCGGACCCGTGTAGCATACAAAATACTTCAATGCGCACCCACGTTACATACAACATAGATACAATGCTGTTAGATTGCCTTGGGTCTTGACCCATGCCTTGGCCTCTTGATCACAGAGTGATTAGTTTTATGTGATAGGTCACCTACTATACCTGTTTTCAATATTCTGTAATTTACCCTCCACTTTTCCGACAGACGACGACGGAACACGACAAAATCTGAAACCCTACGACAAGCAGAACTACACTCCAAACCCTCACTACCCCGACAGCAACCTCTTCCAAATGATCAAATGCCACGAGGACAGTCTCCTCCGCCTTCACCACCTCACAACCACCAGACAAAACTCCTACGAATACCAGAACGACATGGCTTGGTACCAGAAAGATCTACGCCAATACCATAATAAACCAGCGGAATACACCTACGAGGATATGCGGAAGAAGTATGATGAGAAGAAAGATAGAGAAGTGAATGAGGAAGAGAAGGAGAGGAAGAAACCTAGACGGAACAGAACTACGTTTACGAGTCAGCAGCTGTCGGCTTTGGAGAAGGTTTTTGAGAAGACGCACTACCCTGATGCGTTTGTGAGGGAGGATCTGGCGGCGAGGGTTAATCTGACTGAAGCTAGAGTTCAGGTGAGATTCGGTAGTCGAAAAGCCTTAGGCCTTCTTTGTTTAGTTAAATTTGGTAGTACCAAGGTAACATACAGATTATTGTTGCACACACTCTCATTGTGCTGAGTGCATTGCCTTGATGGCACTTAGGATAGTGGAGGCAACCTAGTTAGGCAGATATTAGAAATGCCTACCTATCACGCTCGTGGCGATTCTAAAACCTAAGAAATACCTATTAAGAAATAACTTTTAATTAGTAGGTACCTAACAGTTACATTAATAAGGTAGGACCTAAGAGACCTAATGTTCGACGAATTCGTTAACTCTCGCGGTCTCTCATCAGAAAGGTTTGGGTATGCTAACAAGGTTCTAAAAGTACCTAATTTTATTTTCTTGCAGGTTTGGTTCCAAAATCGCCGCGCCAAGTTCCGAAGAAACGAAAGATCAGCTATGTCGAGCCACCGGAGCAGTACGAGCCAAAGCTCCCCAGAACCCATCGCCATCCCCATCGGAATACCTCAGGACCCTCGCCAAGACTTCTCTCGCAAGGAACCCTGGCTACACCACTTCCAAGCGAACAACCTGAACCTAAACCTTAGCATTCCCATAGCGAATAGTGGACTTTACCAGAACGATTATCTGATGATGCAGGGGAACAGACAATACGCACACGTACCTAATTCAAACTCCTTGATGGGACAAGGGGTCGTCGGATATAATAGTTCAGATAACGGTTACGGATCTTGTGCGCTGATTGGTGGCTACACTGCTCCATTGCCATCAGCTCATCCAAGTTCGTACAATTTGAACCTGCGATTGAGACCTCACGATTTTAGTATCAATAATCTGGCATTATGATAAAAATTGGTACATTTTATTTGTTTTAGTGCATGTAAATAAGTTTAAACTTGGTAAAAATAAAAGATAAGGATTTTTTTGTGTTTTTTTTTTAATAATGGTGGAAAAAATATGTCTTACAGCAGTACCTAGCATAAAAAAAAAATCACTTTATCTGACATTGACTCAACAAAACATAGGACCGATCGGTTTAAATCCAGTGAAAACGCGAATAACTAGTGAAAAGGCATTAAAATGCGCCTTAACTCAAATTAGCGTAATAACGCTGATAACGTGCGTTACGTTATGTGTTCTATAGCATTGTTGCCCCACAGGACCTTATTATCAGCAGTTATTATAAAAGGGCGGTGCCATTATAAAAGAAGTTGAAAATATGTCGAAAATTAATTTTGTTTACTGCGTGCGTGAGAAAACTACGAAAAGTTTTTGCGTTAGTTTTCTAATAATATTTTCTATAACTTCTATAGTACATTTATAGAGGCTTTGGATACATAAAAGAGTCTATCGCTTCATTACCATCTTTCAGCACTTACCTACATAATTAGAATAATAAAAAAATTTGCGGTAACAAAACAATGTCTGCCGACAAAAATTTCATCTTTATCTTGGCGTGCGGTTGTAGTGCTCTCATCGGCTACTACTACGGCACACGACAATATAAAGCACTAAACAAGAAACCTAGAAAAAAAGAAGTCAATGAAGTCATCATGTTTTACGATGAAGGGCTAGTCAGCACCAGGGATTATCGTAACACAGTAACGCCAGCCATGGAAAGAATTATATACTACTTGAACCTTCCGAGCTACACCCTGGATGTTTGTATGTACATGATGACAAGTCCAGATTTCTGCAATATCCTTCTGAAACTGCACTCCAGACGCGTAAAACTGAGAGTTATTGTTGATGCTGAGATGGCTTATGCTACCAGATCTTATTTTAATAAGCTGCAGCGGCATAGCATAGAGGTTAGATGGATGAAATCTGTGAATATAATGCACCATAAGTTCTGCCTGATTGATGCTTCGACTGATAACGAACGTGCAACACCATTGCTTATGAATGGATCTTTGAATTGGACGAAGCAGGCCACTCATGGGAATTATGAGAATGTATATGTGACCTCTCAAAAAGAGTTGGTAGAGGGATACAAAAAGGAGTTTGAAAGGCTTTGGGTTCTCTTCAAGCCCATTGCTTAAGAGTTTTATTGGTCCACTACATGTACAGCTTTTATAAGATAGGCCTGTATTGTAATTTGTTATGTTCTATAATTATTTAATTAGTGTCTTGGCAAGTTAACATCCACTGCATTTGTTTAAATGTCAGACTTGCCAAGAGACAAATTAAGAGTAGGCACTGCTATAAAACTAAGCACCTTTCTATAAGATCTCAGCTCTTTTATCTCACTGATATAGCCACCATCTGAACAAACTTGGTCCTATTTTCACATTATGTTTTCGATTAGATTTCATTACTTTCTAATTACTTTAAATACGTAGGTGACTATTTATGTGTCTATGTGAGACATTTTGAAACAATAGGCCTATAATCCAATGAGATGATCATAAATATCATTCACTTCAATCACATAAAAATTCTCAGACCTGATTAACTCAAGAACCTTTTATCTATGTGTGGATTGTCCTACATCATTTATTTATAAAATCTAATATTCCTACTCTATTCATTCTAACTAGTCATACAAAATTGCAAGCCTATATTATATAGGTATATATACATAGGTTTGATAATGTCTGAGATATTAAGATGGGACCAAAAGTGTGCCCAATGGTATGTGTAAAGATACTCACCGCTATTGCGTTACCCTTTTCTTACCGAATTTAGCTGACACTAGTGCACGTCTCAATATCCCATTTATTACTATATATGACTGACTATATCTATAACTTTCTTTCTACCTAACTTATGTGTAAGCTAAAATGACACTTATCTAAATGTAAACTATCTTTTAGTTTGTATTTAAAACTAACTTCTACATGCAGCATTGCACGCGTTTTTCGCCAATATAATAAATAGCCTATTATCTAAATTAGGCTATGTTCTAAATGTACGCCAAATATCATTATGATATTTTTAAGTTGTTTTGGAGATTTTATAAAACAAAACAACATTCACATTCCACAAACTTTCAGTGTTTTATATAACTTTTAGTATGAGTAGTAGTAGTATTTATCAACTCATTTCTAAGATAATCACGCTAGGATAAAACATAGACTGCTTAAACTACCACAACGCCACATTTCCTCTTGTAAGGTATTATTAATTTAATAATAAATTAATGTGTGTGTTTAATTTAATGTAAGTACTTTTTAAATCTGCTACCTCTATTTTCTCATTCCAACTCTTAAATACTTTCAGTTACTGTATAGGTTTGAGTAAGTAGGTTTAAATGTGTTAAACATAAGTAAGTGGAGGAATTTCTCATAATATGTGATAGGAAGGTTAGATGGGTAAGATATAAAAAATATTTTGTTATACAACTGAGAAGTCTAAATAAATGTGATAAATACTTGTATATAAGCAAGGTATATATCTAATATTAAGAGTTTTAATTAAGGTTATTAAGGTTTAAGTAAAAACCTATCTTTATAGTATAAACACATCTTATAGTATTTGAGAATTAGGATTTACATTTAGTTTTCTTGCATTTATGTTATTTTTGATTTTTTTATTTAAGGTTTAATTCGTGATTAAATTGTAAAAAATTAACTAAACCAAGTTTAGTTTTTGTTTCAACTTTTCATTGTATAATAAAAATATATCTGCACTTTGAAGTCTTCCTTTTGTCATATTTCTATTAGTTTTTATTAAAACTTTTCACTGTAGGTATAATAAAAATACACTGAAACTTAATGTCTTTCTTTTGTTGGTACTTGTACCTATCTATAACTACCCTTTTCTTAATTAATTCTTTCTTTCGACAACTTCTGTGGCGTAGTTGGAGCAGGTGCCTTGTCACGCAAAAAGGTGTAGGTTAAATTTTCAGCTTGGGGCAAATGTTTGTACTATGTGCAGATTTGGTCTGGGTGTTTCTAGTATAGTATCAATCAGCTCACTGAGTAGGTACCCATTACAAAAGCTCTGCTAGGCTAGATGATGCCGTCTACATTGTCCAGCATTATATTATAGTTATTTTCTATTAATATTATTTATATTTTCTCTGTGCTTTGATTTCTCGAAGAAATTTACTTTAAGATTTCGCGCCATTTTGCTTCCTTGATATGTGAACGAAATAAAATTTAATAAGTAGTGTTGTATTTGTCATTTAAAATCGTAGACATGTATCGAAGCTTATTAAATCACTGAAAATTAAGATTCCCTTATTTTAATTGAAGCTTCAACTTAATTACTTTACTCCTGCGTAATTATATTCAGGTGCAAAGGCGAAGAGGTACGGCTAGACAATAGATAAAATTTGAAACAGAATAACTATCGAGTCGAAATCATCTGGTCTCAGCCCTATTGTTGTTGATGTGCTGTCAAAATGATAAGACTGACATGATATTAAGTGATAAGAATTGCACTTTGCTGTTCCTTCCTAGGTACTTCGGTGATTTATGAGCGCACTTGTTGATTTGACGACAAAAGTTCAAAGTCAAATTTCCTCTATCCCTTGTAATTTGTGGATGATAAAATAACTCAAAAGTGAAATGGTGTCCGGAATCGTTGCTGGCAGACTTGCCTTGGTGACTGGTGAGTACCGGTTTTAGACTATTAAGGTCAGAAAAGAAATTTTTAGGTAGGTAAGTAAACGTAGTGTTTGAGTTTTAATACCTACCAACTTGTTTGCCCTTGAACCTTCATTAATGTCTGTCAGCAAGGGGCTTTAGATTAGTTAAGTAGATACCTTCAGTCAAGTTGCCCAGAACTTTTAGATACAACAGATACGACCTTACCTACTAACACTCTTATTTATGCATATAAAAACATGCCAAATGGGTACTTAGGTAGGTATTGATGTTGAAATAATAAACATGTCAATAAGACTCCTCAAAGAGAATCAGTAGGTAAGGTTTGTCAATATTCTTCATATAAAAAAAGTTAAATAAGTAATTCATAGTAATTCCAGCAAATAGGGACAGTTTATGATATTTTTATACAGGTCTATCAACTGATCAGCTGCATATTTCATCATATTTGCTTCTCAGGTGCTGGGTCGGGCATTGGTCGAGCAGCCTGCCAAGTGCTGTCTCGGGAAGGAGCCACAGTCATAGCAGCAGATAAGAACTATGATGCTGCATTGGACACTCTCAAAACTCATACGGCTCTGGCCTCCGGGACAAATAGTAAATAGTTTTATCATATTGATTATTAATAGAGAAACAGATTTTTTTTACACTTTTTGTAGTATCAGCGTTCACATAGTAGGTAGGTAGTTAGGTATGTACCAATAGCAAAAATTTTCTTAGCTTTATCCAGCTGGACAACCAAACAAAATAAAACTTATCTTATAGGTACTTATCCAACCTAGGTACCTAACCTACACAGTATAGAACCTAATAAGTAGGTAGGTAGTTAAAAGGTGACTTAGGTAAGTATATAATCTTATTTATTTAAAGTAAGTAAAGTAAAAAATCATTTATTTCTTTAGGCTTACAAAATAAGCAAATTTAGAAATATTATCAAACAAAATTACTATCTCTCTGTAAATACTCTTGGATATCCATAAAAAGCATTTGACAAAAACAATTTATTAAGAAAGACCCTCCAGTCACAACAAACAGTAGGTAGGTACCTAAGTATTTTGTTGCCTGTTCCAATTTCAGAGCAAGGGCTTTTCTTCAGTTTCCTCTATAGGTACCTTAAATAACTATGAATCATTGGATACTATTTGGATTAGATGGATACCAATAAAAACTAACCCTTAATGTTATACAACCTTTAAATTGTCCTTGTCAATTTTTCATAAACCTTTCTATTTCCAGATGATGACCACAGTGCAGTAGAACTAGATGTGTCAGATTCCACCGCTGTCAACAACTTGGTAGAAACCCTGTTAAAGCAGTACAAACAGCCTCCAACAATAGTGGTCAACTCTGCTGGCATCACCAGAGACAACTGGCTGCTGAAGCTGTCGGAGAGTGACTATGAAAGCGTGCTTAATGTTAATCTTAAGGTAAGGCCCAAGGTTTTTTTCCTCCTCCCTCCCTTAACTCAATACTCAATGTTATTATTGTTTACATGTGTAGAAATAAGTCTTCGTAATGACTACTAACAGAAGTCCAATGTACACTGCAAGGGCTTTGCAATAAATTTAAAATTAAATGCTAGGTGGCTATATACAGTGAATGCTTGATTTACCATTTAAAGTTAAAATTATAAACCAATTCTATTATATACAATCCTACTAATATTATAAACGCGAAAGTTTGTAAGTATGGATGGATGGATGTTTGCTACTCTTTCACATAAAAACTACTGAATGGATTTTAATGAAACTTTACAATAATATAGCTTATATTATACATCAGAATAACACATAGGCTACAATTTATGTGATAGATATTTTGGATAATATACAATATTATTGTATATTATCCAAAATATCTATCACCACGCGGGTGAAACCGCGGGGCGCAGCTAGTCACTCATAAAAATATACCATTAATTCCAGGGTACATTCCTAGTGATGCAGGCGTTCTCTAGAGCGATGACGAACGCCCAGCTCCCTGGATCCATCATCAACATATCCAGCATAGTTGGCAAATACGGAAACATAGGTCAGTACAGTAGTTACCACAACCACAGTAGATATTGTAAACAGACTCAAATTCCCGTCTTATTGACTTCAGTTGTGAAAAAAAGTATCTCTGTCTCGCTCGAATAATAAAATAATGCTGGGCAATTAAAAGTCATCATCATCATCAGCCTTTAGCAGTCCACTGCTGGACATAGGCCTCCTCCAATGAGCGCTATAGCGCCCTGTCTTCAGCTTGCCGCATCCAGCATCTACCTGCAGTCTTTCGCAGGTCGTCATCCCACCTGGTCGGAGGGCGTCCTACACTACGTTTACCGAGTCGTGGTCTCCACTCAAAAACACGTTTGCCCCAGCGGCCGTCGGTTCTTCGCGAGATATGGCCTGCCCACTGCCACTTCAGCTTGCTAATTCTTTGAGCTATGTCGATAACCTTGGTTCTCTGTCGGATGTATTCGTTACGAATCCTATCCTTCAGAGAAACTCTGAGCATAGCTCTTTCCATAGCTCGCTGAGCGGCTTTGAATTAAAAGTAAAGTAAAGTAAAAAATCATTTATTTCTTTAGGCTTACAAAATAAGCACTTAGACAAGTCATATTTTATACATTAAATTATTATCAAATAAAATTATTTTACTGTTCACTTCAATTTTTGTTCACCAAGCTAAGCAGAGCTTGTGTTATGGGTACCAGATAACAGATATACATAATACAATACATTACATATATAGATAGATATTTTTGTGTTAGCCGTGTAGTGCCGGCTTAGAATTTGCACCACCTCGTTACTCGGGTGTCGTGTCGTCAGACTCGTATGAGGCGACTAAGGAAAATCTACAATATCTAATCTATTTTGTAATGTAGGTATTATGGTTAGTAGTATAAGTATTTGTTTTCTTTTCGGTTATCTATATATTTACGACGATGTTATCTATTTATAAACGACCGATGTGGCGCGGTGGGCAAAGGTCCGCCTGCGACGCAGGAGGTTGCGGGTTCGATTCCCGCCTCGGAACAATTGTGTGTACGATCTGCAGATATTTATTCCGGGTGTTCTGGTCGTTTTCTATGTAGGTATAATAAAAAATATCTATCTATGTAATGTATTGTATTATGTATATCAGTCATCTAGTACCCATAACACAAGCTCTGCTTAGCTTGGGGCTAGATGATGCTGTGTGAATGGTCCAGCATTATTATTATTATTATTTTATTTTATTTAAAGTACCACCGTGTATTTTGTTCCTTCATGTTCAGTCCATCCAAAGGTTGCCTGGAAGAGATCGCTCTCAGCGATAAGACCGCCCTTTATACTTCATTTATTTCTGTATAGTTTTCTGTTTTGTGTGGTGTAAAAAATAATAAAGTGTTTTCTATCTATATATTTATCTACTGGAGGTGGGCAGAAGTGCCTCCTGCAAAACAATTCTGTCTGGCGGCGTATACCTATGCTCGGCGTGAGGATGATGGGATTACCTTTTACATACAATAAAAGCCAATAAAGAGCTAATAATTGGCTTGCGCAAATATGACCATGTCTCGGAATTTCGCAGGAAGCTCAAGTGGTTACCTATACGGCTTCGCCGTAATTCTCATATTCTATCTCTTCTCTATAATATTCTATTTCTGGCCTCTGCACCCCCTTATCTCAAAGAACGTTTCACCTTTCTTCATCTTTCTCACACTCTTTCTCTCCGCTCTTCTTCAACCCTTATGCTTCAAGTACCTGCTCACTCTACTTCCTTCTTCGCCCAATCCTTTACTGCCCGGGCTGTGCAACTATGGAACGCATTGCCAATATCGGTGAGGCGTGCTAAGTCATTACCAACATTTAAAACACTGTTAAAAGAGCACTATTTGTCCTGCTGTCATTAAGCGCATACCTGAGATTCTATGATTATAAGTAGTATATGTATATTTTATGATATATATGTAGTAGTAGTAGAACCAACAGAAACTGGCCTCCCTCGTGGTCCTACTAGTGAGACAAAATAGTAGGACTACGAGAAAACGGCCCTATTAAAGAGCAGTGGGGGAAACCTGCGTCCAACGGTGAACCAGTACAGCATAGAGATATTTGGTACTCCACACAACTTTATTTAAACACCCCAAAATAGCAGAGCTTGTGGGAAACAGTCGGTAATTTTAATACTGAGCTCACTATTATATTTCAGGTCAAACGAACTATTCAGCCAGCAAAGCGGGTGTGGTTGCCTTGACGCAGTCAGCTGCGAAGGAGCTCGGGAAATTCAATATCAGGTAAGTGAGAGTATTGTTTTATTATACATAGATAAAGACCGTATAAACATTTGTCCACGAGAAAACGGCCGTCCCGAGGTGGGGAATAGAACCCGCAACCGTCGCAGGCAGACCTTAAATGTGTCATGACACCCACCGAACGAGACTCGTCCGTGATATGGAGAATGAGTACTCATTATCGCCGTAGGACCTTACTCAATGCAGTCTTGGTTTTTAAATAACGTTAAGGTTTAATTTCCTCTATCTGTTCCATCGCCTCTCCTATAAACCTAAGGTTTGCTGGAAGAAAACTCTTACTCAGGGTTAAGCTCGCCTATGTAGGTACTAGGTACTTTAGGTTTAGGAGGAGGTACTCCTTTATCCGCATTTGGACTCCAGTCGGTCCTTTATGTGTTCCTATGTAGGTACATATCTTTATTAATTAAGTTTGTGTGTACAATAAAACATTACAGAAGGTTCTTTCTCCATTTTCAGGGTAAACGCCATCCTGCCAGGATTCATAAACACTCCCATCATAAAGACAGTTCCAGATAAAGTGAAAGATGGCCTGCTGAAGATGGTGCCTTTAGGAAGACTCGGAGAACCTACTGGTAAGAAAAACAAATGATTCAATACGCAAAATAGTTATAATAAATAATATGTGAATTTAAGAAAGGCAGGGGTGTACCCGTGTGATTTAATGCAATATTATGATGACTTGGAAATGATCTCATGATGGAGGAGTGATCAGGGAAACTCTGTACCTATCATTGCATTTCGGTACGTTAGTAATAGTAAGGTAATTCTGGGTGTTCACGCCGATATACACGAAAGCTTGGAAGAGCGCCATCTACAAGTAGGCTAAAGAAACTCGACGTACCAATTGCTCTCACCATAATGAAAAAAATACATAAGTCGGTAAAACAGAGGCTTCCTCGGTCGGTAAAGCAGTGAAAGGCTGTATCGGCGCCATATTTATTTTCACTTACTTTCTTGTCTGCGATGCACAACTAGATAGGAAAGGAATATACGTTTTTTTCATCAATGTTTAATGAATTCGATTAATTGAAGACGCACCCGTTGACGCCCTTAGCTACCACGCCACTGTGTTTTGGGCTCGTTTTATTCGTCTTGACCAGTACTGTGTTACTAAAGCTTGTTTCAAATATTAAATTAAATCAAAAATTGATACGCACTAGATTCATTATTATTTATGTAGATTACTTTATGGTTGGAAATATAACTACGAACGATCACTATTTGAAAACTTGATCGTACGAACGTACCATCGTACAGTACTATACGGCTGAAGCGGTTTTGATGAATAAGGAAACCTCTTAACACCCTAAAAAAAACCTCCCCCTCTCCATAACTTTTACACCCTTAGGCACAAACGAAAATTTTGTCGGTACAATCGAATAGGATTAAAAAACATGAATATCTCAAAGTCGGTTCCTAGGTTCACACAGCTCTAAACACTAATTGACATTGGCTACATTTTAGAGTTCTCCCTTTGCAGTCATTACTCATTTTGACAATTTTTTTATTGTTTTTTCTTTTGCAGAAATAGCAGAAGTGATCACGTTCCTCAGTTCAAACAAGAGCTCGTTCGTCACTGGAGCGGCTATAGACGTCACTGGTGGATTCTAAACCTTGTTTCTGTGAAGATAAGACATAATTTGTATAAACCTACACTAGCCAAAGTTGATAGTATGTTTGTAACCTATCTTCGACACAAATAACTAAAACTCACTTGCTTGTAGAGTTTCTGATTTAATTGTAAGCAATATTTATTGAAGGAAGGATATCAAATATGTACGATAAGTAGGTAATGTTATTTGCGTATAAAAAGATGCGGCAACAAAGTGATTTTAGGTTAAGTATGGGCATTCTACATCGAGTTGGGCTAGTTTATAGATAGGAAAAGGGAATAAGTAGTGCTGGACACTGGCGAACATAGATGAATACTCACAAACGGGCTGGCGAACATACAAAAATATTTTGAAATACGAAGCTCAAATACAAGCAACACTAGCAGAGAATCCATCTCGATACTAATATTATATAGAAACTATCTTTGAAACCCTTAATTTACTTCTTTCCTCGGGAATAAAATTTTATGGGACCAGTATCTTAGTATAGAATAGCGATGAATTGGCCAAATCTGTCCATAATTGACGAAAAAATCTACGAACATACTAATGTTAGCCTGACATAGAACCTCCACCTTTTTTCGAAGTTGGTTAATAAATAGGAAGGTACTGTTTCTCCGTCGACTTTTCCACGGCGAAACTGCTGAACGGAACGTGACAAAATTTGGCAGGTAGACAATATCTACAGGCTAGCAGTAAGCGTTTTAAAAGTAGGCTATGTTTGTTTATACATAATAACAATATGGAAAATTGCGTGCGAAGCCGCGAGTAAAAGCTAGTACTTATCTAATAATACTTTCGTTACTTACTAGTCGTAGTTGTTTTTGAAACTATCATGGTTATTATTAACACTAAAGTCATTTAAAACGGGACATTTACCATGATCTGATTTTTGAGTTTTCCAATATTTCGGCACATCGATCACAGAATAACAGAAATCACCCATTTTAAATGACTTTAGTTAAGTTATTGGATATTGCCATTTTTTGTTATTTTTTTTTTAATGTATTGTATATATAATGTTGATGCTTTATAATTATTATTTTTTTGCCGAATTTAATACTATTTTACTTTACCTACTTTAATTTGATGTAATTGTTAAGTGAAAACTACTTATTTGAATGATTCCTTTATTTTGAATAATGAAAAGACACAAAGTTGTTCTACAAGTCGTAATTATACTTAAATTAATATCTAAGTAATTATGTACTTATATTTGGTTACATACAGGTAAACATCCGAAACTATTATATACTCTGGTCAAACTGAAGATACAAGTTTTTTACAAACTTTATCCCAATATTTAACGTCGTCGATTTTACTTCCCTAATGCTGTGCGCTAAAAATTATATTTTAAACGCCATAACGAGAATTTGTGTTTGGTTCTTTACAAACATTGTTTCTTGAGAATGGCTAGAGTATAGGTACTACTTAACATAGAGTAGGTAACTACAGAATAATATATCACGACTACGTGCCTTAGACACTAGCTTAGAGCTGCTATGAGATACATATCAAACAATTTTGACCCACCCTTAGAGCTGCTATGAGATACTTATACATATCAAACACTTTTGACCCACCCTAAGAGCTGCTATGAGACACATATCAAACACTTTTGACCCACCCTTAGAGCTGCTATGAGATACATATCAAACAAATTTGACCCACCCTTAGAGCTGCTATGAGATACATATACATATCAAACACTTTTGACCCACCCTAAGAGCTGCTATGAGATACATATCAAACACTTTTGACCCACCCTTAGAGCTGCTATGAGATACATATCAAACACTTTTGACCCACCCTTAGAGCTGCTATGAGATACATATCAAACACTTTTGACCCACCCTTAGAGCTGCTATGAAATACATATCAAACACTTTTGACTCACCCTTAAACTGCTATGAGATACATATCAAACACTTTTGACCCACCCTTAAACTGCTATGAGATACATATCAAACACTTTTGACCCACCCTAGTGGTGGGAGCATAATCTGTGATATTTTGGAATGAAATATTAACGTTAAGTTCACTACCTTTATGAGGCTAGAGAGCTATTATCAGAGAAAATTAGTCCACTTCTACTTTGAACTACTAAAACTACTTAATATAGGTAACTTTAACAAATATATTATATTAAATAATTAAGTTTAAATGGTTGTTTTATCAATAAACTTTTTTAAAGAATAACACATTTTCCTTTCACATTAGCCTTCTATGGCATAAATGGTAATAGCTGACCAGAAGAACCCGCTTAGTTGAAAGTCTATAAGCTATCAAAATCTGATTGAGCTACGAAATTACACAGCAAAAAAATCTTATTCAGCTAAGAAATTAACAATAAAAATACTAAAGAGAATAGAAATAGAGAAATCCAAAAATAGCGCAGTGTGTTCCGTTTCCGCTATAGCACTAAAGGTATGAAGCGCAAAAAATTACAAGTGCCAATAAAACTACACAAAACTAAATATTTCGCGCCTCACTCCGCTCGCGGATAACACGTTCCATCCAGTCAGTTCACACACTGAACCGGCCATAGCGCGTGCGCCGACCCATCAGTTCGTTCAGAGGGCACCTCCCGCACTGGCAGTAAGAATGCTCGACATCGTCATTCGTTATCAACTCCCACAACAGCGATTTTGGCTTTTCAGGTGTCAGCTTCTTTTTGTTCGGACCAGTTAGGGCCTTGAGTTGCGCCCGCGTCACGCGCTGGATGTCGCCCGGTATAGCAGTTCTCAGGGCTTCAATCATCTGAAAGTTCTTGGTTTAAAGGCACTGAAACTGACGGATTATTTTCAAAAAAATCTCCGCGGTTACGTTTGCACCATTGACTTGCCCCATTAATGGTGCAGAAGTAACTGGTTAGTTATGTTTGCACCATTCAAATTTATACTACTACAGAACCTTGCTTTCCTCGCCGTAGATAAACAATCCTATCCTACTAATATTGTAAACGCGAAAGTTGCATGTATGGATGTTTGTTACTCTTTCACGCAAAACTACTAAACGGAACAGGCTGAAATTTTGCATAGATATTGTAGCCAATGTTTTATTCCAGGCCCGGAATAAAACAGGCTTTTATCCCATAAATAAGTTCCCATGGGATAGAAATAAGATAGCCTTTAGAAACAACGCGTGCGAATCTGCGGGCAGAAACTAGTTACAAATAAAGAACAGAAACAAATTACAAGAACAAGTGTTTATAATTAAAACAGTACAGTGCTGCACATTACTACTATAGACTATTGCAAACAATCTAGGTATCAACTGATTAATATCGAAAACAGTCTGCAGCATCAAAAATTAAAACAAATAATTACAATTGAAACAGTACTGTAGACTGTTGCAAAACATCTAGGTAGATATTGCTCAACTGATCCATTTAATACCACATTACATTGGCAGTGTCCCCAAGATAAATAAAATTAATAATGCTGGACAATTCACACAGATCTGACTGCATTGCTCGTTGTGAGGCTTATGTTCTGCTGATGTGCCTTCAGATGTGACAAAAGGAGCTAATAGGGTGCTTATCCGTGGAAGCCTATGTCCAGCAGTGGGCTGGTTAAGGCTGTTGATGATGATATGGGAATGTACAGATTGTAACAAAAATTAAGGACCATTCAATCTGGAGACATCCAAAACCCCGGGAACAATATAAAAAGCCCAAAATAGAAATTTAATTACTTTCTCAAAACTTGGCTAACCAAGACGCCAAATTCAGCAAAAGCTAAAGTTCAGCATAAAACCACAGGAAGTGGTGTTCTGTGAGATTTAACCTAACCAATCTAAGGTGAGAGTAGAACAAAGCCGTCAAGCCAGCAAATAAAATAAAAAAAACAAATAAAAATCTACAATTTATTATCTTATTTCCCTCCTTTCACCTTATTCCTCTTAATTTCGGCCTTATTTCTTTGTCTCTTGGTTTTCATGTAGTTCTTGTAGACAGACTTTCTCTTGTCATCGATGATTTCTTTGTACTTCTTCTTGTTGTATTTCTGGAAGTCAGCGTCAGCCAGCAGTTCGTCCACCATGGTGCGTTTGCGCTGAGCCTTCGTGAGCCTCTGATTCATGTGGTCTAGTGGAGAGTCCATCACCTTTCCAACCTGGAAATACAGAAACGACAGATTTAATGCCACTGATAAAATATATTAATAAAAATATGTGCGTACTCTTGTTGTGGTCCGGGAGACAGGTACAAATTTGGTCAATTATTTCCTCCCGAGAGAAAATTCGTAAAATGCATAAGGCAGTGATGACTACATTATTCCCATGGAATAGAGTTCAAATCAGAATTCTGATTTTAATTTCTGATTTGAACCTTATTCCATGGGAATAATGTCGTCATCGCTGCCACTGCCCAACCTACTCACGGAATCGCAGCTGACGGTCACGAGTATTTATAATATTCATCCCTAATGTATGTTGCGAATTTTCGATCGGGAGGTAATAATTGACCAAATTTGTACCTGGCTCCATAAAATAATTTAGTAGCCTTATAGTAGTTATGGTATGTGTACTCTTGCTGCACTGTGCGTCGTTTGTTCTGACAGTCCCAGCTTAAGTCCGTCCAGAAGCGCAGAATCCTCCTGGGATCTTCACAGGCTTCGCCGGGTAGCCTTCTTAAGACTTTCAATGCCTATGGCGCATGCTGATCTGCGCCCTGGCCGGGGAGTGAACACCCTAAAGTTTAGGTTGTTCATTGCCCTACTCAACTCTGTCTGTCTTTGATTGTTTAGGCCCTAAGTAGTATTCAAGTATAATAATCAAATGTACTAGACACATAAGTTATGAAGTATAAATCAAATGTACTAGACACATAAGTTATGAATATACTAGTGGTTTCTTCTCACTTCTTCCACTGGTGGACAAAAAAGTGAACTATAAAATATGACCCGTCTAAGTGCTTATTTGTAAGCTTAAAGAAATAAAAACTTTTCATTTTCATTCAAAAGCAAACGAATGCTGATTTTGAATACTTGTATGCGTGAATCTAGAGCTTACATACATCTTTTTTGCCTCCCATACAAAAAAATACAAAATTATTTATTTGCCAATTCACTAATATACTGTTTCACTTATACATAATTATACTGTGACATTACTGGGGACAGTTCAGTGTTTAGAAAGTATTATTTTATTTTAGCTTCAATATGATTATTTTATTTTGAAATGTGCAAAGATAATTCCATAACTTATAAAGGTTAAGCAATTATAACAATAATATGTTTACTAAGTTTTATCCGTCAGGTGGTCATCAACATTCGACTCAACGTTATCTACGTTGTTGAATGCGGGCAGGAATCGAACTAAAGTTCTTTCTTCCGGTTTCTACGTCGAGGAAAGCTTTCCTCAAGTCATGTGCTGTCGCTATGAGAGCCTTGCAGGCTTCTCAAGAGCTGTTCATTAGCCTGTTGGCTGATCTGATCATCCTGGGTGATGGCTTCGGGCGTCTCTAGGAGTTCCCGGGGCAGAGGTCGCCACGGACTTTTTGCATCCGGAGGTCTCGTGTGCTGAGGAGCGAGTCCGTTGAGGTGTACTAAGTTAGTACTAACTAACTAGTACTAAGTTTTAGTTTTTGTTATTTAATTTTACAAATATCCTACTTTTGTTCTTTGTTTGTGTGTCACCACAGCCTCCACGGGAGATTAGCACTATGGCATGGTCTGTTCTGCCATAGCACATGCTGAGACAAATTTTGACAGTTTTTCTGTTAATTTACGGTTTATTTATATGTATGGTTTTTATCTCTGTTCTGGCAAAATAAAAATCTTTTTACTTCATAATCCTTACCTATCCTCTTTGCCGTAAGTAAACATATTCCACTTGCATGTTCTAGTGTCCGATTCCGACAACAACCGCCAAAATCACCAAAGTCAGCAATAATCCAAACAGAAACCAAAATAGCCAACACATAAATTTAGCTGCCGCAACTGTAAATGCGAATATGCTGCATACGACGACAAAGCTCTCCGCAGGAACGGATTGCATATGTTGCCTGGTGGCAAATTATGTCCTATCTGGATTGAATTTACACAAAGATCCGACTTGACTTCTTTTATTTGGCTATATGTGTCTGGTTTGCCACTTTTCTGCCAGTCACAAAGATTAACATAAATGTAGATAAATATTTCGATCATGATTTGAAGGCTTTGAATAATTGTCATTCGATATTATGTCAGGTGTTTCTTTTTTAAAAGACAACAGAAAGTTTTTTTTTTGTATGTGGTGACAGAAGTTATCTATGCTCTAGGGTGGAGTGGAGGTCCTAGAGTCCATGGGGGCTTTCATGAAGGCACATGCTTGTTTTGCCATCATAGTAGTATAAAAAGACACCAATTTTGCCCACAATCAGTTGAAAAACGTCCATTATCAAAACATGTCTAAGTGCTTATTTTGTAAGCCTAAAGAAATAAATGATTTTTTACTTTTACTTTACTTTACTTTACATTCGTCGGTCCGTAGCAAGGCTATCGCGCTATTTAGCACATAAAGTTAAGCGCGTTACTTTATGTGCTTAAAATCGTGGTAGCCTTCCAGTGATACAAGCTGAAAACAGCGCGTAGTGGCGCTCATTAACGAAAAGAAAGCCTATGTCCAGCGGTGGACTAATATGGTTGTGATGACCCGCATCTGGCATTATCCTGCAACTTCCTTCACGTCATCAGTCCACTTTGTGTCAGCCCACACTGCGCAATCAGTCTATGTTGCAATAGAAGAATTGTTAATAAACTAATTCTATACATGCAACAATTTTAATAGCAACAATTCACAAAGCATTATCTAGCCCCATGGTAAGCAGAGCTAGTGTTATGGGTACTAGATAACTGATATACATAATATAATATATTACATAGACAGATATTTTTTATCATACATAGAAAACGACCAGAACACCCGGAACAAATATCTGCAGATCGTACACACAATTGTTCCGAGGCGGGAATCGAACCCGCAACCTCCTGCGTCGCAGCCGGACCTTCGCTCACCGCGCCACTTTGGTCGGCTTTGCTTGCATCTTGAAAGCTAAATACAATGACCACTAGATTTGACATGTGACTAAATGTATAACATTTTAGCTATCAGCAAGAAACCATGTCTTATTTATTGATTCTTGAATGATTTTGGAACCTTTAATAAAATAGAAGGCAGATTATTGAGTATTTCAACTTTGTATCACAGCAATTTAATATTTGCACACCTGCTTGCAGGTTGAATACATTTGACACCACTCTAGTTATAAGACCTGACATGTACCTTTAATAATGTATGTCACCCCACTCCAATAGCTATAATGTGATGGTATTTCTGAGCTGAACAAAAGTTACTATTAAGCCAAGTACCAGAGCTCTTAAATTTTCCTGGCAAGGTCCTTTACTAAAAAGTATCTATTCTTTGTATTTGTCAGAAAAGAACCTACCTGGAAGTATTTGGGCAGCGCTTCCATATCATTCTTCTTGTAGAAGCGTTTGGGGTCGAGTACTGATCTCATCTTTAGGACTTGCAGGTCATTCTGCATTTCCTCGGTCACTTCCGGTGCTGGCAGGTTGAACCATTCAGGTCCCTTGGTCTTTTCTTTTTCTTTCTGCAAATGTAAGATAAGAACAGTTAGAGTATGAAATTTTGTAATTTTTATTCTCATCTGTTTTATTGGAGTATTTTAGCATTGCTCTACTTCTTGTGTAGAAGTAGAGCAACATTATGGTGAGACAGACCTATTGGTTCGCTTTGTGGAGTCACTTATCACTTTTTTAGGTATATTATTTAATAATAGTCACAACATGTAACTACTTCATAGTGAATCAATAAATTAGTTTTCTTTCTTAATTTTAGCAGTGAGCAGGCTTGATCTAGAAATAGATAGAGCCCGATGCGATACATTATGAGATCTGCTTGAATTTGTATGAAATCAGGTCTTTGAAACACACTTATCATCCAACATGCCATACAAAGTTTCCTACATTTTGTCATGATTGTTGCCTAGCTAGGGCAGCCTGTTTCTAGCTTTATTCTTATTACTTGAATGCTCAGAGTTATCTCCATTATCTCGGAGGTCCACCTGCCTACTCAAGTCATACTCCTTGAACTAGTCTAGTAGAGATTTGGTTCGCAAAAGCATCTTTCAACATTAGAAACCACCTGAAATATAAACAGAAAATCTTTGCTGGTAACTAAATACATCTGAACTTAATGCATACCTTTTTCTCTGCCTTCAGCTTCCGAGCACTGGTGTGATAGCTTGGCAATATATGTTGCTGCTCAAAGTCAGGCTGAATTACACTTTTTTTCATCTCTTCAGCCACATCCACTGCACCCAAATCAGACTTAAGCTTGCCAGTTTCCATATCCATCTGCTCGAAATGGAACACCCTGCCTCTTCTGCTTTTCATCAGGATGTTAGCCGTCCATCTCATATCAGAATAGAATTTTATAAATTGCGCGTCGACCTTGGAGGATTTGATCTTTTCCAGATGTGTTTCATGGATAAATGTCTCCTCGTCGAGTTCTTCTTTCTTCTTTTCGAATAAAGAGAGTAGGGCTTTTGTTTTTTCTTCACGATCTGATGAGTTAGTAGGAAGAATATGAGGAAAAAGTGGTAAACATAGATATATTTTATTTGGGTGTCAAAGGTAACGTTAGGCACAAGACAAGATAAAATGGGTCCTCGAAAATTGCGCATAACAGTAGATAAATATGATGTAGAAAAACCGAAGCCTATTCAGTTTTTCTCGTAATGGGCTACGGTTTTTGGATTACTGTGATGTACTAACCTACAAAGTAAGGTTTTTCATGTTCTTCGAGTAATTGGGTCTTTGAATTGAGCTCTGCGTCGCCGGCTGTATCTAGGATGAAAGCCATTGTAAATGCAAATTTGAGAACAAATATAATCTACATTCCACTTTGCACAACAAATTCACTGAAATATTGAATTGAAACTTGTGAGCGAAAAGTTCAAGGAGACTAAAACCACGAAAAATCGATCCGATACTAGGTCCAGTGTTGCCAGATCCGTCCGTGTAGGTTATGAATATTCTGGATTTACAGCAAAATTAGGGTGTTCTTTTCTTATCGCATCTTCGTATTTATAACTATATCTAATCGAGATACGAGACAAAATTTACCACTTAAATGTTTGGTAACAATTCGATGCTGCCAGCCAGCCAATACTAAGCACGGCGGCGGCGCGTGTCGATTTCAAATTTTATTGGCTATTCAATCAAAAACTCAGTTTCTGAGTCTTCGACATGGAATTTGATACAATATCATCTGATAAGTACATATTCGAATATTCTGGAGGTTTATTAATATTTTCTGTCTATAAGAATTATTACTAAAATTAACAAATGACCAAAAGCTCCATTAGATAACATAACTATCATGCTTTATTGTAACATCATGGGTTAATCATGGGTTAATATAAAATTATCTATGATTTGTATAAAACGACTTTTCAGATATTAAAAATTTCCAAGATTTTTACGCGCTAAAAAATGGAATTTCGTCGGAATCTGTGTCAGATTCCGTGTTGAAGAAACGGAGTTCCTGGATAACTTTGGTGCTCCCTTAGCACTTCAACAAAGTTGTGGCTATACAAATCAATAATTATTAAGATGAACAAGACGTCGACACAAAATAGACACCGACGAAAATATGATAGGTAGTTAACATGACGTCTGACTTCGTCGAACTGAAAAATGTATCGTGGAATTACAATGAATATCGTACTTTTACTTGATATATTGTTTATAATATATATACTATCGCTGACACTCTAAAATATAGTCTAGATCTGGGTTCATTATCAAGTCGGCAACACTAGCTAGCCTAACTTTACCTAGCCTAGTTTTATTCTAATGGCGCCTCTTCACTACTATCGATCGCTGATGCTCGGCGATTAATACTGCAAGTATTGTTTTGAAGGCCTACGCATACTCAGGTCAGGTCACTGTCGGCTGTGCCACTGTGATCGCGACGATCGATGACTTGTCGTTGAAAGGGAATTCGCGTGCAATTGCGTGCCCTGCCTGCGACGCAGGAGTTTTCTGGTGGCTTTCCGCTCAATAAATGATCACGGACGATAGTGTGGATGGTGTGCAGCAATAGGTACCCTCCACTCACCTACTACAGAATCTCATCGGTTAGTACTTTTGTTTTGATCAATCTCAGACTAGTTACTGGCGACTACTACCGCGACTTCTATACAGCGAGTTTAGACAGCGTTTAGGTAGATAGAGCTATGGTTTTTGCACAGAATTATATAATATGCGATACCTACCTTATTATCAACTAGTACCACACTACAATACAGGGACGAGTAAAACTTGACGACCTCTGTGGCACGGTGGGCGAAGATCCGCCTGCGACGATGGAGGTTATGCGGGTTCGATTTTAATTATTTTAAATTAGTAAATCTCTTCATTTTGAAGTTAGCATACCACTACCTGCTAAAAATAGCCTAAATACAGAACTGTGAGTGTTATCTGGAAGAAAAAAGCACGACTAATGTGACAAATAGTGGAATATATTTGACGAGAATGTATCATTAAAAACAACATAATATCAACTACTGAAGAAACATCAGACAACAAGCAAAACACAGTGAGTAATCTTTGTCTCAAATCTCATCCCAGTCGAGATATAATAAAGCATTATATATGATAATAAGCAAGAAATGATAAACAATTGCTCGAAACAACAAGCTTGAAGGTACCCAGTTTGAAAAAATTACAAAACCAAATGGACAATAGTTGAAATGAACAATACCACACGGTGACTCATTAATTAGTAACCGTCAAAAGTAACAAGCACACGTACAATTGTGAGACCTTGTGCTTATTTTCGGCTCGAACTCTAGAGCACAGATAGCGCGGAGGCGCACGGGAATGATCTAAACTCTATACGACACGTCACTACTCCGAGTTCGAATCCACTGGGAGCAGTGCACTCTCTTTTTGCACTTAAAAATTAAAATGCCGATAACTCGTAAACAATTAGCAATGCAGGATGCGGATAAACAAATAAATAAACTCACAACTGAGTTAAAAAAAACACAGGCGCTCAACATAAAATTGATAAAAGAACAAGATGAGTGCTCAGAGGATTACAAAAACTTGATTAATCAAATTGCGGAACTAAAAATCTCTTTAGCATCCAGAGATAATGTGATAGACGATCTGTGTCAACAAAATAATGAATTAAAACAAAAGTTACTACAAAGCACGCCAGACATCTCTGAGTACGAGGAAGCTTTGAACATTATCAAAATGCATGAAAGCAATGCAGTGATGTTTGAAAAATTACAGCTATCTACACAAAGAGAAAGTGAAGAAGCCTTGGATCTACTGAAAATGGAAATACAATCCTTAAAAAATAAGGTGATAGACCTACAAACAGAAATTATTAAACTGAAAAACATAAACACAACAAACAAAAATGCTGTAAGTAAAGAAAAAAATAGTAACGTACAAGTTGATACTAAATCCAGTAAAATGAAAACGTCGTCTCACGCCTCTAAAAATAAGATAATTCGTAGTGACTATTTGACGAGACATAATACACTAAAAACCAAAGAAATTGGTTGCAGCCCATTAATTATTGACAAAATTGAACAACAACAATCCAAAAAAATGTTAATTTTATGTGACATTTATGGAAAATCAATAGCGGAATACATGAAACGAACATATGACCAATACGAGTCCATTCTCTCCATTTGCAAGCCCGGTGCCCCCATTGGAGAGCTTGTTAGTAATTTTCAGATACTAACAGAAGACTTATCAGAAGGAGACGATATCATCATCATTGCGTCCGACTCCAACCATTATGACATAGAGAGTGTAAAGTACGTTAAACAGGTATGTTTAAGTCAAAAGTTTAAACTCCAAATAACTACCTTACCATATCGTTACGCGAGAAACAGTTTTGATGATTCGTATAACGAAAAGACTCACTGGATAAATATTGAACTCTGTAAAATAGAAAGCCATTCACCAGGAATGTGTGTTATTGACATTAATTTATTTAAAAATAGGTTCTTAACATCTAAGCACTTAATTACAAAGTTATTTTGTAGGTACTTAAGCAAAATCATTGTACATAACTCATGCGCGGAATTATTTCACGTGTGCGGAAATTCCCCTATAACAAAAGATTATAAAATGCCATATGCTATTAAAAATATTACAAACAAAACAAATGATGTCGTAGTAAGTACGTCAGAAAAGGACCTCGGCAACATTGCAGTTGCTGCTAACTCTTTTTTAGACTACCTCCAGGTGGACCTAGTGGTAACCTAAAGGAATGTAAAATTATGCATGACAATTATTGTAGTGTCCATCCAGATACTGTTAATGTTAATAAAAATAATCCACCCAAACCAGATAAGTGTAAATGTATGACCAAGCCGATGAATAAAATCTTAACAATAATAAATCAAAATATAAATAGAATTAGAAATAAAACAAAAAAATTAGAATGTAAAATGCAACTTAATAATTATGAATTTGATATTTTATGTTTGACTGAACACTTTTTAAATCTGGATGACATACTTAATGTAAATATAATAAACTACAAATTAGTTAGCCATTATGGCAGGTCGTCTAAAGATGGCGGTGGTGTATGTATCTACTGTAAACAGTCCCTGTTAGCCATTGAAAGAAGGGAATTTGTAAATTTATCTATCCAGTCACACTGTGAAATATGTGCAGCCGAGTGCATAAAACTGGGCGTCATTGTTGTATGTTTGTATAGGCCCCCCTCGGGCGACTTTGACATTTTCTTTGCAAACTTAAATAAAATAACAGACATTTTAAATAAAATAAATAAACAAATAATTATTGTCGGGGACATGAACCTGAATTTATTAGTTAAAACTAAATATACTAATCAGCTAACTGATTTCTTAAAATCTGCAGGGCTAAAATCTATTGTAAAATTCCCAACTAGAATATCAACTATACAATCGTGCTTAGATCACGCCTACACTAACCTACACATAAATTCGAGCATCACTTCAAAGTTAATCGATCTGGATATTTCCGATCATCACGGAGTAGTGCTAACAGTAGCTTTACCTAACATATCGGAATCGAATCCTGTGGGTTACAAGCGATTGTACATGACATAAAATCGGACACTCTTCCCCTAGATAGCATAGCCGTTCCCCAGGGATCAATTATGGGAAACAACCTATTTTTGATCCTAATTAACGACCTTACGATAGCCTCCACACAAGCGGAATATGTCATGTACGCGGATGATGGATGTTTAATAATATCTGCGGAATCCCATAGCCTCCTCAACGCAAAGGTAAATCATGTGATCGAAAGAGTAGCTGGATGGTTCTCCGCGAATGGAATGGCACTAAACCTAGAAAAAACAAATATTGTCCACTTCTACCTGGGTACCAACAAAAACAAAGGCCAACTCGATGTAGTCTGCAATGGACTTAAGGTCCCCATCGTCGACTCTGTTAAGTACCTAGGTTTCACTTTAGACCATAGACTAACATGGGAACCCCATATAGATATAACTTGCAAAAAACTAGCTTCTGCGTGCTTTGCACTGTCCCGACTAAAAGGAAGCCTCGACCTGAGCAATAAGCAAATGGCGTATCACGGGTACTTTCATTCTGTACTGATGTACGGCGTAGAATTTTACGGACAAGCGGCTGAACGTCTAAGACCATTCCGTCTTCAGAAACGTGCGATCAGAATCCTGTGCGGCGTGGAGTGGGACCATCCCGCTAGGGAGCTCTTTAAGGAAACTAAAATACTGACGTTGCCAAGCGAATTTATTCTGCAAGCGGCCAAATTCGTCAGAAGTCATCTTAAAGAGTTCCCGACGTGGGCTGATACCCACAACTACCGTACTAGACATCGTCATCGACTAAAGCTACCCAAAATTAAATTAACCAAACTGAAAAACAAAATTGATTACATAGGAGTCATAATATACAATAACCTGCCGGACTCTATTACTAGTGCCGCGTCAACTGCAATATTCATAAACAAACTGAAGAAAATCCTAGTGGACAGGGCATACTACAGCTTAGAAGAATTCCTAAATGACAAATTAGATGACGCCAATGTCGCTGATCCACACTTATAATACCTATTTATAATATTTATTATAATAAAATGTTGATATGAATATTTAAGTATTGGTAAAATTACCAAAAAAAGAACTATAAAATTATTTATAAGAAACCCCTGTAAACTAATAATAATAATAAAATAATAATAATAATAATAATAATAATAAAATCATTTATTGCCATTTCTTAATCTAAACTAATATTAAATACAAAAATAAATTTCTTATAATAGGCAAAGGGAGTATACTCAGCATTGTGCTGCATGCCAAGACATGCGGCGCTGGTTTTCAGTATACTCCCGTCTCTCCTGTGTGTATGATTTGTAATTCGTTGTGTATTTTTTGTTACTTGTATTATTATGTTTGACATATAAGAATATTCTTATCAATAAATAACTGAACTGAACTGAACTGATTCCTGCTTCCTCGGGACAATTGTGCGTACGCTCCGCAGATATTTGTTCCGGGTGTTCTGGTCGTTATCGATGTAAAATAAAAAATATCTATTTGTGTTATTATCATTACATAGATAGATATTGTATTATGTATATGTCATCTAGTACCCATAACACAAGCTCTGCTTAGCTTGGGGCGTTATTTATTTATTACTCGTCCCTGCTAGTTCCATTTATTATCTAGGTACCTTTCGGTGGATTACCTCTGTTTCAGTTTAGAAAGTGAAAAATAGGAGAAACCATAAAGAAAAAGGTGCAGAGGGCCAAGAGCTCTCCAAACGGTTCCGTATAATGGAACCCATTCAATGACCCTCATTCTACCCTCGTCGGACCTTGAATTATTAATTAAGTTCAAAAAGGGCTTTAAATTTAATTAGGAAGGTGCTATAAAATGTAAAAACAAGAAATGCACTTAACAGGCCTAAAATAAAAAGGCCTAATAGGAAGGAAGTGTCTGATAATAAAAATGTACCTGGTCTATCTAGGTACTACAAGGTTGCAGACTGTAGATGCCTACCTAGGTTATAGGTAAATGTAGGAGGAGTAGCGTGACTAGGTACTTAGCTATGAAGGTAGGTGCCTATTCCTATCTACTGTTTCCTATGAAGTCAATCAGTTGAGAAATAGCTAGGTACCTACATACTAAGTAGCTAGCTAGGCACCTACGTAATAAATAGTAGGAAACGAATGTAATGTAAACGTAAACCCTTACCTCTCAAAGCAGGCGGGACTTCGCATACCGCACTATAGAAGTCATCAAATATAATAGTTTTTTAATTTTATGTATTATTTTTGTTTGGTTTACTCTAAAGTGGAAAAAAGAGGAACACATTAAGATAGATAGATAGATAGATAATTCTTTATTGCACACTAAAATGACAATGTTAAATAAAAACTTAAAAAAACTAGATACAATTGGCGGTCTTATCGCTCAAGAGCGATCTCTACCAGACAACCATGGATGGATAGGATCGTGGACAGTACCAGGGCATTAAAGGTAATACGAAGCTCAAGGGGTCATCTAGTAAAGACTAACAAAAATAAAAGCACAACAACAAAATGCGTTAATTTAATGATAGCTACTAACTACCCCCCACGGGTCCGTACCGTAGGTACCCTTGCTATGTAGGTCAATGACGAACACTCGATCGCTGTGCGCTGTCAAGGGCGAGGGCAGCATCAACGGGCCTTAGTAGCTAGGTACAAACAACGACACAAATAAGGTACAGTCACAAATCGCCACGATACCACTGTCAAGTGATTAGTTAGCAGAATTCGGCCCCTCGCGGGACTCAACAAAAAACTTTCTTGTCGACTCTTTGACCGAATTTGCAAAATTGACAAGCTGAATTAAGAAGACCAGCATAATTTGTTGGTCATTGCTATCCCACGGGAACTGATTTATAAAAGTAAAAAGTAAAAAATCATTTATTTCTTTAGGCTTACAAAATAAGCACTTAGACAAGTCATATTTTATATATAAATTATTATCAAATAAAATTATTTTACTATTCACTTTAATTTTTTGTCCACTAGTGGAAGAAGTGAAAAGAAACCACTAGCATGTTTATCTCTTATATGTCTAATACATGGTTATTTGCCTATTTAAGTCTAAATATAATATGATTCGATACATGTCAATATTTAAGTAAAGCTATGCACAACAACAAATTACTTACATACTATTGTCGGTGCGAAACTGAGCGACATCTGGCCAAGCATTAACATCATTGAGATAATAATTTATGGAGTAGAAAGCCTTCTTGATGAGATTTAGTTTTATGTAATTTTTAAATTTACGAATAGGGAGCTCAGTTGCTTCAGATGGAAGCTTATTATAGAAGCGCACTCTATTGCCCATAAATGATATTATATTTATATTTTATTATTATATTTTATTCTAGAACTACCTCTATGCAAAACTTCTGCCCAATGCGTTCAATAGGTTTGGCGTGAAGAGGAACCTGATCAAAATTTTTGCATTTACACCTACCTAATTTGTGTGTAAGGTGTTCACCATCATAAACTCAATTTTGATTGGATGCAGCAAAGTTACAGGAACATCATTAGAGAGAATTGAGTGGCCTACCACTTGGACAGCCAGAAATTCCGTCAAAAACTTAGGTACCTACCATAGGTAATAGTTGTAGTATAAAGTAGAAAAATAGTACAATATTTCCCCTTTAAAAATGTAGAGTAAACTTCCACTGCAAAATGTCAACTCACAACTTGGCAAAGTTATTTCTATTTCATAATTTAAGCCATCTCTAGCCTTGCATGGCCGTTGGAAACCTGTAGATTTCCCAAGGGGAGGAATATAAATGATGTTTTGTTTATTTAAAGCGAGGATAGTAGAGTTTAGCACTATAAATGTTATTGTTTCCAGGCAGGTGTAGATAAGTTGCGTGGTTAAAGATTGGGATTGAACTTGACCGCTTTTCGTTAAGTTGACATGTGTAAAAATGACATTATTGTAAGCCTGTCTGACCGTCTGATGTTATCAGACACCTATAGACGGTGGGTGAATATTGTCACCTGACGTACTGTACTGAGTACTTAAACATAGTACCTGAAGTTTATTTTTATAGCTTTGTTACTGCATTTTTTAATAAGCCCTAATTTTAATTTATTGTTGTAAAATGGATATCGTGTCTGAATAAAGAATATTATTATTATTATGTCTCTCATTTACCATGATCTCGGGCCATAAAGTGACCCGGTCCTTTGGAAGGCTTGCGTGGGGCCGAAGCCAAAAGCACAGAGGCCCTTTGAGAAGTTAATCTGAAGGCGATGGATACACATAGCGGGTATCACCCTCGGGTGCACAATATGATACACCCAAAGATGGTATCCGTCAGGTGTAGAGACTATTGCAAAGAAAAATGAAAGAAATAAAACCAGGCTATTGTGATGGATGGATGGACTGGGTAATCGGGCTATAGGGGAGATTGCGGACGTCTGCCATAAACAAGTCAATCATAATGTTAAGAATAGTGGCAGACGGTGGCTTGCCGAATGCTGGATGGGTTCCTTAAAAAGCCGGAGTAAATTACCGGAGAGGAACAACATCGGCGCAAACGACTGAGGGGTGTCGAGAGGTGCGGCCCCGATTTCACCATCACGAAGACTGCTCGTGAGCATATTATTATTATTTTCATGCTGTTTCGTTAAGATAAATAAATAAAGCTGGGAAATTTACTGAGCATCTAGTCCTAAGCTAAGCAGAGCTTGTGTTATGGGTAAGATAACTGATATTATACGTATAATACAATAAACAACATACATATTAACCGCCGAAAAAAGGAGGACTATCTATATATTGCAAATAAAGACTATTTATTTATTTATTTTTTGAAAACCTACGGCTGAACAGAACAAAACATTAATAAGGACGGACATTTATATCTTTTGTTTGTGTTTATATTCGGCCGTATATATTTTTTTTTTGTATGATTGTCGATTTCTCCGGGTCTCAGGGTGCAGTCATTTTTGAATTTATAAAATGGTTCCGATCTCGTACCCATTTTATAATAACTTCATAAAAGTTTAATGACTCATACATTTCGTTGCATTGAAACCTTTTTAAAAAATACTATATTTGAGTATATAGCACTGAGCATTAGCAAGCTGAAGTGGCAGTAGGCCGGCCATATCTCGCGAAGAACCGACGCGACGGCTGCTGGGGCAAGCGTGTTCTTGAGTGGAGACCACGACCCGGTAAACGTAGTGTATGAGGGACTCCGACCAGGTGGGATGACGACCTGCGAAAGACTGCATACAGGTAGATGCTGGATGCGTCAAGCTGAAGACAGTGCGCTATGGCGCTCATTGGGGGAGGCCTATGTCCAGCAGCAGTGGACTAACATAGGCTGATGATGATTACTCAATGTTCAGCTCTGTTAATACGATAATAATAATAAATTGGAAAACACGTTTGAGGATAAGAAGTCATTTGTCTAAAAGGGTAAAATAATTATTAAAACCAAGTGTCTTTAATTCTTTATTTTCATTACAAACATAGACTGTTAGGAATATCAAAAATAGCAGCAACTTTCCTTATTAGATTTTGTCTGGAATACGAAATTTTCATTTAAAATACATGAAGCATCCTTGCTCAATATATTTATACCTGTGAGTGCCGTAACGAATACATCCGACGGAGAACCAAGGTTATCGACATAGCTCTGAGAATTAGCAAGCTGAAGTGGCAATGGGTTCTCTTTTTGCACAGACTCTAAGGTGGTAGACATTCATTCATTAGTCATTCAATAGATTACTTTCCGGCCCTGGTGGGGGCACAGAGAGGGGCCTCGAGGCTTGGCCTCATTACCCCGGCGTCAACTGGAGGGGTGACTACCCCTCGGCCCTTGGGTTAGTGGGAATTTCTTTTTTCCCCCTTCTCATATCTTTTTTTTGGCTGCATTTGTTTATTATGTTTTTTTTATTTTATTTCATTAGTTATTTATGCTGACTCGAGACCTTATTGCTCATATCATAACACACATCAGTCTGCCTTTTTGATAATATTTGCTGCAATTGTTTTTTCGTTATAAGTTAATAAGGTTATTTTTATTCAAAACTAGCTGCTCCCCGCGGCTTCGCCCCCGTGGAAATCTATGTGTCAAATTGTTTAAATGATAAAAAGTATCCTATGTTAGACTCCTGGTTCTAAGCTACCTCTCCACCAATTTTCAGCTAAATCGGTCCAGCCGTTCTCGAGTTATAAGTGTTGTAACAAACACGACTTTCTTTTATATATATAGATAGATGTAATAGGTACTTTGTTTTTGTTCTGTACTGAGCAGCAGGCTCAACAGCAGCGAATAAATGAATGTCTATGTCTTTTAGAGAGAAACACCAACCCCCTTATTTGGTACATTTTGTTTATTCGCAGTTAATGTTTTCTTTATTTTACTTATATATTATTTCTATATGTTTAATTATACAAGTGCGTTACCCATAAAGAAAGCTTGCGATGCTATCATGAGACGGACACTGGCAGAATTGCGTCAATGCGCAGAGCCATCTACGAAGAAGTTGAAGTTGAACCCCCTTATTCGCTTGTATGATGCAGTATCCAGTCCTTGAAGGAATAGACGCGGGTGTATACGTCGGGATAGCCCCGCGCACACGGCATGCCCCACGACACGATGCCGACCACACTGGGGCCCTGCACTAGAGGACCGCCGGAGTCTCCCTGTGGACCACAAAATTCGGTTTAAAGAATATAATGTATTTTTTCAAAAGAAACTACATTTCTCTTTTCTGAGAAAACATCTTAACACATCACATAAACTTCAAGCAACCAAAACTGGTACCTACTTTAAGTAAACATAATTATAGCTAATTATCAATCATGTACCTACTGTAGAAGTTAGAGAGTTTAATTAGATAAGAGCCTTATCATATTGTAATAATAATAATATTTAATAATGCTGGACATCCTCCACACAGTATCATCAAGCCTCAAGCTAAGCAGAGCTTGTGTTGTGGGTATTATATGACTGATATACTTAATCCAGTCGTTATGCTATCAGGTCTTATGGCGATCTAGTTCAAATGCTATCTAGTCCTATCGCGATATGGTCATATCGAGATTTAGTCAGAAAGCGATTAAGTCCTAACTGCTATCTAGTCAAATCAATATGTAGTCCTAAAGCTTCTAACCCATGCAATAAATTACATGGATAAACATTTTTTATTTATACATAGATAACAATCTGAACACCCGGAGCACATCAACATCTGCACATCGTACACACAATTGTCCCGAGGCGGGAATCGAACCCGCAACCTCCTGCGTCACAGATGGACCTTCGCCCAGCGCACCACAGAGGTCGCATACACTTGAGGTCATTTTATGTTTTGACCAGTAGCATTACATCTTTGAGAATTCAATTTGGTTGAATTCTCAAAGCATTACATACAATAAACCATATATTAAATTATTTCTAATGTAACCAATACAATTCAAACTTTTTTGATGTAGGTAACCTTATGGCGTTTGACATAACATTGACAGAATGCGTGCTGCAAATATCGTCAAAGAGGATGTAACCAATTCGAAATCAATATTCATAGTGAAGACAGGACAACGTCTGTCGGGTCCGCTTGTGAAAAATAAATATGTTTGAACTGAACCCAAAATGTGACTCACATGACAAGCGCCTTCCCCTGTCTTGGTCAGAGAGCAGATCTGGGTCTCGTACACGGGGTTGATGCTGCTGTAGACATCCTGGCACTGCTCCACGCTCAGAGACGTCAGGTTTATCATCTGCAGGTGGATGGGAATAACTCCAGGGTACTGTGGGAGAGATTTATTTTAATTAGGTAGTCAAACAAATCAGTCTCATCATCATCATCATCAGTCTATAGCAGTCTACTGCTGGACATAGACCTCCATAGTCCTATCTTCAGCTTACCGCATCCAGCATCTACCTGCAGTCTTTCGCAGGTAGTCATTCCACTTGGTCGGAGGGCGTCCTACACTACGTTTCGAGTCGTTGTCTCCACTAAAGAACACCGTTTGCCCCAGCGGCCGTGAGTTCTTCGCGAGATAAATCAGTCTCCCTCTATAAAAATCATTAATATGATTCTATCTTTTGCGGTCAATATACCTATTTACGTACGAGTATAAAGACGACAAATTCTTGAAGTAGAGAAGAGCAAAAAGTTTTGTAATATGAAGGTTAATTTAATTTAATTTAGTTGCTACAGTTTTGATTGTTTTATTTTCTTGTAATCGAAGTGAAATGTTAAAATTTTTGTTTTGTATGTATTGTTTATAGGCCCAACATTTTCAATTATAATTCGGTCTTAAGGTATATAATGGCGTCCCTCGTGAATGGCCCTCGTTAAATAATATACTATTGTAATGTTGGTATTATGGTATTTAGTGTAAGTATTTTTGCTTTATCTATAAATATCTAAATAATGTATAAAGGTGCCCTCGTCTATATTATACCTTCATGTCCAGTCCACCCTAAGGAAAGAGATTGTTCTCAGCGATAAAGCCGCCCGTTATACTTCCTCTATTCTAAGTAATTATTTCTGTATTGTTACCTGTGTTGTTATCTATACTAATATTATAAAGAGGAAAGATTAGATTTTTTGTTTGTTTGTTTTAAATGTGTGACATAGGTTATATTATATTTATCCTTTATCCCCCTAGAAATGTGAAATTCGTATTTAATGCGGGTGAAACTGCGGGGAATGGCTAGTAGGTAATTAAGTGTTTTTATCCATCTATCTATTCCTGAAACCATGGTAACCTACATCTCGAAGCGCCATTGTCCGTGAACATAACCTAAGGACTTCATTCCCCGCTTCTGTAATAGCCTCATTAGGGCAGCGGAAGCACCACTTAGCTGCGAGAGCCTTGTCAACAACGCACGTAGGTTTGTACATACATATATACATACACAATAAGGGCCTAAGGGACTGTTTGCACTTGAGTAACATATCTCACATTGGAACTCTACCTGCCCTTGGAAATTTGACGCATCATTTTTAAATAGGTACCCAACCATATTTTCGCTCCACCATCGGTTGTCTACCTGAAAATTCGATTGCTTAGTCTCGTAGTACAGTGCTACGCCGTACCAAGCTATACCCTTCGCCGTAGCTAGGTTTGGCATACGCTGTAGCAAGCTTTACTATGCCGTAGCGAGCTATGCCCTACGTCGCGTCGCGTCGTAGCGAGGTTTGACCAATGCTGTAGCAAGCTTTGGTCTACGGCGTAGCAAGCTATGTCCTACGCCGTAGCAAGCAATGCCCTACGCCGTAGCTAGATTTGGCCTACGACGTAGCATTATTGCAGCAGGCTATAGCACGAACGCTGAATCTTGTAGAAAGGATTGCGATTTTAAAATCATCATGTTTTGCTTAAGCAAAAAAATTTTGTTATTGCCGAAAAAATTGAGCTGTTCCTAGGTTTTTGTTCTTTACGATTCAATTTTAAATATTTATTCCCGTAATCTCATTTCTCCTACAAACTTTTTTACCTGTAGGTACTAACCTTAATTGTTTTAACGTTTCCCTTCTTTGTTGACAAAGCACCGTAATATTCTGGAAAAGTTGATGCGAAGTTGATTTTATCAGCCAAAAGCTGACTTAAAAGTACAGACGAGTTGACGAAATTGATTACATTAAGATCTTTGCCGACGAAAATAGCAGGAAAATGGAAAATTGGAAAATTGTTTTAAGCGTTGAAACGTTTTTGAGCTTTATTATGGGGATGACGACCTGCGAAAGACTTGGCAGACGCTAGTTGCTGTAAGCTGAAGATTGCTCATTAGGAGAGAACTTTGTCCAACAGTGGACTACATTATGAGCGGGTGTTTTCGCACAAACTTGTGCACTATAATAATTTCCTGCGCATGGTTAGAGACTTGCTACCGTGGCCGAAAATTCGATAACGAAGACATTGTTTGTAAACAATGTCTTCGTTATCGAATTTATATCCTGGACAAAGTACAATTGTAATTGTACTTTTGTATAGGATATATTTTATGTTATTTCAAGGTGTGCATAAAGATTTATAAACTCAAAAAATATCAAATCATAACACATATATGTATTCATAATATATACATTTATTGTATTATATATATAATACAACATTCTTTGTACCTTTATTCATATGAATAAAGGTACAATAAAGTACAATAAAGGTACAATATTCTTTAATATATTATTATTCTTTGAGTTCAACTTTTAACAATATTCTTTGTACCTTTATTCATATGAATAAAGGTACAATAAAGTACAATAAAGGTACAATATTCTTTAATATATTATTATTCTTTGAGTTCAACTTTTAACAATATTCTTTGTACCTTTATTCATATGAATAAAGGTACAAAGAATATTGTTAAAAGTTGAACTCACCGTTTGTTATTTCAAACAATGATTAATTAATCTTTTGTGCGGAGTAAAGCTTAAAACTTTCTTCCATTGCCATGGAATTAAAATTGTCGGAAGCAATTTACGTAAACTTTCAACCGAGGCGAAACATCAAGTTTCATATTTTGATAGGCAGTTTTATAACTTTCAATTGCTTGGAACTCTTTGACGCTGCCTTGGGCAAGTCTTGTGTCCTATTCTAAAGTCTTATGTTTTATGAACATAAGCAACTAGAATATTTGGAAGTTAGGGTGGATATTTGGAAATAGCACTATTCCGAGGCACACTAGCGCCGCCTATGACATAGGCCTCCTCTAATGAGACATAACGCCCTGTCTTCAGCTTGCCGCATCCAGCATCTACCTGCAGTCCTTCGCAGGTTGTCATCTGTCCCGGCCAGAGGGCGTCTTACACTAAGTTTGCCGGGTCGCGGTCTCCATTCAAGAACACGTTTACCTCAGTCGTAGTCGGTTCTTCGTGATATATGGCCGGTCCACTGCCACT
Source organism: Eupithecia abbreviata (assembly GCA_943735965.1). Classification (NCBI taxonomy): domain Eukaryota; kingdom Metazoa; phylum Arthropoda; class Insecta; order Lepidoptera; family Geometridae; genus Eupithecia; species Eupithecia abbreviata. The sequence continues at coordinate 11,807,223 of OX030976.1, forward strand.
TCAACTTGCTAATTCTGTAGCGTAGTATTAGACTACGTCGGTAGCTTTTAGAATTAGCACTACATTTACTATTGTTAAGGGATCCATCGACTCCCCGCCGACCGCTTCAAATGCTCGGCTTCGGTGCACCGATCGGAGGTCTTCCCAACTCTGTTCCTACTATTGTAACGGCTCGACAAATAAAACCAAAGTTATCGACATAGCTCTAAGAATTAGCAAGCTGAAGTGGCAGTGGGCCGGCCATATCTTGCGAAGAACTGACGGCCACTGGGGCAAACGTGTGGAGACCTTGACTCTGTAAACGTAGTGTAGGACGCCCTCCGACCAGGTGGGATGACGACCTGCGAAAGACTGCACGGTAGATTCTGGATGCGGCAAGCTGAAGATAGGGCGCTATGGCGCTCATTGGGGGAGGTCTATGTCCAGCAGTGGACTAACATAGACTGGTGATGATGATGATAAATATAAATAAATAATGCTGGACAATCCTCTGCATCCTGCTCACACAGCATTATCTAGCCCTATGGTAAGCAAAGCTTGTGTTATGGGTACTAGATAACTGATATATGTACATAATACAATACATTACATAGATAGATATTTTTTATTATACATAGAAAACGACCAGAACACCCGGAACAAATATCTGCAGATCGTACATACAATTGTTCCGAGGCGGGAATCGAACCCGCAACCTCCTGCGTCGCAGGCGGACCTTCGCCCACCGCGCCACATCGGTCGTCAAAATGATGATGATGAACGGCTTGACATAAAAAGGTTTACTCACAGAGGTCCGTCCCCACCCACTCAGCACCAGTTCAGCATCAGCTCCCGTATCGACTTCGGGCAAGGCGATCGGCTGGACATGGCTCCCAAACTCGATCTCCATGGCAGTGCGCACCACACTGACGTCATTGACGATAAGACCGCCGTCGTAGTTCTCGTGGACTATGATCTTGTCTGAGTAGTAGTGTTCTCCGCCTGATAGCAAGTTGTTAGTGCCGACTACCACCAGGAGACTTCGGCGGCTGGAATGAGGGTTTGGTGTGTCAAAGCAAATCGTATCACGCCCGAATACTCAAACGCATCTCAGATTTAAGCACGACTTCAATATTTTTTTTTTGACAGTTCTCAATGAAAATCGTCATCTGAGACGGGCTTAGTGCAGACACGTGGTAATAAATGTACTAGTGGTTTCTTTTTCACTTTTTCCACTTGTGGACAAATATTATTTATTAGACCATCACACAAATTTTGTTACACGAATAGACTACTAAGTACTAGAAAACACGTAAAAAGACACAAAAAAAATACAAATGTAGGTACTGCTAACACAAGTAGCATTTGGTTGGTACTAAGTAGCCCTCACATCAAGTAGATAAGCGCGCGTGTGTAGGTCTAACAGGTCCTGACTCAGCTAATTGCTCTAACACAATACCTCAAGGATTTCTGTAAATGAGCGCTGGTTTTCAGTCGCGCCTTTGCTATAATCTCTAGTATAGGTACGTACTCAACAGTACAATGGGCAGCCGTAAGCACCCATCTGCTGTTCAGCACGGTTCCCCCACAGAAGTGGGAGTTCAGCAGACTCCGCAGAGAGGCCTGGTAGGGCACGCGGCCCTCTGGCGCGTTTTGACCGCCCACTATCCGCCAGCCGGGGTGTGGGGTGTCTGTGTCTGGGGCCGGTAGACCTGAAAATACGGAACGAGGTGAGATTGTGGTGTAATGAATCTGCTAAGAGGGAGAAGCTTTTGCGTTAACGGATTTTGATGCGGTTTTTTTTAAATAGGTCGACTGATTCAAGTGGAAGGTTTATAAATAGATTGAGACATATAGACCACGCGGGTGAAGCCGCGGGTCGCAGCTAGTGTATACTAAAATATTATATCTATCTATGTAATGTATTCTATTAATTATGTCAGTCATCTTGTACCAATAACACCTTTATTTATTTACTAGTTTCTGCCCGCGCCTCGCACGCTTTGTTAAAAAGGTTTTAAGGTTATTTATATCCCATGGGAATTGATTTATGGAATAAAAAGTAGCATATTCAAACCGGGCTTGGACTCTATAAAATCTCTATAAGATCTCTATAAAAATATCAGCCCGACTCGTTCTCTACTTTTTGCATGAAAGAGTAAAACATCCATAAAAATTCGCCTTTATAATATTAGGTATAGGATTATTCATAAATAAACCTAATTTCGAGCAAATATCAAAGACATGAATAAATATACAAGGTTCTTATACAAGTAGGTAATCCAATTTATTAGAGCTCCTGAAATATGTAACATACAAGTAAATGAGAAATGTTGGTTTATTTCTGCGAGGAAAGCAGATTGGAGCAAACTTAAGATTTCATACCTCGAAGCCATGTTTCATTTCATAAGTAACATTTATATGATTCGAGGAAACGTGTACTTTTAGAACCGCAATTTCAAAGTGTAATACAGTAGTTAGTTCTGGAAATAAGTCTGAGCGGCGGAAATGCTTCAGAATAAGATTTCACGATTGGCAATATCGTTACGTAAGCTACAATAATCACACTCATATTATAAATATACGATCGTTACGCAAGCTACAATAATCACACTCATATTATAAATATACGATCGTTACGTAAGCTACAATAATCACACTCATATTATAAATATACGATCGTTACGTAAGCTACAATAATCACACTCATATTATAAATATACGATCGTTACGTAAGCTATAATAATCACACTCATATTATAAATATACGATCGTTACGTAAGCTACAATAATCACACTCATATTATAAATATACGATCGTTACGTAAGCTACAATAATCACACTCATATTATAAATATACGATCGTTACGTAAGCTATATTAATCACACTCATATTATAAATAAGATTTCACGATTGACAGTATCGTTACGTAAGATATAGTAATCACACTCATATTAAAAATATACGATCGTTACGTAAGCTACAATAATCACACTCATATTATAAATATACGATCGTTACGTAAGCTACAATAATCACACTCATATTATAAATATACGATCGTTACGCAAGCTACAATAATCACACTCATATTATAAATATACGATCGTTACGTAAGCTACAATAATCACACTCATATTATAAATATACGATCGTTACGTAAGCTACAATAATCACATTCGTATTATAAATATACGATCGTTACGTAAGCTATATTAATCACACTCATATTATAAATAAGATTTCACGATTGACAGTATCGTTACGTAAGATATAGTAATCACACTCATATTAAAAATATACGATCGTTACGTAAGCTACAATAATCACACTCATATTATAAATATACGATCGTTACGTAAGCTACAATAATCACACTCATATTATAAATATACGATCGTTACGTAAGCTACAATAATCACACTCATATTAAAAATATACGATCGTTACGTAAGTTACAATAATCACACTCATGTTATTAATATACGATCGTTACGTAAGCTACAATAATTACACTCATATTATAAATATACGATCGTTACGTAAGCTACAATAATCACACTCATATTAGAAATAAGATTTCACGATTGACATTTAAGTTAGGAAATCTATAGTAATCACACTCATATTAAAAATATACGATCGTTACGTAAGCTACAATAATCACACTTATGTTATAAATATACGATCGTTACGTAAGCTACAATAATCACACTCATATTATAAATATACGATCGTTACGTAAGCTACAATAATCACACTCATATTATAAATAAGATTTCACGATTGGCATTTAAGTTAGGAAAGCTATAATTATCACACTCATATTATAAATAAGATTTCACGATTGACAGTATCGTTACGTAAGCTATAGTAATCACACTCATATTATAAATATACGATCGTTACGTAAGCTACAATAATCACACTCATATTATAAATATACGATCGTTACGTAAGCTACAATAATCACACTCATATTATAAATATACGATCGTTACGTAAGCTACAATAATCATACTCATGTCATAAATATACGATCGTTACGTAAGCTACAATAATCACACTCATGTCATAAATATACGATCGTTACGTAAGCTACAATAATCACACTCATAATTATTATAAATAAGATTTCACGATTGGCATTTTCGTTAGGAAAGCTACGTTAAATTCAAATAAAATAATATAATAATAAAATCTTTTATTCTCTTCACACAATGACCTTAGGTTTAAAACAAGAATAATATAGGTTTAAAAATAGACAGGTGCCTGTGTTAGGTTTGTAAAAAAAAACCTGTGAGAAAAATTAATAAATGATGCAGGACAATCTACACAGCATCATCTAGCCCCAAGCTAAGCAGATATCGTGTTGTGGGTACTAGATGAGTGATATACATAATACAGTACATTACATAAATAGATATTACGGTTATTATTATTTTATTATACATAAAACGACCAAAACACCTGAAACAAATATCTTTAGATCGTACAAAGATTTGTCCCGGGGCAGGAATCGAACACACAACCTACTGCGTAGCAGGTGGGCCTTCGCCCACTGCGCACAGAAGCAGACTTGATTTTGAATAAAATTATATTTTACTAGCGGACCTTCCCGGCTTCGCACGGTATTAGTACGGATCCCTAACTTTTTTGAAAATATAATATAGCTTATGTTCACCGGGGATAGTGTAGCTTCCCAACGGTGAAATAATTTTTAAAATCTGTTCAGTAGTTTCGGAGCCTATTCATTACAAACAAACAAACAAAAAAATCAAACCCTTCTTCTCTATAATATTAGTATAGAATAGACAATTATATAATGTATCTTATCTACCAACGCAGAGTAAAACAGAGTACAGAAATTAAGTCTCTGAAAGAATTAAAAAAACTTTCATACAAACCAGCTTAATGAATAGAAAGGGCAATTTTCTCCGATGCAAAATGATACAGTGGGGAAACATGGTGTTCTAAATTAAGTTTAGAATTAAAAATGTGTGTATATTTCATATTTATTTTTATTGCATTATTGTTTACATTTGTAGAGGTCTTAGTATCTAGATGTTACCCAAGCAAGGTGTGGCAATATGTACTTAACTGTGAATGGAAGTGAGCCGGGTTTCTAGAAAGCTCTGTTTGATAGACAAGTGTCCTTTTGGATAATTAAAATGGAAAGCAAACATTTTTACATATTTATATAACAATTATCCTTGAAATGTGCTGACCAATTTTTATTTCTGTAATTAAACATGGCCGACGGACCATAGTCTACAATGAGATCCTAAATAAGGGAGGTGCAAACATGGGGGTGCCAAATTAAGTCGTAGATTAAAACGATTCTGTTTTGAAGCTTACACAGCAAATAATGGTCGACAGTCAGCGATTTAGTTTTGTAAATATAAAGCGCTGATTAACGATGGATATTGGAGTGGAAGAGAAGTGGGCGTGGGTGACCTGAGTGAAGAGGTCCGTGGATCGAAACCCCGCTATCATGAAGAGTTTTCAGCAAATAAAGATCGTTTTATAAAATAATTATTTATTATTATTATTTATTTTTAGCTATTATTGTCCCACTGCTGGGCAAAGGTCTCCCTTTTCTCCTTCCACTCCTCGCGATCCAACGCTGCAACAAGCCACGATGGAAGATGTGCCTCGAGCTCGTCGCGCCATCTCATCCTGGGCCTTCCACGTCGCCTCTTAGCGTTGCGTAGGCTCCACTCTGTGGTGGTCTTTGCCCACAAGTCGCTACACATACGGCAGCCGTTTATATAAGAATACTGAGTTTTATTACAAATGGCAAATAATAAATTATTAATTGACAAATGCTATTATGATATAAATGAATTTTTAAATGACTAACTGACATTATGATAAAAATACATAAATAAAACTGCCATTATTATAAGGAAAATAAAATATAATCATTACTAAAATTACTACACAAGTAGGTACTACTTACCTTAGTAACTACATATTTATATTTTACTAAAAACAACCTCGGTCTGCCTTCCACTTGTTGTTCACGCCCAATAGGGTTCACATTGTGAAACTAATCTATACATAAGAACCTACTAATTAAGCCAATGTGGTGACGACAGTAAATATATTGAGTATTGAGTATATAGATAAGATGTGTCCCACTCTTCACTCTCGTATAAGTAGGATAATTTTATTCTTAAAAGCAGGATAAATTTATTCAATTCTCGTTATAAAATACATTATTTACTATCATCATCATCATCAGCCTATATTAGTCCTCTGCTGGACATAGGCCTCCCCCAATGAGCGCCATAGCGCCCTGTCTTCAGCTTGACGCATCCAGCATCTACCTGCAGTCTTTCGCAGGTCGTCATTCCACCTGGTCGGAGGCTTGTTTACTATAAAATATATTAAAAAAATATTCTACTGTAAAAATAATACGGAAGATTATATTAAGAAAGAAGTAGAACAGAATAAATTTATTTGTTATAAGATTTACACGACCTTAACGCCTTCCTCGGAGATTGGTGGGAGATCGCACGTGACCGCACTGAGTGGAAAGATTTGGGGGAGGCCTTTGCCCAGCAGTGGGACGAAACAGGCTAAATAAAAAAAAAAAAAAAAAAGATTTACACAGAACATAATAAACTTAAACGAAGAGGAAACGTGTTGGTAAGTGTGCAAGTCCAGGAACAAAATGGCTTTGCATCAGCATGAGTTGGATGACTAGCATGCTAGCAATCAAAGCTGGTATTCCGGCAAAGCAACAAGTAAAGTAGCTTAGTAGTAGGCTAAGTATCAATATCATTATGTATCTCATTACCATGATCTCGGGCCATAAAGTGACCCGGTCCTTTGGAAGGCTTGTGTGGGCCGAAGCCAACAGCACAGAGGCCTTTTGAGAAGTTAATCTAAAGGCGATGGCTACACATAGCGGGTATCATCCTCGAGTGCACAATATGATACACCCAAAGATGGTATCCACCAGGTGTAGAGACTATTGCAAAGAAAAATGAAAGAAATAAAACCAGGCTATTGTGATGGATGGATGGACTGTTGGAATGGTAAACATAACCTTATGTCATTGTCAAAGTCAGTCTACTGTCGTCTCTGTCTATACAGGCTCTCTCTCTTGCTCTGTAATGGCCGTACGTGTAGAACCATTTTACAATAAACTTTATCCGATTTCATCTAATAAACTCTTTTATTTCGTTCATAACCTATCATGGACTGGGTAATCGGGCTATAGGGGAGATTACGGACGTCTGCCATAAACAAGTCAATCATCATTATTATTACTATAAAAATAATATCCAACCTCTCCCAAGTTCTGGCGTCAACTGTACTAATCAGCAAGGTCCCTTAGGACTGGACGTAATTTTAGTTTAATTTGAAAGGAGTTTGTAGAATGAACTCTCCTTTATTATGTTTTTTATTTGCTCTCATAATTTGATTAACTTCTAACTCTCGGCAACCTTTGCAAATAAAAAATGATTTGTTGAAAGCAAATAATTGCGAAAACTTTTAACTATTTAAGTGTATATTTATGTTGTAGTAACTGCCTGCGGCTTCGGACTTTTCCGGGATAAAGAGGCTATGTCTGTTCCAGGAATACCGTCTACCTCCATGCCAAGTTTCATTAGGATCCGTTCAGCCGTTTTGGCGTGAATGGTAACAGATAGACAAACAGAATTAGGTACGAATTTATAATATGATTAGCTGCGCCCCGCGGTTTCAGCCGCGTGGTGATAGATATTTTGGATAATATACAATATATCTTTATGAATTGTAGCCTATGTGTTATTCTGATATGTAAACTATATTACTGTGAAGTTTCATCAAAATCCATTTAGTAGTTTTTGCGTGAAAGAGCAACAAACATCCTCACAAATTTTCTCATTTATAATATTAGAAGGATATAAATGAATATTATATATTTTTAACTATCTTTGCTTTTAATGAGCCTTTACTTGCCGTAGTAGAATGTAGTGAGCGCCCACCAGCGCTCTTTCAGAAATGACCTGGGTTATTGTGATAGAGCTACAAGCTGAGTCAGGACCTATTAGACCTACACACGCGCGCTTATCCACTTTCTGTGAGGGCTACTTAGTACCATATACAATACTACTCACATTTTGTACCTTTTCACTTTTTATTATATTTTGTCGATGTTACGTGTTTTATAATAGGTACCTAAGTAGGTACTTTGTAGTCTAATATAATTATGTGTAATTAACCTTGTTTGTGTGTTGTGTTAGTGTTTAATAAATAATTTTCTTTCTTTCTTTCTTTCTTAGTGAGAATCGGAACGCCCCTCTTTCCTATACTCTCCATTATCCTCAACAATGTTTTTTCCCAACAGTGGGAACGTAAAGGCTCCTTTTCTTAACCAAAACTTCTAAGGATAAATTCTCGGCTCGTCCTGTCTCTGGATTTTTACTAAGATAGAAAACACTTTATTATACCACAAAAAAGTCTCAGTGATAAAGCCGCCTATAAAGGGCGCCTCTATATAAAGCGATCGCTTCCAGGCAACCTTAGTATGGACTGGACATGAAGAAACAATATAGACGGTGGCACTTTAATAAATAATTGGTTTAAAAAAAACTAAGATAATTAAGAATCCCCTTACCCTGAGCACAGATGAAAAAACAAGCGAGCACTACCAGAAACATGTTTCACATATAGACAATAGACAAAATAATTACATCATCTAACACTTTTATAGTATTCCTGAGATAAGAACTCAAATAGAAGACAATCGGCCTCTTCAGATAATTTCGAAAGGGTTAAAGACTAGTCTTCGACAAGTGTAGGATCTTGAAGTACGTCTAGCTACTTAAAAGATAGGCAAGTAGGAGAGAACTCTTGTAGTAATCAACTAATCAATTATTATCAAATCTCTTGTGATCGTTAAATAACTATTGACTAAATGAAATGAAATGAGATGAAATGAGATGAAATGAGATGAAATGAGATGAAATGAGATGAAATGAGATGAAATGAGATGAAATGAGATGAAATGAGATGAAATGAGATGAAATGAGATGAAATGAGATGAAATGAGATGAAATGAGATGAAATGAGATGAAATGAGATGAAATGAGATGAAATGAGATGAAATGAGATGAAATGAGATGAAATGACATGAAATGACATGAAATGACATGAAACATGAAATGACATGAAATGACATGAAATGACATGAAATGACATGAAATGACATGAAATGACATGAAATGAAATGAAATTCATGAAATAGTATTTATTTGCTTAAATATAGGTTAGTAAAGGTATTAAAATAGAGACTAGATAATTGACTTGACTTCTTTATTATTTGCAAAGACAAGAGATTTGATGATGATGATTCATTGTTAGCCCATTAACGCCCAAAATGAAACAGTCCGTAACATTTTGATTTTATTATTGTTTATTACATGCTAAAGGATGAATTATAAGACTTATGAAGAAAAATTACGAAAAAATATAATATTTATTGAGTTACTAGCTGCGCCCCGCGGTTTCACCCGCGTTGTGATAGATATTTTGGATAATATACAATAATATCTTTATAAATTGTAGCCTGTGAGTTATTCTGATGTATAAGCTATATTATTGTAAAGTTTCATTAAAATCCATTCAGTAGTTTTTACGTGAAAGAGTAACAAACATCCATCCATACATACATACAAACTTTCTCGTTTATAATATTAGTAGAATAAGGGTGTATATACAGCCGAGTACAAAGGGCGGTTCAGTAAAAAAATTGCCCAAAGCAAGGTCTCTCTATCCATAACGTATTTTTGCATTATTCGCAGCGCCAACGACCTCGGTTGTGACAACCACACATCCGCCGGGTGATTATGTAACTCGAAACCGGTTTGCGACAGGCGTAAATTAAGCAATCAGTGCTGTCGAACGTCAATTTTGAATTAGTTTGACACCAGCTACAACGACAAAATTTGTCAAAATTGACGTTTGACAGCACTGATTGCTTAATTTACGCCTGTCGCAAACCGGTCGCGAGTTACATAATCACCCGGCCGATGTCAATTGTGTCTGGTTGAACATTTTTCTGCTATAAGTAATGGAAAGTAATTATGAAATAAGGTATCAAATTATGAAGATTATTTGATATTTTCACCAGAGCCTAGTCCGTTATCTAGCACCACGTGCAGGTTAGGTTGGCTTGGGAGACGTTAGGGTCCCCCATTCACCCCTGATATGCAGTTTTCCCTATCAATAAATACCCACCCAAGATATTACCTACTAAACTAAACTCCGATTCAAATGCCTGGATATTTTTTGTGTAAAAATGAGTTACAAATACCCAAGGAATATTGGTGTAAAATATTGAACGGAATTGGTATCATCAAAGCAAAGCACAGAAGCTCGAAACGATTTTCAGTTTTGAAAGCTTTCATTCATAATATAGTACCTATATCTCTGGTTCGTTTTCGAATTCAAATTTAAACATTTTTTACTCCACATGTAAGATTTATAAATTGTTGAAGTTTGTGTTTTAGTTTTTCGTGATTAGGTTGCCTGTTATTTTCGTTGTTTTCTGTTATCATTATCAATTTTTGTTAAGTCTTTGTCCTTTACTTTGTTGAATTGAAACACGTTACAACTATAATTCCCGGAGGTGGGCGTTGCGACCTGCGACACAGTATTTTACTTCTGCAGGTCGCATCGCTTCATATTTTTGTTCTAGCACCTAAGTAGGTATGTTTCAAAATAAAGACTTTTTACTTTTACTTTACTTTTACTTTTGTTGACAAAAAATATCTTGGATTCGAAATCGGAGTAAGTATAGTATTGACAGAGTCATTGATCTATCAAGCATCTTTGTTGTTTCTTTATTAGTTCTTCTTTTGAAACTCGCTTTGAAAATGGCTTTATTTGTTTCTGGTCTTGAACGACAACAGAGAGCAGGAAATGATATGTCATCACCGTCCGCTTGTGATAAAAACATGGAGCATCGGATGTTTATGACTCGTTGGTACAAAAGAGAATAGGCATGATGACAGATTTAGAAAATCTACTCCAATATGTTTTTAGACATCTACTGAATACTAAAGAAATAATATTTCTGCAAAACAATGTATTCTGAAGGAAATTTTAAGCTTTCACAAATGAAATTTTAATTTCGCTCTAAAATGCTACAATACTCCTGACGTCTGTCTATCACGTCACCGATTCACGAACATCGGACGATACCGATTGAACATAATATTTTAATTCCATAGAATCTCTTTATTAACACTTTGATTGCTGAAATCACACGGTATGTATTTTCTACAAGTGACTAATATGCGTAAATCCACACTAGCGCAGCGGCTGAGAAAATACAGATCTGCGTGACTCAGCACAGCCGTAATATTTTTCGAACGAAACGCATGTGCGGCGCAACACATCCGCTGTGTAGAGCGGCAGCACGAATGGCTTAGGTTAAAAAAAAAGATCGCAGTCGTTCGAAAAAAATCGCAGTCAAAGTGAAAGAAAGTTATAATAAAATAAAATAAAAGAAACAAATTAGAACTAGTATTTATAATATTGTCAAGAAAACAAAAAAAGTTATCGATTGAAGAAAGTCAGATCATTTCCATAGTTATTCCTGTGTTTATTCTGTGCCATATATTACATATTGTGACGTCACGGCTCAGTGTTCTCTGATTGGTGTTTAACGTGTCATGGCCGAATGCTGTATTATTTATTTTTATTTTATCAAAATAATAATAAATCTCGTTCAGAAATAAACATATTTTTCTCCATCCCTGGTTGCCTGAAAGACATCGCTCTAAGCGATAAGGCCGCCTATTGTACTGTTATTATGTAAGATTTAGATATAAGGTTTTATTTTGTTATTTTGGGTACAATAAAGTGTTCATTCATTCATTCATTCATTTTATAATACGTGTTTTGTATTCTATGGCTCGGATATACATAATTCTCTCAATACATAATTTTGGTGTTTTCTTGTTACTGTCATCCATCATCGCTATTGTATCAAAAGCTATAGGCACTATTGTTTGAACTCTGGGCTCAGCTTTAAACTTTGTCACGCAACAATATAATATCATTGTTGTGTCATCATCATCATCAGCCTATATTAGTCCACAGCTGGACATAGGCCTCTCCTAATGAGCGCCCTGTCTTCAGCTTGACGCATCCATCATCTACCTGCATTCTTTCGCAGGTCGTCATCCCACCTGGTCGGAGAGCCTCCTACACTACGTTTACCGAGTCGTGGTCTCCACTCAAGAACACGTTTGCCCCAGCGGTTTTCAGTTCTTCGCAAGATATGGCCTGCCCATTGCCATTTCTGCTTGCTAACTCTTAGAGCTATGTCGATAACTTTGTGAATCAAAAAACTATACAAGTCTGATTAAAATATGAATAACAGTCAGTCAATCTGTTGCTATAATTATATAGAGATATTATTAGGTTTGCGGTTTGCTTAGCCGTAAACCTTCACACAGCGAAAATAGGAAATATCAATTGATGGAATGCGTAGCACGGGGCAGCTACGTCAACACTTTTGTTTGTCTCTCAGTTGCTTTATTGAAACCGACAGTTACAAAAATCCTACTAATATTATAAACGCGAATGTTTGTAGGTATGGATGGATGGATGTTTTGTTACTCTCTCACGTAAAAACTACTGAATAGATTTTAATGAAGCTTTACAATAATATAGCTTATACATCAGAATAACACATAGACTACAATTTATAAAGATATATTGTATATTATCCAAAATATCTATCACCACGCGGGTGAAACCGCGAGGCGCATCTAGTAAAAAATAAAGCTAAAAAAAAATATTTTGCGCGTTTATAAAAATCTTAAATCATTTACCGAGAAAAAAAAAAAAAAAAAACTTTATCCAAAAAAAAATTAAATTATTTTTTGACGACCGATATGGCGCGGTGGGCGAAGGTCCGCCTGCGACGCTAAAGGTTGCGGGTTCGATTCCCGCCTCGGAACAATTGTGTTTACGATCTGCAGATATTTGTTCCGGGTGTTCTGGTCGTTTTCTATGTATAATAAAAAATATCTATCTATCATATGTAATGTATTGTATTATGTATATCAGTTATCTAGTACCAATAACACAAGCTCTGCTTACCATGGGGCTAGATAATGCTGTGTGAATTGTCCAGCGTTATTATTTATTTATTTGATTTCCTCACAAACCGTACCCACGTTGTTTATTTTCCCTGCCAGATTTCAAAGGAGCTTTCCTTTCCAATAAATTCTTGCCCTCTCTAAACTTTAATCTTCCCATATCTGACCGTATCCTTCTCAAAATGAACTTTGCAATACCGCAAGCGTCTAGACATCATGGCGGGCTATACAATACACTAGACCGACGGCGATCAACTTAATTAGAAAAAGGCTCATAACTGCTACATTAAAACTATTTTATGAGATAAGTTGCAGTGTGCGCCGGCCATCTGTTGGCTTATTAGTTCAAACATCATCATCATCAACCTATGTTAGTCCACTGCTGGACATAGGCCTCTCCCAATGAGCGCCATAGCGCCCTGACACACCTTCCAGCATCTGCGAGCAGTCCTTCGCAGGTCGTCATTCCACCTGGCCGGAGGGCGTCCTACACTACGTTTGCCGAGTCGCGGTCTCCACTCAAGAACACGTTTACCCCAACGGTTGCCGGTTCTTCGCGAGAAATGGCCGGCCCTTCAGCTTAGAGCTATATCGATAACTTTGGTTCTCTGTCGGATGTATTCATTTCGAATCCTATCCTTCAGAGAAACTCCGAGCATACATAGTATGTATTTAATCTGGGGATTATTTTGGCATAATTCTTTCTAAAAAACATAATGTGATAATAGTCATTTAAAAAAAACTATCTAGAGCAAGCTAAGTAAAATTACTAGTACAAAATACATAGCATTCACAGGGTACACATTTATATCCATAAATTCATCAACAAAACAAGGTCTACTTTAATATTAAAAAGTACAATAATACGTATACGCTTCGCAAAACTAAAATTTTAAAACTTAGGATTACACAATACCTACGATACAAAAATTCTTTATTCTACACCATAATCAAAATAGTGTAAAATTAAATAGGCAATAATGAATGATTAAATAAAAATGACAAAGTACTTTTATGATGATAATAACTGGTGCTGAAGAAAAAAAACATAAGTGTTTATGGTGGCACTTCACATGGCTATTTGTATTTGTGTATTTGGCAAACAATTACCATGTGTGGACAGTTTATTTGACAAAGTGTTCGCCTTAGTTGCTTATTTGACAAATAAGGCCAATACCAAATACGCGTTACCGTGCGCTTGTCGGTTTCTCGAGGCACATCAAAGCAGTCAAATAGGCAAATACGCAATAAGCCGTCCACACAATGGCCGTATTGGCACCTTGCGCTCTGCTCAGTCTGCTGCCAAATGTTTGTTATTTGTGTGCCATGTGTGGATGGTCGTATTTGCCTCTTTTTGCATGTTCATCTGAACGTCATATATTTTGCGTAATACAACAAACACCCAATAGCGAACACAAATAGCCATGGGAAGTGCCACCTTTACAGAAAACATATTTGTTAGTTGTAGCCTGGTTGTAGCAACGAGAGCCGGTTTTCAACTATTTTCAATAAAACTCTTTCCCGCCCCCATCAAAAATTCAAATTTTAAACTGTCAAAAATTCACTCTCGATGTCGCCCCCTAGCGGCTGAAAAGTGTAACACAACTTGGTTTTCAATCTCCTCTTAATTTTCCAGACGTTTCCGTAATTGGTTTTCGAAAATAGAACGCTATAAATAAACTGAAAACCATTTCTCGTAGCCATTTCCTCAACGTTTCCGGTCATGTAACTCGTCAACTGCCACGTTCCGTACTTTCTTCTGTACGACCATAGAGTTATAATAGTAGTAACGAACGAGTAAGGTATTTTCATTTATTATAATTATAATATATATATATTATAATTATATTATAATACCAAGGTATCAGACTTAAGAGTTGATACTATCTGAAATCGGTTATTTTCAACGATCATATCTTCCACAATTCTGAAGCATTTACTTTGAGATTTTAATATGTTATAGTTCAGGATTGATGCTAGACCACTAGTGTTTCGAAAACACGATAACATGAAACTTTCTCGATAGAAAAAAAATCCAAAGTTCACTCTAAACTGTACTTTAAACCGTCGCTATTCAATAGATACGTTAAAATAAGCCTTGATACTTTATACAGTAAACAATCAGAGTATAAAGCAGACGATGTGTGTTTTAGATTTTCAAAATTACTATTATTTTTAACGTAAAAAAATAATACCTAAACATTCACGCGCTATCTTCCGTCCGGGCCATAATTCAGTCTAGCTTCGGCCTTCGGAAGGGGAGCCTGTGTCGCTGCTCCGCGCTTCGTGTCATCGGACTTTGTATATTTGTAAATATGGGAAATCTTTATAATAAGTGTAGAAAGCGACGACGGAATCATAAAAAGATGGAAAACACATGAACGACGTTATAAAGTAAGTACCTACCTACCCTACACGTTGAGGTGAGGTGAGGTGAGGATGTGGATTGTGATTTGTGAGTAAGTAAATGTCGCAGCCAAACTAATTATTTTTTATTTTATTTTAGAAAACGTCGATTAGAAAGTACAGCTCCTATTGTAAGCGATGATGGCGACAATGATAAAGAAAATAATGTCCCGGTAAATCCGTGTGTACCAAACAAGGTAGGTGTTTGGTACACACGGACCTACCAGTAAGGTAGTAGACCTTACTTGTTTATGGGACTGGATGGCGCTAAGTATGTGAAAATCGTATTTTTTATACTTATAGGTAAATACCTATACCTAGGTGTAAATACAAGGTATACCCACCTCAATTTGTATCTCCATGTGATAGAAGTAGTATTTTCACAACACATCATTATCTAGGTAGAAATATATATTAGGGTTCCGTTTGACTATCAATACTATAAAATATTTACACCTAGGTATACCCACCTAATTTGTATCTCCATAATATATGAATCGTTACTGATACATGATGGAAGTAACATCGAATGATCTGGACATTTTGGATATCAGAAAAGATCCGTACGAGATTTTTTTTACCAATTACAAAACATAGAATTGTAAGTAGTAGGTTAGGTACCTACTATAGTTACTAACTATAGTACCTACTGTCTACACCTATAATGTATTATAACTTTCCTAACATTTTTACGAGTTTGTAAATTTTAGGGTTCTGCAATAATTAATTTAGTCATGGTTCCAACCTTACGAACACAAGCTTTTCTACTTTTAGTTCATGAAAGTGAAGATATATCACATGGTTCAAAATATAAATGGGTAATAATGGACTTATACGGTTTATACCTTGAACGAGAGTCCTTATTAATTATTCATTATAATTCATTCATATTACTAGAGTGGGCATATTATATTTACATGTTAGGTACCTATTTTCTTGACATGTATGACTGTTACAGGATGGAAGTAACGTCGTATGATTCGACAAATGGCATAAATCCGGACAAGACAAATCTTTATCAATTACAGAACATAGAATTGTAAGTAAATACTTATATATCTACTGAAATATAAATATACCTAGTGTATATTCTTTCCTAACGTTTTCACGAGTTTGTAAATTTTAGGGTTCTGCAATAATTTAACCTAGAACTATTCGTACCTAACGAACACAAGCTTTTCTACTTTTAGTTCATGAAAGTGAAAATATATCACATGGTTCAAATTTATAAATTGGGTAATAATGGACTTTTTACGGTTGATAGCTTGAACGAGAGTCGTTATTAATTCTTCATTACGATTCATTCATATTACTAGAGTGGGCACATATATTTACATGTTTATACCTTACCTACCTACTTTCTTGGCATGTGTAACTGTTACAGGATGGAAGTAACGTCGAATGATTTGACAAATGGCATAAATTCGGATAAGACAAATCTTTATCAATTACAGAACGTAGAATTGTAAGTAAATACTTACATATCTACTGAAATATGATTTGGTATCTAGATTATAATAAGATTGTGTTTTATTTTTCCTTTTTCAGACAAACACACACCTCTCCAGAGTCAAAGTCACTACCCCACCCTACCCAAACCTACCCTACCCTACGCTAACCTACCCTGCGGGATAAAAAGTATCCTATATCCTTCTGCTGGTTCTAAGCTACCTCTCCACCAATTTTCAGCTAAATCGGTTCAGCCGTTCTTGAGTTATAAATAGTGTAACTAACACGACTTTCTTTTATATATATAATATACACAATAGATATAGATTAGTGTGATAAAATATCATTTCATTTCAGATGAAAGTTGAGATCATCGAAAGGGATGACGAATTTTGGGAACAACTAATGGAACCAAATTTTTTTTTTTTTTATTTAACATATATTTTGTCCGAGTTATGCGATCCCTGGCATGTTCGCAATATGAAAATACGAGATATAAGTGAATTGAAATAAATTTAATATAAAGTAATATATATTGTTAATAAAGTTATACATATTATGTATGTGCAAATATAATCTAGACTATATTTTAATTTATTACAATATTTACCTGCACACTACTTGTCATACACATCCTATTTCCACACAATGTTTTTTTGGCAAAATTCAATTTTACTTAAAAAACTAATATGCGGAACCCTCACTCAATATACTTAGACATAAACTTGTATTCTATTTCATTGCTTATATAGGTTTTGTTGTGTTAGTTTTACCTTATATAGGTAGTAGTACCAATCTTCGTTTATATTAAATCTGTAAACAAGGTGTTATAATAGAAAATCCTATTTACTAGTACCAAAGAATAAATAATAGTACTACGTACCTATTTTTAGGTTGGTAGTAGGCATAAGTATAATTTACATTTCGCAGAACACTATCTTACTACAGAAAAGAATGTTCGGAACCCTTCAGCGCTATAGCGACTCGCACCTGTCTAGTGTTTGGGTAGAAAATAACGTCTCGGGCGCGGTGGTCTAGTAGCAGTAGTAGGTATGTTGGCAACTACATTGAAAAACAATAAAATAAAATAATGTTTTGTAATTGTAAGTAGGTAGGTAGGTACCTACCAATATCCAACTATCATAATATTAGGTAGGTATAGGTACATACTAAGGTATAAAGTTACTAAAAAGCATTACCTACGTATTTGATAATTTCATTTCTTAGTAGGTACCGTATATATAATTAATTACCTACCTTTTAGACAATAATATTGCACGTACCTAACTGCAATAAGATTGTTTTGAACTAGCGTGAACCCAACCCAATATAATTTTGCGCGCGAAGTAATAGCGCGGCGAGTAGGTACGTTGCCACCGGCCGTCCGCCCCGTGGCGCCGCCCGTGCGCCGCGGCGCGGCGGCGTAACAAGCTGAGGCGAAATTTGATTTTCTGCTGAGGTAGTGTAGGCCCTTAACAAGTCTTACTTAACAAGTTAAGTAAGTTATGCAGAAACTACGGAAAAAAGAAGATTGTTTCAGATTTTTCGTCATTCGTATAGTATCATTATAATCATCATTAGCCTATGATAGTCCACTGCTGGACATAGGTCTCCCCCAATGAGCGCCATAGCACCCTGTCTTCAGCTTGACTCAGTTCAGGTTCAGGTAGGGGTACTCCTTTATCCGCACTTGGACTCCAGTTGGTCCTTTATGCGTAGTTTGCTAGCATAGCCAGCCTAGCTCCGTCCAGAAGCGCAGAATCTTCCTGGGGTCCTCACAGTCTTCGCGGAGCGACCTCGGCAAGTTGAGGATTTCTATACGTTGTGCTAATACTCCCTCGCATTCCAGGATTACGTGGGCAGCTGATTCGTCGTTGCTGAGGCATCCTCTGCAGAGAGGGCTGTCCGTCGCTCCGATGGTGAATAAGTGTTTGTTCAGTGGACGGACAGTGTCCTGTTAGACAGCTTGACTCATCCAGCATCTATTTATCGACAACCCACCTGGTCGGAGGGCGTCCTACACTACGTTTACCGAGTACGTTTATTCGTATTTTTAGTACTTACCAAATATGAAGAAAGTGGACCGTTTTAGAAAATTATTTCGCTCTTGTATACGATAGAGACAGATAAAAAATTATATATTTCCATAGGATTTGTATTTGTCTAATTAAAAATAATGTAAAATTGTGGGGTTCGATGTCGATTTTAGTTTTAATTATGTAGTCAGAGGTGGGCGTATGTTGGGGAGAGAAGAAACACTTGATTTTTATAGAAAAAGCAGTTTGAAGTCCAGTAAATACTGTTTGTAATCGAGTAAATTCCAGGTTTATTGCAGACAAAACCGACTCGTATTGGATTCCAGTACCAATTTGCAGTAGTCCACAATGCTTCATAGCACTGCCCGAGGCATACACTGATGAGGTTTGTGTTATAGGTTGGTACTAACCTATATCGACCTGTACGGTACAAACCTACTTGGCCGGAAACGGCCAGTGTATACCAACCTACTTGTTCGGAAATGAGCACGCTCGCCTCGGGGCTTGCATTGTGGTGCATTGATGTTGTGAGCAATTTGCGATGTGCCTATTTGTAATGATTTTGGAGAATTTGCTTTCAGGCTGTCAAATAATGTTCGTTCTGACCAGCGAACATAATTATACCCAGGGTATGTGCTCGATGGTTCTGACTTTTTCTGTTTACTTTCTTACTGTTGATAAGTTATGTAATGTTTGTATGATCACCAACCTATAATAGTCCACAGCTGGACATAAACCTCCCCTAATGAGTACCATAGCGCCCTGTTTTCAGCTTAACGCATCCAACGTCTGCCGGCAGTTTTTTAATTAATTTCAGACATAGTACAAAGTTAACATACACAGTCCGTAATTCCGTATACAAAGGATGCAAGTAAATGTGCAATAAGCCGTATACAGAAAGAAAGCTGGAAACTTATAAGCGCTTACCGGCGCTTGAGAGCGCTGGTCCGTTCTACACAAAGGAAGCAGGTTGTCGCAGTAATGGCAGCGCCCAGCGCTGACCAGCGCGTGTTGCAGCTTGTCGGAACTTGTCGGCACCGTTCAGTGCTTATCGGCGCGCGTTCATATATTTTCCTGCGCGGGTTACCAGCGCTGTCAAGCGCCGGTAAGCGCTTATAAGTTTCCAGCTTTCTTTCTGTATACGGACTTTGAGTCGCTTACTCCATTGCAACGAAACGCATGCACTACTTAATGCAGAGTCAAGACTTAAGTAAAACCATTGTTTATTTACACGATAATATATACGTCATCCTACTAATATTATAAACGTGAAAGTTTGTAAGTATGGATGGATGGATGGATGGATGTTTGTTACTCTTTCACGTAAAAACTACTGAATGGATTTTAATGAAACTTCACAATAATATAGCTTATACCTACATCAGAATAACACATAGGCTACAATTTATAAAGATATATTGTATACTATCCAAAATATCTATCACCACGGGTGAAACCGCGGGGCGCAGCTAGTAATAAATAAAACATAAGTAGTCATGTATCTTCAAACGGCAACTCCGTTTGAGGATACCACTAGGTACTTATGTGTACTTATAACAAAAGAACAAAAATCAAGGTGAATTTCTTTTAATACATTTTATATTGACAGCATGAAGGCGCAGCCCAAAGTAGTATTAAGCTCTGCGCTCCTACACTTTGAGTGCTGAAATCACACGGTATGTGTTTTCTACAAGTGACTAATATGCGTAAATCCACACTAGCGCAGCGGCTGAGAAAATACAGATCTGTGTGACTCAGCACAGCCGTAATATTTTTCGAACGAAACGCATGTGCGGCGCAACACAACCGCTGTGTAGAGCGGCAGCACGAATTTTTTAGGTTAAAAAAAAGATCGCTGTCGTCGAAAAAATTCGAAGTCAAAGTGTTAATCGGCACAAAAAAGTGCATTGAAATATGGGCTTAAACTCGTTATCTTTACAATACATTATACTGTGACAAAAATGGCTTCCCACAATCACAATCACTGGTTCTTAGGCAGTATAGGATAAGAATATCGCGAGACATGGTCGTCACATGCGACAAAATGTCGAACATGCATCTTTGAAAATAGTCTAGCGAATACAATACAATACAATACCTGACGCCTGTACAGTAGGTTATCATAGAACCTTCGCTGAGGCCACTCGGCTATGGAACAGTCTTCCCATTGAATATCGCGAGGCATCCTCGATAAATGTCTTCAGATCTCTAGATCTGTCTATAACTGTTAGTTAGCTAGTTAGTCTATAACTAACTATTTTCTTTCGCAAGAATAATTCGGTACGTAATTATAATTATATATTAATTATTAATATAGGTATATATATTACTAGCCTAGTATCATTATGAGTAGTATATTTTATTATCTCTTTTACTACCTACCAAACTGTTGTCCACACTACCCAAAGGTTAGCAGGTAGAGAATGCTATCTAGCATTATGCTCGCCTATGTACAACTTTTTGTGCAATAAAGTATATTCTATCTATATATCTATACAATACAAAAATACTTTATTGTACACCAGTTACAGATCATTATAAAATACATCACATGATACAAGTACAATGGGTGGCCTTATCGCTTAGAAGCGATCTCTTCCAGGCAACCTTTGAATGGAAAGTGTACCAAGGATAAGGTAGCATAAATATGAACATAATATTCGAATCCGTATGCTTAAACTAGTCTTCTCATATTGATCTGTTTTACGGAGCTGAAGAGCTATTAACACAAAAATGGATACCGATGGAAGCAGACTGGCTGCATAATTAATACGACAGCCGAACACGATGGAAAGAGATTGAAAAAGCAAGTGCGTCCGACCGTCAAGGGCGAGTAACTCGCGTGCGGAGGGTTCCGAACGTTTGTCAATTATACAAACATGGACCATTGGTAGAACGGGCGGCCGTTGGGGCAAACGTGTTCTTGAGTGGAGATCACGACTCGGTAAACGTAGTGTTGGACGCCCTCCGACCAGGTGGGATGACGACTTGCTAAAGACTGCAGGTAGATGCTGGATGCGTCAAGCTGAAGACAGGGCGCTGTGGCGGTCATTGGGGGAGGCCTATGTCCAGCAGTGGCCTGCTATAGGCTGATGATGATGATGATGATCGGTTACAAACTTCGCTATTTAATACAATACAATAAAAAATACTTTCTTGTACACATAAAAGTACAGATGCAGATCATTACAAAAAAAGACATACAAGTACAATTGGCGGCCTTATCGCCTAATACATCCTGAAAATACTTAATAATCTTAAAACCTAATATAAATAATAAACAAGGTTAACCTTTCAGATTATCGTCATTTTTCAAAATATTTTTTTAAATATCTGTACATGCGTATATTATTTTATAATTCAAACGTATGTATATGATTTTATAATTCAAGTTATTATTAATAGTAGCAGTAGTTGCTGACATATTAAAGTAAAAGAACAACCGACGACAGAGCGAGTCCAATAAGGGTTTCAAAACCGACCTCGGTACCCTAAAAAGAAAATGTAGACATAATCAGAGCTTTTCGAGTCAACGGGCGGGCAATTTCGATATTCATCGGTTCTTTTTAAATTTATGCGACCTCGTGTTTTGATATTTTCGGGTTCGGTTTTTTTGAGCTAGTTTCTGCACACGGCATCGCTCGCGTTTCTATCCTATGGGAACTGATTTATGGGATAAAAAGTACCTTATGTATACTTTTATATAATATAATCAATCTAAACATTTTATAGATTTAAGCAAATGACATCTCTAGCTTTTCATTATTTAACAGTTTTATTTAAATTTATTAATTATTATATTCGATTTATTTACTAAGTATGTGCAAATTTAATTTAAATTAAGTGACAATTATTGTAACCAGTTTTTGCACGCCACAAAGGTAGAAATACATTGTGTCTTATTTAAACATACACCACCTATGTACCCTATTTACATGTATTTGATGCAATAAATATTTACTTTACTTTACTTTACTTTATACTTTTAATATGCCAATGAGTTCCAACCATATACTGTGAAATAAGCTGTTTGTTTTCCAAATAAAAAAAACCTACATTTCACGCCCACAGCATCCTAGCAGCAAAGTAAGCACACTTTGGTGCCAAATCACTGAATACTTTATAACATAGGTAGTTATGTACATATTACGTTCACATTCGAGTATACATCATCATCATCATCATCAGCCTATATTAGTCTGGACATAGGCCTCCCCCAATGAGCGCCATAGCGCCCTGTCTGTAGCTTGCCGCATCCAGTATCTACCTACAGTCTTTCGCAGGTCTCCATCGCACCTGGTCGGAGAGTCTCCACTCGACCACGTTTGCCCCAGCGGCCGTCGGTTCTTCGCGAGATATGGCCGGCCCACTGCCACTTCAGCTTGTTAATTCTCAGTAGAGTTCTATAAATGAAATTGTTCAATTAATACAGCAAATCACGTACGCTATACTTAAAGGTCAATTCTGCATACCACTTACTACATAACAATAGTACAACCTATTATAAGTTAATCATTCTATAAGCTACCATACTTTAACCCTGTTGCGTAGGTGGTAGTCACGCCTAAAATAGCTATACAAGTGAAGACTCCAAAAACACGTATGCATACAGAACTACAGACAGCTTTACAACATTATTCCTACAAGTGCTAAACTAACACAACACTAAAAGGTGTTTTACTTTAGGCACGCTAATTTCATCTTACTGCATATTGACTGAATTGAGAGAGTGCGATCGATTAAATTCAGACGTTCTTGGGACGCAATTCTCATTTGTTACTCAACTTGACTTATTTGATATATTTCGTCGTATTTGGTCTTCTAGAGTTGACCAGCTTCAGCGGCTTTAAAAGTGGTGTGGTATAAAGGTTCTGAGTTGCATAACATTTTGTATTATTTTATAGACTTCACTGACTTTAAATGACTTTATGTATGGAACCAGAATATTAAATTGAATAAAATAGTATTATTTTTGTTGGTTTAGATAGATTAATTCTTTATTAACAGCTTCAGAGTTGGTTTATTTGCTAAATGCTTGTGTTTTTGTGTGTTCGCCGGATTTTGAAGTCCTAATCTGTTCAACTCTTTTTGGCGACCGTAGTTACGTTTAAATTTATGCAATCAAATGGGCACCGATCGGGAAACGCTTTGTTCGTGTCCAATTGATTCTATTTCCAGTCGGGCATTATGTACCTTGAATCTTTAATAGTAGTTTGTCGGGGCACGGCTACGGCTTCCTATAGGTCACACTTTGCCTGATTCAAGGTGTGTGCATTGAGCACTGAGGCACAAATGTAGTGCAATCATAAATAAATAATGCTGGACAGTTCATTTTATTATCTAGCCCCAAGCTAAGCAGAGCTCGTGTTATGGGTACCAGATAACTGATGTACATAATACATTACATGCTCATGAGCCTATCGCAGTCCACTGCTGGACAATGAAACAATAAATGAATTATGAATTATAGGCCTCCCCTAATGAGCGCCATAGCGCCCTGTCTTCATATATGTATCAATACATTACTTAGATGCATATATTTTATTATACATTAAAAATGACCAGAACACCCGAGATAAATATCTGCAGATCGTACAAACAATTGTCTTGAGGTGGAATCGAATCCGCGACCGTCAAATACTCAGTTCTACGAGTAGATGCAATTAATAATTAGTCTCCTGAGTACCTCAATGTCCACCGCTGAACGTGAATTAACACCCTCGTGGCCTCGTGCCCAAAAACAAAAAATACTAATAAATAAATCTTTGGAAACCAAAACTTACTGTATAGGGTACAAATTGTGGACTGACTAACACAAAAGTTAAAAAAAAACTGTGTAAACAAAGAGGGTTTTGTCAGTATCAACACGCTTTATATAGCTTTTTTTAGATTGAAATACAAAAAAAATCTAAAAAAGTTTCTGCAAAAATAGCTTTACCAAACTGAACTCCCCCGAGCTCCATTATTTATTCAATAGAATCCTGTGACATAATCTCTCACTATTGCTCTTTGTCGGTTTTCAATACCCACCGGTACGAAGCAAGTATAATGTTTTTTCCCGGGAGATAAGCTTCCGACATATGTATAGCTAGTTCCTTACCTCGTGCCCAAACAAAGAGGGGTTTGTCATTATCACCACGCTTTATATAGCTTTCTTTAGATTGAAATACATAAAAAAATCTAAAAAGTTTCAGCAAAAATAGCTTTACCAAACTTTCCCGATTTCCATGATTCATTCAATAGAAAGCTGTGTCATAATCTGTCTCTATTGCTCTTTGTCGAATCTCAATACCCACCGCTAGGAAGTAAGTATTATATTTTCCCGGGAGCTAAGCTTCCGACATAATGTAGCTATTTCCCGTGGAACTTCGCACCCGGGCGACCCCTGGCGAGCGTGAGAGGACTTCGTAACGAGTCAACATTGTCACTAAAAGTTGAGCCTTTTGAATACAATGGCTTTAACGTATAGTAACGGTGTAAGGTATGAAGAAGAGCTATCTCGCTACATAATACGTAAAAATTATGTAGCGAGATTCTAAATGTAGGTACATTGAAAGGATGGTTTCAATAATCTACACTAATATTATAAAGAGGAAAGGTTTGATTTTTTGTTTGTTTATACCGAATAGGCTCCGAAACTACTGGACCGATTTGAAAAATTATTTCACCGTTGGGAAGATTCACTATCCATAACATAGGCTATATTATTTTTTCAAAAAATTAGGGATCCTTACTAAAACTCCAATAATGAAACACAAGATGTGAAAAAAATACCTAAAAATTCCTTATATCGCGTCGTCAATAACAATTATTATTAGGTAGTTGAATTTCAACATTTCTTGGATCATATGCATACAAAAAAGCCGAATAAGCGCCTTAAAAATCACAATGCAATCACACAAATCACTCGGAATGAATCGCTCGCCTTGCTCGGTCGTCTTCGCTCTCACTCATTCGCTCAGCATGATCAAGATTAGAGCTAATGAGCTAAAGATATATTTGAAACTAAGCTGAGCTAGAGATCCATTCGCTCAGTTGAACGGATACATATATGTATGTATTCTATACCTCTCACTCATGAGCTACCCAACTCTACAATGTACCTACTGGGTGGCGGGCACATTAATGTTCTACATTCTTGGTCCGAGCACAACCTAAAATACTACGGAATATTTCGTGCCAACATTCTTTGCTGTAGTATAAAATCGATTAAGTATTTTGTTGAGAGAAAAGTATTAAAAACGGCCTTGAATCTAAATGGAGCTTTAATTTGTTTCATCTGCGTTTTTAGCGTAATCTCCGAGAACAACGAAGCGGGTTTTTATAAAAGCGTGAGGAAATTCGCAGAAAAACGTGAAGGGTTTCCAAAGGATTACAAAGATCTATCTGCCTACGTCGTCGATGAAAACTCTGTTTCTTAAATTCTGATATTCATAAATATTGTCATTTAATTTTAATTTGTTTTGATTTTATATACAGTAGAAGCTCCTTATTCGCGGTTCCCTTATTCGTGATTTCGCTATTCGCTGGTAAAAAAGATGCGACTCGTTTCCTGTATTCGCGGATAAATATTTCGCTATTCGCGGATCCAGTCGCTACATTAAATCGAAATTGAATCGCAAGACGAAAAATTAAACCTTTGTCTAAGCCAGATAATAATTATTAATTCTTTCCATCCAAAGGTTGCCTGGAAGAGATCACTTCAAAGCGATAAGGCCCATTGTACTTGTATCATGTAATGTATTTTTGTATTGTATTGTATAATTAGTAGGTTAAAAAACGAGTTACGTTTTGTGATAAACTGCTTTAAGTATGATTTTTTCCTTTATTTTTTGAGTTCTTGGAACGTATATTAACGTAACGTACATTCCTATACAAATTACCGTTCCGTATGCACGATTTCTAGCTAGCTCGACACTTTAATCGCTTTTATACCTAAACCTTATCTGAAATAAAAAAAACAAAAGTATTTAAGAATTGAATTGTATCTAAAATGACATTATATTTAGATTTAGATAAGCAAACAATCATGTATTCACACACGTCGTAATTGATATGAATGTACTAGTGGTTTCTTTTTCACTTCTTCCACTTATTATTTAGATATCACACAAATTATTGAGTATAACAATTATTTCTTTGAAATGAGCTATCTGTTCCTGTAGCCACTAGGGACTTCCCGTTAGTATGAACTTTGAACACATGAATACAGTTCGAAGAGGACCTTTACGTTATTAATAAAATAAGTAAGTTCAATTAAATTATTGGAACTGAATGACTAAGGCTATAGAATAACTAGGTAGGTATATCACACTTTAGTATCATCATTTATTTATAGGTATACTACCTATAAATACATATGTAGTAATATAAAGTCGCTTCCCGCTGTCTGTCTGTCCCTATGTATGCTTAGATCTTTAAAATTACCTACGCAATGGGTTTTGATGTGGTTTTTTAAAATAGATGGAGTGAGTCAAGGGGAAGGTGTATAAACTATTTGACACATAGACTTCCACGCGGGCGAAGCCGCGGGGGCACAGCTAGTATATTATCAGCCTCACTGCTTAGCAGAGTAAGTGGAAGTATCAACACCATCCTGGCTGCAGTAGCCGGTAAATTAGATGGAGTAATATATAAGCACTCCATCTCTATTAATTAAATAATATTATGTTTGATCATTATATTAAAACTAACTTAGTCTAAGATTTTTTATTCTTACTAACATTATGGATCTATTGTTATCTGAAAAATAAATGAATTATTATTATTTTATCTCTCATTTACCATGATCTCGGGCCATAAAGTGACCCGGTCCTTTGGAAGGCTTGCGTGGGGCCGAAGCCAACAGCACAGAGGCCCTTTGAGAAGTTAATCTAAAGGCGATGGCTACACATAGCGGGTATCATCCTCGGGTGCACAATATGATACACCCAAAGATGGTATCCACCAGGTGTAGAGACTATTGCAAAGAAAAATGAAAGAAATAAAACCAGGTTATTGTGATGGATGGATGGACTGGGTAATCGGGCTATAGGGGAGATTGTGGACGTCTGCCATAAACAAGTCAATCATAATGTTAAGAAGAATGGCAGACGGTGGCTTGCCGAATGCTGGATGGGTTCCTTAAAAAGCCGGAGTAAATTACCGGAGAGGAACAACATCGGCGCATACGACTGAGGGGTGTCGAGAGGTGCGGCCCCGATTTCACCATCACTGCTCGTGAGCGGGTTTCCTCGCTATTACGCCATTAGACACTTCCACCCCCGAGTCTACATCCTAAGATGCATCTCTCGCGACTCCACTCAGACCGGCCAATGAAGGCAAGCAAGAGGGCTAGCTCGCCATAAGCTGCCCTGCGGGCTTATTATTATATTATTATTATGAATCCGAAAGTTTGAGTAAGTATGTATCGGTCTTGGCATGAATTTGGATAAAACCAAAGTCATGATCAATGGTCACATTGATCCAAGGCCGGTAGTCGTACATGGTCACCTTCTCGAAACTGTTTCCGAGTACACTTACCTTGGGCAGATTCTGCAATTGGGTAAAAACAGTTTCGAGAAGGAGGCCAAAAGGAGGATCCAGCTGGGCTGGGCAGCATTTGGGAAACTACGTCGAGTCTTCTCGTCATCCATACCGCAATGCTTGAAAACGAAAGTTTTCAACCAGTGCGTCCTACCCGTTATGACCTACGGAGCTGAGACGTGGACACTCACGATAGGGCTGGTCCACCAGTTCAAAGTCGCTCAGCGAGCTATGGAAAGAGCTATGCTCGGAGTTTCTCTGAAGGATAGGATTCGTAACGAATACATCCGACAGAGAACCAAGGTTATCGACATAGCTCAAAGAATTAGCAAGCTGAAGTGGCAGTGGGCCGGCCATATTTCGCGAAGAACCGACGGCCGCTGGGGCAAACGTGTTCTTGAGTGGAGACCGCGACTCGGCAAACGTAGTGTAGGACGCCCTCCGACCAGGTGGGATGACGACTTGCGAAAGACTGCAGGTAGATGCTGGATGCGGCAAGCTGAAGACAGGGCGCTATGGCGCTCATTGGGGGAGGCCTATGTCCAGCAGTGGACTGATATAGGCTGATGATGATGATGATGATGAAAGTTTGAGTGAGTGGAGAATAACTAGAGGTACCAAATCCAATTTAGTTTTTGATACGGTCTAACTTATTTATTAATAACATGCAGTGAGTGAGAGTTGAATAAAGCCATTGTTGTATTCTATTCAAAGGTTGGAATTGACTTCACATTGTCCTATTTATAGTAGGACCGTTTTACAACGACCTAGGGATTGCAACGGGTCAGCCGGACAAGCAATGTTAATCAGTTTATCAGTTTATTTATTTCCACCGTAGGTACCTACACAATGTTACACTTGATGTCGTTAAATTTTGAATTTTTAAATGACAAATTACATTATGATAAGAATAAATAAATAAAACTGACATTATGATAAGGCAAATAAAATATAATAATTACTAAAATTAGTAGACAAGTAGGTACTACTTACCTTAGTACCTACCTACATATTTATATTTTACTAAAAACAACCTCGGTCTGCCTTACACTTGTTGTTCACGCCCAATAGGGTTCACATTGTGATACTAATCTATACATAAGAACCTACTAATTAAGCCAATGTGATGACAACAATAAATATATTGAGTATATAGAGTATTGAAAATACTATTTAAAAAGATAAATTACATTATTATTATAACACACACTAACTTTTGACACGGAAAAACTTTGAAACACATAGGGCATTGTGAAAAAAAAAGCAGACAGACATGCCTTCTTAAAAAATTAAAATAAATTCATATATAATAATTTGACACAATAAAACAGATAATAAATAATGGTATAAGTTAAATGGAATAATAAATTAGATAAAATGCCAAAGTAATCTGCTGTATAAGGTCAAACTATACTAAAAATATTGTACAAAATTAAATAATATAAAAGTAAAATACAATGAAATAATGTCAGGAAGAAGAATAATTTTAAATGTACATTTAAATCATGATTTAAATTAATGCTGCTGTATAGGGGTATTAATCATATTTTATATAATTTATGTAGCTTTTGTTACTTTACTCCTTATTTAGACCCATAAGTTACCTATAATCTATACGTTTACCGAGTCGTGGTCTCCACTAAAGAACACGTTTGCCCCAGCGGCCGTCGTTCTTTGCGAGATGTGGCCGTTGCGTATTATTAAGTTAAACAAATAAAAAATAATAAAAAATATGTGGATTATAAGCTTTTTTCTTATCTCTGTAATAGTTTTATTCGTATTGTTTAGGCAGAGATTCGAAGTTGCCCTTGGTGTGTCTTTTTTCGCATCTCTACTTAAACCTTTTAAAATACGCCTTTTGAGAAAGGACAGGCATATATGATCTAAGAAACGTGCTTTCCATTTCGTTGCACAAAAGGTGTACGACCTTCAGCAACTG
The DNA here is from genome assembly GCA_943735965.1 of Eupithecia abbreviata. NCBI lineage: Eukaryota > Metazoa > Arthropoda > Insecta > Lepidoptera > Geometridae > Eupithecia > Eupithecia abbreviata. Next base: position 11,837,671 of record OX030976.1, read on the forward strand.
CAAATGGTAAGTACCTTCTGGTCTTCTAATGGAAAATGAAAATAAATTCTGCAAAATACTCACTGAGGGAGCATTTCCACTCGAGTACAGTCAACTTAACGTTTTCATGAATTTACAGAATATAAACCTTCCTCTCGAATCACTCCATCTATTTATGAAATGAAATGAAACGAAATGAAATAAAATGAAATGAAACGAAATGAAACGAAATGAAACGAAATGAAACGAAATGAAACGAAATGAAACGAAATGAAACGAAATGAAACGAGATGAAACGAAATGAAACAAAATGAAACGAAACGAAATTCAATTTTTTCTCCACCTGTGGAAGAAATTATTTAAAAAACCATATCAAATCCGTTGCCTAGTTTGAAAGATCTAAGCATACATAGGGACAGACAGACAGTGGGAATCGACTTTGTTTTATACTATGTAGTGATGAGGATTTCACGTAAAAACTACTGAATGGATTTTAATGAAACTTTACAATAATATAGCTTATACATCAGAATAACACATAGGCTACAATTTATAAAGATACAGTGTATATTATCCAAAATATCTATCACCACGGGGGTGAAACCGCGGGGCGCAGCTAGTATTGTATATATTAATCTGAAAATGTAGGCACGGTAGTTCGCATGGGTGTTTTTCATTTTGACGACCGATGTGGCGCTGTGGGCGAAATTCCGCCTGCGACGCAGGAGGTTGCGGGTTCGATTCCCGCCTCGTAACAATTGAGTGTACGATCTGCAGATATTTGTTCCGGGTGTTCTGATCGTTTTCTATGTATAATAAAAAATATCGATCTATGTAATGTATTGTATTATGTATATCAGTTATCTAGTACCCATAACACAAGCTGTGCTTACCATGGGGCTAGATAATGCTGTGTGAATTTGTCCAGCATTATTTATTTATTTCATTGGCTGAGCTGAGTCCAAACGAGAGTATTTTTGAGATGAGTCACGTAATATTTCAACAGAAAAACTCATCACACAGGACTTTCGTATGAAGCGACTCATTTAAAGCTGCCAATTCTTTTACGTTTTTTACCTACTATCTTCTTTAGATATACATTTTTATGAATAAATAATTGTATATTCAGCGACTCTGTGTAAGCATTCCAGATTACGTCACAGTATATCTAAAGGTGGCACTTCACATGGCTATTTGCGTTCGCTATTGGGTGTTTGTTATATTTGGCAAAATATATGACGTTCAGATGAACATGCAAAAAGAGGCAAAATGACCATGCACACATGGCACTCGATTAACAAACACACAAACATTTGGCAGCAGACTGAGCAGAGCGCAAGGTGCCAATACGGCTATTGTATGGACGGCTTATTGAGTATTTGCCTATTTGACTGCTTTGATGTGCCTCGAGAAACCGACAAGCGCACGGTAACGCGTATTTCATTTTCATTTCATTTCATTTAATTTCATTTCATTTAATTTCATTTCATTTCATTTCATTTAATTTCATTTCATTTAATTTCATTTCATTTCATTTCATTTCATTTCATTTCATTTCATTTCATTTCATTTCATTTCATTTTGGTACTGGCCTTATTTTTCAAATAGGCAAATAAGGCGAACACTTTGTCAAATATTTTTTGTATTTTGTATTTATTTATTTTTAAAGAATATACATTATTTCTTATAATTAACACTCTTTAAACCCGTAGGGGTTTGACCCGAATGTTACATTCCTCGGGGCATCTTAAGATAAAGTGTAGAAAAGCCAATCTAAAAAAAAAAAAACATGAAAAAGTTAGGTAAGTAGGTTAATTAATTGCCAATAAGGTAATAAATAAACGAATGAATGAATGCAGAATGGATTCGCCCGTACAGTGTAGGTAGATCATTGTCGCAGTGTTCGGGCATCCTCGGTCGGCGGGACCTCCCGAGCCTGCACGAATAAACTGTCCACACATGGTAATTGTTCGCCAAATATGCCAAATACACAAATACAAATAGCCATGTGAAGTGCCACCATAAGGCATATGTCAAATCCATACATTTTTGGACTTTTCTCTAGCGCTTTCGATAATCGCTTGATACTTTGTCTAAAGATAAAGATTTTTTATTTGCCAAAGACTTGTTTGTTTGTAAGGTTCCAGGCAATAGGTATACATTTCGTGGTTCAACATGCTTGACCGTTAGTCGGTATGCAAAGATATTTGAGAGAATGACATGCACTCACTAGTGTAACATGAATTAAAATTTATCATTAAAAAAATCGACATTATTATAGTAACATTTACAAATTCACAAAATTTTTAATTTCTTTCTAAAGAGGACACCATTTAGCTCTTTCAACTGTTTGTTTTTGTTTTTCAAAGTTCTTTATTTAACACAATTTTTTTACAGTCGTAGATTAACTAAACACTGTTTAGAACCTAACTAAATACAAAATCAATTAATTAATAACTCGACAGGCTGAAAGCCTTTAAAAGTTTTTTGATAAAATACTATTTATAATAACTAACACTTATTAAATCATTTACTACTAAAATTATACAAATTTTAAACAAAAGTTACATAAAATAATTACGTCGTATAGATAGATAGATAGATAACACTTTATTACACCACACAAAACAGAAAATAATACAGAGATAAAAACTTAGAATAAAGGTATAAAGGGCGGCCTTATCGCTGAGAGCGATCACTTCCAGGCAACCTTGGGATGGACTGGTCGTATGAGCACTTTGTAAAGCGCGCATTTTTATAGTTAACTTGTTCAACTTTTCAACTGTTTAGGTAGCTTATTAAAAATTTTAGGTGCCATACTCAGAACACTTTATCTCATTAATGCTGTGTTAGCTTAACCTAGAGCCCCAGGACAGGCACAGCCTTCAGCAATGAAGAATACGACAAAGAAGAAAGAGAAGATCAATCTATTTCACCCAACTCATAAAAATCTCAAAAATCTACGCTCGCTTGTTCTTAACCAAAAATTATTAGAATCTATATATATAAAAGAAAGTCGTGTTTGTTACAACACTTATAACTCGAGAACGGCTGGACCGATTTAGCTGAAAATTGGTGGAGAGGTAGCTTAGAACCAGGAGTCTAACAAAGGACTTTTTATCATTTAAACAATTTGACACATAGATTTCCACGGGGGCGAAGCCGCGGGGAGCAGCTAGTTATCTATAAAAATTCTTTGAAAGAACAGTTTGTGTTAAAAGCCCGATAGTCAAACTATATTTATTTTTCTATTCGACTTAAATTTACGTTACATTTAAGTCATTAGATAAGGTGCGAAAAAAATACTAATAAATAAATATTCCTTTATAATTTACTAGCTGCGCCCCGCGGTTTCACCCGCGTGGTGATAAATATTTTGGATAATATACAATACAATATATCTTTATAAATTGTAGCCTATGTGTTATTCTGATGTATAAGCTATATCATTGCAAAGTTTCATTTAAATCCATTCAGAAGTTTTTACGTGAAAGAGCAATAAACATACCACAAACTTTCGCGTTTATAATATTTGTAGGATTCGACAAATTTACGTTACATTTTAGTCATTAGATTAGGTGCGAAAAAAATACAAATAAATAAGTATTTCTTTATAATTTATTTTCCTAACCATGAAATCTGCCTAGAAGACGCCCGCCGAACTCCAAAGATATAAATATCTGTAATCTACGCCACGTCCTTTGGGGAGTCCTGAGGGTTGAATATTACCCGCAACACATATCTATGCTGAATACAAAGTAACATTTCAGATGACAGTACCTTCTTATACAGGGTTGTTTGACTCCCTTACCACCCTTTCAAAGATGCTTCGATCGAAGGTAAGTACTATCCTGGAAGAGACTCATTTATGCAAAGATCCATCAACGATCACTCCTCGCTTTCTCTGCATTTGAAAACGCTGGTTGGAATGTTTTTAACCAAAGTTAGAAAGATAAGGTGGAAGAACATTAACATCATTTTATTTGATCATAATGAATAGTATATTATTTCACTTGTTGTGCTTATTTTGCAAGCCTACAAGAAAAAAAAAACTGTAGAATTAAATTTTTGCTTAAATAAAAATAAAATGAAGCGTAAAGTCAAAGAGCATTATCTATCTTCATGATTCGAGAGAGAAGTAGGTACTTATATATGTAAGTATAAAATTTATTTTTTGCCATTTAGTTTATATAGTATTTTAATATTTGGTATTGTAATATAGTATCCATATATTAGTATAATGAATAAGTAAGTTAAAATTTAATCTTTTGTCTATTTCTTATTTCATTTATGCACATGTATCCACTTCTCTCTTCACTTTGCCTCTCTCTCCCAATAAGGTTTGCTGGAAGAGAACTCTTTTTAGGTTAGAATAAGTTTCGTTTTATGTTTTTCGTGCAAGAAGTACAAATAATTTTTTTTTGGGATTGCAGTTATATTAGGTAACGTTATCCTGTATAACATAAAATGGCTATTGCTTGAGACACGAGAAAACTGCCAGTTATTTTCTATCTCCAACGATACCTAGCACAGTTATACAGACACTGATAGGGTGAAGTATTCCACAAAGATATCATAGTGCGCAACATGTTGAGTGCCAACCCGTGTACAGCGATAATGTATAAATAATACGCCGTCTTCTCGATGGGACGCCAGCAGGGATGGACTTTGAAAGATCGATTAGTTCTAGATAAATCGATGAAAATATCCTGCAGTTTTTTCATCGAGTTATCAGTTTTTGATATTGTATTGAATGAGACCTCTCTCTTTGTTCTCAGAAAAGAACAGCCCGCAGTAAGGTCTCTGTTTAGATAGGTACCTACTAGTAGTAATGTGTGTATTTATTTTAGTAGTAACTGTTTGTTAATAAATACAATTAAACCCGCAGAGTAGCCATTTTTTTTGTTTAATCCATGTGTGACACATGTGCCTTGATTGGCCCATACTAAATTATTAATAATAATAATGCTGGACAATTCACACAGCATTATCTAGCACCTTGGTAAGCAGAGCTTGTGTTATGGGTACTAGATAACTGATATACATAATACAATACATTAAATAGATAGATATTTTTTATTATACATAGAAAACGACCAGAACACCCGGAACAAATATCTGCAGATTGTACACACAATTGTTCCGAGGCGGGAATCGAACCCGCAACCTCCTGCGTCGCAGGCGGACCTTCGCCCACCGCGCCACATCGGTCAAATTTAATATCAAATGTCAATGATGAGACGAGTTCAATTATATTATTTTCGTTTGTAAATCGATCTTGTAGTTGCATTTCTATCTTAATAAGATTCAAAATAAGTTTTTGGCTATAATTTTCTAAAAACAAAACACATAGGTACCTACTTATTCGATCACTAAGTAAAATATATCGATTACTTTAATATTTCTATCTTCATAAAGCCATACAATTTTAGCCTATTACGGCCTGGTACCAGTATAAAAAAACAATTGATTAGGTACCTGACATAATCGAACTAGCTGGTCATTCTAACCTACTCAAACAAATTAGGTACGTACAAGCAATAATAGGTTTTGATGTAAGTGCGGTAAAATTAATTTTCGAAAGTAACATCGAGCTACTTTGAATATCAATGTAAGTAATAGATACGTCGTACCGCGGTATAAACCAAGTTGTTGCTGTATGTAGGAACCTCCATTAGCTGATTACTTTTGTACTAGCGTAGGTCGATATGCATGTATGTACCTATGTATGTACAAGATTGTGTATCAATTTCCCCTCATTTCTTCTCCTCAATAGCGTATTTTGGTCCACAGCTGTCCAGCTGTGGTCTCCGACTGATGACTGCCTTATCTCATGGGGGTAATGCTCATGATCCCCACGCTGGGCATGGGGGCTGGGAGCTCACGACTCGGTAAACGTAGTGTAGGACGCCCTCCGACCAGGTGGGATGACGACCTGCGAAAGACTGCAGAGAGTCTGGATGCGTCAAGCGAAGACAGGGCGCTATGGCGCTCATAAGGGGAGGCCTACGTCCAGCTGTGAACTACGAGTAGCATAGGCTGATGATGATAATGATGAAAAGTTATTCCAACTTTGCACCACGAGCACAGTAATATAGTGGCAACATTGATCTGTTTTGTTTTTGAGTCCGTCCCTGTTGATGTCATGAAAAAAATATCTAGATCGACTTCTGATATGCGTGGCAGAATGAGGTTACGCAGGGTTACACAAGTATTTCTTGTAGCATAACAATAGGTATTTTAGCATCAATAAATGATATAAATTTTGACAGCGCCTTCTGGTGAACGGGTGGTAACGAGAGTAGAAGTGTATTTTTGACGACCGATGTGGCGCGGTGGGCGAAGGTCCGCCTGCGACGCAGGGGGTTGCGGGTTCGATTCCCGCCTCGGAACAAATGTGTGTACGATCTGCAGATATTTGTTTCAGGTGTTCTGGTCGTTTTCTATGTATAATAAAAAATGTCTATCTATGTAATATATTGTATTATGTATATCAGTTATCTAGTACCCATAACACAAGCTCTGCTTACCATGGGGCTAGATAATGCTGTGTGGATTGTCCAGCATTATTTATTTATTTTATTTATTTATTTATTTTTATTTTTGGGAGTTTTCACTGGAACTGTTGCCTTTAAAAGCTGTCAAACGGTCTACACACTAAAGTCATACACACACAACAACATACATATGTACATAGGTGATACAGAGGAAAGGGTGCGATATTTCAGAGCATGAATATTGCAGGCAGTCGTCAGTGATGATGATGATGATGAATGAATGAACACTTTATTGCACTTAAAACTATAAAATAACACCTTATATCTAAATATTACACATTAAAAGTACAATAGGCGGCCTTATCGCTGACAGCGATTTCTCCCAGGACCTAGAATGAACTTTGTTAATGGGAACTCTGTCTGGTTGGACATTTTCTGCCAGTGTCAAGTAATCGTAAAATTATCTATCATATTATTATTATGTCTCTCATATACCACGATCTCGGGCCATAAAGTGACCCGGTCCTTTGGAAGGCTTGCGTGGGGCCGAAGCCAACAGCACAGAGGCCCTTTGAGAAGTTAATCTAAAGGCGATGGCTACACATAGCGGGTATCATCCTCGGGTGCACAATATGATACACCCAAAGATGGTATCCGCCAGGTGTAGAGACTATTGCAAAGAAAAATTATTATTATTATTATTTTTTTTTATACACAACATTATCTAGCCCCATGGTAAGCAGAGCTTGTGTTATGGGTACTAGATAACTGATATACATAATATAATACATTACATACATAGATATTTTTTATTATACATAGAAAACGACCAGAACACCCGAAACAAATATCTGCAGATCGTACACACATTTGTTCCGAGGCGGGAATCGAACCCGCAACCTCATGCGTCGCAGGCGGACCTTCGCCCACCGCGCCACATCGGTCGACGAATTATGAAGATTATTATTATCTATCATATTATGAAGATGGTTTGATTTTATCACCAGAACCTAGTTCGTTATCTAGCAGGGTGTACCGCGTGCAGGTTAGGTTAGTTTGGGAGACGAGATGTTGGAGTCCCCCTTACATCCCAATCGTCAGCGTTTTTACCCGACTGCTAACACTTATGTTATTAAAAAAAGCGATATACATAATGTAAATACTAGAAATAAGAATAAACTCGCTGTTCCCACAACTAGACTACATAAGATAAGTGCATCTTTTAAAGGGCAATGTATACGCTTCTACAACAAAACTCCAAGTGAGTTGCAAAAATTATCAATAAATAAATTTAAGAAAATTGTGAAGCATATTCTTTGTAAAAAGGCTTATTACAAAATATCAGATTATCTAGAAGATAAAAAAGCTTGGAACGAGTTTTGCTCCAACTCAAAATCTAACAAATTACAGATAAGCAAATCATATGTACCTACTAGACACATAAGTTATGTACCTACTAGACACATAAGTTATGAACATACTAGTGGTTTCTTCTCACTTCTTCCACTGGTGGACAAAAAATTGAAGTGAACAATAATACATATTATAATGAATAGTATAAAATATGACTTGTCTAAGTGCTTATTTGTAAGCCTAAAGAAATAAACTTTCATTTCATTTCATTTCATTTCATATGTCAACATTAGCCTGCAGACACGCAACGTTAATGTGTGTCAAACATCAAAGTATAATTAACATTGGTCTCCCAAGCCAACCCAACTGCACGTATGTACACCCTGCTACATAATGAACTAGGCTCTGATGATAATATCATACAATCTTCTCTCTATAATTTGAACTCAGATTTTGTAAACAATTATTTTCCATTACTTAACACTGATATTTTACGCGCATAATACCGGTAATATTACCGATATTTTAGTACCGATACCAATGAAGTACCGGTACTTACAAGTATCGCTACTAAAAAAGTACCGGTAAAATGTATATACCAATGATGGTATTGGTACCACGTCAAGGTCAGACGTACCGGTACTGGAAAATACCGGTATTCCAAGCCGAGACACTGGCAGAAAAGTGTCCACCAGACACAATTGCTATTAACTAAAAATCATCATCTTTCGACCGGGAGCATTTTTGACAGACGAACAATCAGAATCAGAGTCTTAATAATAAGGTCCCGTTTTAGCAGAATTGCGTCAATAAAGACGCAGAGCCATCTAGGAAGAAGTTGAAGACCCTTTAGGTACGGAACTCTAAAAAAAGTATTTATTAAGAAAGAAAGTTACAATCAAATAATAGAAATAAGTATTTACAATTGAGCTAACTGCAGACTGTTACAAACAATCTACAGCAAGCTCAACAGATCCACCAAACTAGTCGCAAGTATCCCCACATCGCTTTATTTATTACCTATTTATTAAATTAGAAATGGAATATTGAACAACCTCTTTACTCGACACACTTCTTTCCACTGGATTCCCATTGTACAAAGTTATCTCGTTATTGCTCATTGAATGGCGTAAAGTTGACAGCCGATGACAACTTTGCACACAGAGGTAGGTTATACCACAGTACACATATAGAACAGTATGGAAACTAAGCCTAGTTGATGAAATAAATACCTACGCTCCATTATAGCACTAGGGTTGTCACTTTTCTTGTTTTTGATATATATTTTTTATTAAGACGATTTTTTTCTGTAGTGATCAATAAATGGAATTGAAATAACTAGCTTACAAATGTGGTCTGGTATAATATAATAATATCTTCGTCTGGTCGAAGCGACGCGTGACCCGAAATCTGACGAGTATGTTGCGCAGCGCATCAGCCAGCATTGCCATACAGCGTGGCAATGCAACCAGCGTCTTGGGGACGCTTCCGACTGGTATTGATATGGATCAATTGAGCTAACTGTAGATTGTTTACAATAGCCTGCAGTTAGGTCAATTGTCTAACTAGTTAAATTTTCTTTGTTAGTAAAGTATTTGCTTACAAATACAATTTAAATAGGTAATCTCATGACGTCGCGTGTGAGCCGCGGTTGGACGTAAACGTTTCGTGAGCTCGTCGGAGCAGGCGCACGCAGACATTGTAGCGCAGGCAGCGCGCGCGCAACGCTCATGAGCGGCTGCGAACCGTACCGCGTTTCAAAATCAGAGTTGATAATATAATTTATAGCAGCCGCCATTTTGGATTCACATTTTGACAGCAGTATCGGCTTCAACACCCTCGAAAACCATGAAAATGACACCCATGACGGAAAAATTGATAATTTATGGCAGCCGCCATCTTGGATTCATATTTTGACAGCAGTATCGGCTTCAGCACCCTCGAAAACCGTGAAAATGACACCCATGACGGAAAAAATGATAATTTATAGCAGCCGCCATCTTGGATTCACATTTTGACAGCAGTATCGGCTTCAGCACCCTCGAAAACCATGAAAATGACACCCATGACGGAAAAAATGATAATTTATAGCAGCCGCCATCTTGGATTTACATTTTGACAGCAGTATCGGCTTCAGCACCCTCGAAAACCATGAAAATGACACCCATGACGGAAAAAAATATAATTTATAGCAGCCGCCATCTTGGATTCACATTTTGACAGAAGTATCGGCTTCAGCACCCTCGAAAACCATAAAAACGATACCCATGATGCAAAATTTCATAATTGATTGCAGCCGCCATCTTATATTTAAATTTTGAAAGTCTACAATCTAGTTTAAACAATGATGTTATATGGTTATATTTACTCAAAAATCAGTGCCGCGAGGTTGCCGCTTTGCCACCTACACGAACGAGACAAGTAATGCGTGCGTTGCGTTTATGAGTGACAGAGATAAGGACATATGCCGTGCGGCGGCGTCTCGTCTGTTCGAACTAAAATCACTGCCGCGCTGTTGCCGCTTTGCGTTGTCTGCTCAAACAGTGCTAGGTAGGTATGTAGCTTTAATAAATTATCGCCAAGTTATTATTTCTTTACAATGAGTATGACGTCTCTATTTGTAAAATCTAATTAAATAAATAAATAATGCTGGACAATTCACACAGCATTATCTAGCCCCATGGTAAGCAGAGCTTGTGTTATGGGTACTAGATAACTGATATACATAATACAATATATTACATAGATAGATTTTTTTTTTATTATACATAGAAAACGACCAGAACAAATATCTGCAGATCGTACATACAATTGTTCCGAGGCGGGAATCGAACCCGCAACCTCCTGCGTCGCAGGCGGACCTTCGCCCACCGCGCCACATCGGCCGTCAATTGACTTTAAACATCTCATCTCTTGATTTACATATAAGTTCACGAATTCATTATGTATGATCGATCACACGGACTCATTATTCTATAACAATCATAATAATAAATTATTAGAGCAGGAAGTTTAAAATACGACAGCTCCGGTTTTGATGAAGCCGAGTTCATACAGCCGTATGCAACGCAATATCTGTAGCGGGTAATTTTTCATTTTCACGCGACCGCACGCCTAGACGCGACAACCGCTACTGACCATCCCCAAGAATCACCCAGAAGCCGTGTCGATGTGCATGTTTGTGTGAGTGTGCCGTTTCGAGTGTTTGTTCCTAGTTTCCGTACTGTATATACTTATACTGAGGTTATATCCAGGAAACTCACGATATTATTCATATTATTTTCATTAGAAGTGGATGAATATCGCTTAGAAGCGAAGGGCGTCCATTTTACTTTATGTTACAAATGCTCGTGTATATACTCACCTTTACACTTATATAAAGGTGAGTATAGACGAGAGCATTTGCTAGAGCATAACAGTGTAGTGTGACGTTCTTTAGAATGGTACCTATGGTTGCACTATGTTCTGGTACAAGTAAATGCTCTATTCTATACTCATCTTAATGTCTATTTTCAATGTATTGTTATGTGTTGTTGAACAATAAAGTAGTTAACTATATATTTCTGTAAAATATTGTGTTATACTCGTAGGTGTACCCATGTATTTTATTTGAAACTGCTCATAACTACTATAAAACAAGGAAGTAATTTATACTTATATTTTACTAGCTGCGCCCCGCGGCTTCGCCCGCGTTGAAATTTCTGCGCAATTTGACCATGTTTTCTCACCTTCCATGGACTGCGACAAACATTTCAAAATCAAAATCAGCTAAATCGGCCCAGCCGTTCTCGAGTTTTAGCGTTTATATGCTTAGGATCTTTAAAACTACGCAACGGATTTTGATGTGGTTTTTTTAAATAGATAGAGTGATTTAAGAGGAAGGTTTATAAACCATTTGATACATACTTTGCACGCGGACGAAGCCGCGAGGCTCATCTAGTTCAAAATAAAATATGTAAGAAAAGAGCTCAACCGAAAAAAGGAAACCAAGACAAATAAAGATAAGTACTAATCTCGTTATGTGAAAATACTGTTTAACTTATCTTGAGCCATTCCCACAGGGTTTATTAATTAATTACAAGGCTGCGGTGTGACGCAGAAATTAATATCTAGGTAGGTACTCTAAGTTAGGTTAGGTTAGAGAATCTAATATTAAATGCGAGATTTTGCGAAGAGTCTGGTTTGAGGACATGTAAATAACCTTAACACTTTGAATGCTGAAAACGCACGGTATGAGTTTTCTACAAGTGACTAATCTGCGAAAATCCACACTAGCGCAGCGGCTGAGAAAATACAGATTTTCTGTGTTGTTTGTGACTCAGCAGAGCTGTAATATTTTTCGAACGAAACGCATGTGCGGCGCAACACAACCGCTGTGTAGAGCGGCAGCACGAATTTTTTAGGTAAAAAAAAAGATCGCAGTCGTCGAAAAAAAACCGCAGTCAAAGTGTTAATATCTCGCGAAGAACCGAGACGGCCGCTGGGGCAAACGTGTTCTTGAGTGGAGACCACGACTCGGTAAACGTAGTGTGGGACGCCCTCCGACCATGTGAGATGACGACCTGCGAAAGACTGCAGGTAGATGCTGGATGCGGCAAGCTGAAGACAGGGCGCTATGGCGCTCATTGGGGGAGGCTTATGACTAACATAGGTTGATGAAATAACCTTAGTAACTCGTAGTTTCTGCCCGCGGCTTCGCACGCGTATTTTCGGTATACATATTATGTGCAGTAGCGTTCATCGTGTAGCTACACAGCACATCGGTTTTGGATTTTCATGATATTTTATTTTGTTTTTATTTTAAACGGCATTTCAGTATTTATAGAAATTTACTACAAATGTTCAGCAGCCCCTCTGTTAAAACTAAAGCTTTATTATCTTCAAGCCGATTTATATAAAAACAAATAGCTAACAATTAACGCATGTACTATAAAATTAGAGATTACTAGATTCTAGTCTAGCATTAGGTATCTTAGTTAGGCAATGTTCTAAATGTACACCGTTGTGTTCAGTAGTTTTGGAGACCGAAGTTACAAAAAAAAAATACATTTTACAAACTTTTGGCTTTATAGGTACTATTACTTGCGACCCGCCCCGGAAAATGTATATACTCGTATATACAGGGTTATTGGTAATTCGACGTATTCCCGTTAGGAGGTGATAGGGGTGACTATTTGCGATAATTTTCATCCCCATGTGCATCATGCAAAAGTGAACCATATTTAAGTTATCATGATTTTTAGCTTTTTTCAAAATAAGTCAAAAGTGCAACATCAAAAATTGATTAAAAAAAAACTGTGAGATAATAAAACGATATTATTTAATTATTATTGAGATTTATTTCCTCTAAAATGCCGAAAAACTAAACAAATCGTTATGAAACTTGGCTTTTATACTATGTAGCTCAGAGTAATAAGACATAGAGTGATAATTTCACAAAACATTCCGCTCTAAGTTGAAGCCAAAAAACAAGCAATGTGTGCGTAAGCGGCACGTCATTACAAGAGCCGACACGCACACAAATGCACAAATAATGTTGCAAGCTATAACATTTTCCCCATAAGGTAGGGAAATTGTAACATTTTGTAAGGAGTAAATGATTATCATATTTATCACTTTTCTGTTAGATGATATTTCATTAACAGAAAACTTCCTGTAAATATTATATACTCTATGGGTGTTTACATACAGGGGAGTGTTGAGTTAGCGAATTAGTTAAATAGATAGAAATAAATATCATGGCCGAAACATATTCATACCTTTGTTGGGATAGCACCCTCTCGTAATTTGCATAAACCACCTTTCGTGATATGCGTGTCATTTTCTTCAAAATGTATAGAACATAATCATATCTTAGTGTATTTAGTTGGCTTGCAAAACTTTTCTTTGCAATTCCGTCTAAATTTTTCAACTAATCGGGAAGCAACAGTCTATTTTATTTTTCGTGTTATTTCGTTATGTTTTTTTTTGTTACCCTACATACATATGTACCTATGTATTATTTTGTTTGACATAATGTCAAAACAACATGAATATTCTTATTAATAAAGAACTGAACTGAAGTCGGATCAGAAGGAAATCTAAGAACGAATATACAGACATTAATAAAACTAGGGTTCATCGTCTAATGAAACCAATGAAATTTTTATATTTAATGCTCCGACTACATCAACATCCGGACAGTCTGTAACAATCTATTTCCTTGCCCGTGAAAATAAAACAAAAGTTTTTGATTATTTATACCAAGCTTAATAGAACATAGGTACATATTTCACTTAAAAATCCAGGTAAGTTAGTAGGTAACCCTAATTATATCTGGCAAATAAAAGTCTTACAAGTGTAAAGTAGAAATAGATTAAACAAATAAATACCTATGGGGGAAAATATTTTTTCTAATAGCTAGCAACATTTTTATGTAATGGCGTCTGTTATGTTTACGATTTATTTTTGTGCTTATACCAATGTTTTACTCAAGAATATAAGATGCCAGGTTGTATTTACCCGTGAAATGGAATCTTCTATTGTTTCTGATTATTATGAGAAGAGTTGTTACACCCTTTCACTGCACAATAAGTCATGATTATTAAAAAATTACGGAGCTCTTCCCAGTAGGTCTTGACCTTGAGCACTGACGTGTCGAGCGATGTACGTAGCCTTTAAAGGCTAACTTGAAATTGCGTCACTTCGCGTGCGCCTACTGCGGTTCTAAGCCTAGTTATTCTAAGCTATGTAGTGAAGTAGGGAATCCTCTAATAAAAATCTCTTCATTGTGAATATCCCAATAAAAAAGTATGTAGAAGAAAAGCTGTCACTTGCATTTTGAGGTCGACCGACAGCGGTAACGGAGACGACAGCTTTCAAAAGAAATATAACAACAACAAAATAATATTGTGATGATCTAATATCGTAAGAATAGACAATAACATACCAATATTGTGTAATTTTAATACATAATACTGACAGACGCAGAGCCATCTAGCACGAATTTGAAGTGTAATACTTCAACTTCTTGCTAGATGGCTCTGCGAATCATAGCCACGAATACCGGTCCGTTTACTTTCGGCCTAATTGAGGCTGTATAGATTATCTATATACATAATATAAAAATGAATCCCTGTTTCCCTTGGTCACGGCATCACGCGTGAACGGCTGGACCGATTTCGCTAATTCTTTTTTATTGTGTTTGTTATTGTCAGGAGAAGGTTCTTATGAAAGAAAAAATTAAGAAAATTGCGCGGAAAATTAGAAAATTTAAGAATACTTAACCACCATATATTAAATTATTTCTAATGTAACCATAGGGCTTTTACAATTCAAACTTTTATGATGTAGGTAACCTTATGGCGTTTGACATAACATTGACAGAATGCGTGCTGTAAATATCGTCAAAGAGGAT
Source organism: Eupithecia abbreviata (assembly GCA_943735965.1). Lineage (NCBI taxonomy): Eukaryota > Metazoa > Arthropoda > Insecta > Lepidoptera > Geometridae > Eupithecia > Eupithecia abbreviata. The sequence goes on from OX030976.1 coordinate 11,852,896, forward strand.
GTAACCAATTCGAAATCAATATTCATAGTGAAGACAGGACAACGTCTGTCGGGTCCACTTGTCCAATATTAATATTGATGATTATGTTGCCAGCCTTGTTGGAAATTCCAATAGGACGGCAGACAGACACGACCGGGAAGAGGGGTAGATGTAGGACCAACAGCTTAACGTACTTTCCGAGGCAAGGGGGTGTAAACGTGTAAAGCTCTGCGCTCACCCCTGCTGCAAAGCACAAAACGTGCATTCAATGGGCTTTAATTCGGTATCTTTAGAGACATTTATAGTTACAAAATGGCTTCGCACAATCAGTGTCGTGTCCGCGATCTGATGCCATCAATATGGAATGCATTTAAATATGGGCTATAATATTTTCATGCACATTATTGTGCTGTGCGATAGCGTAGTAGTACGTTAGTTAAAACGCAACTGTTTGCAAGGAATCGAGACGCATTAATGCGATAACGCATGCGATATTATCGACCGACAACAGCGCCTGTGGGGAGAGGCCTCAAACGCCATTTTGGATTATTGAAAAATGTTCACGATAATCTATTTATTACCTACTTCTACGCGTTTTCACGAAATATTTAATACATGAAATCAATGAACCTTTACAATTACTTAATGTTTTCTGTATATTAATGTGACAATTTGATTATTATTATTATATACCTACATATTTTATGTAACGTTATACGGTGTAATGTTATTTCAGACTTCCTAGGTCCATAACCTGTGAAGTCTGAAATAAAGAATTTATTATTTTACAGTGTGAGGCAGAAGCAACTTTTTCGTATTAAATTTATATTTACAGTAGGTATTTTAAACTGTTTTAGTGTCCCAAACAGTTTCTTTTCCGTGTCGAAAAAGTTGTGATAACCTAGCCTATTGATTGCTCTGGTTAACTATCATCATCATCATCAGCCTATGATAGTCCAAGGCAGGACATAGGCTTCTCCCAATGAGCGCCATAGCGCCCTGTCTTCAGCTTGCCGCATCCAGCATCTACCTGCAGTCTTTCGCAGGTCGTCATCCCACCCCGTCAGAGGGCGTCCTACACTATATTTGCCCCAGCGGCCGTCGGTTCTTCGCGAGATATGGCCGGCCCACTCATCGGTCATAGCTTCGAGCTATTGTTTTGCTAAAGCGATTATGCAGTCAATGTGGCTTTCGACCACAATGCAATTAACGGATGGCCGCTTAATCTCCGCACCTTGAATTAAGTCATAGCCAGGCATTGCTTAACATTCGACATAATGAAACTTAATCGATGTGGCGCTGTGGGCGAAGGTCCGTCTGCAACGCAGGAGGTTGCGTGTTCGATTTCCGCCTTCATATCAGTCATCTAGTACCCATAACACAAGCTCTGCTTTGCTTGGGGCTCTGCTTAGATGATGCTGTATAATACATGATACAATACATATATATTTTTATTATAGATAGAAAAAACCCACAATATTTGCAGATCGTAAAAATATTTGTTTCAAAGCGGGAATCGAACCCGCAAACTTCTGCGTCGCAGGCGGACCATCGCCCGCCGCGCCACATCGTCAATCCATGGTGCCCGCTTTACTAATTTCTTTCTCCAATTCTTATTTTTGTTATATTTCAGATCTTTACCAATTTTACTTTATTTCACTTACCTATCGTCTCTCAGCGGGAAAATGATTTCTACTTAATTTGAACATTCAAAAGTAATTTCAGCCAATTTTTTATCCCTGTTTTTTTGCCTAGGTATAAAAAAACCACCTCAGGGAAATAATACAGCTGTAAAATCTCACCTTCATTCGAGGAAAACTTGTTTTGAAAACAATTTCCAAGGAAATTTCACAGCAAATGAAGATGAAGCGACTAAATGGAATACCCTCGGGTTGTTTGCTTCGAAGGAAAGTTTACAAGGCGAGGAATTGTGCATTCTTGTATAAGACGAGCTAGGGTCACTTTGTTTTCACGTTACTTTATATTATCTGGCTAACATAAGTGCTTATTATTAGAGCCAGAAAATACAATTAGAAAAATAGGTAACTCCTACTATAAAATACATTATAAATACAATACAAAAATCTTTATTAGAAACAAGAAACTTATAGTATTGGGCACAATTGTGGGTACATTTTTGTTTCGCAAAAATTAAGAGAAATATTTAAAAAATATCAAGAAAAAATGCCGGATAATCCAATCCATACTGCCACTTCAACTAGCTAATTTTTCATTTTACTCTTATTAATTCTTGCTAATATGTCCTGTTTCCTTTTCGTGTACCTACCTAGGTATATCTTTCAGTATTGCTGCTAAAAATCCATAAATGCCTTCCTCACTATATGCTAAGGCGAACTAGGTTTTTGTAACGACTTTTCCAATTATTTCATGAGATGAGACAACTCGATAAGTACTTTACCTGCCTTCAAATTCCAAAGTCTAGTGTACTCATAGGGTAAATTCCTCCTAACTTGTACCTCTGGCACCAAAAGGCTCTTGACCGTTCTTGACTAAATTAGCATAAATTTCAGTGGTTAGAACCCTCAGGGCGATGGAGTGAGCCCCACTTAACCTTCGTATCACGTAAAATGTTTAAGTTAAATATTACTTTAAAACTATTCTTCGAGCGTCGCAATTGCTTTAGCGTGTGGTGCAAAGTTTTATTTTATGTTTACAGTGACGGGCTGCAACTGGAACAAAAAGCGGCAAAGAACGTCTCAGGCCAAGCGATGTATAGGGTTTCGTAGTTGCAAGGCTTACTAACTTAAACAAACTTACTGCATGTTCGTATTTACGCAAAAAAGACGTAAACGGATAGAGCAAACTGGAAGATTATCTCAGTCAATCTAAAGCTCCCTGATCCATTACCATTAAAGTCGACCATCCAGTTGGACAGAATGGATATAGATGATCTTTTTGTTTCATTCATTTAGACTTGCTCCTACTTTACTATACTTATTTTGTTAAAAAAAGGATCCAAAAGATCCGACTTCAACGTCTCTCTCTTCAACGTTTCTGAAGACAATGAAGAAGGAACGGCTTATCCGCTTTATGGTGCATTTACCCTATACAACGTAAACGGATTTTTTTAGTTTTGATGGGAAAGTATTTATTTGCATGAGTATAGGTACATTGGTGGATTGTGGATAAGTCAATTAAGGCCTCTTAAGTCCTAAGTTACCCGCTGTCGACTGAAAAGACTAAGAAATCGCTTTCTCCTACAACCCGGACATGATCAGATCACAAAGGCCAACAATATAAAACTACGTTGTTGGATCGCGTGACTGAACCCGGTAACGTCTCTATAATAGCCAGCCTGCGACGCAGGACGTTGCGGGTTCGATTACCGCCTTTGAATAAAAATTACGATTTGCAGATTTGTTGCGGGTGTTCTGGATATTTACTATGTATAATAAACAAAAATATCTATGTAGTGCACTGTATTAAGCAAATCAGTTATAGTAGTAACCGATACCACAAGCTCCGCTTAGCATGGAGCTCAAAAAATCAAAGTGTTCACTTTATTTCCTGGTTTTACTCATGCAATTTGAAATTTGTGACGTGTGCAAGAGCTACCTTTGCTCAATCGTCCACTATCTCGTCATAATCGCTAACCATAGACTAAATTAGCCGTCAGAAATACAATAGAATTCCATGTTTGCTGTCTATCGCAAGCGATACAATTGACACTGTGATTAGTAGAATGCGACAACTTGTCACAATTGTAAGTTTCATAGATACGACCACGATACGACTGAGACTGAGAAAGATTGTGCTTGTAGGATACCAATAGGTGTCAATGGTGGCGATTTAGACGCGATACTACTGTCATTGTGAGGCGATTGTGTTAGTGGAATTAGGCCCCTGTATGGTCTGAAGAACATAAAGCACTTTGATGTTTGATACTTCCTTTATTCTAAGTATTTATTTCTGTTTATGTGTTTTCTATATATCAATCTACTTTGGGCTCACGACTGTTAGTCTTCATTCCGAAGTTCACTCCAACAGCGACAGCAACAATACTATCCGAGTCGAGTTATAAAAACCAGTTGGATAAATATTCTCGTTATCTCTCCGATGACATCTGAGGCCTTCTCGGAAAAGTAAGTAAGTCTCTTTTCGTTTTCCTGAAAAACAAACTCTTATGTATGTCGCTTGTATAAGATAAGCAATTGCACGAAATCGAATCAAAACGTTGATTTAGTTTTTGAGGCCCTGAAGAATTTCTAAATCAACGGAGATACTAATAGATATATAATAAATCCATAATAAATCGTCAAATTAAAAAATACAAAAAATTATTCTTCGAAACAGAACTTATCGTAGGTACCTATCAGGGTATATGAAATTTATATAGGGCGAAGAAGCGACGGCCGCTGGGGCAAACGTATTCTTGAGTGGAGACCAAGATTCGGTAAACGTAGTGTAGGACGCCCTCCGACCAGATGGGATGACGTCCTGCGAAAAACTGCAGGTAGATGCTGGATGCGTCAAGCTGAAGACACGGCACTATGGCGCTCATTGGGGGAGGCCTATGTTTAGCAGTGGACTAACATAGGTTGATGATGATGATGAGGGTATATGGTTGTGGGCTGACTACCGCAAAAGTTAAAAAACAGTGTAACGGACTCAGCGCCCCGATTTAAGTCATAAATTATTGGATGTTTACTTGCCTTTTATCTTACTTGGTGTGAGGTCGTTCATCTGTTTACGTACTCGAGCCTTTCAAATAACTCTAGTACCTACAGTTTACCTAACAACAGGAAGTCCAAAATTCCGATTAAACCTAAGCCCGTGTTTATCCAAACAGCTAACAACGCGCCGAGGGCGCTTAAAGGGTTCGTATTAAAACAAATTGATTGCGATTCGACGATCCCGGCTCGATTAAGAACTGTTTTTAGATTTCATTATTTAGCAATAAAGATGTCGGTTTGAAGAATAAGCCCGTTTATAGAATAAATGATGCTGCACAAACTACACAGCTTCACCTAGCCCCTAGCTAAGCAGAGCTTGTGTTATGTATGGTACTAGATGACTTATATATTTAATACAATAGAATAGGCGTAGGCCGATTGCTAAACGGTGCAATTCAATTAATTGCCTATACCGAGTGTTGAACGATAAACTTTCAAAAATATGGTTATTACATAACAGGTAGATAAAGGACATAGCACATCTGTGAAGCAACGGTCCCATACTGCTCCCGCATGCCTCCACCTCAAATCATGATGACCGCACGCTGTCCACGGGGCGACAGAATATGTGATCAAAATGTTGTAGGGGAGACATTGGTGTAGTGTGTTAGTAGTGATTTAAAACCAGCGTCGCATGTTCTTTGCATGCACAATGCATAATCTACTCACTTTGCCTGTTATTAGTGATTTATTTCTGTGTATGATTTTGAATTAGATTTAGAAATGTATCAGGCAATAAATAAATGTTTTTTTTTTTTGCCGTTCTTCTGTTCTCAAAACTAGGTTAGAAGTATACTTGCTTACATTCTTAATTAATATTTTAGGGGTTTGATGTACAGCTACTTTGATATTTTCTTCGAACCCCGCTTCGTTCTTGTTTCATTCACATATAAAGATTTTCTTCGAATCACGCTTCGCTCTTGTTTAATTGACATATAAACGTTACAATTGTCGGAGGCCATAGTTTTAATTGCTAAAGTTGGATGAAATGTTATTCCACTTACCTATCCACGGCAATATTGTCTGCGTTTATTCGACAACACGGACAATACTGCCGTGGTCAACAAAGCAAATCTACCTCCTACTGCTTCGGCAGCAGAAGGTAGATTTGCTTTGTTTCAATAACTAGCTTTAAGTTTAAAGTTCCAAAGAGAAAGTTCTCAGCTATAGTCCTGTAGCTTTAGAACCAGTTACCAGTGAATTACTTCCCTTTGTTTAGGGTACGGTTGTTTTGTTAGTAATATTTATTTATTTATTTAGAAACAAAATCCACAGCCTTTAAAACTAATATTTACATATTTAATAACTAAACTTAAGGCCAATAAAAGATTTACTTTGTATAAAATTAAAAAATGACTATCACTATAAATCAAATTAATAAAAGCTAAAACAATTTGAAAAACAATTTGAACAATTTGATATTAGATACTAGTTTCTGCACGAGGCTTTTTACGCATTGTTTCTATGGAAACATTTAAAAGTTATTTCAATCCCATGGGAATTTATTAATGGGATAAAGTGCCTTTGTTTTATTCCAAGCCTAGAACTAAATCTATACAAAATTTTAGCTCGATCCAGTCCATTTTTGGCTTGAAGAAGTAACAAATATCCATCTATGCGAACATTAATCCATCTAAACATCTAAAGAATCGTATTTATAAGTATTAGTGTGAATGAGTATTCTCTGCACAGAACTGTAACAGAGGGAGCGAAATAGTGTTTTTTTGTTCGTTTTTTATTTAAGCATTCTGAAGGATCTGATTAGTAAGCACATGCTCAATAACCGTAGTTTCCCTCATAATGGAATACATATGGTTGTAGATGGCTATTGTTAGTGCGTAACCATGGGGGTTATGGTACTCGTAGGATAGCTCAAACTCTAGGAGCCCTTAAGATTTTCGCAGGTCAGGGCCGTACCCGTGAAACATAATTAAATTCATATAATTAAAACACATTCTTGTGCTGTGCGGTATAGTATTGGATTAATGTGCGCGAAGCTTAACTCTCTAGACCTTCTAGACCTCGCGAAGTTTGGGGGATTTTACTCAGATGGCCTGTGGGTACAATCCGGCTAGGGACGGTGTGAATTTTTACTGTATTTCTACTTAGTCCTTTCATCTATAGTTGGTCCAAGTTGGTCCATTATGCTTCTGTCAACCTACATAGAAGTAAAGCAACATTATGCTGAGACAGGACCAATTGGTTCGCTTTTTAGAGCCGCTTGTTCTTTATAGTTAAGTAGTTAGTTTTTATTTTATTACTTATTATTTAATAAGAACTATGTAGTAACAAGTTGTACCTACAGTGAATCAATAAATATATTTTGTTTCTTTCTTTACATCTATCGAACTTCAGTAAAAACGTTAAAATACTTATCAAACTTTGTTTGTACTAGGATTTATATGCTTCACTCACCAATGCATTATGTATCATTCATTTGTTATCCAAACGAGATTATTCTGTTTACGTCAAACTTCCATTACCGACGATTTAGATATTTGCATAGAGATAAGCTGAAATAAACAAACGTAATTACTTAAAGGGAGAGGGGGGAGGGGGAACAACAGCGAATATAAATGACATATATTTTATCCGGGGCGGAAACTTTATGAAACTTTATATTACAAATAACTTGATTGTACCTATCTACTCCCAAACGTAGTACAAAGGGCAGCCTTATCAATGAGTTCGCTAAAAACTTAAATAGACTTTTGTTTTAAAATAATTTATAAATAAAATATGACTTGTCTAAGTGCTTATTTTGTAAGCCTAAAGAAATAAATGATTTTTTACTTTTTACTTTTACTTTGACCACAAACTCTCAATGACGTTTTTAAGAAAAAAAAAATAACATTTGTACCTCTGTGGCGGCTGAAGGTCCGCCTGCGATGCAGGAGGTTGCGGGTTCGATTCCCGCCGCGGGACAACTGTGTGCACGATCTTCAGATATTTGTCTCGGATGTTCTGGTCATTATCTATGTATAATAAAAAGGATCTATCTATGTAATGTATTGTATTAAGTATATCAGTGATCTAGTACCCCTAACACAAGCTCTAGCTTAGCTTGGGGCTTGATGATGCTGTGTGGATTGTCCAGCATTACCTATTTATGTCCACGTAGTACCTAGTAAGTATAGTCACGATAGGGCTGGTCCACCAGTTCAAAGTCGCTCAGCGAGCTATGGAAAGAGCTATGCTCCGAGTTTCTCTGAAGCATAGGATTCGCAACGAAAACATCCGACAGAGAACCAAGGTTATCGACATAGCTCTAAGAATTAGCAAGCTGAAGTGGCAGTGGGCCGGCCATATCTCGCGAAGAACCGACGGCCGCTGGGGCAAACGTGTTCTTGAGTGGAGACCACGACTCGGTAAACGTAGTGTAGGACGCCCTCGGACCAGATAGTCCTGCGAAAGACTGCAGGTAGATGCTGGATGCGGCAAGCTGAAGACAGGGCGCTATAGAGCTCATTGGGGGTGGCCTATGTCCACCTGTGGCCTGCTATAGACTGATGATGATGAACTTCTGTGATTAAGATACTCTTAAGGGATTAAAGAAATGTGTCTGAATATTTACCACAATGTCTTGCCTAAACAATAATAAACCACATAATTTACATGGTATAGGTTGGTTACATAATGTATAGGTTAGGTAATTTCATTGTAAGAGGATAGAGTCGGACATCTGCAAACTGTAACAACACTCAAATAAACATGGTAAAGGAAGTTTACATCAATCTTGGGATTGAACAGAGGGGCCAGTACGAGTGTGCACGGTACAGAGGGGCTAGTACGAGTGTGTGAAACATGTCGTTTACCACCGCTCACTTGTTAAAGTCGTGAAAGTTGCACTGCTGAAATGAAATTCTTGTAGCGGCATAATGCTAATAATAAGGGACCTTTTTGGCCCTTTATCTAACACGTATTTGTACCTATCTGTATGTTTTATTTCCTTATATTTTCTTCTTCATTGTATTCTTTCTTATTATGTAATGTGTCGTGTTATGTGTTATGTGTGGTGTCAAATAAATGTATTTTCTTTCTTTCTTCTTTTCTTCAGTTCTCAATATCATTCGTAAACTATAATTGAGTTATGAAACTGGTTGAACGCTGTCATGACATAACGGCTAGGCATTATACATTATGAATGATACTTATGAAAATCTAAATAATTATCCCTTTTATTCAAATATTATGAAAGGAAGTTACTATTAAGTTTGTATTTTTACTTTTTCTGCAGATTTCAGGCAAGATAAGTTATTTTGCATTATAAGTTAGTGCGCTAAGTACCCTACTACTTAGCGTACTAACTTATGTTGCAAAATAAATCTTATTCACTACGGCTTTTCTAAAGAGCAGGTGATAACGAGTTTTTTTGTTACGGAAATTCCTAACACCCCTCAGAATTTGTGAATCAACTACAGGTCAAAGCATTCCTTGATTAGGGTCGGGTCATACTTCAAAGAACTAGCTGTGATGTTGCTTTTATTTTTCATCGCCTCCGTGATTTGGTCGTTTAGCTCGCTACACTGTTTAATGGGTTTTTGAATGAGATAAAATGATGATGATATTAAAAAATCAGCCTCTAGGTAGATACCTACTAGTCCATAGCTGGACATACTCGTAGGCCTCCCCTGATAAGTACCATATTGGTTCTTTTTATTCAGGTTAATGCCATCATATGTGCCTACTCAAAATGTCAGACATCTTGGATTTTGAAATTGAAGTCTTTGTCGTAACATACCTCGAGTTGTTCGAAAACGATACCCATATAAATCGGATGACAGTCACACAGTAAGGCGAGCGAAGCGAGCCGCGATGTCGTCGTAGGTTATCTTCGCTTACTTCGATGCCTTGCTCCTACAATCCAATAGTAACTTATATTTTTAGGTTTTATCGTACATCTGTTAGCATATGTCAATCAATTACTCAATTTTGTCATTGTTATAACTTTTTGACTCGCTCGCCACTCCTGTCAGACTTTATGCCGCGACCTGTCAGAATCCGGCATAACTGTCACCGACGATTGTCGATCGGGAACGAGGTGCGGAGTGGCCAGCGCATTGCCATCTCGAGACTCAATCAGTGAGGTCGACCGAGGGAGGTGTTGGGTTTGAGGTGAATATAGAGGTGTGAGTATTACCTTGGTAGTATTTTGGCTTTAAACCCTTTGCCATGAGAGGGTAACGTAATTTTGAGATGGACCGTTAGTAGAGAGGTAAATCGCTAACACATCTTATAATTATAAAGTGCAAAAAAGTATTATCTATCTATGTATCTACCGTCATAAAAAAATCCCCATTATGGAAGATGATTGGCACTTATAGGTTAGCTCAAATTTTTGGTAAACTCATTTTGGTGACGGTCCTACCTACCCAATAAGTTCTTATTTATATTTTTTCCATTGAATAAACATGAAATTGCCATTGAAATATAAATTAACCTAAGTAGTAGGTTATTATTAGATTCTGGACGATTCGCTTTTATTCCTCCAGAGCATAATGTTAAAAGCTCTTTGTGGGTATCCTTAATTAAAATTATGATTATGTAGGTAAACAGTAAAACCCCCCGATAAAACAGAACCGCAAAGCCACAAATTGGATTCTGATCTAACTTGTTGTGGTTCGAAACAACAACTAAGCTTACATCTATTATTCTATTGGGAACAGAATAATCTCTCAAATACCTCTTCAAATAATTTGCATAGTCAACATCTAACCGAGTTATAGCAACGCTAGTGGTTTAATGTTAACCGACTTCGGAAAAAGGAGGAGATTCTATATTGATTCAAAGATTCAAATATATTTATTGCGTAAAACATGGTATAAAGGTCTTAAGTTCTAAGTAATGCACTCATGTCTCACTATATTCTAGCATGCAATAATTATAGTGACAAATTAAATTAGGTATTACATATTATTTATTATCTAACATTTAAAAATTCATTGATGTCATAAAAATTCATTTCATTCAGCCATTTAACACTTTGAGTGCTGAAAACGCACGGTATGAGTTTTCTACAAGTGACTAATATCCGTAAATCCACACTAGCGCAGCGGCTGAGAAAATACAGATCTGTGTGACTCAGCAGAGCTGTAATATTTTTCGAACGAAACGCATGTGCGGCGCAATACAACCGCTGTGTAGAGCGGCAGCACGAATTTTTTAGGTACAAAAAAAGATCGCAGTCGTCGAAAAAAAACCGCAGTCAAAGTGCAGTCAAAGTGTCAGCAATTTGATTTTATATAAATAATTATTTAATAATTTTATTTCATTTGGTGATTTATTGTTTGACGACCGATGTGGCGCGGTGGGCGAAGGTCCGCCTGCGACGCAGGAGGTTGCGGGTTCGATTCCCGCCTCGGAACAATTGTGTGTACGATCTGCAGATATTTGTTCCGGGTGTTCTGGTTGTTTTCTATGTATAATAAAAAAATATCTATCTATGTAATATATTGTATTATGTATATCAGTTATCTAGTACCCATAACACAAGCTCTGCTTAACATGGGGCTAGATAACGCTGTGTGAATTGTCCAGCATTATTTATATTTATTGTATATTTTTATATATTTGTCTATATCTATCTATGTATGTTGTTATTTATGTTAGTCGATTTCTACGTCATTAACGGTCCAATTTGGACGATTCTTTTGCAGTTTTATAGATAATGATCCCGAGGTGGTCCCTGAAGAAATATGCACAGACAAAATATTCACTTTTTAAAATTAACACACCAACAATAATATGAAATCACATCTTCAAAAAACTACTGCATCAGTATTATTTATCTATATGAAAAGATTGACAGCTTTATCTTATGTCTACTTATGTAAGTTTATTATAATGTTTGTAATGTGTTAGTCAGTTTCACGTATCACTAGGTAATTTTATTCCAAATTTATAAGCACAGAAGAATAATGCCTGCGTAGACTTTGCAACATTTATTTTCTTCTGTGTTTTCTTTCTTTCAATCCAATTTTATCACATTTTTTCTCTGTCTGACAGTTAAATGTTTCATTTTCTGCGATGTCAGTTGTCAGTTTCAACTTCTTGCTGGTTTCTGTGTCTGGATTGTGAGTGTGTTATCTCAATAGATGCTTGGACGAACAGAAAAAATAAAAATCATTTTTTTTTTTTGTCTATTCTTGTGAAGTCATGATCGTGTGTTTAGTGCTAAGTTAGAGTTAATCTTAGGTTGTAAGATGTCAATTAAATGTGTATATATATTTTTGTCTTATCTGTGGTCTGCCACCCGTGTGGACACGCGCGCGCCAATGGTTCTGTCAGAAAACCAGCGTTGCTCTACTTCTTGAGGAGAAGTAGAGCAACATTATGCTGAGACAGGACCTATTGGTTCGCTTTGTGGAGTCGCTTGTTGCTTGTATATATACGTAGTTAATTTTATTTATTTCTTTATGTTCTTGTTACTTATATATTATTATTATTTAGTAGCAAGCTGTATCTACTTGTGAATCAATAAATGTATTTTCTTTCTTTCTTTCTTTCTTTCTAATGTAGGTATTATGGTAGTGTAACTATTTGTTTTCTTTTCTTTATCAACGTGCCACCGTCTATATTGTTTCTTCATTTCCAGTCCATCCTAAGGTTGCCTGGAAGAGATCGCTCTCAGCGATGAGGCCACCCTTAATACTTCCTTTATTCTAATGTTTATTTCTGTATTGTTTTCTGTTTTGTCTGGTATAATAAAGTGTTTTCTATCTATCTATCTATGATTATTTAAAAAAAAAAAAACAATTACCAACGAATCTCTTATTTTTAAATTGTTTTTAAGTTTTTCGGGATAAGTACTTACACCTCGGGAACACTCTTATAAGGAACACTTTGGGGTCATTCTTCATACATAGCGAAATAATTAACTTACAAAATGGGTCCATAATCGACGGACAAATCGACGAACATAACTAAAAAAACATACAGCCGAATATAGAACCTCTTCCTCTTTCGTGTTTCGATTCATCAGTTAAAAAAGAGATAAATATATCTCCGAACCAACGCGTGTGAAGCAGACACCTAATACCTAACACAAATATCCTGCTCCCTTATTTATTAGCACACCCACAGATTCAGAAACAAAGATGAGCACACCTGATAAGGGCTTACCGTAAATCAAGCGAGTGCAAACCGTTGGACCAAAAATGTTAAATGTTTCAGTCATGCAAAAATAACGATGAACATTTTGTTATTAAAATAAATAAACCTGAGTAAATTATAAACGAAAATTCTGGTTGTTTTCATTGGATATTCGAATCTCAATATTCTGAATAATTAAACGAAAACGACCAAAAATAAAAACATGTTCTCAAATTCGAATAAACTGAACTAAGGTTGAATTTATTTGCCTTTGGGTTCGTCGTTCTGGCTAGATTTAAACATAAAATAACAAAGCGTTTTAGAGAGAGAGCGAGATAGAGAGAGAGAGCGAGAGAGAGATTGGAAACGTTTCTTTCCAGAAAGACTGCATAAAAAAAATATGTTTTTCCGGGAATCGGACGCACGTAAATCCAAATATTAAATTTAATTAAGACAAGATGAAAATATATTGTATGTTTAACTAGTGGAATAACATAGGCTGATGATTACGATGATGATTGTATGTGCTAGTATGTCTTGTAAACATTAGACACGGGTAAACGAATGAAACAATTGAAAATTGGGCCGCGAACTGTGTGCTAAATTTAGCTCCCGCAACAAGCTCTGCTTGGGGCTCGGTGATGCTGTATGGATTGTAGGTATCCAGCAATATATTTTTACTTTAAGTTCTCCAAACACCGAAAAGAAAAGGGTTCTAGCCATATATTTTCAAGAACGGTCAACCTGAGTGCAGAACTATCAAAACACTATTGCAATAAAGTACCTACCTTGAGTCATAGCTGGCAACACGTCTGGAGTAACTCGCCCCGTTAACAGTTTTGAACTGAACTTTCCACCAACAACACCCTAAACATCACAGACCACTAACTCCAGCACACTAAGCGACACTTCGTATTCCAAGCGCCAAAGTTTTACGGTTTGAGTGCGGAGGTTTAGGCGATAAATGTCGACTTTAACTCGAAATATATTTGCTCTTACGTTGCAAAAGAGTGGCGAGAGTCTAGGGACATTTATCGACATCAAAAAAGGCGCGTATCTTTGCCGGCATCATGGGATTATGTTGAAACAAAAACCGTAATGATTTGCTAAACAAAAATATCGTTCGCGAAGCTCGGTGTTACAGCGTTATGTCTTAATATGAACATTATAATAATATAAACAAATTAGAACTAGTTTTTAGAAAACAAATAAATATATTGAAGATAAAGAAGCTTGGAATGAGTTTTGCTCCAACTGAAAATCTACAACTTATAGATCAGCAAATCAAATGTACTAGACATATAAGTTATACTAGTGGTTTCTTTTTTCACTTTTTCCACATGTGGACAAAAAATTAAAATTATGTTAATAAAATCTAAGTGCTTATTTGAAAGCCTAAAAAAATAAAAATAAATTCAATTTTTTCATTGAAAAAGGAAACAACCTTTAACATTCATGGATGACGTCTCGCTCCGGTATAATTCGGTAAATTGTAGATAGTTTTGGTGATTTTTAGTTACTGCTATCATCCTGAGACGAAGACATAAAGATCATAATTATATCGTTACTATCGTCACATGGCCTTGGGGCTCAGACCGCCAAGTAGGAGGAAAGGGAAAAAGGTTTTATTAACCTAGTTGCTAACTAGTTATACCTTGTTTTGTAAGTGCGAAGTCATACAAGTTAGATTTCCATGGAAGCAGAAAGCGCTACGATTAAAGTTGTAATTTGCGAGTAAATGAGTCTTTTCAGCTATTAACTTGGAAGCCTACTTACTGAGTTATTATACAGGCACCAGTTCGTTAACTCGAACAACTTAAATAACTTATGAAATGGCGTGTAAGTTTCTACTTAAAAGCACAGTCTCATGTTCTATGTTATACTGTAGCTAATGTTTTAACCAAGTGAAAGTGCGTGTAGTGCGACATTTGAGTTTACAATTTGAATTTACTCGGCTGAATGAATGATAATGAGAATATTTTATTTGTAACTCAATCCACAAAAACAAAACAAACGTGATTTAAAAATATAAGACAAAGCAGACAAACTTTTAAAAGGTCACAAAATGGTCTCTGTCTCAGCAGAGCAGTTACAATTACAACCAACAAGAATGATTTCAAGAGCGACGTTATGGATTCATAAACGATGATTTGCCTCTTAGGTGTAATACTCGGGAGAAAAGGAGATTCTTTCCTCGTTTATTATGGCCCCTTGAATGAAATCGCGCACATTCTGGCCTTGGTGAAAAACTAATTATCATATACATACATCATCATTATCAATTGCTAATACATCCACGAGGAATAGTTAGAATGGAATTCAGTTCGTTTTTGGCACCTAAAAACATAATCCTGTTATTAGTTAAGCATTAGGTTAGGTAAGTCCCAATCTTATCTTACAATTTCCTTCATTCCCATATAAAAACCAATATTATTATACATTTCCATTGTATAATAATGTTGGTTTTTAAATAAAATATATGTAAAGTAAAGGAGTAAGTCCCTAATTCCACTAAATTAATCGCTTTACCATAACAATGTCTCAGAATGACACATTTTGCTATTTTACCTTTGATGAAAGAAACTACAGATCGGTATGGTGATTATGTAACTCGCGACCGGTTTGCGACAGGCGTAAATTAAGCAATCAGTCCTGTCAAACGCCAATTTTGACGTTGTAGCTGGTGTCAAACTAATACAAAATTGACGTTTGACAGCATTGATACCTTAATTTACGCCTGTCGCAAACCGGTCGCGAGTTACATAATCACCATACGGGTCAAACTTGTCAAGATTGAAATCATTCTATTAGAACCGCATGCACTACCTTAGAGTTTCGAATTTTCGATAGACGATTTTGCGTCATTATCATATTAAGGCAATTATCCAGATTGAATAGAATAGAATAGAATAGAAAAAACAATTATTTATTCGATTGTTATTTAGTTACATAGATTGGTTAGCCTAGCCTTAGTAGGTACAAGGATCAGTGGCAAAAGAGTAAAATTTATGTTAAAGAAAAATCCTAATTCTATGTCTGTTTATTTTGCTTTACTTTACTTCAGTCTATTGTGTGTGCTCAATAAAATTTTATTCTATTCTATGAAGTATGATATGCTTACCATTATGGCACGCGGTCTACCGAAAACCCTGTATCAGTACTGTTTGAGTTTTATCTTTACTCTTACTTATAAATACGGGTAGATAGAATCCCCAACCATCTTGGAAGTTTCTCAATATCGTTCAAGAGATCGTTTTGGGGCGAAAGTACTGTAATTATGCTTAGATCTTTTCATATATCCCTCTGGCCACGTGGTCCTACTGCCTTTGTCCTACCGATCGGACCACACGAACTTTTTTTCCTATTAGTTAGATTAATCGGATTATAAGGATTTGTAATTCCGCTTCGTCCTACCGATCGGACCACATGAACTTTTTTTTCCTATTAGTCCGATTAATCGGATTACAAGGAACTGTAATTCCGCTTCGTCCTACGGATCGGACCACATGAACTCATTTTTAATGGTGCTCAATTTCTCACCTCTCAAAAGTTTATAATTTTCTAATATGCATTAAAATTTACCCTATATTATTTACATTAGTTTTACTTAAAATTGTTTGCCAATTTCATTTTTATGTAAATCAGGAATACAAGAATGCATCTTGCAATTTGAAATGCGAGAATCCTGGTTCGATTAGTTAATCGAACCAACCCAAAAAAGTTCATGTGGTCCGATCGGTAGGACAAAGGCAGTAGGACCACGTAGCCAGAGGGTCATATATGGGTCCTGACGAAGTGAAAGGGATTTTTTTAAAAATATAATATCGGTTTCTGTATAATTCAGGTAATTTGTTAGTACCTACATAACTTGATATGTTTAGAATGTTGGTAAAAATTAAAACCAAAGATAGATAATAATAAAACTTTAATAACTTATTCACAAGATTTACAACTTATATACGAAGTTATCTTTACATAACGATATTTGGTATATATTAACTATACATAATGTGAAACTGCAATTATACCTACATATGAAATTACTGAATAATGCATTGTTTTATTACCTATAAGGTTTGTTTCACTAGGTTTTCTAAAAAGCATATTTTAATACGAAAATACAAAAACCTTTCTACAAACTAGATTACCTATGTTTATTTTAATAAATTTAAACAATTTTTTTTTACAGGGCTTATTTATACTGCAGAAAATAGTATTGTTTAATTCTATTTTTTCGTGCGTTCTAAATCTACTTCTATATTGAATGCTTTGGGTGAATTTCTTTATTCTAGTTTATGTATTCTTTGGATAAAGTATGATCTATCAAAAAACTATTTACAATTCAGCAAAAAAATCTAATTTTATGTTATCAACCTTACAAAGTACTAGTTATTATTATGACTTAGCTAGTGCTAGAGTAGGTATACTACATACGTTATTTATGGTATTTTTATTATTATAATAGGAAATAAAGAAGTAGGAAATACAATATATTCTTAACTATATTAAATGACTAGATTAACAATTCGTTTTCAGAAAACATTCGATTGACACCGTTTAGAACATAACTAAATTGACAAAACGTGGTCATAATGTAGAGTACATAAATGTTGACATCGATCATTATACAGTCAGAAGATTCGCAGAATGTTAAACAAAATACAAAACGCGATCTTTTAATTTTATTTGGTACGTATTAGTTATAATTTCACCTCTTAGCGTTAACACCATAGGAAAGGAAGAGGTAAGAAATTAAATTAGTTAAAGTAACTTTTAACGTCGTAAAAATGTTCCGTGATCGCGATAGGATGGGACGTAACACGATCGCACCACTGGATCCTGTTGCAAGACAGGACCTCTCTTGTTAAATTAAATTAATATATCTACCTAAGCGCGGATTCACGCACTCAATTTCAGGAATGTGCTTCGCCATTTATTTTAAACATCGAAAAGTTAAGACTGCCGTCTTCTATCTAAACAACACACAGCTCTTTTCAAATTCGCAGCGAAACCACATTTAGTTTGGACCTCTTTTTCCGGTGCTTTCGTTTCAGTCTTTTCGATGTGGTCCGGGTTATCCTCATCGGATCACGTATCCGATTGATACTTTACTATCAAATCTAGCTCTTCCTCACTTGGCTTTACGGGTCGAACTTCTGTGCCCTCGAATTTCTTTGGCCGTTCAATTTTGTTCTCGATGTTTACCAGAACATCGGCGACGCATCGGTGATCTTCGGGCGACTTCGGTTCTTCGTCTTGGTCCTCGTTGTTGTTCTGCTTGTCTCTTTCCATTTCCTTGCTGTCTTCCTCGTCACTGTTTTCTTTGCCTTCTAGTATCATTTTGTGGGTAGCTTCTTCGACGACGCTGTCGGTTGGTGCTTCGTTGATGCATGAATGTGTGAGAGTGAATGGTAGTTTGAGGGAGAGATCCCCGCCCATCGCGCTGAAGACGAGCTTGACCTTGACGTAGTAAGAGACGTAGATGGCGAAGACGTTGCGGTCTTCGGGGGTGTTTTTGCTGAGGACGGTGGACGCGAGGCTGGCTCCGGTCTTAGAGTAGGAGTCTTCAAGTGCTATCCAGTTTTTGGTAACTCCTGTGAACAAGCATACATGTTAGCAACCAAACAGGAGAGACATTATATGGTATTTCTAATGGAAATATCCAATTCTAATGGAGGAAGTATGCCGGGAAGAAAGAAACTCTCATAATAACTAATTTATAACGAGCTGGCATAATTCATTGACTTGCTCGTTACCAAAATTTTTAAAACATCCGAATACTTTAATGATATGTTTGGATTAATAAACAAATTGAATTGAATTTCAAGGTAAAAAATAAAAAATTGTATCTATTTTAGACTATTTTTATGAAATAAAAAAAATATATGTAGTTACGAGTATATTATTATGAAAAAACCATTCAAACTGACAGCCTCCTTCTCTTTTTGTCTCTTTCGACATCACAACTGACCTTTATGAGGAGTGAGAGTGTAAGAGTCGGTGTGAGTCTGCCCAGGGTTGACAGTCCCGGCCCCCTTCACCAGCGCCACCACGTTCTTGAACTTCCCGTTTGAGAACATGCACACGTCCACGTGTTGGACTACCAGAGCCTGGGGACAAAGAAGACTGATAAAGACTGATAGACTGATAAATTCACATAATCCTTTCCATCCAAAGGTTGCCTGGAAGAGATCGCTTCTAAGCGATAAGTTTGTAAGTATGGATGGATGGATAAATGGATGTTTGTTACTCTTTCACGTAAAAACTACTGAATGGATTGTAATGAAACTTTATAATAATATAGCTTATACATCAGAATAACACATAGACTGCAATTTATAAAGATATATGTATTGTATAGTATCCAAAATATCTATCACCACGCGGGTGAAAACGCGGGGCGCAGCTAGTAAATAAAAAAACGCTTTTTAATTACATTAACGTCGCTCAAGCGTAGATCTATTGATTTAATAGTTTCTGCCCGCGGCTTTGCACGCGTTGTTTCATTAGAAACGTTAGAAGGTCATTTATATCCTATGGGAACTGATTTGTGGGATAAAAAGTAGCGTATGTTTTATTCCGGGCCTGGAACTACCTGTATGCAAATATTAACACGATCCGTTCCATAGTTTTTGCGTGAAAGAGTAATAAACATCCATACACGCAGCCGTTTATAATATTACTAGGATTTATTATTTCTTGCACGATATACAATAGTAAATCGTTAATCTAGAAAATTTATTACAAAGGCGAGCTTAACCCTAAGAAGAGTACACCTTACACACTTATCTTTAGATAATTCTTGAACTGATCCTTCACTCAAACTCGTCTGTAATGCCTCGAGCATTTCTTCAAAACATACTCTAGTTCGGTATGCTTAGTCGTAACTTCGTAAGTAGGCCTAATCGTCATAAATGCTATTGAGATAGTCTCCATTATAAATTACAACACGCTGTTTAGAGGAGTATTCAAGGTAGGTCGCTAGATACCTTGAGATGACAATAAAATAATTCATTTCTTCACTTGTATGACAAAATTTTAGAAGTTTAGTTCGAGTGAGGTTATCGACATAGCTCAAAGAATTTGCAAGCTGAAGTGGCAGTGGGCCGGCCATATCTCGCGAAGAACCGACGGCCGCTGGGGCAAACGTGATCTTGAGTGGAGACCACGACTCGGTAAACGTAGTGTAGGACGCCCTCCGACCAGGTGGGATGACGACCTGCGAAAGACTGCAGATAGATGCTGGATGCGGAAAGCTGAAGACAGGGCGCTATGGCGCTCATTGTGGGAGGCCTATGTCTGTGTGTGACTGCTATAGGCTGATGATGATGATGATGAGTTCGAGTGGAGGGATTTTTTACGATAAAGCATACCGAAACGCGTTTGGAGTTTGAGTAGAGGTTGAATCGTGGTCGAGTTACGACTAAAGGGTTAGTGAAACCAACATTTGAGTTAGATATTTCGTGATTCGTTTACCTGACATTCATTGAAAAAAAAACATCGTTTCACTTGAAACCATTAAAATTAAGATTAAGATTATTTATAGCGTACCTTTTGTTTTATTTTTCCCTGAATTCAAAGTATAGAGGCAAAATTCTGCTAACCAACCACTTTACTATGATAATAGTATCGTCGAAGAATCGTCTATAGATGAAAGAAACTCTATTTTTAATGAATAGAGAATTATATACGTAGAATGCGTGCAGTGCTATTTGCAGAGAGAGATTAATAGATTAGTTTCAAGCTGGGTCGAAAGTTCTAACGGTCAAGGTTGAAACTTTCAACCTTGACTTTTGACCCGCGTCCGTCCATCTGTATTGAAAATTGTTTATTTGTATAAAAAAATAGAAGATAGATAGACAGAAAATTATTAATTGCACTTTAAATAGAAAACAATGTACAGAAAAAAAAAAAAATTTTATTACAATTGGCGGTCTCCGGAAAAATATGTTAATCTACATGCTAGACAGTTGTTAGGAGTTGTTAGAACATCATTTTAAGTAGGTAGGAACTATATTAGTATACTTGTGCCAGGATGTGTGTGTTTATTGCATGAAAAAGATAAAATGCCATATAATGTAATTTTAAGACGATACTATTGTTATGGTGAAGCGATTAATTTAGTGGAATAAGGGCCCATTCGTAGATAAATTCGCCCCGTGGCCACGATCGCTGTAACGCGATATAATCACCATTATCTTCATCATCAGCCTATATTAGTCCACTGCTGGACATAGGCCTCCCCCAATGAGCGCCACAGCGCCCTGTCTTCAGCTTGACGCATCCAGCATCTACCTGCAGTCTTTCGCAGGTCGTCATCCCACCTGGTCGGAGGGCGTCTTACACTACGTTTACCGAGTCGTTGTTTCCACTCAAGAATACGTTTGCCCCAGCAGCGGCCGTCGGTTCTTCGTGAGATATGGCCGGCCCACTGCCACTTTAGCTTGCTAATTCTTAGAGCTATGTCGATAACTTTGTCTCTCTGTCAAAAATTTTATAAAAGCTACGCGATAAATACCCGTATGGTGATTATGTAACTCGCGACCGGTTTGCGACAGGCGTAAATTAAGCAATCAGTGCTGTCAAACGCCAATTTTGACGTTGTAGCTGGTGTCAAACTAATACAAAATTGACGTTTGACAGCACTGATTGCTTAATTTACGCCTGTCGCAAACCGGTCGCGAGTTATATAATCACCCGGCCGATAAAATAATCTTTCATAGACTGCGCAATTAACCGCCCTCCAATATTTTTGTCACCCTGATAGCTTTATGTAAGCTGTGGCTTATCTAATGTTACGTTATTGTTAAGTAGGTACTTTAGCAATAAACTAAACACTTATTTTAACCTTATTTCGATGAAAAAACTTGTATCACCGAAGCCATTTTGGAATGCGAAATCGAATTCCGAATTGTGAAATGGTTGTTTGAAATTGTTGCAGTTCCGTTACTTACCGTGTTTACATTTCTAGTTATTTTCTGTCATCATGTGGGAATATTATTTACGAGTAATTTGAGTTTTTAGTGTATCATTATTCTTTGCGTTAATAAATCGCAAAAGTTTAAAAAGTTTCTTTCAAACAATCCTACTAATATTATAAACGCGAAAGTTTGTAAGTATGGATGGATGGATGTTTGTTACTCTTTCACGTAAAAACTACTGAATGGATTTGAATGAAACTTTATAATAATATAGCTTATAAATCAGAATAATATATACCTAGGCTACAATTTTTAAAGATATATTGTATATTATCCAAAAAATCTATGACCACGCGGGTGAAACCGCGGGGCGCAGCTAGTATAGCTATAATGATATCGCTTCCGTGACCTATCGAAAACTCCTTTATTATGAAACGACCAAATAAACAGTGATCTCAAAGGTTAGCGCTATATTTGGCAGAAATGGTACACTTTCGGAATAAACCCGTTTTCGTTATTTACCCTGAGACCTTATTAGACCTGAGACCTTAAAGTCTTAGGGTAAATCGCGAAAACGGTACAATTGACCCGACGCCCTCACCCAATATAATAACGGGCTTTGGGATAAACCTCAGGAATTTGTCTTACATTATTGATGTTTTTGTTGGATGTGTAACAACGTTTACATTACACGCTAACTTTATTAGATTACCTACATTATGATATTATTTAATAAACTTAATTTGAGCTTTTACTCTCAGAAATGAGAAAATTTGCTATAAATTTTTAAATATTCACGTTTGGTTTTACTACTAGCTCTAATCCGCAAGAAAATTTAGAACCCTTTTTTATAATTTTTCATTTCAAAAGTCTGTGCACACAAATTTTAAAGTAAAAAATAAAATCCCTAAGCTGCTCCCTACATTCTTTTGAGAATACAAATTTGATATTAGCTAGACGATATTAGAGTTTTGCTTTCTTCATGTGTGTTTTGTGGCACATTAAATAAATAGGTATTTATACTCCGATTTACAATCCAATATATGTTATGTCAACAAAGATAAATAACAAACGAATCTCTCGTTTGTTTTTAAATTCATGTTACACCTTTATGTCACCTTATTGTTATCAGTTTTTGTTAAATTTTTATTTATCTTTGTTGACATAAAATATATAAGATTGTAAATCGGAATAAGGTGACATAAAGGTGTAACATGAATTTAAAAATAAACGAGAGATTCGTTTGTTTTTAAATTCATGTTACACCTTATTATATTTCAATTAAATGATGAAAGAAAACTTTCAAGACCAAATATTGTTTCCAGATTCTGGGCTTTGCTTCGATGATACTAAATGTCGTTTAATATGTTCCACCAATATTCTTTCGGGTTTATAAGCCCTTTGTGTACAAAAACTATTCATGTTTTTGAATCGCATTCTATCGCAGTAGGTATAGCTATTTATGTAAGTACAAATTACTAAGAAAATATAATATATTGATACAAATTTGATATTAGCTAACGGCGATTTTAAAGGTTTGCTTTCTTTATGTGGCACATTAAATCAAAATAATAATAATAAAATAAGGTCTTAGGTCTAATAAAAAAAATATAATAATAATATAAAAAAAAAATATATAAAAAAAATGTACCTAGTTATTTATGTACAAGCACAGATAATATAATACATACGTATAGGTAAGCAGAGTTAGACAGAAAGCTCTTTGTTAGTTCGATGTTTTTTTACTAATAAGTTGATTATTGAAGACCTCTGTGATGTAGCGGGTCAGATTCCCGACAAGTTTGTGCGTACGATCTGCATATTTTTTCTAGGTGTTCTAGGTGTGATAATCATCTTGTACCTACAACATAAGGCTCTGCTTAGCTTGGGGCTAGATGATGACATTATTTATTTATTTAGCATTTACTTTATAAATATAATTGTCAATTTCAGCCCGATCCATTCAGTTGGTTTGCTTTGTTCGCGCACAAACACAGAATCATCGTAAACTTTCGCCTTTGTATCATTAGCAGGAATTGAGATCAAATCAAACTACACCATCCCCAAGGCAAATAAATGCTGATCAGTAGAACCTCATTTCCTTACTGATTATGTATGTTCCCGTTGCCAGCTTTGGTGCGTAGGTACCTTTATTCATTTGTTTACCAGGTTTATTATGCCTCTCTAATCCAACCCACCAATTAGGCTGTGATTCACTCTCAGGAATAAAGAACCGTTCGCACAGGGCAACTGTTCCGTGACAGTGAAAGCTTGCTTTGAAAACATGCGACGACACCAAAAAGTTTGCATAAAGCGAAACTCTTTGGTGATGAAGTCGAAGCTGGCGACGATGTCAAAAAGTTTATAAAACATACCGAACTCTTTGGTGCTGCATAAACCTTTCTACTCAAAAACAAGTAAACGTCAAGCTCTCTGCATTGAACGTTTGCTTTGAAAGTGCATATCTATTGCAGAGGTTGTCGATTTGAAGAGCATGAAAGCAACCAGGTTTTATAAGGGCCATAGAATTATAGGGCTTAGAATAGCAGGTGACACGAACGAGGTAAATCTGAAAAAATTACTCCGACTCATTTTGCATTTGGAATCGCTGTTAGAATAAGAGCAGTTTTTTCTCTATGCTAAGAGCATCTTGTTTACTTCGCTCCGACTTACTTTATAATGATGTGCCTTGTATGTATAGTAAGGACGCGCGTAATTTGTAAGGGTTTTTTTAGTTTATGTTTATACCAAGGTACAAAGAGAAGTCTGAGAAAACTTTGTATATAACAACGTGTAACTATGTAAATAACGAGTTACGACATTTTTTTAACCCTTAACGTAAACTAGGTGTAATAAATTACCCAAACACATGAATCGATTTTGGCTTGATCGTAAAAGTGTTTTCTGGTATTCATGGCTATGTCAAGTGAGGTGAAATCGTTGCCGTCTTTCCTGTAACCGAGTTTTATTGCAGGGGGTTTTCTAATTAGTAAGCAGTGGCGGTCGCGGCGTAAGAATCGACCCCCAAACTCAGCCCGGAAATGTCGTAAAAGGCGACTAAAGGATATCGCAGGTCAGAGTCGCATAGCTAACTCGCCGCAAAAAAATGTGCAGTCAAATATCGGCTTTGTCTCGTTACATTTAGATGCATTTTATAATGACGGCAGAGAAAATTCAGCTCGCGGGCCACTCGTTTATAGATTGTGGGAACCTATTTTGTCTCTGTAAAATGTATCTAAAGATAACGAGATTAAGTCCATATTTGAATACACATATTCGTGATGCGTGGTAGCGGAGTTGGAAATTATTTGCGCAGAGTTTAAGGGTGATTCTACAGGGCAGCAGTTTCTTTCTATTTATATTTAACAACGTGAAAACGTGAAGCTTATTTGACATGAATTTCGCTACTAAACTTGCCCGGTGTAACTGAACCCGAGTTAAATACATGGTTTGCTTGATATATGTTTTATTGGAAATTTGTTTAGTGAATTCATACTCGCTCTGTTGAATGCTCTGAATTGAACTCATTTTACGAGCTATTTGCTTTAAAAAATAAAATTACTAACCGAGGTTTATGTAGGTTTATTGTAATTAATTTTGATAATTTTACCAATTTAGCTGTTTTTTTTGAACACTTTATTTCAAGAACATGAAATTAAAATTAATAAAAACTGTTATAACTAAATAAAAAATTAACATAGTACACGAAACAACCCTTATCGCTGATATCGGTTTCTCCCAGGTAACATGAGGCATTTTATTATTGCTTGAAATTATAAAAAAAAAATTCCATCCTCAAACTCCCAAAGCTACTAAAATCTCACCTTGATTCTCCTAACAGTCTTGGAGGAGTGGTTTCCGACGAGTACGCTGACCTTGATGGACTCTCCATGGGAGTAGGTGGGCTTGTCCAGCCATGCCTCCAGCTCGACCCTGGAGGAAGTAGAACAAACGAAGTAGTAGTAGTATAAATAGTATTTATTTATTTCTGCATTGTTTTCTGTTTTGTCTTGATAAAGTGTTTTCTATCTAATATCTATCAAATTAGCCTATAATCAATAATCATTTATTTCGTAACTTTCATGAAATACACGTCACATTAGTTTCGGCTACACACTCGATCTAATTTCTAATCACTATAGTTGTTTTGTTATGTATACAAATGAATTTTATAAAACTGTGCGTATAACGAAGGTCAATATGAAAAAACTATGTTTCCCAAGATAAAACGCCTTATTTAAAAATTATATTAGATATAATAAAGTTGTTGGAACGGTTAGAAGATACTTTTAAGACGCTTTATGTTAGTAATTACCTACCTATCCAAAAAATTTAATATTTTTGTAAAAAATAAGAAAACTCAAAAGAAAAACGCTCAAGTTTCATGATTAATTTTTAAAAAGCCTCTTTTTTATAATTGTTTACGCGCCTCGTCATTGTTGGGGCATCTCGTCGGCTCACTCGTCTGATGTCACGTCTTTCATTATAATAGGAAATTGCAGGAAAAATTACCCACTGTTTTGGAAGGCGTGATGTAATTTCGCTTTGATGGGTGTTTCACCTGTCATGGCGGATTGCTGTAATTTATAGTTTACCCGCTACAGTGTAAGGGGGTCTCCAAAATCTCGTCTCCCGAGTCAACCTAACCTGCACCTTGTACACCCTAGATAAAAAACTAGGTGGTGAAAATGGTGAAAATATCATACAATCTTCATAATTTGATAACTCGAGATAAATTACAATTATTTTCGATTACTTGACACTACAGAAAAGTGTCCAACCAGACACATTGTGCCGTTAACAAAGAATTATCATCAGCTTCATTAAATAATAAATTTGTACTAATAAATTGTAAAGCAAATATTTTATATTTTCTATCTCTACTTTATTGGGTTTCATTCAGGTAATATCCAAAAACAAAAATTCTTGTTCAACATGTTAATTAATGCTTCAAGTCAAATATATAATCTCACATTGGCATCTCTACGATCGACAAATTAACTTTATACCTAACTGAGTTTTCTCCAGCTATGTTTACAAAACCATTGAATTATATTATCTAACTAGAAACAATGCAAAAAGCAAACGCTTGTAATGGTGTTGCGCAATGCAATCAACTGAAGTGGCAAGTGGTTCACTCAATAGTTGTTATTGATCAGTGATAATGGAAGTGGATCGAAACATCATGATAGTTGCGGAGTAGTTATTGGTACTGAGAATTTTCAGATTTGTACCAACCTAGTACGTATATTCGGCTGAGTAATCAAACACTTGAAGATAACTTGAAGTAAAGTTCAGTGAAAACTGTGAAGCTTACTCTACCTATTTAAGTTTTACGAGTATAAGCTGTTTGTTTTCCAACTAAATAAAAATAAAATAAAACCACTGCCATACATTTTATAGATCTCTTCGATCTGCGGATTGAGGGAGCTCATGAAAATATGTGAGGAGTACGCCTGTGGTCACGGACTGGTGTACAACTCAAAAAAGAGTCAGTTCATGGTTTTTGAGGTCGGTACAAGGAGGCTGCATAACGTTCCCCCCGTTCGATTGAACGGTGTTGACTTAGAGAGGGTGTACTCTTTTAAGTACTTAGGCCACATAGTCACTACCGACCTCAAAGACAATGAAGACATCGAACGGGAGCGGAGGGCGCTGTCGGTGCGGGCGAATATGGTTGCCAGGAGGTTTGCGCGTAGCTCAGAGAAGGTAAAGTTGACACTCTTCAGAGCATACTGCACCTTTCTGTATACGTGCAGCTTGTGAGCGAAGTACGCGTACGCTTAGCCTGCGCGTAACGTTACGCGTAAGCCTGTACGCTTGCGACGTACAGCGCCATCCGCGTCCAGTACAATCATGCGCTGAGAGTGGTCTTGGGGCTGCCCCGCTACTGCAGCGCCTCAGAGATGTTTGCGGCGGCGCGAGTCGACTGTTTTCATACCACCATGCGCAAGCGCGCCGCCTCCCTGGTGCGCAAGTTGCGGGCCAGCTCCAATACCGTTCTCGCAATGATAGCTGGGAGAGTGGACTGCCCGCACACCAGGCACTGTTGTGAGCGCCACCTTCCCAGCAATCCTTTTAGTTTTTAAGATTATCTTGTCTATTTACTAATATGAGTGTAAATGCTTGAAATAAATACTTTTGATTTTTTTATTTTTTTTATTTTATATATTATAGGTTACTTGATAGATTATTCTTTCTGAAATAGCTATAATTTCTTATATTATTTAGCTAAGTATTTCGGTATCGACCTGTGGTGCCGGCTTAGAAGAGATATGCGGAGATTTCTTCTTTTATTTGAGAATTAGAATGCTACTACGAGTATCTTGATGATAATGGCGGGCCGGCGTAGAGTGAATGTGAATTAAATGAACTGTAGAATGAAGGCTGGAGTGAATGGCGATTGATTGGTCACTGAATGATATATTTTATCGTGTTATCATTGATATTGTTTACATAAACACAGCCTATTTTAAATAGAAAAGTATTCAAATAACATCCGAGTAGGTACGAATGTCTACCTACCTGTTTGATAGTCATCAAATCTTCTTCGTTTCAGTGCTCAAAACATAAACCTGTATACATAAAGTTATGCAAATTAGAACCAAGTGAATTGGAAACCCTTTAAAGTAAACTTCAACACCTGGTCTGTTTCTGAGAAGGGAATTGTGTTTTATACCATACGACACGACATTGACTTGTTAAATGAACACACACGTCAGGCGCAATATTGTACGAGTTTACCCTCGTATTCTTAGACATTCCTCAAAATATGCCTGGTGAGAAGCTTTTTAGACTTTTTGCATGAAAGGAATACTTATCGATTTCATTGAATAAGGTTGAGTCGAGGTCGAGTAAATCTTATAAGGGGGTTATTCTCTGTATGCCTTATCATCATTATCGGCAACTGGAATTATCTACTGCATGCATCTACTGTTAATAGGGTTTTGTATATCAAATGGGTCAATAGGTTCACTCTCGTGTGGCAGTCACAATGACTTATAGTGTTAAGGAATGAATGATTGAATGAACGTTTACTTTATTGCACTTGAACATAGCAAAAATAAAACTTTTCAACGAAATTTTAAACAATTTCAGTACAATTGGCAGCCTTATCGCTTAGAGTGATTTCTCAAAGGGTGCCTGTCTTTCTCACTGTCTTCTTAGAAATTTAGATGTTGAAAAATATTTTACTCAAGATAATTGCTTTTGTTTATCGATAACTTTTAGTATTGTTTCCACTTGATAAAATGTTGTTGAACGAAATCAAACACTTTGTAAAATAACAGAATTTTGTGTTTTCTGAAAAAGTTCTTTACGAACCTCAAGAGTTTTGAATAGAAAACAAAAACAGTTATACAAAACCTACGGGTATTTTTCTAAACTTTGTTTTCTTTAATTATTTTCTCAAATCAGACTTACATAAAAGTCTGGGTACTTACAAAAGAATTTGATTGTTTTGTATAACCTTGAAAAACCATTTACCTACGTTTAGTAAAACCAACTTCGGGTTTTCCTCGGGAATACATTTTTTATGCGTATTGGGAACATTCTGTATACCTCCTATTCTATATGCCAAAAAAATTCAGAAATCGGTTCATAAATTGATGGCGACATCGACGTACCTACATAGAATTATTTTTTCGATTTCGGTTAAAAATCATTGAAGTCGCAAGGAAACTTGAACATCCTTGAATTTGACACACTTGAATATGACTCCAACACGGAAGTGGAGTCATATTCCAAGATCTTTATCGAGTTGCTTTACTGGAAGCCTATGTAATTCTCCAGAAAACGCAATTGCGTGTTTCGTTTCGTTTTTTTGTGCAAATTGGTACGTTAATTCGGCTAACGCAACCGAATTCTTCTTCTATTTAAAGTATTTAATTCTGTTGTGTGGTATAAAGTGTTTTCTATCTATCTATCTATCTAACTCGTTGTATTAGAGTACTTGTCCGAAACGAAATACGAAATTGCGTATTGTAAAACTAAAATAGGCCTCGGTTACTGATCTCGTCCATGCGTTCAAATCAACCAATACAATTAGATTGACCAGTTTCAGTTGAATTGCACATATTGGTTCGCATATAACACGTAGAGATAGGTAATCATATCGTGTTGTGTAAATACAAGATCATTACGTTTCCACTTAAGATGAACTGTGCTGGGATTACCGGCTTATGCCAGGTAATGCATGCGTGTAATGAAGGGAGTCTCACCTGCCATCTGATAGCAAGAACGGTTTCTCAGCGGTCGCTCTTGGAGGCAGCAGCTCAGCACTTTCTGAGGAAAAACACAAAGTTTAAGTCATATTCGAGTCTAGAAGGATATATTATGTTTTGTTTGCGGAAGACTGGCGGGGTTCCTTAAAAAACGGTCCTGTAAAAACGGACGCGCAGTGTAAGTAAAATAAGTCTTGATTTTTTACCATACATTATGGGTCAATGGTATAGGTGCCCATAGAATAAAAACCACTGTATCTACGTCTGATCTCTACCAGTACCTCACTCAGCCCTGAGTGTGCCTTAGTTGGAATCGGAAAGTCAAGGTAATTGTTGGTGGGATGTTCTATTGCTATATATAGATGTACGTTCCACACAGGCACGCATAAAGTTATTATCGTTATGCCAATCTCACTCCAAAGTAAAGCAATCCTCTATTTGGCTTTACCTTTCGGATCCGACTCACCCTGCCGAATTTCTTGACGATCAAACTTTGAAATGCGATAGGAAATTCTCAGTGATAGATAAGATACTTATTTGACCAGCAGCATGATATAATTATTATGTCAAAATAACTAAGGCTAATGTTAATAACATAGAAAATAATAAGTTTTAATGAAACAATGCTTGAGAATATCAGTAATAGTAAATAAATAGTAAATAATAGTTATAGTAAACATTTAAACCACATAACATTTTATCAACATTTATTTTTCGAGAAGGAGGCCAAAAGGAGGATCCCGCTGGGCTGGGCAGCGTTTGGGAAACTACGTAGAGTCTTCTCTTCACCCATACCACAATGCTTGGCAACGAAAGTTTTCAATCAGTGCGTCCTACCCGTTATGACCTACGGAGCTGAGACGTGGACACTCACGATAGGGCTGGTCCACCAGTTCAAAGTCGCTCAGCGAGCTATGGAAAGAGCTATGCTCGGAGTTTCTCTGAAGGATAGGATTCGCAACGAATACATGCGACAGAGAACCAAAGTTATCGACATAGCTCTGAGAATTAGCAAGCTGAAGTGGCAGTGTGCCGTTCATATCTCGCGAAGATCCGACGGCCGCTGGGGCAAACGTGTTCTTGAGTGGAGACCACGACTCGGTAAACGTAGTGTAGGACGCCCTCCGACCAGGTGGGATGACGACCTGCGAAAGACTGCAGGTAGATGCTGGATGCGTCAAGCTGAAGACAGGGCGCTATGGCGGCCTATGTCCTGCAATGGACTAATATAGGCTGATGATGATGATGAAACATTTCAAATGTACAGATTTGTAAAAATTGTGTGTGTGCTGCAGCCCCAGTATAAAAGTTACTCTATGCTGCAGCCTGTCAAAAATGCAATAGCTCAGCCTTCATACCTATAGAGTCAGTGCAAAAAAAGAAGTCTCCATGGAATTGAGGGCGCGCGTGTGCCAATGTATTACTTTAGTTGCGTTAATATGTCAGTTCACCGTTTCACCACGAGACTTCTCTTTTTGCACAGACTCTAGAAGCCATCGTATATTATGGTGTGTCAAAAATATTTCCAACAATACTACATCGGTATTGAAATCGCCTTGTTTTCAAAAAATATCTTGGAATTTTAACCGATTTAAGTGACAAAGTGACGAGTGAAAACTTACCTAACTCTCGCTTCGAGTGAAAGTTTTCATCTGGCTCCGATTTCGCTTTGGTTTTCAATCTGTAAACAAAATTATACAACGTTAAGGGTCGTTACATATCTGACGGAAATTGCGTCGCGTATTATCGGTCGCAATCTACGAATAAAGTCGCAATACGTCTGAAAAGGCAAATCTTTATATAATAAAAATCTATTGCTGTTGGTTAGTCTCGCTAAAACTCGATTACGGCTGGGCCGATTTGGCTGATTTTAGTTTTGAAACGTTTGTCGTAGTCCAGGGTTTAAACGGTGAGAAAACATGGTAAAATTGCGCAGAAATTTCCACGCAAGTGAAGCCGTGGGGCGCAGCTAGTATAATAATGAAACATTCACATTCACACTCAACCGATGATGCGTTAGTGCGTCGAGCGTACACCGTCTGTTATGTTTTCGACAACGTATAGTCGTCGGTCTCATAGTCGGTCGACGTAACGAGTTGCGACACGTGTATTTTGTATGATGCATTCAGACTAGGCGTAAAATCGGCGGAGATCGTTTGTGTACAGGGCGTGCGACTAGACGCGTAATGTGGCAGGTCTAATTTGACCGAATAAACGCGACCGATGATACGCTCGATGCATTTTCCGTCAGATATGTACCGACCCTAACATAGGACATTCGAATGAGTTATCTCTATATCAGTGCCAAACCACTGTGGCAAATAGGGTAACATAATCACTCTTAGTGATCAATCTAATGAGAATAATCCGATTGGGACGTTATCCACCAAAACTGATTAGTAGTGTTTAAGTTTGTGTTTTAGTTTGTGATTAAATTTATTAAGAAATAAAAAAAAAAAACTTTTCATTTTTTATTAGTGGTAAGTAAGTAAGTATAAGTCGTGTAGGAATGGGATTGAAAATTTCACGCTGACCAGCTTAGATCTTATTTGGTAATGATTAATTACACTTTCAATTCTAATCTTTACGTACACGACTTCTATGTAAAATGTACCTAGCAGTAGCAAGAATATAGATAGATAGATAGATAGACAATACTTTTATTGCACACTTAAAAATAAAACAAACAAGGTAAACAATAATAATATAAGATATGTGACAATTTGGCGGTCTTATCGCTCAAGAGCGATCTCTACCAGACAACCGTGGATGGATAGGATCGTTGGATTGAAAAAGGGGATCTGTGCGTTAGAAGAAGTACTCTTAAAAATCAAATTAAGATGATTTATGATTCTTTGTTAATAGCAACTGTGTCTTTTTAGATACTTTTCTGCCAGTGTCAAGTAATGGATACTAATTGCAAAATAAGTGACTTATCAAATTATTAAAATTGTTTGATATTTTCACCAGAACTCAAAGCAAAGTGTCCAACCAGACACATATTTCCAATAACAAAAATCATAATCAAAAAACTTTTTTATCATGGTTAACACAAAAGCCTTCAGCTATTCCGCGATCATTGCGCATGAAACTGTGTCGCAATATTGGAAAACTTAAAAAATCTTATCTCAATGTTAAATGTCCCGTTTAAATGACTTTTGAATCATCATCAACATAACACATCTCCCATCCGCTCCCCTTCATGGATAAGCCCAGTTTCAGGGGTTACTAGACAAACAAAGTTTAGTCGTCTATAGGTACCTACTTGACGGTCGTCAAGTATAATTTTAGTATTCAGTATTATTAAGATGTTTTTTAATAATGAAGGCATCAGATAAGAGAAGGCTAGAGGGCCACTTGTTTAAAGTTAGCGATGAGTAAGTAAGGCGTCAACCAACGAAGGCTACGTGGAACCTAGCTAGCGCGCTAGCTTGCCACTACCTAGCGGCAAGCTCGCTATTTCATATCACTGTAAAAAAATCTAAAACCACGAGATCAAATCCATATTTTAATGTCCATTTTTGTACTGAGTGGCAACGGGTCATGTACTAAATGCGCCCCGCGGCCTCGCCCGCGTGGAAATCTATGTGTCAAATGGTTTATAAACCATCCTCTTAAATCACTCTATCTATTAAAAAACCGCATCTTAATCCGTAGCGTAGTTTTAAAGATCTATGCATACATAGGGAGCATACAGACAGCAAGAAGCGACTTTGTTTTATACTATGTAGTCAATTCAATTTTAATATATCTTTATTTATAAACATAACAAAATATAATAGGTATACAAATACAGTGTAATTTTATTCCAGATAATATACTATGTAGTGAAGCCCCGTCAAACAATCAAATAAATCAGTGCCAGGGTAGATATCCACGTCACGTTCACTTAGACCCCATATAACAAGTAAACTGCCCCAGTAAGTAGTCTGAAACACCCGCATTCCAAGTTGGAAGGGAAAGGCCCAAGGCTTCACTTTGAGGACCCTTTGAAAGCCCTCAGGCAACGCAAGGACATCGCGTCCATAAAGCGTGATGTCTGTATTTGTTTACTTACTAGCGTATGCTCGCGGTTTCGTATACTCTATTTCGGTATGTAAGTAGCCTAATATAGGTCGGACAATGTAGGTCAAATTTTGTCATTATACGGACCTATGTTCTGCAGTTAATTTTGGATATCTTGCAGTATAGGAGACAGTGAGCATGTTTAGGAAACATGCTCACTGTCTCCTTCACTCTCTAACATTAGCTTATAGAATTAAATGAGCTAGGATAGTAGACACAGACCAAGAATTAACTAGAAATTATTAGTAATAACTACTAAGTAGTTAGTAAAAATGACTAATGTAATGAGGCAGATAAAGGAGAAAGTCGCTGTCATGGTATAAAGATGTAATAAAGACCGCATTGGAAAGAGAATGGTGGAGAAAATTACATTGTTGTGTCGACAAGAGCAAGGCTTAGGTTCTTTAATTTAGAATAATACTAAAAGCGACGCCGGGTTGTCCGCGTGAAAATTTTAAAAATACCTATTTTTTTAATTATTTTATTTTGAAAACATTAGAAAATTAATGAAATCGGTCGATCCGATAGCGTGACCAGAAGAAATATGAAATTATATTATAATTAATATTATAGGAACAGCTCGGGATCATCTTCGATACAAATGCAAAAGAATCATCCAAATCAGTTCATAAATGACGGAGAAATCATCGATCTTAAATACAAAGTAAAAAAGAACAGCTCAACATAGAACCGCGTCCTTTTTTCGAATTCGGTTAAGAATAGGATGGTGGGTGCGTTGCATACCCACATAGGTACATCGCTTTATCCGCCTCAATTTATCAAATGCTTTTGAAATGCAATCGAGAGAGTTTACTCTGATTTCAATGCAAATACATTTTCCAATATTCATTCAAGCATCGTTTTAAAATAGGCAGTTTGTTAAAGCGCAACAACAACCAACAAGGTTAAAAATAATCAAAATAGTTTCAGTGAATATGACCTCTATTGTAAAGATACTAGAGTTCATGAGCGATAGTGTCTTTTTATTCATGGCCGTCCAAGCGAATATTTTAAATTGAAACTACAAATGGAAGGTAATTCGAAACATATATCTAAGAAGATGTCTACGTTCTAGTTGTTCTTATTTTGAAAACAACAAAAGGAAGTTCCATTTCATTTATTTGCTATCGGAATTTACAGAAAGAGAGAAAGGAAATTTCAGTAAACACAAAACAAACTATTTATTTCTTACTAGCGGATCTTCCCGGCTTCGCACGGTTTTAGTACGGTTCCTAAGTTTTTTGAAAATATAATATAGCCTATGTTCACCGGGTGTAGCTTCCCAACGGTGAAATAATTTTTCAATTCGGTCCAGTAGTTTCGGAGTTTATTTCTTTTCATTACAAAAAAATAAACAAAAAAACAAACCTTTCCTCTTTATAATATTATTTATTTCTTACTAGCGACCAGCCCCGGCTTCACAGGGGCGCAAATGCATGTATTATACATTTTTACCTTGAATCATCTTTTAAAAAAAAACCGCATCAAAATCCTTTGCCGTTGCGTAGTTTTAAAGATCTAAGCATACATAGGGACAGACAGACAGCGCTAAGCGACTTTGTTTTATACTATGACTGTAGAGATTAAAGAAATAAATATGACGATTTCAGGAAAAATGAAACATGCAGTTTTCAGTCCCTAGTAACGATACTCGTATTACGATTCAAAAACCTGGATATTTTTTGTAAAAAAAGCGGTTACAAAACCCAAGGTATATTGATAAAAAATATTTACCGACATTGGTATCTTCAAAGCAAAGCACAGAAGCGTAAAACAATTTTTGGTTTTGAAGGTATTTCATTTTCGAATTTAAATTTAAATTTTTTTTCGCTCTACTATTCTGCATTGTTGAATTTTCTGTTTTAGTTTTTACTTGCTGAAACCATGTTGGTTTCTGTTATTGTTATCAGTTTTGTTCACAAATATATTTTTTTACGTTTGACATAAAATATCTTGGATTCTAAATCGGAGTATCATTGGTCTTAGCTTTTTTTGCAACAGGTTACCATAAGTCTAATTTCTAATTTTAACTGACCTTGAGACAATGTCGCGGTTTTGTTACAAACTACGCAGTTAACACAGAATAACTTCCCTACAGTCCTTTCATAAATCACAATTATTCATTCTGAAAGATAATTCCAATTTATAGTAAACTCCTAATTTTTCCTTCAAGTAGGTAAGTAAGTGTGTATCTCTAACTTTTTTCATAATATTTGTGATGAATGTTTGTGCCTTGAGGGCGCGGAATCGGAAAACTTGATCTCTGGCAAATAAAAACTTGACGGCGAGATCCTTTGTCTAAAGAGCCGTAGAGAAAAGTCAATAAAGAGAAATTTTCGAAATGAAGGTTTTTAAGGTCTTGAGGAAAATATTATGAGGTTGTCCAAATTATTTATTAGATCTTGTAGAATTTTTTGTCATCATCATCAGCCTATGTTAGTCTGCTGCTGGAACGTAGTGTAGGACGCCCTCCCACCAGGTGGGGTGACGACCTGTGAAAGACTGCAGGTAGATGCTGGATGCGTCAAGCTGAAGACAGGGCGCTATGGCGCTCATTGGGGGAGGCCTATGCCAGCAGTGGACTAATATAAGCTGATGATGATGATGATGACGATCAAGGTACGAGTATATGACTGGAAACAATCGTTTATTGGATCCTGAATATTGAAAAAAGTCACACGAAAAACAAGATGATGTGTGAATGCGCCCTTACTTGTGCTTTATCATGAAACTATCATTGCTACAGTCAATATTTAGCTCAAATACAAACCTAAATACAAAAAATCTTTATTTGAAACAGAACTTATTGCAAAGGGTACAATTTGTGGCTGACTACCGCTAAAGTTAAAAAAAACTTTGTAGCGGAGTCGGTTCTTTGCAAATAATACTTAGTTTCATTTAAAAAAAAAAAAAAGGGAATAATTTAGTATATACACACATGACACAGCTCAACTGTTTCAATTAAAAACATTAGTTGTAATATTTGTTGATAAAATGAAGTAGGAAACTGAAATACCTAACATACGAGTAGCATAATGTAAGAAACGGAAACGAACGACCTCGACTTGAACGTTAAAATGTTTCCAACTTGATTTATCGTCGCTGTGTCGCGGGTTCAAGGAAACGCGGTTAACAGGTGAAAATGGACAATTAGGGCGCAATAACGTGGGTAATTCAGATGATTTACTGCAGCAGCTACTTTCACCATTTCCTTAGCAAGGTACCTAAGTTGTTTATGGCAGTTTAATTTATAATTTTGTAGTAGAAAAAGTAAAAGTAAAAAGTTTAGCATCTACTTATCTATTACTAGCGGACCTTCCCGGCTATAGAAACGATTTTAGAACGGATCCTTAACTTTTTCGAAAATACAAAAAAAAAAAAAACTATTCCATATCACAATAGTTATTAGTATGTACAATTTCAAAACAATAATAATAGTAAAAGAAAGAATTAATAGTCGTGTAGGTACATTATAATTTTAGAATTGAATTTAATTTAGAATTAATTATGTCAGATTTTTGCTGTCATGTCCTGATATGGACCGCCTTCGGCGGTGTATGCCTCCTCCAAGGATCTCCAGAGGTTTCTGTCTCTGGCTTTTTGTGGCCACATTTTTCCAGCTACTTGTGTGATGACATCATTCCATCTTTTGAATGGTCTCACTTTTTGCCTTTTTTGGTCAAGTGGTATCCAGTTTGGAGCCTATTCATTACAAACAAACAAAAAATCAAACATTTTCTCTTTATAATATTAGTATAGATATATAAAAGAAAGTCGTCTTACACTATTTATAACTCAAGAACGGCTGAACCGATTTGGCTGAACATTTGTGGGAGGTGGCTTAGAACCAGGAGATGGACATAGGTTACTTTTTATCATTTAAACCATTTGACACATAGATTTCCACGGGAGCGAAGCCGCGGGACGCAGCTAGTAGTAATTAAAGGACACTGTCTAAACATAATAATATAATATAACACATCCTTGACAAAAATGTTTACAGCTCATTTCAATATTTCTTTTGCAAATGGCACATTAATATTATGTGTCGAGCCGTAAGACATGTACTATATTTTTCCTTTGATACTCACGAAACCAGGTTATATGTTTTCATTTGAAATCTTCGGGAAAAGAATTGCGGGCAAGTACCTACGAAATTCAAATCCTTTGTTAGATCTACCTTTTCAGATCTTTTGTTACAGCCATCATTATAGTAGAGAATTCATTTATATCTTTCGGAAGATGTTCGAAAGTAACACAGTTGCGTATTGAAGCGTAAGACACGTCTTCTAAACACACAAAAAGTTACTCAGAAGTCGTAGGTGATTGTAATTCTGCTGAAATCTTTTAAAAATCAAATTTTATTCAACTTCTTTGACAGAAATCATCTTTTCCGATCTTTTGTTAAAGCCTATCATTGTCGAGAACTCATTTCCATCGTTCGGAAGCGACACAAATGTGTTTCGAGGCGTAATACACGTCTTTTTCTCTTAAACACCCGAACCTTTGATTACCCAAGAGACTGGGGTCGCGTTTCAGGGTTGTGCACAATAATCTGGGCATCGGAACGCCTGTTCGGTGTTCAATAACCCATGAGTAATGCCTTAGATCTTAAAGCCGGGTCTCCACTGTGAGAGCTAATCGGAACAGTTTATATTTTACTGGAAGTTATTGCGTCTTTTTTAAGTTTTGTATATATTTTTGTGGGATATGAATATGGATAGCCTTCCTAAATGGTGGTATATCGCACGGAGTGAACAAATTTGGGAGGCATTTGATCAATAGAAGCTCTCTAATTATATTTTTACTAGTGAGAAACTAGCATGATACCTTGAACCTACGACGATGGCTACGATTATTTCTGTAACGGGCGAGAAAAACGATAGACTCTAATTAGAACTAAAATATACCTTTATCGCCGAATAGTAATAATAACTGTTTTCACTTGATTTCTTGAATCCACTGGTGATCGGAATGCTGGTTTTTATTTAGCATTGTCATTCAACGTGGCAATGCTGTCAGCATTCTGGGCACTCTGCCTTCTGGTGACGGCTAAGATTCTTAGGAAAGAGATAATACTTAAGTGTAAATACTAGTTGTTGTTTTTTGATTACTAGCTGCGCCCCGCGGTTTCACCCGCGTGGTGATAGGTATTTTGGATAATACAATATATCTTTATAAATTGTAGCCTATGTGTTATTCTGATGTATAAGCTATATTATTGTAAAGTTTCACTAAAATCCATTCAGTAGTTTTTACGTGAAAGAGTAACAAACATCCATCCATCCATCCATACTTACAAACTTTCACGTTTTTAATATTAGAGGGATATTATTGATAGTTTGCTTTATAAAGTGGACACCCTGCTTACTATGTTAGGTATTATACACTACTGAAATGAAAATGAAATGAAATGAAATGAAAAATGAAAATTAAAAGTACTTTAGGTGCGACTTACCGTTTTCCTCTTAGTTTAAGTTTATTAGGTTCTGTGTAAGCCTTATAACCAATAAAGACATTTAATTCTACTCTATTCTATACGTACTCATATCTGTTGATAAAATAACAAGCCTAGCTCTTATTTTGTCCTGAGTATGCAAGATCCGATCCTTGCCAATCTATTTAAGGATTTATTATTTGGGTCAATTTACCCGTCTACAGGATTAATGGTGGAAAATTCCTTCCCTACCAGCTAGACAATAATTACAATCGGATTGGATCCGTAGGAGATGTTAATAGTTACACTTTAAGACACGGGTGGGGTACGCCACAAAGAGGGGTTGATTGAAGTATTTGTATTCACAAATCAAGAGTTATTTTTAGATCTCTTGGGGAATAAATAAACACCAAGATTGGAATGAAGATCAAATCAATTTCGGATTCTGTAGTACGAATAGAACGGTCTTTAATACATTCTGTCAGTTACAAAGATTGTAGGTATACAATCTGGAATACAATGAGGAAGGTTACTTTTCTAGGTTATTTTTCCAGGTGAAAAAAAACAAAATGCGAAGATACAGGAAGATGCTTATTGAGAAAAAAAGAAAACCGAGGTAAAATTACGTTGTGTTTCTGTACCTCAATACTTACCGTTAATTCCGATGTGACGCGGTGGGCGAAGGTCCACCTGCGACGCAGTAGGTTGCGGGTTCGATTCCCGCCTCGGAACAATTGTGTGTACGATCTGCAGATATTTGTTCCGGGTGTTCTGGTCGTTTTCTATGTATAATAAAAAATATCTATCTATGTAATGTATTGTATTATGTATATCAGTTATCTAGTACCCATAACACATGCTCTGCTTACCATGGGGCTAGATAATGCTGTGTGAATTGTCCAGCATTATTTATTTTATTTATTTGATTACGAACGGTTTTTATTCTTGGCTGACTGGCGCGACTTCAAACACCGTGTTTTTGATAATTCAGAGCCGCTACTTATTCTCCGCCCTTGGCATACAAACATTACGTTGGTTATCAGAAATCCCGTATATTTTCAGTTATCGCTCGCTGGCGGGGCGTTACGATTAGTATGCATTTACGTTGAAATGTTTATTATTTATATCTGCTATATTTATTACCTGTGCTGGTTGAAATAAAGGGGGATTTTATCTGATATTTATGTTAGGTATATGTTTTTTTTTTGAGTTACTCCGTGATCATGGCGCATGCAACTGTGCCGAAATATTGGATAACTCAAAAATCAAATCATGGTAAATATCCCGTTTTAAATGACTTTAGGTATCTGTTGTTACTCGCATAATGTATGAGTTAACCAATAGTTTACTACGACAGTGGTATTTTCACAGAATCGTTTATAGATGAAAGATAATTTGACCTGTTTTAAATACTATAAACTTACTTCAAATAATTCGTATATAATGAAAATGAGTTTAAAACTTAGTTTTAAAAAATAATCATCGAAATCGGTCGGCGTGATATTGAGTTATTTGTTC
This sequence comes from Eupithecia abbreviata, assembly GCA_943735965.1. Lineage (NCBI taxonomy): Eukaryota > Metazoa > Arthropoda > Insecta > Lepidoptera > Geometridae > Eupithecia > Eupithecia abbreviata. The sequence continues at coordinate 11,893,823 of OX030976.1, forward strand.
ATTCGTCGTGCACATACTACAAATGTAAGACTTAGGAGTATATGTATGGTTTTCTCATGGATACCATTGTCAGAACTGGACTTAAATGAGACTACATGGAAGGCACCAGCTTTCAAATAAAAAAGAATCATCAAAATTGGTTTACCCAGTCGAAAGTTCTGAGGAAACAAACGAATCGTCAATGGTTATAAATGTGTCAATCTGAGAAGATATCATTGTTATTTTGAAGCGATTTAATAAATATTAATAAACTAGCTGGTCCCCGCGGCTTCGCCCCCGTGGAAATCTATGTGTCAAATTGTTTAAATGATAAAAAGTATCCTATGTTAGACTCCTGGTTCTAAGCCTGGCTCTCCACCAATTTTCAGCTAAATCGGTCCAGCCGTTCTCGAGTTATAAGTATTGTAACAAACACGACTTTCTTTTATATACATATATAGATATAGATATATAGATATAGATACGATCTAAGTTAGGTACTTTATTATGTTATTTATCGTCGGGTCGTCTTCTCGCAAGATGGCGATTGACGATATCAGGGTCGCAAGGCTTACCTAGATGCAGGAACCACAGGAAAAGGCTGGCAAAAGCGAAAGAAGGCCAGCAGTGGATGATAGATAACACAGACTAGAAAGGTGATGATGCAACTTTAATTTGACAGGCCAACGCGATAAGCGCTCTTTTGGTGAGCGAAGGTCCGCCTGCGATGTGTCATGGGGACATGTCATGGTCTATGCAGATATTTATTCCGGGTGTTCTGGTCGTTATCTATTTATAATATAAAATATCTATGTTATTTATTAAGTATACCAGTCATCTTAGTACCCATAACACAAGCTCTGCTTAGCTTGGGGCTAGATAATGCTGTGTGGATGTGTCTGTATTTTTCCTATTATCTGGTCGAACATTTCTTATTAAAGCATAATAATAATAATAATAATTTTTAAGGAACCCATCCAGCATTCGGCAAGCCACCGTCTGCCACTCTTCTTAACATTATGATTGACTTGTTTATGGCAGACGTCCGCAATCTCCCCTATAGCCCGATTACCCAGTCCATCCATCCATCACAATAACCTGGTTTTATTTCTTTCATTTTTCTTTGCAATAGTCTCTACACCTGGTGGATACCATCTTTGGATGTATCATATTGTGCACCCGAGGATGATACCCGCTATGTGTAGCCATCGCCTTTAGATTAACTTCTCAAAGGGCCTCTGTGCTGTTGGCTTCGGCCCCACGCAAGCCTTCCAAAGGACCGGGTCACTTTATGGCCCGAGATCATGGTAAATGAGAGACATAATAATAATAAAATAAATAAATAATAAATAATGCTGGACAATTCACACAGCATTATCTAACCCCATGGTAAGCAGAGCTTGTGTTATGGGTACTAGATAACTGATATACATAATACAATACATTACATAGATATATATTTTTTATTATACATAGAAAACGACCAGAACACCCGAAACAAATATCTGCAGATCGTACACACATTTGTTCCGAGGCGGGAATCGAACCCGCAACCTCCTGCGTCGCAGGCGGACCTTCGCCCACCGCGCCACATCGGTCGTCAAAAATGCCCTATTTTTGACTCTACGCTTTTAAAAATTGTGCCTTGAGGTCGATCTATAACATGACTAATGCGTAATTCCATTGTCATTCATGTGTCCATTAATATTGGTGTTATGAGTTCGTTTCCTATAATTACAGAGCCAACAGAAAGGGCGCCCACAAATAAAGCGCGTTTGTAGGGCAGGCGATGTATTCGTTGATTATAATTATCCGTGTTTATTCCAATACAATTATTGTGTACTTATATGTTTTAAGATTGTAGTTAAGACGGAACTAATGACGATACAAAACGTAAATTAGCAAAAATCTACATGATACACATATAAAAAAAATGAGTTTTTTGTAATAATATGCATCTATTGGATTAAATCGGAGGAGGGTTGGCCTTCACCCTCGTATATATACTTAAGGCCAGGAATGGCCAGGTAATTTAAATTTCCATTGACTCCCGTAAGGCCATGTCTGAGGCCTAAGTCCACTAACACAATTGCCTCCACTTATGACAATAGTGACGTGATGCGTGCGGGAAGGAGATTTCATAATTTTTTCGTTGTATACAATTTATTACTTCTTCACGCTAAAACTACTAAATGTATCGATATGAAACTATACATAGATGTGAAGCTAAACTAGGAAAAAAAATATGGCTAACTATTCTACCGTAAATCAGTTTTCATGGGACAGAAAGAATCTTAAAACGTTTCCATAGAAACAACTTGTGTAAAACCGCGCTCAGAAACTAGTTCATACATCGATTTGTCACTGGCCCCTTACCTTAGGTAATACCTACTGACCTGAGTAGGCTGTGGTGTCCAGAGTGCTGTGGTGAAGGGAGCTCTGGAAGGGGGATCCACACCGATCCTTGGAGCACGCGGTTCCCCATCCGCACGGTGCATCAGGACCCTCAGTTACAATACCTACTGACCTGAGCAGGCTGTGGTGTCCAGAGTGCTGTGGTGAGGGGAGCTCTGGAGGGGAGATCCACACCGATCCTTGGAGCACGCGGTTCCCCATCCGCACGGTGGGTGCATCAGGACCCTCAGTTACAATACCTACTGACCTGAGCAGGCTGTGGTGTCCAGAGTGCTGTGGTGAGGGGAGCACTGGAGGGGGGATCCGCCCTGATCCTTGGAGCACGCGGATCCCCATGCGCACGGTGCTGCGGCGGGACACCTTCTCATCAGGGCTTTCGGCTACGAACAACAAATTCAAGTTATTGACATTATATGGTATAGCTCAGCTTTTATCAACAAAGAAAATTACAATCAAATCATCATCATCAGTCTATGTTAGTCCACTGCTGGACATAGACCTCCCCTAATGATCCCCATAGCATCCTGTCTTCAGCTCGACGCATCCACCATCTCCCTGCAGTCTTTCGCAGGTCGCCATCCCACCTTTTCAGAGGGCGTCCTACACTATGTTTACCGCGAGTCCACTCAAGAACACATTTACCCTAGCGGGGTACAGTGAATTATAATAGAAACAAATTAGACTTAGTATGTAGAATTGAGTAAACTGTAGACTGTTGCAAACAATCTACGGGTCTTTCAACTAATCCATATCAATACCAGTCGGAAGCGTCCGAAGACGCTCTGGCTAAGGACGCATATTTTTATTCAGAAATATTGCTTTTCCTGTGAAATAAATGAGATGAAATCCTATCCTTTTGTCTGTCCTGAGTTTTATTTGGTGTGCCCACCAAAACAAAGAGTAATATTTTGTATTGTATTGTTTTATTGTAAGAAACAAAAATATCAAATGTTTGTTTTCCAATAACTTCAGCAAAATATCCCTTTGAACGACATTCGAGGTCTTCAATGCGAATTTTAAATAATAACATGAAATATAGGTAAAATAACGCACCTGAATATATCCGGGATTACATATTTCCACGAAACATGTGTTACCGGAAATATTGGAGAGTTTCAAAGCAAAGGTCAGAAGTTTAAAAGGGTTAATACCTTTTTAAAGGGTTATAAGGGGAAGAATTTGAATTTAATTATTTTATTTTGGATATTTAAAACTACTGAACAGATCAATATGAAATTTGGCGTGTATTTAGAACTAACTATTAGATATAAGGCTAACTATTACACCAAAAACACGAGTGCGACGCAGAAACTAGTAGATTTATTTGTTTAAATACATCAGTTCTAGAGCGCCTTTTTATTGAAATAAAAGCTTTAGAAACCTATTGAATGAGCCAACCTCAGCCTTCCCAAGAATGTTTTCCCGCTAGTCTTCATCGAGAATCGATTGGATAGAACAAACAGCAGGTGTGTGCATCGAGGCCTTTGTTTGCTTACTTTGTTACTCTCATAGATGAATTTGCCAGTTTTGCTATAAATATGTAATTTTTAAGGTTGGTTCTTGTTAACAATGTTGACTTAATTGTAGAGAAGATGCGAAAATCGTTGGACACTTTGTAATCGCATACGGCCCTGTTCTTGTTTCGGTCTAGGCAGAATAACAGCGCCTTCTGTTCATAACAGTTGGTATTATGCTGAGCTTTCGCCCATTTGCTACTGCAGCACACATTGGTCACTAATTACTTATTTTCTACATATTATTTCGTTTCTTTCAATGTATTGCATTCTTTATTGTATCATTGGGAACTTAGTATTTTATTTTTAATTCGAAAGACCTGTGCTAACTTCGTGGTGCTCGAAAAACCTGCACTATAATCAGTTTTTGGCTAACAACTTCAAAAAAATATATCTAAGGCATCCATGACACTTTTAAACAAAACAAAATTAGCAAAAATTTGAATACAAGCCCAGCATTGTACTTCTAAATAGATCTCAAGATGTCACTTCAAAAATGGGTCATTTACCAAAATATTTAATTTGTAAATCATTCACATTAGATTAGAAACACTTTATTATTAACATAATACAAATAAAAGTACAGTGAGAAACAAACTAGGAGTAAGCACAAACAGGTAATTGTTTGAACTATACTTAGAACCAAGTTTCAGTAATATGAAAAAGTACTCCCCATAGGGAGGGGTAGGGTAAAAATAGAACAATGAGAATAACTAAGGAGTTCTTGTCCGGCATTTTAACGACTTTAAAAGTATAAGTTTAGTTTGTTGTAAAATAGGTGCACGATGAAATATTTGTATCGCTACGCAGGTCCAAGCGTCGTAGCACGTGCTACGAAGGTCTACGATAAAATCACTACTTGATAACACTAAACACAATGTTCCAGACTGGCTCATTGATAACCCTACACACAACACAATGTTATAGACTGACTCAATAGTATAAAACAAAGTCGCTTCCCGCTGTCTCCCTATTTATGCTTAGATCTTTAAAACTACGCAACGGATTTCGATGCAGTTTTTTTTAAATAGATAGTGTTTCAAGAGGAAAGTTTATAAGCCATTTGTCATACAGGTTTCCACGCGGGTGAGGCCGCGGGGCGCATTTAGTAAATTATAATGTAACCTATTGTAAAAAAATGTATAAAACACGGAAACCCCAACAAAACAAAACCAATTTGCGCCGCGTCGATGTTTTCACGGGACATACATATAGTGGTATTTCACGCAAACGAGGCCAGAAATAAAACCACATAGTAGAAACTACCTCTCCAACACAACCAGAATAGTTCCAGCATAGACTTATCGATCGATATTACTACATAAAACGTCACCTAACTACGATGCCTAAGTTTTCATGGATGGATGGATGTATGTACCAAACATACATCCATAAGAAACGAACTGAAATAATTTATTGAATGATGTTTGGAATCATGATCAATTTATAAACAATTTTCAAAATAAATACACTTATTTTATTTTCTATTATATCAAAAATCTGTTACGTGCGAAGCTGCGAGCAGACACTAACATAGTTGGAAATAAATCCCAGCGAACTCGCGTTTTATACCATACGACTCATCCGTCTCAACAGAATACTAATTAGAACACTTAGGTACTCGTACTTTGAATAAAAGTGTTATAATTTTCTGTTTGCATTTGAATCACGATGACATAAACCATGTCCTGTAAGCTTATGACACAAATGTCGATCGCTAAATCCATTCTCGTGCTTACTAGCCTACAATATAATGTTACAGTACAGTCAGCTGCATCAATATGCATAACTTTTCACTTCAGTCAAAATAATATAAATAAAACGTGAAGTGCGAGTCGGATTCACGCACCAAAGGTATTTTTGCCAAAATTCATAATTCTAGATCAACGAGAAGTACCTACCCTATTGTTTTAGTCCCTTGTGAGAATCTTAGAAGAATATGCGTGCATAAACGAATGCAGCATTTCATTGCGTTGACTTACTCGTAGAAGTTTGATTTATATCCCGGCTCCAAAAAGTTAAAGACTTGAGTGTATGATACAAAAGTCACTTAAAACGGGATATTTACCATGATTTGATTTTTGAGTTATCCAATAATCGGCACTGTTTATCAAAAAAAAAATTTTTTTTTTCTTCAGTTATTCCGTGATCATAGCGCATGAAACTGTGCCGAAATATTGGATAACTCAAAAATCAAATCATGGTAAATATCGCGTTTTAAATGACTTTAGTGTTAATAACCATGATAGTTTCAAAAGTTTTATTGAGTTATGATGTTTATTTCGACTCAATACTGGGAAAAGGGGGTTGACAGACATGGACAACAAAGAGATAAGGTTTCCTTTTAGCTTTTTAGCTTTAAATTTTTGCTTATAAAGTCTCGTACGTCATCATCACAATGGTACATGCTGAAAATCAGCGTTGTGGGGCTACTCGCAACATTCAGCTGAGCATGAAGCTGTTCTGATAGCGCAGGAGCACGGCACTGACCTTCACACACGGCTTGATCTATACAACATTTATTTAGAAATGTCTCTTTGGTGTTAAATCAATGTATATTATTAATTATTTAGGTACTTTTAATTCTTTTTAAATAAAATAAAATTCTTTTATTTCGGACTACTATAGATCCATAATTTGTTAGTAATGATCTTATAATAAATGTTAGTAATTCTTACGAACTAAAATTAAATTAAATTGAAATGAAAATTAAAATGAATAGTAATAAATTAGAATAAATTAGAAAAAAATTAAAATAAATTAAAACAAATCAGATTATATCATCAATAAAAATTCAAATTAAAAAACTACATTTCTTATTAATTTCCGCCAAATTGGCGAATCAATCCTGCCTGCTACAGTTTGTAGGATGCTGTTGGGGCTGTCCCGCACTCTGCGCATCAGGGACGCCGTCTTTTTCCGAAGGATGGCGGCAAAACCATCCGTCTGATACTCAGCAAACATCCCCGATGCACTGCAGTTTAAGTCGTGTGCTTGTTACTATAGTTAGATAATTAAGTCTTAGCTATCAGAATAAATATATTTCATTTCATTTCATTTTTTCATTTCATTTCCTTGTATCCCTTTGAGGTACGGAACATTAAAACGTCAATAAACATACTAATGTATCTTAACAGAGCCCACTCCACCACCGCAATGGCTGCACCGCAGAGGCTAGGCAAATGTGAAATTTGACGACCTCTGTGGCGCGGTGGGTGAAGGTCTGCCTGCGATGCAGGAGGTTGCGGGTTCGATTCTCGCCTCTGGACAATTGTTTGTACGATCTGCAGATATTCGTTCCGGGTGTCCTGGTCGTTATCTATGTATAATAAAAAATATCTATCTGTGTAATGTATTGTATTATGTATATCAGTCATATAGTACTCATTATACAAGCTCTGCTTAGCTTGGGGCTAGATGATGCTGTGTGGATTGTCCAGCATTATTTATTTATTGAGTAAATGCGTTAATAATCTTTGAGTGCTGCTGACTGTACATAAAAGCATTAAACACAATAGAAATTCGATAGGAGAGACGTGTGGAGGAACAACAATGAAAATGCGCCGGTAACAACCACAGCTATTTCAGATTGTCAGTGAAATATTGCTGACACGGAATATTGAAATAATGTTTGCACTGAATATTGGTTCGCTAAATCAGAGCCGTATTTGGTATTAAAGTGAACGTACAAATTAATAGGTATTGTGTCATCATCATCATCCGCCTATATTAGTCCACTGCTGGACAGGACATAGGCCTCCCCCAATGAGCGCCATAGCACCCTGTCTTCGGCTTGACGCATCCAGCATCTACCTGCAGTCTTTCGCAGGTCGTGGTCTCCACTCAAGAACACGTTTACCCCAGCGGCCGTCGGTTCTTGTCGAGATATGGCCGGCCCTCTGCCACTTCAGCTTGCTAATTCTAAGAGCTATGTAGATAACTTTAGTTCTTTGTCGGATGTATTCGTTATGAATCCTATCCTTCAGCCTATGTCTAGCAGTGGACTGCTATAGGCTGATGATGAATGATAATAATAATAATGCTCGGCAATTCACATAACATTATCTAGCCCAAAGCTAAGCAGAGCTTGTGTTATTGGTTCTAGGAACTAGATAACTGACATGCAATGAGATCTTCTTCGAAATTAGAACTTCTGTTCAGAAGGCGGAAAAGAAAACGAATGCCGCGAAACCCATTGCAAAACCAAACTTTTAATATTTTCTCGAGGAAAGTGTGAAAAGTAGAGTATTCTACACATGCATCAAGCTGCCATCATCTTGGGCGTAATTAAATCTCTATGGGGTGTAAGAGGGACTCTAACATCTCGTCTCCCAAGCCAACCTTACCTGCACCCTGCTAGATAACGAACTAGGCTCTGGTGAAAATATCAAACCACCGTCATAATTTCACAACTCATTAATTTTACAAATATTTTCCATTACTTGACGCTGGCAGAAAAGTGTCCAACCAGACAAAGTTGCCATAAACAAAGAATCATCATCATTAAATCTCTCTCGCACTCAGGATTCTAGTAACTCTCTCGGGATTCTATGACAACCGTGACGTAACACTGCTTTATGCCTTCGCGGGTCATAATCTACTATGACGTATATGTAGATTATGCGAAACTATCAAAATAAAGTAGCTCAACGTGACTAACGCCAATATAATATATTGTCGAAAGAATAAGAATCACCATAATAACCATAAAATCATCATAATCTTAAGTCCAATGCACAATACCGCAAAATAAATAAAATACCGAATTGAATGACAGTTGACATTGGTGCAGCCAATGGGCAATAAGACAAGCCGGTCTTCGAAAAAATATGCTACCAAAGTGTCAGAAATCTCAGTCCCACCCGTGTGTGACTAGTGCACGCGGGGCCTTCATATTTCAGTCCCACCCGTGTGTGACTAGTGCATTTCAAGGGTTTATTTTAAAGAATCACCTGTACCTCTAAAGAATCACCGGGATAATAATATTATCCCGTACAGGTGATTCTTTAGAGGTGGCAGTTCCAAAAGAAGGCATCCAGCATTCGTAGAAAATCCCAACAACTTTATTAAATTCAAAGCACCGTTAATAGCTCTGCATAAGCGAGAAAAGCCGTTACAGCATCATAAAAGTCAATTATAGCATTTCTTAATTATTTTTAATGGTAACGTGTTAATTATCGCGGGTAACAGAGATCCCTGGGATGCCCTGACCTCTGACGGTCATTATTACGCTGCTAATTGGTCTTGTAGACCCCCTTAAGTCTCCCTATTCCGAGGAAAGGAAGGTTTTAAATTAAAGAAGCGGGAAAAGTGGTTTCTTTATTTATTTTATAAGTTTTTACTTGAAAATATGTTGAAAGAAACCTCTTAGGTTTAGCGGTGGTAACCTCTTAGGTGGATGTACTCCTAATTGGGGTCGATTCGGTCCATATGCGTTGTTTTTGCATAGCCAGCCTATTTTCGTCCATAAGCGTAGAATCTGCGCTCCTAGGGTCTTCACAGGTTTCGCGGTGTCGGCAAGTTGAGCAATTCTGTTCGTTGTGCTATTACTCCCTCGTATTCCAGGACTATGTGGGCAGCTGATTCACTATCACTGAGGCATACTCTGCAGAGAGAGCTATTCGTAGCTCCGACGGTGATGGTGATAAGTGTTTGTATTTATAGGTACTGTTAGTGTTTCCAACAGGATGAAAAAAGAAATTTGTATGATATTCTGTTTTTGGATATCATACTAGTTACCTATCAGATGAGGTTTGCGTCACGCACGCAACAAGTACAGAACCACTCCGCGTTAAAATATTTTTCTACGCGTGAAAATGTCGACAAAACAGCTCGAAAGTGTTGTGCGCGAGTTACAAAACACAGTAGTGAAATTAGTGCTTAAAATCGAGTCACTAGAATGCAAGATAACGGAACAATCAGTGATAATCAATCATCTCATTCCAAGGAAGGATTGTATCACTACCGCGCCTACCCCCAAGTCTACCGCTGCGAATGCACCGCTAGATAAATCGGGCGAAGCCACGACCTCACCCGCCGTGGGACAGCGGCCCGTTCGCACTGCGCGAGTACATGCCTCAGCCGCGATAACGAAGCTATCCACAGCGGCGAAAAAAAGCAGCAATGGACGCGCAAGCTCAGCGATTCCTCCAATTACAAAAAAACCGGAACCAGAAATAATGAGTGTTCCAGCTATCACAACATCTACAGATCCACCTATGCACAATACAAAAAAATCTATTACAAGTGATATTGATAAAAATGAATGGCAAGTGGTTAATAAACGACGCAGACGAAAGCAACAGACGGCGATTGTTGTCGGTACGGCCGAAAATAATGACGGACTGCAAGTGGCAGAGAGAATTAGGTACATACAGGCCTGGTGTTTTAGGCCTAGCACTACAACGTCAAACGTACTTGAGTTCCTGAATAAGATTATAAAATCTGACTTCAAAGTGGAGAAGCGCGAGATCAGATCGGAAACACATGCTTCCTTCCTTATTGGAATGCCGGAGACAGTGTACGACATGGTTAGTGCGCCCTCAGCCTGGCCTACTGGGATTCGCTTCGTGGAGTGGTTTCAGAGCCGGCCCCGCGTCCAGCAGCGGGGCAGCGACCACCGCGCCGCCGCCGCCGCCGCCGCCGGCCCCGCGTCCAGCGCGTGACTCACGCACCAGGAATGCGCCGCTTCGAACGTCTAGCTCGTGTAATAAGATAGTGATTTGTCACCAAAACATTGCTGCACTAAAGAATAAGACTCGTAAGCTAGAAGTGCTACTAGAGAAAAGCTTAAAATGTGAAGTTCTTTGTCTAACTGAACACTGGCTAAGGGACTCTGAACTAAAAGTAATTCATTTAAACAACTTTACATTAGGTTCCTATTATTGTCGACCTTCTATTGCTCACGGTGGATCATGTATATATGTGAGGAAAGACATACAGTTTCAGGAAATTGACTTTTCCTGTATTTCTATAGAACAGATATGCGAAATATCAGCGATAGAACTTACTCAGTATAATTTAAGTATAATTTGTGTTTATAGATCAAACTTGACAAATCTTACACAGTTTTATCCGTGTCTAGAACGATTGTTGGATGAGTTAGTTCAAAATGGAAAGGATTGCGTTGTTCTTGGCGATTTTAATGTTGACTACCTGTGCTCTTTAAATAACAACCAGAAACGACTTAATGATATTCTACATGCTCGTGATTTTTGTAATTTTATAAAATTTCCCACCAGAGTTACAGACACGACGAGTACATGTATCGACCACATGTATGTGAGCGGAGAGCGAGCTCGCGCGGGAATGGTCAGCGCGCGCGCGGTCGACTCCCAGCTCAGCGATCACTACGCCGTGCGAGCCGAGGTCACATGCGAGACTCGCGCCCGCGCATGCTCTGCTCACATTACCCGCTCATTTACAAACGCTAATATTTGTAAATTTGTAGCCGCTATCGGGAACGTGGACTGGCTTGAGGTGAGTGAGAGACGGTTGCTGGCGGATGATCTAGCTATGACAATTTTAAATATTATTAAAAATAAGTTACAGATATGTTTTCCTTTTAAAAGAATAAACACAAGAAATAATAAAAAATCGTGGGTTACAGATGAAATAGTAAGCTTGGAATTTTTGATAAGAGAAACTAAATCTCTAATCACTAAGTTTCCTTTGAACACAGCTTTGTCATCCAAGCTTAACCTTTTTGAAGCTAAATTTAATAATGTTTTACATACGGAGCGAAGTCACTTTTATTGTAATTTAATAAAAAATTCGGCAAACACGACTAAATCGATGTGGGATATCGTTAAGCTAGAGACTGGACGCACTGGGCGGAATCATGATTTCCTCGAGGCAATCCGGAAACCAGATGGCTCCAAGTATTCTTCGGAGTCAGAGGCAGCCGATGCAATTAATTTGCATTTTGTAAACGCTGCGGAAATGTGCGGCGCTCCTCGCGCGAACGTCAATGCAGCCAAACGAGCATTGGTTGATGCATGCCCACAAGTGGACCGCTCGATCAGATTTCGCCTTTTCACACATACAGAGGTTCTAAAGATATTATCTCATGGGGTGGCGCACAAGCCCACCAAGGACATCTATGAGATGTCTATGTCTCTACTGCACGCCGCAGCAGCACCATTATCTCATATTCTCGCGGAGCTCTTTAACACATGCATTAGGGAAGGGCGATATCCTCAATCATTGAAAAATGTTCGCGTATCGCCACTTTACAAGGGCAAAGGAAGAAGAGAAGAGGTAAACAGTTACCGGCCCGTCTCGTTTATTCCAGGAATAGCCAAAGTATTTGAACACGGACTCAGTGCAAGACTCACGGAATTCCTGGGGAAGACAAAGTCCCTGTCTGATAGGCAGTATGCTTATCGGGCGGGAAGATCGACCACAGACGTGGCGCGGGAGCTGGTGCGGCGTGTGATGGAGGCCCGAGAGAATAGGCAGCACGTGGCGGTCATCATGTGTGACCTGTCGAAGGCCTTCGACGTCGCCGATCATGACGTTCTCGCTGAAAAACTGAGGCACTATGGTTTTAGCGGTCCGTCACTGGCTCTTCTAACTGCCTTCATGGCTGGTCGGAGTCAGGTAGTCACGGGGGCTGGAGGAAAAGTGGCTTCAAAACCACTAAAGACTTCAGTAGGAATTGCGCAGGGTTCGTCGCTCTCCAACATCATGTTCTCTCTCCTCCTCAATGATCTGCCGGGGTGTTTAAATACCGCAGACGTACTAATGTACGCGGATGACGTTGCCGCCGTAGTCAAGGCGCCAACAATTGACTCATTGGAGAGGAGTTTGAGCATGGTGGCGGAGAAACTAAATGGTTGGTTCCGAATAAATGGCTTCCTACTGAATGTCACTAAAACGAACTTTATCGTTTTTAACCTGGCCGGGCGTGCACAGAGGCCCTTGAGCGTGATGTTGGGAGGCTGCTCTGTCAACCAGGTCAAGTCAGCTACTTTTTTAGGATTTCAGCTCGATGAGGGTCTGACGTGGGAAATCCATATAGACAAGCTCTGTGATAGGTTAGGTCGGGCGTGTTTCGCGCTTTGGCGGTTGTCCTCGACTCTGGACCAGAACATGACCAGGAGCTGCTACTTCGCTTCTGTCCATTCGCTCCTTCAGTACGGCGTGGAGCTTTGGGGGAAAGCCGCTGATTGGGAGCGAGTGTTCAGAATGCAGAAGAGAGCTGTTAGAGCGATAGTACGCGTTCCGTGGGACACACCCGCCCGCCCTATTTTTAGAAAGCTAAGGATCCTAACAGTCCCTTGCCTGGTTATTCTACAAGCAGCCATGTACGCTCGTGACCACCTTAGTGAGTACGCTAAATTCGGTGACGGTCACACTTATTTTACGAGGAGCAGAAGCAAACTAAGGGCCATGCAGAGGCGCCTTACTAAAACCTCCAAGCTAGTTCATGTTCTAGCGCCGGCGGTATACAATCGTCTCCCAATCATGATAACGAGTGCGAGCTCAACGCAATCCTTTAAATACAAATTAAAGAAGTGGCTGGTCGAACAATCCTTCTACAGGATTGACGAATTTGTAAAATAGGATGCTTAATATCGTTATATCGTTATCAAGTTACTGGCTATACCATAAAGTTATTTTATTTAGGATTTAATTTTAGTTTGTTATAGCTATGGCTTGCTTGGGTCTCCAGTATAATCTATTCGGTCATTCGTCAAACTACAAGAAAAATACTTAAGAGTCATGGGAGTGAGCGATGCGAGTAAAATTCTCAGTGGCAGCTTGGGTGCTTTGGCTGTATGGTGAAATAGTCACTTCGAGTATAACTGTCCAACCGATGATCCGATTGGCGTGAAATTGGATAGATGTACTAACAAGACTTGTGTAATGAGCTGGTAAATTAGTAAGCCTTAATCCGTCCAGGGGTTTTTGAAAGAGAGAGGTCAAAGGGGGTTTCAATCAATAAAATCAAGTGCGGGAATTAAAAAAAGCTACTTTAGTACATTTCAAAAAGGATTTTCTTTCTAGCGCGTATATATTTTAAAGAATATAACCTTATCTCTTTGGCAGAGATTCTATGACTTTGTAGTTCATAATTTTTTTAATGGCTCTTGTTAGTTTTAAGTAACTAATGCACCTAATGCTCTCGTTCGTTTTGTTGTGAATAAGAAATCGTATTCTTACTTATTAAAAAAACAATATTTACTGAGTCTGTTTGTTATCTTCATCATTACGTTTCATAAAATTGAAAGGTTCCCCTCGCACCAAAAAAGTTTTTATTTAGCAACTTTCTGAGGCAGTTTTAACTTGTCGTTGAAAAACGTATCTTCTTAAATCTTTTTCATTTAATTATTGAATTGCTTTGCCTTACCGTAAACATTGTCATTGTTTTTCTTAAATATTTAGGATAAACTATACGAACCTTACAAGTATATTGTTAGAGCCTAAGTACTTATATTAATTGTAATAGAGACAACAGTGCACAGTAAATCTTAACTGTCCCTGCTGCTACTAATTTATAAAATAGGTACCTTATTTCTAAATGTTGTAACTCCGTTGACGAATATATAAATAACTAGCTGCGTCCCGCGGCTTCGATCGCGTGAAAATCAATGTGTCTAATGGTTTATAAACCTTCCTCTTGAATCACTCTACTTATAAAATATTTCGCGTAGTTTTAAAGATAGCTATAGTTATAAGAAGCATACATAGGGACAGACAGACAGCGGGTAGCGACTTTGTTTTATACTAAGTAGTGATAATAAATCTAATTATTGCTATGTTCGGCTTGTTCTTCTACTCACCAGCATAAGCACGAACATCGTATGAGGTTCCGATTGGTGCTCCGTGGTACTGCTTGGCTGGCACCAGCTGGACACTAGGTGGTGCTAGCGGGGTCAGCTCCAAGTGGAAAGGGTAGGCGTTGGCTCCAAGTCTCTTTATCAATGCATCCTGAGGACAAAGGGCTGCCATCAGGTTCTATGTACAAGTTGTTGAGGCCAGGTGGCGTGGCCTTAGCGTATCCTATCAAATCAACCTGTGCATGTCGTAAGTAAGATTCCAATACGAGAACCTACAAGAGGAAGGTCAGCGCCAGCAGCATCTTTCTGAGTATTTTTAAAACCTCTATTGCGATAATTCAATACAACTGCTAAGCGTGGTGATTGTTATAAAACCTCCCTTGTCAGAGGGAGGCAAGTTCATTCCTATGGCTCTAGACAGATGGACCGCATTTCAGAACTGCACGCCGACTGCAAATGAACTGCAATCGGACTGCGCAGTTGGTTTGCAGTCGTGTCAACTGCATTCAAACTGAAAATTTGCAGTTGAAATGCGGTCCGTCTGTCTAGAGCATGAGGCTGTCTAAGTGCTTATTTGTAAGCCTAAAGAATACATTTTTTTTATTTTTTATTTTTGCTTGTTGACGAGAAAAGCGGGCCTCAAAGCTTCTCCATAAATTGGCTTTTCTAGAGAACAAAAAAAATTGTGTAATTGTCAAAAGTCCCCACATAAGACGAGAAAGAAAGGAAATAAAGGAGCTCATTAGTTCCTCCGAGAGCCGACCATAAAATGCATGGAATCATCCAAGACCGGAAACAATTATAAATAAAATAAATAAATAATGCTGGACAATTCACCCAGCATTATCTAGCCCCATGGTAAGCAGAGCTTGTATTATGGGTACTAGATAACTGATATACATAATACAATACATTACATAGATAGATATGTTTTATTATATATAGAAAACGACCAGAACACCCGGAACAAATATCTGCAGATCGTACACACAATTGTTCCGAGGCGGAAATCGAACCCGCAACCTCCAGCGTCGCAAGCGGACCTTCGCCCACCGCGCCACATCGGTCGTCAAATTGAGCGACTAGCTTCAGCCCACAGGCTGGAGGTGGAGCTAGTTACTCAATTATTTCCGCTCCGATTCAAGAGTCATGTTCGCTTGAAATTGTATGTGAAACCTAATCAAATAATCGTCCCAATTACCGACACAAAATGTAAAGCTATTAAAATTATTAATTTCCCTCTACACCTGCCAAATTACCTACTGGTAAGTAATTTGAGTTGAATGCCTAGCAAATTGGACCTACGTTGAACTTTCATTGCTATCGCAATATTAAGTTAGTATCTATACATAGCTTTCTTATAATATTTTTTCAAGTTATTGGTTCCAGAACTTTTTTCCTACGATTAAAGACGAATTTTTGATGACGGTAAAATGATGCTAGAATCGAATCGATGCTTGACCCGAGAGCTGGTGAGTATCTGGCGCAGCGCATCAGCATTGACAGCGGGAAAATGCGTCTTGGAGACGATTCCGCTGACGTATTGATACGAATCAGTTGAGATACCTCTAGATTGTCATTAACTAAATTGTAAGTAGTTTGCAGCAGTCTGCAGTTAGCGCAACAATTTCAATGCTAAATAAAAGTTCTAATTTGTTTATATCCTTTAATTTGAATGTAAATTTATTTCTTAATCAAGTTTAAAGTTAAAACTTATTTTACCAAACCGAGAACGTTTTTATATCATAAAAATAGGAACTTACTTCAGTAGATAATGGAAGTATGTCGTGACTACCCCAGTCCCACAAGCGTGTACTTACCTATGTCTACCTCACTGCAAATCCCTAGTGATCCAGCAATTTTCCTTCTTTTAGTTTTGTTGTGCAGTCAATTTCGAATCAAGTCGCTCCAAAGCTCGGGTTTA
This sequence comes from Eupithecia abbreviata, assembly GCA_943735965.1. Taxonomy (NCBI): domain Eukaryota; kingdom Metazoa; phylum Arthropoda; class Insecta; order Lepidoptera; family Geometridae; genus Eupithecia; species Eupithecia abbreviata. The sequence continues at coordinate 11,910,439 of OX030976.1, forward strand.
GGAAGGCTTTCGTAACGAATATCTAGTTTTCGAAGCTATTTTTTGTTTCTTTTTTAGTTTTCGTCGATATCGGGGGTAACTACAGGATTTCGTTCCCTTTTTTTCAAACTGAAATCGTTTTTGTGTTCTTTACAGATGTATTAATAAAGATGTTAAAAAAAACATGCACCCTGTAAGGGCACGGCTATATGAAGAATGTTCTGTTCCGGCATTTTCACGGACGATTACTGGTCGCAGCACATACTGGGTGTCACACGTCGCCGACACTACGTGCTAGTAAATAGGCTTATTTTAATACTAGCGGACCTTCCCGGCTTCGCACGGTTTTAGTACGGATCCCTAACTTTTTTGAAAATATAATAGCCTATGTTCACCGCGGATAGTGTAGCTTACCAACGGTGAAATAATTTTTCAAATCGGTTTAGTAGTTTCGGAGCCTATTCAATACAAACAAACAAACAAAAAATCAAACCTTATAATATTAGTAAGATATTAGACTAAGGTATATATTTTATATGGTTAAAGTAGTTTTTAAGTATTTTCCATTCTGTACAAGACAAATGTTAAATAAATGAATTATTATTATTACGTAAAATAGTTCTACATTTTTGTAGACAGTGAAAGCAGAAGCGGAAACGAAATTTGATTTTTTTTTTACTACTATAATAGTGCGTGTTTGCCATTATAATTATAAATGTAATATTTTTGGATATTACATTTATAAGAACTAAATAAAATCTTTTTCAGGTCTTTTTTTACTCGTCAAGCAAAAATAAAATGAAACTATCATGGTTATTAATACTAAAGTCATTTAAAACGGGATATTTACCATGATTTGATTTTTGAGTTATCCAATATTTCGGCACAGTTGCATGCGCCATGATCACGGAGTAACTAGTAACAGTTACTCCGTGATCACGAACGTAACAGTATTGGATAACTCAAAAATCAAATCATGGTAAATATCCCGTTTTAAATGACTTTCGTCAAGCAAAAGTTCTACTTGGATAAGGACAAAATCCTGCCTGCAAGCTCCCGTTTATTCAGTCCACTGGAAATATACCCTTTAAGAGTAGGTATAGTAAAGTTTCCAATTTTGCCAATCGTTTCTCGTTTCTTCTCGAAATTCGGCCTAGATTGAAAACTCCACTCTAGTCGAAGCTGGAACACGACTGTTTCGAATTTATGTTTATTTTGTTGATAGTTTATTCGATTTTAGATTTCAAAAACTTTAATTCTTTAGGCTAACAAAATAGGAAATTAGACATGTCAAATTAATTTACATTAATTATGCTGGACAATTCACACAGCATTATCTAGCCCCATGGTAAGCAGAGCCTGTGTTGCCAAATTATATAAGTACCTATTATAAATTATTATTAAATAAGAAGTAAGGCTTTTTTGATTTTATATTATTTAAGATAAAATCAAAAAAGCCAGTGAAAGAAGTGAGAAACCATTAGTACATTCATATAACTTATGTCTAATACATGATTTTTTGCTTATCTAAATCGAAATATAATGCGATTTTAGATACATGTCAATATTTATGTACCTAAAGCTAAGCACAATATTGAACATTTTACATACTACTATCGGTGCAAAACTGAGCGACATCTGGCCAAGCATTAACATCATTAATGTAATCATTTATGGAGTAAAACACTTTCTTGATAAGATTTGTTTTATGTAGGTAATGTTTTATTTTACGAATTGCTCAGTTGCTTCAGATGGAAGATAGCTGCATAGCTCTATGTACATTTATCACACAAGGCTCAAGACTGAGCTATTGAATACCTCCGACAAAGGTATCTGACAAAGGTACGGTCGTTTAGAAGCAAATGAATAGAAGATCTATCCACCAACACAGCATTCAGATGTATGAAAGGACCACTGGCCGATAGCCGCTGTAAGCAATACCTACATATCTGTGTAGAGATCCTGTACGACTACGAACAAACATTAAGGTATTATGTAGCTAATCCTCTTTGCTTTGCCTTACATTGTAAAGCAGTATTGACCACTCAGATTGAAATGAATTGAATGACATATGTATATCTATAAGAACTAGGTATTATGGTAATAAAAGTTTTCTGATTATGATTCTACTTGTTATTATGATAGAGTAAAAACAATCATTGCGACATTTTCTCGATCTAAGAGTAGTTAGCGGGGGATCCTTCGTGCTAAGTATCTTTAATAGGTACTCCTTTGTTTCGCGGTGAAAGAGTATGTTATATCATAATATCATCATAACCATCCTCCATTGGTAATTTGTATATAATATATTGGTAGGCAAAGTTCCTATGCCACTTTAATTTGACAGCCATAAGTAAATAGCGCCCTCTTTTCAATCTAACCTTTTTAAGAAAACGCCGAAAACGATGACGAACTATGCAGAACGGTTTTGAGCTGAAAATTCACGAATATAACGATGGAACGTTAAAATTATGTTTTTGCAGAGTTACCTGAATGCTTTTACACGTTTTCTTTCAGAAGACAAATTGCTTTGACCTTTGGTTGCCTGGCATTGAAGTTTATTTACTCGTACATATCTATTTCGTTTTGTCGTTGGAACTTCAATTCTTACCTTTAAACAAGTGTGTGAATGTGTAGGAGGGAGGTATTACGACATTTTATCAGACGAGGGTGTTCAATCTACGTAATGAATTTAGTGGGGTTTGGGAAGCTTATTTTATGAGTATTTTGAAGTCGAACCGTAAGTATTTTGTTAAGATTATGCGCGATACGCATATCTCTAACTTTTTTCAGTAGATAGATAGACAATAATTTAAAAATAAATTTCACAAACAGTTAGGTTAGGTAGATACTACTAATGAAATGAAGAGAGAATGGCAGAATGGCACAATCAGCACCCCTTAAACCACTGCTGGCGATAGGCATCCAAACTTTTGTGCCACGCCTCACCACACGGTCCTGCGTTTGGTCTCATCCAGGTATCGCCTCGCGATATTATAATAAAATCGTTAAACTACCATACGTTATTGTAGTTAAACTTATATATAATGTTTACCTGAAGCGGACTGTTTGGTTCCCGATCATGGTTACAATGCTGCGGCCAGATCTGAGCCAGGCTCATGATGGCTTCGTTGCAGAACTTCAAACCCATCACCTCCTCGTCTTCCCGTCCATACCTGTTGATACCAAGGATAAGATGTTATATCAGAGTAGGGCAAATGGTTTTTGAGCATACATATTTGGGCCATAGAATGTGTTATATGGTGACCAAACGTGGGGCATTTAAAAATTAATTAATTAATAATGCTGGACAATCCACACAGCATCATCTAGCTAGCCCCAAGCGAAGCAGAACTTGTGTTATGGGTACTAGATAACTGGTATATACATAATAAAATACTTATTACTTATAGATAGAAATCCCCTGAACAACCGGATTCATTGATTTAAATCGTACAAACATTATTTCAAAGTCGGGAATCGAACCCGCAACCTCCTGTGTCGCAGGCGGACTATCGCCCGCTGCGACACATCGGTCGTCAAAATTGAATATTAAGTCTTTCTTCTTAGTCCAACCGTCTATCTATGTTATTACTTTATGATATTGGAGATGTTCTTGTTTGCAAAAAAAGGAAAAAATTAAACACGTCTGGGCGGCAGCTTCAGATACTATCTACATAGGTATCTATAGAGTTTCTGAAGCTAGCCGGCGGCGCGTATCAATAATGCTACGAACATTCAACTTAGACCTTCAGTAACAACGTATGCAAGTTAAATAATCTATACCCAGAAGGAACTTAGTATGAAAAAATAGCTTTTCAATGCTTGTACGTTATTGATTAATAATTTACATAGGTTTTAAAGTTGTATAGGTATTTCAATCATAGACATAGACATAGACATATCATTTATTTGCCACTACATATACACACAATATAAATGAACAATTATAAATTACAAACATAATACTTAATATTAGTTACATTAGTTACACAATAAAAATAATTATTATTAGTTATACAATAAAAAATACATTGAAAAAAAAAAAAAACTAAATAACAATCTGTCAATCTGTCTGTAATCAATCTGTAACGACCCAATCATTTATTAGAATTTAAGAAACAAAAATAAAAGTGATAATTGCCTTTTTATGCAGCTTTCGCTCTATGGCAAAATATGTTGCTATGAGTTTCCTACCCGCTCTTTACATTAATTATGCGGTTTAGACTGGCTCTGACATCCAGGGCCGGTATAACACGCGACTCTACAATGAAGATAGTCGTGTGTCATGTCGCCATTTTGAAATGATAAGACCATTTTGTATTATGCGTTTTGGAACATGGCGCTTTATTTGACGTTAAAATGTAATTTAAAATGATAACGCTTTATTCAAGGAAGACGGTTTGATCTTATTAATTCCCTAGGACCTGGAGTCCTCCCTACGTCTTATCTTTCTAAATCCCTAAAGCCGCGTTGACACGATCAGAGCCAGCTCGGAACGAGTGAACTCGGATACCTACTCGGACGCAACTCGGATTGTAGCAACCTCTAATCTGAGCCTAATTAGAGGTTGCTACAATCCGAGTTGCGTCCGAGTAGGTATCCGAGTTCACTCGGTCCAAGCTGGCTCTGATCGTGTCAACGCGGCTTAAGACTTTAGAGTCTCCTCTACGTCCTAGGTATTTAGAAAGATTCGAGAATTAATTAAAGAATGCAGTTCGAAAAAATCTGTGAACTGCGATTCCCAATAAATTTTTTCAATTTAAAATTTCTTTATTATAACATCGAGTATTTACAGCATGAACTTATAAGCTAGTGTACATGTTAATCCTAGTCTTAGAATTTTTTTTATTTCAAACGTTTAGTAAGTATTTTACTTGACACAAAAACTTATAGTAATTAGGATAATTTAAATAAACTGTGACGAATTCTATGAACTGCAAATATGTAATATTGTAGATAGATAGATAGATAATTCTTTATTGCACACTAAGTATAAAATATCAATGTAAAATAAACCTTTAAAAAACTAGATACAATTGGCGGTCTTATCGCTCAAGAGCGATCTCTACCAGACAACCATGGATGGATAGGATCGTGGACAGTACCAGGGGATCTGTGTGCTTGCAGGTTATACATATATTATAAAATAAAATAAAATACTTATAATAAAATAAAATAAAAAAAGCCTTTATTCACCGACCAAAGTAATGTAAAATAAAGTATTAGTAAAAAGTAAGTATCTTATTGATCCTATCATCTACGACCTAACTTGATTCTTCAGCAACCAGTTTGTTGGTCAGGTTGTCCTTCGACATAGGCCTCCCCTAGCTTCTTCCAATCATCTCTGTCACGAGCTAGTCTTCTCCATCCTTTTGGTAGGTCATCTTCCCATCTCTTGATTTGACGTCCCTTTCTTCTTTTTCCATTCCTAGGATACCATTCCATCACATCTTTCGTCCATTTTCCTTTATTTGTTCTGATAGTATGGCCGGTCCAATTCCATTTGAGATTTTGAATTTTTTGCAGAACATCGGTAACTTTTGTTTTTTTCCTTATTTTTGAAGTCGTCCATCTGTCGCATAGCCGTATATTTAACATGCTTCGCTCCATGTAAATTGAATGAAAATATGAAAATAATTTATAATACTTACATGGAAATATACTACATACATATCATAAAATATATATACTTATTGTAATTAAAATCCTACGTACGTAAGCTTTGGTGTGAGCTATTACGTTGTATGGCTTGTCGTATTTTTTTTTATAAACAATGGTATTTCGGGTAAGAGGTAAAGGAGCAACAAGAAATTGCATTGTTGTAGCGATCATGAACTAGTCACACACACAAGCGCGCAGCACGAGCCTCCCCAACCTGCATGACCAGTGCGTAGGGATTATGTACGGCATTACCTCCCAATAGATTATTAGGACCATCAGTGGACTGCTTTAGGCATTGCATAGTTGCTTTCTATAAGAACTTCCACAGATTAAATATAATAAAGTATAGGCACATCCCTTGATCTAATTCTGTCGAGAGAGCTTACAAAGCACCGCGATCACATTACTTTAACCGGCAGTTAAGGTTTTATTCGCTGGTCATAAAATGGAGGGTTTTTTTTATGCAAATTGACTTGTAAAATTGTTATTGGTGCGGTTTCGGGTGATTATTCACACTTGCGTATTGTTGGGGAATTAAAATATGCGCCAATTTAGATAATGGATTTTGCAACCTGATGTTTTGTCGGCAGGATTTTTCTAGTTTGTTTTTTTAATTCGTTTTTTATATGTTTTTATCGCGTGCTTTTTTTTCCCCTACGTTTCTATCGCGTTACAGCGATCATGGTCACGGGGTGTTTTTTGAGAACAGTTATAACAAGTAATAAGAATGAGTTTGATTTCCCAGTTTCGTTTCTTTGTAAGCGACTTAGGATGGTTATCTGTATCATCTAGACCTACTCGTAAGTAGTTATGTAGGAAAGAGAGTGAATTAGTTGCGTCATCATCATCATCATCAGCCTATAGCAGTCCACTGCTGGATATAGGCCTCCCCCAATGAGCGCCATAGCGCACTGTCTTCAGCTTGTCGCATCCAGCATCTACCTGAAGTCTTTCGCAGGTCGTCATCCCACCTGGCCGGAGGGCGTCCTACACGTTTATCGATTTGTGGTCTCCACTCAAGAACACGCGCAATTAGTTGCGTAGAATGTTTTTTTAGGTCAGCTTACCTATTGACCCAACGCATCCCGTTGTCAAAACCATGTTTTCAGCGAATGCCACTCGCTGAAAACAACTCGCCCAATACCTTGTTTTCAGCGAGTGCCAAACAAACATTTAAGTTTTATTTTCTGAGCTTTAAAAAGAAGCCGTACTTGTTCATGTCTTGTTCCGTTAACTTTTATGTAACGACCTTCTGGCGCCACTTGTCTGACACTTTGTAATATTGTAACCCGTTTGTACACCAAAGAGAAGTAAAAACAGTCGTAAGTACATACTATAACTATAAGTACAGTATTCTACCCTATCCATAAGTACAGTATTTTCCAGGGTCCACACTTTGTAATATTGTAACCCGTTTGTACACCAAAGAGAAGTAAAAATAGTCGTAAGTGCATACTATAACCATAAGTACAGTATCTACCCTATCCATAAGTACAGTATTTTCCAGGGTCCACACTTTGTAATATTGTAACCCGTTTGTACACCAAAGAGAATTAAAAAAAGTCATAAGTCCATACCATAACCATAATTACAGTATTATACCATAACCATAAGTACAGTATTTTCCAGGGTGATTGGTGGCTGGGTGCAAAGCTGCCGCTCTTGCCTCCCTTTCTGGCCTTCCCCGCGCGGCGTTCGTTCGTCCTTGTCTCGAAAAAGCGAACTCATTTCGCCTTAACCGCGAGGGCTACTCTGCCAAGTACAATGGTATAGTTGAAATAACAGTAACTCTTACCTAAAGGTCAGCGTGACTTGTCCAAATAGATGCTTCTTCTCCATAAACTCTGGCTCGACGTGCAGAACACCCTGTATCCTGTCAATGCTGCCATTTTCCACGATCAGGTCCCGTGACGCTAGGTACAGCGTCAGTTTGTTGTTGGGCGAATTCTTTTTGAACACCCTGCATAAAATAAAAATTTGTTCATTACGTCTTCGCTAGACGTTTTTTTAATGTGCACGATTATGTGTATAGATGGCCTTAAACGGTTATTATTATCTAGGTACTAGCTGCGCCTTACGGCTTCGCCCGCGTGGAAATCTATATGGGCCAAATGGTTTGAATTACTCTATCTAAAAAAAAACACATAAAATGCGTTGCGTAGTTTTAAACATCTAAGCATACAAAGGGACAGACAGACAGCGGGAAGCGACCTTGTTTTACCTATATACTAAGTAGTATGAATATGTATAAAAATGAAATATAGGTATTAAGAAAACTGCTATTTTTCACAATACACAATCACCCATATTCACAATTTCCACGCGAAGCCGCGGGGCCCAGCTATTTACTTATAGAATTTTCGGAAACACGTTGATACTGTTCCTTATTCCATTAACTCCTTCTTTCTTCAGTTGTCTAAAATTTTCCCTTCATTCTCCTCTCCTTCTTATTCAGATTCTTATTCCTGCTCCAACAGTGATCAATTAATAATTGAAATTTTATTTCTGTGGTACCTTCTTATTGTATTCAGTTATTCTTATTTGTATTTTTTTTTTAGGTTAGTTTTAATTTAAGTAGTTTTGTTTTGCATGCAATGTATTAAGTTTGTTTTCTTGGTTTTTACTTTTCTTTTACTGTTTTGTTTGTGCTCTACCAACTCTTTGTATAACATATGTTTTTCTCCATCCCTGGTTGCCTGGAAGAAATCGCTTTAAGCGATAAGGCCGCCTATTGTACTGTTGTTATGTAAGCTTTAGATATAAGGTGTTATTATGTTATTTTGGGTACAATAAAGTGTTCATTCATTCATTCATTCTTATTAGCTATGAACCAAAAATAGATAACTCTGCTTCCTAGCATACGAGTACCTCCCTGTGTTTCAATTGCTCTCGAAAATTACAACGAGCTAACAAACCAGGGTCTAATTAAGGCATCTACATTTGGGGCACGTCGCATTCAGATTGATAGCGTGTTGTGGGAACAGTTGCGTCTAAGGCTCAACACACACCAAAAGAGCGTCGAAGCGCAGCGAAGCGGAGCGCAGTTTCAGTGTCATATGAATTTTAACTTTATTTTCATTACAATAAAACTTATTATCGCATGAGAAACTTATTATCGCATGAGAAACTCGAACGAGTCGAATTCGCCGGAATTCCCGCGGCGCCGCGGGCATCCGCGCGCCTCGTTCGAGTTTCTCATGCGATAATAAGTTTTATTGTAATGAAAATAAAGTTAAAATTCATATGACACTGAAACTGCGCTCCGATTCGCTGCGCTTCGACGCTCTTTTTGTGTGAGATGCGTCTAAATAAGGAACCAGCAAACATTAACATACAATATATGTAATGACAGGTGTAATTAGAGCTGCGTTTTACAGAATATTTGAGCAGTAAGGTAGCAAGTGAGTTTGGCTAGGATATAGGCTAAACTGTGTTGAAGAATTAGAATTATTATACACTCATTTATTCTCGTATAAAATACATTTTTTACCATAGAAAATACAATAAAATATTATAAAACTATTCTACAGTAAAAAATATATCAAAACGGTAGATCACCGACCGCGAAGCTAGGCTCAAGTGGCCGGTGACTAGGGCTGCAGAGAAAGGAACTTCCTGACGATACGTGCCGAGTCCAAGAGTACCGCCTTCTGAATTATTATTATTATTATAGTTGGATAAACCTTACCTTTGTGAATTGAGTGCGTCGGACGTCATCTCGTTGTTTGAAAACCTGAGGACAAAGAACGGTGATTATTGTCTCAGTTAAGGTGCAATTCCAAGATTCACCGCAGGCCGCAAACTGCAGCTGCAGGCTGCAAGCGATACTACTTGTTACTATGCAACTCTATGAAATTGATTCCAAGCGCGGCAACACTGCGGCATGCGGCCGCGACACGCAGCGACCGCAGACTGCAGAGCCAGTGGTGTCGTGAACTGTGCTTGGAAATAGAAGCAACCGCGACCGCAGGTAGCACTGCGGTCAACCGCAGCCGCTTATTTATTTTATTTTTATTTATCTCGGACTTGTACCTTTATCCACTTGTTTGGTTCTAATCGTAGTGTCTACTTTGAGAAAGAAGGACTTTCTATGTTGTGTACTGTACCTTTATCCACTTGTTTGGTTCTAATCGTAGTGTCTACTTTGAGAAAGAAGGACTTTCTATGTTGTGTACTGTACCTTTATCCACTTGTTTGGTTCTAATCGTAGTGTCTACTTTGAAAAAGAAGGACTTTCTATGTTGTGTACTGTAGGTTATATTTTAGTTTTTTTGCACCGATTTGATTAACTCTTTTGGTTATAGAGAATGATCCTTACTAATATTATTATGTTCTCTATCGAGGTGGTCCTAAATAAATGTTATTACGATTACTAATTTATCCTGAAAAAAAACAGTGTACATCTAAAATAATTTAAAGTCGGTTTTTGGTTTTTGTAACAAAACTCAATTTAATACTCAATGTTTTATTGCTTACAAATAGGTCTTAAAAATGATATAACAGAAGTCCAACATGCACCCTGCAAGGGCATTGCAATATACATTTAAGTTATAGTTTGTTAAAGTAGATATAACATCGCGTCAGGGCTTAATAAAAACACCTATAATGATGTTAATAATTATCTCAATCAATAAATAAATTTTATTTTTAGTTTATATTCTAGTTATTTAGTATTTGTTAAATGATACGATAACTCTGCGCTTATGTCACAACGTGTTTTTCTGTATCTCATTTAATCTAATGAAAAATCTATTTATAGTACCTATACAATGGCGGACGCTATTTCACAACCTTTCTAAATATATTCAGGGTCTTCTGAAGCGAGCAGCTACTTTTTACAGTCATTAGCAAGGTGTTTTATATTCGACCTGTCTTAATTCCCGACCCTTTCCTCCAAATTGCGGTACTAAGCGGGATCCAGGTCAGACTTGCTATTGTTCGGGAAGGTAGGTACCCCGAGCATAAACATGGGTATTACCAACAATCCCTCGGTTTTTCTTCTTTAGGCTTAGTGGCTTTTTAGGGTTCCGTACCCAAAGGATGCAACCAGGATCCTATTACTAAGCCTCCGCTATGTCTGTCCGTTTTTCTGTCTGCCAGCGGATTTTTTCTAAGGAATACTGACAGAAAAGTATCCAACAAGACACATTTTCGTAACTACATCATCAACGGCTTCATCATCAGTCTATATTAGTTCACTGCTAGACATAGGCCTCCCCCAATGAGCGCCCTGTCTTCAGCTTGACGCACATAGCATCTACCTGCAGTCTTTCGCAGGTCGTCATTCCACCAGGTCGGGCGTCCTACACTACGTTTATCGAGTCTAGGATAGGGCTTAGACCCAACTTATTTATCACCCAGGAAATAACTCTTGTCTTAGGTATCTAGTGTGCGCGGAATTGGTGTAGTGTCATTTAATTAAATTCATTCACAGAGTGATGTCATTGTTGTATCTAGGTATTACCAACCTAAGCATTGTTTAGTTAGGTACTTGTAAATTTATCAAAATCAAGAAATTGCATAATTTAAAATACCTAATTAAGGATACGCTAGTCGTTAAAAAGAAACGGGTGAAGTATTCCAAAATTCACAAAGATTTTCATAATGTTCACTTTTTTTATTTCTATAGATAACGATGAATTTTGTTATGGAAATGTGAGGAATTTCCGTTATTACTGTTGGTATACAAAACGAAAAGGTAAAAGATTAAACAGAATGAAATCAAAGTTACTCTCATTCATATTTCATAAATGAAATAATTGATATTTCCAAATATCCATATAGTCTACATAACACTGAAAATCTATATGACAAAGAGAAAATTGACAATAACGTCAGAGTAACTTCGCAAGTGCTTTTACCGCACTGCCAATCTCAGTACTTTTTGATGTAAAAATCATGTAATGACGAAAATCCATAACAGTTTTCACACCAACAGTACCTGAAAATAGCTATAAATAATATACAGCGGAAAGTCCTAAACACATTCCACGACCATGCGTGCACTTGTGCTGTTAATCCTGCACCTGTACTTCGCCGAGGGACTCCTCCCCCCGCAGGTCTATCTCCCAGCCGACGATGGCGATGATCCAGGACTCCCACTGATCTTGACGCCATATATTGAAAGAGGCGAAATTAAACTAGCTCAGAACCTCAGCCTAGTCTCACTCCCTGGGCCTTCGAGAATACGAAGCCACGCTGGCTTCCTCACCGTCGACGCCACATACAACTCCAACCTATTCTTTTGGTACTTCCCAGCTGCCTACTCAGACGCCTTAGTCGTCTGGCTTCAAGGCGGCCCGGGCGAAAGCTCACTCTACGGACTCTTCGAAGAAAATGGCCCAATCCAGGTGAAGTACACCAATGAAACTTACAGCGTTGAGTTAAGAGCCATACATTGGGGACTGCAATACTCACTTCTTTACATTGACAACCCAGTAGGAGCAGGATTCAGTTTCACAGACGACATACGCGGATTCTGCAAAAATCTGACCCAAGTGGGCGAACACCTGTACTCAGCTCTAATCCAATTCTCACAACTGTTTCCGGAGGTACAAAATTACAAGTATGTCATCGCTGGGGAATCGTATGCAGGCAAGTACATACCAGCCCTGGGCCACACGATCCACGAAAATAACCCTTCTGCTGAAATTAAAATTGACTTATCGATGCTCATACTCAACGGCTGGTGCGATCCCATCAAACAGCTGCCAAACCACAAGTATGCTTACCAGCTAGGTTTTTATGATGAGCAGAAGGCATTACAAATCAAAGCCATGGAATGGAAGATCACCAATCAAATCAAGAAGGATAATTGGCTTAGAGCTTCTGAACTAAATGAAATAATGTTTTGTTATATTAAGAATGTTCTTACACCAGGACTCGACCGAGGATTTTATGGCAATTTTAATATGTATAACATTTTGCGTGATGATGTAGAACTACATTATTTTATTGGTTATATAAATACGAATACAATAAGGAAATCTATACATGCTGGAAACGTGCCATACAATCCTTTTTCTCTGACGGTTTACCAACATTTAAGGCCTGATATGCTGAAATCTGTGGCACCCTGGATATCGGAGCTCCTTGCACATTATAAATTAGCATTCTACAGCGGACAGCTGGACCTCGTAGTACCATATGTGTCCACAGTCAACTTCTTGAGAACACTAAAGTTTCCTGGCAGTAGTCTGTACAAAGTAACCGAACAGTCTATTTCTAAGTTGCTAACTTTTCATGCAGATGACCAATTCTATATCTCTTATCATACTATTGGTCACACTAAACGGGCAGGAAATTTGACAGTAGGATCACGGGGACAGGCCGGACATCAAATCGCCAAGGATGAATTATGGTCATTAGATTTACTAAATAATTTGCTTTATGGTACCGAAGTAATGAGAATTATTAGTTACGAGTAGTTTATGACAACGTCGTTTTCGTCTCTCTCCAATCATTAAGTGCCCTGCAGCCTTCACGCTTGATATTCAGTTGCAGTTTTTAATTTGGCATGTATTTACTATTGCATTTGTAATCTAATATGAACTGAGACTCCTGAAGCACACTCTTGAACGAGATCAGGAGCCTATTGGACTCATTATTCTTTATTTATTTATTTTTAGCCTTTATTGTCCCACTGCTGGGCAAAGGCCTCATTACTGTCTCAAATTGTAATATTCCAATAAAACAATTTTCGCCAAACTGAGCCACTTTAAGCAAATAATTTTTCAAAAAACTTTATGATAGTTCGAGAAATACCTATATCGCTGCTACCTGTCCAGAGAACTTTTAATAACTCTGTAATAAATGTAATAATACAAAATAGGTATTACCTACCCAGCTAGCTTTTTTATTTACCTATTATGACCTATTGTCTAGTTTAAGCAGCCATACTCATCATACGGATAATAGGTCAATAGTAGGTAGGTGATAATACTCCTTACGTCTTATAAATATTATTTATTAATACAAAGGCAGATCTTTTTAAACGACATTGTATAATCTCTGTTGAATAGGTACCTACATTATATTTGTAGATAGGATAAATCGTAGAGAAATCTTTTAAAAACCAATTCATAATCAATCTATTCTAAAAATTGCTTTGAAGCATTAGCGTACGACAGAGTTGCAACAAAGAATGATATATATGATAGCTCCCGAAAATTTATTCATTATTCAAACTTGACATGTAAAATAGTAAGTATTTCATCATATTTTACGTTTTGAAGTAATAAATGATTTGGATGACCCCCGAACGATTAATGTCCCGTGTTTTACGACAAAGGATGGCTCATTTACTAGCCGTAATTATTATAAAATAATGCAGACAATCCACACAGCATTATCTAGCCACAAGCTAAGCAGAGCTTGTGTTATGGGTACTAGATAACTGATATACATAATACAATTACATAACATAGATAGATATTTTTTATTACACATAGAAAAGGACTAGAACACCCGGAACAAATATCTGCAGTTCTTACAAAACTTTTCACTGAAACGGGAATCGAACACGAAACCTCCTGTGTCGCAAGCGGACCTTCACCCACCGCGTCACAGAAGTCGTCAAATCAATCATCATACTTGTCTTGTTTACCAGTTTCTTGTTTTATTTCAAGCTACATTTCAATTTTTTGGCTTCGCCTGCCGTCTTTAATAAAATAAAGTCCGAAAATCTAAATAAATGATATCGCCGGATGTGAAATCGAGACAATTTGGGCCGGCAAATATTTACGATGCCATTTTTGAGTCATCTTTGGCTTGTACCGGAATAGAAATCACACCACCCTAACATTATAAATTAATTTCTGCCTGCGGCTTCGCACGCGTTGTTGCTATAGAAACGTTTAAAGCTTATTATGAACCTATGGGTACTAATTTAAGGATAAAAAGTAGCCTTTGTTTAATTCCATGTATAATAAAAAATATATATTAAACCGATTTTTAATTTATTTTCATTGTAGAGGGAGCTTATTATAGAGTTTTTGGCCCATTATTGGAGTCCTAGTAGCACAACTGAAATACATCATCTCTAAAAATTTCAACATTCTAACTACATATTACGGTTCATGAGATACAGCCTGGTGACAGACGGACAGACAGCGGAGTCTTAGTGATAGGGTCCCGTTTTACAATAGGTACGGAACCCTAAAAGTAAATGATTTGGCCTCGGCTACGCTGTCTGGCCACCTGGCTATTGGCCACGCTACTAGTTTGTTGGTGCGGTATCGCCTTTAGGTGTAAAATTAACAAAGACGACATCAATGGCTTGGCTCGAAGCCAAACCCGGCAATGGGTGTTAATAAGTGAATAATAACTGCTAATAATTTCTGACGCTGACTTTCTAGAGCTTGGCCTCGTTAGGTTCGTAATCTAGATTGAAGCATCTACAATGTGACCTAGCCTATTTCCAGCAGACTTTATCCACAAGGTAGTTATAGTTATATGTAAAATTCGGTGTATTGTCAGGTATTACGGTTACATGACATGCATATGTAGTTTACAATATTTATAATATTAAAGACTAGCTGCGCTCTGCAGCTTCACCCACGTGGAAATTTCTGCGCAATTTTAAATGGTGCTCGCGTCTCCAAGCCTGTTGCTACGGTTACAGTCACAGATATCAGAAAATGGTTACAGTAGACCAGTAGACGCACCATCCGTTATTACGCTCAAAAAATCCTTACGATGCGGTCAATGCGGACCATCTGATGCCGGCAGGTGAATACGCACCCGTAAAGCCCATTCGGTCTCCCCTCAGAGATAAAACAGCGCCGCAAACTTTAACAATAATTTTGAACAAATTCAGAACTCCATTTCCATGAAGTCGTAAATGACAGGAGGGCGACAGATGACATCTGTCAAAACTCTGATAATGAAACCGGGAACATTCGTATTTGTCGATTTTGGTGTTATTTTAATGTATTAACATTTATCAAATTCAAAGTCCTTTTTTCCTTAGGCTTACAAAATAAACACTTAGAAAATTCAAATTTGACTATAAATTAGTGATGATTCAGACGTCGATGCATGGTTGTATCCATGAGTTATTTTAATAACTGCATTATTATTGCCACGTTTCTGCAGTGCATCGGGTATGTTCAGTGAGGCGCACACTGATGGCTTTCACACCATCATAAGAAAGCGTTGTGCGTCGCTCTTGAAGCGCCTCCGTGCCAGCCCCAACACCATTCTAAGCACATTGGCGGACAGGTGGGACTCTCCTTTAACGAGGCACTGGATAAACTTACACGCAACCCTTTTTAAGTGGCGGTGCCCCGGTCACTGATGGTCTCTCGCGTAGGCATATTTTTTTATGTTTTTTGTCTGTGTCCTTATTTAATTAACTTATTTTATTTGTAATACTTTATTCGTTCTTGGATCATTAACTGATTACAGACCTCTGAAACTATAAATTATCACGAAACGTGTGTTAATAAAATTATTGAATTTTTTTTTTTTAAATTAAAATCAAATTGTTTAGATGGCCGGCCATAAATTTGTATAAATGTTTTTTTAAATTGCTAGATCTTAATAACCTAATTAGTTATAATTATTGCATGCATGGTAAGTCGTGCATTATTTAGACTTAAACCACCTATAAACCGATTTTTGTATTATAACCGGTTTACGCAATAAATATATTTGAATTAAAAAAGGCTCTTACATCAATGCCAATTTGTCAATGTCACATGAACCTGTCATATCGATTACAGAATCTAGGACCAAAAAACATGACGTTTTGAAATCGGTTTTATTTTAAGTTTTGATGGAAAGTTTTCATGCAAAATAATAAACTAAACCGACCTTAAAAAATGGGCGAGAAATAAACTCGAATAATTTAAAACTCTGTATATTTTATTGTTATTATTTGCGGTACTATATACTGTACTGTACTATAACTACATCTTTCTGTCTGTCCGTCTGACAGCGGGCTGTAGGTCGAAATTTCCCAGAATGCGTGGGATTCTGGGAAATTTCGATAGAGAAAGATAGATAGTCAGACAGCGTAGGCTTAGTAAAAGGGTCCCGTCGGCGACCTTGGTTACGGAACCCTAAAAATCAAAGCTAAGGCAATTTCAGTCGCACTATAATTAAGTTTATGAGCAGTAGATATTAAATAAGTCATCCGTATTTATCCTCAACACGTTATCACGGGTATTTTGCGCAAAAAATATTTTTTCAGTTTTTATAGACGAGCCAACGTAAACGTTTCTTTATGTTTATCGTTTATGAGCTATATCTTTTTTTTATAAGACATATAAAAATTACGTATTGATTTACGACTTTTATTCGGGTTATGGGAAAATTAATGAAAACTGAAGCGTAAGGGATAGACTTAGCACATATTTTTAAAATTTTTGTTTATTTGGAAGACAGACAGTACTTAGACATTATAAAGAGTTACAATAAGGATTTACATAGACCAGTATGGATGGATGTTTGATACTCTTTCACGCAAAAACTGCAGAATGGATTTTGATGAAACTTAACAATAATATAGCTTACATAACAGAATAACATAGGCTACAATTCATAAAGAAAAATTGTATATTATCCAAAATATCTATCACTACGCGGGTGAAACCGCGGGGCGCAGCTAGTATTGTCATATAAAAATCGACTTCGACAGGGCTTGAACCCGCAACCTTCTCTTAGTACCGGAATGCGTTACGAGGTCAAGTATCGGACGATACGTAAGTCTTTGGGAGTTCTTATGGACTCTGGTGTTGTTAGCTCCACCTACAGGGGGAAGATTAAAGCTTATCTAATCCTATTCATGTTATACCTAGTTATTTAGTTTTCACAGTAAGCCGGCGAAACACTGGCAATTTTCACACCGCATCACTTACATAACTATCAGAGTATTTAAATGAAAATTTTGAAATGAGTAATTTTTTGTAGCATATTCAGTATAATATGTTATGGGAGTGTATTATACATATGATTTAATCAGTCGTACTCGTAGTAGTACCACTGATTATACAATAAAATACACTGCCCCGAAACAAATATCTGCAGATAGTACCTACATAAATTTCTTCGCAAGAATCGTAACCTCAATCTCCTGCGTTAATTCATATTATTATTATCGCCATTATTGTATTGTTTTTATTAAGTGAAGGTTTATTTAAATGTACATATTTATGTTTTACTATAATACAAATAAACGCATTTGATTCTGATTTAACGTCGCCGGCAGACCTTCACGCTCTACACCTACACCAACAGCGTTAAAATATTCAAAATATCAGCGAAGCAAGAAATTATCCTTGTGGGAAGACTTTGTGTTACGAGAATTTTGCTTACGGTTTCGTGTTATTGATGACTCGATAACACAGTGAAAACAAAGATCGAACGACTGACGTGTAATCCTGAGTATTTTTACACTTGCCCTCATTATGCCTGTACCAAGATGCGAAACATCTCGGTAATAAATAAACATTGAATCATTGATTATTTTGCTTTCCAGCAACTGAGATGTGAAAACACATCAATCTCAAACGCCGGCTTCTTCATTTGGCTTAAGTTCTTTATTCTTTATGCCTAGATTAAACACGAATTCCGACGGGGTTGAAGAACGGACCAGTTTATTTTTGTTTCTAATATTTATCAAATATCCTATATCAGTTCATACTTAATAGCTAAGCTAACTACCTAGGAGCTTTTCATAAATTTTCAGTATACCTATTTTCATGCATTGCGCCGCGTCGTCGTCTTGCGTCTTTTGGTTCTCAGAGTAAAATTGAACACAGGTGGTATCAAAATCCAATGAGGTATTATAAAGATTAATTATGTTTACTATACAAAGTGCCCTTACACTTGAATTTATCATGGTCGTTGAAAAAATCATGAAAACAAAAGATTTTATCGCTTATGAGAAACTAGGTGCTGAAAACAACCTTTCGTTGCGATTAAAATACGATCGAACCCACAACCTCGCCACTGCGCCATAGAGGTCGAACCCACAAAACTGTGAACCTATGTACAGTTATAGCTTAGGGTCGGTACATATATGACGGAAAATGCGTCGAGCTTAAAATCGGTTGCGTCTATTCGGTAAAATCAGACCTGTCACATACGCGTCTAGTCAGTTCGAATGGCATGTACACAATCGATCACTGCTGATGTTACGCCTAGTCTGAATGCAATAATCAAAATACACGTACGTCGACCAACTATGCGTTGACGGAAACGGAACAGACTAACGCATCATCGGTTGAGTGTGAAACTGCAAGTAAAAGGTTGAATGTTTCATATAATATTTGCCTGTTCTGGCGTTACGCGACCGATAACTCGCGACTTATTTTCCGTCAGATATGTACCGCTTAGAAGTTGGAATGCGGAGAGAATAGGCAGTAAGCTTGCGGGAAAGTGACAATTTACATAACTTTGGGTGGATAAAAAGGGAAAGGTATATTATGTATGCTGTACAATGATAGAGCCTCCTAGTATGAAATTACTTCCTGGAGTCCTTTCATGCTCTTGTCAAATAGTTTAGGTACCAACTCACACAGACAGAGGCAAATTTAAGGTATATCTAAAAGTAATTTTACCAAATTGTAATTAATTTCTTAGAAGCAATCAATTAATTGGAAAATATCTGCTCTGATTAAGCGTAAAATTTTAATCAAAATCTCACAAATACGATTCGCTGAGGGTCATTGAAAATGAAATAGGTTTAGAACTCTGGAGAGCTTTTAATGGTCCACTGCTGGAAATATAGACCTACCCCGATAAAAGCCTTAACGGTAATGTTCTTTTAAATGTAAACTGATATGGATAAGATTTTAATAACTTGACTCGACAGTTTTTTTTCTTTATTTATTAGCCTTTGCCCAGAGATTTTAAAAAGTCACAGGTTAGTTTACTGGTAAGACAGCTTAAGACCTAGCCTAGGGATTTCCTTTAAATTCCTATAATTTATGAAAACTATTTCATGTAGCCTAATTCTGAGGTATGGGCTGTACGAGCAATTGTAGGGATTCCCAGCGACCACTCGGCGAGACCCCATTTCAAGTCCCTGGGTATTATGACATTACCATGTCTGCTGATATACCAGGTGGCTATGTACGTCCGGCAGAACCATGGCACATACGCCACGCTAGGCAGCACCCACTCATGTGCCACGCGCAGCCGTGATAGACTGGCCACCGTGACGCGCTCGCTGGAGCAGCTAACACACATCATGGGCCCAGCCGTGTACAACCGACTTCCCAGTGCTGTTACAGGAGCCCACAGTCTGCCTGCATTAAAATATAAACTCAAACGCTGGCTTATTGAGCAAACTTTCTACAGCTACGACGAATTCGTAGTTAGTGTTAAGTTAAGTTATAATTTATTATTATAAAATAATAGTTTAATCTATTTAGCTATGATATTATTAATTTGAATGTTAATTAATTAATTAAATACTCTAAGGTACCAACATAATTAGATACATAAAAACATGACATGTAATTATTATTATGAATAAATGACTATTATGACTACTATTATGACTATTATCTTACCCTATTAAAATCAGAGCGATAAAATTTAAAATCCATTATTTCTATAGGCTTAGTTTGTAAAACATACAAATGTTAATAATATATATGTAAATAATTATCTAATAAGAAGTAAGGTATTTTTGATTTTCTGTTCGCTTAATTATATTTCATAGTTCCATTAGTAGAAGACAATTTTACATAGGTAGGTAGTAACTTGATCCATCTTGTAGCACAAAGAAACCAGTAGTACATTCATATTATGTATCCCTTATGTGTCTACTACATGATTGTTTGCCTGATACTCTTACTTATAAACCCTTTTTACCTTATACCTACTTCAACCTTTTTCATAGTTAAAAACTTGGAGAGGCGCAGACTCGGAGGGGCCATAGGTAAATTTTATCTTCAGAATATTATGCACGAAAACTTGTGAAAACCCGAGAGCAGACGTGTGCAGTGCAATAACATACTTCATCATTATAACTTTTAAAACTCAGAGCGTTGTTGCACCTCACATATACGCTACCTATGTTTGAAGGCTGTGAAGCTTAGCAAGGATAAACCGGCAAAGGCGAGTTAGTCTCGCGCATTATGGTATAATATTACTACGCATTAATAGCATACGATTTTATACAAGATTTTTATATGACAACTATTGGTAGCAGCGCCCGCGGCTTTGCCCGCGTGGAAATTTGAAAAATATGACGGGTATGAAACATACTTTACGTCCTTCTCAGACCCAGTGAATATAAACACAAAATTTGATAATAATCGGTGAAGCCGTTTCGGATAAGTTTTGTTACAAATACTGTGACACTAAAAATTTATATATTAGAAGAAGATGTATAGCAACTCTCTTAAAATTATGAATGGGCGATGCCGCGGGTACAGCTTTTATTTTCTTGTTCGAAAATTTCAGAGTTGATTGGCTAATCTTTAATGAGTTTCACAATTTATTGCCTCATCCAAATCTTTTGTTTTGCCATCAAGGGTCGGACCAGAGGCAAAATTGGTGTTGATTATTTTGATACGGAGATTGGAAATACTTCATCAATCCTCGAATGCGAAACGGAAACTGATTTTCTCTTGTTTATTTTTACACTAGGGGTCAGTACATTACTGACGGAAAATGCGTCCGCGGCATCGGCGGAGATTATTTGTGCACAGGCCGATTGAACTGACTAAAAGACGCGTAATTTGACCGAATAGACACGACCGTTGATACGCTCGACGCATTTTCCGTCAGATATATACCGACCCTAGCTCTCTCTGGTTTTGGACGGAGTTATTCCCGAACAAAGGGTAGGTATTTTATTTTTCCTTTAGGATGTTATGATGTGCGATCCACACAGCGCCATCTAGCTTAATATAAACCAGAGCTTGTTTTATGGGCACTTTTTATAACTGATATTCTTATTACAACGAGCACCCATTTTAAGCAGAAGTAGATTGTAAGGCCCTAGAATTAGAAATGCAAATTTTCGCTGTCGGTGCAAGATAAAATTTGGCTTATGTAAATTAAATGTTTTTCGTTTTTAGAACTGATTTTTACCCGACTACGCAATGATAAGGGTGATTTATTTTTATTTGAACGCCTTTAGTGCGAGCAGAAAAGTTTGAATGTATGACGACCTCTGTAGTGCGGTGGGCGAAGGTCCGTCTGCAATGCAGGAGGTTGGTTGTTCGATTCTCGCCTCGGGACAAATCTTTGTAAGATCTGCAACTATTTATTCCGGGTGTTTTGGTCGTTTTCTATGTATAATAAAACTATCTATCTATGCAGGTACTAATGTATTGTATTAAGTATATCAGTCATCTAGTACCCATAACACGAGCTCTGCTTAGCTCGGGGCTAGATAATGCCGTGTAAACTGTCCATCAGTATTTATTATTTTGATTTATTTATTTATGTACATAAAGTACATTCACGAAGAAATTTAACTTACACAAGCCAAATTTTATTTATGCACCGACCGACAGCATGTTATTATAATCCTTGTAAAATCCGTTCCCTATACCTCCATGTTACATAGTATCAAACCTGGGAATGCCTGGAAAGTAATTGAATCAAATAAGGCGTCACATTCACAGACTCTAAATGAATTCGCGACGCCATGCTTAGAAATTCCTTCGCCCAAAATAGAAGGCTTCTAATTGGTAACCTTATATTTTGTGCTCAAGAATACTTTTATAAAGGAACACAATGAACTTCAACCTTGATTAACCTTCTTTCCACCTCAGCTCACCTCAACAGCCTATATTGGTCCCCTGCTGGATGCAGGCCTCCCCATAATAAACGCCTTATTGACTTTTATCTCATGGAGGTAATGTCCATAATCTCCATGCTAGGCATGCGGGTTAGAGATCGCAATTCGGTGGAAGAATTGTTCTGCAGGCGCAGAAGTTCGAAGTACTACCGGGAGGCGCTGCTGCCTGCCTCCCGGTAGTACTTAGTACTTTTACTACGACACCCGCGGGAAGAGTTCGTGTGGTTCAAATTCTAAGCCACACGGCTCCTTCCTTCTTTTAACTTTCATTCAAATTTAAGTGATTGCGACACGTGGCCCGAGAGCTGGCGAGTATCTGGCGCAGCGCATGAGTATTGCCATACAGCGGCGCATTGCAGCCAGCGTCTTTGGGACGCTTCCGACTGGTATTGATATGAATCAGTTGATCTAACCTCCTGAGCAAGTCCCCGTTCACACGGGCCCTTCGGGCTATTAATACTTTATGTGCAGAGGAGGATATTGACATATTCTATATGTCCTTACCAAAATTCAGGGATGCGGTTTTAGGAATACACGGGCCCATAGGAATATGTAAATAGGTTTATTTTAAGTTTAATATTAAGTGGTAGTTAGTAGTGTGTAGAATGTTAGTTTTTTGGTTTGTGTTTCAAGTTTAAGTTTTTTTTTGTTATATTTCTTTGTCGCTTTGGTGTCCAACTGTAAAGGCATTGTAAATAGTTTATCAATAAATAAATAAATCTATCTGTAGATTCTTAGCAGTTTACAAATAGCTCAATTGTTTAAGTTGTAAATACTTGTTTTAGAAAGCTAGCTAATTGGTTACCTATTTTGTGCGACGAATACTTGCCTAATGAACGAACAGAATTAACCTGAACCCAGTGATCTTAATAAACCTTTATTCGTAAGGCAAATTTCTATCTAGATTTCTATTTTTAGAATATTTTAAATTGGAATAGACCATTGAAAAAAAAACTTGTACACACGGTGTGTAATGGTGGTCTAAGGGATAACGTTACGACCTCTTTCTATAAGGTAAATTATTTCTTGAAGCAAGTTGCAGTCACAAGCATTTTGCGGGTGAGTGCCTCCTGACCTGACATTCGATAACTAGAGCAAAAGGCGAGACTATTCCTGAAATACTTAGCGATAAGGCAATAAGATAAAAGACGATTTAGAAAACGACTACAGTCAGTTTAATGTGAAATCCTCTAAGTTACCCGACGTCCTCGTGGAATCACCTTACCCAAATATAGTGTAGATAATAGTGATAGATTTAAGAACCTTAGATTTAAGCATACCTATTTATTATACTTTTTCTACTGCCCCTTTACAGCAAAATTGTTCTATATTACCTATCTCTATTGTATCTATATCGTGTTTGACGAGTCATAGTCTCATAATTTAATTTAAGTTACATTATTGTGATTTTATTATGTGTATGAAGTATGACAATAAATTATCTGAATCTGAATCTGAATCTAAAATACATTTTGTATATAGTTTATTGTTCAAAAAGTATAAAATAAATAAAATATCTCATTCCCTATAATTTATTCAACTGTTAGTCGTCAGCTTATCTGATGAAAGTGCAAACGCAATCTGAGGTGATTCAACGCTTGGCTCGAGGAATGATCTATGATGTCATTCGTTCGATATTTATGCATTATGGCTTCGAAGCAAATGAAATTTTTCATGTGTATATGAAACTACTTTCTACTTGTGGCTTCCCACGCTCTTCCGGGATAAAATTCATACTTTAATATTATGTCCTTCCCCGAGATATCATCTGCAGCTGCTTGGAATAACAGAGAGATAGAATAGCTTTCGGATTCATAATAATAACAGTAATGACTATGGAAATAACTTTATCATCGAGATATATACAAATAATAGTAACAGAATAGAGCTATTATTTACAATTGAGCTAACTGTTGACTGTTGCAAACAATCTGCAGGCTCAACTGATCCATATTAATTCCAGTCAGAAGCGTTCCCAAGACGACGAATGCATTCCATTTATTAATAGAAATAACGTAATTATTATTATTAATGGTATAAAATAGAAGGACCTTAGAACAAAATAACTGTGCTCAGTTATTTTTGAATAGTTGTCATGGAATTATTTTCGTTTATAAATTGATTATTCCTAGTACCTTTTCAATGAATTAACTCAGTGACATTTGATATCCTCTGTCAGCGCCAGGTCAACTCTATTGCGACCGCAAAACCATGGGCATTATTCCAATTTCAAAACTGACAATCCAAACGTGCGCCAAACCGAAAACTAACAAATGAATACGAAAATGCCATTTTGAAATTGGAAATTCCACAGATTCCACTATCGAATGTAAGTTACGGCTGCTGAATCTATTAATCTCTGTCACCTCTCAGAACGGTGGATGAACGGTGAGGGAAAGGTAACCAATCACTTATGGACTTGGATTCATCAATTTTAATTTTGGGAACGGTTTTCATTTGGAAATCGCAATGTTAAAGGTCGAATCAACTGCAGTTTTTACGCATTTGGTAGATCAATTATCAAAAATCAAGGTGCTTTATTTCCTTTCGATTTTACAGGACTTTTGGACACGTCATAAAATTCAAATTACGTAAGGAAAACTAGGAAATACAGTGATCACTTAGATTCTTTGTTCAATTCAACCTTTTTAAGGTAAGTAAAGAAGCGAACATGAAACGTTTAGGTTGTTAGTTTTCGTGTTGAAACAAAATTCGTCCCAAGCGTTTCATCCTTTAGATAATCTGATATTTTGTAGCAAACCTTGTTACGGAGAATATGTGACAATTTCTTTGAATTTATTTGCTGATAAATTTTGAAACTCACTTAGAGTTTTGTTGTAGAAGCGTCTACATTGCCCTTTGAAAGATACATTTATCTTGTGTAACCTAGTTGTGGGCACAGCGAGTTTATTCTTATATCTAGTATTTAATTTTAATTCTCTACTAATTAGTATTAAAATTAAGAACCATAGAGATTCGGGGTAGAGAAAACAATACCTACATTTATTATAGCTACTTAAATAATTAATAATTTATCTGCAACATCATTGTTAAAAGCTTTATTAGCAAAGAAAGTTACAATCGAATAATATTTAGAGTTGAGTATTTACGGTTGAAACAATTGAGCTAACTGAAGACTGTAGACAACAATCTACAGATGGCTCAACTGCTCATACCAAAAGATAGAAAAAAAATTAATATAAGTTTTTAGGTGGCTGAAACACGATTTGGACGAAACGCGTTTTGGACGAACTGCAAAAAATCTGTAAATCACGGAGGAATGAAAATATTTCATGAAATTTTACCTTCTTACGTACCCTACCTTCTAACATTCCTAACCTTCTTACCTAGAGATTTTGTTTTCTTTACAAAATTTAATGAGATGATATCATTAAATGCATTTTCAAAAATCAGACGTGTGGTAGCGTATCAATAAATATTACACTAATATTGCGAAAGTTTGGTTGGATGGATGTATCTATATTTGTTACCTTTTCAAACTATAAAGACTAAATCGAACGAGCTGAAATTATGCTTAGATTTAGCTTGAAGCCTGAAATCAAATATAGTTTTTTATCCCATTGAACAATTGCCATAGAAATAATCTTTAAACGTTAGAAACATTGGAAACGTTTAAAGGCAGATACCACCACGCGCGCGAAGCTGCGGGCAGACTCGGGTACTATCATCATCATCATCAGCCTATAGCAGTCCGCTGCTGGACATATGCCTCCCCCAATAAGCGCCATAGAGCCCTGTCTTCAGCTTGCCGCATCCAGCATTTACGTTATCAATGTTATCATAACTAAATAAAAGGAGAACACTGATAAGAATGACCTACGTAATCCTTATCAATGTATCTCCGATTTATCTAAATCTCGACTGACAAGGAAAACATCACCGAAAACAAGACAAAGTGTTGTCCTAAAGCCAGTCCAAAGTAAAGTAATAGGGAAGAGGAGACATGCGATATTACGTATTGATCTTCAAATTGTCTTTTGTTTAGGTAAGATACGTTGAAGACCTCTGGTGGTGCAGCGGGTGAAGCCCCGCCTGCGACACAGGGGATGGCAGGTTTGATTTCCGACTTTGATAATTTTTTTGTACGATCGGCAGACATTTGTTCTGGGTTTTCTCTGTGTTTTCTATGTATTAATTATATCACGTATCTACATATCGTAACACAAGCTCTGATAGCTTGGGTCTCGATAATTCTGTCTGAATTTTCCAGCATTATTTATTAAATTTATGTATTAATTGAGTATCTAGTAATTAGAAATATTAAACAACATGAAAATAAAATCATTTAAATTGATTGCTTGCGATTGATTAACTTTGACGTTGAATAAATTAATTTAAAAAAAAATGGTGGACAATTTACACAGGCCTGGCCCCAAGCTAAGCAGAGCTTGGGTTCTAGATGAGTGATAGTTACATACATATATAGATATTTTTCTTACTCATAGGATATACCCAGAAAACCATGAACTATTTGCAAATTTTACAAACATGTGTCCCAAGGCGGGAATCGAACTCGCAAGAACTTCCTGCGTCGCAGGCGGACCTTCGCCCACCGCGCCACATCATCGCATCGGTCGTCATTTATTATATGAAACTGTCAAAAACATCGACATAAGTTATCATATCATATATAAACATCAAAGTTAACCGATCGTTGGTTAACAACAGCAAATTTTTCCCTTAATAATCTCAGGTCTGCAAAAACCAAGCTTTGATAATTAACCATCAGTTTTGCCTCTGTAATCCGGTTTAATCTTATCGGAAAGATTATTTTATGGGCATAATCTGTTTAATAATCTATGTTAAAACCTTTTGTAAAACACACATTTCGGCTGATAAGCTTACATGAATTATGCACCGGATTATTGGGAAAACAAATGGGAAATGGACATATTTTAACTGTACTACCTTACCCACTTTTAAATTTTTTACTTTATTCTTATAGGTTATATATTGTTGAATAATCTATGTTTAAACTATACCTACCATTGTACTTTAGTCGTACTCCCGGTGTCTGTGAGGAAGAGTAGCCCTCGCGTCTAAACACAAGTTTTACTTAGTTAGAGCGAGGAGTCGATGCATTTTCAGCACTAAGGTTTTAGGGTAGAGTACTTTACCTAAAGGTAAACTTAAATGTTATAGAGATAATCGTAATTAGTTTTAGATAAGTACTCTGTTAGCCTTTAGAAACCATTTTTTGAAAATAAATGCTTTTCATTATTATTTATTATTATTAGCTGCGCCCCGCGGCTTTGCCTGCGTGGAAATCTATGTGTCAAATGGTTTATAAAACTTCTTCTTGTGTTACTCTATCTATTTAAAAAAATACATTAAGAGGCCAACGGAATAAGAATTCCCCATACAAACGAAATACCAAAATAATTTATAATTAAAGCATATTTCCACTATAGTATTTATGATTTATATTTGAATAGTATTTATCTAGGTTCCTGAATAGTTTTTTTTTTAATTTACATACCTAAAATTAAATGAAAGCCAATTGCATTTTGCGCATTTTTATGCAGTTTTGTGCACTGATGCACAAACGCAGCATCCATCTGGACTGGACAAGCATCTGTATAGCCCAGACGAGCTTCGAGACATCACCCCGAAGAAAATCCTACAGTTCCTAGCAGCTGCAAGGGTGAGTGGCGAACTATGAACGCTACGGCTTCGGGGCTGAACGTATAAGTGGCGATCACAATAGGCCTATCATGGCCGCCGTGATACCCAAGCCACCCAAAGATAATAATAAAAAAAATAGTTAAAATATATAAAAGCGATTGAATATATAAAAGTGTTAAAGCTACTCACAAAACATACATGCGTACAACTTTATCCGCTTATTTTCTGTATTTTCATTACGTATGAAAACAAAGGAAACTGATCCAATGAACGGCGAAAATATACGAGTAATAAAATAAACTCACGAATAAATATGTATTGACGAGCTGAAGGTTCTGGTACGTTCGATTAGCATAAACGCCTGTGTGAGTAAGGACTTTTTTGTTTCAGTCAAATGAGAAAAGAGGAAGAACGTTTTCTTGAGTGGAGATCACGACTCGGTAAGAGTAGTATGACGCCCTCCGACCAGGTGGGCCGACCTGCGAAAGACTGAAGGGAGATGTGTCAAACCGAACACAGGATGCAACGGCGGATTCTTTAGTGGAGGTCTATGTCCAGCAGTGGACTTATATAGGCTTATGATGATAATGCTGAGAAAAGAGGGGTAACTTGCTGTAAGCTTACATTCCTTTATTAGATTTACTTATTGAAATTCATATAAGTAGGTACCGGTTCATTACCTAAGTCGCTGAACGTTTGATCGAGAATGAGTTTAGGTTTTTTTCAAATTCACTTTTTTCAATAATTTTTGTCGTTGTCTATAGAGATAATATCCACTATGAGATAATATCCGATACTTATTGAAAGAAAGAAAAAGTTTTATTTTTACCCAATAACACACTAGGGGCATACTTATTACTTATTCTAAAATTAAAACTGTACGTACATAAACATAAGAAGTAAGTAGAGTAATGAACATAATAAAAAAGAGTTAATAAAGTGTTTCATCCCAGCCAGCATGTGTAGCATTTACCTAACCCAATGCAAATTTTTTGTAATCGTAAGTAAAATAAAGTAACTTAATCTATTTTGATTTATTTTCGAAGAGCGAGATACCCTAAACACAGGTATGTATTATATTATCTGTGACACAGGTATTTCTTTTACTTAAAAGAGAATCTCAAATCACACTGTTAAATTTTTGTACATAGAAATTGTATTTTGAATTTTTGTATTTGTAATCGTAGGTAAGTAGTTAATTTTATAATTTTATTCCAGAATTTGCTAGTAAATCTTACCTAGAAAACACGAAAACTCAGCATTTGCTCATTCGCTCCAACAAAGCACACAACTTCACTTCAAAATCTCAAACTCAAACCACCTCCAATAATTCAAATCGTCACTTTTTCACTTCATAAAAACTCAATCACGACTTTTCACCAGACCTATTGTTCTAAAATCAAAAGCTTTTTTTTGAATCACCCACCGAACGGCCGTTCCAAATTTGAATGAAACCGCGGTTTCTAACCTGCCAGGTCTAAACCGAGCGTCCAACGCGCGGCGCAAAGCTCGACTGACGCTGATCACGCTGAAGCTTGCGCTCTGAAGGCTGAAACCCAATAAGATGGCTTGCATTCAACAAGTATACATATAGGTAATATACTCTTTGCTGTTGACGTTAATGTTTATACATACAGGTAAATACTCTTTGCTAAGAGCTTTTGTAAACGTAGGTAAATTAGGATTGACGCTGCCACGTTTCGACGTGCAACCTTGTTACCTTTTGCCAGCGTTGTTCCATCTACATAATGTCAAAGACATACATCTGAAATGTCAAATTTCAGCCCAATCAGTTCGGTAAGTAAGGTACCCAAACCTAATACAGGGTGGTACATTTAGATCAGTCAGTGTGGGAAAGTCTGAAACTATAAGACACTATAAGATAGATATTTCGGATATTATACAATAAGTATATCTTTATGAATTGTATGTAGCCTATGTGTTATTCTGATATTTAAGCAATATCATTGAGAAGTTTCATCAAAATCCATTTAGTAGTTTTTGCATGAAAGAGTAACAAACATCCATCAATAGTTACAAACTTTCGCGTTTATAATATTATTAGTAGGAACGAAGATCTCTTCTTAGGAACTATGTCATCGATACTAAATTTTAGTTACCAGCAAATTGACCAGCAACAGATATCCAAACATCGAAACAACTACCTATACAATATATGTGTTTTTGAGTGTAGACCACGACCAGGTAAACGTAGTGTAGGACGCCCTCTGACCAGGTGTGAAAGACTGATGCAATCAGATTCTGAATTCGGCAAGCTGAAGATAGGGCGCTATGGCGCTCATTAGGGGAGGCCTATGTCCAGCAGTGGACTTTATATATTTATGTTGATGATGGTGCGTCTAGTTAGCGTATGCGGCCTCTCTTACTCCTACAAAACACTGTAGCACTGCACCGGTACTTAAATGCTAAGTTAGCCAAGTCCTTAATAGAAACTAGAAGTTTCTGCTAATCTGTCCTAGTTTTGCAGAAACTTAGCTTTAACTGAGGAAACTTTAAATTGTCTTTATCCTACGTCATTAGGGCAAAATGCAGATAAACTGTTAAGCTGGCTTAGGTAGGGACGAGCGACGAGACTGCGATCTTTTTTTTAACCTAAAAAATTCGTGCTGCCACTCTACACAGCGGTTGTGTTGCGCCGCACATGCGTTTCGTTCGAAAAATATTACGGCTGTGCTGAGTCACAAAGATCTGTATTTTCTCAGCCGCTATGCTAGTGTGGATTTACGCATATTAGTCACTTGTAGAAAACACATACCGTGTGATTTCAGCACTCAAAGTGTTAACACTTTCAATGCCCACAGTTAGTTCTGCCAATCCTATAGTAGCTGCGGGGCGCACCGCAAAGGATGGGCAGTTAATGCAATGTAATAAGTATAATTAGAAATAACATCGCCTTAGGGCCTAATATAAAAACCTGTAATAATGTTTATCTCAATAAATAAATTTCCTCCGTAAATATTTTTAAACGTCGGGAAAAATAGGTAAATAAACAGGTACCCGTCGTATTAATACTTATAAACACGCTCATCTAGTTACGTGAGTCCATATAGTTACAGCCCGTGCCCGCTGCTGCTGCGCGTCACGCCGCGGAGACTGGGCAGTGAATGCGTTAATCTCAATCCGAAAGCTTTTAGTTTTATTAGCGTATGCTATTTTAAGCCCATAATGTTGCCAAGCTGAAAATACAATACAAATACGCTTTTTTGCACATCAAACACAGAAAAACAGTACATATCAAACAAAGAAAGATACAGATGCATAGTGGGCGTCCTTAAGGGTCCGGCGACCCTCGCTTGCAAAAATCGCTCCGAAACGTAAGATATTGATGTTTTTAATACGAAACAAATAGCAAGAAAACATGTCCATTTTCGTATAAAAATGTGCAAAATGAGATTGGCATTCATTTCATTTTAGGTAAGTATTTTGAAAAAAAAACTATTTGGGAACCTAGATAAATACTATTTTAATACAAATAATGCTATATTATAGTGGAAATATGCTTGAATTAGAAATAATTTTAATATTACGTTTGTATGAAGAATTCGTCCCTCCGGAGGACCCTTAAGAGCGATTTCTTCGAGGTGACCTTTGGATGGACACGTAGCTATAGTATAGGTATAAACGGTGGCGTACTATAGACTAATGTTGTATATAAATTATATACAATACAAAACATGTACAAAGAAGACATTTTAGTGCTAAATGAGCAGTTTCAAGTACTTAACTATATCTGCAGTTTTAAATTTATATTTAGCTGGTGCATAACATAAAGAAGACGATTTTTTTTTTCTGATTTAAGAATTCGAATTTATCTCCCTACTTCATTGACAGTATCATCACATCACCTTTGGGTAATCTTTAAGTTTTCAGTAACAAAGTGAACTTTGTAAATTATTTGAAGAAAATACGATCGCTGTAACGCGATAGAAACGTCTAGGCTCAGGTCTAGGGGAAAATAAAACAAAAGGTACGCGATAAACAAATACCCGTTAAAAATCATTGTTGAGTGAGTCTAAGGGCGCGTTCCCACAGTGTCGTGACGACAGAATTTCGTGTCGTTTAATGCATCGTGGATAACCCATTTGAATGGAGGTGTTCACATAGACGACATGATTAACTGTCGTCCACGACTTGTTTCTGTTGTAACGATAAATTGTAGTTAAAATAGAACCAGCTAGCACAATAGTCGTATAACGATAAAAAAGACATGTACATTCATTCTTAGCTCTATAAAATGGTTAGTTATGTCGCTTAAGTAACATTACCTCATCTGTAACAGTGTGAACGCGCCCTAACTCTCTAATTATTATCATACGACCTATTTTAATAACCTTCTTATTACAAAAACTTGTCATGCAGTTCGAACGACCTGACCATGAAGGTCCTTATTTATTTGAGTATGTTACACAAGTAGGTCTTATTTAATATGTGACCTAAGTATTTGAGTGTTTCGGCTAGGATTAAGGTTGAGCTCATGAAGGTTGTCGTATATTTTATCGTTCTTATCAGACACGCAGACAGCTGTGACGGAGTTGCCCGAAACCGACTGGAATAGTTATTAATTATAATTTCATTAATAAATATTGGTGGACAATTCACAGCATCATCTAACCCCAAGCTAAGAAGAGCTTGTGCTAGCCCCTTCGTTATTATTCACAAGAAACGAAATAAAATTAACCAATGACGACGCGACGCTCATTGGTTAATCTAATTTCGTTAAAATACCCATCTGATACCCTGCGACTTTTGGTATATAGTATCGTCGACCCGTTATTATTTTGGATTTCGACTCGACTACACTAAAATGTGCATTCAAGTAAGGGCTTCAACTTACCTTTAGATACATGTTACAGTACAGTGACAAAATGGCTTCCCAAGAGCTTAACCCGCGAGCTGTCTGTCATCTGTCGCCGTCAATATAAAAATACATCTAAATGTTACGAATTAGTTGTTAGAGTAAAGGCTTATTAAACTGAATTTCATATTTTTCGGATATGCTACAGCGGTAATTTTCAGGTTACGACAAGCTTTATTCGTTTATTCATAATAATTTCACGTTCCGAAAAAGTTCAATTGTGCTTGAATATTGCCGCGATTGTCGATCTGTCGATCTAATAAATGCGCGGTGCGATGGAAATGGAGAAAGCATTCCTTACAAAAGCTTTGAAATACATTTGATTTGAGACGTGACCTTGCATTTCCATAATCCATAGCTATACAGGGTAATAGAATCCTGGATATTTTTTGTAAACAAAAACATAATCAATTCAAAGAAATATTGGTGAATATATTTTGTCAGACTTTCCAGTCAGATTAATGGAACTGTTTGTGATTGTGGTTTTGGTTTTGTGAGCATTCATCATTTTATTCGACTATCTGTTTTAGAATGAAGATTTTCGCTGCGCCTAAAGCCAAAATTACAATTATTATTAGTATTATTACAAGATGCACTTGTTTTCAACAAGTGCATCTTGTAATAATAATTTTGGCTTTATGTTTTTGGTTCTAGTGATTAGGTAGGCACCTTGCTGCATACTATGATATTTTTTAATGATCAGGTTGGGTTTTTTGATCTACCTGTAGGTAGCTCAACTGACCCACGACGCTGCTGGCTGCATTGCTCCGCTGTATAGCAATCAGCATTGCCATACAGCGCTGCACCAGATACTCACCAGCACGGGTCACAGATCGCTTCGTTCAGACGCTCAGATATATTTTGAAAAACCTGGAGCACCTCGGTACCCTACGGTCTCGACTTCAAAGGGAGTTAATGCGTAGGCTCTGTCGAGACCTGCATATTTGCGGCTCTTGCTGCTAGTTACTTTTTGTCTGTTATTGTGATCAGTTTTGTGAGTCATTTACAAATGCCTTTGTTGACATAAAATATCTTGGATTTTAGAACCGAGTATTCTTATAGATGGATTCAGTGAAGCATTCAATGGGCTCCAATGGTACATACAGCCTTCGCAACACAATAGCATCTATCTATCTCTCTCTAAGGGTCAGCTCACACTAGAGTTGCCACCTTTTTTCAAGCAAATAGAGCATATGTACATGGTGTCAAGTACGCCATGTTGCCAACTTGCCAAGAAAAAGAAAAGTTAAATTATTATAGAACATAACAAATTAAAATACACTCCTATCTTATAAAAGCTGTACATAGATATTACATGCGGACCAATAAAACTCATAAGGAATGGGCTTGAAGAGAACCCAAAGCCTTTCAAACTCCTTTTTGTATCCTTAACAATATAAACCTCCTACTTAATTTTTTTTTTTTTTATTTAGAGTGGCAGTTGGCCGAAACGGCAAGCAAACAAATACAACGGTGAGCGGAGCGAGCTACGAAATTAGATAGATAGATAGATAGATAGATAATTCTTTATTGCACACTAAAATGACAATGTTAAATAAAAACTTAAAAAAACTAGATACAATTGGCGGTCTTATCGCTCAAGAGCGATCTCTACCAGACAACCATGAATGGATAGGATCGTGGACAGTACCAGGGGATCTCTGTGCTTGCAGGTTATACATACATTATAAAATAAAATATAATACTTATAATACTTACATGGCAATATACTACATACATATCATAAAATATATATGCTTATACTACTTATATACATAGGGACTCAGTTGTGCATTAGTGACAGCAGGACAATAGTGCTCCTTTAACATAGTTTTAAAGGTTGGTAGCGACTTAGCACGCCTCACCGAAACTGGTAATGCGTTCCATAGTTGAACAGCCCGGGCAGTAAAGGAATGGGCGAAGAAAGAAGTAGAGTGAGCTGGTACTTGCAGCATAAGGGTTGCCGAAGAGCGCAGAGAAAGAGTGTGAGAAAGATGAAGAAAGGTGAAACGCTCTTTGAGATAAGGGGGTGCAGAGGCCAGAAATAGAATGTTATAGAGAAGAGATAGGATATGAGAATTACGGCGAAGCCGTATAGGTAGCCACTTGAGCTTCCTGCGAAATTCCGAGACATGGTCATATTTGCGCAAGCCAAATATAAACCTTATCCCGACATTCTGCAGGCGCTCAAGTTTGTCCAACTGTTGCTCAGTTAGATCAAGAAAGGAAGAATCGGCATAATCGAGAATTGGAAGGAGGAGAGATTGTGCAAGAGAAATTTTAGTGGCAATGGGTAAAAAGTTACGCAGCCTTCTCAGTGAACCAGCGGAAGCAAACATCCTACGGCTGATTTCAGATATCTGCGGTCCCCACGACAGATTTCGATCAATGAGAACCCCTAAATTTTTAACAGTTTCGCTTTGCGCGACAGGAATCCCATTAAATATAACGTTTGGAAGACTGCTCCAATTTATTCGAGCAATCATCCGCGAGCTTCCTACTGTGATCACCTGCGTTTTCGCAGGGTTCACTTTTACATTAGTTTCACATTAGTTTCTGTGTTTAGTAGTAACTGGCCAAAATTTAAAGAAACCCTTAACAATGAGCGATAATGGTAAACTAAAAAGTGCTGCCTGCGGGCCTGTGCCACGAGGGTAAGATAGTTTTAGATAGATAGCTAATTCTTTTATTGCACAATTAAAATAAAACAAACAAGATAAAAAATTACAATATGTGTAAATTTCACACACCCAAGATCAGTCTATAGCTAGCTACGTGTTCATCCAAAGGTTACCTGGAAGGAATAGCTCTTAGGGATAAGGTCGCCCATTGTGTATCTGTATTTTTGTTTGTTTGTTCTTTACTGTTTTTTTTCTGTGTTTGATTATTGTATCAGTTTTGTGTCTGGATGCACTCATAATTAATTATATGTAAATAAATAAATAATATATAAATAATGCTGGACAATCCACACAGCATTATCTAGCCCGATGGTAAGCAAAGCTAGTGTTATGGGTACTAGATAACTGATATACATAATACAATACATTACATAGATATATATGTTTTATTATACATAGAAAATGACCAGAACACCCGGAACAAATATCTGCAGATCGTACACACAATTGTTCCGAGGCGGGAATCGAACCCGCAACCTCCTGCGTCGCAGGCGGACCTTCGCCCACCGCGCCACATCGGTCGTCCATTTAAAAACTTACGCGTACGTAAAGGGTAATAAAGAAAGCCCTGGAAATGAAGTATACATATTTATGCACCTGACTGTACCGAACGGAAGTACCTAATACAAGTTAAGGTAGGTAGGCACTTAATTATAATTTGCAGAGCAAGGCTTGCAGGCAACATTTTGAAATTGCAAAAGCAAAGACTATACTGTTATATTTGCTGCGCCTGAAATAAACTTGTATCACTTTCTTGTTCAACTTAGTGACGTTCGTATACTTTATTAGCTACATTATTAAGTTTGATATAAATAAATAAACTTTTTATTGTTCCAGAGTTGTTTATAGCTAAAACATTCATTTAACGCTAAACTTAACGTTAACTTATTACAATCTAAAATCATACTAAAACATTGGTAAAATGTTTGTCTTGCCTAATTATAAGTACAGTGATTTATCTTTTTTAGACATTTGTTCAAAATTGCAATACAAACTTAGATATATATTACTTACTTGTGTACAGTTGCGTTCGTTCCAGGTGGGATGACGACCATATCACATTTACGTTTACCGAGTCATGGTCTCCACTCAAGAACACGTTTGCCCCAGCGGCCGTCGTCCTTAACACTTTGACTGCGGTTTTTTTTCGACGACTGCGATCTTTTTTTTTTACCTAAAAAATTCGTGCTGCCGCTCTACACAGCGGTTGTGTTGCGCCGCACATGCGTTTCGTTCGAAAAATATTACAGCTCTTCTCAGTCACAAAGATCTGTATTTTCTCAGCCGCTGCGCTAGTGTGGATTTACGCATATTAGTCAATTGTAGAAAACTCATACCGTGCGTTTTCAGCACTCAAAGTGTTAACATTAAAGTGAAACAAAGCTCCTAACACCTAGCAATATATTCCACGGCACAAACGCAGCGCCTTGCTTTATAAAATAGCAAAATAAAACAGCCAGTGTAAAATATTGCCTTCATCCCGCTCGCAGGCGCTCAGGGAACCATAAAGAATAATAATAACATGATGTGTCAGACTCGCTGTACTATCATGGGATCCATAGCTGCAGAATCCTACTTTACTATACATATAGTACTAGATGCGCCTCGCGGTTTCACCAGCGTGGTGATAGGTATTTTGGATAATAAACAATAGGTATATCATTTTGAATTGTAGCATATGTGTTATTCTGATATGTAAGCTATATTTTTGTGAAGTTTCATAAAAATCAAAGCAAAGTAGTTTTTGCGTGAAAGAGCAACAAACATCCTCACAAAGTATCGCGTTTATAATATCCTATAAAGCGAAAGTTTGTAAGTATGGATGGATGTTTGTTAATCTTTCACGTAAAAACTACTGAATGGATTTTAATGAAACTTTACAATAATACAGCTTATTCATCAGAATAACACATAGGCTACAATTTATAAAGATGTATTGTATATTATCCAAACTATCTAACATCACGCGGGTGAAACTCGGGGCGCAACTAGTTAGTAGGATAAAACAAAGTCGCTTCCCGCTGTCTGTCTGTCCCTATGTATCCTTAGATCTTTAAAACTATTGAGAAATAGACATGGCGGAAATGGAATGGATTCAATGAATCCATATCTCGCGAAGAACCGACAACCGCTGCTGGGGTAAGCGTGTTGTTGAGTGAAATATAAACTCAGAAAAGCGCAATAGCTCACTGACAAAGACAAAGAAGTTCGGCTTGTGAGATGTCGTTTGCTTAAACAGCCGGCAGTATTTCGCAAGTCGTCATCCCTCGGCCGGAAGGCAGTTATAATGGTTCATCATCATCAGCGTGTCCACTGCTAGACATAGGCCTCCCCAATTAGTGCCATAGCGCCCTGTCTTCAGCTAGCCACATCCAGCATCTAACTGCAGTCTTTCGCAGGTTTTCTTCCAACATGGTCGGAGGGTGCTACGCTACGTTTACCGAGCCGTAGTCTTCGCAAGATATGGCCGGCCCACAAATGATATGAAATAATCTGCCAAAAACCTTCTTATCCACATTGAATCGAGGGCACGGAACGGAACCCTACAAAATGTTCGTCCAATAACTCATATATAAAAACTCGAGTTTGTATTAAAATGAAATTGGATATGCGTATAATGCCTGCCTTCACGTTCATTGTTTAAAATGGAATGTAATTGTTGTGAAATATTAAAATGAATTTATTTGTGACATGAAATATCCCTTTGAGCCATCATCCAATATTTTACCAAGGTAGGACAATATTGGATGATGGTATAAAACTGTGACTGTACTGTGCCTGTAACTGTAGGTGCGTTTCGTTCGAAAAATATTACAGCTCTGCTGAGTCACAAAGATCTGTATTTTCTCAGCCGCTGCGCTAGTGTGGATTTACGCATGTTAGTCACTTGTAGAAAACTCATACGGTGCGTTTTCAGCACTCAAAGTGTTAAGAAATTAGTTACAATATCCCGAAAAATTTCAATTTCGGCGGGACTTGAACTCACGACCGGGAAGGTCGCGATATTCTAATTTTAGTGTGAATAACGCGTGAAAAGTTGTAATTTTATGAGAAAATAACGCCTCTTCATTCCTTATTCTGAAGTGGCAGTGGGCCGGCCATATCTCGCGAAGAACCGACGACCGCTGGGGCAAACGTGTTCTTGAGTGGAGACCACGACTCAGTAAACGTAGTATAGGACGCCCTCCGACCAGGTGGGATGACGACCTGCGAAAGACTACAGGTAGATGCTGTAGTAATAGAATAGAATGTAATAGTTAATATTTTATGTATGTATATGTAATAGTGTCTATAATCAGTATTTATTTTCATTAACGTATAAACAAGTATTTATGTATTTGTATTGTATATAATTTATAAACAACATTAGTCTATAATACGCCACCGTCATACCTGTACTATAGCTACGCATCCATCCAAAGGTTGCCTGGAAAAAATGGCTCTTAGCGATAAGGCCGCCCATTGTGCATCTGTGTCATTGTTCTTTACTGTTTTTGTTTTTCTGTGTTTGATGTGCAATAAAGCGTATTTGTATTGTATTGTATTGTATGCTGGATGCGTCAAGCTGAAGACAGGGCGCTATGGCGCTTATTGGGGGAGGCCTATGTCCAGTGGACTAAATATAAGCTGATGATGATGATGATGATGCCTTATTCACGCTAAAATTAGCGTACCTAATAACGCTGATAACGTAGTAGACTTGCTGGTCTAAAATTCTGTTGCAAGATTTGTCCTGCACACGGCAGAAAAACATGTTTTTCCGGAACCCTATGAATTACTAAAGAAGACTGATTGATTGCCCACTCCCATTCCCACTGTTAATTCAGGGCAGAGCCGTTTTTAAGTTTATTTTTAAATAAAGCCTCTCTAAACAACGATTATTGAAAGGATGGGAGAAGATACCTACCTACACTATAATAGCAATACCAAGTTTAAGAATTAGGTCCGTTTTATTATTTATTTTTTACCATGCTTTTATTAGCTTTACCTGTATATATGTTTGTAACCGACTCCTTTGGACTCGATTTTGACCCACTTTGAACGGTTGGATTTGATTTAAACTTAGTAGGTAAACTTTTGACGACCGATGTGGCGCGGTGGGCGAAGGTCCGCCTGCGACGCAGGAGGTTGCGGGTTCGATTCCCGCCTCGGAACAATTGTGTGTACGATCTGCAGATATTTGTTCCGGGTGTTCTGGTTGTTTTCTATGTATAATAAAAAATATCTATCTATGTAATGTATTGTATTATGTATATCAGTTATCTAGTACCCATAACACAAGCTCTGCTTAGCTTGGGGCTAGATAATGCTGTGTGAATTTTCCAGCATTATTTATTTATTTATATTAATAACCGATGACAATAAAATAATTTGATAATTTTAAACTAAAAAATTGAAAATAAATAATAGCTTAAAAAAAAAAAAAAAAACACGCTTTTAAAAATAATTTTATAAACAATTCAAATTATGGATAAGAGTGATAAATAAAAGATATTATTTTAATGTAAAAAAGCGTGGGGTGCTTTCTGAAAATATTTCTTCAATGTCGCTACTCCTATCAGTATCTAGTTATGTGAGGCAAGTGTGCGCTGTTGGCAAGATAACGCAAATCCATGTATCCAGGCACCCCACGCTTTTTTTACATTAAAATAAATATAGCGTGTGTCTAGAATTATTTGTCATGCTATAAAAAATCGGATAAGATCTAGTACTACCCACTCGTAGACCAATTAGTTGTTTATTATGAGTTATGACACAAGCTTCTGCTTAGCTTGGGGATAGAATGCTGTGTGAATTGTCCAGCATTATTTATTTATTTATTTATTATGACACTAAAATGTAGCAATGTAGTAATCTGCGCATAGCACGCGAAAAATGAATGGGAGAATAACAAAGCTACCAGTAACAAATAAAAATGGCTATCTTCCATCTTCCGGATGGAAATAATTAATTTCCTCGGTAATTAATTGAATTATCTAAACATAATGGGTACATTTTGGCCAAGGCGCGCCCACAATGGCTCGTTGAATCCACAATTGTGGGAATATCCCAGCGTGAGCGAAACGCTGTTTTTGTTTACATTGCTTATGGAGGTGGTCCAAGATGTAAAAGCACAACGGTATGGCGAAACCCACAAGACAACCTCAACTCGTCGTCGTCAAGCATCGTCAGCTGACACCATAATTGCATCATACAAGTCGCCGCTGCAGTTATTAATGTGTAAAATTTTAGTTAGTAAATATATTTTATGAAGTGAAAACTTCTTTAGGCGCGTTGAGCACTTTTTGAGTGAACCAAAATCATGAAACTTGCATAATTGCACACTTACCAGTATTAATATCTTCCTACTAATATTATAAACGCGAAAGTTTGTAAGTATGGATGGATGGATGGATGTTTGTTACTCTTTCACGTAAAAACTACTGAATGGATTTTATTGAAACTTTACAATAATATAACTTATACATCAGAATAGCACATAGGCTAAATTATAAAGATAATTTGTATATTATCCAAAATATCTATCACCACGCGGGTGAAACCGCGGGGCGCAGCTAGTATTATTATAAACGCGAAAGTTTGTGAGGATTTTTGTTGCTATTTCACGCAAAAACTACTGAATGGATTTTGATGAAACTTCACAATAATAGAGCTTACATATCAGAATAACACATAGGCTACAATTCATAAAGATATGTTGTATATTATCCAAAATATCTATCACAACGCGGGTGAAACCGCGGGGCGCAGTTAGTACATAATATAAAACTATTAAACATCCTCACAAAGTATCGCGTTTATAATATCCTATAAAGCGAAAGTTTGTAAGTATGGATGGATGTTTGTTAATCTTTCACGTAAAAACTACTGAATGGATTTTAATGAAACTTTACAATAATATAGCTTATACATCAGAATAACACATAGGCTACAATTTATAAAGATGTATTGTATATTATCCAAAATATCTATCACAACGCGGGTGAAACCGCGGGGCGCAGTTAGTACATAATATAAAACAGTCGCTTTCCGCTGTCTGTTTGTTTGACTTCAAAAGTCATACTTGCTTCTTTGAAGCCGGTTAAGATATATTATGTCAGCTTCTGATTTGGCCCACCAGTGAGCAAAGTGGACAACCATTGGCCTCGCAATGGGGCGATCGTTTTAGAAAGGATGGAACGCCATGGACCTTGCTATTACTTCCGAATGGCTATTTCGATAATTATTAATTTTGAAACAACGCTTTTAATGGCCACTTTTGGTTTTGCCTCGGGCTTCCTTACATGCAACAGTTTATTAAATAGTGATATTGTTTTCATCATTCCCTATTCAAGATCATCATCTTCAATAGCAGGTGACTTGGCAACACGCAATTTCCACTTCTAAACCTAATCTTACTCGTCGTTA
The DNA here is from genome assembly GCA_943735965.1 of Eupithecia abbreviata. NCBI lineage: Eukaryota > Metazoa > Arthropoda > Insecta > Lepidoptera > Geometridae > Eupithecia > Eupithecia abbreviata. Next base: position 11,952,461 of record OX030976.1, read on the forward strand.
GGTACAAAGGTTACGTAAAGTTAGTTAATTTGAGTGGGCATTTTAACCTCTTTTTAAAAACTTTTGATCAGTTATTGACTTATTATTAGGCATCTACAGATTTTCTTTCATCTTTGGTTTTCTTGTAATAACAAAAAATGTTTGAGTACATCATTTTGTGCCTTTGATTAGCAGCTGGTGCATGTTTTGATTTGTCCCGAAATATTGGAAAACTCAAAAATGTAATTATGGTAAATATCCCGTTTTAAATGACTTACGTTTCAAAAGTTTTATTACTTCATTTATGTTCGAAGAAATAATGCACATGCATCAGTCTTCTCTAGTGGTCATTTCATTTTTATTTATAACTAGCTGCTCCCCGCGGCTTCGCCCCCGTGGAAATCTATGTGTCAAATTGTTTAAATGATAAAAAGTCATCCTATGTTAGACTCCTGGTTCTAAGCTACCTCTCCACCAATTTTCAGCTAAATCGGTCCAGCCGTTCTCGAGTTATAAGTGTTGTAACAAACACGACTTTCTTTTATATATATAGATTTCAAAAAAAAAGTGCGGATTTTTCAATATAATTTCCCGCGTTCTGCGATCGAAGCTGAACCCCCTGAAAATTGGATCCTTACTGTTCGTTACACTCTGTATTTATAGATAATTTGGAACGTGAAATGGTTTCTATTTTAATATTGTTAGTACATGCTAATTTTATTAAAAAAGGTTTGCCCGTGACTTCAACAAGCAAGTCACGGGCATCAAGTCAAAATTCAGAGTCGAGATTATTTGTTTGCGAAGGTACAAAAACTGACCTACCTTGTACTCCTTACTCTGTCTGGACCTACATGTTCAGTTATTATTTGTAAATGGTCTTGCTTCTGGTATGTTAATTACTTGACCTTCGGCCAGAATCCTCATCCCAAGGTTGGCGGGTGAATGCCTCGCTTTATTCATTAAGGTTGATGACACCGATAGGTGATTGATTGGGTGGTCGAATAATGAATGAAAGATTATTCTCCTGACAGAGCAGCAGCCTGTAGCAATGGGAACAAAATCTGACTGACAAAACTTATGGTAGATTCAAATAATAATAATAAATAATGCTGGACAATTCACTCAGCATTATCAGCCCCATGGTAAGCAGAGCTTGTGTTATGGGTACTAGATAACTGATATACATAATACTACATTAGGTATAGAAAACGATCAGAACACCCGGAACAAATATTTGCAGATCGTACACACAATTGTTCCGAGGCGGGAATCAAACCCTCCTGCGTCGCAAGCGGACCTTCGCCCACCGCGCCACATCGGTCGTCAAATCAATTCAAGTTCTTTATTTCCAGACAAAAATAGGTCCATAGAAGATACAAAATTGTAAAAAAAGAAAATACAATTACAGCGAAGAAAATTAAACCAAAATAACTAAATCTGTAGAATAAAGTAATTTCACCCAGTGGTGGCGTATTGGACAGTCATATTTATCAGAAATTACTTTCAGGATGCTGTTGTTACTACATGTCACTCAACTCATCAGAGATGCCACACGCTTTCGCATAATTGCCGCGAAGCCATCTGTGAACGTATAAGTGAACATCTCTAATGCACTGCAGTAACGAGGTAGGCCCAACAGCATCCTGAAAATGTTATTTTGAAACCGTAGGCGTTAAGGTGAAATGAGTCCCAAAACCCACGTTTTGACTTAACGGAAAATCAATTTTAAAGGAACAAAACACCTATTTTTTGAATATATTTTGATATAGAATAGAGTAGATCAAAAGCTTAGGATATTAGTTAGTAAGTTATGGGAGTCGAAATACGATTGACTAAACTTGACTCGATAGAAAAAAATGGTAAAGTTTCCTCTAAATCTTCATTTTTACAGAGATATCTCTACGGGAAAACCAGTTTTATTAGCTAGTTATTTAATATTATTGTAAAGAAATGTCTTCTACGTGTTCCCTAATAAATACTTTAGACAATTATGGTTTTAGTGTTTTGATAAACAGTATTATTGTAGAGCAATAACAAATTTAAAAATAAAAAGCAGTGAAATTGCGCACGGGCCGATCATTCTGCCGCTCTTGCCTTGTCTCGAAAAGACGAACTCATTTCGCCTTAAGATAATTTTGCGTGTACTGTACATGCCTTTCTTTTCTTAGGCACTACCACTTGGCACTACTGTAGAGTCAAGGGAAATTTTATTTTCCCGTGACACCACCATTCTTATTGGCTGATTAAACGCATATTATAAAATCTCCCATGTACATCTCAAATTCAAGCACATCTCAAGTGACAATTTTTTATTGAAAACTGTCAAAAAGTCGCGAATTGAGAAGAGCTTTAATCAGATTCAGAGATTCAGATTTCTTTATTGTCGTAATTCTTACATAAAAGTGTACAATATAATATATACCTTAATTATGCTAAGGATACGACTCGTCAAAACAGAATCTCAGACGCATTTGAATATTCAGACGTTAATATTTTTTTTTAAATCTGTACTTTCCTTTTTTATGTTTGCTAAAAAAATCTGTATTCTATTATATTCTAAAAGAGTACCTACTCGGCTGGTATTCTGGTCAACGACTGCTTATATGACTTGTACAACAATGACGAATGACCACTGTCAAGTTTCATTTCTCAAGCCTATTCCATTCATTTCTAACTCCATTTGTCTCTGTTCCTTTTCGCCTTTGTATGACACGTCACACCATACAAACAAATTACCTTATGGTGACTATTTTTAGTCATGAGTGATGCTTACATAATCATCTACCATTAAAGTAAAGACTCATTGAATATTACCTAATTACCTCGTCATAAAAAAAAAATTGACTCAACTGATCTATTTTATACAAGCAAAGTTTAAAAAAATATATTATGAAAATATTAGAGTACACAGTGTACTCTAATATTTTCATAATATATTTTTAGAAAGAAATTTGTAGAAAGTAAGAACACCTAGTACATATTTTTTATTACTTTTTGTATTCTATTATTATTTACCATTAAGTATTTATATAAGAATATATTTTTATTATTTAGTTTCTATTATTTATGTATCTTGTGTTAATTAATTTATTTTCATTTTCTTTGAGTTTGTAATCTACCTTGATATAATAGTACTTTTGTTTTGATTTTTAACATTTAAACTTGCTATTTGACTGTGTCTGTTTAAAAATATCCATGTATAAAACGTAAATCCTTCTAAATGTAAATCTTGTCTAGAATAAGGACTGTGGATTTTGTTAAATAAATAAATAAATCATTATCAGCCTATGTTAGTCCAATGCTGGACATAGGACTCCCTCCAATGAGCCCCATAGCGCCCTGTCTTCAGCTTGACGCATCCAGCATCTGCCCGTAGTCCTTCACAGGTCGTCGTCGTCCCATGGCCGGAGGGCGTCCTACACTACGTTTGCCGAGTCGCGGTCTCCACTCAAGAACACGTTTACCCCAGCGGTTATCGGTTTTGGCATTTCAGGCGTGAGATATGGCCGGTCCACTGCCACTTCAGCTTGCTAATTCTTAGAGCTATGTCGATAACTTTGGTATAATTACCTACCATTAGGCATTCATAGCGAAACGGGTTTTACGCAGGACCATTTTTTCAAGGATTCTCCACTACGAGAAACAATTGCTTACTGGATCCGGGATACTTACTGTCGGGTTTGTGAACTCCACACTCCTACAACTGCATAATACCATCACGAAAAAAATTATCAAATAAGCAATATACAAAGATCTTACAAAACTTTTATTAGAGTCTACAGTAATCGGAATGCTGGCTTTTATTTCGGCAAGCGAAATAGCATTGTCATTCAAAGTAGCAATGCCAGCATTTTGTATTTATTATTTTATTATATTTTAACAATATTTTGGAAATCTCTTAATGAGTATAAAGTGACTAAGTACTTAAGGCTAATTTTAAATTTCCACAAAAAGCTACTGAATCTAAATCTATACAAAGTTAAAGATCGACTACTAACGATTAAATTTATTATAATCTAAAAAGTTGGTACTCAAAATCAAATAACAAATAATCAAGAAGATGTACCGAAAAATCTGCCACTTAGTATTCTTTTCAGTTTTGTGGGAGGATTCATGAAAATATCATATATATGATAAATGTATCTTTTAAAGGGCAATGTATACGCTTCTACAACAAAACTCCAAGTGAGTTGCAAAAATTATCAATAAATAAATTTTAAAAAATTGTTAAACACATTCTTTGTAAAAAAGCTTATTACAAAATATCAGATTACTTAGAAGATAAAAAAGCTTGGAACGAGTTTTGCTCCAACTCAAAATCTACCAACTTACAGATAAGCAAATCAAATGTACTAGACACATAAGTTATGAATATACTAGTGGTTTCTTCTCACTTCTTCCACAGGTGGACAAAAAATTGAAGTGAACTATGAAATATGACCTGTCTAAGTGCTTATTTGTAAGCTTAAAGAAATAAAAACTTTTCATTTTCATTTTCATTTTCATCAATATCTACCTCTCTGGAAAGAAAGTTAAAACAGTTCAATATAAGTAGAAATACTAATTGTAATTGTTTATTATTTTATCGTAAACTAGCCCAGCGGCTTCGCCCGCATGGAAATCTATGTTTCACATAGTTTTTTCTTTCTCTTGAATCACTCTATTTATTAAAAAAAACCGCATCAAAATCCGTTGCGTAGTTTTAAAGATACAGACAGATAGCGGGAAGCGACTTTGTTTTATACTAGGTATGTACTTAGTGATTTCTTTGCCAGTGTCGATCTACCTCGGTAGCTATCCGCAAGCATTTGATACAAACTACCCGCTATTTTATTATTACAAAAGCTCGTATTGTTATTGTTGCTTGAATTGCAGTTTCTCACGCCACGGGTCATCATAGCCATCATAGCCTTGATTGGGCAAGTTACGAGATCGTTCATCATAACAAATTGGGTAACAGTTCGCTCGATTGTTTTTAGAAAACAATTCATTCAGAAAATTAGAATGTAAGGCTTTGAGCTTCTTTTGTTTTGTAAAAGGTCTTTTGTTTTAAATTTTCGAAGGACTCCGTTGTCTTTGAGGGGTTTGACAAAATGGAGTGACAGAACAAGAACAATTATCTGACGATGATGACGTCAAATTATTGTGCTATTCCACTATTGCACAAAGGTAAGAACAAGGAAAATCTATATATAGTATAGAGGTAGGTATATATATATATACATATGTATAAAAGAAAGTCGTGTTAGTAACACTCAAGAACAGAAGAAAATTGGTGTGGAGGTTGCTTTTACAGGGCTCGAAGTCGTGGCGCAACGAGTTAGGAATATTAATAATATTGTTCATACTCTTCTCAGCTGCATCATGTTTTAGGTTCTTCGTATCGAACAACAAACCCTAAACAGTAAATTAAAAAACAACTCCGTGACAATCCCTTTGACAAAAGAACCCATTGATTGTTGGATAATCTATTGTTGTTCTGCAGAGACCTTTAAACGTGATAGGTATACCTTATCTAAGTAAGAAATTCTTTCAAGTAAAAGTTATAAGGAAAATAGTGACTCTATCAAAAATAAAAATACATAGAACACAACACACATCCCAACTACAGTTTTAATGGTTGAGCTTAATCAATATGGAAGACGCATCGCCCGATGCTCGAACGCATAACAATAGCTTCATACAAGCGCAAAGTTCAACGCTCATATACACCTGCCAATTTTAGAAGACAATTTACTCCTTTAACGAGTTGCCAAGCAAGGTGCAGTGTAAATGTGGTTAATTTAGCGATTCTAGAGAAGCAGAAGAGAGTGGTGGAAGGCTAACGTTCTCTGCGGCCGTCCGGCTCAGTCGTTCGTTCACAACTGACCGATGCTACTCGTGTTCTTTTAATTTCCGAATTGTGTTGTGCCAGGATCAAGGATTCTTTTTTCAAACGTGAGTCGCTTTTTTTTATTCGATTATTTTCAGCCAGCAATCCTAAACGCCAAACTTGTTACGATTGCTTGAAAACTTTTTGTTGATGATGTACCGGTTCATAAGTAGGTTGGTTATGTTTCAGCGTAGGTAATCGAAAAAGGTATGATTGCAGTTATAGCCATACATTATGTCATACATTCTAGACAGTGAAAGTGGGAGAATAGTTAGCGCAAAGATGTGAAAGACGGTACTAAATTTATTTCCTTATTGACCAGTACTTATCTAACCACTAGTTTTAACTTGTCGGTAACATTGTAGAAAGTAGTCTACATAAGAAGACTAAAGATTTCTTCTAAGAAGTCTAAAGCTTTCTTACTTTGTTTTAAAGAGGCTTACAACACGAAGGCTCCATTTAAGAGTCTGATTGACAAAAGTGTTCACCTAAAGTGATTATAATGGATAAAACTTTTATTTATTACCTTACAAAACACATTGTATTAAAATAAACATAATAAAGAGAACAGCATTGGATTCGGTAGCCTTAGCTTAAAGCGATTTCTTCCAGCAACCAGAAAATGGTTATAGTTTTTCCAAGAAGTTACCTATTATGTAAATGATTATGTCCAGTCGATTTTATGTTTGTAACTGTTTGTTTATCATATTTTTCGTCATATAACGATAAAAATGAAAAAAAAAAATAAAAACGATTGTCTGATAACCTAAAAATGATACGATTTGTTTTTCATTCGAATACCTACATGTTATTGTCGATTCAAAACAAGAGTAAAACATCTTGAACAGGATCAAGAACCTGTTTCAATTTCAATAATACTTTATTGTGCAAAAGGTCAATGAGATATAGCAACCCTTTTACCTTGTCTCCTCTTTTTGTATATCCCAAAAAAAAATTGTGATTCCAAATTCTAAGTTTGAGTAATCTAAAAATAAAAAATCTTAACTAAAAAAAAAACTAAAAATTTAAACCAAACTTAAATGACAGAGTTTTATTGAAGCGATCATTTCTATAACATACTCGTATTTAATTAATATTAATAGTATTAATTTATTATAATATTGGTAGTTTGAATTTATGGTATTAATCACCTTCCTTTATTTTTCTCACAATCGCTCTGGTTGCCTGGATAAAATCACTTTAAGCGATAAGGCCGCCAATTCCATTGCTGTTCTCTATAACAATATTATGTTTGTAAGGTTATGAATAAGGTTAATATTTATGTATCTATCAATTTATGTAAAAACTTCTCTCATAACAAAGGTCTTATATTATGTAGAGTTTCTTTAAAACCAAGTAAGAAATCTTTAGACTTATTATATCTATCAATCAACGTCGAAATCAATAGCTCCTACCTACCTTAATTCTTGTTTACCAAGACCTATCGATGTTTTTTCCGTATTTTTCCCAAATCCTTCTTATACTTGCGCTTTTTTCTCGAAACTAAACCTATCCATCAATACTTCCACATAAACATTGCGATCATACGATTCATCCATCGGTCGGCCACATATGCCAGACGAATCAAATTGAAAAAGTTTTTCTGTCATTTGTCATTATCGTTAACATCACAGAACTTGGGACCAACAGGGAATCACACAACTTGGGACCAATAGGTATATCCAATGATTATCCCAAAAGTTTTTTGGATAAGATGACTTCGGAAAAGTATAAATTCGTTAGGAAAATAACGTAATGATTGTGATTATGAACCTTGTCGAATTTATTCGTTGGTTATTAAAAAAAAAAAAAACCATGCCAACTATGCGTGCTAGACATTATAATCTTGTATTTCTCACAAACAGCGAAGGTATTTGACCAAATCACCAAGTTTTAAGGAAAATAACTTGAAAAAGAACATTTTTGTAATAAGTTTCACAATTTCTGTGCTAAATTGGCTCGGAAATTTTGTTTAATAAAGGTTTATACATTTTGGTTTTATGGTAGGTTATATTTTGTTTTTATTCTGTTTGAAATCTTTTTCTACCGCGTTGTGCGAGTTTATTAGCCCCTAAAAGGTCAATAAACCAAAGAGAAAAGGTAAAAAAACGAATTTGACACTGACTTTGTTATTTATCCGCATAACTTACCTATTTGATCAAAATCTAACTCTTTCAGCAACCGCAAAAACATAAAGTTACCTTATCCTATAGATAACGAAATGAGAATTCCATCGTTACCCGCTGCGACCCTTCCAACCCTTGCTATTGTGTGAAATATCGAGAAAACTGATGTAAAACGGCCCTTAAGGCATGGTTACACAGTGCGAGCGTGGGGAAATTCTGGTGATTCATCTGCTCGACTAAAAATGCCAAAAAATATCAAAACGTAATTTTTTTATAAGAATGGTCAATCCATTACTATACTAAAGTAACCAAGCAGAGCTTGTGTTGTGGTCGCTTGATAATACTTGTTATAGGTAGGACAAATCGCACACATTTGTCACGCGGCGAGAATCGTACCCGCAACCGACCGCGTCTGGCTGAGCTTCGTCCGCTGCCGCACTGCAGTTGTACTAAAACCTTTCTCGACATATGCATCTTGAGAAATATCACAAACTTGTCTTTGACATAAAATCATCTAGATACTGAATGTACTTCATTCATTCTCTGGTGGCTCCAAAATGCAGCTACCTGACGTCTCATACGACTAACTGTAGGGTACAGAATAGGTAAGATACTGTTATGCGAGTATACTACCAGCAACTGTCTACTGATGACGTCAGCAACTTGCACTGTGTAATCAGGCCATTCGTCCCTGTACACACATTGTACTTCATACCAAAAGAGGTCAGCATAAAGTAGGCCCAACAACTTACTCTAGAGTGTTCTCTATAATGTAACCAGCAAGATTATTTTCATCAAATGATGTTGTATTTCATCATGCCATCTGAACAACTTTTACTCGACTAATTAATGACATAAGGTTGTCTTATAAAAGTTTACTATTGCATATATGTAGTTATATGAACAGAAATCAATTACCTTTGATACCTAGATGGAATGATAGTTTGTCCCATCCAGTGTGATAAATAGACTAGAAAATCTATTAAGTCCGTCAGTTAGAATTTCAGAAGATATTGGAGCCGTGTTTTTTCTTTTGTCAATTAAACAAAAAAATATGAAGATAAAGTGCCGCGTGACGTCACGTCTCGCTACACTTCTTAGCAAGTTGTGACGTCACGAGTCCCCACTCCTAAACTTTGATGCGCTTTATTTTTGTAAGTATTTGTTTGATTGACAAAAGATAAAATACGTGTCCAATGTCTTCTGATAATCTAACTGACGGACTAAATAGAAAAACATATTTTTTACCCAGGACATTACCCTATTGTTACATACTCTAGTCTAGAGAAAATGCCTCTACATTCGAACAAATGGTATAGAATAGAAATACACGCAGGTATAAAATAAATAAACGGCAAACAAAAACCGTTCAACGTAACCTAAGTGACGTAAAAGGGTGATAGTAAAAATAAGGCTGCCTCCATGACCCTGCGCCGAAAGAGGGGTTGGCTCAGCGTGTTCTGAACATTTTATGAGCAGCGCTGTTTTCAACCAAAGACTTTAATACTAATTGATAAAAAATACCTTTTTCCTTATTTGATTTGATGATCGGTGGAAATAAATAAACTGAAACTGATAGCATAAAATTGGATCTGCCTAAATACTTATTTTGTAAGCTTAAAATAATAAAGATATTAGAATTAGAATTTGACGTTACGGACGACCAGTCGGTGACAAAAATATGTACAAATATAAATAAAAGAACTAATGATATCGCTTTTTTTAAGAGTTTTACAACATGTCTTACTCGTACGCGAACACATGAAAAGAAAGAACGCTTATTAGCAGAAAAAATAAGCATTGGCAAACTCATATGGTTATTAACACTAAATTCATTAAACGGTATTTTTTTTATTTTATTCGTTCTTTATTTAGGTACGTTTTACTTGATACGTGTGTGCTATTCTTCATTTAACACTTTGACTGCTGAAATCTGATCAGAATGGTACAACTTTTTTTTTGCAAATTTTTAAAAAAATATTAATTTTACTAGGCTTATGTACCGAAATTGTATTTTTTTCTTATTTTATTAGCTAGGTAGACTATATAGCTTTCAAAGAAGACTACTTTGAATAAAATACACCGTTTATTCAAATAGAAACGAAGAAAAAACCAGATGAATTAGTTTTCATTCAAAAAATTATTAAATCGGCTTTATTTTTGAGATAGGTAACATATAATTTTTTATTTTTTGTTTTTTATCGATAAATATATGTCGTGTATCCGCACATCTCGTTTGATCAAGGTTCGACAATACACATTGTATAGTGATTGTCAAACACTTTAAACAATAAATATGTGGCCTTAGATGGAACCCGCGTTCCCAGAAGAAACTCATTCAACCTGAAGACTCCAAGATTGTACTACTCTGAGAGGAAAACAAACACAAGAAGCTCATGCCACTCTTTGGCCGTGCTTATTATGGAAAAGAGCATATTTTATTGGTTCGACACAGTGGTATATCGACCCGATACGGGTGGTAATTTTATATGCGTCTAGCAGAAAAATTTAGCAGAAATTTGGTGACCACTTTGGTAGACAATCACCAAATTTCTGCCATTATAATTTTTTCGCCATCAATTTCCCAATTGATTTATATTGCAAAGTTTGCAGAGCTCTCGAATTTCACTATTTCAGTCGGCAAACTCAACGAAAACAGAGTTTCCTCGACCTAATTAGGTTTTGTTTTTTTAACCATCGCCTTCATAAAAACCAGTAACTAAAACTAAGTAATATTATGTTCAATCAACACCAAAGATCACTATCAATTTTCAAACACTGGTTAATGGGTAGGTTCTACTCGTATATCCACTTACCATATGCATACTAATATTATTAATTCGATAGTAATTCTGTGCATCTGTCTGTCTATTACCTTTATCACGACGACACGGATACCAATTAAATTTGCAGAAAGATAGGTGCTTTCTATCTTGGAAAAGTTCGTTCAAAGCCGGAGGCAGAAGCTAGTTACTGATTATAAAGCTGTACATTTTTATTTACACGTAAAAGTGATCTTGAATGTTTGACCATGCTCAGCGATTTTGTTCGTTGACTGTATCAAATCAAAGTCAATATTAGTATAGTAAGTCGTGTTGATAATGATTTTGATTTTATGCTTGCAAGCATAAAATCAAAATAAATAATAATGATAATTTGACCCATATGATCAAAGAAATCAAAATGTTTTTTTTTGTGTTACAAAAACAACGAAATTTTTATTCATTTTTTTATCTAAGCGAGACACCACTACATTTTCACACGGCCCTACTACACGACCTATAGGCAATTAGTATTTTATTCAAGACTAGCTCTTACCCGCGGGTTCGCGTCGTAAAGGTAACCATAATCATCAGTTTTTGTTACATCATTAACCTAAATTGCGTAAACCAACATTACCGAAACTCGCAATACCAGTTTATCAGTATGTATGTGTGGGTAAGGCAGCTTAGCTCTAGAACATGTTTGCAATGATAATCTTCGAATAACGCCCTTAAATAATAATAATACATATCTTATAAGCAGACACTATTATGTCCGCTGGTTGCCGTCTACAATCCTACTAATATTATAAACGTGAAAGTTTGTAAGTACCTATGGATGGATGGATGTTTGTTACTCTCTGATTTTAATGAAACTTTACAATAATATAGCTTATACATCAGAATAACACATAGGCTATAAAGAATTATATAATTATTATTATTTATATTTATAAAGATATATTGTCTATTATCCAAAATATCTATCACCACGCAGGTGAAACCGCGGGGCGCAGGTAGTTAAGAATAAAATTTAAAAGTAGATTTTTCACTCCACCCAAAACCACCCATTATAATTAAATCGGTTTTATCATCCTCCTGACAACGCTTGGGAGTAAAGCAACCTCGTATAAAATAAGCTGGTTTAATCCCTTGTAACGAAATATACACGTAATATGCACGCAATGTCGTTTTTGCTATTTTATCACAACCTTCGGAAGGTTTAAATTCTTAAAAATACCTATCATCCAACATATACATACAAAAATATAATGCATTCTATGAGTAAAGAATGTTCACTATTTTATCAGGAATACCACAGTTTTATTGCACATAATTATAAATTGGCATACACTACACCAACTAGCTGACTGCACTTCATTATATCATGGTACGCCTTCTACTGCTCATCATAAACCTGTACTACTGCTCGGGGTCCCTCCCAGGTGGAAACCCACCAGGGGACCAGCAATTAGAAACCATACCTCCTGATGATGGTGACGCTGGTGAGCCACTTTACCTGACACCGTACATTGAAAATGGCGAAATAGAGAAAGCTCAGCAGGACGCGCTGGTGAAACTTCATAATTTCGAACACATCGAGAGCTACTCGGGATTCCTCACTGTCGACAAAACCTACAACACCAACCTTTTCTTCTGGTACTTTCCTGCCAATCAAACCAGCCCGAATCACACACCTAAATCAGCTGAGGTGATTATATACCTTTCCAGTTCATTCCTCACTGAGATCAATTCTATGCACGGGCTGTTTCAAGAGAACGGCCCTATCAGGCTTGCACAATCGCGGTATGGTGTGTATGCAGAAGAAAGAGAATTGTCTTTAAACAAGCACAGACACGTTATTTACATCGACCATAAGCCTGGATTGGGATTCAGCTACACCGACGACTGGCGAGGGTATCCCGACAGCTCCAGGAGAATCGGAGAGCTGCTCTATACCGCAACAGTTCAGATCTTCACACTCTTTCCGGTCCTTCAAACAAAATATCTTTCCATCATGGGGCAGCTAGTCGCAGCGAAATACGCTGCACAGTTGGCATATCTTATTGATGAAAACAAATCCGCAGCAGAGATCGATATTAAACTACAACGTTTGTACCTCATCAGCCCCTGGATTGACCCGATGAACCAAGTAGGGCACTATCACAAACATGCCTATGACGTCGGCCTCATCGATAAACAAATGGCAGATGTGGCTCGAGACCTCCAGCAAACGGTTCAATTTTACATATTCAATAAGGACTGGAACCGAGCGTTGTCGTTTTTTTTGACGTTATACAGAGAATTGAGAACATTCACTCAACTTGATCTTTTGTCTAATTTATCTGACGATAAATCGTATAATGATTTAGGGAATTTCTTATTTTTTTCATGGATGTATAAGAGTAGCCGCCGAAAGGCACTGCATGTAGGAAACCTGAAATATGAAATCATCGATCACATTGGACGGGACGCGCTAAAAAATGATCATATGCAATCTGTGCAGCATGAGCTCAGTGTACTGGCGAGAAAAGGTTATATCATATTCTTGGCCAACGGCCCGCTCAGTATCGTGGTCCCTTTCAGAACTATGTATGATACCATGAGACATTTTGATGATCGGACCTATGTTGTCGAAGAAGCATGCCTTATAAACCCAGTGAATAAAACTTATGAAGCATTTATGTACATGGGAGCCATTGAAAACTGCCATACTATTGCAGTATTGCAACAGAAGGTGGGAAACTTTCCCTGGATGGACAACCCTGAATTGACCTGGAATGTTGTCGACTTCTTACATGACATTGTACTTCCTGGAATAGATGCGAAAGACAGTTATGATTTACATTCTGACAGATTTCAGAAAGTCAATACCGATAGAAAAGGAAATTTTAATCATAAAGTTCGGGGATCCACCTAATAATTTTGGCAGGTCATGCAAATGTAATCGTAAATTGAAATGTAAATTTACTTTCTGAAATAAATGTTCTTTATACCTATTTGACTTTACAAACCTTATACTTACGATAACTTTATAAAACGTAGCCTATACTACTACTAGAGATATAATTTAAAAAATTGGATCTGTCTCTCCGGGTGTTATTAGGTACCTAATTCTATATTTTCATATTCATAGAATTAATATGAACACAAATCTTGCCAAGTTTCATTTGAATTCATAAGATAGTTTCAGCGTGATACGCAACCAAGACGCTCATTGGGGGTGGCCTTTGTCCAGCAGTGGACTACTATAGGCTGATGATGATGATGTCGCAACCAAGAAACAGGGAATCAGTCAGACAAAAATGAAAAAAAATACAGTTTTGGCGTCTGTCTACCTGTATGAGAACAAACCAAATATTCACAATATCTTCAAGAATAGGGCCTGTTATAGTTTTGTTTTATTTAGCAGCGGCCCGCGGCTTCACCCACGTGGAAATCTGTGTCAAATGGTTTAGTATAAACCTTCCTCTTGAATCACTCTATCTATAAAAAAACCGCATCAAAATCCGTTGCGTAGTTTAAAAATCTAAGCATACATAGGGACAGACAGACAGCGGTAAGTGACTTTGTTTTATACTAGTAGTGATGTAGTATTTGCATAGAAGCATGTCCGGTAATAGACGCAAATCCCACAGAAGAACGGAACCCGATACTATCTAGTAACAAATTCAGGGCTCTGTACAGTGGCGCTGTAGGCCACAGTTCCAAGGTCAGGTATGAATCTGGCATCGTCTTCGCTCGACTTACGTCAGCGGCAGCGGCAGCTTTCACCGGCTCTTACGCCACGATATCCATTGATGCAACTTGCGTGAGAGAGCACAAGACTTGCGTGCGACAGATCGCTTTAATTGGTGCCGGCTCGAGAATGCATATATAAGATGAATGATTAGAATGGACTCAAGAATCCGTTGTGATAATGAAAATCTCGCTTGCGTTCGGCGCCGCACACTATTGAAATACCACGCGGCCACATTAAATAAATAAATAATGCTGGACAATCCACACAGCATCATATTATTACCTTATTAGATATGTTTATTATACCTACATAGAAAACACCTAGAACATAGGCTTTAACTCTAACGAGTAAGATTTTTTTTTAATATAATTTTCCACGAGCGTGGCTTGCGAGCTGACAGTCATCTGATGCCGTCAATATGAAATACTGGGGCCATAATTATACGGCTGGAATAATCAATGGTGTCATCTCTCGTCGAATGACACATTTTGGCATTTGCAGGAAAGTGGCAAACCAGACACATATTGCCAAATAAAAGAAGTCAAGTAATTTTAGCATTTTACCTTAGATGTAAACTATAGAGGGACGCGCGTCGAAAGTGTCAAGGTTGAAACCATTAAATCGATCTCTCCATGCAAATAGAACCAGCATTATCGAGAGTTTCTTTCATCTATGGACGATTTAGCGACGTATTCTCATTGTTCTCATAGTAAAGCGATTGATTATTAGAATTGGGCTACTGTACTGGCTACTGTATATGCATACCTATCGGCTATATATCATGAAATCGTCACAGCAATTTCATGAGTTTCTCTGTTATTCGACTTGAGTTTTTGAAATATAGCCTCTGTTGTTACCAGCATAAGATTCAAACTTCATTTCAACGAGATTATTATATCTACATTGCGTTTCAAAATAAGCTTTAAAACGTCCGTTATAAGATTTATTTTATTTTGCTACATCAAAGGGTTGAGTTTAATCGTGGTTCCTTTTGTTTCAGAGTTCCGTAAACCAGCAAAATGGCGAGACATTGGACGGGGATGATTGGTGAGTATAATAACATGATTTTATGGCTTTAGTTTGAAGGTACTTGAAACAGTCGTAATGTAACATGTGCTTGCAATAAGCGTACAATCTATTTTGGTCAGTTACAACTACAAAGTCAAACTTATCAAGCGAGGGAGGTGAAGGAATCAATGTGTGAAAACAGTTACATATGTGTGTCAAAGGTTTCTTTTAGACACACTTATAATATCGTTTATTTATTTATAACTGTCATTTTGTCATTTTTTATGTATTCATTTATTCTCAAAAATACTAATTATTATTAACTTACATGAGAACAGGGTTCTTAGGTTAAGTATAGATAGATATACTTATGTAGATATCTAAAGGTTGTGATACTCATTTAGTAATACAAAGAGCGAAATGGATGAGGTACATAATATTTTAACAAACATGACAAATTAGATATATTATTTACACCTCTAAATATCAATTTCCGTAAAATCTAAGCTCACTAGGAGGCAGAGTGCACAGAAAGCTGGCAGCATTGCTTTCTGGGTTAATTACTGAAATAGAAGCCAGCTTTCCGATCACCAGTGGACTCTATGAGAAGTTTAGTAAGATCTTTATAAATTGCGGGTCCCTAGGACCCCAAAGACCAAGGGACCTTGGGACCCATAATAAACGATTTATTTGTATGAATACAAACTCTTAACTTTGACAATACATCCCATCCCGGTCCAATAAAGCAAGGGCCTAAATTCAAAAATTCTTGCACAAACGCATAAACGTTTTCTATGTCAGTCAACAATGACATAACCGAAACAATGGCGATTTGCAATAATTAGTAAGCAAATAGCTTTCATACGAGTGTTAGCATTCTCTGTTCGGACGTACGTTAGCAGTAAAACCGTTGGCGTGATGAAATGATGAAAATAGGAGGCCGATCATGCTAAATGTGATGAAATGATGGAGAGGTCTGTTGGATGATGTAAGTGGGATTTTTTTTTAGAGAATAGGAGAAAGGATGGAGGTTGCATGGTAAGCTACTGTACCTATAATGTACAGACATGCTAAACAGTGTGTGGGTTTTTTAGTCCTTGCTAAGTTATTTTGTGGGTGTAAAACCTTGCCGAGGATTGTCCGCGCCGCAGGAGCCGTCGATTTTACTGAACTGCTACGGCGCGTTCGGCGCGGATAGTTGCGCGATGTTGCATACTATTTTTATATATAGATTTAGAATATGCGATAAGTGTTTATTTCTGTATTGTTTTCGGTTTTGTGTAGTATTAAAGTAGTATTAGGGGCTTTCTATATATCTATCTATCCATATATCCAGAGTCGCAAGCGTCCCCAAGACGCTAGCTGTAGTTTACTAAAATTAAAATATTATATTTCCTTTACTCTATCGTTTCTTTCTGTATTGTTTTCTGTTTTGTGTGGTATAATAAAGTGTTTTCTATAAATTAGCTCGAAGATCCTAGCTCGTACACAGCTGAAAGAATGTGCATTCTCATTACCGTATTCAATGAGCTGAATTCCCTTAGCCTTCGACCTTACTCTCTGATATTTAGATCCGGGCTCGTGTTTGCCGAGGCTTTGTGACATTCAAGTATCATGATACTTGAAGTAAAAGACCTAGTTTCCTCCTAAGCGGAAAAGATATAAGTACGAAACTAAATGATATAAACAAGGAATTATCGCACAATACAATCTCATGATCATTCTTTACAAGATGAGGCATCATTAATATCATTAATATAAACTAAAAATAGGAAAGGACCCAAGATAGAGCCCTGCGGTACACCGATTGTAACAACAGACCCTTTAGATCGTTTCCCATTAATGTCAACTCTTTGTGTCGCGATTATCTACTTATATTTTATAAGTAATATAAGTAGATAATCATGAATAGTTGTTGTGATGGTGGAAACAGTTTCAAGTATTTCTCAAAGCTTCAGGAGTAAATAAGGAACCAATGGATGTGCAAGCGAGTTTGCTGGTGAATCTCATAGGGGCCGACAAAGAGATTTTACATATACATTGTAAAGAAATAAAAACATTGCGATATTTTACTATAGCTACCTAGCTACCGTCGACGATCGAACATACAACGCCGCATGGCATTATCTCTGTCACTCATAAACGTAACGCATTGCTTGTCTCGTTCGTGTTGGTGGCAAAGCGGCAACAGCGCGGCAGTGATTTTAGGTCAAACAGACGAGACGCCCCGCACGGCATATGGCCTTATCTCTGTCACTCATAAACGCAACGCACGAATTACTTGTCTCGTTCGTGTAGGTGGCAAAGCGGCAACCGCGCGGCATTGATTTTTGAGTAAAATTAAATTTATTTTATGATTTTCCATTTAAAACAGTACAAAACAAATAGAAGACATAAAAAGACACATCCTTCTTGCTTTTCACAACCGTCCCATAGTAAGTATTGCACTTTCTAAACGCGCAGCATGGCATTTTAATATTTTTCATACTCCAAAATCCCGCTTCAACGTACGTCCGCGTCGCGGCCAGGAGCAAGACGGACTGAGTTCAATTCAGACACGTACCTGATTTTCGTCTTGTTAGGCAGACCTCGGTACAACGTATCTACGTATATATAACATCATTGGGGGCGGAAGGTTACGAAATATTTAAGATTACCTTTGCCAAGTTCGAGTTGGCGGACGATCGCAATAGCGTGAAGAAAATGAAAAAGTTTTTTATTTCTTTAGGCTTACAAATAAGCACTTTGACACAGAACAGAGACACTTAGAAATTAAAGTTTGACGAGCAGTTTGGAACAAAATGCAATAAGGTATGTTCTCCCACTGACTCCCCAAAAAATGATGCCAGCCCCATTACCAAACGACTATTATATTTTGTAAGTGAAAATATTTTTGTTGCTCTGTAAATCTGTCCTTTAAGGAGTTATGACCTTTTCGAGAATGAAGCCGATTTTCGCACTGCACTACTTCAGACTTGCAAATTTGTCTTCAAGAATCGTATAAATTAGCATAAATAATCTCTAAGGATGATTTATGTACACGCTGTTGACGTTCCTTTCATAAAAAAAGAACATAGCTTTCATTAATTAAAAACTAGCTAGTCGAACTATATATAGCAGTATATTTCATATTAACTAGCGATAATAGCAAGCCAATTTGTCTTTCCCTGATAATTCCCTGACACTAATGGAAACAAATGAGTCAAATTACACGCCCCTATTTCACCCCATCAGGGTGGTTTAATTGTGAAAACGGGTATTTTCCACTTCCGCTTCTAGTTATAATATCTACCTACACCTCTTTGCTGTTGCCAGGCTGTAGTGAAGTCAATATTTTATGATGTTTAAAAAAACACTCAAAACTGCATTTTACGTTTTGCGGGAGAAATATCTAGTAATCCCTCGGGTAACTTTTTTTTCGTTTATTTATGTTTCACAGTAAGTATACACATACTTAATTTAGAAGTTAATTTAAACGGTAGTTCCGTTTGTCCGTAAACCTCATTAGTCTCTATGATATAATATTAAAATTAATAATATGTATCTACCTAGTACAGTAGGTATATACAGTTGTCTCGTAGATAGATAGATAGATAAAGCATTTATTCGACATTTTCGTACATTTTTAGTTTAACTAAAAACAATATTATTCCTTCGCTTCAGTAACGGAATGTACCTAGCAAGGATAAGAGTTCCAGAAATCTTGTGATCCACTGGAATACCACTGATACATTATTTACACCGTAAGTTACCTAACTTACGGTGATAGATAAAGTATTTATTCGACATTTTCGTACATTTTTAGTTTAACTAAAAACAATATTATTCCTTCGCTTCAGTAACGGAATGTACCTAGGAAGGATAAGAGTTCCAGAAATCTTATGATCCACTGGAATACCACTGATACATTATTTACACCGTAAGTTACCTAACTTACGGTGTAAATAATGTATCAGTGGTATTCTGGAACTCTTATCCACAAATCGCATATGCGTCTTATCAATTCCAGAAATTCCCTTCGCAGGGGATTGTGTAAGGTGTTTTTGGAATAAGCAATTAAACTTTCATGGGAACATGGGACCTTCTCGGAACCATATTTTATACAAAACAAATTATCATAAACATCGAGACGTTTTGACGAGACATCTCAAAGAGTGTCGTGTTACCGATATTAGGTAGGGGCAGATCAACAAAATGTGCATTCAAATATGGTCTTTAACTCGTAACATTTAAATGTATTTTATATTGACAGACAGCTCGCGGACCACTCGTTTGAAGCTTGTGGGAAGCCAATTTGTCACTGTAAAATGTATCTTAAGATAAAGAGTTTAAGTCCACATTTAAATACACAATTTTGTGCAGAGCTACAAGTTAGACACCCTGACAAACCTACTTATAAAAAACAACTAGATTTTTTAATGGTCCTTTTGTAACAACGTAGAACAATACAATTCTTAATTAATAACGAAAGGTTATAAGTCAAATGTAATAATAATAATAATAAGGCAAGTAATATAGAATCCAATATTGTCCATGTTTATGTCTTATCTAATATGTAAAGTAGGTAAAATTGACCAATTGTATAGGGAAATTAAATTATAATAAATTATAAAATACTACTCATAAAATAGGCTAAGCGTAAAAAAATAAAAAAATAAAAATGCTGGACAATTCACATAGCACTATCTAGCCCCATGGTAAGCAGAGCTTGTGTTATGGGTACTAGATAACTGATATACATAATACAATATATTGCATAGATAGTTTTTTTTTATTATACATAGAAAACAACCATATATAATAAATATCTGCAGATCGTACACACAATTATTCTGAGGCGTGAATCGAACCCGCAACCTCTTGCGTCGCAGGCGGACCTTCGCCCACCGCGCCACATCGGTCGTAAAACTCGTCTACAGAGTAGAAAGAGCTCTCTGAGAACCATTTTTTTAATTTAGGTGTATTTAAATATTTACATACCTACCTAAACTTTGGTACAATAAGTGCTACCTTCAAATTATTATAAAAATAGTAAATCGTTCATTTATCAAAACCTCAAACCATTATTTCACTTCTTTTCTACAGGAGCTTCTTCCATAGCAACAACATAATAAAGATTATGATGGAATGAAGGCTTCAAATAATTTAATATTCAGCAAATTCATAAACTTAATGAGCCTTTAATAACCTGATTCATTCGTTAATCTCGAATAAAATTACAATTAAGAGCAAAAGCGAGTAGCAACAGTCTAACAAAAAAATTTTCAATAAATTTCCTTTATTATTAGTAGTTTTATGGTAATTATAGTAGATAGATAATTAATTATTTTATTGCACACTTAAAAATAAAACAAACAAGACAGAATAAAATACAAAATAGAGCGATCTCTACCAGACAACCGTAGATGGATAGGATCGATAGGATTTAGTAGTGGCTTAACACTTTGACTGCTGAAATCACACGGTATGTGTTTTCTACAAGTGACTAATATGCGTAAATCCACACTAGCGCAGCGGCTGAGAAAATACAGATCTGTGTGACTCAGCACAGCCGTAATATTTTTCGAACGTAACGCATGTGCGGCGCAACACAACCGCTGTGTAGAACGGCAGCACGAATTTTTTAGGTTAAAAAAAAGATCGCAGTCGTCGAAAAAAAAATCGCAGTCAAAGTGTTAAGTAACGATCAAATCCTTTTCATCTGGAGTATAATTTTTAACCGACTTTAGGAGGAATGTTATGTCCATAACATGAACAGTTTACGTGAAATATATACTAATTAAAATACTATAAAATAATTAATATTTATTTTATAATGTCAAAATAACTGTTATTTACTAAATGCATTTAAAAGCAGAAGGTACCTACATGGTACATTATTTTTTATTTATTGTTTGTATTTATATTTGTTTGAGCTAAACTCTGAAACCGGTGAATCAATTTTTGCGGGAATTTCACTGATAAAAATAATAGCTATGAAAAGGTGAACTCTACGCGAGCGAAGTCGAAGGCATAGCTAGAAGAATGTTGTTATGACGATCCTGAGAGTAAAAATTTTATATCTTTCTGTAGAAAGCTCGTTAACTCTTATCAGGACATCGTGAACAAAGACATCAGATACGACGCTGATCTGCAAAAACCTGCGCTTTCCAATTTCGTTATATCGTGGGAATGCGACGACGCAACACGTGAGAGAAAATAAGCAAAGGTGGGTAATATTTATTCTTGGAATATGTTATGTTTTGAATGAAGATTCATAACTCTTTTAACTCGTTTTTTTTCTTCATAATCTTACATTTTTGGTAGACATAGGCAATGAATAATCAAAATGTATATACATATATAAAATCTATTGCTGTTCGTTAGTCACGCTAAAACTCGAGAACGGCTGGGCCGATTTGCTGATTTTGGTTTTGAAATGTTTGTCGTAGTCCAGGGAAGGTTTACTAGGTTTAATAACGTTGAGAAAACATGGTAAAATTGCGCAAAAATTTCAACGCGGGTGAAGCCGCGGGGCGCAGCTAGTTATTGAATAAACTAAGTTCATTGTATTACGTTCTGAAAGCTGTTCATCTTATTTCGTTCGTTAAGTGACTGAAATCTGTCTATAAATACCCAAATTATTAAAAAATATGAAATAGCTAGTTACTTATAAATCTGCTTCTTCTACCCGTTCTGATGTCTATCAAAAACACACCCCTATAAAAACCTATCCACATTTATACCAATTACCTAATACACTCGGTTCTAGAATCCAAGATATTTTATGTCAACAAAGACATTTAATAATGGAAACTTAGCAATAAGTAAACTAAAAATAAACTAACAACATAAACTACAAGAAAACCAATAAAAAAAACGCAAACTTCACCGATACGTTATTGCACGAACGCAGCGAATTTAGAGACCAACAACAGACGAATACCATACAATAAATAAATACATATATTTTCCACTCACAAGGTCTTACAAAAATGTTCCTATATAATATTCATTTATGATCACATTATTGACAGATTGACACAGTATTGTACAATACAATTATTATTTTAGCATTATCTAGCCCATGGTAAGCAGAGCTTGTGTTATGGGTACTAGATAACTGATATACATAATACAATACATTTCATAAGATAACTATTTTTTATTATACATAAAAAACGACCAGAACACCCGGAACAAATATCTGCAGATCGTACACACAATTGTTCCGAGTCGGGAATCGAACCCGCAACCTCCTGCGTCGCAGGCGGACCTTCGCCCACCGCGCCACATCGGTCGCCAAATTCAATATAAGTATCTTTATTGCACCATCAATATAAAAAAATATGACAGTTTTGAGAACTAAAATTAAAATAAATAAAAAAATAAAAATAAAAAATCCTGGACAATTCACACAGCATTATCTAGCCCCATGGTAAGCAGAGCTTGTGTTATGGGTACTAGATAACTGATATACATAATACAATACATTACATAGATAGATATTTTTTTATTATACATAGAAAACGACCAGAACACCCGGAACAAATATCTGCAGATCGTACACACAATTGTTCCGAGGCGGGAATCGAACCCGCAACCTCCTGCGTCGCAGGCGGACCTTCGCCCACCGCGCCACATCTGTCGCCAAATACAATATAAGTATCTTTATTGCACCATCAATACAAAAAAATATGACAGTTTTGAGAACTAAAATTAGTTTGGACCTTCTTCGATTAGCTTCGTAACAAAATATCTTTCACCAATATTTTTCTCTCCGTCTTTATTGTTCGTTCATGTCCAGTCCATCCCAAGGTTGCCTGGAAGAGATCGCTCTCAGCGATAAGGCCGCCCTTTATACCTTTATTCTAAGTTTTTATCTCTGTATTATTTTCTGTTTTGTGTGGTGTAATAAAGTGTTATCTATCTATCTATCTATTTATTTGGTTTTGGACCCAAAGAGACCCTTTGCTTACAAAAAATATCTGAGTTTCTAGAAGCGAGTTCAGGTTGATTGCTAGCAGGATTTATATGAAGCCATTTCCCTGCCTCATTTGGCAAACGCTTAGATCCTTTACCAACGTAAGCGACGCAATTATTACCTGTGATATATTAAAAGTACGTACAAGATTCTTGCCAAACGACATTTTATGAAAAACAGCGTGTGCAACGTTGAATGCTTGCTATGTAGCAATATCCCTTAGATCCTACATAGGCAGAGAATTTAGACCCGACTTGAGTGGAATTCTAGTGAATTTTCTGTAGACTGAGAATATATATACCTATATAATCCTACTAATGTTATAAACGTCAGTTTGTAAGTATGGATGTATGGATGAATGGATGGATGTTTGTTACTCTTTCACGTAAAAACTACTTAATGGATTTTAATGAAACTTCTCAACTAGGCTCAACTCACACCAAAAGAGCGTCGAAGCGCAGCGCAGTTTCAGTGTCATATGAATTTTAACTTTATTTTCATTACAATAAAACTTATTATCGCATGAGAAACTCGAACGAGTCGAATTCGCTGGAATTCCCGCGGCGCCACGGGCATCCGCGCGACTCGTTCGATAATAAGTTTTATTGTAATGAAAATAAAGTTAAAATTCATATGACACTGAAACTGCGCTCGACGCTCTTTTGGTGTGAGTTGAGCCTAATATAGCTTACATATCAGATTAACACATAGGCTATAATTCATAAAGATATATAGTATATTATCCAAAATATGTATCACCACGCGGGTGAAACCGCGGGGCGCAGCTAGTGGGATATATGTATATTCTACGCATGCAATTCCCAGGCTTGGTATATAGTTTCACTTGGAAAATTTTCCTAGAACATTTCCTATTACTGGTTGGATAAATTGTAGACACGGGGAACAACCGAAGTTTTCATGATTTGGAACACGTATTATAAATTAGCTATACTTAATCACTTTGTTGTTTAATGGCGCTCATTGGTGGAGGCCTATGTCCAGCAGTGGACTAATATAGGCTGATGATGATGATGATCATGAATCACTTTGTTAAATTTAGATTTTAATCACCTTAATCAATAAATTAGTTAGTAATTCCACTTTCCACTAATTCATAATTTTAAGCAAGAGATTATAGTTAACGAGTTATAAATAACTATCTCCTAATAATAATGGCTAATATGGCAATAAGGATTTTTTTTCTTGGACTCGCTAGTTATAAGGTTAATATCCGACAACGGCCGTTTTTCACTGACAGTCGATGTTGTAAGAAGGCTACTTTTAGAGAATAGCGGACCTTCCCGGCATCGCACGGTTTTAGTAGGGAGGGATCCCTAACTTTCTTGAAAATATAATATAGCCTATATTCACCGGGGATAGTGTAGCTTCTCAACGGTGAAAAAATTTTTCAAATCGGTCCAGTAGTTTCGAAGCCTATTCATTACAACAAAATAAAAATCAAACCTTTCCCTTTTTATAATATTAGTATAGAAAAATATAGGGTCCTTAGATGAAAGTCAAATTATCTATTTTTTTTCTGTGTTTCGCGCAAAAAATAATTTGATCGCTGAACTTGTGAAAAGATCCTGCAGTTTATTGTTGGCCCCTGGACATAAAGCTTCATCCAATAATGCACAAGCCATAAACCTCTCCCGTTTTGCAACTCTACCGAGGAACGCTAAAACGAGAGTATTGTCTCTACCTAATTATAAGTATTAATACAACGGGTATTTATCGCGTTTATTTACCTTTTTTCCCGACGTTTCAACAGGTTTACACTCTGTCGTGGTCACGGGATGACTCTTGAGTCGGGAAAAAAGGTAAATAAACGCGATAAATACCCGTTGTATTAATACTTATAATTATGTGTTCAGATCGCGTAAGTTTAAAAACATTTATTGTCTCTACGCCCGGCGCCCGTGCGCTCGTCTTTTGTCTATGTTATTTTCTTTCATTCCTTTGTAACGGAAGATGGAACTACAGTTAGAACTTTAAATTTTTCCGTAAAATCTTGGCTGCTTTTTGGTGGCTCTTTAATTTTCTTTCTACGAGTTGGATCGAGCCCTGAGTGCCTGCCGCCCTTAGGGCCTTTGTAGTTATTGTATTCGCTTTGGGCCTTAGTTACACTTTTTCTCGCCGTGAAGATCTACGGTTTCGAACTCCATACTTTAGTAACCTACTAGGGCCTAGAAAGAAACTATAGATAGGTGTTTGAAAGTAATAAAACTTTAGCTATAATACTAATTCTACCACTAATAATACTAATACTAACAATACTACTAATAATCAAACCCTTAATTGCTATAACTACTATTAAAGCATGACTTCGTCAGCATAAACTTAGACAGAGTGCCCAGGACACATTATTATGCAGCATGATGCGTCGCCCTTGCAGCAAGCACAGCTGAGGCTGGACACTTAGGCACCGAATGTGTTACTACTACTACTACCTAGACACACCGTGACACTGATTTTGTAAAAGCTATCTAAATGTTTAAATAGCTTTTATAAAATCAGTGTCACTATAATGAGGGATGTCATAGATGTCTATAACACAGGCTTTATAAGTCTAGCGTAGATATCTAAGGCTAGCCAAATCAATCAATGTATCCATAGATTTAATAAGTACCACTATTTGTTTAATTTAGATAAATGATTGTTTTTGGAATTACTTTGTCAATGTTTGTATGCAATAAATAAAAATTTCATTTCATTTCTAGAGTACTTGTAGCGTATCGTTGTATGAACTTGGCACATAAAATAGAAAAAAAGACAGTCCTTGTTATTTAAGTAAGTACATAGGTAACTGATTTTAATACCAACATCCAAGTCCAACTCTTAATCACCCGCAATACCAACAAATAGATATTGGGCATTCACCGCTCAAGGGCGTGGGAACTTTATGACGCCAGAGACGTAGCAAGGGGCGCGATAATCGTTTTACATGGGCCGTTAAAAGAATCTTGGTATGTGGAAATGTGACCAGGCAGAGAGACTGAGGCGTTGGTAGATAAATTAAAACAGCAAGGCAAATCATGTTCCCAAAGGCCGCTTATACAAAATATCTTTGAAGAAATAGCTTAACACTTTGACTGCTGAAATGACACGGTATGTGTTTTCTACAAGTGACTAATATGCGTAAATCCACACTAGCGCAGCGGCTGAAAAAATACAGATCTGTGTGACTCAGCACAGCCGTAATATTTTTCGAATGAAACGCATGTGCGGCGCAACACAACCGCTGTGTAGAGCGGCAGCACGAATATTTTAGGTTAAAAAAAAGATCGCAGTCGTCGAAAAAAAATCGCAGTCAAAGTGTTAACATAACATAAATTGAGTATTTTTAAAACATACATTTTTTTAAAGGAATTACGAAACTTAAAACCAATGTACTTATGACCTAATGATTTGTATCAAATAAATGCCAATAAGTCGTTTACAAGGAGGGGCCTTTGTCCAGAAGCGTATTAGTAAAGTCCATTAATGTGATTTGATATGTAATTTATTATAAAACCAACACTTTGAATGCCAGTTTAATAACGAGGACAGTGATTCCGTGGGTACCAAATCCTAGACTATCCTAAAGTTATTCCCGTCTCTTTTAATCGCTTCGTATAAAAGGGACAGCTATATTTTATGCTAGCTTATGTTTAGGTTTTATGCCAACAGAATCACTACCAGTTTGTGTTTTCTTGTTGTGCTTAGCCCCAGTAACCACATCCTAGATACAGCCCTGCTCGATTACAGCCTAACACCCACAAGTGTATTGTTAACAGAACAATGCAGCACAATGCTACTGGGAGTGAAGATTGCGTTATGCAATGGATGGCAATCTTGAAGTCTTTATATTGAGACCTTAATTAATATAATAACATTTTCATTGGTTCATACCTGCGATCACAAAACACTATCTAGATGTGGGGTCGGCGCAAAAATCCGTCTCCGTAAATAAGAGCGCATTTACGCAGACGGCTCTTGGCTTTGATTTTGTATGTGACGGGTCACATACAAAATCAAAGAAAATCAAAGATTTCGGGAAATCTAGATAGTATTTGTGATTGCAGGTTCATGCAATTTAAATCGAAATGTGAATGAAGCGAAATGGAAGCCAAACAATTTAGACAGCAAGGAACTGCTATGAAACTTGGTACCTACTTATGAGATTTTATCATCGAAGCCATCTACCGACTTGATCTGGTTTATGTTGCGAACCCAATGGGTGAAAACGGGATCCTATTACTAAGCCTCCGCGGTCCGTCCGTTAGCGGGTTGTAAAGGTAGACAGTTGAAATTTTCACAAAATATGTATTTCTTTTGCTGCTATTAGGTACAAAAATTTTAAATCAATATTAAAATAAATGGAACCCCCATTTATTTTACTCTTCCCATACAAAAAAAGTTATGTTTTGGTTATTTTTGCTTTACTTTTGATGAAGCTGTATCTCTTGAACCCACAGTCGATGCTCGAACCGTAAAAGGTAAGGTAGATAGTTGAAATTTTGACTGAATGTACTTGGTTGGGTGACCGCGTCATGATGGTTTTTTTGCTATTATATTTTTTTTATCAGTTTTTAATGGTTTCTTTTGCGAAACAGTTATATACGATGGTACGGAACCATCTATGTTCGAATCAACTCACAGTTGCCCGGTTTATTGCATTTACTTCTTTTTCATTTTAAAAGCGAAATATTCAATTAACAAACACACAAACTAACAACATTTCGCACAAAACGGCCTCCGTCCCTATATATATTCACGAGCAGTTGAAATACGCAAAAAAACTTTAAAATTAGGAATTAATTTTTTCCGTTACGTAAATACACATTCGATTTTCAGACATTTCATCATTCCCGAATTCGAAAAATGTTTTCCCGGAAAAGGTTTTAATTTCGCCTTTGTTTGTAATGTTGATAACATTTTCGATCGGCTGCCACAAAATTGCTTTTGAATGTCTACCTAAAATGTTATATACGATGTCTTTAGGATAGGTTTTCGATAAACGTATTCGCAGCCCGATAATCGTCGATATACAGATGATGATAAAATAAATATTCTCCTAGACGAAATTCGGCCACGGTGGCGGTGGCGGCGGCGTCAATTCGGAACAGAACTAGCCATTTGCTGGACAAAATTATAGTACACTCGAAATAGTAGTGAACCATATAGCGATATTAACGCATTCGCTGCCCAGCCACGGCAGTGCACCAACAAGAGGCGCATCATCGCGCCATCGCTCGTCGCCGCGCCTCACTCGGGCCACGCAATCGCTACGCCGGACGCTAGAGATGGGCAATGTTAGTTCTAACCAGCTATCATCATCATCATCATCATCAGCCTATAGCAGTCCACTGCTGGACATAGGCCTCCCTCAATGAGCGCCATAGCGCACTGTCTTCAGCTATACTTAATTAGCTAGAAAGGTACCTTTATTTCCAGACACACGCTGGATGTTAATAAATCAGTTAAGCTGAGATTTAAGTCCAGTTTTGTTCGAACTGTAAATCGCGGCGGCTGACAGCCTACAAGCCTTAAACCTGGTAAAAATATCTTATTAATGTATTTGCCCCAAGTTCATTTATCCTTTGTTTCATTTATCCTCTGCAAGCAAGCAATGCCTTAGCTATTATATGCGAGGACACATAAATGGTTATAAGTTTTTATTTAAGTTATCTGTTAAGTGTGTAAAACTGTCTGTCTTCCGAATAAAGCAAAATAAAATAAATAAACAAGCTCTGCTTAGCTTGGGGCTAGATGATTGTCCGGTATTATTTATTTATTTCCGGCTGTAGGCCGTGTGGTGACGACGTATTTGAATTTGCAACACCCCAACTATTCCTGCGGGTGTCGTTAGAGGCGACTAAGGGATATCCCGGGGGGGGGGCAGCAGCGCTGCCTGAGAATAAGTCCTGCAGAATAAGTCTATTACTTAGCTATCCAACCAGCATGCCCAGCGTGGGGATTATGGGTATACCGTACTCCCCATATGATAAAAGCCTATAAATCACTGGAGGCCTGCATCCAGTAGTGAATCAATACAGGCGGTATATTATGTGATGTGATTTATTTATTTATGCAGTTGGTTTGAGAGCATGCTGTAAACAAACCCTTCCTGCTCAATACTCGTTTATTATCTGCACGTGAAGATAATCTATAGAGTATGAAAACGCTTCCATCTCTTATGAAATCGTTTTTATTGATAACCTAGATTGAAAGAGAGCAGACGAGTGCAACACGGAATGAAGCTATTTCCTGAATGTTGGATGAGCATCTTAATGTTCTTCGTAATTACCTTACGCTGTCTAAATGGTTGGACATGCATAGGTAAATTGCTGTAGGATTTCATAAGATTTGTAACTCTTAGATTATATGGTGATAACTTGTCTAGAATAACTTGACCCGTAGACTAAAACTAGGACCTCCAATTTCTTTGAGAAGGGAAATAACTTTTAAGAAGTATGTCATCCTAAAAACGATTAATTTTACAATAGTAAACCAACTAGGACCTCGACCAACTAGGGTTAGGTTCTCCTCACCTCACTTCACCTCAACAGCTCATACTGGTCCACTCCTGGACGCAGTTTTTCTCATGAGGGGGTTGCCCTACCATTGTGGAACCACGAGGAATCCCCGTGGCTCCAAAGAACCATTAGACCTTTAAAACTCTCGTAGCTTAACAATTTCATTGTGAAACGAATATAAGCGGTTAACTATGGATCTTACGTTGGTGTTCTAACACAAATTAGGTTCGAAGTAAGGAATCCAATCCCTGTTTTGCGGGATCAAACATTCGGGATTACTCCCGCACGTTTGCGGGATTGAAAAATAGAATCTGTTAAGTCGTCGTAATGAGCCTTCGCCTACACTATTAGCACTAGTGTTCAGATTAGGTATAGATAGATAGAATGCTTTATTGCCCAAAAGTTGGACATAGGCGAACATAATCCTAGATGCCATTCTCAGTACTAGATTATAGAACTTAGTATACACGAGAGTAAAGCCAGCATAAAATAAAATTATTTATTTTCTATTTCCAGTGTTCATCGCAACAGTGGCCATAGCATCGACCGCACAAATTGAGGACCCCTGCAAGACAAAGTCGCGCATTGTCGCTGACGACAAGTACTGCGACAAATACTGGGAGTGCGACAACGGACAGTCGACGCAGTACGACTGCCCCAACGGACTTGTATTCGCGGGGAAGCATCGCGGAGTCACTGAAGGCTGCGACTATCCATGGCGGTCCAACTACTGCGAATATCCTAAAGTGCAGATCAGTAAGTTTCCCACTGACAGAAACCCTCTCATAGTAGCTGCGGTCGCGTGCAAATCTATGTGTGAAATGGTTTATAAACCTTCCTCTTGAATAAAAAAAAACCGCAATTAAATCCCTTGGTAGATATAATCATACATAGGGACAGACAGTCAGCGGGAAGCGAATTTTTCATACCATGTAGTGATGCTGCTAACTTAGCACATTCCTCTTTCCTTCTCTAAAGACAGAGACTCTTTACAAGACAGATCTTGTTTTATTGACATAAGTCATAGTGCAAAATAACCCTGCGTAGCATCTGTTTTTAAGTTAACTGAGTATTATGAATTCCGTGTGGTGCCAGGTTACAATTTGCACCACCCAAACTCTTCCCGGGGGCGTCGTAAGAGGCGACTAAGGGATACCCACCGGGGGCGGGCAGCAGCGCCTCCTGCAGAGCAATGTACCACCGAACTGCGATCCCCGACCCGCACTATGAAAAAAAAAAAAAAAAAAAGCAAATACAGAGCGGTGTACACGAGTTTGAGTGTGTCCATGTCGGAACCATCTCGGAGGAGCTTCATTACATGGATCATCTTTCTGACCCTACCGGATAGTGCAATTATGTGAGCCTTAAAAGATAGCTTCTCATCTAATATAACACCCAGGTACCGAAGAAAGGCTGCGCGTTCGATAGAGGCACAAGAGCCTCCACTAGAGTAAGGGTACGCTCGACCACAAGTATGGATTTGTAGAGAGCCCAGGTTAGAAGGAGCGGTCGTCTTAGTTTTGTGAAAACATAAGAATTTAGTCTTGCTAGAGTTAAGAGTAAGTAGGTTGGCGCCTAGCCATGCGGAAACACGGGTAAAACCCTCCTCCGCTCGGAGAGTGACTTCCTCCCATGAATAAGATTGCCGTATCGTCGGCGTAGCATACTACTTGAGTCATATTCGAGTTGTTGAAAAGAGCCATCAGGTCGTTGATGTAGAGTGTGAACAGAGTAGGACCCAAAATACTACCCTGTGGCACCCCGAAATCAATGTTTAATACTTGAAGAATCCTATAAAGCTAGCAGACATGAAAATCCGCTTAAAAAGTAAAATGGAAAACTTCCCGTCAATGCCAATGTAAAATGCTAGACAGGTAGGACCTGCTGTACCTGCTAAGCTGGATAAAATCTTTTGTAGAGTTCTTAGAGCCAAGCAATTCGAAACGCGTTTGATAGACGAACCCTAGATAATATGTAGTCACCCAGAATGCGAATCTTTTTACAAACTGTGGAATAAACTAGGCTTTTGTCGAAGAAATTCTCGAGAATATTCTGAACAATAGCTATTGTTAGTAGGTTAGGTACTAATGTTCCACAATTACATTTTGGACGACCGATGTGGCGCGGTGGGCGAAGGTCCGCCTGCGACGCAGGAGGTTGCGGGTTCGATTCCCGCCTCGGAACAATTGCGTGTACGATCTGCAGATATTTGTTCCGAGTGTTCTGGTCGTTTTCTATATATAATAAAAAATATCTATCTATGTAATGTATTGTATTATGTATATCAGTTATCTAGTACCCATAACACAAGCTCTGCTTACCATGGGGCTAGTCTAATGCTGTGTGAATTGTCCAGCATTATTTTATTTATTTATTTAATTACCTACTTCCAAACTAGCCCAATAAAATAGACTAAAACGGTCTTGTTTTTGTATAGAAACATATTTTGATAAAGGTATTTAAAAAAAACCTAAAACTAACATCTAATTCCTATATATTCTTACTAGTTTTCAATTTTTGCGGTACATACGAATCCCTCAGGGATAACATTCTAATGGGGCCACCCCGGGAACATACTCTATACAAAATTTCTTTTCACTTCTTCCACTGGTAGACAAAAATTTGAAGCGAACATTAAATTAATAATGAATAGTATAAAATACATATGACATGTCTAAGTGCTTATTCGTAAGCCTAAAAAAATAAAAAACTTTTCATTTTCAAAACGAAAAGCATCATCAAAATAGACGGAGACATCGGCCAACATACATAACAAAAACATACTGCCGAACATAGAACCTCCTTTTATCGAAGTCGGGTTAAAGCAAAACAAAAGCTCTGGAACTGATATGGCTTCAATCCTATCCATTTTATGGCCTATCGATCGAGAGCCGATAGTACTATAAAATATTATCATCTTGAACAAAATCTCCATTTTAGAATGTTATCTACTCGCCATTTCAGAGCCACACTATTGTTTCAACATATTAAAACGAATTTCTACAATTTTTGCAATTTTATAATTTTTTAGTCAATTTCCCTGTTTATTTACATCTCGAGAGCTGTTATTAAAGTGACGTTTATGAGTTGACGTTATTGTGTGCTTCTAAAAACGAAAATTGTTATCATGTTTCTACAATTTCGCTGTTGTACGCATAAACCCAATTATGTGAAACTTGAGATTGGTTGGAAGCAAGCCAAATAGTATTGTTGGAAATGTAACTTTAGGCTTTGTCAAGGTTAGGATAAGACTAGCATAATATACTTAAACACTAAACTTATTATCTAAATGCAAATAATCAAATCTCTTGCCAAAAGGAAAACTGAACTGAGCAAAGCCATTTTCCAAATTATAGTCTGTAACGTATGTATGTAACTCTATAGGTATGTACTCACTGTTAATTTTAATATTGTAAACTGTTTGTGCCTAAAGAAAAATATAAATAAATAAATATAAGTAGGTTAAACCTTATTTTTTTAGCATAATTTAAATGCAATTTCGTCACGTTAAAACTGAAGAGCGGATTTGTCTGATATCTTTTGAAACGGCTATATATACTTTTTGTTTTGAAAAGTTTTTGATCAGACCGACTACTGTTTTCCAAGATAAACACGTGTCAAGCCACGGGCATGAGTATGTGCTGCTAGAGACCTTTCATAACGTTATGAAAAGTCGAAGCAAAATAATCGGTTCTACATACGTAATCAATCAACCACAGCGTTAGCTAGGTACCTATGAAACTATTTCATATTTCTGTTTCAAACCTTATTTGCTTTACTAGGATGGAGCACAACACGTGTAAGAACCTAACTACTGCACGCGGCTTCGCAAGCATTTCACCCGGTTTAAAATACCAATAATGAAAAAGACCTACGATGCTGTGTGGATGATCCAGCATTATTTATTTATCTTAGAGTTCCTAGTATGTGTGTACTCCATTATACTCTTCGCATAAAATGTCTTTTTGTAATCTGTATCTGGTGTACAATAAAGTGTTTTTGTATTGTATCATGTTAATCTCCTCAATTCTTCTTCAGACCCACCAATCGGCACAGAGCACTGCGACTGGCTGTACGGAATCTTCGGGCACGAGACCTCCTGCACCCGATACTGGACCTGTTGGAACGGCACGGCGACGGAACAGCTTTGCATCGGTGGACTGCTCTATAATGAGAACGCGCACTCCTGTGATTGGCCCGAGAATGTTGACGGCTGTCAGAAACATCGTAAGTACTCTAAGTACTGTAGGTACTTATACAGCATAAT
Organism: Eupithecia abbreviata; assembly: GCA_943735965.1. Classification (NCBI taxonomy): domain Eukaryota; kingdom Metazoa; phylum Arthropoda; class Insecta; order Lepidoptera; family Geometridae; genus Eupithecia; species Eupithecia abbreviata. Next base: position 11,986,698 of record OX030976.1, read on the forward strand.
TGCTCTTTCTTACCCTCTGGAGTCTATAAGTCATGCCTATGTTAGTCCACTGCTGGACATAGGCCTCTACTAATGAGCGCAATAGCGCCCTGTCTTCAACATTGACGCATCCAGCCATCTACCTGTCTTTCGCAGGTCATCATCCCACCTGGTCGAAGGGCGTCCTACACTACGTTTACTGTGAACCCCAACATTGGGTGACCATCCGGTAGATGGACTTGACATTGTAGTGGTTGCCGGGTGGTGGATAGGTGGTGGATAGTAGCGTCGTATGGGCGTCTATCCATAGCAGTAATAAAATAAAGATAATAATAATATTGGACAATTCACTCAGCATTATCTAGCCCCAAGCAATGGACGTCTGTGGGTTGATATGATGATGTCTGGAATCTTATTAATAACCAATGTGAGAACTCGATAAATATAATGTTTTTGGTGGATAGGTCTATTAATCTTCTGTACCTAGAGTTGGTTTACATGCGTTATACCTTCCATCAGTGTTCAGTCTCTGAAACTGGGATACGTTTCAGAGCTCTGGCCCTTCCAGAGCGTATTGTTATGTGGCGTATTGTCTAGACTCTTTTTTTGCCGCAACTTCCAACTACAACATGCAGAAAAGGTATTAATATTATATATCGTTGCTGGATCGCAGAATCAGCCAGTTTGTAGAATGGCTAGGCCGACAAAACGAATGCTGATGTGTTTCACAAACGTTCAACCATCTTTTTTGCGATCGACCTAGCCATTCAACAAACGGGCTGATTCTACGATCTGGTGACATCTAGAGGTATATCGAAGTGCTTTTAAGTGGGTGATAGACGTACGAACTTAAAGTACGCGGTTTTTAAGATCGCGAACTTACTCGGCTTGACGTTAGTGACACACGTGAAGCTTACTCACTCTGTATTGCGATGTCGTCGACAGAAGAAGCTTTGTGTTATTTAGGAATTATATCGTATTACATTTTAAAAATTAAAAACTGACAGACTGGCCACACAAAATGGCGGCTCGTGGCTCGCAGTGCTGCCACACGTACGAGCAGAGGCGGGCTACGAGCAAAACTTCAAACTTGTCAGATCGCCAACGAACGTACTCGGCGGTTTTAAAGTATGCATACTTAGGGTGACACACCAGCGAAAAAGGTCGTTTAGCCACAAGTTCGCGAACTTACTCGCACGTCTATCACCCACTTTAGACCTTACAGGACTCATAAACACGTCACAAATTTCAAATTACATAAGTAAAACTAGGCTACGAAATAAAATGATCACGTCTAGATGATCTGATATTTTGTGGTAAGCTATTTTACAAAGGACATGTTTGACAATTTGTTTGAATTTATTTATTGATAATTTTTGAATTCACTTGGAGTTTTGTTGCAGAAGCGCCAGTGCCCTTGTTCAAAATATACATTTATTTTGTTTAGCCTAGTTGTGGGCACAGCGAGTTTATTCTTGATCTACACCAACTTAGATAATTTATGTGCTGATAAAGGTGGAAATTCTCCACGCGTCGTATTCATTCCACCACAAAGAGGCGAAGCCTTCATTTTGTGTCATCACATCGACATGAAAAGCCGGTAAATGATCCATTGGCATAGACTGATTTGAATCCCGACCCCTGATCTGAGACCGCTCGAATCGGCTGGACCTTCTTGGCTGGCATTTTTAACTCAACTAATAATAAGATAAGATTCAACATCATTAAATAATTTTTGTAATTTTGTTTATTATTTTCTTGTTTTGATTGTTGTGTTATTTTTCCTTTCAATTATTTAATATTTTTTTTGTACATTTTTGTGACTTTTTAATGTTTATTGTGTACTTTAAAGTGAATATGGACCCATGTAGTCTGAAATTTATTATTATAATTTACCATGATACCGGTCCTTTGGAAGGCTTGCGTGGGGCCGAAGCCAACAGCACAGAGGCCCTTTGAGAAGTTAATCTAAAGGCGATGGCTACACATAGCGGGTATCATCCTCGGGTGCACAATATGATACATCCAAAGATGGTATCCACCAGGTGTAGAGACTATTGCAAAGAAAAATGAAAGAAATAAAACCAGGTTATTGTGATGGATGGATGGACTGGGTAATCGGGCTATAGGGGAGATTGCGGACGTCTGCCATAAACAAGTCAATCATAATATTAAGAAGAGTGGCAGACGGTGGCTTGCCGAATGCTGGATGGGTTCCTTAAAAAGCCGGAGTAAATTACCGGAGAGGAACAACATCGGCGCAAACGACTGAGGGGTGTCGAGAGGTGCGGCCCCGATTTCACCATCACGAAGACTGCTCGTGAGCGGGTTTCCTCGCTATTACGCCATTAGACACTTCCACCCCCGAGTCTGCATCCTAAGATGCATCTCTCGCGACTCCACTCAGACCGGCCAATGAAGGCAAGCAAGAGGTGGGGGTCTGGTTCTCTTGGGATGCCACTCCGCAAGCGGAGACGAGAACCAGGAACTTCCCCGGGAGCACTCGGTACCCGTGGTGTCGCTACTCACCATCAACTCGCCACAAGCTGCCCTGCGGGCTTATTATAATTATTATTAACCCAAACCCTTTAATCAAGCCTTTTTTAGTGTCTTTCGGTAACTATGTTTGTTTTTCCGTCTGTTTTACTGTTGTGCCTAAACTTCTGATCCATACATAATCGATGTGAAATTAAAGTCCGGATGTTACATAAAAATGCATATGAAGGATGTTACAAAAAAAAAGTAAACGGACTCTTTTTAGATATACATGATGTTATGTGACAATCAAATGAAGCCTCACTTCGGCAGATAAAAGCGTGTATAGACTCAATGATCATAATTAATAACCACTGCTCATTAATTGGCCTCATTTTATAATCTAATAAATTAAATAATATCCAAAAAACAATTTCGGCATGACTGAAACCCGCTACCACCTACTAGAGATTACCCCGAGTGCGAGGGCGGATACACATCATAACAAAAATATGTTCATACTAGCTGTTACCCGCGACTTCGTCTGCGTAGAACTACTACTTCGTGTAAATTTGTTTGGACTGAATAGGCTCTGAAACTATAATGAAACGATTCTAATGAAGCCGGCACATTGAATTATTGAGATTAACATAGGTAGACTTTTCCTGACCCTTAATAACAACCAAAACAACTAAGTAAATAACACAAAATGCTTATCCAAGAAACCCTAAACACCAATGAAAACGTAAAGAAAGCGAATACGTTGCAGCTCAAAATTGTAGATATCGCATGCGTCCGCCAACGACGTCTGCCCTCACGTGTCTGCCCGTTCGGGTAAGCATACTTTGTGATCTACACTCCTCCCACCGAGCCATCCGCGTCCCCCGCACGTCTTTGCCGCCGCGCCGCGCAGCGCGCCCGCGCCCGCCAGCCCCGACACACCACACCATGCATCGTCACACTCACACATTCATAGTATATAGGCCGATGGGCCTGATGGACATGTCAGGCAGAAAGTATTCTAAAAGCTGGCTAGGAGTATTTGAATTATGCGATACATAACTGCACCCCGCGTTTTCACCCGCATAATTCCGGGATCGGGATCGGGATAAAAAGTAAAGATGTCCTTTCCCAAGGTTCCATCTATCTCTATACCAAAATTCATCAAAATCGGTTCAGCGGTTTAGGCGTGAAAACGAAACAGACAGACTGTCTATGTCTTTCCCCAAGGTTCCATCTATCTCTATACCAAAATTCATTTAGTAGGCATATACGATACATAACTGCACCCTGCGTTATCTATCACTCGCATAATTACGGGATCGGGATCGGGATCGGGATAAAAGGTTGCCTTTGTCCTTTTCCAAGGTTCCATCTATCTCTATACCAAAATTCATTTAGTAGGGATATACGATACACAACTGCACTCTGCGTTTCCACCCGTATAATTCCGGGATCGGGATCGGGATCTGGATAAAAAGTACCCTATGTCCTTTCCCAAGGTTCCATCTATCTCTATACCAAAATTCATCAAAATCGGTTCAGCGGTTTAGGCGTGAAAAGGTAACAGACAGACAGACAGACAGACAGAGTTACTTTCGCATTTATAATATTATAGTAGGGATTTTTACGGCACATTAGCCGGACGCACCGGTCTCTAATCAGTAGCTAAACGGTTTCACCGATCAATCATCGGACTTTCACGCTAATCGTCCGTGTAATAAGGCCTATAATAGCATAATGAATAAATGCTCCACGTTTACGAGCGTTACGTAAGCGGATAATTAATAGACTGACAATTAACGTAAGTTTGAGAAATAGAAAGTGTATCACATGCCGCGGAACATGGTAATAGATTTGGAGATTATGATCTCCAAAGCGATTTTGTCTACGGCGACGACTTGGTCTTGACTGAGTCACACATAGACATAGACTGTGTACAGTACAAAAAACATGGTATTTTTTTTTTTTTTTCTTTCTTAGGGATAACGAACAGTATCACTTATAAATTAAATATAAACTATTAAACTTAAATAAACGTAATTCTAGAAGTGAACCAGCCCCGTTATCCACTTATTACTTGTACAAGGGGTGGTGTAAGTGAGCATTTGCAACAATGTAATTCACATGAAGAGTTAAGTACAATCGAAGATAGTATCAGTTGACAATATCAGGTTGATGGCTGTCTTATACAAAGCTGGTGAAGCAGCAAATGGATCTGTTTCAGAGAAGTACTTATTATATGCCGTTGTCATTCTATGCAGTGGAGCACGCACACCTGCGTTCGTTTTGCAAGGAGTGGTAGCAAATAACGCACGCTTACGAGTCTCTCTAATTGGGCGAGAACAGTATGGTACATGTATATAAATTTGTTTAACTAAACTATTACAGTCAAACTTGTTATGACAGATGTTATATAACATTAGTTGATCAAGGAGCAGTCTTACATTTGCAATACATTTTGAATATGTGTGTATAAACCCTTATGGTGTTTCCTACATCAAAATTAATGTGTGTTATATAATAAAATTGTTGTATAATTTTTATGTAGAACTTAACGACATCAAGTGTAACATGTGTACCTACGGAGGAACTGAATAAATGAAATGAAAAAAAATAAAACTAAGATAATTAACTTATAAAGGGAAAACCGCTGGGGTAAACGTGTTCTTGAGTGGAGACCGTGATTCGGCAAACGTAGTGTAGGACGCCATCCGGCCCGGTGGGATGACAACCTGCAAAGGACTGCGGGCAGATGCTGGGTGCGTCAAGCTGAAGACGCAATGACGCTCATTGGGAGAGGCGTATGGTCCAGTAGTGGATTAACATAGGCTGATGATGATGATGATGTACTTATAACGGGAAAACAATTGCACAATATATTTTTCAAAAAGAGAGACAGCTGTGTTGTACAGCAACAAGAAAGTCTTGGCTAGGCGTAAATGCCTCACCTACCACTCTGGAGTAAATAAGCGATGATATTCTGCCGTAACGTAGGTGGTAAAAAGGAGGTATGTATTGGCCTAATGTTAAGTGATTAACCCTTAATTACTCGCGTGGGGTGTTGAACACCCCAGCGACTGTTTGATCGTCTCATGTTATTCATCATCATCATCATCATCAGCCTATATTAGTCCACTGCTGAACATAGGCCTCCCCCAATGAGCGCCATAGCGCCCTGTCTTCAGCTTGACGCATCCAGCATCTACCTGCAGTCTTTCGCAGGTCGTCATCCCACTTGGTCGGAGGGCGTCCTACACTACGTTTACCGAATCGTGGTCTCCACTCAAGAACACGTTTGCCCCAGCAGCCGTCGGTTCTTAGCGAGATATGGCCGGGCCACTGCCACCTCAGCTTGCTAATTCTCAGAGCTATGTCGATAACTTTGGTTCTCTGTCGGACAAGTTATTGGAGTTTCGAATTTACAACATTATTTTTAAATATTATTATATATATTCTTAATCATAAATAAAAGTCTGATTTGAACGTATTTGGTAGTTTTGTTCTAATTCTAAAATTGGGGTGGTAAGCACGCCACGCGAGTACTTACGTATGTTTTTATGCGCGAGTAACTAAGGGTTAAGTATGTCAATTTTAGTTCTTAAGTGTTGTGGATTTTGTGTTATAAATATAAATACATAAATAAATTAGGGACTAGATGATGCCATGCAGGTTGTCTAGCATTATTAATTTATTTTATTTACTTTAAAATATATCGGTATCTCCTACTTCAAAACGGCCGGGTGATTATGTAACTCGCGACCGGTTTGCGACAGGCGTAAATTAAGCAATCAGTGCTGTCAAACGTCAATTTTGTATTAGTTTGACACCAGCTACAACGTCAAAATTGGTCAAAATTGACGTTTGACAGCACTGATTGCTTAATTTACGCTTGTCGCAAACCGGTCGCGAGTTACATAATCACCATACGGATCCATTATAACTTCTATTCTAAATTATTCCACGGAACAGTAATCCATCCACCCACGTAATAGCCAACCTGTTCCCAAAACTAGTCTGAAACATGAATTTTGATAGAGACATTAAATAATTCAACCTGAATAAGAATATCAAAGTGGTTCAGCGGGGCTTCGCTGAACTTAGCAATAGGGCTCCACATATAAACTGCTGAACTAATCTAATTAAAAGTTTGCTAATAAGTTTCCCATAGTATGTTCCGATCCTTGGGCTATATTGCCCAGTATAGATTTGTAGTTTTAAATTAAATAAATAAATTGTATATAAATTGTTGCGTCATGAACGGGTTTGCATTGTGTACCCACCCACTAAAACCTAAAAACATAAATGATGAAGTGATACGATGATATGATTATCCATTTTCAGTTAGTTCACCTAACATCTAAACGAGAATAACTTGTGCACTTTGACGGCGGACTCGTGGTCACACCGATTTATTACACCAGAGTGACTTAGAGTAATTTCTTTTACTCGTGGTTACCCTGTGCGGTGAGATGTCTGCTTACCTGACTAGTCTTTCAAATACATATTTGAATTCGGCTCCCGAAGACAACATTAAAACGAAAAATTTGCTGCTTATTGAAATAAGGAAAATTAACAAATAATGCTGATCAATGTACACAGCATCATCTAGCCCCAAACTAAGCAAAGCTTGTACTCGGAAGCACCTGGAACTAATCTGCAGATCCTGTTAAAAAAACTCGTTCTCAAAATCTTTTTTTTTTTTCATTTACCTTCCTTATCCTTTTAAACAAACAATCTTTAAAATCAAACATCTTTCCTTCCTAATTCCAGCTCTCTGCAACGACGATCCCAACGGCAACGTACCTCTAGGCAAGTCCTGCAACCGCTACTGGCAATGCCAAGGAGGGTACCCTCGCCTCCAACGCTGCCCTGCCATGCTGGTCTTCGAGAGACGTTCCCTCAGATGTGTGGTACCCCCAACTGAAGAATGTGACGTGCCTTCCACCACCACTCCTCAACCAGAAGAGCCTGAAGAAAGACCGGTAGGTTCTCGAATGATCTAGAGTTCTAGATACTTCTCTACAAGTCACTTATTACAGATGTTCTGCAATGCTTGCTGGTCTTTGACGTTACAGTCATAGGACCTCCAAAAACCTTGTGCATTGAGAACCACGTCACAATTAGGCAATGAAAGCATTGGACAAACATTGAACATGAATTAAAGGTAAATTATTTAGATTTTCACCCATTTACGTCAATGTACTGTTTTTTTAGTAGCCTAACGACAAACAAATGCACACTCGTTCAACATACCCTCGAAATATACGAGTAAACTCAGGTACTCACCTACTTTTTGTTTTTTTTCCGAAGCGGCCAGTAGTTTTTTCACGCACAAACTGCATTAGACAAACGTGAGCTTACCCTACAATAACATAGGGATGTATTTCACCAACCTAGATAAATAGAGGTACGGACTGAATTCCAGTTCAGTTCTTGTTTGCGGAATTGAATTTCATGTGTAGATACATACGTATATGTATGTATTAATCCGCTTTGGCTCCGAACACAGAATACTCGGCATGTAGGTTGGCAGGGAACCATTAGTCTGGTCTCTTGAGGCTGTTTTGAGTTCCTGGATACATTGTATTACACTAATAAATGAAGGTAGCTAGTAGATATGCTAGTTAAAGCGAAAGTTTGTTTACATGTGTGTGTTTATTGCTCCTTCACGCTCAAACGGCCTCAAAGGTTCGTATGAAATTCAGTACCAAGTTAGCTTCTATCCTGGCAATATACTTTTGATCTCGGAAAAGCGCAATATTCTCTTGGGCTCTGTGTTCCCGTGGGATTAAAACTTAATTCAAATACAGGTAACACCGCGGGGCGCAACTTCAATATAAAACAAATACTTATTCGCCAGATTTTCGTTCTGTAAATGTTCAGAAAACTGTCCGTCTACGTTATTTAAATTGGCAACGCAAAAATACCGACGTACCGATAAGTAGATATACATAGATGTGTAGCGCTTAGCCAAAGGGGTGTTTTTCAGATGCTACGCCGTAGCTTGCTACGTGGTGGATGCTACGGCATAGCTTGCTACGCGGTTTTTAGTGGAATACAAGCGTACTACGTTTTTATGTGAAATCGATAAAACTAAATCTTTCCTTTAAATTTTTGACACATAATTATAATACTTAACTGTGTGTGGTTTTCAAGCAATATTCTCAGATATAAAGTAGGCTTTATTACGTCCTTCCAAGTCTAGAACAACATAAATTGGGAACCGTCGCCGTCGGGTAGTGAAAAGTGCCATTATAGAGGCTAAAATATCAGCACAAAACATTAAATGAATAGAAAAAAATAATATCAACTGAGAGACATAACAGAAAAAAAAATTATGCGCAGGTTTGACCGTAGCTTTAGCATTTGGGTGCATCGATCCCGTGTAACCGTATGTATCTAAATAACCATCAATAACGAAATATTTCAGTTACCCTTTCGCAATTTCCCCTTGTTTCCGCCAACGCTGATTTTCCGAGAGCATGGAATTTCTGAGCATTTATCAATAACTCCTCGTGCACACTAAATTGAATTCGTTGAGACAATATCCGGTTTGGGGTTATTTCCATGAACAGGGAAAGGCCAATTAGATTTGTATGACATTTATTTTTGCCGTAGCTTAAAGTTTGTGAGATTTTATTTTGTTACCTGGTCACTTCAAAACTACTCAAAAGACATAGATAAAATTTGGCGTTATGTTAAAAATAAATTTATTGTTACAGAACACGCACAAGTCACATCGACCAGGACCAGACTACTCCGACCAGCGTCCGAGACCTAACAACCAGAATAGGAACTAGACATTGAGTTATTTACACTCTCTACCCTCTAAGTTCTATGCTCTATGTAGGATGTTCATTGTGGGCTACAAAATTATCTGAAAGGGTTAACGCATTGCCATGCACCACGCTGTATGTTGCTTCAGTTGCTTGTTGACGCACCTACGCACTACGGGCGTGGGTGCATTTTCTGTATGTTGGACTGTGCGTGTTTTCTATACAAACGAAGGTACTTACAACACGCAAAATGCAGCGTGGTGCGTGGCAGTGTGTTGATTGCCGTAGAATTCTTATTCTATCCAATTCTTGTACTTAGTTATCTACATTATTTGACTGAGGAATAAAGACGGTTTTAGAATAACACGTTTCCAATGCCAACTTTTTGACATGGCGCTTGGTCGTACTAATTATTTGGTTTTACTTCCAAAGATCCCATTAAAAATCGTTAAAAACCCATCCCACCATTTGGTTTTTTACGTTTTACCTACGTACATATGTGTATTATTTAATCTTTCTTAGCTTAGTCGTAAATACGTAAGTAATCAATAATAAGGAGTAATGTAATTATAATTATGTAAAAATAATTTTACTGCCACTAAGAATACTCAAATTTTATTTCAATTGAAATAAGTTATCAATCCTCAGTTTAAAACGTAAATCATAACTCGATTTTTGCAGAATTTTTCTGTAGAAACAAACCGGTTTCTAACTTTGTTTTAGTTTTTACTCTATCCATAGTCAATATTTAGTATAAGTTTGTAATTAAACATAAATAAATAAGATTTCTCTTACCTGTCTTTGTTTATTTCGATGGATGTATTGTATTTTGATTTTATAACGTATTGTATTTTGATTTTGTAATATTGTGGCTTCTGCTTGATAGAGAGACTCGAATTGACGTAAATAAAATTCGAGAAGAGAAAAGTAGTTTCCGACATTCGATATTCGAGGCCCAGCTCATGCGACCACTGGGCCTGGTAAGGTAAATGATCCAGAAACTCACCTGGCGGGAAATTCAAACGTTTCGACCAGTTAATAGGTCTCGTACCATACTATATATAACGAACGATTGAGATTTCAGCCGTTCTCAAGTTATGAGTGTTCGAAGAAACCCGACTTTAAGATTAGTTACTACTTATATTTCTTTATGTAAGTTAGCATGCCAACCCTCTTATTTTAAACATGTGTTTCCTGGTCGGCAGGAAGAAAATGCCTCGGCTTTAAGCCCACTCTTTGTACCCTTAGTAGTGCAGCAAAGCTGTTAAATAAATAAAGATTCATAGAAATGATGTAGATATACTACCTACTGGAAAAACAAAGGCCTTTTTACTTATTATTTTGACGACCGATGTGGCGCGGTGGGCGAAGGTCCGCCTGCGACGCAGGAGGTTGCGGGTTCGATTCCCGCCTCGGAACAATTGTGTGCACGATCTGCAGATATTTGTTCCGGGTGTTCTCGTCGTTTTCTATGTATAATAAAAAAATATCTATCTATGTAATGTATTATATTATGTATATCAGTCATCTAGTACCAATAACACAAGCTCTGCTTAGCTTGGGGCTAGATGATGCTGTGTGAATTGTCCAGCATTATTTATTTATTATTTATTTACACTATTTGAGTCTAAAAAACATATTATTCCTAGTTTAGAACATTCACGTGAAGTATAAAACCCCTCATATCATATTTCCTTATTCAATCATAAATTATTACCACCCATTCTGCATAAAGCTGCCCTACCTTACACGTGCACGTAGTTTCAGCGCCGTTATGATGGCTTTGCTAGTTCTATTTGCATAATATTCCTCTTAGCCAGGCATTATACCATTGAGAGCCTAATGTAGATGCATTAGGGTTAAGAATTAATGGTATATGCGCTTTAGAATAGGTGATATCTACAGAGACAGGCTTATGTAGCTCACTGTAACTTTTCATGTATTCTTGGTACTAGCTAATTTTGCTAACATTCGATAACTCTAGCAAAAAATTTCGATGAGCCACAGCCTATTTGTTGAACTGCAGCAAACATATTTACCACACTTAGTACTTAGGTACTTACCTTTACAAAGTGCTCATTTAAATTGTTAGGTCTATTGTACTTTTGTTTAAAATTGTATCTCTACGTTCACTTTTTAACGTGTGTCTTTAGTACCAAATAAAAATGTTATATATATCTAACTCTGTACCTAAATTATTTCTTGAAACACAGTAACATTTTAAAGGATGCGCCGATTTTTACTACACTTAAACATTTTCCTATGAAAACTTAACGAAAATTGATAACATTAACAGAAAACAACAGGTTATAAAGTAACAGATGAGTAAACAAAGAATGAAAGACCTAATGCAAAAAATGCAAATTCACTTTTTCGGTTCAAGAACTACGAGTTTCCTCCGTGAAACTTATATCTATAATACGAGTATACCTTGTTTTACGTAGGGTTTAAAAACAGAGAAACACGGAAATCAGTATGAAGAACTTAAAGCATTTATTATTTTTTTAGAATTAATTACCAATAACCGCTGGCGTAAACATGTACTTGTGAGACCGTGACTCGGCAAACTTAGTGTACAGGAGACATCCTCGTCAGAATAACACGGACCTGCGAAAGACTACAGGCAGATGCTGGATGCGGCAGGCTGAAGACAGGGCGCTATGGCGCTCATTGGGGTAGACATATAATAGTATGAATGTATCTAGCAGTGGACTAATGTGGGCTAATGCTGATGATGTATTTACCTACCAATAACATTACAACACAGCAGAACAGAGCGTAGGTAGTTAAATTGGTAGTTTTTGCTTGGTGAATATTCTTTTACATGCCAATTTATTACAAGAATCACAATTCCCTAGTGAGCCTCGTGAACCTAATGGAACCCATGTAATGTAGGTAGATGTCTACCTACGCATAAATATTCGGTTACTTAAGTGAAAGAAATTGAAGGTATGTCGGTAGATCCTATGGGAATAGTGTAAGTGTGCCACTCGTGGATGGTTCTATCCGACCTACTTGTAGTTCAATTGAGGATTATGATTATGCGAGTGGGGTGGGGTTTGGAATAATAAATTTAAATAAGGTCTATCGGGAAAATATTGAAATATTACCAGAAAAGGATGGCGTATTTGAGGTATCTATGTACTCTAACAGAGAAGGTCTGAGAGCTTAAACTTTGACTTTAATTAATTAATGGTTATCCATTTACAACCGAAGTTAAGAACCGATAATTTATGATGTTTTCATCTACTACTGGTTTTTCTTTTAAAAAAATCAGTAGTGGATTTGATTGGACATTTATTTCAATAAAATTGCAAGTAATATAGGCTTATATTTTTTTTTAAATTTGTTTTGACAGCCATCGTAATCTCAGATGGTCTCTACCATTCGTTAAAGGTCTCTTAATTTGCTAGTACGGGCGGGTAAAACAATAGGTAGATATTTCAGTACATAAAAAATACGGAAAAGAAAGTTAGGTAAGTACCTAAGTTTTATTACTTTACCCTTAACCTTTACTTTTTAAACTAACTTAAAAACGTTTGTTATGTGCGTAAGCCCTAGCATTCGGTGAAATCTCTAAGAAATTAAATAATATCCCCAAAAACTACGATTTCGATGAGATATGAATCCGCGACTTTCCCTCTCAACAACTGAGCCTTTAAATGCGACCGTGAGGAGAGGAAGACCTTGTAGGGCAGCGCAGTTTAACTTGCGTTTTCACTGGGTCTCTAAATCTCTTGATCCACGTAAACGAGCCTAGTTATGTCCCACATTGATTATTTTCAGGACAACGACCTACAGTTTTTCGTGTTCATAATTCATCAACTTTGACCCAACTCATATTGGTAAGTAATGTACCTATGGTAATAATATTGAGGAGTGACACACTTTGATGACCTTTTGGTAACTACGACGTTGATCAAATAGGCCGTTGGTTAATGGAAAATGACGAAGAAAAATACGTCTATTCCCACTAGTTCAGTTGTCAAGTTCAGTTGACTGAACTAGTGAGATTTCTTTTCTCGTTTGTTCAGTCGACTGGACTAGTGAGATTTCTTTTCTCATTTGTTCAGTTCAGAAATATACTCAAACCAACATTTTTACAATTTGTTATATACTATACACTGGTAGTGGCATTCTTATGTATGTAAACTCTTTACAATCTTATTAAAATCGACATGTAAACTCTTTGTCTAATCTGCCCTTCAAAAAACAATTGACTAGCACCTATGACAATTCAGCTAGTCTTTGTATTACAGTTTGTTCAATGCGCTAAAATGAATGAAAACGTACTACTACCTTGACTGGGATTTTTGAAAATACCAAGGGCCATGAGTGTTTAGACGTTATGCCAAACGTTATGTCAGCGAGTATTTTGTACTATTTATAATTATAATTACTATTTAATTAATATCGATGATGGAATAGTCTTTGGTATATCGTCAAAACACTGATGGTTCTTAATCTTTTAAAAATTCCCGTCAAGATAGTAGTACCTACTAAGTAACTTCTTGAATTAAAGGCTCTACCAATACCTCTTCAAGACCACACTTAATTTGTACAAAGCAAACATATTATTTAGATAAATATGTAAGTGGTTTGCTGCAATAAATACTTTTTTAACTTAACTTTACTGTGGTCTTAGCTTTGGCAAAACCACCCTTATACATAGTCCTAATTATTTTGAAAGTTGCAAATTTCTACGAATTCAGTAAATTTTCATGAACCCTTCGTACTTAAATTCTATTTACGTACCTACCGAGGGAAATTCCCAACTTAATACTAAATGTTAAGAGTAGCAGTTTGAAAATTTAATTAAAGTACGATTCGGCAAGTTTCATTCATCCGTGACGGTAGGGGGCGCTCGAGCGGGTTCTTCTTGAGTTATGCACTTTCATTAGCACCTCAGGGAGTTCCCAATGTTCAGAGAGCCAGGTACAAATTTGGTCAATTATTTCCTACCGAGCGAAAATTCGTAAAATGCATTAGGGATTTATAATTATTATGAATACTTGTGACCGTCAGCTGCGATTCCTTGGGTGGGTTGGGCAGTGGCAGCGATGACGACATTATTCCCATGGAATAAGGTTCAAATCAGAATTTAAAATTCCCATATTTCAGAATTCATATTCGTAATGTTAATCCATAATGCATATTACGAAGTTTTGCTTGGCCCTCCCAAGCAAAACTTGGTCATGAAAATCTGGCACTGGCTCCCGGACCACAAGAGCCGGGTTCAAGATACTTTGATAGGCAAAGCAAAATTATTTGCCTGGAGTATTTTAATTAATGGATAAGTACCTACTACTAGAAAACTAATTAACCCCGTTAAAATAGTGATTAGTCTAGTTTCAGTCAATGTTTGAATTACGAGTGTCTTTGAATTAATTTTATTTGATTGCACATTTCACATCACATCACACTAATATTATAGATACGAAAGTTTGGATGGATGGATGTGTACTATTTCTTCACCCACACTACAACGGAATTTTCAAAAATTCCATGCTAAAATTCCCATGGGATAGTAATAACCTTCAAACGTTTCCATAGAAACAACGCGTGCGAAACCGTGGGTAGAAACTAGTAAAATAATAATGCACTTAACCAATGTTCTTGTGTGTTACTTATCTAGAATGGTTCGCGATATTTGGAGAAAAAAAATCAGATCAATTTCTATAAGAACACGCCCACGACATGTATTTTTAATGTATAATAAACTTATAATAGGTAATAATGCCGGACAATCCACACAGCATAATCTAGCCCCAAGCTAATCGCAGAGCGCTATGCGATGTTTTTATGTACCTACATAAACCTAGGTAAGTATTATAGTTTTTAATTTCTCTTGCTAATAAGCTTTCATTAGAGCGTAGCTTCGCGAGCGTAAAACTCGAGTATACGTCCTAGAGATTATAATGTATTTTTCTTTTTAATTTTTCCTGGAATCATCAGCCATTACAATACAAGATATTCCACCTCTTACATAAAGACTCGACTTTTTGGTGTTCCATTTACAAAGAACATACATTTCCTTTGTTAATTTTGAAAATGGAACTGAAAGCGCCTTTCTGATGATTGTTGGATGTTTATAAGAAGGGTAATTCGTCTGGTAGAATGTGTAAGTAAGTAATATACGTTGCGCGTAACGAAGATAAAAAAAATACCTGAAATCTCTGAAAATAGTTTCTACCTAGTAATTTCCTCCCGCAAAGTGTAGGGTAGGGTAAAAAACCTACCTCCCACTGGCTCCAACTACCTATTAAATATTTATGATGTGTCGCAGAGCACAGACATTTTGTTTGTTGTTGGAAGCTGAGATAGCAAGGGCTTATTAGACCCGGGGGTGGTGGATGGCGTAGATTCACAGCAGTGTCGGATTTAGACGGGTCTAGAGAGGGCGTTTGCCCCTGGTGCCAGCTTCAAAGGAACGCGAAAATCATTAAAGTCATTTAAACTAAAGTTAATGTTAAGTTATTGCACGTCATTCTCTCTCACATATTTTTGCATAGGTACCTACCCGCTAACGGTCAAGCATGTTGATTCAAAAAATTGATTTACTTGTTACCTTACATAAAGGTGGCACTTCACATGGCTATTTGTGTTTGCTATTGGGTGTTTGTTGTATATGGCAAAATATATGACGTTCAGACGAACATGCAAAAAGAGGCAAATACGACCATCCACACATGGCACACAAATAACAAACACACAAACATTTGGCAGCAGACTGAGCAGAGCGCAAGGTGCCAATACGGCCATTGTGTGGACGGCTTATTGCGTATTTGCCTATTTGACTGCTTTGATGTGCCTCGAGAAAACGACAAGCGCACGGTAACGCGTATTTGGTATTGGCCTTATTTATCAAATAGGCAAATAAGGCGAACACTTTGTCAAATAAACTTTCTACACATGGTAATTGTTTGCCAAATATGCCAAATACACAAATACAAATAGCCATGTGAGGTGCCACCATAAAATAAAAAATCTTTTACTGTATCTGTCTGACCATTGTTGTAAAACTACGAGTAAGCATTTCTGATCGGTCCTTTACAATCAATTTATAGGTAAAAAACAAATATACAAGTCACCAAATAATTATAAATAAGTCTTTTTGAGAATAAATGTCTTTAAACCGAAGTAAGTCTGCCAAGGGCGCTGTCATTAACTTCCTAATTTTTCCTAATAGCCGTATATAACATAATAAGCCCTTACAATAAATTAGCCTTTTCAAGCCCCCCCTCGGGAAAATCGTAGATCCGACACTGCTTCTCAGTTATTTTAGGAAACCTACCTACCTTGTTTGTCTATACCTACTCCGTTTAGTACCTATCTACGCATCATCTCACTAATACAAGGCGTAGGTAAGTAGGCAATTAATGGTGGGTGACGTGCCGTTGCTAATAAGCAATAACAAGGGGGCGGAATGTCTAATATTATAAAATTATATAGCTAAGATGCAAGACTTATTTTGAAGCACACAGTATTTACTATCGTTCAAAAACAAAAAACTTGTAGCTTGACAGTTTCGATTCTATGAAAAAGCTAATAATTCAAATTTTTTTTTTCAAAAAAACTTTTTTTTTGTTTTATACATTCTTTTTTCCTCTATTATAAAATGGAAATTGAAACAATGTTATCATTGCTTTATTGTCCACATTATTGGCTATCAAATGAGTCCTCTATCGTCCTCCTAGGACCTCTACATGGGTAGCTATAGCTAAATCAGTACAAGCACCCGTGCTTCGAGGCAAAAGAAAACAAAATGGCTGCCATTTTGTCATGGAGGTAGAAAAAAACAATAGGGATAGTGATTTGTCGATAAAATTTACCGTATTTCACCCCCCCAAAGTCTCCGACACCGGTGACCAGACACATTGTATATACCTATACACAGTATACACATCGACTTTAACTAGCGTACCTACCTATAGTTGCGCGAAACGTTTTCTACGTAAAAGGCAATGTTTTTGTTTTAATTTCAAAACCAAATACCTAGCATAATTTATGTACCTACACTAGTTAATTATTAAAAATGACTGATGTTCAGGAACCTGTTAGAATTGTAAAAAGAATAAATATTATTAAATAATGATATCACATGCATGTGATAGCATTATTTAATAGGCTAAAATGATCATATGTGGATTCTCCAATCTCCATGGAGATTGGAGAATCCACACATCATCATTTAGCCCCAAGCTAAGCACAGCTTGTGTTTTAGGTGCTGTGTAGGTGTACCTAACTTAATACAATAGATTGCGTCCCTGAACTTTATTTCCACCTATATAACTCACCTTCGAATTTTCCAGGTAATCCTCCAGCACTACCCAGCGATTTGATCTTTATCAGCTACTTGCGTTGAGTAGGAAGGTAATGGGTATCATTTCATTCCATAAAGGTAAAACTTTTATAGGTCCATATGGTCCATAAGGCTATTTTTAACGGCCTTCGCTTGTACTTAACATCACGAAGAGGCATCCATTTACAACTGGTTTAAAAGCCATCAGTCTTAAAGTAGCTCTTGAGAGGTTTGTTGAGTGGCGATGAAAACACTTTTCGACCGACTTTGAAAACGAAGGTTCTATGTTCGGCTGTATAATGTAGTAGGTACCTACTAAATTATATTTTTTATGTATGTCTATCGATTTCTCCGTCATTTATGGAACGATTCGGATGATTATTTTGCAGTTTGTATAGAGGAAGAGGTGGGTCCATTTAAAATATAATCATATATGGATAAGTATTTATCATGCAAAACTTAGAAACAGTTTTAATTCAAAAAGAGGTAAATAATTACCTCTTTTTCAAACATTAAATTACTTATCGAGCTTACGATGCCCGGAGAAATGTTAGGTATTCTGTATGTAACCTACCTGTTGTGTTGACAATATTGACAGCACGTTTCTATTAAAATCATCATTTTAACACACTATATCGTATGAACTTGATGTAAAATCTCTCGGAGCTATAGCGCATGACTCTAGTGAAGTTCCTCTCGTTTTTATTTTGAGCTTGATTGAGAATGACATGGGCAGCTACGTAGCAAAAAGCAAATAACGAACTAGGCTCTGATGAAAATACCCATGAACGAAAAAATATAATAGGTACCTATCAAATTCAGGCGCGGTCCCAGCCCAAGTCTTTGGGGGGGGTCACTTGGTAAGGGACGGGGGAGCAAAATTACGATACTACCTATGACTATGACAAAAGAAAGAACAGCGAACAAAGCGAACCCCGTAACTGTAGGATGTAATGACTTGGTATTGATAGATAATGGGTAGATTAAGCGGCTTGTGGAAATAATCGCGTAAAACGACGGAGATAACCGCAGCATTTCGAAATTTTTTTGGCGACTCAAAAGATTTACCAGTATTCAAAAAATATAGCCGAAATTTTTGTTACTTTTCTCAAACTAGTTAAGCAGAGTACGAAAAACTAAATACAAAGAAGCTGAGCGAGCCCTGAAAATGAAACAGTATTTTTGCAAGTTTTCGTGTTTGACAAAATTATCTTTATGAGAGCACTTGACTACAAGAGAAACGGAAGAAATTGTCGGTGAGCGGAGCGAGCCGCAAATTTTTTTGTGGTTTTCGTTAGAATTTTGTGATTTTTTTATAAGCGGGGTGTTCGCTTTTATCTATAGCCAGAAGGGACAATTGTTATTGATTAGTTAATCGCGAAAAATTTGTTGTCTCCTTAGATATTTTTGTGCCCTTTGAAAAATGGAGTTTACGCTATTTGTTGTGGTGATTGAATTGATAGAAAATGACTGTAGCAAAATAGGTGCCGTTGCTTTTGCAGAACTGATACGAAACATAACAGAACGCCCAAAACACGAGTAATATCGGCGAGCGGAGCGAGCCACGATATTTTTTACCACATTAGATACTGGTTAACCATATTGTTAAGTTACATGTTAGGTAGACTAGAGTCTGAAATTATAATTTATTTAAGGTTTCACACATTTTCTGGTGATATTTTATACCTAAACTAAGATTTTGGGGATTTTTTTTTATTTTATGATTTTCCCCCCACCCCTGGGACCGCGCATCAAATCAAATTCATAATTTGCTATCATAGATAATTTACATTAATACAATACTTGACATTGGCAGAAAAGTGTCCACCAGACACAATTAATTATCATTATCGAAGACCGAAGAATCATCATTTATCAATCATTAACACGTTGACAGCCAAGCATTTTATTTATTTCCAATCTCTGACAGCCAATCACGTCCCCTGTCCGTGACAGTTTTTTTGTTAGACACTGATCACGTACTGCGTACGTGTGTGAATTTCAATACTGTTTACTTTAAAACAACGGCATGTAGGCGTGATCCGCGTCACGTCAATGCTTAGATGAAAATTTAGGCATAAAATAAGCTTCACGTGCGTAGTACGTGATCCGCTGTCAAAGTGTTAAAGAAAGAAGTTGAAGTTATAAAGTGAACTGATTCTTCAACTTCTTTCTTCTATGTAAAGAACTTTAATTTATTTTTTTACACAAATTTTACACGCAATTTATTTGAAAGAAACCTAAGGTGAGTAGACATTATATTATCTAATAAAAACGTAAGTAGGTTATCAAACAAAAATGTATTTATCTTATGCTGTTTGTATTTACATAAAATTTTAGAAGTTAGGATCTTGGAAACTAAACTATTTGTTGTTCTAATCAGTAAAATGATGTTTGAGGGGGGGAAGTTATTGGCCGGCGCACTGAGGTCGTGCAGGACGTGCAGTTCCATCAGAGTCTTCAGTGAGATAACAAAAGAGCGTGGAGCCATGTCGAAGTTTGCGTTACCGGCTAGATACGGTCAAGGCGAGAAAAGCGTTTGGTGAGTTGACGATAGAAATTAGCCGATTCGTGCGTTTTTCATCAAATTCATTTCGTTTTAAGGGAGGAATTAAACTACCTTCAGACTTGGTAACTAAAAACTTTCAGACTCGTGTCCAAATTTAGAGCCAGTTTATCAAGAAGCTAAAATTTAAAGGGTTTTGTAGAGGTCTTATTGAACTCACGGGAATGCCATCCCATTACATAAACTGATGTTATATCATCACGACATTATCATCATAACAGATTGTCAGGGTAATATTAGTTGTGTGGTAATTAGAACACTAGATTTTATTTATGTAGAACTAGCAACAGAGTATAAACAATATGTACAAAATAAAGAGCACAGAAGGCTTCACTAGATGTGAATGTGACCCCCCAAATAACAGGTAGATACAGCTAGCTAGCACATCAATATAAATTGAGTTGTCAAGGCAAAACACAACGCAACAAGCTAGGACTTAAAGGCATTAAAAAAAAAAAACTACAAATTCAAAGTAATATTTTGTATATCAATCATTAAGTATCCATATCACAAGGTCTGCTTAGCTCGGGGCTAGATGATGCTGTGTATATCCAGTATTATTATCATTATAAAGAGAGAGCTCAAGAAATGAACAAAAACATACTGAAATTAAATTACTATGGAACACTGGAAAGTGCATAAGTTTAAACCTATGTTGCAGGTGCAACATATGTTTAAACTTATGCACTTTCCAGCACTGGAACCTTCCAGAGCTGGAAAGTGCATAAGTTTCAATCTCAGAATAAGGTTAAGGCTGATTTCAGAAAACAGAAAATATAGTCACTACATAGTATAAAACAAAGTCACTTCCCGCTGTCTGTCTGTCCCTATGTATGCTTAGATCTTTAAAACTATGCAACAGATTTTATTAGAGATAGTGATTCAAGAAGAAGGTTTAGAAACCATTTGACTCATAGATTTCCACGAGGGCGAAGCCGCAAGGCGCAGCAAGTGTATTGTATAATAATGTTCTTTAATTGTAATTCCCATCTGTCTAGGGTGGAATACATCCAACTGGTGCTAGACCACAAGCCGGCAGTGAACCTAGGACAAGGGTTCCCTGACTACCATGCCCCAAAGCATGTCACCCAAGCACTCTCGGAGATCACAGTCGGAGACAATCCACTACTCAACCAATATACTAGGGGATTTGTAAGTATCACACTAATGTTTTTGCCTCACACTGAGTCATTTTTACATACAATATTTACTTAAATTATCATAGGTATGTAGATAGATAGAAGATAGAAAATTCTTTATTGCACTTTAAATAGAAAACTATGGAAAAAAAACCTTAAAAGCTACCCGTCTATGGAATGCTCTCCCTCTGGACATCAGACGTGCAAAATCACTCCCTATATTCAAAAAACTGCTGCATCAGCATTATTGATAGCCTTATGTCTATGTAAGTTTATTATAATGTTTGGAATGTAGGTATTTAGTGTAATTGTTACCAATTATTTATTAAAGTGCCACCGTCTATATTGTTCGTTCATGTCCAGTCCATCCCAAGGTTGCCTGGAAGAGATCGCTCTCAGCGATAAGGCCGCCCTTTATACCTTTATTCTAAGTTTTTATCACTGTATTATTTTCTGTTTTGTGTGGTGTAATAAAGTGTTATCTATCTATCTATCTAAAATTAATTACAATTGGCGGTCTTATCGCTCAAGAGCGATCTCTACCAGACATATGTATGTTATGTAGGTAGGTATAATAATAAAATAAATTGATAATCCACATCATCATCATCAGCCTGAAAGTAAGCAATCTTTCATTATAGAAAATGTTTGATTACGTTTTGTTATTCTTGATTTTTATCATTATACACCATCAGCATTATCTATGATAGCTTGATAGATATAGAAAATACTTTATTGCACTTTAAATAGAAAACTATGTACAGAAAAAACTTAAAAATTAATTACAATTTGCTGTCTTATCGCTCAGGAGCGATCTCTACCAGACAACCATGGATGGATAGGATCGTGGACAGTACCAGGGGAGCTGTGTGCTTGTAGGTTATGAGATATCATAAATAAAATACTTATAATACTTGTACATAAACCTAGCATAGGAACAATACTAGTATTTTTTTATTTATTTTATTTATTTGGCACACAAAACAGAATACAATCAAATATTATACAACTAGAAACACACAATAATTAAAACTAGACTGTATCCCTAAATATGTGTACACAGCATGATCAAAGAGCAGTTTATGTGAAGTTAATACAAAATGAATTTAAAATTAAATAATAATTTTAAAAAAATAAGATAAAAATATGTAAGCATGCATTATTTTTTAATTACAATATTTAAATTCTTTTTTATTAATTTTTAAACAATAAATTTGATTAGGGCATGTCAGTTAAAAAAATATATATATATTAATAATAAAGGGAAAATTAAGACCACTCTCCTTAATGAGAATGGTTTCAACGTCTTTTTTAAATTTAAATAGTTTTCTATTAAAAATTTCAATATTATCACTATTAATGACTAAAAGATCGTTGTACTGACGACACAGTCTGACCACACTAGTAATATTATAATAAGGAGTTGTGTCTGTTTAAAACCCATCATAGGCTACTAGGATCTTTGGTTTAACGCAATAAACTTTGAACTAACAGTTACATCTAGGTTTGTCATACCTAATTTGATGTCAATAAACTAATTAGCCTTATCTTAATGTGCAGCATAACTCAAACTTTATGATTTAAGTCAATATCATAAAACTAATTCAGTTTTATAACAACAGCTAAGAATTTGACATACAATCTGTTAAATCACGATTTTTTTATATAATAACAATCTTTTAGTGCCTGAATGGGCACTAAGGTTATTGGTAAATTCACTGATATCTGATGGGCGGACCTTCCAGATCAGGCATCTGGAAGTTCCGCCATCAGACGCCAGTTCTTCATTCTGAAACTTGGTATTGGTATTTGGTATTTAGATAGATAGACAATACTTTTATTTCACACTTAAAAATAAAACAAATAAGATAAAAAAATAATACACGACATGTGACAATTTGGCGGTCTTATCGCTCAAGAGCGATCTCTAGTCCCTCTCCATTCAATAATAACTTAAAACTAATGAATCAATTATTATTATTATTATAAAACAGAGTGCCCTGAATTAACAGTGGGAGTAGGAGATCGGTCATTTGGGTTAATTTGGTGTCATTTTTAATCAGAGGCGATTTTTTTTATATTTTTTTTATTTTGAGCCATTATTGTCCCACTGCCGGGTAAAGGCCTCCCTTTTCTCCTTCCACTCCTCGCGATCAAACGCTGCAACAGGCCATGATGGAAGATGTGCCTAGAGCTTAGAGGCGATTCACAAAAAAAAATGTTTTAAAACGTCATCATGCAGAACATATCCATGATGATGTGTGGAACTTGCAGTTCACGCAGTGTCACTGAATTACCAATATTCCTGTATATTTGTAAACTCTGCATGTCATGGGAAATGTAAGCTATATAAAAATAAAGAAATATGAGATGAATACAACATGACAAGACAAACCTAAAGATCATAGGCTATCTTCTGTGACGTACCCTGATATGAAATAAAAACTGTTATCTCTAGTAGGTAACGAAATTCAAATAACTACATACGAGTACCATACATTAATTTTTTCATTAAATCAGATTACGTACAGAGACATCGGCTACTTTGTATCACAGAAAAGTGAGTGTGAAGCCGTGGGTATAAGCTAGCTTCTTATAATATCTGCCTATATGTACACCTCTAAGCTTTACACTCAACTTATCACTATGCAGATTATATACCAATATTTAATACAAATTCAAAAATGTATTTATTAAAAACTTAAACAACATTATTCTGGTACAATTACTACTGCAAATATAATCCTAGAAAGCACAAACATACGTAAATAAAAACGTTTTAGAGTGTTAAGGCGCGCGCTTATCAACACTTACGTAGGTATTTTTACACAGCGCGTTACAAAGGGTAGAAGTACGAGAAGATGTTGTTTAAATAAATAAGGTTGTATTGTAGATACATTCCTACAAATTATATATATAATGGAATGTATAATACTAGTAATCCAAAGCTTAAGTAATTTCTTCTATTTCAGGGCCATCCCAAATTAGTGCAGAACCTGTCTAAAATCTATTCCCCACTGGTGGGCAGAACGATAGACCCTAATAATGAGATCCTGGTTACCAGTGGTGCTTATGAGGCGCTCTTCTCCGCCATTTTAGGTGAGTTCCTACTATTTTATCTGGGTACATGAAGTATAGATTATTATTACATTAAAAAACACTAAAAATTTATTAACTATTATTATATGCGCTTATAGCCCGGCCACACGTTCCGTCTTGCTTAAGAGGGGTTTACATGGGTCAATTTTCGCCGTGCTTTCGCTTCACAAATCACCTGAAAAAGCCGTATCGCTAGCCCATTTACACAGGTGACTAAAATCGCATGTGGCTCGGTCATTTCCTTCGAAAATATTGACCAGAATAGGTGTTCGTGCCGGAATTGAAATAGAAAACTTTAGTATGGGTTTGAGATGTGTGCTTGAGGTAGTAGGTAGGTTGCAGTGAAAACACTTGTATTACACATACACCGTATATTAAAGCTTTCACAAACAAGTTCAGAATAAAAGTCAGAAGGAGTAAGAGACACACACGATAGGACAGATGAAGAATGTAGATAGAAACAGAAAACATACAATTGAAGTTAGATATAAATAAGATCGCGCGGCCGAGTGCAACAAATGGCGGCCGTCCGGCGCCGGAGCAACTCCAAGCGCAAACAAAAGAATCGCTTCGGTCGGCACATTCCGTGCGCTATTCTTACTGCTGATATCGCGCGGCTTGGGTCGTCTAGAATATAATTTGTTTCGTGTAATGAATGTCTGTATTTATGAATGTGAGTAATGCATGTTAGTGTTGTTCAATAAGTACATAAATAAGTATGATATGTAGGTGTAGTGTTGAGTGATATTATATACATAAATATAAATACATAATAGTAGGGTCACCTACATCACTCCCTTCCCTGAGACCGACTAAGGTCGATAGAAGTCAGGAAAATGCACCCGTCGGCCTGAACGTGTCGTCCTAACAGGTGGTTCCCTGGGCGGTGGCTGTGGAAGGTCTGGAGTTGAGGGCAAGTTATCCCGATGCGGTGCGGTTGAATCGGCGGACAGTATATAGGCTGGCTTAAGGCGGTCTATGCTTACCGTCACGTCTTTGTTCGCTAAGCGTAAGGTGAAAGTTTTAGCACGTCTCTTGAGCACTTCGTCTTCTTCCCGGAGAAATACGTGACTACATGTGGCAAGCTCCTTAAATACGAAGGCTCTGCGAGTGTTGGAATGGTGCTGAGGTGGGATTGGACGTACCTTCTCGGCAAAAGACTTCATGCCGGCTGAGAAGTCGGTGATGTCGGTGGTGTAGTGAGCTACGTCGTGGCCGAAAAATTCGCCAGGGAGACGGAGCGGCTCACCGTACATCTTAGCTCAGCCGATGTCGTCCGGAGGTCTTCCTTGAAGGCGCTCCTGATGCCGAGGAGAACGAGTGGGAGAGACTCGGTCCAATTTGCGTCAGCAAGGCAGGTAATCGCTGCCTTCAACTGACGGTGAAATCGCTCCACTAAGCCGTTGCACTGCGGGTGGAAAGCTGTCGTCCTACGGTGATCGAAACCAATGGACTTGGATAGCTGTTGAAATAGTGCCGACTGGAATTGCCTACCTTGATCGGTAACGATCTCCGTAGGACAACCGTATCGGGCCACCCAACAGGAAACGAACGCTTTAGCCACTGTTTCGGCGGTGATATCGGTATAAGGTATTATTTTTATATATATGGTTGTTTAACCAAACGATCTGTACTTAGAACCGCGGTAGTGGAACAACGTGCGCGAAACACTCCTTCATACGGCGGGGACAATCGCCTGCAACTAAAATAAAATAATTTATTGATAGCCACACACACACACAATGTTATACAGAGTTACAAAAATACAGAACAACATAAGTCGTAGGCATTTAAACGTTAACATAATGTAGCGTGTAGTAGAAAAACTGGTCTTTCCCTATGTGCGCGGCTAATAAGGTCCAAACTGATCGGTCGATTTTAGTCACCAGGCTGCCGACGGTCGCCGCGCGGCCAATATCGGATGCTACCCAACTTGGTCTAGCGGCTTTAGTCACTTGCGACCTAGCCGAACTGCCATTTAGACGGTCGATTTTCGCCACGCGGCTACAATCATGCGATTTTAGTCACCCGTGTAAACCCCACATTACGCAATTCAAGCTATAATGATGCCGCCATCTTGCTTCAGGTCACGTGGACAATGGAGACGAGGTGATCGTGATCGAGCCATTCTTCGACTGCTATGACTCCATGATCAGATCCGCTGGGGGCGTCCCCAAGTTCATCGCTTTGAAACCCGTAAGTTTATTCTTACTTATATCATCTATTATATAATAAAAGAAAGTTGTGTTAGTTACACTATTTATAACTCAAGAACGGCTGAACCGATTTGGCTGAAAATTGGTGGGGAGGTAGCTTAGAATCAGGAGACGGACATGATATATGATTGTTTATTCAGATGAGAGAAAAAGGTAACACTGTCTGATAAAATATATTTAAAAAAAAAACGATAAAAGCCAGAAGCCAAAACGTGTTACTAAAACTTGTCGGCATAATACTCTTAAGGGGCCGTTCAAATATTACGTAAGCAGATTTATTACAATTATTTACCCCCCCCCCCCATCCTCCTTGTCAGCAAAAGTAAGCAAAGCTCTTACCCCGTCCCCCCATGCTTACGTAAACATTTTTCAATTATAAATATAAAAAAATATATTATAATTATAATGTTATAATTTTAAAAATAAGATAATAGGTAGAGGGTAGAGATTCGATTTTACTGATACAGTATTCTTTCAAGCATAGACAGTGAGGGTTGCCATTCGTGTAAAAAATAGCCCCAATAGTGCTTACGTAATATTTGAACGGCCCCTAAGAAAGTACTTAGTTATTTAGTAACTTAAAATATCTAATTCGTATATACCTTCTTGATTTTAGATATTTATGTTTATAGTATATTATGTCATCATCATCATCAGCCTATATTAGTCCACTGCTGGACATAGGCCTCCCCCAATGAGCGCCATAGCGCCCTGTCTTCGGCTTGACGCATCCAGCATCTACCTGCAGTCTTTCGCAGGTCGTCATCCCACCTGGTCGGAGGGCGTCCTACACTACGTTTACCGAGTCGTGGTCTCCACTCAAGAACACATTTGCCCCAGCGGCCGTATATTATGTAGCACCGATTAATAGTTATAGGTAAATCACTTTTCTATTCTATATATTATGTTAATCTATGATGATGATTTCAGGATAAAACCTCAGGCATCGTCACCTCAGCCGATTGGAAGCTAGATTTCCAAGCACTAGAGTCTCTGTTCAATAAACGCACCAAGATGATAATTCTCAACACGCCGCACAACCCGCTCGGCAAGGCGTTCACTCACGAAGAACTGGGGAAGATCGCAGAACTCTGCAAGAAGCATGATGTGCTGTGTTTGGCGGATGAGGTGTACGAGTGGATGGTGTATGAGCCGGTCAAGCATATACGGATCGGTAAGGCTATTGCCCCTCTACAGCTAACTCAAAGATAAAGATATAGGTTTCTTATTGTATTTTACATAGCTTTAAGATGTATACTTAAAGCTATGTGGAATACTACGGTTTTTAAAAGATGGCATAATAAATTACAATACAATACAATACAAAAATACTTTATTGTACACCAGATACAGATCATTACAAAAGACATTACATGCGACAAGTACAATGGGCGGCCTTATCGCTTAGAAGCGATCTCTTCCAGGCAACCTTTGGATGGAAAGAATTATATGAAATTCTATTTCTAGATAGTGTATATAATTGATGCAATTTCTATGTTATTATTTATAGAGGAAAAGACAATTTATAAAACATATATATAAATATATTTTATAAAAAATTAAAGCACATAACTAATAGAATGTAATTTCCCCCAGCAACCCTCCCCGGCATGTGGGACAGAACCATCACGATCGGTTCAGCCGGCAAGACGTTCTCCGTGACCGGCTGGAAGACCGGCTGGGCGTACGGGCCGGCGCCGCTCATGAAGAACCTGCAAGTAGTGCATCAGAACTGCGTGTACACTTGCTGTACGCCGGTGCAAGTAAGTGCAGCTGCACTACGTAGTATAAGACGTCGCTTCCCGCTCTCTGTCTGTCCCTATGTTTGCCTCGATCTTTAAGGCTCAATTCACACCAAAAGAGCGTCGAAGCGCAGCAAATCGGAGCGCAGTTTCAGTGTCATATGAATTTTAACTTTATTTTCATTACAATAAAACTTATTATCGCATGAGAAACACGAACGAGTCGAATTCGCCGGAATTCCCGCGGCGCCGCGGGCATCCGCGCGACGCGTTCGAGTTTCTCATGCGATAATAAGTTTTATTGTAATGAAAATAAAGTTAAAATTCATATGACACTGAAACTGCGCTCCGATTCGCTGCGTTTCGACGCTCTTTTGGTGTGAGTTGAGCCTAACACTTTGACAGCCAAGCATTTTATTTATTTTCAATCTCTGACAGCCGATCACGTCCCCTGTCCGTGACAGTTTTTTATGTTAGAGACGCTGATCACGTACTGCGTTTTTCTATAAAAGTAACAAAATGGTCAAAAAGTGCCGGCGCGCCCAGAATGGTACGCTAATTATGTATGCGGCTAACTAGGATAAAATAAGCGTCACGTGCGTAGTACGTGATCCGCTGTCAAAGTGTTAAAACCGAGGTCACTCCGCGAACCTTTGAAGATTGCAGGAAGATCCTACTGTAATACTTTCGCCATTTGGTTCGGCTGGTCGATTTAGATGTATGTATCTATGATCATTATTCATTTATTTCATACATTTTACTAATAACACGCCACATTTTAACTATTTCTTAAGGTCAAACAAATAATATCCCTACTCCTACCTATTCTATGTTCTACGATTTCTGATATTTATGTTAACATATGTATATTGTTTATTATTATAATAAACATAAGTAATTGGGTAATTAAAAACATCATTTTATCCGTTTGGCGCCACTTCTCAATCCCGAGAAGCCGATGAAGAACTTCTTACTCATTCGCGTTCGGTAACCAAGGTAACTCTTAAGCTATCGTGGTACTCGAACGCGCGCGAGTAACGCCAGCGACAAGAAATACCGAGGTCACTCCGCGAACCTTTGAAGATTCTACGATTCTTTTGGTTCGGCTGTTCGGCATGTACAGTGGGCGTCTCATATAAGTAGGCAGGATTCGAACCCACATACATAGAGATAGGGGATCTCTATGTATGTGGGTTCGAATCCTGCCGCCTGATTGGGAGATAAAAACTACACGTTATTTATAATTTTCCATTTTCTTTAATATGTTTAAACGTTTCCAACAGAAATTGTATATTTTGTATCATTAAAATGCAATTCATCAATAAAATATAATTTTGTTTCTTTTTCATTAAAATGGTCGTTTTCCTATGTATGATCAATTATTAATCATTTATTTCGTACATTTCATGAATAACACGTCACATTCGTTTTAACTATTTATTAAATTAAGGTCAAACAAATAATATCCCTATTCCTATTCTTTGTTCTAAGATTTCAGATATTTATGTTAACATTTTGTATATTCTGTTTGTGTACCATTATTATAATATTAATAAGTGGGGCGCCACTTCTCAAGCCCTGTTGGGGATGCCTCAGCGATGAAGAACTTCTTACTCTTTCGTGTTTAGGGACCACGATCATGATTCATGACCGTGGTGCTGGAACGCGCGGAAGTAACAATACAATACACCTTTATTGCACCATCAAATATGAAGAAAATAATAAAAATAGGATCTTAATACTAACTAAATCTAGTGGCACAATCGGCGGCCTTATCGCTAAAAGCGATCTCTTCCAGGCAACCTTTGGATGGATAGGATCGGTACGTATTAAAGCTGACGGTAGCGTAATTATTTAGGATAATTATATAATATATAAAATAATTAATATTTATATTAAGAACGTACATATATAAAAATAGAGCACAAATATGTAACAACGACAAGAACTCCATGAGGGCCGCCGATGACGTTGCTCGAGTGGGTGTTACGAATGAAAACAGCACAGGCCCTACACCTCCCCTGACAATACAGGCAATGCGTACCAATAAAACTTTTAAAACTATCATGGTTATTAACACTAAAGTCATTTAAAACGGGATATTTACCTTGATTTGATTTTTGAGTTATCTAATGATCTGATGATCACAGAATAACTGAAGGACCTCCATGAAACTGTGCCGATATATTGGTAAACTCAAAAATCAAATCATGGTAAATATCCCGTTTTTAAATTACTTTAATGCGGACCAACTAGGGATTGCAATCCCTAGTTGGTCCGCATTAAAGTCATATCACAAATCCGGATAATTCGATTCGACATTTTCAAGTCTATTTTCAACAAAGACAACAAAATGACAAGTTACAACTAGTAGTAACTACACCAACGGTACATATATTACGACTCGGTAAACGTAGTGTAGGACGCCCTCCGGCCAGGTGGGATGACGACCTGCGAAAGATGCTGGATGCGGCAAGCTGAAGACAGGGCGCTATGGCGCTCATTGGGAGAGGCCTATGTCCAGCAGTGTAGGTAACATACGGACTGCAGTGTCTTAGTAATAGGGTTTTACCCTTAGTGTACGGAACCCTAAAAATAACTTAACCCATTTCCGTTCCAGGAAGCAGTAGCACGTTCCTTCGACGTAGAACTAGAGAGACTCAACACTCCCGAGAGTTATCTCACCTCTCTCGCGAGAGAGTTATTGCCGAAAAGAGACTATCTCATCAAGGTGCTGAGAGAGAACGGATTCAATCCTACTATACCAGAGGCTGGGTACTTTGTCGTCGCTGATTGGACGAAACTAGGTTAGTGAATTAACAATTATTAATATATGACGACCTCTGTGGCGGGTGAAGGTCCGCTTGCGACGCAGGGTTCGATTCCCGTCTCGGGACAATTGTGTGTACGATATGATCTGCAGATATTTGTTCCTGGTCGTTATCTTTGAATAGTAAAAAAAATATCTATCCATGTAATGTATTGTATTAAGTACCTATATCAGTCATCTAGTACCCATAAAACAAGCTCTGCTTAGCTTAGGGCTATATGATGCTATGTGGCTTGTACATACAGCATTATTTCATGATTACTAAATACACTGCACTTAAATTATATTTGAAATGTTTGTAAACAAAACTGTTGTAACAGCCGATACTTAATTTACTCTGTTGTCGTGTTTTTTATAAGTACGCAATTTAGGTCACTTATTTAACATTCCTTGTGGATACGAGTTGTTTCCAATAAACATTGCTAACAATAATATCTGAAAAGCGACGCCAAGCACCTGAATTTTAGTTTGTTAGTTATGGTTTGTTCAGAAACATTTAACATCGAGTTCGGCTTGAGTATGAAATAATAATATCCATCTATCGCCTGTGTGCGGCTGCAGAGCCATGCAGCGGACAGCGATGTCACTGTGCTGTTGCGCGTGACCGCCTACTAATTTCCGATGCATTAATTTTATTTTAGTATTGTTAAGGTGAAACACGTCCCAAAACCCACGTTTTGACTTAAGGTGAAATGAGTCCCAAAACGCACGTTTTGACTTAACGGAAAGTCAATTTTAAGGGAACAAAACACCTATTTCTCGAATATATTTTGGAGGATCAAAAGTTTAGGATATTAGTTAGTAAGTTATGGGAGTCGAAACACGATTGACTAAACTTGACTCGATAGAAAACAATGGCAAAGTTTCCTCTAAATCTTCTTTGTTACAGAGATATCTCTACGGAAAAACCAGTTTTATTTGCTAGTTATTTCATATTATTGTAATGAAATTCCTTCTATGTGTTCCCTAATAAATACTTTAGACGATTATCGATTTAGTTTTTTGCGAAACAGTATTATTTTAGAGCAATAACAAATTTAAAAATAAAAACCAATGAAATTGCGCGCGGGCCGCTCAGTCCGTCGCTCTTTCCCTTTCTCGCCTTCCCCACGCGGCTTTCGTTCGTCCTTATCTCGAAAAAGCGAACTCATTTCGCCTTAAGAGAACTCTTGTGTCTAGATAAACCTATGTTCGGACATTTGTTCTGTAATTTGTTGAAAAAAGTAAACTAACAAATTTGTAACAATAAATAAATATATATATCTATCTCTATCTGTTCCAGCAAACAAAATCGACCTATCGTCGGAACCAGATCAGTACAAAGACTATAAGTTCACGAAGAAATTCGCGAAAGAAGCGGGTATCCTGGCGATCCCACCCACGGCCTTCTACTCCAAAGAACACAAGCCTTTGGGAGAGGACTACGCGAGGTTTTGCTTTATCAAGGTAAAATAATCCTTATATCTAGCCCATTAAGATTTATTTCAGGTTGAGGATCAGTTTGCCAAAGAAGCGGGGTATCCTAGCGATCGCACCTACAACGATCTCGCTAGCTAGGTTCTGCATTATCAATGCAACATCCTTTATAAGGTTTCTCGTTCAAATCCCGGGTTGGGTTAAGATGTGTTATTGGGATTCTTGTAGCAAGAAAATTCAGTCCTAAGGTTGGAAGTATCGGTGTTATTACACCCCCATGCTTCGGAAAGCACATTAAGCTGTTGGTCCTGCGCCTAACCTCTCCCCTCTCTGATTAAGACCGTGAGGAAAAGAGAGTTCACTTGTTTTCGCGCACACTTGTGTACATGTGTCCTACGCACGTCTAGTCAGCGTTCAGACTAGCCACGGCGCCCACGGTACGTTACGGTCGCGGCGTAAGAATCGACCTATGTAATTCAGCCCATCGTCAATGACGTAAGAGCGACTAACCAAAGAAAGTGACCCCGTCCTCCCCATAAGATAAAAAAGCCGATAAGGCGCTTATCAGGGTCCAGCAGAGGACCAATATACGCTTATCAGGGTCCAGCAGTGGACCAATATACGCTGTTGAGGATGAGGAAATTATCGTGTGTTTATTTGTTTACAGAAAGATGAAAACCTTCAGCTGACGGAAAAACTACTCAAAGAGTGGAATGAAAAGAAGAAAAATTCAACCAAGGATAAACCCACCTAATATATTGTGATTCTCATGATTCTTGCCTTTATTTTATTCGTTTACGTTCCATAAAATTATGTATACTCATTTTACCAAATTTAATATAAGCACAGACTAGAGCCGCTATTTTGTACATTTTGTATTGGTAAATAAAAAAATCTTGTTTTGTTTGTTAATTGTTTTAATTAATTCAAAACCTCGTCAATTAAATTCAATTTAAATTCGCCAAAGTTATAAAACACTTTACATTTCAGGTCATCAACGCATTTGATGTTTTGTCATCTTCATACACTAGTAGATTCTTTTGATTTTTAACCTTATGTGCGCCATACTTGCTCTACCGGATACGTAAGTCATTGCCGAAGATCTTGAAGTGATTTTAGGTATTAGCAACAGCAAATCAAGATGAAAAGTCGCCGCGCAGCCACCTCTTTGCATCTCTAGTATCATTCCCGAACGTATTCCCAAATCTGTAAAAAGACGGTACGTGCTTATGACCACGATAGATATGAAAACGCGGCTAAGCGTAAACGGCCGGAGCGTGACGTTAACCGCCACGCCCGGGTCGGTTACGCTGAATAGTTTCCTTCAATAAGAAGATTGCATTTCATTATTAAGTAGGTCAGATACCGAGTGTGAGGTTAACCGTCACGCTTGGGTCGGTTACACTGAATCGATAAGTTTTCATTTCATTATTGGTTAGGTTAGATACTCGGGTTGAGTTGAGTTAAGTATGGTTCATTAAATATGAGGGTAAATCGTACCTTTATTAATGGTACGCTCACGCTTGGAGCATGATTGATTGTGTACAGATTACACCTACAAACAAAAAGGATGGCTAGTTGCCATGTTAACTTTTTTTTGTAGCTTCTGTTAACTATTTTTATCCTATTTGGTGGGAGTATCTATATCTAACAAGCTATGTAGGTAAGACAATCTATTTCCATCTCGCTGTTTAGGTATGAGATGATCATAAAAGACCATAGAATGATAACACACGACCATTATGGAAGGTAAAATCCTAAGCTCTGTCGTCTTTATACAGTTCAATCTCACCTGAACATGGTACCAGCCAGCCAGATAAGTCTCGTGTAACTATGCAGCATAGAGTATACATAAACTCTGTTTTCTAAGTTATACAGTTCAATCTCACCTGAACATGGTACCAGGCACATGTCCCGCATAGCTAGGCAGCATTCCAACGTGCTTGTGGTAAATTTCAGTCGGGTTGATGGACATTGGAGGATCCGGCCTGAGGGAGACGTTATTCATCAATAAATTTATGACTTTAATTGGCTTGAAAACAGGAGAAAGGGGATTGCAAAACCGACGATTATTTTAATGTAAGTATTAATTGAGCCTTTACCCAATTAATATTATATTTCAAAAAGCTCATCATGCGCCATTTTTAATATAGCGCGAAACAACATGAAATCTTTTGATAAGCAATCGAACTCTAATTAAGGGTTTCATTGGTTGGTTATCAAAGCTTATTTAGTATTTGGTGGAAAATTAATGGACCTATTTCTTAAAATATTTACGTATGTATTACATGTCTTACTCAGTTTCTTCGGATGTTCCTTGATACTTTGATGACATCTGGAAAAAATATCTTTAAAATGAAACTACATCATTAATTCAATAACTTTATTATTGAATACATTAAAAATATTAAAATGTGCTTATTCCAACGTGATGTTAACACTTATCCTTACCTATATTCGGTCTTTCGCGCAAATCCATGTTTCTGTTGCCAATACATACACTTGTGTATAAATACTTATGTACTTTTAAATAACATACGACGCCATATTTACTCATGGTATTAAATATATAACAAATAATAAATATAATAAGTACAGGATTGAATTGAAGTACCCCAGATAACCATACATAGAGTCTTCTCTTCATCCATACCGCAATGCTTGAAAACGAAAGTTTTCAACCAGTGCGTCCTACCCGTTATGACCTACGGAGCTGAGACGTGGACACTCACGATAGGGCTGGTCCACCAGTTCAAAGTCGCTCAGCGAGCTATGGAAAGAGCTATGCTCGGAGTTTTTCTGAAGGATAGGATTCGCAACGAATACATCCGACAGAGAACCAAAGTTATCGACATAGCTCTGAGAATTAGCAAGCTGAAGTGGCAGTGGGCCGGCCATATCTCGCGAAGAACCGACGGCCGCTGGGGCAAACGTGTTCTTGAGTGGAGACCACGACTCGGTAAACGTAGTGTAGGACGCCCTCCGACCAGGTGGGATGACGACCTGCGTAAGACTGCAGGTAGATGCTGGATGCGTCAAGCTGAAGACAGGGCGCTATGGCGCTCATTGGGGGAGGCCTATGTCCAGCAGTGGACTAATATAGGTTGATGATGATGCTGATGAGATAACTATACAATTTCATTATGACACAATACAGAGTATACAATCGTTTTACTATTTGGGTTCTACTAATGATACGTAAAATAAGTCCATTAGAGTTCTAAATCGTTCAGCAATCATCCGTTAGTCCAGCGATCTGACAATCGGTCTGCAATTCGCAATTTCACGGGTCCTTTAATATGGTATCGACAGCCAATATTGAGTAGTATTTTTGTAGTAGTACATTACGGTTCAGAATCGTTTAGCGATTTAACCATATACGGTCCTTCAAGATGGTATCCGATTTTAGCATAATAATTCCGAGTGCCGACACCGGAAATGACCGCCATCTTGTCCGACCCGTGCTCTTCCCGCGCTATTCTTTCTGCTTCCTCCATTAGGAGCATTCCGAAGCCTTGGTGTTGGAATTTTGTTGGGTCTCTAGCGTTTACCTGGAATCAAAATTATTTCAGTTAGAATCAATACACTAGCTTCACTCGATGTGGAATGTTAGTTTCGGATTTGGCCATACATTCCCACCGCCATCTCAAACATCATCTGATCTCTAAAAGCCACCCTGTATACAAACTAAACATAAGGATATCTCACCGGCACAACAGATCCATAAACGTGCAGTTCTCTCACAATACTGCACTGCGTGAAGTCCGCTTGAGGCCCGGGCTTCAGCTCCGGCCTGTAGGTATCTGCGCCGCATTTTCTGAGTCGCAGCAGCCCTACGAGGATGTCCTGTTTGGGGTCCTCGTACGCCAGGAAGGTCTCCCAGCCCCCGTTCGCTACGTAGTCACGTCTTACTAGCTCAACCTGAAAGAGAGAGAAAGATAATAATTAAAACAAAATGTTTTTTTTTGTCACGTGATTTAGGACGTTGCGGCGCAGATAAAGGCAGATTTAGACAGGGTCAGTGACTGACTTCGAATTCGAGAGAAGTCAGCGCTGACCCGAAAAAAACCAATGTAAATAAAGGCAGGTTTAGACAGGGTCAGTGCGCGGCTGGCACTGACGCCGATACTGACTTGTGCAGTCAGTATCGGCGTCAGTGCCAGCCGCGCCGACTGACTTCAAAATATTCTTGTGCGAATCTCCAAGTCAGCACTGAGTTACGTCCGCTGCACTGACTTTAAATCAATTTACATTGGGTTTTTTTCGGGTCAGCGCTGACTTGTCTCGCATTCGGAGTCAGTCACTGACCCTGTCTAAACCTGCCTTAATGATTTGAAGTCAGCGAATTTCCAAGTCAGCACTGACTTCTGTCCGCTGCACTGACTTCAAATCAATTTACATTGGGTTTTTTTTAAACCTGCCTTAAAGTACCGCCAGGTACGGTGTTGTTATACTCATCATTTGGCGTATTTTCGAGCTATGATATTTCTATTCAACTATCACTCCTCTTAACCACTTTTGTCACTCTACAATTGGAGGCGGGAATCGAGCCCGCAACCTCGCCCGCTGCGCCACAGAGCTCGTCAAAATATGCTGGACCATTCCTAGCTATAGGCTTGATTCTTGTTTATGGTATCTCTAACATATTTCCCACAGTTTCATTGTCTGTTGTATACTTAATTGTTGTGCTTTGTAATATAAACGAGAAACTTGCACTTCTGAACCAAATTAGACACATACTTTGTTACGAAACTCATTTCATGACCACGGCGTGCATTCGTTTGAAAAATAAATGTTTCCTTTCTGTACTAACCTCATAGGGTCTAACTTTGTTGTGAATCTCATGAATGCCAACCTCCCGTGTCCGGACATCCGGACAGTCCGTGCCCATGTCCGACATACGTCGCAAGGCTATTTCTCTGAGATTGCCATTACTATTTCATGACCATACCACCACGGCGTGCATTCGTTCGAAAAAAAATGTTTCCTTCTACTAACCTCATAGGGTCTAACTTTGTTGTGAATCTCCTGTATGCCAACCTCCCGTGTCCGGACATCCCGACAGTCCGTGCCCATGTCCGACATACGTCGTAAAGCTAGTTCTCTGAGATTGCCGTGTTCTACGCCTGATGA
Organism: Eupithecia abbreviata; assembly: GCA_943735965.1. NCBI lineage: Eukaryota > Metazoa > Arthropoda > Insecta > Lepidoptera > Geometridae > Eupithecia > Eupithecia abbreviata. Next base: position 12,024,374 of record OX030976.1, read on the forward strand.
CACGAGAGGCATGGGAATGTCGCGTTGTACTCTGAAATAAGAAAAAAAATACTTAAATTATAATTGAATACTGCCAAAAATCCTCTTGCTTTCTGTTGAAAATTCACCTTAACAGAAATTGTATTTATTGGCTCAGAAGAACCAAACCTTTTTTCAAAAGTTAGTTTAGTGATAATTATGGTGTATGTGCAGAAGTGTTATCGTAAAGATCACATGAACAATGTGTCTTCATCTTAGAGACCTCCGGAGGGACGAATTCTTCTTACAAACTTAATACCAAAATGATTTCCAATTCAAGCATATTTCCACTATAATATTGTATTATTTGTATTTGAATATAGTAAGTAGTATTTATATAAAAAAACTATATAGGTTCCTAAATAGTTTTTTTTTCAAAAGACTAACCTAAAATTTTAATTTTAGGTAAGTAAAAAGTGAAAAACAATCGTATTTTGCACATTTTTATGCGAAAATGGACAGGTTTTCTTGCTATTTGTTTCGTATTAAAAACATCAATATCTTACGTTTTATTTATTAAGGAACATAGCTTATATTGTCTAGTTACAGAATAACAATACTTTGTGAAGAATACAAAAAGATTTCAGTCATAATTTTTGGTATTACAGAACAAACCAAATTTTGAACGGCTAATATTGCTATCGCGCACGCATGGGGCGCGGCGCAAGGGTTAAACAGGGACAGCGATATTCGGAGCGATTTTTGCAAGCGAGAGTCGCCGGACCCTTAAGTAGAGGCAATAAGAAAAGTGCAAATGCCATGTATGTACATAGTAATTTGTTATTATAAAAATAAGTTATAACTAAATTACCCATTAGCTATTTCTATGGCTAGATTGTAATAATACTCTCGTGTATTTAACATTTATTTAAAGTGTTTAGACTAGCTAGAAAAACAAAATATTGGAAGAAAGAAAAATGTCACCCTCACCTGTAGACCCTAGTCCAGGGAGGCACAAGCGCCAAGATCTTAGCGATCAGATCCACCAGCGTCGACGGCGGATAGCTCCGGTACCGCCCAGTCTTCCACAGCTCATACAGCCCCGTCCCTCGGATCACAAGCGTCGGGTATATCTTGAGCCCGTCCGCTCTGAACGCAGGGTTCTCAAAGAACTCTATGAACTGCAGGATGTCGCGTTCATAGTCCACGTTTGGAAGGTCTGGCATCATGTGGACTACGATCTGGGAACAAAAATGCTTCATGAGAAACTATGTATATGTATTATACCAGTTTATCAGTGACCTCTGGTTCACCTGTGTATGAAACTAATAAAGACACACACACTTCATAAACATACACTCTTTACTAATCATGCCATGAACGTAGACTGACTGAAGTAGTCTTAACTAACTAGTATAATACATATCTGACGGAAAAAACGTCACCTATTTTATCGGTTGCGTAACGCCAGAACAGACAAATATCTAATAAAAACATGCAACCTTTCACACGGAACCGATAATGCGTCGACCGTTCAGCGTATGTTCCGTTTCCGTCGCAGTTTGCAGAACGTAGTTTCAGTCGACATAATGTATCGCACCACGTGTATTTTGATTGATGCATTCAGACTAGCGTAACATCGGCGGAGGTCGTTTGTGTACAGAGCGTTCGAACTGACTAGACGCGTAGTGTGGCAGCTCTGATTTTACCGAATAGACGCAACCGATGACAAGCTCAACACATTTTTTTCAGTAAATAACCGTTTCACCTCTATTGTTTAAGTAATAAGTTTGTTTATAGTTTTAGCTTTCCTACCTTTATGTTTTTAAAATGTACCTAATGTGTTGTGTCAAATAAATTATTTAATTTCATTTTCCGTCAGATATGTACCGAACTTAAGTGGCATTATAAAAGGTTATTACCAACCTTATACCCAGCATCCTTAGCCAGATTAAAGTTCTCACAGACTGCCTTCACCGTGTGCCCTCTGTTTGTGTCCCGCGCTATATCCTCATACACTGATTGCACACCAATTTCCAACCTGAAAATATGTTCTGTTATGTACATAACACAAGTGTACACTTGTTATGGATGTATTCGTAAAACAACCCAGGTTTCTAAGTTAAACCTGCTTAAATTCATAATATATTCTGTACTACTAACACTAAGGTTTTAAATCAAATATTATACGAAATTTCTATTATAACAAATCTAATTTATAACAAATATTGCTATGTTACCTAGTGCAACCATAGTTCAGCATGTCAGACATGTGCCTCTGCAGGCAGTAGTCAGGCCGGGTCTCTATTGTGATGCCAATGCACTTTGTCTTGGCTCTCTCCGAGTACTTCACAGCTTCTGCTACATTGCTTGAAGTGTGGCCTGACAGCGCATCATGCAAGTTCCTGAAATTAATTTGGACATTCAGATTTATTTATTGTGTTGCTGATGCTTAGAGATATGGTTATGAATAACCATATTTTGAAGCTGCATTCTTCTCTTACAGAGTTTCAATAAAACTTTACAATTTTAATTAAAATCATAGCAATGTCCCGTAGGACCACTTCGGAGAGGCTGGGCAGTGAGTGTCTTAATGTCTTTATTGGTAGTTTCACAGAACAGTAAAAAATACATGGGCATATTATAGGCATAAATACTTACCTACCATAGAATATACCGTACCTAGATATTCTTACCTGATAAAATAATCCCTATAATCCTCCGGTAGACTCATGAAAGTGCCTCCCATGACGATAAACTCCACTTTATCCACACTGTGCCCGAGTTGCTTCAGCTGTTCCACTCGATGGCGTGTTTGGAGGTAAGGATTGTACCTCGCCCTGATCGCTCTCATAGATGTAGGCTCATAGCCTGTGTAGCTCTGAGTAGAATACTCAAAGTCGGAGTCCGGCCCACCAGGGCAGTACACGCAAATGTTCCCGGTGAAGTTTATGTGTGGACATCTGTGCGGTTTGCACATCACAGCGACAACTGCTATTCCCGACGCAGTACGAATAGGTTTCGCCTTCAGTTTGGGTAGAAGGATCTTCTTAGCGTCCGCCGGTACAGCAGCTATAATGTCAACAAGTCGGGGAGATGTACTCATGCCGTACTTCGATGAAATCCGTGTTTTCATCTTGTTGAGGTTAACATCTTTTCCCTGACGATGTGCGACCAACAACTCTTGTATGATCTCAGATATCACGATGACCATTTTCTCCTCTTTGGAAACGTTCGGTAAGGGGTCCTTTTTCCCCATTTTATTGCTTTTTCAATGTACTTTAGTGGAAACGTGAAAAATAAACACTCGTTCGTGCGTGAGCGAGCGAACGATCAAAACCACAATTCCTTTCTTCTTGTCAAAACTCAAAACTGTCAGCCTTAGAGCTTGTCAGCCATCATCATTGTCTTAATGTAATGTTGTCAACGTCACTTTTAACACAAAATTTCGTTCCGAAACAGACAATATTTTAAAAATATCCGCTGTGAGTACTTTGTTTCGAAGTTTATCAGTTTACACCTATGTACCTACCTATTTCTAAAACTAATCTTACTTGACAACGTTCACGGGAGCCCATTCCGAGCTCTGCCTTCTCCTGTAATTAGACGAGAAGTCGCAGAGAGCAGAGTTCGTTAGCTTCTTCGAAGAGTCTCCGAACCGTTGGAAACCGTATGGCACATGACCAGCAAAACCTGCAAAAAATGAAAAACAGGCTTCAGACCTTATGATTGTACTCGATCATAACAACCTTGGTTCAAAGCACTCACGCACTGACTCTGCTGGGTTAAAACCCCATATTTGGGAACGCACGAAAGAAGAATGAACTTTTGCGTAGGACATTTTTTATTTAAAATCCCCTCCCTTGTCTAAAATCCCCAAAAACCTAAACTATTATACAAAATCTCTAAAATGTTAACCACATGTAAACAAATAATTTTCTTTCTGGACGTGACAAATTCTTTGACACGATACATGCCAACTTGAAATCAGTAAACATCCGTAAGGAGGACGGACTACACTCCTTAGAAAAAAGTGATAGCAATCTCCTTCCCTGCACCTTTTTGCATAATCCTGAATCCTTGAATAAAACCTGAAGGCATAGGTTTTCATAAAGAAGTGACATTGCGTGCGCCTCACCTTTCTTGACATATTTTTCAGGATCATCATTTTCCATGAAGAACGGACTGACAGAGTGTGATGCTGGAGAGAGTTTGGGCTCGTTCATGGGCAGATCTCTCAATATTCCTGCACATTCTGGCCTGACTGTCACTAGAGGAAGCTTGAATTCCGCTGTTGCCGACTGGATAGAAAGAAAAACAACAGTTTATCAACCCTGACGCACCCAGGATATATAGCAGCTTTTTCTCGCTTTTCATCAATGAGTTCTTTAAAAATCTTGGGATTTTCGAATAAGATGATTTCATCTGCTAAACTTCCACTCTTTCTTCTCTCTTCATTCATCTCCATTCACTCCATTTTTTCTTTCTGGCATTCGTCAGCAAATCCAGATCCATTTCACTCTCTTCTAGATTTGAAAATAAGTAGTCCACATTATCTTCCTTCCCATTCTTTCCCTTTCCATAATGGTGTTTGCTTCAAAATGCACTTACGAATCTGTCCACAAGATCCCATGGCTGTCCTTTCCCTGCTTGGAGGTCTACCACTCTCTCTAGCTGCTGCCTGGCTGCCCGTTGGTTAAGCTGATCTTTCTGGAACTCTGATAGGGCTTCCGTGGCCGCGACAGTGTACCGCTGGCCGAATTGTGCGTTGAGTCGAGGTAAGAACCCTACATTTATCGAGGATATCAATACAAATCTAGAGACATCATGCTTTAAGTTCATAAGGCTGCAAGTAACGTTACATCGATGAAATACACTCATGAACTTATTTAGAGGAATGCTTCTTCAATCGAAAAAAGAGACTGGAATAATTATGCCAAACAAAAATTTAGGTACCCTTAACATCAAGATGGCGGATGCCCTCCCCCCCAACCCAACGAATGCTGAGGGAAATTTGCTAATATTTTTTTTTCTGGGTGAAATCTTTATTTGACTGGGCTAAGGCAGGCATACCTAAAGTCTAGGAAAAGTAGTAATCTAGACAGTAAGATTCCCATTAAAACTATCCCGTTGAAATGCAATCTGATAGTGCGACGCAACTGGGGCAGATTAAAGGGGCAAGTCCCGTAATACTAAAGAAAAGGTCTGTCCACTAGGTTGTGTATCTTTCTGAGACACAGCGGTCACACGCACAGCGCAAAAGCGTAAAATCTCGGACCAAAACTCGCCGAGCTCCATTAATAACCGATTATTATTCACTCGTGTTTAACTAAAACTGTTTTGACTGATTTGATTTTTTTTATGTAGGTACTTACTAGGTACCTATTATTTTAATTGATTATTTGTATCTTAACATATTGATATTGATCTCAACCAACAACATTTTTGGGTTGTTGGTTATGATCAATATTTAGCATTCCACCTTTTATACGTACTATAAGGAAATTCTGTGTTGTAGGGAAGGGCTACAGCTACATGCTGTCTTAGTAATGTGTATAAAAACCGGCTACAAGACTCAAAAAAGATTAGTGAGTAAGGATTCTACGTAATTCTGTTTGATACCGATGTTATAGGCATTATAAGGCGATTAGTCAGCAGAATTGGGCCCCTAGACGGATGACGGATGACAAACGTGAAGTTTGCAGAGTTGAGCTCTGCACTCAAAAACAAGCATTAACCAGCCAGCTCATAGGTAAATCTTGCTATGTGCAAAAGTCAAGTAGCAGTAAAAGCGTGATTCCTAGCTTACGCACTATGTAAGCGAGCCTTTACCGGTAGCTACACGCCAGCTTTGATTGGACCTGTCAATGATACCGACGTCGTAAAGCTGAAGAAATGGCCTATTATTCTGAATATAGCGTCAGATAGTGCTTTTGTTGGACTTCAATCGTCATAAAACTTAATAGGAAGGCGTCTATGAGACGAAATTGAAGAGTTTGTTTATTGGTGTCACTTTACGATACTATTGGCAATGCCTATTATATGCTAGAATCATTTATTGCCTTGCATCATGAGGAAAGCCATACATAAATTGGACCTACCTAGCAAACATGAACCACAATTTAATTAAAAATAATCTTTAAGTATACTTATGTTTTAAGGCTGCCGTTTAATGTATCTTTTATTCAATTTTGTACGTAGGTTTTTTATAAGATTCTCTATTTTAAATAAAAAGCAAGTTCATTTTGGTGCAAGACATTATGCGCGCGCGCGTTGTAGTCTTTTGTAGGGAAAGGTTAATGCTACGAAGATTATAATGTGCTACGAAACTAACTTGAGAATTTTTGACATATTAATTACTTTTTGCCTTTCCTCCGAAAATCTTTCAACAATAAACTGTCAGTTGGTCTTTATCAAGGGGTTTTTTTGCTAGTGTTGTTTTACCTAGGTACTACCACTGACAGAACTTATACGACCAAATGCTCAAAATCGTGCTTTTCAAAAGCGTTTTATTAGTACTAATTGATGTTTAAGAGAGTTTATGATTAAAAAAGTTTAGTAACTTTGTCAATAAATAGCTAATAATAGCCTACTCGTAGGTCTATTGAGTTCAGTATGACTTTTACGGAAGGTTTGCAGCTATGATTCACTGATTTGGTCTGGAGGTTGACTCACAAATGGACCGGTTGAGTTTAGGAGTAAGAGGTAGGCAACCATGTTCATAATTTCCCAATTTCCTGGTTGTTTCTGTTTATCAAATACACAAGACTTTTTTGGATATTAAAATACACTTTGACATTTTGTCACAAAAATAGAACATAGCTTAGAAAACTTTTTTGTGAGCTAAAACTGACTCTGCTTGCTTACTATTCTAATTGCTATGTGGTATATCCAGCATTATTTATTTATTTCCCAGCAGACCTTTGCCGACTGAGCCAACGGGATAGTTACTTTGTCGCAGTAGGTTAAGAGCAACTCTGTTTCGAGTTCCAAGAAGTAACCCTTTTTTGAGGGTCGGAGGAAGAAAAGAGTGGACTAAATTAAATAAATAAAAATCTTTCGTAAATAAGTAACTGTATCTTCTCTTCTGGAAATCGAGAAACCCATTACCTACACAGGCCATTTTTATCAGAACATCAACTCACCCTCATAGCCAGGTATCATGGGATGCTTGTACACTGGATCCCCATTCCGGAACCGAGCGTTCACGACATCGATGTCATGTTGTGGAGGGCGGAAGATCTGAAGAACGGACAGAAGTGTCGTTTTAGAATTTTATGTACCTGTACCAAACGTTTTAAGCTGATGTGTCACGAACTCGCGATCGGTAAACGGTGAAGACAAAATAGATGATAAAATCAGAAATTACAAACTTTTCTTTCCTTAGGCATACTAAATAGCTTATAAAAGTTATTTGTTTAGATTATGATTTTTTTTTCTGATCTTTATAGAGTCTACGTTGTAGGACGTCCTCCAACCAGATAGGATGACGACCTGCGAAAGACTGCAGGTAGCATCTAGCATCTACCTGCAGTCTTTGAGCGCCATAGCGCCCTGTCTTGCTTGACTCAAGCTGAAGACAGGGCGCTATGGCGCTCATTAGGGGAGGCGTATGCAGTGGACTAACATTATGCTGATGATGATGATAAAGGTCTTACCTGGTAATCATCAGAAGTTCTATCAGAGAGCACCAGTCTCTCTGAATGCAGCACGCTGGGGTCCAGGAGGATCTTGTGTGTGGTCGAGCCATATGTGTCTCCGATGCGGAACTTGTATTCTGGACAGTGGCCTGTGTAGCTGGAGGAGATATATGACCATAATTATGAATATTCGTATAACCAAACTTTTTGGTCTCGTCTAAGTAATTGGAGCAGCTACAACTTTTGATGCTTGAAGCTGATGCTGGTGCTTCAGTATCTCGTAGTTGAGTCGATGTTGTTTGTCGCAAAGGACTTTTCCAACCCGTCTTCTGTCGGGTTGTTCTTCTTTTTATTACCCTGATACCTACTTCCCACTGCCACTAATCTTTCTTATTATTATTATTTTGTAAATATTATTAAAGCTCTTGCCTATAGATGCTGCTCACTAACATCTCTACATAATATAAAATAAAGTCGCTTCCTGCTGTCTGTCTGTCCTTATGTATGCTTTGATCTTTAAAAGTACGCAACGGATTTTGATGCGTTTTTTTAATAGAAAGGGTGATTCAAGGGGAAGGTTTATAAATCATTTGACAAATAGATTTCGATACGGGCGAAGCCGCAGGGTGCAGCTGGTATTGTGGTACTCTGCAGTAAGTATGTTGTAGGTAAATAATATCGGATGCATGCGCTCTCAAGGTGTTAGTTTCTTGAATATGAACAAAACCGCAACACAACCTTGATAGAAACGACATGGTCTTATAAAGTGACTTCCTGATTACCTGAACTACGATTTATTTTCTACATATATTTAGAGCTGCGGCTGAATCTTTATTAGACAAGGAGAGCTAATTTAAGCCAGCTTTGAAATTTATCTTTTGCGCGCAAAGGGCCGTAACGTTTCTTTGTGTTCTTTGAAGTCGCTTCCGCTGTCTGTTCGCTTAGATATTTTTTACTTAACGGATTTTAATGCAGTTTTCAGCAATAGATAGGGCGATTCAAAAAAAAATTGTGCGAAGCCGGGGCGGGTCGCTAGTTTTACTATAAACCTGATAAAGCCTATCAACAAAAAGCATTAAAATGTCTCGTTGTCTAACAAAAATGTAACTTAAGAGACCAAGGTATACATAGTTAAAAAGAAAATCGTGCAAAGCCGGGGTGAGTCGCTAGTTTTGCTATAAACCTGATAAAACCTATCAACAAAAAGCATTAAAATGTCTCGTTGTCTGACAAAAATGTAACTTAAGAGACCAAGGTATACATAGTTATACAACAACAAAAGACGAATATAAACAACTATATTTTTGATTCTTCTTCAATTTCGCAAACTTCCTTATGCAAGCCTGCCCCATATCGTTTTGAAGAAGTGTTGCCAACAATATTGATGGCAGTGTCCGCTTAGTCAATTTGGGCAATATCTCGTAATTATTCTGCAAAGGTGTGACAACATCTTTAGGGCCCTGTCCATGTCCAATGCTGATATATGATTTTTATTGCGTTAATATATTTTGGGGCGTTTTGCGTTGGTTGCGCAATCTTGGATCGTCCATCAAAGTGAATAATGTAATACTTCAATTGCTTATCCTAGTCAGGAGTCCTCGTCATTAAAATAAAAAAAGGCAAAATACGTCCATTGCAAACAATGACTCCCCCAAAGATCGCCACAGTGCGGTTTATCCTACCTTCATCAGGTCGTCGTTGGTAACATCCACGCCATTACAGGCAGCATAAAACCATGAACTGTTGCCTGAGATTGTAAATTTGCCACCTTAGGAAATATATGCCACTCATAGCGATCTGCTCGCATTCAGGTCTTAGGGAGTAAGACCTGAATGCTAGCAACAACAGACATACATGTATACAATGGTCACTCATCTATGTATCTATATTGACAACCGATGTGGCGCGGTGGGCGAAGGTCCGCCTGCGACGCAGGAGGTTGCGGGTTCGATTCCCGCCTCGGAACAAATGTGTGTACGATCTGCAGATATTTGTTTCGGGTGTTCTGGTCGTTTTCTATGTATAATAAAAAATATCTATCTATGTAATGTATTGTATTAGTACCCATAACACAAGCTCTGCTTACCATGGGGCTAGATAATGCTGTGTGAATTGTCCAGCATTATTTATTATTTATTTATTTATATGAATATGGCGGGAATCGAACCTGCAACCTTCTGCGCGGATTCCTACGCGCTAGCGCTCACCTTGCCACAGAGGTCGTCTTTAGAGTCCTGTGAAAGCACTTACCCAGGTATGTAATGGGGCTGCGCTATGCTGACCAAATCCAAAGCCATTGTGAGGTCTGAGTTTTAGTTGTCCTAAATCAGTATTTTGACCATAATTTTGATAAGCCAAAGTCTTTTTTGGTTAAGTAAAGATATTAGAAAAATTTAGGTAAAAATAAACATTGGTTGTGTTTGACAGTTTGTGTTTTTTTTTTTTTTTAGTTACTGAATATTGATTTTTCAGTTGGCGTTTATTCGTGAGAAAAAATACGTCCAACCTTTTTTGACAAAAAAGTTCAGTAACGCAACATTTTGAATTTGAGAACAACGTAAATTCAAAATGTTACGTTGCTGGACTCTGGGGCTGGTAGTGGATCTTGCTAGGTATCTACCTACCTAATCAAAAAATACCTAACGGGTTTGATTTCTCTTTGGTAAAGATCAGTGGAATAACCAAATTACTGTGCTTGAGCTGTGTGACTTTAATTACAAAGCTATAAACATCTTACCTCTATTGTTAAGAATTTCGGCCCTTTGTCTTCTAAATAGCAGAACATAATAAATAATTGTACAGAGTGTATGAACCGTCCCTCTCTCGTTCAAACTTCGTTCTACTCGTTTCGGTTGGTTGGATTACCGCCGGCCGCCGCCATATTGGATTCAACCGTCGAGAAAGACGGTCGCGTGCCGCGCTCCGTGTTGTGACTGCCGAAAAAATCTCAAACTTTTAAAAACAATACGTTTCAGTGCTATAAAATCCACAAAAACTTACAATAAAACTAAAGTGACAAGCATAAAACAGATTATACAAAGTTAGAGTAATTTTAAACCGATCGGACGACTCAAAATGCATTCCATCAAGTCTGTTGAACCTTTATTTTTTTTCACTTTGCCGTGTACATTTTGATTCTTATCAAGTTTATTTATTACTTGTGCTGTGAACTATGGGTTTATCCAAGTAAAATGGAAACATTTTGATTAGTGCAGGTGATTGTTAGACTTTGTTATCAAAGTCTGATATCATTGACTGACGAGGATTGCCGAAATATTCAAGGTGAGTTATCAACCGCTTCTTTTTTTTATTTCCAGAAACCAGAAGCTGTTCGAGATGTAGACTAGGATTTTACTTACTTCATACTTCACTATAGCTATAGGTACCTACCTAACTACCCTTGTAAGCTAGGTTTTGGTGCGGCTGCGTATTCTGAATATTGTGTGATTTTGTGTGGTAGGTACCTTACCTACCTACTTACCTTCCACACAATAGATAATTATTCAGAATTTTCCGTTTCATTAAAAGATAGTAAGTACCTATATTATATAGGTACCTAACTTACCTACCTATCTACCATAGCATGACAGTAGGTACATTCACTCACAGGTAGGTATTACAAGATACGCACCTTTCTAGATTTTGAAGCGAAGACTCCTAATATTATTGTTATGGCTACCTACCCAAACAAAATTTTATCTCTGACTTTGAATGATCGAGTAGCATCTTTACCTTACCATCTCCAGATCTAGGAGGCACCTTGCGTCATGATCATAAGGTGTACATACATTTTCATAGTACATTATATTATGTATCTAGATAAATAAATAATGCTGGCACAAATACAAACTCTCAAGTCATGTCTTTTCTCTACATTAATTTTATCTGAAACGTTCTTGTACATGCAACATGCAATGCTATGCAAAACAGCACTATGCACCTTCAAACACCAAAGAATTTATTTCATTATTCAAACGACTACACACGCCATTTTCATCAGACAGAAGCCATTGAAAAGTCCGCAAAGGACATACAGCGAGCCAATAAGTAGAAACATCCACACTAAAGGACTGCTTTCATCCCCGCGAATAAAGACACCGCTAAACAATGAACTCGCCCATTCAGACCAACTAAAAGGAATCCTGTTTGTTGACCGAACAGGACGCGGCAGCGACAAATCAAAAATGGTAAGGAAACAGAGTAATTTGAACTCTAAAACTGTATACAAGAAACCGATACAACTAGCACATGCTCAATGAGATAAAAGCATCAATCTGAAAGCCCTAGAACACGACGTGAATGAGCTATACCTTATAGAAGTGGTTTCGCATAAATGGAACCACATTTCACCTCTTCAATAGCATTTCAGAGACATTTAGCTGCAACGCGGACAGCTAAATAGTAAATACCAGTTTTGAACCCACAAGTCACGAAAGGCTGTCTCGGCCTGGTCTCGGCCAATTTAAATCTAAGCACCGAAAGAACCAGTAAATAGCTGATATCGTGATATTATCGGTTGTACGCGCGGAAAGGTGACTGTTGGCAGTTTGCGACCGGTTGGTAGGAAGAGTCCGTCGATGGAAAAAGAAGACTCGAGTCGAGGCCGCAACCCAATTGGGACCAGTCGCATCGCAGGTTCGCTTTTGTAGTACACTTTCTCCGCTGCGTGACGCAGTCACATTTCACTGCATGGTGCGAGATTATCTTAGCTATCCATGACTCGTGGAGCGAAAGGATGATTTCCTACAAGCAGATAACGAACTCTTCAACATCTAATTTGATATGCTTCATTGACACTTGTATATTAACATCGACAGGTGTTATACGACGTGATTTGCGTAGCCGTACTTTCTCCAGAAAGGAGGGCGGCAAATCAAAATCGAAATTGCTCAGGTGTGTCATTTATGAACCGCGAAATATAAACATGTCTCATTAAAAATAGAAATTGTCTCTGTAGAACCTGCTTCGAGGAAACAAGCATATTAAGCACAAGCAATCATTTAAAAAGGATAATCATAAATATCAAGAGGAAGTGTCATATACAGCGCAGTCAATGTCGTTAGAAACTAAGAAAAAGTAAAATTCATATTTTATTGGTTTACTTCAAGATAAGAGGTACAAATGTGGGTTTTGAGCGCAACATTCTAGACCACAACGTCGCGTCGATATACCCACAAATATTTTTAATAACATTAACCTCTAAAATGAAAAAGACAGTCACAACATTATGCCAAGAGTCTGAAAATATAATGAAATGAATCACATTTATTTGACACACTCATACACAACCAAGAGAAATTAAGAATACAACAGGAGACCTCAATGCCTCAATTTTGTTGTAATTCCCAGGTACCTGATAGGGTACTACATAATCTACCCAATATAAAACGTCTAAATCAATCAACTAGGCACAAACAAAATTGGATAGGTAGGTAACATTCTGAAAACTTTACATCCTATAATCATTGAAAGCGTTAATAATGAGAACCGCATAAAAACTTGACCAGCAGGTGCTACAATTGGATTCATAAAACAATTTTATCTTATTACACGTAACGCAAGCAAGGCGGACGGACCAATCAACGTGCAATATACCAATTACGCGAAAACAAGAAAATATTTTCTAGACAGCTAATAGAATTGACCACAAAGTGACTAATGTACTGACATCATGGTTTGATGGAATGCGGTGAAAAAATTCATCTTCATTGAATTTTAAACCTTAGCTCATCGGTCGTGATGTAGGTAAATATTTCACGGTCGAGTAAACCTTTATGTTTAGAAAAAAATATATATCTTCCAACCGTTTTAATGTCACTGTTGTTAAACACAATTGTTGCTTTATTTTTATTTCGTTCTATTGTTTGTTCAAATAATTGTTTTAGCGAACTATTAGGTCGTAGATTAAAGTGATGAATTTTGAATATATTGATTAATCCGTTGTTGTTATTCTACTTACACAATTTGCGATTTCTATTTTTTTAGATAAATATTTATTTACAACGTATTGAATAGAAATATACCTAGCCTTTCTATTTCAACTCATTAAATCAAAATATCCTGATATCGTCCATATAGCAGAATCATTATCATTTAAATGTCTCTTCAAGTTGAAAGCATTCGCTTTACGTTTCTAACTTATTCACAGAAAACAAAACGAAATAACAAAGGGCATTCCCTTTGTTATTTGGTTTTGTATTCATCTTGATCTATTACAATGATCGCATCTGTAACTCTAGATACTTATTAGTTTTAGGTAACTAATCTTACAAATGACTACTACAGTATTCTCTCAAATTACTTTACAGCATTCTACTCGTTCGGTTAAACCGTTCATGTCTTTTAGCATGACAATAATGTTTATAAAGTTTCGTATTTCAAATTCAATGCTACTTTCAAACCTCTTTTCAATATTGAGTTTCTCGGTAATCTTGCTTCATTTACATATGCCACGCCTGTTTCATCTATCTATAGGAATTATCTCTGCCAATACCTGTACGTACACCGGATATCGCACTTCCCTTACTACTTCCCCTATCTTCATCGTCTGATTTCCTTTAATTATTTTGCAATCTATCACTGTCATCAACGCTTAGGTCTATGCCTGATTGATTTATTAGACAAAATAAATTAATAGATTAATTCTTGCTGGGTATTTTATCATTTTATCTTGTGCCATCACTTAATTAATAGGATTACGTAAAAGTAGATCTATCGTTCTCTGGAGATTATAATTTTCGTTTTTAAACATAAGCTATGTTAGAGATTTATTTCCAAAGAAAGTTTTTAATAGCTGTATTAATCGATTAATATTATGCAACTAATTTAAATTGTGGAAAGTTATGAAATTCGCGTGTTGCCAATTTTTTTTTCAATATGTTTCTATAAGTTTCAAATGTCCTTTAGATAATCTGTTTAAAATAAATAAATTAGCTCATTCTGATATATTGTACATTTGACAGTTTGGAGCTGCTTTCCTTAAATCCTCAGTAAATATTATTATGTTGTAAATTGTAATGAAGTATCATCGTTAAATTAAAATCAAAATGGCTGACGTTGCACTTTAAACAAAAGCGTGCCAAATTCAAAACAAACGCCATTCCAATAACTGTACCGTTAAAAACGACGCATGCCTGACACAAGAATGTAGATAAGACACATGCATTGTGATTTGAAATATTAGGGCACGTCAGGGCACGAGCTAAGAGGTAAGAACCTCCCATTCGCGGGCAATCGATCACGATTCGATCCGAACCTTCTTACGAAACCTGAGAGCAATGGACGGGCATGAGTGTTGAGTAAGTAGCTTTTTATCGTCGCTTTATTTTAAAAATGCAGTTATTGCAGCCACGGCTCGAGTCTATTTGGAACCACCAACTTAAGAGACCTACCACACCAATGCGTTTATTTCATCCAACAACATTTTAACAAGCTTTTATTCTACATTCTATGTTATTTTGTGTGGAACAAAACAAATTAATCTTGCAACTGAATTTTAGACTATAGTTTTCCTCCACCGATTGAGCTAATATTTGGCGTTCTACGTAATAGGTTCAGCCTTCAGCGGAAATGCATTTTTTACCAAAAAAAATTCTTTCTCTATGCCCTTGCTTACTTAGGCGACTACTTATGTTAGCAAATTTCATTTATCTGTGGAATATTTAAACCAATTGAATCGAAGTATACCTATCTGTCTTTATAAAACAGTGTTGCAGTATGAACTTGTCTTAACTACATACAAGTTCATACAGTTCTCATGCTAACATGATTCGTGGTAGGTATCACACACATATTTTCACTCCGGTGATTTGACCTTTGTCTGATCACGTTTGGATTGTCAGCATATAAGATGTGGGTGAAGTTCAATGGTAAGACAAGTACCTACTGGCGCTTTGTCCAAAATAGCCTGAGGGTAGCGTGACAGCTATAGCCTTGCAGCTTTAGGAATGCTTTTATTTATGTACACCGTATATGTATGTAATGTTCCGAGGTATATGGTCGATCAAGTCACTTTGGAAAATAAGACATAATTACATATTACAGAGAAAACAATGTTAGTCCTGCATCGCGTAAACTTCACTCCAACCAATATTTCTTGTTTTTGAATGGACAGAAAGTATCATTCATTTTAATTTATTTATTTAAAAAATGTAGGTAATAGCATTTTTTTCAATAGAATCTTTTTTATGATCAAATATTTTATACTATGAGTGCCTAACACTCATAGTTTAAATCTCGTTCTTGACCACATTGACTGTACTTTGTCATATTAAGCATTAGATCATTCAATTATTAAGACGTATGTACCTGTAACTACTGACCTTTAAAAACTTCCTCATTTCATCAATATGTTATTTTCATTTATCTAAATTTGATTGACCAGACCAAAAGTTATACAAACTTGAACTCTCTGTGATCGTTTCACGGTTCATTTCTTAATTGTTGAACACGCGCATCTAATGTGGTAAGGGTACTTAGACAATTATCTATCAACCTTTGTATATAATTTAGTTATTTTAAAGCAGATATTTTTTCTTTCGTGTTCTTGAGTGGAGACCACGACTCGGTAAACATAGTGTAGGACGCCCTCCGACCAGGTGGTATGACGACTTGCGAAAGACTGCAGGTAGATGCTGGATGCGTCAAGCTGAAGACAGGGCGCTATGGCGCTCATTGGGGGAGGCCATTGTCTAGCAGTGGACTAAAATAGGCTGATGATGATGATGATGATGAGCTATTTCTGCTGAATGAAAACTCTTGCGACACCAAGCAGTATAACAAAAATTCATTTATCAGAAGGTTTTCTGGCGCAAAATGACGTCACACCACCTGCGCAAACGTTGCTTTTGCGCAGAAACAAAGTCTACTGCAATACCTTTGTTGATTCTTTACATTCTTTAATGTTAAAAGGTGTTTTTGACAAAGGAACACAGTTGGGAATTCCATTATTGAATCATTGACAAAACGTAACGGTTGAACAGTCTCCATATTTGGATAAGAAAGGAGGATAACACAAATACTAATTACTTAGCATAAGATGATATTATTGATGAGTACCTTACATGAAAACATGAACGGAAATAAAACTACCTAGGTAAATAGAAAATGCATAGAATCAGCACTACTGGGAATTAAATCTTTACGTTCAAAACTCCAACGGCATAACGAAAGACAATACTTGTTCTAGAATACGGCCCCGTAGGTTCACATCACGTAACAAATAAGCGAAATCAGCCCTGGTTTAAAAAGGTATCTAAATCTAAAGGTCACAATATCCGTAGACATATCCTACTAATAATATAAACGCGAACGTTTATAAGTATGGATGGATGTTTGTTACTCTTTCACGCAAAAACTACTGAGATAGAGATTGATGAAACTTCACAATAATATAGCTTATACATCAGAATAACACATAGGCTTCAATTTATAAAGATATATTGTATATTATCCAAAATATCTATCACCACGCGGGTGAAACCGCGGGGCGCAGCTAGATAATAATAAAAGAAATCTACGTTAGACTATTCATTACGACAAAACCACTCCAATAGAAAGAACATTGACTGAATAGTCAAATAATATATTAACATGAATTTATCAGAGAAAAGCCGCTCAAAAGCCTGCCTAAACAAAATGTAGTGCAGGTTGCGTAGGTTGTGTTTTCCATAAAGTAGCCTTTATCACGATTCAAGCTACCTTTTCCAGCCGTCTTTTGAAACTGGGCGACGCCGACGGCGAGTGCCAATGGAATCCGTAATACCTCGTCGACACCAAAACGAACGCAAGCGCAGGTCAGCTTTACACTTTAGGCAGGGTTCGTGAGCTCGTAAGCATTTTAACTACATTATTTACCTATATAGATAAAAATGCTAGGAATAGCTGGCATTTTCACTCAGAATCATCCATCTCAGTTGTTGCTGCTGCTGTTAGAATTTGAGTATAACTGTTAGAATTTGAGTATAATACTCAAATTTTAGCAGCAGCAATAGCTAGATTTCTATGTCGGAGTCCCATTGATTAGAATATGAAGTCATCAACATAAAGTGAGCAGTCATTACGAAAAATTTACTCTGTTCTATTTTGAGATTAGAGTTATAATTTGAGTACCTAAGTACCTATGTATAATATACTCAAATTCTAAAAATTCACAAGTGAGATTAATTCTTATGAATCTTGCAACTTTCTAACTAACAACTAGGAAATTCGAAAAAAATACCATTGTCTTTGATTATTTTAAAAAATAATAAAATCGCTGGCAAACCGTCTACTGTGCAAACGCGTCCGCATGTCGGCATGGCGTGACCTGTTTTCGCATGTATGGATATCCGGTACTACAATATGGAATACGGGGTGCACACAATACTGAATAGCATGTAAATCGAGTGGCCTTCTATCGTACTGCTTTGAAACCAGGGGACTACTGGAATGAGGAAGTGAAACACGTTTGGTGGGATAGCAGATGAAGAAACAGGATGGAACTTTAGTGTCACAATAGTTGTGTAATTCTTTTGGAAATTTGTCGTTGGCGAGTTTATAGAGGAAACAGTACTTCCTATAAATAAATGAGTAAGCATCATAAACAAGTAAGCATCGATAAAAAAAAATTACCTAATATCTAAAATAAGGAACATCGTGTGTAAATCTCCTTCGAGAGACAAAACAAAACACACAAATCAGCCGAACTATATATAAATATAATAAATTGGTAGGTAAGCTAATTACCCCTAAGCTAAAATTATATTTTAATGAATGCATGCATGTGTATGTAATAAATAAATATAAAAATAATAAAAGAAATTGCTATTAATACTAGAAAGAATGTCACTTACGATAAAATCGTTATATGTAAGGAAGTCAATCACATTGAGTACTTAAGCCCATACATATTATATAATGATAATGACCCATTACATTCACAAACAAGTGAGAACGTAACATAATCGGAAGGAAACCGAATGATATAATATAACGTTGAATATCCTGTTAAATAATGAAATGACGTCTTCTTCTTCGACGATCTTCGGATTCAATGAAACAAGTCGCTTTATAAAGCGACTTGTTTCATTGAATCCGAAGAAAAAAAGTTTGCGCCGTCTAATCTGGTTTCTTCAGACAGCCATCTCATTATAATAACAAATAGTCCTGATGGGAACAAAAAAATGTGTCATTCTAACTCTGGCTCGTTAGCCGATAGACTGGTTTTTGCTTTGTAAACTGAATGGTCCATTTTCATGTCAACGTTTGCTCTAGTAGGCATGTATGAAATTGTGAAGAAACGCACGCAACTGCATTGCATAGTGCAAGGTTTTTGTTGTGGATTAACAATAGGTGTTGGTATTTGGAATTTCCGTTCGTTGATAGACAAGTATCGATCTCAGATGTTCTATTGTAGACGAACAATATACTCGTACTGGGATCACTAGGAAGAAAATATGCGAAGAATTCATGGAACAGGTAGATGGGTGCACCGACGACCGAACTGGTTCTTTACAACGTAATGTGCTCTTCAAACATTTCTTTGTGCTGCATCCAGCCAGAAATTTGTAACATTGTCGTTCTCATAAACAAAAAAAGTAACTTTCATTGCTGCTCTGTGCTAAAATTGTGATTGAATGAATTCCATCAATGATTGAAGTTCAATTTACTATTAAACGCGTAAAACAAACTTCAAATTATTCCAAACAAAAACTTATCTTGCATCAAACAATATAACAGGGTTGCCATAAAATAACGAGACTTTATAATTGGCCTGATAAATCTGTACGTTCGTGACCGGTCTATTTGTGAGCGAGACACGATCCAAATCGAATGGACAAGAATTTTGACAAAGTCCCATATTCAAGGGTATACAATTACACGTGTACCTAGGCACTTTTCATGGGTCGAGCGTGACCTAGGCATTTGCACTTACTGAATGTGGTGATCGTGAAATGTCATTAAGAGTACTATAAGTATGATTGGTTATAGATTCAGTTTATATATAGTAAAATATTTAGAAATCGATCAAGATTAATGCAATTTTTTGTCCTTATGACGTTCGTTCATGCACTTTCTACTTAAGATAGAAATCTCCATCTTCAACCTATAAAAACACCTAAGTGGGTTAGATGTCCACAATGGTGGTAGAAACTCGTTTCTATGTCCCATATTTTTTTGCGGGATTATCGCCTTCGATGGGGCCCGCACACGACGCCCGTTATGGCACTACGTAGAATATTATGGCATTACCATGTAACGTCCCATGGCCATTGCGGGATACAGAACGGTTAGGGCCATAAGTGGAAGGCTTTACTGATAAGGCGATAGGCGTCACAGATAACGGGCATTGCGAAAATTAGTACAATGTTTGCTTTGTGGTTCATGACGAGGAAAGTGTTTTAACACTTTGATTGCTGAAATAAAACGGTATGTGTTTTCTACGAGTGACTAATATGCGTAAATCCACACTAGCGCAGCGGCTGAGAAAATACAGATCTGTGTGACTCAGCACAGCCGTAATATTTTTCGAACGAAACGCATGTGCGGCGCAACACAACCGCTGTGTAGAGCGGCAGCACGAATTTTTTAGGTTAACAAAAAGATCGCAGTCGTCGAAAAAAAATCGCAGTCAAAGTGTTCAGAATACGCATACAAGGTCAAATAAAACACCGAATGGATATTGAGTCGTTTATTGTCAGATGCGTTTGCGTGCCGCGTAAAAATCTAAAGGTCTTTGTTGTCCCAACGCTGTGATTGCTGAGTAAGTGACACAATATCACAATTATTTTGTCACCAGCATGGTGCGGATCAAAATACCTCAGATTTTATAAATATTTTTTACTGTTAAGTCGTGGGAGGAAAAGACGGATACCGGCTGTCACCGAACTTAATGTAATGCTTACGACATTGTGATACAGGATTTAATGTTTGGCGCCAGTCATTCCATTAGAATCTAATGGAATGACTGGCGCCAAACATAAAACAATATGTTATCTCATAATCTAATGATTAGATTATGAGATAACATATTGTTTTATGGATGCATGATTCTTAATAGTAGATCTTGACCGCAACGATGCTGCTTAAGCTTAATGACTCTTGTGACAAATCTGAGCCAGTTTAATCAAATATCTACTACTTTTATTCTAAGTTTTTATCTCTGTATTATTTTCTGTTTTGTGTGGTGTAATAAAGTGTTATCTATCTATCTATCTAACGTGATACAGGATTTAATGTTTGGCGCCAGTCATTCCATTAGATTATGAGATTACATATTGTTTTATGGATGCATGATTCTTAATAGTAGATCTTGACCGCAACGATGCTGCTTAAGCTTAATGACTCTTGTGACAAATCTGAGCCAGTTTAGTCAAATATTTCACATTGTCTTTTCTGAGGTTGAAGATAAATCTATATATATAAAAGAAAGTCGTGTTTGTTACAACACTTATAACTCGAGAACGGCTGGACCGATTTAGCTGAAAATTGGTGGAGAGGTAGCTTAGAACCAGGAGTTTAACATAGGACTTTTATCATTTAAACAATTTGACACATAGATTTCCACGGGGGCGAAGCCGCGGGGAGCAGCTAGTTATGTATAAATGTCGTTGATGTCTCATATATCACTAAATAGTATAAAACAAAGTAGCTTCACACTGTCTGTCCCTATGTATGCTTAGTTTTTTTTTAATAGATAGGATGGATGATTCAAGACGAAGGTTTATAAACCATTTGACATACAGATTTCCACGCGGGCGAAGCCGCGCTGCGCAGCTTGTATAATATATAAGAAACCACATGTTTAAAAGCACTTTCTGTCCGAAAGTGGCAGACCCAAACCCGTCCACTTTGGTGCAATTAATGTTTATGGTCGAAAATTAGATATTGCGGAAACAGAGTTCTTATGCCGCCAGGAACAACAATCTCGGTCGCGACTCACGGATTTGCCTGTAGGTATTGAAAGCAATATTGGTTCGTATTTATTTATACTTGCACTACTTATTTATAATGTACTCTTTGTCCGATGGTACTTGAAACTGAAAATACTTTGCTACTATCCTAATTATTTTAAGCAGTAAACAACTTTACATCAAATCATCAATTTGATGACGGTGTACCTGCGGCGAATACATTAGGTTTCAAAATAAATAATAATAAATAATGCTGGACAATTCACACAGCATTATCTAGCCCCATGGTAAGCAGAGCTTGTGTTATGGGTACTAGATAACTGATATACATAATACAATACATTACATAGATAGATTTTTTTATTATACATAGAAAACGACCTAAATGTTCCTACAGTTTGCCTACCAAATTTAATTTCTTGAAATCTGTAACGAAACAACACAGAAATTACCACTAAAAAACAGCTAATCTTAGCCGGATCTTATGACTTTTATTTCATTTATAGATAGGTACATTTGATGAGTTAGTGGCAATTCGCCATAGTAGTGATTCGTCAATACATTTTATGTCGTTATAATCTAAATTACTATTAAATAATCAAACATCATCATCATCATCAGCCTATATTAGTCCACTGCTTGACATAGGCCCCACAATCAATCAAACATGCTACTTAATTATGATTATTTATACAACACAAGTTTTTTGTACACTAAATTTTTTAAACAAAATTCTATGCAGAAGTAGAGAGAAAATTAAACAGAGAGATAAGAATCATTCTATTTAAACACATAAAAATTATGTAATGATTGGCGGTAAAGCGGGAAGAGAACCTAGAATTACATAATAATAAAGGTACTAATCAGATAATCTTGATATACTATATTATATTCCTTGGGATGATTCAAGTGGTCGCACCTGTTACGCTGACGTAAAAGTCGCGTCCTTTTTTTCCCAGCTTCCCATCTGACCTCAAAGGGGTCGATGAACCAAAGCTTAGGCTTGACGAAAATATCACGTAGACTGAACGGCGCTACGTCACGCTACGAGGCGTAAAAAAGCGCATTGCAGTCGTCAATTTTAGTTCATGCCTTTTTTTATAGCACATTATGATACAGTGGATACTCAGTTCATCAATGGATTAAGTATAAAGTTACCTGTAGTTCTATATTATCCCGAACTGCAATTGTAATGATTCTGCCCACAGCAAGCAGCATTTCTCCTAAAATATTGTGCTGTGTATTGTCCCATCTGACAAAATTCATATTCATTCTGAGAAGTGTTTGACATAAATGTCAGTGTCAATCGAGGCGTTCCAGATTACGTGGTGGTATATCGAATTGCCAAAGCTGAAAACCCTTTAATTTTTGTGTGTGTGTTTTTACAATACGTTTAATGAGTAAAGGATTATTTATCTATCTTTCAAATGCGCCACACGATCACTCGATTACTGTACCTTAGAAAATCAAATTAACCAGTAAATTGCTCTCAATATCATTGAACTTTACTTCCATCACGTCCTTGCTTGCTATGCCAATGCCAAAAAAAAATTGACACTATTTTATTTAATACTTTTCTATCTACTCCACTTTTAAGTTTTCTATTGGATTACTAAATATTTTGGTCAGTAGTTTTATCGTATTGTCCCTACTAGGTAAACGTAGTTCTAGGACGCCCTCCGGCTAGGTGGAATGACGCCTTGCGAAAGACTGCAGGTAGATGCTGGATGCGTCAAGCTGAAGACAGGGCGCTGTTGCGCTCATTGGGGGAGGCCTATGTCCAGCAGTGGCATAGGCTGATGATAATGTTGTCCCTATATCATTATCATAAATAATAAATATAAATAAATAAATAAATAATGCTGGACAATTCACACAGCATTATCTAGCCCCATGGTAAGCAGAGCTTGTGTTATGGGTACTAGATAACTGATATACATAATACTATATATTACATAGATAAATATTTTTTATTATACATCGAAAACGACCAGAACACCCGGAACAAATATCTGCAGATCGTACACACAATTGTTCCGAGGCGGGAATCGAACCCGCAACCTCCTGCGTCGCAGGCGGACCTTCGCCCACCGCGCCACATCGGTCGTCAGCAATAATAACCAGCATAACCATTCAAGTTTAAAATCAAGGAGAAAATTACCCTGGTGCTGAGTCCTTTAGAGTCCCGAAAAATGAAGTCCGATTATTCACTTGCCACATAACCGGTCTTATCTCCTTCACTTACATCGAGATTTACATTACTCTTTATGTAACCTGGATTTATGATGGCTTTGTAATAAGCCAGGCAGCCTTATCAGTTATGACTCGGTGGCTGTGTTATTTTTAGCTGCATTCTCGCCTTTCTTCTTGTAAGGCTTTATTAGCTCAATCTGGTTCATGTTTATCCAATGTTTGAAAGGAGGTTATCGTTTCCTTGTTTTTAATCCGCCTTTTAAATATTATTTAAATCTATAAAATTGCTAGCTGCGCCCGGCGGCTTCGCCCGCGTAGTAATTTGAAAAATATGTGGGGTATGAAAAATAGTTTACGTCCACGGTTTATCATCATCATCATCATCATCAGCCTATATCAGTCCACTGCTGGACATAGGCCTCCCCCAATGAGTGCCATAGCGCCCTGTCTTCAGCTTGCCGCATCCAGCATCTACCTGCAGTCTTTCGCAAGTCGTCATCCCACCTGGTCGGAGGGCGTCCTACACTACGTTTGCCGAGTCGCGGTCTCCACTCAAGAACACGTTTGCCCCAGCGGCCGTCGGTTCTTCGCGAAATATGGCCGGCCCACTGCCACTTCAGCTTGCTAATTCTTTGAGCTATGTCGATAACTTTTGGTTCTCTGTCGGATGTATTCGTTACGAATCCTATCCTTCAGAGAAACTCCGAGCATAGCTCTTTCCATGGCTCGCTGAGCGACTTTACGGTTAAAGTCACGGTTTAAGTCCTACTGAATTTAAACACAAAATTTCATAATAATCGGTCAAGCCGTTTCGGTGGAGTTTTGTTACACTATGACTCGAAAATTTTATACAAATAAGTTACAGGGATCTTTGCTATGGATTCCTTTCGTTCTAGTATATACCTATAAATATTCATTGAAAGATCAAGCTAACATGTCTCCTTTTGTCGATTTTAGTTCTAGTTATACAGAATAAAATACTACCTACTATCTCTAACAACCACGTTATTTTAGATCCCCAAAGACGTGTCGCCATAAATTCCAACATATATATAATCACCGTTACGATTAATTTCGATATCGCTTTGCGTGTTCTTACGGCATTACTCTCAACTGTGTCGTTGCGTGCGTTCCTCTCGATTGGTCACTCCACTCACTCTTCGCTTGAAGAATCAGGACCTCGGTCTTTGCCTGTTTAGCAATCATCATCAGCCTATGTTAGTCTACTGCTGGAAATAGCCCTCCCCCAATGACTTCATAGCGCCCTGTCTTCAGCTTGACGCATCCAGCACCTGCCCGCAGTCCTTTAGCAATGCTAAAAATAACTTTTTCATCGTTGTCTTAGGTTGGTTCTAGTTTGCATCATATTCCATTTTAGTTTTCGGAAAAAAAAACATCAATAAAAACTGTTTTCCATGTTGCTATTTACCGTATAATAAAGAACAGGATAAGCGCAGGGTGATCACAGGTTTAATTTGTTATTTGTATGTGCATTATTATGGATTAGGTTGTAAGGTGTGTTGGTTTGAATATGGAGGGATATAAGGGGAGAGGAAGACCGAAGAAGATGGATGGATTGTGTGAAAGGTATGGTTAAGAAAGTTAAGTAAGTACAGAGATGACGGCTGAAAGAGAAGAATGGAAGAAAAATACATGTGGTGCTGACCCTAGCGTGGAACAAGACCGGAAGATGACAATTTGACAGGGATGTGTTTATATCAAGCTAGATTTCATTGGTTATATACTTTGATTTAGTGTAATTGAAATAAAGGCATCATTTATAAGCTAAATGTAGTATATAAGCTAGGAAGTAAACCGATGGATAACAACAGTTATATCTCCTATGTTTAACAGCAGTCCGTAAACTTCTTACTTTACACTAATGACTGTTTCTTCTACTACAGCTTCTGCTTTGTTAGTAATTCATTTGCATCTATTTGTTTATGGTTTTACGCGTCGGTATTTAGGACGAGCTCGATGTGAACAAGCATAGAGTAGAACGGTATGTCTCAGTTGTAGAAAGCTGGCTTGCTCTCTTGGATTGTCTTTGTTGTCTGCGTTGACCTTCCACGTGTGGACTTGTAGGGCTTCAGGTTTGTGACAGACACGCGAGTTACATTTGTGGAATTTTAAGCCTTTTACTTGATATTTTTAGGTACAGACACAAGCTTATGTATAAATATTAATAATATAGTTATTCTGTGACAAGCTATGCTTGTTGTAAAAGTGCACCGTCAATCCTCTTACTACGAGCGGCCTCAGTTGACTAAGGATCATAATAGGGCTATTATTTTGATGAAATCTGACGTCTATGTTTTTTATTCTCAAGTAGATAAATGAAAATGAAATGAAATGAAATTATATTTATTCTGATAGAGCAAAAAAACTTAATTATCTAACTATAGTAAACAAATACAGCACACGACTTAAAAAGACTTAAAGTATATAATTGATAATATGCATTGATTTATATATATATATATATATATTATTATTAATAGACATATCTAAATTAATTTAGTGTAGATCAAGCCGTGTGTGATGGTCAGTCCCGTGTTGCTGCGCTATCAGAACAGGTATGACTGTTTTCATTTGCCTCCATTTCGAAACCGGCGGCTATGGCTGTTGCTTTCTATCAAGAGATCATCTTGCTCATCCCTATTTACTCTCAGAGTACGGAAGTTAGTAAATATCCTCAAATCCCGACTTTCTCTCGTTACACAAAACGATATTGCCCCTAAGTGGCTATTTTAAACTGAGCCTGCGTTATGACGTTCCCACGAACGAAGCAATTTCTCGGTTTCCTAGAAATGCTCTAGTCTAGTAACAAGGAAATGACATTTGCAAATTGTGCTCTATGACCTTAGAAACTGGTTTTATATTTCGCAATCATCCGTCGACATGGAGGTTACAGGGTCTCTTATCTGTTAAAGTAAAGTAAAACAGAGAAACCTGATAAATATAAAGGTGGGAATTAGGAAACAGGAACACGATTATGCTAGTCCTATCTTATCTTAATATTATAAAGACAAAAGTTTGTGTCGCTGTGAACAAAGCCGAATACAAGACCAAAACTCCCTGAACGAATTGCGCTAAAATTTTTGGATACATAATAAATAAATAACTATTAATAATAGTGCACCTATCTTGTAAATTTTGAATTAAATATTCTTTATTCTTATAATAGGTTTGCGGTTGTAAAGATACGGTTTCGATTCTTGCCTTGTGACAAATGTTTAACGATCTGCAAATATTTGTTCCGGCTGTTACTGGTATTTTCTATGCAAATCTTATAAAAAATATCTATCCGTGTAATGTATTGTATTACGTACGTTATATCAGACATCTAGTACCCATAACATAAGCTCTGCTTACCTTGGGGCTTGATAATGCTGTGATGATGGTTCAGCATTATTTATTTAATTTAAAAAAGTAAAACTACTGAGGACATGAGACATTCATGAAAAACGTTTGAAGGTTTCCAAACGAAATGCCGTCTTGCATTTTTCATGAAAAGGTTAACACCGCAAAAGCTAGGATGAAGTTTCTGCATAATGGTTTTATAGCTCTTATTACGATATGCTTATTTATTTCCGACCGAGGCAAAGGTGTTATATCGCATTTCCTGAGTCAGCTGAAATCAGTAATCATGGATTCAAATGGATACGATCGCGTGTGCTCAGCTTTCCTGGTTGCGAAGTGGGACATATGTACATACATACATATTTATACACACAGGGAGTTTGTGCCAGTGCTGTTTATATCATCATTGGAGAAGGAAACGTTCGAAGTAAACTTTGATTTGCTTGGTTCTGGGAATTCTGAGTGTCCAAACTTTCATAAGTGTCTTAAGTGATCTGTGTTATAGAATATGATTTGGAATAATTTACCTTATACATAAATGTATAGTTGGTAAAGTGTGTACATTAGTTGTTATTTCTTTATTTATTTTAAAGGTGTCTTCTATGTCACTCCCGCAGACATAAATTACCGAAATACTACATAATTGTTAGTTATTTGGGGATGTGTGATGGTGAAAAAAGGTGAATAGAAAGTACTTTGTGGTAAAAAAATCTTTGATCTTTTAGTAAAGAAATATTAAAGCTAATGATGCTATTCTAATAAATACCAGGAGTAATATAAGCAAATCCGCAATTCGACGCTGTAGTGCTTAATGGTACAAAAAAAATCAAATATTATAACCAACACTTTCCAGACATTGTGTATCCAATATTGGACGTCCAAAACAAGTCGAAATCGATGTTCATAATCTCTTATCTCATCTCTATCGAGATCTGATAGAGATTAAACTTCTCGACGATATCCACGAGTCATTCTTAGAAATTGTTACAAGAGAAACACATGCTGTACGGATCTTGTCAGAAGGTATGTTGATTACATTTTGTATTTACGACCATACTTCTTACATACATAGCTTCGTCTTTAGATCTACGATAACAACTCACTTAAACTTTTAATCGATATTGAACTTCAATAATTCGTTTACTATTAACGATTAACTATTAGGATTAGTTTGTTTCCAAATAGGTATTTATATGACTTGTATTGTATTAACTACAGTAGAGATATCTAATATATTTAATTTTAAATTAAGTGAGAACCAAGTGCTTGGACAAACCTAGCATAGCATTTAAGGCACTGTTAACTTAGTTATTAAAGCTATTTTTAATTAATAAATTATCTATGTATGTTATCAAGATTTTATGCAGTTGTCATAATTGTATTGGTGGCAATGTTGTAAACAAGAACCAATTTCCTACTTTATTTGTGCAGGTATTATTGTTCGTAGTACGTAGGTATTTTAATATTAATTATTATTTGCCGTTATTTCTGATCATTCAGCAGTTTCCTTACTAGCGATAGGTATGTTTTAAATAAATTTAACCTATTTCTTTTTCGGTCGATCGATCTGTTCTTGCATACCAATTTGATAGCGAGCACTATAATATGTTTTTCTTCTCTTATCTTTATCTGAATTTCATCTACTGGTAGGTTTTATCTTATATCTAACTGTTATCATTCAGTTCAATATTTCGCCACACGAAAACAAAACCTATACCTTCTTAATTTGTTATTCCATGGTCTACTCGTATTGAATGGTGCCTCTCTTAATTTTTCCTTTTCTGTTTGGCTTTTTTATGTTACCTACTCTGTTTTCTTTTATATATACTTACATATTTAATCAAGCTTTGTGCCACCACATCAGCACCTGTCTGAAAATCAGCGCCGCTACCAACTTATGCTTGTAGCGGCATAATGCTGAGACAGGGACCTTTTTGGCCCCTTATGTAACACGTATTTGCTCTATTCTATATGTCTTATCTATTCCTTGTAATTTTTTTCTTGTTTTTATTATTTTCTTACCATGTAATGTGTTATGTATGGTGTGATATGTATTTACTCTCTTTCTTTCTTAAAATACAAATTCATAACCCACTAGATATCATTTTATTATCTTGTTTTCACTTTTCTCGTTCGATAGTCGTATTTATATTTGAAGGTATATCTATTGTCAATGTTTAATAATAAATTAGGAGTTAGGTAAACATTGAGGTAGAGTTACGTTCCTATCAATTTCTAGCATTGTCAATATTATTGTTTAAGATTTGAATAACAATTCTATAACAACAATGAATGTAGATGGCGTTGCCAACGCAGCTATTTTTGTTTCCATGTGCCAGGGTTAGGGTCGGTACACATCTGACGGAAAATGCGTCGAGCGTATCATCGGTCGGGTCTATTCGGTCAAATTAGACCTGCCACATTACGCGTCTAGTCAGTTCGAACGGCATGTACAAAAACGATCACCGCTGATGTTACGCCTAGTCTGAATGCATCATACAAAATACACGCATTGTGACACGTTACGTCAACCGACTATGCGTTGACGGAAACGTAACAGACGCTGTACGCTCGACGCGCTAACGCATCATCGGTTGAGTGTAAAAGGTTGA
This sequence comes from Eupithecia abbreviata, assembly GCA_943735965.1. Classification (NCBI taxonomy): domain Eukaryota; kingdom Metazoa; phylum Arthropoda; class Insecta; order Lepidoptera; family Geometridae; genus Eupithecia; species Eupithecia abbreviata. Next base: position 12,054,032 of record OX030976.1, read on the forward strand.
ATGTTTTATTATATTTACCTGTTCTGGGCTAACGCGACCGATGATACGTGAGGTATTTTCCGTCAGATGTACTGACCCTTACAGGCTGGTACAGCCTCCCTGGCCGTCTATTTCAATACATACAAACATTACTGTAAACTGTACTTGCTTTGTTACAGCCATTTCTTTGTGCGAAGGTCGCTGATGAGTCACCAAATGTTACTGTGGTTTATGGCTTGTTTTCTTAGGCTGAGGTTTCTTTCATTTCATTACTTCTAAAGATTTCTGTCTCTGGTTTGCTAAGATTTTATTAATGGATGCTATGGATATAGACTTAAAAATTTTGTTGATTTTTTCTTAGAAATAAATAATTCTGGTCGCGCAATCATCATCTAGTCCCAAGCTTAGCGGAACTTCTGTTATGGGTAGATTAGATAGAAGATGACTGATATACTTAATATAATATGCAAATACAAAACTACTTATTTGCCATTTCACTTAAATATGTACACATACATAGATATTTTTTTTTTATTATACATATAAAATACCCAGAACGCCCGCGAAAAATATTTGCAGATCGTGCCAACATTTGTCCCAATGCGGGATCGAACCCGCAACCCCCCGAAAAGTCGTCAGTAATCTTCAGTTTGATTATAATAATTAATTCCAAAAAAATACCATCCGATTCTAATTTAATGCGAGTCCTTTAGCATCGACGAAGAATAAAGTCTTCTTTTGTTTTTGTTATGTATTGAACTCGTTTAAAATTCAAATAATCTCTACCTATATGGTATTAGGCCAGGCTATTTTTCCCATAGATCAGTTCCCATAAGATATGATATATTTTACATAACTTTAAAACGTTTCCATAGAAACAATCCGTGCGAAAGCGCGGGTAGAAACGTATAGGTAATACGCAGCAAGACAAAGAAAAAATATTATTGTGCCCCTATTACGCCATGTCGATTGCAATTTTACTGCACTCACGAGTTAAAAATGTTAACAGCCATAGAGCACTCCAGCGTTTATTACAACGATTGTTAGTCGATTTGCTAACACAGATCTGTGCCGAAGAAAGGCGAATTCAAATTAGAAAGGTTTAACACGAAAATAACTTTATAATGCCAAGAGGCATGCACTGTACCATAGAACACGGTACAATCTCTGTTACTAGAGACTCTGATCAAAATTAAAATTTTAACTTCTGTTCGTAATATGTTGGTAAAGAACATAACGCTAGATAGATCGAATACTTCTCTACTATAATAATCACACTTATATAAAATAATCATATGTATATTACTATAAAAATAACACTTATAATTAATTAAAAATGCGAAAACTTAGATGGATGGATGTTTATAACTTCTTCACGTCAAAACTACTGAACGGGTTGGGCTGAAATTTTGCATACAGGTAGTTTTCGTACTTTTTATCCCATAAATCCGATGGAGATTGGGATAGAAATATACTTTCAAAGTTTCCATAGAAACAACACGTGCGAACCTGTCGGCAGAAACTAATGTAGAGTCCCGACCCTTTTTTTACCTGAGTAAGTAGGTAAAAAAAAGTAACTAGTACTCAGGCTCATACAAGTGTAATTTTTTGAGTTTTTAGCCCGTTAAATGAGTAGCTTCAACCCGAATTCCTGTGAAAAATGCATTTTACGCGACATACAACTCAAACAAACAAATTCGGTCAATTGGCCCCAGCCATATGGATTGTTTCGTTTCTATAAGCCTGGGTTCTCTTTCCTATCTCTATGAGTGAACACTACAATAATATTTTTTCTCTCGTCGATTAGGTAACCACGGAATAGGTAATGCTTAGAATTATGCTTTTGTATGGCCGTTATTTTGAATCTTGCTTTAAGCATTTAAAACGATTGTGTAACATTTTGTTATTATTGTAAAGATGTTTTTAAATGTTCCACTGCCTTTTTAGTCCGACTTTGTTGCGATATTTTCATTTTGTTTTGGTTATTTTAATTTTAATTTGATTATTGCCACATTCGGCCTTTTCGTCAAATTTATAGTTAGAAACAAATTAGAACTAACAAGTTTGCTCAATAACGATATATGGACTATCAATCATCAATCAACACATCATTAACTTGACATGCTGATCAGAATTTTCCGATAGGAATAGAACCCGCCCTAGTGCCTTGCCTAGGCTTACCTAGCCAGTAGCTCTAGCAGAGTATAATTTATCATCACCTTAATTATATTATCAACGTGAAAGTTTATATGGATGGACATTGTTACTTCTTCACGCCAAAACCACTGAACGGATCGGGCTGAAATTTTGCATAGATTTAGGGTTAGACCTGGAATAACACACAGGTTACATACCTAACTATCTAAAAGAAAAGTAAAACCGCCTTATGTATGCAATGTACCCAAAAATTATAAATATGACTTCATTTCCATACTTCCTATCGCTCCAATCTGATCGCATCGGTATAATTAAAGCCATAGAGATCAAATTACAAGAAACAAAACAGTATGAGTCACGCCTATGGTCACTGCAGAGAGCTATTATACATTCCACGTTCGAAATTCGATTCCGAATTACGGTAAAGAGGTTTTAAGTCTTTTGTGCGTGTGCGCATGTTTCAACAGTTACGTGTTTGTGACAGTTCTCTTTTTAAAATATCCATTAAGAAGGTTAATAGGTAAATTTTTAAAACCTGGTCCGCTAATATTTTGATTTTTCATACACTTAATTATCTTAGGTACGCTGCGCTGACGTCACCAATGGCTGCGGTTGTTCAGGATACGAAAAAAAAATCATCTTTAAAAGTAGAACTAATTAAGACCTTCTCAATCAGTTCTTTATATGAATTGAGTAATACAATCCTACTCAATATTTATATACAAGTAAAGAAAAACTCGGAACGAAAAAATATTTATGAAACTCGGTGTCAAGGTTAATTATCTATCTAGACTTTGATTTAGAAATTCCGTCTTACAGCCTTTCTCTAGTCAAGAAAGCACGTAAGTCATTTATTATTTTACGGCATTCCAGTGCATTGTTCTGTATGGGAAATAAGCAAATGAATACGAATCTGAATCACAGCATCTTATCATAATAGTGTATTGATTAAATATTCCTAAGTGATAATAATACCTTTAACACTTTGACTGCGGTTTTTTTTCGACGACTGCGATCTTTTTTTTTTACCTAAAAAATTCGTGCTGCCGCTCTACACAGCGGTTGTGTTGCGCCGCACATGCGTTTCGTTCGAAAAATATTACAGCTCTGCTGAGTCACAAAGATCTGTATTTTCTCAGCGGCTGCGTTAGTGTGGATTTACGCATATTAGTCACTTGTAGAAAACTCATACCGTGCGTTTTCAGCACTCAAAGTGTTAAAGATAATGAGTGGTTGGAAATGTATTTCTTGGTGCATTTCTAAATAAATTAATTCAAATACTTAAAGTAAAACCTCCGGCCCAAACGGCATATGTATGCCGTTTGGGGTGGATATACATAATTGTAAATACTAATCGCTTTTTTCTCAACTTAAACATTAAACTTAATCCATTAAGACGCAGACACAAAATAACATATTGGAAACTTACTTATCTAACCTACATAATTAAAAGCCTACATACATGAACCCACAAGTCGCTGGACACGTCTGCCGTATGTCCAGCGACTTGTGGGCAAAGACCACCACAGAGTCGAGCCCACCCAACGCTAAGAGGCGACGGGGAAGACCTAGGATGAGATGGCGCGACGAGCTCGAGGTACATCTTCCATCATGGCCTGTTGCAGCCCTGGATCGCGAGGAGTGGAAGGAGAAAAGGGAGGCCTTTGCCCAGCAGTGGGACAATAATGGCTTAAAATAAATAATAATACATGAACCCTGAAAACATTCCACTTTTTTGGCAGTCGTGTAAAAATAAAACACAAGGTCTGTAACACAAGGAATGTAATCTGTAGTTTTAAGAAATTGCATTAAAAGCCAGTAGCAAAATGTACTGCGTAACTGCACTTACTGTAGATAACAAAAACAATGCTCTGGTGCAATTCTGCGCAGTATAATCAGCTCTTAAAATCTACATAGTGGAAACAAAACGCCTATCAATACAATCGCTAATCTGAATGAATGTGTCCTTGGTTTCAACACTTCGAAACCATCAGGCAAAGTAGAGCAAAAAGGTTGGTTTGTAACGAAATCGGCATTGAATTGTGTTTCTAAATCTGTGAGTCAGAGATGTTTTCAATATATCTTTAATAATAATGCAATAGGTTATCCATAGGGAACGTACTGTTCCTCCTCAAGTCAATGCTCATTGCTTAGTGACAGCACTCATACTTCCAATGCAAAACGTGCTAATCGCGTATACCTATAACCCTTTTCCAAGTGTCCAGTTGGGGTCATACGAAGGGCAACAAAGATAAGGCGTGTTATTTTTATCATCTCTATTGCGCTAAACAATATATGTAAATATAGTCTGCCAAGTTGGCAGCATATAGGTCTATATAACGGCAAACCCCCCTTGTTTCGTCATAATCAAATAGAAATACTAAAAAAGTCTAGTAAGTAGGCAAATAAATAAAATATGAGTCTTCGCCAAAACAGAACATATTCTCGAAATGCAGAGATCAATAAATTATAATGTCATCTTATACATATTTGAAATATATAATTCATCGAAGCCTGTTTTTAAAAATCGTCAATCATTTATCAAAGTTTAATGAGGCAATGCAACGCAATAGCAGTCCCGTAGGTACACGAGTACGGAAATCATTTGGCCGCGTAACGGATTCCCAAATGAACGATAGACTGTTGAGTCCCTTACATTACACAATAGGTTTGTATTTGTACCTACGTACAGATTTGTTGATCTTTAGTGAGAATTATACCCGGAAACAATGTTTATTGTATTCGAACTCTGCGTAGGTAGAGTCAGTACAAGTTTATGTTAGAATTACATATTACACTGGACAAGTGTCTAGTTTATTGAAATGTTTAGTCACAGCAAGCATTTCAAACATCTCACGCAACAAGCCAGGTCAAATCACTTAGCCGATTAAAATTCAATTTCGTAACATTACCGAATATTACAACTATATTACAACAGTTGATATTGCATCTTGCACGCTACAGTGTCTCCAAATTATCAAATTGCAACTAAGGTCAAACAATATTACAGTCTTAGGTCGCTACTTCGAAACATCGATGATATTCTGCGAGAGATCTTGAGTCACCTGTGGTATGCGAGCGGACCCGAGAAAAACAACTGTACTTTTTTCTATTTCGAAAGGGCTTCTCGATGCTCGCATAGCTGTTATGCATAGGAGGTAACAATACCCTTGTAGGATTATTATACAATATTCTCTATAACTATTATCTAAATAATGGTCTAGAACTGGTATTTAAACTATATTTGTAACTGCAGACTGTCGGGAAACCTCCAGAGGTTCTATTGATCCATATCAATACCAGTCGGAAGCGTCCCCAAGACACCAGCATTCCCCGTTGTAGAATCTATCGTGCATCTTCTAGTTCTCTAAATATATTTTGTATCTGAACTTATGTCTTGTTGTATTGTTACAGGCTGCACCTCTTAAAAGACTGTCACACGCGAGCCCGCGAACATTGACCAGCTTTGACAAGCAGTAGCTACGTTTAACAAGGCCCGAGGTGGACGAAGGTGACGTGGAAGCTGTGTGATGTGCCGGAAACATCGCGCAGGCGTACATCTGGAGGTCACCTGATCCTGGATGAGGAGACATGAAGTTTTCCACCGGGTCGAGTTCCAGCAGTCTCGCCAGCGACTCGCTGTCGAGGAAGTCCACGTTATGCATCTATATGGAGGCAGATCCGCCGCCGGCACCTGTTTGCGAAAGAGTAAGTACCTACTTCTTCAATATTTGCTATCAGACTTCACACTAAATCAGCTCCATATGTATTATTACTATCCAGTTCTTGTCTAGGAAGGAAAACGGCTTATAATGAACAAACACTTGTTCAGGACGAAAGCTTAGATTGGAGCCAAATAAACCGTCAAATTCTATCGTTTTAATACAATTTTTTCGAATCATCTGGTTTGGTTCTGATTCAGATCACATAGCTGTAACACTAAGTTATACCTTGAATAGATCTAGGGAAAAATCTCTTTTGTTTTTGCGTGACAAGGCTAGATAGAAGAACAAAATAAGGCTAGATAGCACTTACATTAGCCGTTGTGTTATCTGGTTACCTCCTGCCCAGTAGTACTGGTATCCATATAACTTATAACTATAACTTAAAGGGAGTTTTATGGCTTCACCGTGTGTGGCACCATAAAATCAGATAGTATCTTATAACGTAGTTTATAGGCCAAAACAAAAAAGCGAAAGCGCGTATCGTACAATCTCGCTCGATAACCCGAATGACCGGGCAATTGCCTTTCGATTTTTCACCACGCTTATTGTACACATTAAAACTTTCAATTTCGTTTATGATATTAATAATCGCATTAACAAAAACAATGCAATGTCCGGGTCGAATGGAAGATGCAGGTGAAAGTACCTCACATGTCAATGGTCAATGCTGTAACTAAAATTTAAAGGCATCGGGCCTTCAGTTCTTTTTGGCAATAAATTGTCATTTACATTACGCACAGCTGGCCCTTGCACTTGCCGAGCCTATTTTATTTTACTTATTCGAGTCGTGTTTTATAGCCTCGACTGGTGTTTTGTCGTGTCTTTTTGTGTCGTTTTGCGGCACGTTGGTAATTGGCAAGGCAAACACAGACGATGACGCATGGCATTGTTTACAAACTCTCGGGGATTTTAGTCTCGTGGCTTAGAACTCTACGACTCTATAAAGATTATTATATGCTCTAACATTACTCTCAGATAATGATGAAATATTTCGGCCTCTTCTGGCTCTCAGCCACCTAAAATTACATAGCTGAAAAGCAAAAGACAAAAGACTTCGCTACCTCAATCAGAAACGTATCGTGATTTGACTTGAAAATTATAAGAGGTTTAGGAATACGGAATTTATGTAATATGTCATCGATATTCACCGAACTACTAGGATTGTAAGCTGTCAGATTTTCTTCAAATTAGCTTCTATCGATAGGTTTATGAAGGTCTGTTGTTAATTTATTTGCTTCATAACATCTTTTGTAACAAAATCGTGATGAAACTGACAATGGTTTTAAAACATGATTTATGAGTGCAACGTCCTCCCAATAAGGCGTCTATTGGCCAACCTTTTGTTGCTCTAAAAGATGCTCTGTCGTCATAGCAGCAAGGTTGTTATTGTCTTGATTATCACACGTGACGATCGTTATGGTTCTTGCACTTTCTAAAAGTACATGCAATGCCATAAGTGTCAAGATTATAAACGTTTATTTAACTTTGGCTAGTGGCTGTAATTATGGACTGTGTCTAGGTAATTAAGGGAAAACATATGGTCATTTCTATGAGAAGTGGCTCACGGATGCCCTGTGGCAAAAACCGCAAGCATGTTTCTAAAGAGATTTGACAAAAAACTAACAAAAGACAACCGCTTTTCATAGAATTTTGGTAGGTTTTCCCCAAATTTTGCATTGTCGGTCTTATTCTTGTTTAGCTATCTATCTACCCAAGAATGCAGCCAGTTTGCACCCTCGCTGAGTATATATCGATTTATATATACTCCCCCATGAGATAAAAGCCGATAAAGCGCTTATCAGGGGGAGGCCTGCGTCCAGCTGTTGACAAATATAGGCTGTTGAGGTGAGTATTATATGCCTCCCCCATTATGCCATTCTATCCTATTCGTTTTACAAGTCTGCTGTCCTCAGCGTCCTTCTCCGGGCATCCTTTACCTTAAGATAACACTGATTTATTTGCTTGTCTCAAAGTCGTGTTCAACGTCTACATATATATCCAACGCACAATTTCAGTATATAAATCGTTTTCATGTATACTAACAACTCGTATAATATGCAACATCACAATATACCTGCCATAGTTATTGTTAGGTCTACGTCACCGTTGCATTATGTATATTGATGTCTTCATTTAGAACCCACCCACTATTGACAGTTATAATCATCTTTAATATACAGTTCATTGTTACTTGTTTCTGCGTTGGCTGGTCGTAATACAGTGGTTATATCAATTACATTACTATCACCGAATTGATCACTTTCGCTCATGAGTAGGTGTTCAATCATTTGATCAATATCATTTGTTGTATGAAATTCGTTACTAAGGTTTGGTTGTTTGTTTCTCAAACTAGTTGTGGAATCAAAATGCTCGAAAGTTTTTATGTAAGTCAAATCAATCAAGGCCTCCCCCAATGAGTTTAATTCGCACAGTATGTACCTACGAGTAAATTTGTATAATATCTGTAAAAAAAAATATAGGCTTACTTTAGTCTTGATTGTAATAATTCATGAGAGAGATGTCAATTTCCATCCAATAGAATGATTAAAAGGCTGAATAAAAGAAAACTCGTACCTTGGTGCACATTATAGCTTAATCATCATTATCAACCTATAGCAGTCCACTGCTAGATATAGGCCTGGTCCACGTAGCGATATAACTTAATACATGGACACAAAACCCATCACCTTCCCAGCAGTAAACAAATTAAGCGGTAGAGACTAAGAGACAGATTGTAAACGAACCCATGAACGTACAAGCTAGCTAATTCGCTATCATGCAGCTATTGTTCAGACTAATGAACTTTTACTGCGACGAAATATGCTATCGATATGAAAGTTTAGAAACTGATCGATTGTAATTGACTGGCGTTATTATCTTTAGATGCATGATTTACTGTGTGAAGCTCGATTAGAAATCGGTTTGGATCTGTTTTGCTTGCTTCCTTGTGACCATTGCGATTATTTTCAGAGTTAATGATTTGTTTCCTACACTAGAAAAGTAAACGTGTATGTTTCCATCACGTGGTAATTTACTTATCAACCTTCTGTTTTTCTTTAGATCTTACTTCTAAATCTTCCAATAAATATTTATTTACATCATAATAAACCAACGCATATTGTACAAATGTACCTACACTAAATAAATAAATAATGCTGGACAATACACACAGCATTATCTAGCCCCATCGCCCATCAAAAGAAGGTACTTGTTTTCTGTAGTACCAAGCGTGACTAACTAACACTACACCCGATATTGGGAAACTACGTCGAGTCTTCTCTTCATCCGTACCGCAATGCTTGAAAACGAAGGTGTTCAACCAGTGCGTCCTACCTGTTATGACCTACGGAGCTGAGACGTGGACACTCACGATAGGGCTGGTCCACCAGTTCAAAGTCGCTCAGCGAGCTATGGAAAGAGCTATGCTCGGAGTATCTCTGAAGGATAGGATTCGCAACGAATACATCCGACAGAGAACTAAAGTTATCGACATAGCTCTGAGAATTAGCAAGCTGAAGTGGCAGTGGGCCGGCCATATCTCGCGAAGAACCAAACGTGCAAACATGTTCTTGAGTGGAGACCACGACTCGGTAAACGTAGTGTAGGACGCCCTCCGACCAGGTGGGATGACGACCTGCGAAAGACTGCAGGTAGATGCTGGATGCGTCAAGCCGAAGACAGGGCGCTATGGCGCTCATTGGGGGAGGCCTATGTCCAGCTGTGGACTAATATAGGCTGATGATGATGATGATGATGACACCCGATATCTCTAGAACTTCAATTGACATCCTGACTATAGAAAGATAGAAATCTAACCTATTGCGGTTAATCCTTAAACCCACGATTGTGACGTCATCAATGTGGTCTCACGGATGTGAGGTAGGATTACCCGTACATAAAAGAAGCAACCTTATTTAATTTGTTACAAAGGCTTTTATCTTTTTATCAGCGACCAATCAATACATTATTGGTTTTCACGCTTGAGTTATCTTCCATTTAGATAAGAGATAAGTAATGAATTCGTGTGAATTTTTTTAAAGAGCATTGTTGGTGCGATAAGATAAGTACTGGGTCGTTAGGTTTTTTCTATGGATCGACAGTGGCTTGTCTACAGCAATGGTGGCGATATGGCTTGTCAAATTCACTGGCGCTACTAGTTTTTTATTTAGCTTGTTTCCTCTGTACCTAATTAAGATAAGCTATAAATATAACCTAAGTTGCTTTGACAAAACTATTTGTTAATGTTTGTTGGAGAAGCTATTCGTTCTGGTATTTTCAGACACCCAGCAGTAGTGTTCTCTTGTTGAGATTAATAAACAACAAAGGCACCTAATGCCTTTTAAGCAAGCCAAGCTTTATTAAGTAATGTAGTCAAAGTTTATGTAGTCTTTCACATTATTAACACTTTGACTGCGATTTTTTTTCGACGACCGCGGTCTTTTTTTTTACCTAAAAAATTCGTGCTCCCAATCTACACAGCGGTTGTGTTGCGCCGCAAATGCGTTTCGTTTGAAAAATATTACAGCTCTGCTGAGTCACAAAGATCTGTATTTTCTCAGCCGCTGCGCTAGTGTGGATTTACGCATATTAGTCACTTGTAGAAAACTCATACCGTGCGTTTTCAGCACTCAAAGTGTTAAAAGGATAAATAGAGGTATAAACCTTCCTCGCCCCGATACCTATGTACCATACCTACCATCCTGACTCAATCTATAAAAATCTAACAAAGAAAATAGCTTGCATTATAGATTGATATCATAGATCACACAAAACATCACAGCATTCTCATACATACAAACAAACACATTCCTAGAATGCAATCCGAGGGTAACTATGTGAAAGACAGATACCTGTGTGGGAACTATTGACAGCGACTGTGGATGGAGTGGAGTTTGGTTATTGTCGACGCTGTTCTTTCAGCTGATTGAAGATTACCTGTAAAGTCTAAAAAAAAGTATTTTAACTGACTGTTGAGATAATTATAAGCACTAATACAACGGGTATTTATCGCGTTTATTTACCTACGTCATCCCGTGCCCACGACAGTGTGTAAACCTGTTGAAACGTCGGGAAAAATAGGTAAATAAACGCGATAAATACCCGTTGTATTAATGCTTATAATTTTGTGTTCAGATCGCGTAAGCTTAAAAATATTTGTAAAAATAAGAGAATGATCCCAATCTAGTCCCATAAAATTATTTCCGAGGAATCCGTTTTTGTACCACACAGTGTAAATATTAGGGAATTCATGTCCATTCAAAGGTTGCCCGGCAGAGATCGCTCTAAGCGATAAGGCCGTCCATTGTACAACACATTCTGTATTTGTCTTTTTTCTGTCCAGTGTATCTTTTTTATTTGGTGTGCTGTAGGTAAAGAATAATTGTATTGTATTGAATTTGAAGGAGATTTTTAGCTTTTTGAAAACAATCAAGTTATTATTATGTACTGTTCACTCAATTGGATGATTCTTTTACTTTTGTGTAGAAAATGAATTACTTTACTTTTCATTAAATAACAATTAACTGTATCTAAATGAAAAGAATTGCTCTGGTGGTCTCTTACCTGTAGCAACCAATAATAAATAAGAGTCAAATACATAATGGTGTTCTTGTTTTGGCCATTCAGGTTTTCTCTATACCCTAGGTTTACATTTATATAAAACCGATTGTTCTCCTGGAATTACTGAAAAGTCACCCAATAAATACTTATTGGTTGACTTACGTAGTTAAGGTAAATAAATAAATAAATAATGCTGGACAATTCACACGGCATTACCTAGCCCCATGGTAAGCAGAGCTTGTGTTATGGGTACTAGATAACTAATATACATAATACAATACATTACATATATAGATATTTTTTATTATACATAGAAGTCGACCAGAACACCCGGAACAAATATCTGCAGATCGTACACACAATTATTCCGAGGCGGGAATCGAACCCGTAACCTACTGCGTCGCAGGCGGACCTTCGCCCACCGCGCCACATCGGTCGTCAAGGTTATTTCTTATGGTTCAAAGGCTTTGGTTTCTTACGATTTTGATATACGATCGAGGTGGCTTATAAGTTATAACGGTAAATGTGACACATTAACACTTTGACTGCTGAAATCACACGGTATGTGTTTTCTACAAGTGACTAATATGCGTAAATCCACACTAGCGCAGCGGCTGAGAAAATACAGATCTTTGTGACTCAGCACAGCCGTAATATTTTTCGAACGAAACGCATGTGCGGCGCAACACAACCGCTGTTTAGAGCGGCAGCACGAATTTTTTAGGTTAAAGAAAGAACGCAGTCGTAGAAAAAAAATCGCAGTCAAAGTGTTAACTATGTTGCATAGAGTACCGAGGTAAAATATTAAGTCTATGCCATGTGAAAATCACAAGTATGTGCTATCTAACTTGTATGGAAACCAAAACAGGTCAAATAGCATTCATAAATTTAACGATAGCAACAAATAAATCTAGGTACTAAAAATACATAAATAATTCTGGACAATCCACACAGCATCATCTGGCCACAAGCTAAGAGCAGAGCTTGCTTACTACAAATATGTCAACTACAATGACTAAAGGCGTTACATTTGACATTATTTTAACAGAGGAATGAGTAACCCATTGTTTAAACTTTGGTCTCTTGATTTCGTAGTACGCACACTATCATGTCTACTGTCTATGGGGAAAAAGGGTCTTTTTGATTTTTACACCGCAGCGCGATAACACAGATTACAGTATTAATGACCGCTTTTCCGCACTGACAATTAACGCGATAGTACGCATAGTACTGCGTAATGTTCAAGTGACCAAAGCTAAGCAGTGTTTCTTTCATTCTTCTGTTGAACTTACAGAAAAATCTTCCGAATTTCGACCATAAATTTTTATTAAAATTAAATAAAAAAAAATTGGTTTTCTAAGGTGAGATCGCTCTAAGCGATAAGGTCGCCCTTAATAATTCCTCTATTCTAAGTATTTATTTCTTTATATTTCCTGTTTTGTGTGGTAATAAGTTTTTTCTATCTATCTCATCATCATCATCAGCCTATATTAGTCCACTGCTGGACATAGGCCTCCCCCAATGAGCGCCATAGCGCCCTGTCTTCAGCTTGACGCATCCAGCATCTACCTGCAGTCTTTCGCAGGTCGTCATCCCACCTGGTCGGAGGGCGTCCTACACTACGTTTACCGAGTCGTGGTCTCCAATCAAGAACACGTTTGCCCCAGCGGCCGTCGGTTCTTCGCGAGATATGATATCTATCTATCTATTCCTTTCGAATGGCTAACACTAATGCCTCTACCAAAAATCTTAACAAAATTGCAGCAAAAATGGAACCTGCTCATCCTCGCAACAAATTCCAAAGGCATGTCCAAACATGGATGTATTGCACCATCGTTTGATTATTAATTGGACGTCCAAGAAGTCTTCGGTTGAGCCACTATGATCGCCTTATTGCTAAGAACCATTAACTAGATTTCCATAACTGGCTTAGACGAACAACGGTCAGGGTTAGGTTATGTTTTTTAATGAATTAAACGAGAAGCCACAGTATATTTATTTAAATAAATAAATAATGTATTTTTATATAATGCTGGACAATTCACACAACATTATCTAGCCCCATGGTAAGCAGAGCTTGTGTTATGGGTACTAGATAACTGATATACATAATACAATACATTAAATAGATATATATATTTTTTATTATACATAGAAAACGACCAGAACACCCGAAACAAATATCTGCAGATCGTACACACATTTGTTCCGAGGCGGGAATCGAACCCACAACCTCCAGCGTCGCAGGCGGACCTTCGCCCACTGCGCCACATCGGTCGTCAAATTATGTAGGTAATAATGATAAGCCAAGAGGGGGCGGGTTTTTTTTTATTGTTTCACCTTGAGATCATCCATAAATGAAGGAGAAATCGATGAACGTACATGGAAAAAATATATAGGTAGGTATTCAGCTGAAAAAGAGTAGAACCTCCTCCTTTTTTCGAAATCGGTTAAAAATCATGACGTTTTGAAAAAAATTCAGAAAATTAATTTAAGAAAAGTTTAAAATTGAAATAGCGCTACACAAAAGTGTAGCGCTCAGCGCGTGTTATTTTTTTTTATCGTCTGTTTTATAAGCCAGCCGAACGCGTCGGACTTTGCCCTTACACGTTTCCTCTTGGTTTAAGTTTATTACGTTTTGTGTATCATATAATCATTCATTCATTTATTCATTCATTCATTCACTGTGAAGGACTCAACGAAACTTAGCCAGAAAAATGGCACTGATGGACGGGCTGGGGCGGCGGCAGCGGCGGCAGGCAGACATTACGAAGAAGGAATAGAATGAATTTATTTGTTATAAGACTTACACAGAATGTAATAAACTTTAACTAAGAGGAAACGTGTTGGTAAGTGTGTCAGTCCAGTAACAAAATGCTTTGCCTCAACATGAATTGGTTGACTAGCATGCTAGCAACCAACGCTGGTCTTCCGGCAAAGCAACTTGTTGAGAAGGGTTCCTGTCTTGTCATTTGGCTACGGAACCATAAGAACCCACGCAAGACCGCCAAAGATAGTAAAGCACTTTCACATTTTTAAAAGTATTTGTGGTATTCTTGTATCAGTAAGAAAGTGCTCTGATTTATGGCTATAGCATTTACGAGCTATTGTTAGTGAAATATTTTCATGGTCGTGTGTCAATAATGACCGCATGGACGGACGTGGGATTTTTTGCTGGGAGATATTTATGTCATTTTTGTAATTAGGTTTTACTTTCACGTTTTTAATACTAAGTACCTACACATTTTAGACATAGACAATATAGACAGAGACATTCATTTATTTGCTGCTGCAGTATAAAACAAAAACAAAGTATTACATTTTGAATAAAAATAATTTAATTGACTTTTCACACTGCATCATCTTGCCCCAGGTCATAGATCATATATACTACATATAATACCTACTAGCCAGAATTGAGAGAGAGAGAGAGACAGAGAATTATCTCTTTTGATAGGTATCTAATCTAATGTTACTGAATGATACTCTAGTTTGAGTATTTTTAACACAAAAAGTACATATAAAAAAATAAAAGAATTATACAATGAAAAACTCTTTATTTCCATCAATACAATAAATATGCACTTAAAAAAGGTCAAGCTCTTAAAATTAAACACAGAAACGAAACTAAAGTGATATGTTTTGTTTCTGTCGCTTCGGTATGTAGACTAAAGTAAAGAAGCGACGAAGAAACCTATAGCTCGTTGGTTGTTTTTTTCGAGTATGTTATATTCATCTCAAAGAAAACTCTTGTAAGCATCTCTTGTAGACTTCTAGAATCTTTGACAACCCGGGATAGACACGCGTTATCGATATCCTGGATTGAGGGTTGCCAGATAGTTTTTACAACGACAAACATATCCAGTGTTGCCTGGTAATGAAATGGGCTCGCAGTTTCGTATTTCCTTCAATTCTTTAACAACATTCACAATTTAGCAATTCCTTGTAATGTACGGTGTATGTAACTATCGGTTGGAGTGGTTGAGTTCGGCACGCGATGCAACGTTTCCTTTGTAAGTAGGTACACTTGAAGACAGACTTTGTTGGCATGGTTTTTTTAAATAAAAATGTTAAAGGTATCCAGTATAATTTTCTATTAGTATTAGATACACATACCATACATTAAACAAAATAACATTAAACTTTTAAAACATTTAACATTAAAATTAAATTTAAAAAGCTCCCGACGACACGCCATTTTGTGGCAGCGGCCATCTTTTACCGATTTTCATCAAACATAGCTAAGAACACTCAGAACTTAAATTAAAATCGTTTCATCCGTTCGGGAGCTACGTTGTCACAGACAGACATACATACAGATACGTCAAACTTATAACAGCCCGTCGTTTTTGCGTCGGGATTTAAGAAAATGGGTAGAAAACCCGTAAAGTATCCTGAATTTTTCAGTGCAAAATGTGTTAACGAAAAAACATACACGAAATGAAAACTTCCTCCTTTTTTGTAGTCTCTATCTTAGCGACTGCGACAGTTGCTTGCCTTTCATATGCATGCAAGTTAAAAGATAAAGTTTGGTTTTGTTCCGAATTATCGCAGTCATTTTACTTAGTAGACGCGCATTTTCATGTAAGTTGGCCGGTCCCTACAACTACACGAGTATAGAGGTATAATTAGACTCAAACCCGTATTGTTACAAACCAACATTTCCATGTAACTCCTCGAGTACTTACATAGTTACAGATAACAAGCGTTTCTGTAGACACGTGGGTCCCGTATATTGTTATATGCGGGATCGAGGGTACAGCCTTTCCGGTACGAATGTACCGGAAAGGCTGTACCCTCGTCCTCCTCGAGCGCCGTAAGACCGTACTCGCCGAGGCTGGGCAGTGAATGCGTTAACGTTATATTGTGCTTTTTAGTTCGTGACTTCCTGACTTCTTCATCATCAGCCTATATTAGTCTACTGCTAGACATAAGTCTCCCCTAATAAGCGCCATAGCACCCTTTCTTCAGCTTGATGCATCTAGGATCTGCCTGCAGTCTTTCGCAGGACGTCATCCAACGTGGCCGGAGAGCGTCCTACACTACGTTTACGGAGTAGTCGTCTCTACTCAAGAACACGATTACCCCTTCCTAACATACATAGTACCTACCAATGAAAAGCAAATGTCAGGGTCAGTTTTTACCAAACGCTTGTTTTTGTCTTCGGAGACGTAAAAATAAACAACAGCATGGTGTCAAAACAGCGGTTGGCAATTTTACACTTCTCGTCTCACCACCTTTGTGAGAACTATGTATGTATCAAGCTGGTAAACCAACCGTGTACAATTCTTCATTCTTCTTCTGATTATATTACCTCTATAAAACCAACACAAGCACACTTCACATAGCCACCATAGAGATAGAAAGCCAAGGGCCAACAATGCAGATTTCCACACACGATCTCAAGCAATACAACACAATGGTCTAGAAACCACATAGCTTGCTATTTCACGCATTTACATAAACTACATGTGGCCTAATAAAATTGATTGTATCGCTGTGCACGCGTAATGCCCATCTTATTTCACGCTTGGCGAGCTGTGCTATACCTACATCTGGTTCGAATAGGTTTCTTTAGTAAAAAATTCTCTGCCTTTTTCTTTGGGTATTTGTTATGCCTTTGTTCTTTTGATCGCATATTTTCTTTGCTTCGTAGGTTATGGAAATTTTTGGAAAGACTGTAAAGAAGTAGTTGCCACGACGTTTAGCTAAATTTAAGTAAACTATAAATGTTTATTTGTAAAGCAAGCTCTTTCTTTGGGTATTTATTTTGCCTTTGTTCTTTTGATCGCATATTTTCTTTGCTTCGTAGGTTATGAAAATTGTTGGAAAGACTGTAAAGAAGTAGTTGCCACGTCGTTTAGCGAAATTTAAGTCGACTAAATGTTTATTTGTAAAGCAAGCTCTTTCTTTGGGTATTTATTTTGCCTTTGTTCTTTTGATCGCATATTTTCTTTGCTTCGTAGGTTATGGAAATTGTTTGAAATAATGTAAAGAAGTAGTTGCCACGACGTTTAGCGAAATTAAAGTCAACTATAAATGTTTATTTGTAAAGCAAGCTCTTTCTTTGGGTATTTATTTTGCCTTTGTTCTTTTGATCGCATATTTTCTTTGCTTCGTAGGTTATGGAAATTGTTGGAAAGACTGTAAAGAAGTACATAGTTGCCACGTCGTTTAGCGAAATTTAAGTCGACTAAATGTTTATTTGTAAAGCAAGCTCATTCTTTGGTTATTTATTTAGCCTTTGTTTTTTTGATCGCATATTTTCTTTTTAATTTTATATCAAATATTATTCAAGAAAGTCGTGTTCCGAATTGGTGGGGAGGTAACTTAGAACCAGGAGTCGGACATAGGATACTTTTTACCGTTTAAGCCATTTGACACATAGGTTTGGTTTTTCAATTATCTTAATAGAAGCCGCGGGGCGCAGCTAGTATTAATAAAATTGTTGGAAAGAATGTAAAGAAGATTCTAGATCCCTAGACCGAAGTAGTTGCCATGTCATTTAGCGAAATTTAAGTAATCTAAATGTTTATTTGTAAAGCAAGTAGGTAACACAGTTAAACTCTTCTTGTTTTTTCTTATTAAAAATGCTCTACCTTTTTCCTTGAGTTCATATTGCCTTTGTTCTTTTGATCGCATATTTCCTTTGCATCGTAGGATATGAAAATTGTTAGTAGTATTGTATGGTAAGGAACGTATGGAAGGTTCTGGAGCCGTAGACCGAAGTATTAGTTTCCCCGTGGTTTCCTACGCGAAATTTAAGTCAATAAAATATTTATTTGTAAGCAAGTAACCCAGTTAAATTCGTCAAGTAAACCACATAGATTTAACCTGAAAACGTAGGCAGGCGTCAATAATCCAATAGACAAAATCTGGTATAATGCTGAAGCCCTACCAATCGGGTCCATTCAATACTATTATGCCAGCACGTCATGATATGTACAATAAACTGACAAATTTCGAAAAAACCTTTATCTTTATCATGTATTTATGTATAGTTTAGACTGGAATTTTTTGATTGCCTGAAATAAACGAATTTTATTTATTTATATGCTTTTTGTGTCATTATTCATATGTCTATGTGGTATACGCACATAAGCACTTCTGGTTTTTATTTTATGGGAGCAATGCTTTTATCCCCACGCTGAGCATGGGGTTTCAGATCGCAGTGGAGGTGTTAAATATACACGGAAGGAAGGTTAACATTCCGATGGCAGATTCTTGTAGGGTTCTTGTTAACACGATGAATTTGTTCATATAATCATTTAGTGATTGGAAGAATGTCGACTAAGGCCCCTGGGCCTTTGTTCACATACGGTTTTTTTCGCCGTAAAAATCTACGGTTTATTTGCCGTGCGTAGGCACGGTAGCCAGTTTTGTATAGAAGATGGTTGACACACCGGTTTTTTCGCGATAGTGATCAATAGAACGCTGACGATCGTGCCTTCAATGACGAATTACCGTAGATTTTTACGGCGAAAAAAGCTGGTGTGAAAGGAGGTCCTTAGTCGCCTTTTACGACATCCGTCCAATCATTGTAAAGCCTTATTTTATTAAATGCTACAAATATTTTGTAAATTTTCTGTTGTATTGTATAATATTATGCTGAAATCAAAGTGAAAAGAGCGCGAAAGTATCCCATTACAGCAGAATTTAGAATCATACTTTTTCTTATCTAACGATTACCATTTAACTAATTAAAATTATTACTAACATATGCTTTTGCTTTCAAAAATATTTAATATTACTTGCTGTTTTCTTATTACTATCAATTTCATTAAAAAGCTATGAGACGTTCACGTTCAGCATTCCATTTATACGAGAAGTACTCTTAAATAGCCTAAAGCCGTATACAGAAAGAAAGCTGGAAACTTATAAGCGCTTACCGGCGCTTGACAGCGCTGGTAACCCGCGCAGGAAAATATATGAACGCGCAATCAATAGATTTCTTTCCGGCCCTGGTGGGGGCACAGAGAGGGGCCTCGAGGCTTGGCCTCATTACCCCGGCGTCAACTCGAGGGGTGACGACCCCTCGGTCCTTGGGTTTTGTGGGAATCTTTTCTTTCCCTTATTCTCAATGTTTTTTTTGGCATCATTCCGTTTATAATCTTTTTTTTTTAAATAAACCCAAGGACTCTATGGTGGTTCCGCAGGGATCAGGTCCCGCGGAAGGGGTCGCCATGCGCGGTCATCTTCCTGGGGCCGGGGCTGGGGCGGGGCGATGTTGTGGAAGTGCTCGTGGTGCCCGTTGTCGGCGCGAAACGCGCGCCGATAAGCACTGAACGGTGCCGACAAGTTCCGACAAGCTTCAACACGCGGTGGTCAGCGCTGGGCGCTACCATTTAAAATTAATAAACAACTGCGACAACCTGCTTTCTTTGTGTAGAACGGACCAGCGCTGTCAAGCGCCGGTAAGCGCTTATAAGTTTCCAGCTTTCTTTCTGTATACGGCTTTAGAGTCTAAGTTCCGATTTCACCGTTTGGTGTAATAAGTAATAACTAAGATCAACAAAACTAACTTCAGCTTGATCGAGTTCAAATTCGTAAAACCCATTGAGCGATATGACAACTCTTGAATTCCGTTTAGCGATGGAACCGTATCAACTTTATATCGACAAAATGCGCTAAACTCGTTTCAAGCGCTAAACTTAGTTTATTTTGTATTGAACGCGTTGAAAAGCAACGTGGACGCGTTATTTGCAACATTTGTAATGGTAGAATTGGACCTAAGACATCTAGAAAGACTGCATTTTTTGAAATTTCTAATGAAGATATAACACGTCTTATACAGCTTCGACCAAATATGGGGCGCGATAAGAACTAGAAATGCAAGGTTATTGATGGCTTTATTGTACACTGTAGATTGATCTTTATTACGTCTAATTAATGGTAATGTAGGTGGGAAAATAGTGAGACGAAGGTAGAAAACAGATAGATTAGATAGAGAAAACATATTGTGCAAACTTAACTCAGCGTGCAATCGGATTAAGGGAAGAATGAAAGTTGGGAAAAAGTAGAGTATCTTTTTCGTAGTAGTAAGTAGCTGCGCCTCGCGGCTCCGCCCTCATAAAAATCTATGTTTCAAATCCTACTAATATTATAAACGCGAAAGTTTGTAAGTATGGATGGATGGATGGATGTTTGTTACTCTTTCACGTAAAAACTACTGAATGGATTTTAATGAAACTTTATAATAATATAGCTTATACATCAGAATAACACATAGGCTACAATTTATAAAGATATATTGTTTATTATCCAAAATATCTATCACCACACGGGTGAAACCGCGGGGCGCAGCTAGTAGTTTATATCACATCTATTCAAAAAAACGCATCAAAATCTGTTGCGTAGTTTTAAAGATCAAAGAATACATAGGGACAGACAGACAGCGGGAAGCGAGTAGCGACTTTGTTTTATACTATGTAGTGGCATGATTTTTGATGATCGAATATACATATTGGTGTTAATAATCTGATTTAATCAATCTGAGGTGATGGTTAAACCTCTAGGGTATCAATAAATCGTTTAAAAAGGAACCTTTACATTATTATCAGTTGATTTAGGAAATTGGTGATGGATATGTGATGGTACAATATTCAGCGTTACCTCCTAATACAGGTATTTCTATACTTAAAAGGAGCTGGTCTCGAACACTGAACAATGTAAATTAACCTTAAGAGAATGACAATAAACATTTTGTATTTGTATATTAGTTTTTCGGAATTCTTTTCTTGTTTTAATAAGAACTAGCTGCGCCCCGCGGCTTCGCCCCCGTGGAAATATATGTGTCAAATATGATAAAAAGTATATGTTAGACTCCTGGTTCTAAGCTACCTCTCCACCAATTATCAGCTGAATCGGTCCAGCCGTTCTCGAGTTATAAGTGTTGTAACAAACACGACTTTCTTTTATATATACAGATGATAATGTGGTCTATTTTTTTTTATTCTTCCCTTTTTTAATTTGCGTCAAGGCGGGAATCGTACCTGCAAACTCTCGCGTCGCAGGCAGACCATGGACACCAAATCGATCGTCAATACTAAGTGACTTTAAGTATTTGATATAAAAATTAAGAGGGTCAATTATGTTGACTAGAGTTTCTAACAAGTACCTACTCTACTAAACAGCGTAATAAAAATTATCTAAACTATGTCAATGGAGTAAAGAAGTCATTACAAAAAGCAGCTATAATTAGTAGGGCAAGGGAAAAGTGCTGGGAAAATATTGGCTATTCTGATAGCCAGTAATAAACTGTAATCATAAATAGAGTGGGCTCTACCTAACCTTCTACAAAACTGAGATATTGTGTACCCATCGGCTCATCATCAGCCTATAGCAGTCCACAGCTGGACATAGACCTCCCCCAATGAGCGCCTTAGCGCCCTATCTTCAGCTTGCCGCATTCAGCATCTACCTACAGTCTTTCGCAGGTCATCATCCCACCTCGTCGGAGGGCGTCCGTACTTTTACCGAGTCGTGGTCTCCACTCAAAAACACATTTGGTGCTCATTGGGCCGGAGGCCTATGTCCAGCCACCGCTGGACATAGTCTTAGCCTATAGTAGTTCACTGACTAATATAGGCTGATGATGATGAGTCTCTAGACCAGGTTACCTAGGTTAGGTTATATAGGCCACCAGCCTCAGATCACACAGTAGCTCAACTCGAGACTTCTCTGCGAAGCCACGCTTTCCACATTTAGTGATGGTTTCTAACTTGTCAGGTCAAGGTCGTGTTTTGCATTTAAAACAAGATTATCTTATTAATTTCTATAAGATCTGTCTTATTTCATGTTAAATCGGCTTTGGTTAAGCTATTGTGATTTATAATTGAAGGGTCTAAAATGAGAAGGCGTTAACCGACAATTTCATTCTTTCGAGAAAATCCGCTCCAAACATTGGCGGACTAATATTGATATTTTACTATGAAAACCGTAATGAAACAGATTTGTTTTACTATAATATGGTAAAATATGTCTATATTAATGTTAGTGTATGTAAAAAATGTTACTCACTAGTAAAATACAGTAAATATCTTGCATTTTTCACTTAAATCATTTTTTTCCCCAATATTATCGCCTTTCATTGAGTACAAAAAGGATTTATATCGTTTAAACCCCGTTATGACTTTTGTATTTTGCATTTTAATCTACCTCACCGTGTGTATATGGTCTATGGTGCCATATCCCCCGCAGAATCCAGCCTGTTCCGGTGGCTGGATTTCGTCGAGTCTCCTGGCGAGACGGTTCGTGACCACTCGTGAGAGCAGCTTATAGACGTGGCTCAAGAGTGAGATGGGTCTGTAGTTCTTAAGAAGGGTTTTATTTCCCTTCTTAAAAAAGAGCACCACCAAACTACCGCTTCACGCTTTTGGAGTTCTCCCACTGTGAAGGACGGTGTTAAAAGGTTCTGTAGCTCCTGTATTACAGGGGCTCCTCCGGCTTTAAGAAGCTCTGAAGTAATACTGTCATCACTGGGGGTTTTCCTTTTTTAAGCTGCCTTAGAGCTAACACGATCTCGTCTTGACTGATGTCAGGCAGTTCGTCGGAGCGTGGACTTCATCAGACGGTTTCTTGCAAGTTGATATTCAGAAAGCCTCGGAGGAGTCGGTGATCAGATCTGGTATTGAACCTGTTGATCACTGAGACATCTCTGAATATGTGCTTGCTATCCATCATGATGAAGTCGATCTCATTTTTTGTCACTGTATCGGGGCTTTGCCATGTCCATTTCCTTTGAGGCTGTTTCTTAAAGAAGGAGTTCATTAAGAACAGGTCCTCCTTCTCAAGGAAGTTGACAAGCATTTGCCCCCTGTGATTCCTGACTCCATAACCATGCGGGCCTATTCGGGATTCGTTGCCAGTCTGGATTCCCACCTTGCCGTTAAAGTCCCCCATAACAACGTTGAAGTGGGCCTTAGTGGTGTTATGTAAAGCTTTGGATATGTCTTCATACATATCCTCCACTTCATCATCCAAATGTGCCGAGGTCGGTGCGTAGACCTGAATTACCTTCATGCTGTACCGTTCAGACAGCCGAAGGATCAGGTACGCTACCCTGGTCGACACACTGGAGATTTCTTGGACTTGGAGAAGCCAGGATCAAATTGTTTACTGAGTGGCAGCCTAGTGTAGCCCGGGGATTCTTAGCACCCCCTGCCCCGCCGTTACCGTGGCCGCTGCCATGGCCACTGGGGGCCACTTATTGCCGTGTCCAGACATATGGGGGGAATGCCCATAATCCCCACGCTGGGCATGCGGATTGGGGATCGCAGAGTATTGAGTGTGCTGCAAGGAATGCTGCTGCCCGCCCCCCGGTGTATGTCCCTTAGTCGCCTCCTACGACACCCACGGGAAGAGTACGAGTGGTGCTATTCTATCTAGGCCGGCACCACACAGCATAATATAGCTTATTATATTATTACACAATAATACCTTATATTATATTCAATGACCGTCATCATTATCTGATCGTATTTCAATACTATTGCGTATTTTATCCTATTTAAAAAATAAATAATAAATAAATCTTGCAATAAATCCTTTATTATATTAATAATGAAAGAACCTTTACTAGCACTGAAAAAATAAATCAAAAAATCAATCACGCGTGAAAAACAAATGTTGAAAAACAAACTTATAGGCGCTACATAACATCTCATTCACGCCTTAGAAATTTAGCATTATTTGTCTCTTTCGTTCATAGAAAAAGCGCGCGCGAATTTTGGGTGGTTGCGGCTCGCGGCTTGATCAGTGCAATCGCTTAGTGTAAAAAGGGTGTAACATACATTACCACAAGACGAGAGTGTGAATTGTTACTGACAAGTGAATACAAGAATGATTTAAATTACTTTAACTCTGTTTTCAGGCAATTTATTTAAACTTTTTAGGGTAACCGTGAAAACCAAAACGTCTTTTTGTTTTTTACACCATTTCTATACTAGAGCAAAGTAGAATTTTAGATATTTTAAAATGCGTTTATGAATATTATACCGTTTTTGATTTAGAGATTACAACTTTTTTGTCAGTTAACGCCTTTTCCGTCTGCATATCTCGAAATGCGGGCTGAAACTAGATATTTCAAGAACGCCATAATGTAGCTTATTTCATTCCGAATCCAACGATACCAATAACTCATTTTGCCAAAAATGTGTAGTTAACGCCTTCTCATTTTTAACCCTTCAATTGTCTTCGGAAATCGAGATGTGATTTTTATTTCACGAAGTATCTACACGAATTGTATACCTAACCCGCGGGCAGAGCCGCGGCTTCGTACGCGTTGTGATAATGGAAAACTTTATAGGTTATTCTATCCAATGGGAACAATTGTCTGGGGTATTTTATTAGCATATAATTTATTATAGCCTTACAGCTTTAAATACGCAAAATTTCAGCCTAATCCATTCAGTAGTTTTGGCGTGAAGAACTAACAAACATTCATCCATCTAAACATCCAAACTTTTTTACGAGTTTTTATAATATATGTGTGATGAACACACAAGTGATTTTAAATAACTAAAGTAACTACTACATTTTTTTTATTTTTTTGGTATTAATATCATACAAAAGATATAAACGCGCTCTATTCTTCCTGTTGCTTGAAAGTATGTTCCTATATCATCTTTAAAACTTTTGAAAATAAAGTCATATAAAACGGGATATTGACCACGATTTGATTTTTGAGTTTTGCAACTGTGCCGAAATATTGGAGAACTCAAAAATCAAATCATGGTATATATCAACTTTAGACATAGACATATCATTTATTTGCCACTACATATACACACAATATAAATGAACAATTATAAATTACAAACATAATACTTAATATTAGTTACATTATTTACACGATAAACCTTTTGGATGCGTCAAGCTGAAGACAGGGCGCTATGGCGCTCATTGGGGGAGGCCTATGTCCAGCAGTGGACTAATATAGGCTGATGATGATGATGATGAAACCTTTCACCCTAATCTTAATTCTAAACTGCACTTATATTATAATATAGGCCAAGTATTTGTATAATTCTGTGACTAGATCAGATTGTCCAGTAACATATCGTGCTGACTGTATCGTATGTATTTCCCGGTTGCGCAAAGGCAGGCTGCGTGCGCAATACTGTAGATCATTGTGCAAAACCTGCGGTATAAGTACGGGAAATAATACTATTACTGTGACTTATAGAAACAAGAATGAAAGAAAATACATTTATTCGACACCATTCATAACACATACACGACACATTACATAGTAAGAAAATATAAAAGCAAGAAAAAAATCCAAGGAAATAAATAAATAAATAAATAATGCTGGACAATTCACACAGCATTATCTAGCCCCATGGTAAGCAGAGCTTGTGTTATGGGTACTAGATAACTGATATATATAATACAATACATTACATGGATATATATTTTTTATTATACATAGAAAAACGACCAGATCACCCGGAACAAATATCTGCAGATCGTACATATAATTGTTCCGAGGCGGGAATCGAACCCGCAACCTCCTGCGTCGCAGGCGAACCTTCGCCCACCGCGCCACATCGGTCGTCAAAAGATAATAGATAAGACATACAGATAATAAGGACAAATACGTGTTACTTATGGGGCCAAAAAGGTCCCAGTCTCAACATTATGCCGCTACAAGCCTAAGTTAGTAGCGGCGCTGATTTTCAGACAGGTCCTGATGTGGTGGCACAAAGCTTGATTACAAATAACCCTTAAATCTTAACTTATGTGAATGGAGCTCTAGTAGATAGTAGCATAGACATAGATATCCTTTAGAAACTATAGAATTTCTTCTCTCTGTCGATACTAATATTATAAGGAAAGATTAGATTTTTTGTTTGTTTGTTAGCATTGAATAGGCTCCGAAAATACTGGACCGATAAAAATTACTTCAGCGTTGGGAAGCTACACTATCCCTGGGTGACATAGGCTATAATATTTTTTTTTAAATTAGGGATCCCTACTAAAATTTCAATAATGTAACCCAAGATGTAAATCATCTAAAAAAGTGAAATTCTGATTTATCGCGGGTGAAACCGCGGTGATCAGCTAGAATGTAATAAATAAAGTGTCTATCTATGCAATGTATTGTATTAAATATATCAGAAATCTAGTAACCATCGTAACACAAGCTCTGATTAACTTGGTGCTAGATGGTGCCTTGTGGATTTTTCAGCATTATTTTGACGACCGATGTGGCGCGGTGGGCGAAGGTCCGCCTGCGACGCAGAAGGTTGCGGGTTCGATTCCCGCCTCGGAACAATTGTGTCTACGATCTGCAGATATTTGTCCCCGGTGTTCTGGTCGTTTTCTATGTATAAAAAAAATCTATCTATGTAATGTATTGTATTATGTATATCAGTTATCTAGTATCTACCCATAACACAAGCTCTGCTTACCATGGGGCCTAGATAATGCTGTGTGAGTTTTCCAGCATTATTTTTTATTTTTATTTATTTATTTATGTCTGAAAATGAAAGAAAAACGAATTTAATTGAATAATATTCAGTAATAAATATCATAAGTAGGAACATATTCCATAGTGCTGCCTATCAGCAAAACTATAAATTTTAAATAGGCCCTATTAAAACTGCATACTACATTGCACCATGTAATTGTTTTACTTAGTATTGCCTAGCAACATCCATTAACTTCACCCTAGGCTTAAAGTGTGTTAAAAACACGCAAAAAGCTCCCCTATACTCAGATATAGAATCCAAGTTTTTTTGTATGTAAAGTCTTGTTTTTTACACAGATATATATTGTGTTTGGAATCTTAACAACAAATGTGACTAATAATATCAGACTGTAGCAAGGAAACTAAAAAGCTTAATGCTAGAGATGACATGAACTAAGAATCACCAAAGTTATGTATTTACCGAATTATACCTGAGCCATAGATCACAAAACACGTATTATTTATTTTGATCGAGATTAATTATTAGCATTAAAGTAATCCGCCATGAGAGGTTCAACACCACTGTGACGTCATGCTATCACAATAATGTAATGTAAAGGAACAGAATAACTATGGTAAAGGTCTAACTTTCTCACACTATTATTTCCATTCTGTAACATATTATTTTCACCGCATTACCGTGACGTCATAGACAGACGCCAATAGTGTAATTTAGCGTTTAACAGCGAAATAAAATTGTCTTTTTTAAACTCAATATTTTTTCTTCAAACTCCGTCTTTTTAATAATCTTCTTTAAGGATGGGGATCTTCTTTGAAAAAAACGATAAGGATCTTCTTTGAAATAAAAAAACGCGCCTATAATAGAAAGGATACGTTCTATCAAAACAAAACCGTCGGTTATCTTAACTGGCGGTTTTTGTCGACGAACTCTGCCTTAATACGCATAAAGAAGGCCTTAATACATAGTCTTAGTACTAAGTCGCCTTCTATCGGCTATAATGACGCATGTTTTCAGTTATAAGCGCGTGCCTAACGACCTTTTCTTTTTGCTGCGCTAGCAACGGCCAACAACGGGTCGAAATCTAATTAAAATTCCAATAGATGCAGGCGCCCGCACTCGCGCCAACAACGGTTGGCTAGGGAATTTCTAACCTCTGCATAACTCTTCGGAAAAATAATATCCCGCTTTTAGTATTCAACCTCTGCTTCACATCATCGTCAAAACGAATAAAGCGTTGCGTGAAAAATGCTTACCTATCTAACTCAGAAAATATTTCGTGTGGTGGTATGGTGTGGTTTTTGCAGTAAATAATATTCTGTAAAGATAAACTTAGTACCTATTTGCTTGCCTATTTTAGGTAGAATATTTAACTATGCAATATACGGACGTATTATATTATTATACCTAATAAATAAATAAAAATAAAATGTTTTTTCGGTAACTTATAAATTAAAACATAGGTACATGTTTTGGAGTCCCCATTTAAGCAAAATTTGCTTGTATTACATATAACTACATTGTAATAATCAATTATCATTTATTTCATAGCTTTCATGAAATACACGTCATATTCGTTTCGGCTACAGATACGTAGCCATTTTAAACTTACTAAGGTAATGTCAACAAATAATATTCCCCTTTTTTCTAGCAAACGTACACAAGGCATATAATATTCATTCAATGTTTTCTTAAAACCCTTATTCACCCATTTCACAGATATCCTAGCCAAAATTATCCGTGTACGCATTCGTTCCTTAGCCGTCTTTTATACTTTCTTAGGGTTTTCTTCGTAAATCGTTCAAAACACGGCAAATCCACGCGCCGTTTTCGTATAGAAGACCCCAACATGTTGCCAACACGCGCCTTAGCCCAAGAACCATGGGAACATTGCAAAAACAATGCTGAACTAGATATCAACGATGTGGAAATAAACCGGCAATGGGCAAGTCCGAGTCTACTTTATTTATGGTGTGTGCGTGCGGATATTTTAACACATAATACGGCTGTATCTTATTTATGTGGGCTCTGACATGTCCGGCTTGAGCGGCACAAATACCCGGAGCAGGGAAAGCTAGCTTTGATGTCTGTGATCTGTGGTATAGTACCTAAACCTAACCTCATTTACCTATCTTAAGATAAATTCGTAAAACCTCGTAAAGTTGTGGGGGAAACTTGTTACAGGGAAAAACTAAAGCCAAATTCGATCATTATCGAAAAAAGTATGACGTCATAGGGCTTTTAGGCGTATGTATATTTACTGTTCTTTTTTGAAGAAAAAACAAAAGAGGAGGTTCTACGTTTGGGTGTAGATATATTTTCTCATACCTATCTTAAGATAAATTCGTTCGTTAAATAAATTTAATTAGTTTAATTTAATTATGATAAGCATGCACCTACTTTGGAGCCTTTTCAGAAATAAAAACTTATTTTATTATTTATATTATTAATTGATTCTCAGCGTCATCATGGCCCTATAGTGTTTAAAGGGCCTTCTTTGATTTTGGACATTTAATTGTGTCAATGAAGTGTTGACAATGGATGATTTACACGAGCCTTATGGTTTAAGAATACAGGAAGACAGACTTTTGTCCAGTGCTTTTCATAACCAGGAATGCCCAACATCTTTAATAATCTAATCGACCCAACGCGCTTTTGGACACCCACTATCTAAAAACCAACTCACGCTTGTCAGCTCCAGTTTTTTAAAACATGGATGTACAAGTCCAATTTATCCCCGAAAATCTATTTGTATCAGGTTAGTTGTATGTTCTGTAGTTGAGGCAATTATACTACTTGAATCGGGTATGGGTCGATCGGTGCATGTGTCATACATACATATGTCGTCTGTCCAAAATGGTTTTTCGGCGGTTAAAGGTTCTGGGGGAAACTTATAACTGGGGAAAACCAACCCCAAACTCGATCGTTATCGAAAGAAAAATGACGTCATATTTAATATGGGGGGTAGTGGCTTTTTGGCATCATGTTTAGGTACTGTGTTTGTACACAGTACCTGAGCTTTTTGTAGGCAGTTATTACAATACAATACAAAAATTCTTTATTGTACACCATAATCAAATTAATCATTACAAAAATACATTATATGCGACAGGTACAATGGGCGGCCTTATCGCTTAGAAGCGATCTCTTCCAGGCAACCTTTGGATGGAAAGAATTATATGAATTTAAGAAAAGGCAGGGAGTGTACCACAGGTTATTTAAATAAGAATACTGAAAAAAAAAACAAATAATAAATATTACAAATTCCAAAATAAATAATACACTACTTAAATACATTAATAAATAAATAGTAAGTACCAATATTCATTCATTTGGCAGGAAAAACTCCTCTGAGTTATTCAATTTCTTTTTTAACCGACGAAAAAGCAATAGAGGTTCGGAGAACGGAAGTTCTATGTTAGTCGATTTTTCCATCAATTATGGCCGTCGTTTTGGTAAATTGTGTGAAGAATGATCCCGAGTTTATCCCATAAAAATATTCCTGATGGATAAATATTAATCCCAAAGACATCTTAGAAACAGTGTAAATACTAAGGAATTTAAAACCAGTTTCTAGTTTTTAAAAAACAAACAATTTAGGATATGATTTTCTTTCCATCGATTAGTCTTTTCCATTGATTTTTTACTTCTTCAAGAAGTAAATACTATTGAAATTCTTTACAAACAAACCTTGGTAACTGAGAGACCTTGCTAGGTTCTCTTTCCTCCCACATACACAACACAGGTAACAATTACCGCGTGTTCATAAACATTTAAGCCAGACTTCGATAATTAAGCAATAACTACCTACAAAAAGCTTGAATTCTGTAAATTGCCTTCGCCAGAACAAATATCAGGGAAACAAAGACAAATCTTGAGGATTTGACGAAGCCTTGGGCGGGCTGTCATTAATTATTTGACCGTGGGTTGTCATTATCGTGTTGACTCACTGTAACCACTTTGCTACCTACTTTGGTACTTACTAGGTTATTGTAGAGAGAGAGAGAGTGTACCTTTATAAGTACGATATTAATGGACAAATACCTATGTCTCTGTTTGCTCCATTTTAAAAACTACATATTTTATTTAAAAACGATCTCACTTGATGGAAAGTGAAGATGTGGCCGACGATATTTTAAGGTCTAGTCTAGGGTAAGGAAACATATTCACTGTTGTCACTACATAGTATAAAACAAAGTCGCTTCCCGCTCTGTCTGCTCCCCGCAGCTTCGCCCGCGTGGAAATCTGGTGTCAAATGGTTTATAAACCTTCCTCTTGAATCACTTTATCTATTTATAAAACCGCATCAAAATCCGTTTCGTAGTTTTGAAGATCTAAGCGTACATAGGGACAGACAGACGCGGAAGCGACTTTGTTTTATACTATGTAGTGATTAAACGTATTCTTGTGGAAAACGCAAACAAAATGACCATTTCCATTTGGAATACAGAAGCTCGAGACATGTGGGATGCGACAATCCCAAAATAGTTGGCATTCTATCAGAAGAAAGTGGCAACCTTGGCTTGCGCGGGGGAACCGGTCGACTCGAGCTACTGGTCGCGATTCTCCACATATGTACACACACATGTCGAGTGCGGACCATGCCTGGGAGAAATCGCTGTCAGCAATAAGGCCGCCTATTGTACTGTTCATGTGTAATATTTCGATATAAGGTGTTATTTTGTTGTTTTAATTGCAATAAAGTGTTCATTCATTAATTAATGTCGAAGACTTACTATAGTAGAAACTAGCTGCGCCCCGTTGCTTCGCCCGCGTATTGTCTAATCGTTTACAAGCCTTGCTTGTGAATCACTGATGCCGCCGTGGGATCAGCCCGTTTGTAGAATAGCTAGGTGGATTGCAAATCGTCGCAATTCAGTTAATTGCCAATGCTGATGGTTGAACGATGCAGAGATGTTCAAAAACATGGTTAAACGAGACTTAAGTATCTTGTCGAATCAAAACAATAAGGGCTCATACATATGTAGATAACACTAAGATAAGTCTATGTCTATAGATAAGGGGAAACCATAACCTAACCTACCTTCACTTACCCTCCTTTTTAACCTACGTGAACTACGTCATCATCTATTGTAAAATGACGTAGTTAGTTGGATAGTAATCTATCGTAAACCTTTAGATGACATTATTATTGTTATTTTATACTCAGGAAATATAGTCGCGTTGCGGGAATGCGATAAATAATTTTAACCCACTTAGATAAGCCCGGCTAGCTCAGTCGGTAGAGCATGAGACTCTTAATCTCAGGGTCGTGGGTTCGAGCCCCACGTTGGGCGCGCAATACTTTTTGAGCTATTTTTACACATAATAGGTACCTAAAGTCATTTTCAAAGATCATCATACATTTTTACCACAGACATTAAAATCGTTTTTGCAACCTTGTATTCGACTTGCCCTGTTTGTTTGTGTGGGACAAACCTTCTCAACATAATTTTAGACAAGTTATCTCAACCGATTGTACTGAAATTTGTCATACTTATTACTTCTAGAATAGAATAGAAGGCTTTTATTAGCACACACAAAAAGACAAACATTAAAACACATTAAGATAAATAAGATTGAGAGACGAGAGACTGTTACATTAAAACTAAAAGATAAACAAAAGAAAATTAATTCGAAGAACTTACCCTGTCCTTAGTGCGCGCTAATTATTCGTAGGTCCTGCCTCTTAATGTCGCTACCGCCGCGCCCGAGGCCTGTAACGACGCTGGTTTTCAGGCTGAACCTATGTAAGTTCGGTTATGCCAATTCAATATCGAGCTGGTCTGATGATGGAGACAGAAGATGAGGAACTCCCAAACAAAACTCCTAAACTAACCTCGTCGAGTTTGGATTGCTTGGATTTGTTTTCCTAAGATTTATTCCTAGATGAATATTAAAGTAATACTCATAGTATTTAAAAAAATATTTTTTTGTTAGTAATAGAAATTGATTACGGATTTACTTTTCTTAAAGATCGTCAATGTCCTCTTTGTTTATGCTTTTGGATAAGTGTACCTGCTAACTACATAGGTTAATAAATAAATAATGCTGGACAATCCACACAGCATCATCTAGCCCCAAGCTAAGCAGAGCTTGTGTTATGGGTACTAGATCACTGATATATAATACAATACATTACATAGATAGATATTTTTTTATTATACATAGATAACCCGGAACACTCGGAACAAATATCTGCAGATCTTATACACAATTGTCCCGAGGCGGGAATCGAACCAATACATCTATATCTATACTAATATTATAAAGAGGAAAGGTTTGATTTTTTTGTTTGTTTGTTTGTATCGAATAGGCTCCGAAACAACTGGACCGATTTGAAAAATTATTTCACCGTTGGGAAGCTACACTATCCGCGGTGAAAATAGGCTATAGTTAGGGATCCGTACTAAAACCGTGCGGAGCCGGGAAGGTCCGCTAGTAGTAAATACATAGTGTACAGGTTCAGTAGCCATGAGTCATCCGTATTATCTGTAGTTAGTGTTGTAACGGCGGCGCGTGATTTTACAAGGTTTAACTGATAGATAAGATAAGCAGAAACACTTACAGTTTTTACATGCATTATTATGAACTGCGTCACCAAACAAACCTACAGTAAACCCAAATCAGAATTTTTAAACTAGGTTAAGATTTAGTTAGTACATACTTTTGAAAATATCATACCACAATAATGAAACGGGCGGTAGTGGTAAAGTTCGTAGCAAGACAAAAAATGAGGGTAGATCGGTATGTCTGCCAATTTATTTAGTTTAGTTTATTTATTTCCACCGTAGGTACACAATGTTCCACTTGATGTCGTTAAATACTATTTTAAAAGATAAATTACATTTTTATTATAACACACACTAACTTATGACAAAGGAAACACCATAGGGCATTGTGCAAAAAAAAGCAGATAGACATGCCTTCTTAAAAAATTAAAATAAATTCATTTATAATAATTTGTCACAATAAAACAGATAATAAATAATGGTATAAGTTAAATTGAATAATAAATTAGATAAAATGTAAAAGTAATCTGCTGTATAAGGGCATTGTCAAACTATACTAAAAATTACAATAAAAACTTACTCGCATTTCCTTGTGCGACAACCTCTGTGGCGCGATGGGCAAAGGTCCGCCTGCGACGCAGGAGGTTGCGGATTCGATTCCCGCCTCGCGACAAATGTGTTTACGATCTGCAGATATTTGTTGAATGTCCTATACTGGCTGATGATTTCAGACAAAAATGAAAAAGAAAAAATAACATATCCCAACATTCGAGTTTGACAGCCGATATGTTACGGTATAATGCACACGCCTTTTAAGCAAGTGAATTGAAAATTCCTATTAAATCGGTATGTCTCAAGCTTTACACTAGAATTACTAGAGCCTTCTTAGGCCTAAAAGCTCTCGTTAGACACGCACTTAACCACAGTTATATCCATTTCTTACACAATCTCGTTACTAAACGTTCTGACAGATCCAGGGCAACAAACAAACCACGGTTTGTCAAATAACTGTGACGCAAGACCTCATCAGAACTGAAAGTAAAAGTGCCTATGTGGAGCAGATGAGCTGGACAATGATGAATGGAGGTCAAATGTCATTCTGGTATCGCGATTTGTTATAATATAATTCAATGTCACTATGCATAATTCAAAAAACAATATTTTTTGATTCAATATAGACCGAATTTATTCCAAGTAAAGACCGAATTTATTCCAAGTAAAGACAAATGCTTATACGATCTGCAATTATTTGTTCCGGGTATTCTGGGTATTTTCTATGTATAGATAATAAAAAATATATATCGAAGTATTCTATTAAGTGTATATCAGTCATCTAGTACCCATAACACAAGCTCTGCTTAGCTTGGGGCTATACGATGCGGTGTGAATTGTCCAGCATTATTTATAGTTATATTTATTGTTTGAACTGTGACACTTCACAAAAAAAAAACAATCTTATGGCTGCCATTCCACCATGTGCTAAGTTGTTAAATTTCCAGCCGACCAATAGGATTGCTTCTTTATCGCGTCATTTTCGTCGGCTATGAAAATAAAAAAATAGGATAGAACACAATTCTAAGAATTGTGTTCTATCCTATTTTTTTATTATTATTATCTTCTCGTTGTAAGTACTAACCAGTTTTTACTAGAATAAAGTGGTTTAGAGTAAAATTAAAATATTCTGCTACGTTTAGCCAAATGAGTTTTTTATCTCGATGCCTATCTTAACACTTTGACTGCGATTTTTTTTCAACGTCTGCGATCTTTTTTTTAATCTAAAAAATTCGTGCTGCCGCTCTACACAGCGGTTGTGTTGCGCCGCACATGCGTTTCGTTCGAAAAATATTACAGCTCTGCTGAGTCACAAAGATCTGTATTTTCTCAGCCGCTGCGCTAGTGTGGATTTACGCATATTAGTCAATTGTAGAAAACTCATACCGTGCGTTTTCAGCACTCAAAATGTTAAGCACTTATGACTCCAGGCACTTTGGGTGTGACTGAATTTAACGGTAAAAACTTATTTGAAACTAAATTAAACAACTTTCACCTATTATTTGGTTTTATAGTAGCAAGATATAATAGTTATGTTGTTTGGTTGATTATTGAAGTCAATAGTTCTGCCCGCGGCCTCGCACGCGTTGGTTCTATAGGAACATGGTTATTTCTATCCTATGAGAACTTATTTATGGGGTAAAAAATACCTGCACGCAATTTCACGCCGATCCGTTCAGTAGTTTTAGCGTTAGGAAGTAACAAACATCCATATATCCATCCATACTTTCGTATTTATAATATTAGATGTGATAGTAGTGTAGTAGTAGCTATTACTGTCTAGGTAAAATTAAGTTAAATGATCGGCCATTATGTATGTATATGAGGTGGTTTTTCTTAGTTTATCAAGGTCAGAAGCCCATGCGGGATAAAGTAAAGGTACATAGATATATCGACGCCGGACCGTAGAATCAGCCCGTTCGAAGAATGGCTAGGCTAAATGCAAATCGGCGCAACTAAGTTAATTGCCTTTAGTCATCTCTAAGTGAATCAATAAATATATTATCTTTGTTCCTAAGTTAATTAAGTCACCTCATCGAAGGTAAAATTATATCAATAAATAGTTCGTTTTATAATCGGCCTCGCCATTTTACCAACAACGGGGTGATCGATCGACGATCCGGAGCGTCGTCAGATCGGTAGATTACCAGTTGTCCAGACTAGTGGCCTAAGACCAACATAGCTGGAAGAAGGGTTTTTGCCCAGCATTGGGATCCGATAGATTCTTAAGATTAGAACAGCCACGTGACTAAGCTTGTACTTAATGTAGAGCTGCTTCTTAATATGGCATCATGGCCATACCATATTTAATATAACCAGATATGCCTAACTAGATTAAAAATCTTTCCGCCAAGTATTTTTATGGTTTCCAAAATGAATTTGAAACCTTTGTCTTGTCTTAAGTACTAATAACATGCGTTGTAAACATGTGTCGTGTGTCCTAAATGCGTATGTTTCCGTGAAATGTTTTGAAAAGCAGAACACAGCTTTGAAATTAATTGGACACTAATTGATTTTACTGAGCTTTTTATCTATTGCGTCAATTATAGATAAGTAATTTAGGTCCTAAATAGCGTATCAAACGGGGTTAGAAAGCGGAGGATCGGAGTAGGTATACCTTGGCTAAAGATATTGGTAAAAATACCTATTATTCAACTTAACATAACAGCCTTGGTCTCTTGATAATAACGCAGTAAGTTCGCTGACAAGAATACCACTCTAGACGTTTTTCATATTATTATGATTATGCAGTTCAGTACCCAGCGAACTGCATATGATCAGACCAAGAGTATGACTCGAGTTTTCAAGCATGTGTTGAAGACCAGCGTTGGTTGCTAGCATGCTAGTCATCCAACTCATGCTGAGGCAAAGCCATTTTGTTACTGGACTTACATGATTACCGACACGTTTAGTTTACATTTAAGTTTAAGTTTATGATGTCTGTGTAAGTCTTTTAACAAATAAATTCATTTCATTTTTAAATTTTTTTTTCAAAGCTGTTTTTAGATCGTCTCTCTAAAGCTGTTTCATACAAATTTACGTGCATCTCTTAGCCACCGCACCGCGCCCAGCGGTGTATGTGTAGTCTTTCATAGGTATAATCGAATGATACAACCCGCACGCCTTCACCTCCGGCCCGGCCACGGTTTCTGTGAAGGTACATCGTAAAACGAACGTACAACTCAACATAATCAAGAAGTTAAGAGTATATTCGTAAATTAATCCTTTTCAGTGATTTCTGTTTCTTGATTCAATGCATTGTTGCTTGTGTGTTTTATATCTACATTTTGTCAATTGGTGTCAATTCACATGTTGCCGCCCTTTTCATTAGCCATCGCTATTCAAAGGACGGCATACTGAAAAATCTTGATCACTAAAAATCAAGATTTCATCATTCAAGATTGATCTGAATTGACATCAATCTTGACCAGTTATAGGATATAAAGTACTTAACTTGAAGTAACTTTTCTTTCCAATTAAAAAGCTTCCAAAAACATTCAGTTTCTAGGTATAAAATATTCCCAACCTTTTGCAGTAGATATGCCCTTTTAGACACGTTCAATGCAGAGCAGAGAAGGTTCCCTTTTATAGATAATGCGGTATTGTTTTATATATGTGATGTTGTATGAGTCAATGACCGCAACTTCCGTGTACCTAGATAGTACCTACACTTCAAGGTTAATGCCTATTGACACAATGAAGCTTCGAACAATAACTCAACTAGTAGGAAAAGACAGAAGCTTTTGATTTAGATTTTTTTACTGTGAAAGCTTGTTTTAACGCATTCACTGTCCAGCCTCGCATGAGCACGGATACGTCCATTTGCGTCGCGGGCCACGATCAGATCAGCCTATAGCAGACATAGGCGTCCCCCAAAGAGCGCCATAGCGCCCTGTCTTCAGCTTGCCGCATCGAGCATCTACCTGCAGTCTTTCGCAGGTCGTCATCTTAACTGGTCGGAGGACGTCCTACACTACGTTTACAGAGTCGTGGTCTCCACTCAAGAACACGTTTTCCCCAGCGGCCGTCGTTTCTTCGCGAGATATGGCCGGCCCACTGCCACTTCAGCTTGCTAATTCTTAGAGCTATGCCGATAACTTTGGTTCTCTGTCGGATGTATTCGTTACGAATCCTATCCTTCAGAGAAACTCCGAGCATAGCTCTTTCCATAGCTCGTAAAAATGGTGTAACGAAAAACCCTGACGAAAATTTTACCAATCAAAAATAATAGTGAAAAACCTCTGTGAAAGAGAAAAGAAACCATAGGTAGGTATAGTTCATCCATCTAGGAGCCTCCAAGCTATCGACATCAATACGATTTTTTTAGATTTACGGTTAAAAAGAAAAGATTCTGGTATTTTACGTTCCAAAGTAACACTTTTTAAAACACTGAGCTTTTGATCGGTTACTTTTAGGCCTTATATTCTATCATTAGTTATCTATGACACCCAAAAATCTATTAGATAAAAAAGAATAAAAGAATTTATTGATAGCCACACACACACAATAATACAGAGTTACAAAAAAAGGCAAACACACGAAAATACAGAACAACATAAGTCGTAGGGATTTAAACTTTAACATAATGTAGCGAGTAGTAGAGTGGTAGATAAAATGACAAAGTAAATGCAACACTCTTAGGAATCATAGTGTTTTATGTAGAAATTATAAAAATAATCAGTACCTACGTAGAGTTTCTATTCTACGTCAGTACTGATTATTTTTATCAGAGCTGTGATAAATTATGGCAGCGGCAATTTTGTCGCCATTTCTTTATCGCCAGTCAAATGTCAGCAGGAAATGGAAGTGATAATGAACTACTACTACTATCAGGTAGCCATTAGGTAAAGTATCCACAGAACAGGCAGTTATCAACGGTAGCCCCTGTTTGATGCTAATAAAGGTTTTATCTCTCAAACGAAACTCATCATCATCAGCATAAGATCGACGGGCCACATTCGACTCATCATAATCAGCTTATGTTAGTCCACAGCTGGACATAGACCTCCCCTAATGAGCGCCGAAACGGCAAAAATGAATTTGTGGTAAGAACCTGCGGTGCGAAACATCGCTACACCGCCATAGCGCCCTGTCGTCAGCTTGACGCATATCTCCCTGTCTCCAGCTTGACCTATCGAGCATCTCCCTGCAGTCTAACGCAGATTGTCATCCCACCTGGTCGTAGGGCGTCGTACACTACGTTTATCGAGTCGTGGTCTCCACTCAAGAACACCCCAGCGTATTTCAAACGAAGCTATTTTCTACAAATTCAGGACGATTTTACTACTAGACTATTGTTGAAATAAAAAAAACACCGTTTTTTGTAAAAAAGGAAAATGTACGAATTTAACGAAGATGACAGTACCTAAGCTAGTAGATGTCAAGTCAGTCGACATGGATAGTCAACGACCAAAATTTGAACACCATGAACATTTTAAAACAGCAATCCACAACGCGATACGTTGTAGACGTACGCGATCGATCGTTTATTTCAGTCTCTCTCTAGAATTAATTTAATATATTATTATAATTTATATATTATTATTAATTTACTTTCTAAATCCTGCTGAGCTGTCTTCCCTTCTAGATACTATAAGTTTTTTATTTAGATAGATAGGATATAAAACACTAACGCCACACAAAAGAGAATACAATACAGAAATAAATACTCAGAATAGAGGAAGTATAAAGAGCGACATCGCTGAGAGCCATCTCTTCCAGGCAACTTTAGGATGGACTAGACATGAAGGGACAAAATAGACGGTGGCAGTTTTCAGACAAAAAATACACTACATATCATAACACCCTAGATTTTTTGCATTTCTTTTAATAATATAGAATGGTTTTGTTTATAGACGACCCGAGCAACCTGCGGAGACGAAGCACCATTGGATGCTACAGGGTACAGTTACTTAGCGCCCAATCAAGTAGTCCATAACCAAATAGAAACTAGATTTGACCATTCATTTATATTAATTAACCATACTGTACATCTATCTACATACATTTGCATTCACTTTCAACATTTGTCATGTAGACTAGAAGTATTTCTTCGGTATAACCTATCGCATTATTGTTTTTTATCTCATTGCGTTGGCCTGTTCGTGACGTCACCGTACGGGCTCAAAGGGTAGACCAGCGCTGGCTAAGTCTCTTGCGGAGCTTAGCCAGCATTTTAATTAGAGCCTTTTTATAACAACTCTATACATAATAAATTGAAACTATCATGGTTATTAACACTAAAGTCATTTAAAACGGGATATTTACCTTGATTTGATTTTTGAGTTAACATTTCGGCACAGTTTCATGCGCCGCCATGATCACGGAGTAACTGAAGGCACTGCGAGTTAGTTTTACTCTATACATGTAGGTACTTCATAAATGTGTCTTTTGTTAATATGTTGCTATAAATAAATGTCTTTCTATTCTATTCATTGAATATTTTTCTAACAAGTAGTGTTCAAAAACATAGAAAGGTTATGTAGTGAACTACTCATTTGTAGCATAATTTGGTATTTCCGTACGACATACTATCATTTGTTGCAATAGTTTCATTACCTCAGGTTAGATTTTGTAATTCAGGGGCAAAATTCTGCTAAACAATCGCTTTACTATGATAATGAAATCAAATGATATCGTCGCAAAATCGTCCATAGATGAAAGAAATACTAGATAGTGCGCGGTGCTATTTGCAGGGATAGCTTTAATGGGAACCTTGACACTTTTCTCATCCGTACCTGGTTTCTTTCATCAAAGGTAAATTAAAAATGTCTCATTTTCAGACGACACCATTGTTATGATGAAGCGATTAATTTAGTGGAATAGGGCCCTGTTGTCATCATCATTGTCTTTTATTTAAACTCTTGTACTCGATCGCTAAGTCTATGCTTCCATAACAGCTTTGTCGTAAAAACGTATCTATGGTAATTCACCGAAATAAAGCGTAGTTTTTACGGATGGTTGCATTTAACGTATGTAATTCTTAGCCTTGGCGATTTCCAACTGTTTAACAATTTAGATTTAAATAGTCTAGTAGGTGCCCTATTGGTACACCCATGTGGGTGTACCAATACCTACTCTGATTTGGAATCCAAGATATTTTATGTCAGCAAAGACGTTTCGAATGATACATTAACAACAAAAAATTACTGTTAATAATAACTGAAAAAACAAGGTTTACACTAAAAACTAAAACACAATAGTCAACAATGCGTAATCTCACACGTAGGAACAACGAAGTTTTTTAATTTGAATTCGAAAACGAACTAGAGATCAATTAAATGTTGAATAAAGAATAAGTTATTATATTAATATATTAAAGTAGTTGTAGTACAAAAATGATAATGTTTGTACATCCCCTATGCAAACCCAAACATCAGTTCAGTTCAGTTCAGTTCTTTATTAATAAGAAATATTCTTATATGTCAAACATAAATAATACATAGGAAACAAAGAAAATACATTACAAAAACAAGAAAAGTACAAAATAGTTCGAGATTTAAGTACAGAGTTTTTATAATAAATAATTCCGTATTTTTTTGGTAATTTTACCAATAGTGACTTATACAAATCAAGTTATAATAAATATTATTATATATTATAAGTGTGGATCAGCGACATTGGCGTCATCTAATTTATCATTTAGAAACTCTTCTAAACTGTAGTATGCCCTGTCCACTAGGATTCTCTTCAGTTTGTTAATGTATATTTCGGTTGACGCGGCGCCGGTTATAGAGTCCGGCAGTTTATTATATATTTTCACTCCTATATATTCAATTTTGTTTTTTAGTTTGGCTAATTTAATCATTTTTGTACTACGGCTTGGGGCTTAGATGATGATGCAGTATTTATTTATAGGGTTGTTTTCAAACAATTGGTTCGATATAGACACAACAGGTGAATTGTTATTGTAACTACATTATTCGTGAATTATTATAATGTAGGCTGCAACAAACTAGGCTTATAAAATGAACTACATGAAGCCGCGTGAAGAACTTATAGTAAAAAAAAAAACCTTGTTTACAAGGAAACCACGTCGG
This sequence comes from Eupithecia abbreviata, assembly GCA_943735965.1. NCBI lineage: Eukaryota > Metazoa > Arthropoda > Insecta > Lepidoptera > Geometridae > Eupithecia > Eupithecia abbreviata. The sequence continues at coordinate 12,095,986 of OX030976.1, forward strand.
AGTGAACACGTGCCTGTATTTCTTCAATTTTGTGCTGAGACTGATTAAATAGCTCTAGTAAACAATAATTATGAAAACCTGCAGGCGGTCCAAAGTTCATTTTCAGATGGTAAACACAAACATGCATATAAAGCACGATTTCATTAATAAACTTCAATTGTGCAATAGACATTACGCATAATACATTATTAATAGAAATCATAAGTAGTTTAAAACTAGTAGATACCTTTAAAAGGTTGCATCCGAAATAACTTAGGAATAAGATGACATTCTTGCCTGATTAGGATAAAAATGATCTTTCAAACCTAACGATCCTATTTGTTGAGTTTGACACATTACGTGCCCTCGCTTAGCTATACATACATGCACTTCATTCAACCAATCTCATCTCGAATATTCTCTATCTTCGAATATAATCAATAAATCACAGTACCTATATTAAACATTCAATGAAAAATCAATGTCACAGTTAATTAAAAATTGACAAATGACCATCAAAAATCACCTCACACTTCTTTAAAATTACTTGAGCATTATATTTTTTGCACATGTTGTAAAGACACTCTCGTGACCCTAGTTCTAGTAACAGTTACCACCTGACCTCGTTAGTACCGACTTGGACTTTGATCACATAATTAGTAAACATCAACATCGTCCGTCATGTCCACGAGTTGTTATCATTAGTCTTATAATTTCACTGATCAAAGACGCAGCGTCCCAAGCACTAGTAACAATTTCGTCTAAAATCGTGAACGAATCGTTCTTGACATTTTATTATCTGATCTTGTAAGTTCAATCATTGTCCTCGTAACCGCATTAAACCTTCGATAACACAACCTCTTTGTATTTGTGACTTTTGCTTATACTTATCGATGTTTCTCTTCTTTTCCAGATGGATAGCAGCTCAGAAGCGATGGAACTGCGGCGGGAGCTGGACGCCGTCAGGAACGCACTCCAGAACCAGTCGGAATCGGTGCTGAAGCAGAGACACCAGCTCGTTGAGGCAGGCCACACGCTCACAGCGCGTGACAAACAGCTCTCACACGAAAGACGCCTAAGACAAGACCAGCTCGCCTTAGTCCTGCGCTCTTTAGTACTACTAGAATCAAGACTAACCAGAGAAAAGAAACAGATCAGCGTCAAGCTGCAGCAGAAGGAAGAAATCATCAAATCCCTCCAAGAAGAAATAACTAAGACAAAGCTCAAGTCTCGCGCGTCATTCTGCAGTAACTGCCAGCAACTGATCGGGTTCACGAGCGAGCAAACCAACATCGAAACCGATCCTGAATTCCAGAGCCTGGAGAGTACAGACTCTAGATTTCAGAACGCATTCTTCAGGAGCTGCAGCTACCGTGAGAGGAACTCACCGCCGGTTTTTCAAAAGAATACAAGACTAAGCAAGAGCTTCCAGTTGCCAAAGAACGAAGTCGTCTACGGCAACACGAGCTCGAGCGAAGAGGGCAACAATGCTAGCGTCGGAAGCAAAGGCACATTCATCAAAAACAAACAAGCTTTCGTTAGACGAGACGTTTTCAGGAGATCAAGAAAGTATTCCGGTAGAAAAAATAATACCAAGTATGTTGAAAACGTTCAGAAAGGCTACAACAACCAAGTTAATAACAGCAGCAGTGCCGAAGAGTGTATCGGCATGAGCTACCAAGTCAACGATGACAATGACATCACAGAAAATCAGATAACGAACGATATCCGAAGAGCATCTTTAAAAATTGATCAGCTTATCGGCGAAGCAGTTAAAAAGGAACAAGACAGCGCTGCTAGTGACTCTGAAAAAACTTACTCCACAAAAATGGAAAGACTGCATGGCATCAAAAAACAGGCCTCAGACGAAATAAATATAAACAGAAAAGTGTTCCTCAACAACGTTCTCAGCGAAGAAATCAATGAGAAACCTTGGTACTGTAACGTAAGCGACCAAGAACAAGAACCGGATGACCAACCCGGATCACTCAACCTGAAATCAAAGTCAGCTGATGACCTTTTGACTTACACGGGTGGAATACTAAACGCTGAAGTCTTATCAGCAACAAATGAGGTTCTATGCAACAGAATACTTAATAACAACAATCAATTCAACACAAGTTTTACAGTCGATGAGAAAAACAATAACATCGACTTAGCTTTGAAAAAGCAAGCTGCTACTGCCGAAGTTAATGAAAACTGGTATGCTAGCACTAGCGATGCCGAAGAAACACCCACCAATGAAATATACAAGAATAACCCAGTGTTGGAGTGCGTCAATCAGATTCTGCTTCAGAATTCCCTGGACGATAGCAGTAATGACAACTCGAAATCCAGCGAAAGTCCAAGCCCTAAATCAACTACGAAACGTGTGCAATTTTCAACATTGAACAGTATTTCATATGACGAAAAGGTGAGGCCGTCAAACAACACCAACAGTCATACATTACCTCGCTCTGACAAAAGAGCAAACAAAATTGTCAAGTTCAGTCTAGAGACAGCTTCGGAGCACAGCTACGAAGTGCCAAACACAGCCCAAGGCTTCCAGTATGAAATACAAAGCATCTACAGCAACGAATATGAACCGATCATTACTAAATCGAGCGAAGCGAAGCCTATGCCGGTACCAAGGGTCATGCAAATTAGTGATAAACCAAACATTCCAAAAATAAGAGGCTCTATTGTCAAGAACATCGCGGCAAATATAGAAAACCGCACTACCAGCATGCCAGATAGAAAAATCGACAACGATCTAGGACCAATGAAGATTTTCAACAAGAAAAAAGTGCCACGGACTCCTCCTGCTCTGCCGCCCAAACCAAAGAACCTTTCGGCTAAGTGGAAAGCTGAAAATGCTGTCAAACAACTGACAGAACCTTTAGACTCTGAAGCCGTTGCGGCTAACCAACGGGTTGCAGATGTTAAGATGAGGAAAGTGGGACAAGTAGCAACAGTCAGCAGTATAGAACCCGACTACTGCTCCATTTCAGAGATAAATGTTCCAGTAGTCAGCAATGGCAAGAGGGAGTTGCTACTTACACAGCCGTCTGTGGAGATCCACAGCGAGCAGAACCCTGTGCACGCGGTCAGTCCGCGGAACAGCGTCGCTAAAGTCGTGTCGCTGCCGAGAATACAGAACAAAATCAGCGACAAAGACATACCGATGCTTCCGCAAGTTACAGAAATAATAATCCCGGACGAAGATGAAAAACCAAACGAAGAACAAAACCGTTCATTCACACAAGATACTTACTTGGCAAATTTCGCTCTGCATACACTTCAACCAAAACTTGACTCTCGTTCCATCCAAATGGGAAACACTGTGTCCTCAATTCTATCAGAGATCAACAAGGGAGGTAAGCGAGGCAGCAAGCAGATTAATCTAACTGAGCTGGATCATCAGTTCAACCACGAAAAGCCTCAGATCAACCCAGAAGTAAACAAAGCTGAGTATTTCGATGACATGGACAAATTCGACTTGTCCCAGAACTTTGAGGAATTCAAAATAGATGATGAACTCGGCAGCATTGTTGCGGAGGAATACCGCATCAGCTCTGGAAGCAGTGACGGCTCCGCATCAGACGTGATGACGGAACACATAATTACCAATGTACCTGACAAAGACAATCAGCATAATAATGACAAACGAGAAACTGTTGATAGCGAGGCTAATAAAGGCTCGAAGAATGCAAAACTGTCAAACAAGCCTGACCTACTGTCGAATATTGAGAATTTAGAGACTGAATCTGTAAGGAACTCTGATATCGAGTCCAGCAACTCTTCAAGCAACAGTGGATCGTACAATACTGTGAAATGCGAGCCGAGAATGGCACAGAAGGAAGTACCTAAAACCAAAAACTCGTTTGATTTTTTTCTTGAGACCTCTGGCCTTAGTTCTAAGTCTATTTTCACGCCCAGCAAAGGCTACCTCGGAATGAGGCCGCCAAGCGCAAACCACAAGAGTGTTCTAAAGCCAAAAGACATCAAAATGCGAGTAAAAAATCCACTTACAACGAACAAAATCAACGAAAAACCTATGACGACTGCTATTAAATATTTCGAGCCTTACGTTTAAGTTATCATAATCTAGCCCTAAGGTGTTTAATGTTATTATGAAATGTTAAATTATATTTATTGTATAAAATGAACTTGCCGGCATAATATTTTATGAACTACTATTATATTATATTTATGTTATTGTAAATATTGCAATTATCCATAGTTACTTTTAATTAAATACCTATTTAACTATTCACTTTTGTTTTAATGGAACCTACTCAAATAGAAGGTGATGCTGATGAAATGATTAGGAAAACCAAATTTTAAAATAAAGTATATAGTTTATTCGATTAAGAATATCAATAAATTATCTTACAAAGCTAGGAAGGAATAAATTAGATAAAATATTTTTAAATAAGGCTAAAGCAACATAGGACTAGATAAGTTACAAAGAAATACATTTTCAGCTTGCAACTTTCTTTCTACACCTCTTTTCAATAAAACTCTTAGCTGTATTCTTCCATTTCTTCAAACACTTCTCTTTAGTATTCAAAACTGAATCCAAAGAATCACAGCTCCCTTTGTTCATCCTTTCACTTTGTTCTTGAACCAACCTTGTCACTGTAAGCTCTTGATCAATTCCCGAGTCTATCGAAGTTGCATTTGGGATCCTTGACGACGATATATCAGCAAACGAGTCGTGGCTTCCTGTGACATTCTTCCTTCTCCTACTCTCCTGGTAGCGTGAGTAAGGCGTTGGCCGCACCCGTCTTCTAAGGAACTCCTCTGATGAGAAGGTGGTGCTGGGTCGGTCTACAACGGCAGGTAAGCAGGGATAGCTTAGAGACTCTTCCGTACTGTCCAAGTCAACAGCTTCTCCCCATTTCTTGTCCAAAGCTCGAAAGGCGACGGTTAAGTGTAAGTGTAACTCCATTATTGAATATCTTTTCTATATTTTAATTATTTTTGGTTTGATTGAAGATGAAGTGTGCAATGCAAAGTAGAGAATTATAATGAGTCTTGATTTGATAAGTCCGAACTTTTAAATAGAAACCCCCACCACCTTGACTCATTAAGCTAATAGGGTGTTAATTAGGTATTCGTTGGTGGACAAGGAATGCCAATTAAGTATATTTAAGGATTATTATCAGGTGTCAATTTAATTAGTGTAAGTGCATCAATTAGTTGATTAATGATGCACCTGGTGGTATAGCAGCCACCTATTAATTACCAGTAGGCTAATATACGACTGTTGAGCTGCTGGATGGATAGCTGCGTGGTGTGACAAGGCATTGTAAGCTTAACATTAACAAATACATGATTTTGAGGAAGCCTGCACCCAAAAAGTAAAAAAGTAAAAGTAAAAAAAGTAAAAAATCATTTATTTCTTTAGGCTTACAAAATAAGCACTTAGACAAGTCATATTTTAAATATAAATTATTATCAAATAAAATTATTTTACTGTTCACTTCAATTTTTTGTCCACTAGTGGAAGAAGTGAAAGGGGTCCGTTCCGAAATAAACACCGAAATACCTAATAAATGTTTATTTAATAACAATAATATTATTGTTGCGCGGCCAAAATAAAAAACAGTTTTGGCTTCAATATCGATAAATTGAATGCCCTCCAAGAAAATTTTCAAATTATCTTTGTAATAAATAATGTCTATCTGTTGTGTGTAATATATAATGCTAGACGATTCACTAAGCATTATCTAGCCGAAAGCTAAGCAAGCTTGTGTTATGGGTAATATATAACATAAATTATAGATATTTTTATTATGCATAGAAGCCCTAGAATACCCTGAACAAATATAGGTATGCAGATCATATAAGCATTTTCGAGGCGGAATCGAACCCGCAACCTCGTGCATCACTGGCGGACCTACCCCCGCTGCGCTACAGAGGTCGTCACTATAGTGACGACCTCTGTAGCGTTTGACTATTGTCAACGTAAATTAATATACTTTAACAGAATAAATTGAGGTTATAACACTGCAATCTTTTGAATAAGTGTAAATATGATCTGACCCTTATTTAGCACTAGTTTTTGCCCGCGGCTTCGCACGCTTTGTTTTTATGAAAGAAAGATTTTACCCATATTTATTTTTTTGCTTTATTATGTTTCACAGTTAGCATATAGCTATATCTAGAAATTACTTTATAGGTACCTATACCTACGATTTTCTTATTATCTATTTACCTACCTTGTTAGATAGATCAATAGAAAACCCTTTGTAATAATTAAATTTTAATTATACCACACAAAACAGATATTAGAACTTTAGAACTTAGAACAGAGGAAGTATAAAAGGCGGCCTGAGAGCGACTTTGCTACTTTACTATTCCATCCAATTTTATAGACGTTAAATTTGACTATTAGCTTCTATTATTAAAAAATCATCCATACAGTTATTTCTTAGAAATAAGTTTATTTATAAATAAATAATGCCATGATATACATACATAGGTCAATACATTACATAGATAGATATTTTTTATTATATAATACATAGAAAACGACCAGAACACCCGGAACAAATATCTGCAGATCGTGCACACAATTGTTCCGAGGCGGGAATCGAACCCGCAACCTCCTGCGTCGCAGGCGGACCTTCGCCCACTGCGCCACATCGGTCGTCAAAGCTTCTTTACTATTACACCCAATTTTATACATGTTAAATTTGACTATTAGCTTCTATTATTAAAAAATGAGGTCCATACAATTATTTATTATTAATAAATTTATTTAATTATGAAGTTTATAAGATTAAATTCCTTTCAATTAAATTAAATTCAATGCGGTTATATCAGCTTAATACGATACCGAGTTACATAGTTTAGCCATAGATTAATCAAATAATTACACATCAATCATCACATTCATCACATCTTAAATTTGTATTTGAGCGCATCTCGCACTTTTAAGACTGCGTCAATTTCAATCGAATTGAACCTGTTGGTTAGGTAGGTACCGTTGGCTAGATATTTCGCGATAATCATAGCCTTAATGATGTCGTCATAATAAATCAGTAGCCAGCTTGTAAACGATGTGCCAGTTGCAATACTTACACTCCTTATTGGGTGCTAATAGGCCGAGTAATTATCGCGATCGTAATTAAGAAGTCGTTAAGTTGTCTCGTACTTGTGAATGTAGGTATTCGTGTTATAAAATGGTCAATCACCTACACTTCTAACACGACGTTTATTTTATAGTCAGAGATATCGATAAAATCGTGTTTATATGTAGATAAGTACAATAGACAATGTTTTATATTTATATACAATGTTTGTTTCTTTGAACACTTCCTCTATCTGTTCTATCGCTTCTCCTTTAAACCTAAGGTTTTGCTGTAAGAAAACTCTTTGTTAGGGTTAAGCTCGCCTATGTACATATCTTTTTTTAGTTAAGTTATTTTTAAGTGTTTTGTGTACACTATATAAAGAATTTTATATAGACTTCATAATTTAACTATAATGATGTTATACTTGTTAAGCTGAAGTGGCAGTGGGGCGGCCATATCTCGCGAAGAACCGACGGCCGCTGGTGCAAACGTGTTCTTGAGTGGAGACCTCGACTCGGCAAACGTAGTGTAGGATGCCCTCCGGTCAGGTGGAATGACGAGCTGCGAAGGATTACTGGCAGATGCTGGATGCGTCAAGCTGATGACAGGGCGCTATGGCGCTCATTGGGCTAGGCCTATGTCCAGCTGTGGACTATCATAGGGTGATGATGATGGATGATGTTATAAAATTATATTTTTTTTGCTGAAATCTAAGATCCAAGTAATAGAAATCCGGCTCACTAGTAGGTACCTATCGCTACGCCCTGCTTGGATACACCTACCATTGTGTCTCTAATACATTACCTAGATACTAAGACCTACAAACGTAACTGTAAGTATACTATGATGCAATAAAATTAAAATAACAAAGAAAATAAATAAATGAGGATAACAAAGCATTAATTAAGTAGTATATTTCTATGTCTAAGTATTATAAGTATTTTATTTATAATATCTCATACATAACCTACAAGCACACAGATCCCCTGGTACTGTCCACGTTCCTATCCATCCATGGTTGTCTGGTAAAGATCGCTCTTGAGCGATAAGACCGCCAATTGTAAGTTTTTTCTGTACATAGTTTTCTATTTAAAGTGCAATAAAGAATTCTCTATGTATCTAATTTTTATTTAATTTCGAATTCCGAGCGAATTACCATTAACAATTCAATTTCTGTGATTTATTGACTATTGTCTTTGAATTAATGCTTTGTTATCCTCATTTATTTATTTTCTTTGTTATTTTAATTTTATTGCATCATAGTATACTTACAGTTACGTTTGTAGGTCTTAGTATCTAGGTAATGTATTAGAGACACAATGGTAGGTGTATCCAAGCAGGGCGTAGCGATAGGTACCTACTAGTGAGCCGGATTTCTATTACTTGGATCTTAGATTTCAGCAAAAAAAAATTAATTTTATAACATCATCCATCATCATCACCCTATGATAGTCCACAGCTGGACATAGGCCTAGCCCAATGAGCGCCATAGCGCCCTGTCTTCAGCTTGACGCATCCAGCATCTGCCAGTAATCCTTCGCAGCTCGTCATTCCACCTGACCGGAGGGCATCCTACACTACGTTTGCCGAGTCGAGGTCTCCACTCAAGAACACGTTTGCACCAGCGGCCGTCGGTTCTTCGCGAGATATGGCCGCCCCACTGCCACTTCAGCTTAACAAGTATAACATCATTATAGTTAAATTATGAAGTCTATATAAAATTCTTTATATAGTGTACACAAAACACTTAAAAATAACTTAACTAAAAAAAGATATGTACATAGGCGAGCTTAACCCTAACAAAGAGTTTTCTTACAGCAAAACCTTAGGTTTAAAGGAGAAGCGATAGAACAGATAGAGGAAGTGTTCAAAGAAACAAACATTGAATATAAATATAAAACATTGTCTATTGTACTTATCTACATATAAACACGATTTTATCGATATCTCTGACTATAAAATAAACGTCGTGTTAGAAGTGTAGGTGATTGACCATTTTATAACACGAATACCTACATTCAGAAGTACGAGACAACTTAACGACTTCTTAATTACGATCGCGATAATTACTCGGCCTATTAGCACCCAATAAGGAGTGTAAGTATTGCAACTGGCACATCGTTTACAAGCTGGCTACTGATTTATTATGACGACATCATTAAGGCTATGATTATCGCGAAATATCTAGCCAACGGTACCTACCTAACCAACAGGTTCAATTCGATTGAAATTGACGCAGTCGTAAAAGTGCGAGATGCGCTCAAATACAAATTTAAGATGTTTTTGTAATTATTTGATTAATCTATGGCTTAACTATGTAACTCGGTATCGTATTAAGCTGAAATAACTGCATTTAATTGAATTGAATTGAAAGGAATTTAATCTTATAAACTTAATAATTAAATAAATTTATTACTAATAAATAATTTCATTTTTTAATAATAGAAGCTAATAGTCAAATTTAACATGTATAAAATTGGGTGTAATAGCACAGTACACATTTATACTGAGGTAATAGTAAAGTAGCTTTGACGACCGATGTGGCGCGGTGGGCGAAGGTCCGCCTGCGACGCAGGAGGTTGCGGGTTCGATTCCCGCCTCGGAACAATAGTGTGCACGATCTGCAGATATTTGTTCCGGGTGTTCTGGTCGTTTTCTATGTATTATATAATAAAAAATATCTATCTATGTAATGTATTGTATTATGTATATCAGTTATCTAGTACACATAACACAAGCTCTGCTTACCATGGCATTATTTATTTATAAATAAACTTATTTCTAAGAAATAACTGTATGGATGATTTTTTAATAATAGAAGCTAATAGTCAAATTTAACGTCTATAAAATTGGATGGAATAGTAAAGTAGCAAAGTCGCTCTCAGGCCGCCTTTTATACTTCCTCTGTTCTAAGTTCTAAAGTTCTAATATCTGTTTTGTGTGGTATAATTAAAATTTAATTATTACAAAGGGTTTTCTATTGATCTATCTAACAAGGTAGGTAAATAGATAATAAGAAAATCGTAGGTATAGGTACCTATAAAGTAATTTCTAGATATAGCTATATGCTAACTGTGAAACATAATAAAGCAAAAAAATAAATATGGGTAAAATCTTTCTTTCATAAAAACAAAGCGTGCGAAGCCGCGGGCAAAAACTAGTGCTAAATAAGGGTCAGATCATATTTACACTTATTCAAAAGATTGCAGTGTTATAACCTCAATTTATTCTGTTAAAGTATATTAATTGCATAAAACTAACTCAAATAATGGTTTTCTTTTTCTTCTTTTGTTTCTTCTCTGGCTCCTTTTTCTTCAAATCCTTCTTATTAACCTGAAAAGGGATAAATTATTAATTTAATCTCGATTATACTTGCATATTTTTTCTTAATCAATAATTCAAATGCAAAATGCTCTTTTTTTAAAACAAAAAGAGCATTTTGCATTTATGTTTTAAATTGTTAACAAACATACTACTTTTGTTGAGATTGGCTTAACATACAATTTTAACTAACATTGTTAAATAATAAACAGGTACCTACATGGTCTTCCATCTATCTAGTTGGAACCCTGCAACCTTCACAAGAAGTGACCTTTTCTTACCTTGCCATAACTGCTCAAGAAGTGCCCAACATCATTATTAGCAGACTTCTTTTTCTTCTGTCCTGTCTTGTGCATTATACTCTTAGAAACCATTTGTTGTTTCTCTGCTGCATCTTGTAGTTTCTCCTCTTTCCTCTTCTGCATCAGCTCTTTGTAATTCAAGTAGGGTTTTCTGGGCGGTTTGGCACCTGAAACATAAGGCTTTCATTTCATTCTTAACTCATAGACTTACAGAAGACTTACAGTATCATTGGATAAATTATGTTGATATGTAGATGAAATAGGGCGCTTGGGTAATTATCAATGTTGCATGTAGAAAGTGGAATCGAAAATTATAGCTTGATTGCTTTTTTCTGGATTTTAGCATTGGAGTATTGAATAAATGAAGACAGAGTTAGAAATATCAAAGCGTTATGTTAGCAGACTATTTATGGGGGTTAAACTGGAGTTAAAGTCTAACCTAAACTAACTGCAAGCGCAATTTTGGCTTCCTGTTTCTTGTTCTTATCAAAGCCCGACATTCCAAACTTGACCACTTCATGACGGATTTTCTTTAGCTCCAATTCTTTCTTTGAAAACTTTGTTGATTCAATTCTCGATTCAGAAGTGTCGACCTCTTCAACAGTTGGCTTCTTTTTAGGTTTGTGTGCTTCAAACTTGACGAACTGGAAATTGCTTTCAGCGTTTTTGACTGCTAGTGCGGCTTTTGTCATTATAAGTGCCATTTTGGTATATGTTTGGATAAATAGGTACAATCGAAGGAAATCTGTCTGAAACTGGAAAACACCACTTGCTTTGCTAGTTACTTTCTAAAAATTATAATGTCAAAAACAGATGTTTGAGGTGTTATGTTATTTAGTGTTATTGTTTTGGTTTTTAGGTTATAATTTTGTTCAGTGTGGTAAATGTTACTGTCACGTTGAATGATTCCGACTTTACATAGATTTCAACAAATCTAACGCATAATATCATCACTTAAAACCCATCGGGCGGTAATTATTTCGGTTGTATCGAAAAGTGTAATTATTGTATATGAATATTGTATTGTATATAATTATTATATAATACATGGTGTAATTATTGTATCATTAAATTAATTGTGTGAATGCGATTTTTTTTACGTGTATCTAATATACGCCCATAATTTGTATAATATACAAATTGAAACAATAATGTCTGACTTTTAGTAATATTAAAAGTCAGTCAGTCATTAAAAAGAAGATTTATATATATGTATCAACTATCTTTTTAGTTTAATACTGCTCTGATTTGCTATGTCACATTAATTTCTAGGAATCATCAAAAAATATTTTGAAATGTTTGATGTGTACTGTACAAACCGTGATGCGATTCATACTTTTAGTTTAGCTATTTATGTATGGAAAAGCTGGCAATACCATCAAATGTCATGTCAAATATCTGTCATTTCGTTCGTTTGTTCGTCCGTCAATAAATTTAGGTAAACAAAACAATTCGTGAACACGAAAACACTCGTTCGTAAATTCGTTTTTTTACTGTATCTCGTACTATTCCTTACGAAATGATATGTTCTTTAAATAGGTAGTGCGTTTTTTGTTTGTTTTTCTTTACAGCTGCGGTCGCGGCTGCTCAGCGGTCTTCACTAAAAATAAAGTACTCGATTTTATAAGATAAAATTAGATGGCAGGTAGCGATGCCAAATCTAACCGGTATTTCGGTCTTTCGCTACCTCATTACTTGCATTGAAGTCGACATTCCTGTATCTTTAGGCCTCTTATGTAGGCGCTTCATGTAGGACAATTTTTAAGGATTTTTCTATTTTTATTAATAACCTCAAAAACATGAAGAATAAGTACCGGAATACTGATTCCTCAATAAAATGTGGTGATTTAATTCTCACAGAACAGCCTTTCGCTTTTGTTCTCACAGCCAAGGAGAAAGGGAGTAGATGCGACAACTGTTTGCTTAAGTAAGTACACTATTGGCTCAACTATGTGATTTAAAATGTTTAAAATAACATTTTAACCTAAGCATCTCAAACTAAAATCATGAAGTACATTCTGCATATCTAAAATCATTTATATTGTTTAAAATTATAATAACTCTTATAAATGTTATCTTCATCTCTCTGTGCTGTTGATTTCACTCCCAAGCATGCCTCCCAAAGGACTAGGACACTTATTGGTGTGAGATCATGAGAATTTTTTTTGGGTTGTATGTTTATCCTCGTTTGGGGATAATTTATGTAACAATTGTTTGTCCTTGTTCTTTTTCTGAAAATATTATTTAAATTTCAATGGAAACGAGAAATAATTAATAATAGACCAAAAGATTTTTATCATTTGAAAACCTATAAAAGATATTTACATTGTACACCCGTTACAGATCTTTACAGATCCTACAAATATTTGTCCTGGTAACCAAGAATCAAACCCGCAACGTTCTGCCTCACAGGTAGACCTTCGCCCGCTGCACCACTATTTATTTATTATTATTATTTTAAGCCATTACTGTCCCACTGCTTGGCAAAGGCCTCCGTTTTCTTCTTCCACTCCTCGCGATCCAACGCTGCAACAGGCCATGATGGAAGATGTACCTCGAGCTCGTCGCGCCATCTCATCCTGGGCCTTCCACGTCGCCTCTTAGCGTTGGGTGGGCTCCACTCTGTGGTGGTCTTTGCCCACAAGTCAATGAAAATTAATCGTCTCATTTTTGTCTCAATTTGTTTCAGAGTGAGAGTTCTAAAATGCTCAGGGTGCCAATTTGCTCATTATTGTGGACGGTCATGCCAGAAAGAGGGCTGGGTAGATCACAAAGTAAGTATACTTTCAATGCATGCTGAGGCAAAGCCATTTTGTTCCTGGACTTACACACTTCCTCTATGTTTCCTCTTAGTATAAGTTTATTATGTTCTGGGTAAGTCTTATAATAAATAAATTAATTATATTCTAGTCAAAGTAAAATGAAGGTAAGGTACCTAACCTGTTTTCCAAAATTAAAAATAAATTTCCAGATTTCAGATTTTATTTATTCACCATCTACAGGAATTAGTGTTACACTAACCCCCATATCTTTAGTCGTTACCTCAAATAATTCTCCACTCAAACTTGTTCAAGGGCGTTACGAGCATTCCTCCAAAACATGCTCGAGTTCGGTATGCTAAATTTCACAAACTGACCTCAAAGGACAACAACATAATCTAAATCTCTAAGAAATACATACCTAACTTAATTACAAGTACTATTTTAACGGGTATTTATCGCGTTTGTTTACCTATTTTTCCCGACGTTTCAACAGACATATCAGAGTAAAACCAACCATTTGGTTGTTTGTAAAATAAAGCTTCGGCTAAACCTCCGCCTCAAATACGCGGGACCCGAAGCGGAAGCGTTAACAGCGGCGGACCCCGCAGCAATGGCTCCTTAAATTCCTCAACAGAGCCTCACACATGCACAACTACGTGACTGAGACGCGGAAACTTTTTAAAGGAGAAGTTTCGCGTTATTACCGCTCCCGCGTGATTGACGCGCAGGTTTAGCCGGTACTTAAGCCTTCTGTGCTTATGCCCCTAAACAAGAGAAGGTTTATAGCCAAACAGTATGTATAGCCAGTTCATGATGATAAGTACCAAACTTTTGAGTACGATTAACAAACCCCATGGTTGTAAACAGATTTACGACATTGTAGTAACACCCATTCAGATAAACAACTTTCAGTTTTTATGGCACTTTGCCATTTCCTTTATTTTTGAAGACAGTACAGTTGTATTCACCAATCAATCATCATCATCAGCCTATTTTAGTCCACTGCTGGACTTACGCCTCCCCCAATGAGCGCCATAGCGCCCTGTCTTCAGTCTTTCGCACCTGGTCAGAGGACCAATCAATCAAATAACTAAAGACAAACTAATATGTGTTGGGTATTCTGGGTATTTTCTATGTATCTACTTGTACAGGATTATTGGTTAATCAACCTATTGCTGCTGAGGTTGTGGGGAAGGTTATTTTAAATAGAAGATAACGGTCTAATTCAACGTAAAAAACCATCCCCACAATCTCCTAGAAGGAATAGGTATTAACCATTAACCTTGTATATATATATATTTTTGCGGAAGTTCTAAAATGCTGTTGACCGCAGATGGCCATGACAGCGTAACCGGACTATTGGCGGGCGCAAAGGACGCCTCGCCGGTAAAATTAGGTTGGGGCAACACGCGCAAGGGCCATCAGTCATCACTTATATGCGAGCCTCGGCTTGGGCTGTTGCCAGATGTTATAAAAGGAAATGAAGGTTTCGCCTACGTGCACGAATGCAACTAAGGGCGGAAGCTGGGATAACTTCGACTGCGCGGGGTATAGGGCCCGGGTTAGCGGTAGTAATTAAGTAAGTTGGGTCACCGATAACGTGTCGCCCAGCGTATTTATATAAAAAACTTTTAGGATCGCCATAATTTCGGAGATTTTTACATAGCTACGAAGAAGGTTCGAGTCAATCGCAAGTTTTTTCAAAAGCGAAAAGTTAATATCAGCTTTGCTTAGTTTGGGGCTAGATGGCACAGTGTAAAATATCCAGCATTTTAAATGGAAAAAACATTTATGCAATTACTAGAAATAAGAATGAACTCGCTGTGCCCACAACTAGGCTACACAAGATAAATGTATCTTTTAAAGGGCAATGTATACGCTTCTACAACAAAATTCCTAGTGAGTTGCAAAACATATCAATAAATAAATTAAAAAAAAATGTGAAACGTATTCTTTGTAAAAAAGCTTATTACAAAATATCAGATTACCTAGAAGATAAAAAAGCCTGGAACGAGTTTTGCTCCAACTCAAAATCTACCAACTTACAGATAAGCAAATCAAATGTAGACACATAAGTTATGAACATACTAGTGGTTTCTTCTCACTCCTTCCACTGGTGGACAAAAAATTGAAGTGAACTATAAAATAATTTAATTGATAATAATGAATAGTATAAAATATGACCTGTCTAAGTGCTTATTTGTAAGCTTAAAGAAATAAAAACTTTTCGTTTTCATTTTCATTGCTCTCGACTGTACGTACACTATACATAGGTTTCTTTGACGTAACGGTTTGCGTCTGTTATTGAAAGATGAATCTATTTTCGTTCATGCCGTTTTTAACCCGTTGTGATTTCATGTTGAATGAATGTACTGAATGTTTTCTAATTCAACTCGTGTTTAGATTTTATTTCCGGCCGTAGTTTCGCTTGCAAACGATAGGCTTGGTACTTAGATCGTTCTCACACATCTAAAACGTTTTCCGAGTCGCGATCTCTAAATCTTTTATACAGAATGTTCGGAAGAACGTTCCAGGGGTAGGCGGAAACAAATGCAATAGCTTGACGGCTTTTTAACCCGAAGACTCTCTCGGCTATTTGAAAGAATTCTTTAAAAATATATTAAGGATTTTTTTTTCCGATATTCAACTCTTGCGCTACGCTGTAACTTTATTTGTAGGAAACCCTGAAAGGGCTTACTTTTGTCTCGTTATCATGATGTTATTTATAATAACTTTGAAACTATCATTATTAACATAAAAGTAACTTATAACGGGATTTTTACAATTATTAGATTTTTGAGTTTTCCAATATTTCGGCACAGTTCCATGCGCCATTATCACGAAAAATCAAATCATGGTAAATATCCCGTTATTATATTAGTTATAATAAGTGACTTTTATACATATATAACTTTATCTTGTACATCCAGTATCCTTTGTTTTAATTACATTTTTACTCCATCTTCTTCAGTGGGAATGCGCAAACTTCAAGCGGATATCACCCAAAGTCCTCCCGGACGGCGCCCGGATGCTGTCCAAGATCATCAACCGACTGGCCAGAGGCGACGGGCATCAGGTTCGAGCTCACTACTCGCCGAACTCTTTTCGGATGTGGAAGGATCTAATGTCACGTGAGTCACGAATATCATCCCCCTTTTTAGGGTTCCGTACCGAAAGTGTAAAACTGGAACCTACTACTATTACTAAGACATTTTATAACAACTCTATACATGTACCTATTCTTTAAGTGTGTCTTTTGTAAATGTATGTTGTAATGAATAAATGTCTTTCTATTATATTCAACTCCGCTGTCCGTCTGTCCGTCCGTCCGTCCGTCTGTCACCAGGCTGTATATCATGAACCGTAATAGTTAGACAGTTGAAATATTCACAGATGATGTATTTCTGTTGCCGCTATAACAACAAATACTAAAATATAGAATAACATAAATATATAAGGCTCCCATACAACAAACGTGAGTTTTTGCTCGTTATTGAAAGCGGCAACAGGTAGTCGCTTGAAATACATATTCACAGAACATTTAGTTATAATATATTCACTTAATAAAATAATTAATTTAAAATAAAACAGATAGTTAAGGGGGCTTCCATACAACAGACATGATTTTTTTGGCGTTTTTAAGATAATAATACGGAACCCTTCGTGCGCGAGAGTGACTCGCAATTGGCCGTTTTATTTCATCCATTTCTAGGCATATGCATGCCTCCCTTCATAGGTATATACATAATATGCAATTTGACAAGATCCTGTGCCAGTCTGCCAGCTAACATTCTTGGCCGTGTCCATATGGTTTTATTTTGGTACCTAGCTGTTGCATTAAGAAGATAAATTGTTTTAAAATGGTCTCTGAGGAAGCTTGGAAAGTAAGCTCTCTTGCCCTTTTTACATCTAAAGAAAATCGAAAAGATTAGGTGCCTACCTACTTACAACAGGGATACATAAGCAGGGCTAGCTATCACTTACAGTTTAGACAAAATATGGCTAAAATATGTAGGTAACATAACCAGACCGAAATAAATAAATGAACTATGACAATGTTGTTGTCATGAAACTTAGTGCTAGTATTACTGCAGTAAGTGTAAGTCGCGTAGATAAAAATGAGATAGATTATAATCGCCACATGCTGTCCCGCTTAAACTATGATTTGATGAAACTGATTTGATGAAACTATGATTTGATTAAACCATGATTTGATGAAACTATGATTTGATGAAACTGATTTGATGAAACTATGATTTGATGAAACAATATTTGTATTTCCGTCAAGGCGAAAAACTTTACTGTACTTGCTATTGAAACATAAGTCGGTATGAGTAAATATTTTGATCGTCGTGTCGTGTATGTTTTTGTTTTTCTTATAGAATTATAATCTTAAATATTCAATGAGTTCAGTTTTTTGCGTGTTTTAACTCATTACATTACTAATATCCTGTTTGCTTTAATTTCAGATTACTCCGACCTAAAGTCGGATATGAAGAGAATGGAACATTTTGCATCGCTGTGCGGAGTGCTGAACGAGTTCCTCAAAGACTTATCACTGCCGAACACGGTCGAGCTTATGGGGTTATATGGAAGGGTAATGTACCTATACCTCATCATCATCAGCCTATAGCAGTCCACTGCTGGACATAGGCCTTCCCCAATGAGCGCCATAGCGACCTGTCTTCAGCTTGCCGCATCCAGCATCTACCTGCAGTATTTCGCAGGTCGTCATCCCACCTGGCCGGAAGGCGTCCTACACTACGTTTACCGAGTCCTGGTCTCCACTCAAGAACACGTTTGCCCCAGCGGCCGTTGGTTCTTCGCGAGATATGGCCGGCCCACTTAGCTTGCTAATTGTTTTAGCTATGTCGATAACCTTGGTTCTCTGTCGGATGTATTCGTTACGAATCCTACCCTTCAGAGAAACTCCAAGCATAGCTCTTTCCATAGCTCGCTGAGCGACTTTGAACTGATGGACCAGCCCTATCGTGAGTGTCCACGTCTCAGCTCCGTAGGTCAAAAGATAATATAATAAAAGATTTCTACTGAATAGTAATTGGCATGCCTCGCATATATTACGTTACAATGTTCACGTTTTCACATGATAAATGAAATCAGACTAGTCGTCTATTATGCTGAGGCGTCAACGCGACATTAATTGGCAAGTAAAGCATGTTTTGGAAGCTTTGATAAACTTCAGCGCATTTCAGGTGTTAATGTTAATGAGTTATGGTATTTTATTGGCACAACATGTTTAGATTTTTTTTTCAATACTCAATACTCAATGATTTATTGCTTACATGTGTACAAAAGTTCTTAAAAAATAATATAAGTCCAACATGCACCCTGCACGGGTATTGCAACATAAATTTAAAGTTAAATTAAATGCTAGGTGGCTATATACAATAGAGTTAATAATATGCTAATAATATGCTTTCTATTGCTCTGTTCATTTAGCTTTATATGTGTTACATAATAGAGGAAATTATTTTGGTTTTTGTATATCTTAAGTTTCGTAGTATTAAGTTTTATGTACTGTTTATTTCCCAAATAAAATAAAATAAAAAAAATAGGTATAGAGAGAAAATCTTCACGTATTTAGATAACTACAACAAAATCTTTCAACAAATTCACTAAGAAATTAGCTGTAGCATGGATTAACAAAAACCAGTTTCATTATACCCCGTCCACAAATACGACTATATATTATACTAGCTACGCCCCGCGGTTTCACCTGGTGATGAGGAGATTTGGGTGAAACCGCGTAGCTAGTAAGAAATAATGTGTTTTTGATTTTCTATTCACTTATATTTTTTGTCCACTAGTGGAAGAAACTATCTTATATCTAGATTAGTTATGATTATGACTCTACACTCTTAAACCAATCAAAACACTAAATACGAGTAAATACGATAGATATCTCTATTTTCCAGATGGTGATCAACAGCTTCAACATCCTAGATACAGACATGAATTCAATAGGCACCGGGGTCTACCTAGCGGCTTCTACTATGGACCACAGCTGCGACCCTAATGCCGTCGCGACATTCGACGGGAAGACGCTCAACGTACGGGCTGTGAAGGACCTGCCTAATATGGATTGGAATCAGGTACGTAATACTTATTTATTAACATATCTAAAACTACATTGGGGCCATCCATAAATTTCGTCACACGTTAAGGGGGAGGGAGGGGGTCGTCGAAGTGTGACATTGTGTGACAAGGGGGTGGGAGGGGTCCTAAATTTTGTAACGTCACATTTCAAAATCTATTAAGTGTTAAGTAAAACACTTTGAACGATTGACCAAAAAGTCAAAAACATTGTCCGTGTTGTCATTGTTGTGTTATTAATTATTTAACACTTTGACTGCGGTTTTTTTTCGACGACTGCGGTCTTTTTTTTTACCTAACAAATTCGTGCTGCCACTCTACACAGCGGTTGTGTTGCGCCGCAAATGCGTTTCGTATGAAAAATATTACAGCTCTGCTGAGTCACAAAGATCTGTATTTTCTCAGCCGCTGCGCTAGTGTGGATTTACGCATATTAGTCACTTGTAGAAAACTCATACCGTGCGTTTTCAGCTCTCAAAGTGTTAACGTAATTTATGGATGGCCCCATTATAGTTGTATCGGTTCTGTCAAACTGTGTAACAGTCTATCGGTAGTAGCTCTCGTGGACAAAGTTAAATTGTAATTACCTACCTGTTTATTTATTTATTTTAAGCCATTACTGTACACTGCTGGGCAAAGGCCTCCATTTTCTCCTTCCACTCCTCGTGATCCAACGCTGCAACAGGCCATGATGGATTTACCTGTACTTAAACTAAATTTCATACTTCTTACATAGGTATTCTACCTAAGTTATACATATTTTTACACTTATTTAGTTTCTATAACGTGGCGTATTTTCAAAGGATGGCCATTTATTTCCTTCTTTAGTTTTACAGGGCGCCATCTAGCCTCAAAATATACGTAGCTTTATGATGAAATAGACAACTGGCTCACAAAAGCTTATGAGTGGATTCAAATCTAATCAATTACTATATATTAGCTATTTTATGAATGGCCTCATTGGTCTATTCTATAGCATATCGATAGGATATACATAACTAAGTATATACATATAATATTTGCGTGTTTACCCTAAACAACAGCTTACCTAGAGCAAAAGCCAAAAAACTCGAAACCTAAGATTAAGCAGCCTACGTTCCGTACTCGAAACAGCATACAATACAACCACCACAGAGTATGGAAAACTCTTTTCCACAAAACATGTGTTAAGATGTTTTCATACCCACAAAAAATATACTATAGTATAGGGCGCCTAGGTCATGTGTGTATGTTTCATTCAAATTGATAGGTGTAAGAAATTTTGCTGATATAGTAAATTTTTCTCTAGTAACATGAGTAAAGATAATTTTAGTAGCGCCATCTAGTTTCGTTCCTGAAAGCTGGACCTTTAAAACTCAATGTAACATGAACTTTGTAATTTCAGATCCGTATCTCCTACATAGACCTGATGAAGTCTCCGTACGACAGACAGATGGAGCTACAGTCCAGCTACTACTTCTTATGCCAATGCCACAGGTGCTTGGGTAAATGCTTTAGATGTGCTATAACATACCTTGCATGGAATGCCCCGTTTTGAATGGGAAAATCAATATCACAACACAATCTGTATAGAATGCACATTATTATTTATTAATTTACTTTGCAAACACTTTTTAACAGACTTCGAAAAAAGGAGGATGTTCGGATGTATTTTTTATGTATGATCGTCGATTTTGATGATTCTTTTGCAGTTGTCAAATCCGATGTGGTCCCATAAATAAAGTTCTTTCCGAGCGAATAGTATTTATCCCGCAAAAATCACAAAAACTGCATAAAACATTCGAATTCGATTAGTTGCGAGTTTTTTAACACAATCAAACCATACACTAATGCCGGCAGTATACACTCGCTGAGGCCTCGAGTCAGGCCGAGCCGTGTGTGTACTTGGTGCACTCGTCTCGCCTCTGTGTTACGCGTACTCTTTCAAGCGCGTGAATAATGTCGAGACATCACGGTGAGTGTATATTGCCGGCATAATAAGATGCATTATGCAATAAACGAAAAAAATATTTCAAACAGCGCCATCTAGTCTCAAAGCTAGTTTGTTAAAGAAATTAATACCTATAATACCTATGAAGCAAATAAATTGTACACAATAAATATTTTTAAACTTACGCGATTTGAACACGTAATTAAAAGCACTAATACGCGATAAATACCCGTTGTATTATTGCATATACATGGTACACATTTTGGATTCTAAACTATTACCGATTATCTCCTTATCCTTTCACCCACGCCTCTTGTTTCTAAAGCTGCTCATTAACCTTCACTCCACTAACGCTGCTTGCATGAATCCTTTACCACACTCGAAAACAATCCTAATTCCTTACTGCTTACAGATGAAACTCATTTGAAGTACGTGCACGCGGCAAAATGCTTGAACAACGAATGCGAAGCGCCTGTAACAATAAAATGGAAAGAGGATTTACAACTATGGAAGAAAGGAGATACAACTGTAGAGAAAGAAGTATTTATAGAAGAAGGGACAGATGAGATCGAGAAGGAAAACTTTGAAGGTGTGAGGTGTGACGAATGCGGGACGAAGTTTACTGAGAAGCATATTGAGACGTTTGTGAAGGCGATGGAGTTTACTGAGGTGCATCTAGCTAATATGCAGGCTTATGCTTGTATCCTTTTAAAAATCTTATCCAAGTACATTATCAGCATCGGCAGACTACATATTAGACTTACGCGATCTGAACACATAGTTATAAGTACTAATACAACGGGTATTTATAGTATTTTATATAGTATTGTAATATAGTTTATATTAGTATAATGAATAAAATTTATTCATTATACTAATATAAACTATATTACAATACTATATAAATACCCGTTGTATTAGTATTGTAATATAGTTTATATTAGTATAATGAATATAACTTATTCATTATACTAATATAAACTATATTACAATACTAAATATAAAATACTATAAATACCCGTTGTAAATTTAATCTTTAGTCTATTTAGAATTTTATATATGCACATGTACCCACTTCTCTCTTCACTTTGTCTCTCTCTCCCAATTAGGTTTGCTGGAAGAGAACTCTTTTTAGGGTTAAGTTCGCCTTTGTATACATTTTCTAGAATAAGTTTTGTGTTATGTTTTTCATGCAAGAAGTATAAATAAAGAAATAATATCGCGATTAAAAATAGGTAAATAAACGCGATTAATACCCGTTGTATTAGTACTTATAATTATGAAGTAGACTAGGCTGCTAAACTGCTTCACCTATTTAATAATGGACAATTGGACACGTCCATTGCTGAAATAGGCTTTCCTGTCATCATCATTAATCCCAAGTCGGTCCAAGATTACTGGCATTGGGCTTTTTCTGACAAGAAAACCATTTAATAAGTTGAAATTTCTTTGTTAAAATATAACTTGCATATTATTAGGTAAAAACTACGGTATAAAAAATATAAAACTAAACTAGTACAAAAATCCGAAATGCGAAAGCTGTGTTATTGTAGGTATACCTACGCTAGAAGCTTTGTAAAGTATGCTGGATCAGCAGTCCTAATCATGAGCATCCCAGTAGGATGTATGTAATGGACTACAAGGACATTTTGTCCCTGCCATAGCTTGTCATGGCTTGAAGGTGGTCTCAAAATGGTCGTCTGTCACGGGAAGGTATGACCTTCGACCTTCAGCATGACCAGCTTCGCTCAACCAGTAGTACCTACCACCATGCTAGATTAATATTTATTTATTCGGACTACCAAAGTACCAACTAGAGATAACACAAAAAGTAATAAATTTACAACGAAAACAAAGAAAAAAAAAATGTAGATAGAAAATTCTTTATTGCACTTTAAATAGAAAACTATGTACAGAAAGAACTTAAAAACTAATTACAATGGGCGGTTTTATCGCTCAAGAGCGAAAAGACCGCCAATATAAATTGAAAATATATATTGGCGTAGTGTGGATTAGCATGTATGTGTGATTGATAATGAATGTGGAATGAATGGCCAAAACGTCGCCGCTGGATTTCTGAAATGAAAAGTTAAAATGTAATGAAAATGTATATCCTATCCAGTTGAAGATTTCCTTGACTCCATACCAGATGTCGACGTGTGCAAATACTGTCTGGAGAGGCACGAAGGAGTATTACATCCAATGAACGTAGCCCACGCCCAAACCCTGGACCACGCATTCGACGCGCTCATACAAGTCCAGCATTGGGATCAGGCGTGCGAGTATGCTGAGAAACTAATTCCATGTTTTAGGTGAGTTTTGGAGACAATAAGCCCAGATTGCCGTATTTGAGATTAGACGACTCATATACGACATAGAGCGCTCAGTAGGGTTAACCAAAAGCTTTTTCTGCTGTTCAAGAGAGTCTGTAATTTTTTTTTATGATATGATAGGCTACTACATGTAATCAGAATAATCAGATCGAACAAGAATGGCAAATTTAGGACACTATAATTAATAATGATTTTTTGTTCAATGTTTCTATACTTGCTACAGGTTCTACTATGGGGAAAAAAATCCATTACTCGGACTTCTGCACTTGAAATACGGAAAGATACTTCTCTACAAAATGGACATCAGCAACGCTCTTATCCAGCTGAAGTGTTCTGAGAAGATTTTGAAGATCACCCACGGCGACAGGCACCCTTTGTACAGAGAGCAGTTACTGCCTCTCTTGCAGCAAGCTCTTGCCGAATCTTGAATTAGAAGCTGTGATTAAAATCAATACAATAATAGTCCTTATGCAGAGTGAACTGAGTGACAATTGATAGGTGTTCGGGCAAGGGATCGCCTGCTGGGACCGCTGCCTGAACACTTATCAATTGTCCGAGGTACCGCTGGAGGGACGAAGTTGAGAGACGTCTACTTGTTTCTGGACTGGTTTCCGCAACTTGGCCACAGGTGGGCCCTTTGAGAGGTCTACTAGAACTTCATACCATGTTGACTGGACAGAAACGGCAAGGAAAGATGGCCATACATTACAGAGTCTCATTATATGCTGATATTGAATATCAGCATATAACGAGACTCAAGCTTACTTGCCGATTTTCGCTCTGCTCCTGAATAAACTTTGATGACTAGATTGTTACCAACCTTTGAAAGGGCTGGGTATTCTCTAGTCAAAACACCCGAGTCTTCAGACCAAACAAGTTTCTGCCTTTTAATTGTGGCCTTCCAATTTATCTATGATAAAAGTACAATTACAGCCATTTTACTATTAATTAAAATGCCAGTTTTAGTTGTTTGTACCTATGTCTTAACTTAAATAAGTCAATTATAAAGTATGACAAGGCTGTGTGAGCAATAACTTTGGGTTAAGTTTTAAATAAACTTATAAGCAATACTTTGTTGTTCATATTTTCCATTAGGCCAATAATTTAGTGTATGTGTGTCAGTTTGATAGAGGAAAGGCTACAAAAATTAAAAAAATAGCTTAGGAAATGTCTCAGTTCTGCAGGCAAGGCAGCTGCCATTTGAATTCCAACAAAAAAGTATGTCAGTCAGTAAATAATCAAATTTATTGCAAAGTTATACAGGGCAAATTAAAGTTATGTAGTCTGTGAGTCTTCAATGGCCAGGGAAGATTGTACTGTCTGTATGTCCTTCACAATTTGTCAGTACTTGTAGCTTAATCTCTTCTCTCTCGCTTAATTCTAGGAGCCTCATCATCAGCCAACAGGACCTTCATACGGACCCCACAAATTTCTGCACCATGTAACACTCTAATCGCTTCGTCTGCCGCTTTTCCTGTCGCATAGCGAGCATACCCAACGGTCTTATTAG
Source organism: Eupithecia abbreviata (assembly GCA_943735965.1). Lineage (NCBI taxonomy): Eukaryota > Metazoa > Arthropoda > Insecta > Lepidoptera > Geometridae > Eupithecia > Eupithecia abbreviata. The sequence goes on from OX030976.1 coordinate 12,121,301, forward strand.
GCAATGTGTAAACATTTATTAAGTCCCCAAATCTACAGAATATGTCACGCAGAACTGTTAATGGCGGAGGGGATGGTTTGCATACCAAAAAACATCTCTTAACAACAAAGCAGTCAATATCAGCCAATGGCTGTGGAGGTGGCAGCTCAACACTGCAATAGTTTAAGTCATTGCTGTCAGGCAAAATATTGTCATTCACTATGCCCGTAGTCTTCTGCACTAGTTTAGATGCCTCTGCTATGGCTTCAGTAAGTTTAACTAAATCAGGAGCATTCGATCGGGAGGAAAATTCAATAGCATGCCTTAATTTATTGATTGCTCGGGGAATCTGATCATTCCTATTAGGAAACTGATTATTATGGGGATAATCTGGACCATTACCAGGAAATGCAGAGTCAGGTTTTACAAAAATTTTCATACCAGGAGGGTATTCAAACTGATTCAGTTTACCAACAGCATATGCAGCTGATGTAGGGTTGTCATAAAATGCTAATCCTTTTCCAACATTTCGTGTGAAATCAACAAAATAGGTGCATCTTATAAAACCAGGGATTAAATCAAACAATCTCTCCATCTGGCTATGATTGAACTGAGGGCAACACATGAAACTAACACCATTATACCCATCACCTGGTACATTGCTCATCTTTGAAACCAGGTATTGCTGGGGGTCCAAAATAGGTGGATTTCTACTTAATGTTTGTATACTAGATTCAAATACAGTTTCAGGACGATTTTGTTTTTTGGGCTTGGCAAATATTGCACGATATTTCTTATCGCATTCTTCAAATGCTCTGGCAGCTTGCGAAAATTTCGCATACGAGATGTAAGCGAAACCTTTTGATTCGCCTGTGTTATGATCCTTCTGAAGAATGATAGATGTTATGTGTCCAAACTCTCTGAACTCTTCCTCAATATCGCTTTCGGTGACGTGTTTAGCGACGGTGACGAACAGTCTTCTGTACTTCTCGACATCACTATTTGCCATCTCCGAGCGATTGGCGGCAACCATCACTTTCAATGCGCGCTGGGAGCCGGGAATCGTTTTGAAGTTCATTGCCTCTAAAGCAAGGGCTGCTTCTGAAGTCTTAGAAAACTTAATAAAGGCAACACCCCTCATCCGTCCATTGTCATCAAGTGGCAAACGAATCTCTTCAATCAGACCAAATTGTGAAAATGAATTTCTGAAGTTTTCTTCAGATAATCCTTTAGAACAAACTATGAACAAACGTGAGTACATAGGTGAATCAGATACAGATTCATCTCTACGATCAAAGCTGCGTTTGTAATCCATTTTATTAAAAGACGTAGGTAATGAAAATGAAAAGAACCAAGGTATTTTCTTCCTATCAAATCAAATCAATCAATCGGTCGGAATCGGAAAAACAAGACCAAAGACAATAAACAAACCAAAGAAAAAAGGGTTTCCTCCTTGATTACCACAAAAGGCTAGATTAGACGAATTCAGCAAAAAGAAAAGCTAGAAACGATGATAATAATTAAATTACAGTGGAGCTTATTTCACTCGAACCTCAAGGGAAAGGTTACAAATTTCGAGATAAAGAATCGTCAGTTAATCGAAAACTTTATATAAGGAGTTAAATTTCGACTTGGAGAGAATTATGATACGTACTTCAAGTTCAGAGTCATGAGAAAATAATAATACTCGCGCACTGACTTGACTGCGCTCCATTGACTCGTTTAAACAAGTAGGTACTCTAGGTACGGTGGAGGGAATATTCTATAAACTAACAGTATAACAGTTGTCTAATGTGCTGATTCAAAGCGCCCCCCTCCGCCTCTGGCCCAAATATCGAATATTATTAGGCGTACCAAAACAATACCACAACTATTTATATATTCCTTCCATGGACGGTCACGCCCACTCACAATAATTATGACTTCAATCAAACATAATATTTTAATGAGCTTATTATTATTAAATTAAAACGTTTATAAAATAGCTGTAGGGGGTTACCGCAATGAAAAGGAAAACTTATTTAGGGCCACTGGGTTTTTTTTTTTACTACAGACGACCAATATCTTTTAATTTAACATATAATAAGCGTGGTAAAAGATGGTTTACGTACGCGCGTGCATTGCATAATATTAATATATGATAAGAGCTTGCACTTTTAGGGCTAAATAGTAGTCCACAAAAATCGATTCGTAGAAAAGGCTAGACCTATCCCAAAAAGGCTAAGCTGGCAGCATTGTTGACACTTTGAATAGCTAAACTTGATAATGATGATGATGATTCTTTGTTAATGGCAACTGTGTCTGGTTGGACACTTTTCTGCCAGTGTCAAGTAATGGAAAACCTGTTACCAAATTATGAAGATGGTTTCATATTTTCTCCAGAGCCTAGTTCGTTATCTAGCAAGGTCTACCACGTACAGATTAGGTTGGCTTAGGAGACGAGATGTTGGAGTCCCCCTGAAAACCCAAGAGCTAGACTTGACTTTTTTGATTTGGCAATATGTACCTATTGAAGAGCTATTTGATGTGATGTGGATGTGACATCGTGCTATGTGATGTGACACAATGACATGACATTGGTTGATTAGGGGTTGATGGTTGATTTCTACAAAAAATCATATGTAATACCCTATGTAATCCCCTATGTAGAAAAGTACTTTGTGTGTAATACATAAGTATTTCTTTTTTTATAAATAGCAGGCAAGATAGTAGGTTTAAGTACCTACTTTCTCTATGGTCATTGTAACCGTTTTTGTTTTAAATTTTTTTAGTGATTGCAACACTTTACTTATAAATCGACAGTAAAATGAAAAAAGAATAAGTCATAATTTTATAATTTTCAAGAATGTTTCAATAAAAAGATCGCATCTTCGACGTCGTCGTCCTCATGTCGCTTGCCTTTTAATTTTGTAACCTACATAATATGAGGCGTGGTTAGTTCAAATTTCAGACAAGCTTTCCTGTTTTCTGTTTATGGTTTCTGTATAGTACTAGTTCTTCCTATCTATCTCTAATTTTGTGACTGCATTGGTCCATCGGAGATTATTTCTCTTATAACTAGGTGCTGCTATGGTAGAGAGATAAGGTAGATTGTACATTAACAGCGTTACCATGAGAGACGATCGCGTAGTTTAAATGGGGTTAGACAAAACCATAATATAAGATCACTTGGTAATACTTTTCGTGGAACAGAGAGAGTGAGAAAGAGAGAGAGAGAGAGCGTAGCAATAGATACCTACTTTAATATTTTTTAATTGATTTTGTGAATATGGGCTTTCCAATTTAGGTAAATGGCAATCTAACATTATATGTATATATATAATACCTTAAAAAAACCTTATAAAATCATAACTGATTCGTACTTTTTTTAAATTATTATTTTTTAATTTAATTTTAGTTTCAATTAATTCAAGTGCTGTTTTTTTAACTTTTGGTATAATTATAGTGAATCATTAGCACACATAAACAAAAAAGAAATAAAGAAACTACATTTATTGATTCACAAGTAGGTACAGCTTGTTACTAAATGATAATAATCTAATCTAACAAGGTGATTAGTGACTTGTAAGTTGTTATTATGTAAGAGAAACAGGATCTATTGTTTTTGTGTTGTTAAAGTCTGAAAGCTTTAATAATTACTTTATTGCTTATTTAATCCCTATTATTAATTTTTGTAGCCGGTAGAACGCTGACAATAAAAAAAATATCCTATCGCCAAAGTAAATTGGACCACCTTATAAACAATCATAACTACCTATCTATATTAGTTTTTAGTTTTAGACTACGTTAAATTTATTTAACAAAAGATACACAAAAATAACACAATTACAATTGTAATAAACTAACTATCATTAAATTTTTCACAATACCTACATCGATTTCCTTAATATCTTAACTATGTATCAAGTTTACCGATAGATTGCCGAGAGAATAGATCTATTTTTCTGTTCCCAGGGCGAGTTCCAAAAAGCTTCGATACCTATTTATTTTATGTAACCGTTAGTAGCGTTAGTCCTTATTATCACAGCTAAACTGTTTTTTTTATCGATATTGTTCTTAATGAATATAATTATATTGTATATTGAAATGGATAATATTTGTGATCTATGATTTTGTGTGATTTTTAGGTTATGATTTTGTAATGTACATTTAATAAAGGTTGACGCTATGATTTTTTGTGTTGTTTTTCTGTAATATTATAATGATTTCTATGTTTAATATAAAATTAAATATGTGCCCGTCAAAATAGAGGTACATTTGTGAATAAATAAATAAATAAAAGTTCTCCCAAAAACATTGTGTTGTAAAGTTAGACCATTTTGGATTTCATAGCCGCACATCATTTACGTCACTAATGTCAATCGATCGATTGACAAGACAAACTGACAAACAAGCAACCAAAGCAAAATTCAACATCTTTACGTACGTTTGTTTTCTATTTTATAAATTTCACTCAACAAAATCAATCAAACGAAACTGTGCTCATTAGTCTTTCAAGCCAAAAGTATTTGTTATTTGTTCGCTTAGCGTTCGTAAATCGTTCGCCCATGGCTTGTTGTTGTTATCTCGTCCATTGTATACCAGTACGATGTGGACCCGTCAAGCATATCCAATGAAGTCAAATAGCTCTCGGCAAGCGATGCGGACGCTTCTCTGTCTGATGTTTACTACAAACTGTCGTAAACATTGACTGAAGAGTGAAGATGTTCTGATTCTACCTTCGGGAAAAATAAAGTCTAGTCTACTTCTTCCATTACTCTCACTCAATTGACAATTTGAAATTGGAACAGTTGCATTGTGCAAGTGAAAATGTTTATAAACGCTAAATACGAGAATAGGCTGTTCCAGCAGTGTAGTCCTGTGAGCCGGAAGCAGTCAGTGCTGGTGGCTGCAGATTATACGAATGGAGACAGGTTCACACCTTGCCGAGCAGGGAATAACTGGAAAACTACATTTCAAGGTATGTGCTGACTTAATGCTGCATGCTCGCTTCCAAGGAATTAAATTGATTTTATTACATTCAATATTGTATTTACTAGTATAGAATCTGCTCAAAAATACCACTTTCTACCTCTGTACCTACCAAATTTCATAAGTTTGTAAAAAAAAGTCTATTTTGGTATGGGTAGATTAAATTTTACACAAGCTATTCCTTTTCATCAGAAATAACTTTATTATTGAGTACTGTACTGATAATTGATAACAATTATGCAAGTATTGATAGTTGTTTGTTTATTTTTTTCATTTAAGATACAATAGAAGAATCATCAAATATTGAAACAAAATCTCGATTGAGACTATCGTAATAATAGCAAGCAGATAAATTCCTTACAATTCTCCTATGATAACAATAAGTACTCTATGATGTTTTGCTAAAGATTACAAATGTCACAAACCGACATGGCCAGAGGCCCTAAAATTTTCTTACTATTTGTTACATAACCCATTTACTTCGCAAACCTATTTCTAATCCGTATCTAGTACAGTATTAAGTTTTGATTAATATTAGTTAACCTTTTTATTTTACTTGAAGATTCATGAAGCGCCCCTTGCGGGCACATTTTTTATGAATCAGAAATCAATAATATTTATTTAATCTTACCGTCATCAATCAAATATGTAGTCAAATGATAAAATAGTGAGTTAAAAGTCTTAATTGATTCCTTACACTAAAATATTTTGTACTCTAGTGGGAGAAGGCTTCCTTGGTCCAGTGGTTAAAATAAAATAAAAGTTTAGCTTTTTATTAAATTTTTTAACCAGGAATCTGGAATTGAAATGAGGATAATAGGATTAAAACAAATAAAGTATTCTTTTCCTCTCAAAACTTATTCAGGTATATATATATGTACCTACTAACTGCGCCCGCGATTTCACCCGCCGTGATGATAGATATTTTAGATAATATATCTTTATCAATTGTAGCCTATGTGTTATTCCGATGTATAAGCTATATTATTGTAAATTTTCATTAAAATCCATTCAGTAGTTTTTACGTGAAAGAGTAACAAACATCCATCCATACTTACAAACTTTCGCATTTATAATATTAATAGGATTTGGTATGTAGGTATGGTACCTACTTTAAGGACAGTATCCTATCTATAGAATAAAATAATTCTATACTTTTCCAGTCCATATTGTTAAATAACAATATTATTTTTTTATTAAAAATAATTAGATACTCAAAGCAATTTGGTAGCAATTCTAAAACCAAATAGACTGATTGCCTTTTTGCCGGCTTCTGCTAATAGACTATAATGACAAGCATTAGATTGAAGTTTCATTTCACCAGATAATAACAGGTTGTCTGTTGTGTTGAGGTTTCTTTTAGCTCTGTACAGTTAGCATCTAAAAGTAGGTACTAGAATTACGAAATTTATTTATGAGAGATTGATGACCTAGGGTTCAAACTAATTAAAACTAGGTAACATTTTTAGAAAAATTCAATATTTATTATATTATTAGTAGGTATATGTATGAAATTATGTTTTGTTGGGTCTGTTAAAAAAATCACAGACAACTTAATTACTGAGTAATGTGTATGGTAATTGCAAAGTTAAACTAGCTGCTTCACTGTCATTTATTTTTATCACACTATAAGACAAAGGTACAATTCTGGTTCAGTTCTGCATTAAGACAAACTATTCTTAAGATTTCATGAGACATCAGAAAACTTATTAAAATTTAAACGTAATTGTTTTAAGTCAACATAAAACAACAAGTGGAAGGACTATGTTCAAAAGACGCATTAAAATAGCTAGTGGATGACCCTTTGTCAATGTAATTTTTATGCAAAATACTTAAAACGTAAATTTAATGAAGATGTAATACTGTTATTTTTCTTGTAATTCATTTGTCTATTGTTTCTGAGGTCTGTTCTTCTCAAACAAATTTTATAATTATATACAACTAGTTTCTGCCATTGCGGATTCGCATGCGTTGCTCTATGGAAACGTTTAAAGGTTATTTTATTTCTATCCCATGGGTGTTTTTTTTACCACAAAGAATTAACAATCATCCATCTAAACATTCAAACTTACGCATTTATAATATTAGTGTGATTACAAATTCTAGCAAGCCCATGGATTTGCATACATTCTAGCTGGGTAAATTAAATGTTAACTAAAAAGATTATGAAGACAGAATATAGAAAGAAAAAGTATCAGTGAAGTAAAAATCTGACTAGTTTCAGAGTTTCCCCTTCTAAACTTGCTTATTAATTTCATATGTACATTACTACTAAAGTTTTTGATTTAATTGCGATCTAATGATCGCAACCTTTGAGATTGGATAGGTGCAAAGGTATTTAGTTACTTACCGTGAAGTTACGCAAGCGAAGCCTATAACATTTCAAGGTGAATAGAAAATGGAGCCAGCTAGACACAGCGCATAGCGCATGTAAATTTCATAGTGCGTTGTAGAACCAATTTACAAACGTTGCTATAGAACTATAGGCGCAAAAAATATGTCCTATTTAAAATTCTAATGTATTGTTTTCGAACTGAAAACTGAAAACTGACTTTTTCTAGCAAAATTTTAAAGTGAATCGTGGTAATTAATAGGGCTATACTTGTTGTTCACGGTTGGTTTACCAAACACGCTATTCTATTTATGGTGTGTGGTGAAAGTACTCTGAATAATTCCTAGTTCGTATGTAATTAAGATTTAATTGCAATTTGGAATTTTGAAAATATGCGATGCGCTTGATGTTTGTTATGTCGGTTATGATATAATGAAGGGCATTCACATCTATCCTGATGCAAGCGTAAGATAGGGAGATTATCTCATACATGCATCTGCATATTCTGCATTTTGTACCTGTTGCGTTGGTTTATTTATAGAAAATGAGAGATTCTAAGGTATGGTTTCTCACCACACAAGTGGAAGTAGCAGAGGTATTTTATTTGTAAGTTATGATGACGTGAAATTTTGGAAGACTCATTAGGTTTTTGTTATTAAGTATAGTGATTAAGCCCTCGCATTCAGGGAAATTTCAAAGACTGATACCTTGTTCATACCTAGCCAGCAGTGGGTAAAATCAAGCGATCAAGATGATAATGATAAAGACCTCATGATACCTTAGACGCCTACTGGAAATTTGCCGCAATGCCTTTCTGTTGAGTCTAGGGTGCTATGCTAAAATTGTATGTACTGTCTCATCTCAATATCTGATATGTATCAGCTAAACATTTTATAAGAAAAAACTATCATGTGAATGTATAATGACGTCACTAAAGGACGTAGAAACAGCCTTGTGCCAAGCCGACCGTGTCACACACGTGCCATCGCTTTGTAGGCATTCATTTGAATAGAGATAGAGCCATTAAATATCTATCTAGTCTAGATATTAACGTTTGACCTTTGCTAAAATTTCGTTAATTTTGAATTTAATTTTATAACTTAAAAAACTGTTATTTAATTATGTTAATGTCACATCATGCCTGGAACTTCAGACATTGCACAGTAATTTGTTTTTATGCCTGATTATTAACAAGGCCTGTTTTTATTTATTTTTGTGCAAATAAAATACCTATAAAAGAATGTCAAAGTTGGGGTGAATACACCACACATGACTCTACGCGAGTGCATTCCAGTGTTAATTTTTACCTTTCCTTATTAAAAGCTTTCAGAAAATCTATTAAATTTGACGTACTTATTGCAAAGACCGCAACCATTTACAAAATTACGTCAGTTTCCAATTTAGAAGATCACTGCTAGTCAATGATGCTAGTGGGCGATATTGCGCAAAAGACAATTTCTGTACATCCAGTCGTAAAGTTTATAGGATACTTTGCAGTCGCGCGTAAGGAATCTACAGGGCTTTTAGATATTTCATTCAATTAGAAAATTGTTACCTATAACGATTCAATATACCTTGTAGCACGCCTCTAGTCTATAGCCTATTCAAAACTAAACTCGCGAACGGATTCCAAGAAATGTGACACGAAAAAAGACTATGTTATTTAGAAGACGTTATCTCAAAGAAAGGGCTGGAAATGGCACATGTACTGACGCGGGTAAAAGTTAGTGTACTATACGTACCTTAACAAGTAAAGTATTAATACGTTATATCAGTAGTATAAGTAATTAGTTATTCTATGTAGTTATAATGTGCTATCGTTAATAGGTTATGTTTGCTTGCACGTTTCAAGCTTGTCTTATCGTTGTAGCTTGAGAGTTGAGATTGTAAGCTAATAAGACCGCTTAGCTAGCTACCTCGCTTGCACTCTGGAGCCTAGGGCCAATGCCCGAGGCCCTAGATAAAGATCCAATCATCGTGAATGTCCGCGTTAGCCCGCGTAGCGCAGTTCACGTGATCCGAGATCCGAGATTTTCTTCTATATTTCTAAGCTTTGTTTCCGATTTTTTTTCCATATTCCCACTTTTATAGTTATTATAAAAAAATTGAGCTTTGGTAAAATTCTTTAAGAAAAAAAATCTCGCCAGGAAAAAAAATCAACGTTTGCTGGTAAATTTAGCATGCTAGTAGGTACAGGTACACCGGAACTCATAAATTGACTCATAAAAACTAAAAAAAATAGAACCAGCATTATTATTCGAAGTTCTAAGGTTGCAAAGGAAGCTACCTTTCCGGTGTAATGATTTTGCCGAGATTTTTTTTCACTTTGCAAGTAAAGGTGGACTAAGTTCTAGCCTGCTGGACCGTGTATCATAAATATAGAAGGGACGATGCCCTCAAATATAAATAAGTCTAGTTCCTGGTGGTTTCTCGACTGGAACGGATTACGTCTACGACACGTTTAGCCTCCGCCGAGCGCCACGAAGATGCTTTTATATATTTTTGAACGACGCAACGAGAAACAAAATAGGAGGAGGTTATATGTTTGGCTGTATGTATTTTTTATGTTGCATCGATTTTTCCGTCAATTATGGATCGATTTGGAAAATAATTTTTGCTATTGTTTCGAGAATGACCCCAAGGCGTATAGGTAATATAAAAAAATCGAAGGATAAGTAACCCAAAAATAAAAAAATAAAATTATACTAAGGACGTGTGTTTGAAACAATCAAATTACAACATAACCTTTTAATTCTTACGTCATGCGTCAGTTAATGGAAAATATTCTTTTAATTTTGCATTCAATTCTATTGTCTATATTCAATACTTATAGATACAAAACTCTATAGATTTTAAACTTTTTTTAGCTGTCCATCATTTTATATCTCTGTCTGTCTATGATATTTAATCAAATCAATAATGTTCTCTTATAATCATAATGTTCATTTAGAACCGGAATAGTTGAACTATTTTATTTTTCCGATATCAGCAAGATAGTAAAGCAACTCTGCCTAGCATCAGAAATAGAAAAACCAGCTGTAGATTTAATATTCGACCATTATTGTTTTTTCCTATCATAAGGTATTGACCATTTTGATTGGTTCGTAACATTTGCATACCTAATTGAGCCTTCTAAATGCACATTCAAATTATTAGCAAAACGGACGTCGTAACAGTATCCTTCTATTAATGATAATTAGGGTTTGAATCAGGACCCTCGGGTCAATAGCGTAGGGTCAAATATAGATTGCTCATAATGTTAATTATCGATATGCATTATTCACTGCATTGGCTGAGCATTCTTTGAATTGTTCTTTCTTTTGTTATTCTAATGGTCTGTCTTATTCACTTGAAAGTACTGTTTCTCATTATCATTAGCAGCGCTATTGTGATTTTACGTGAAAGGTTTCTAAGTTTCTTGTATGTAAGTGTTCGTAATTAGCGTGTTCTGTTAAAATTCTTGGGCTTGCGTTAATTTTGATGAGGTTTAAACGGCTATTAGCTGTTTCGTCTATACATACTCAATTATTGTACAAGAGTTGAATTCTATTACTTTTACAAAAATCTACTGATCGGGTGCTTCTTTTTAATAGAATAGAATTATCTTTATACCATTTAGTAGCACCATAAGCAATGACAAATCTCAGCAATTATCACCTAACATATCCCCCTCTATCATTGGTTAACTAATTATATGATTTCTATCACGATTTGTATAAGAATTTTTTTATGCTTATTAGTACCTGTCTTGTCTATTTTGACGGAGTATTTTGTCTGTTGGTTTTGTACCCTTTTCATATTTCATTCTTAGCATTGCTTATTTTCCAAGATCATTTTCTGATTTTCTAAGAGCACACGTGCACGCGCGTTCTTCTAATTGTTCTATCTAAGTAATTATTTTCTCATTTCCGTTTTTCTGACTCACCTAACAATCTGTGAAAGTTATCACCAAATGAGCTCGGGAGAGACCACACAGGTCATTCTTTACAAGTCTCAGGTCATCTAATTTACTAATGTTTTTGTATCGTAGTAGGTAAAAAACATAATTTATTAGATTACAGGAGCTATCGCTCTGCCAAATACTATACCAACCGTAGTATCGCAAGGTCTTTGTAGATGACCTCTTCAAGTATTTACAACACGATGGATCTCAATTTTAAATAGTTTTCTACCTACTTACGTTTTATCTGTCTATTGAAATTGGGTCAAGTTCGTGAATCTCTCAAGACTCCCGCCTGGTTTCGTTTTCGGTGTGCTATTTGTTTTTGCTTATTGACATAATTATCAAAAACATCTTGCAATTTTATGGTTTCTGAGAGGATTAAGATTCCATTAGCCCTACAGCTCTAGTTAGATACTATTTCTAACCGTTTTCTGCTAGCAAGTCTTTCTTATTTCAAAAATATAGAAAGGTACAGGTAATTTGTCGTTGATTCGTAAAAATATTTATCCAGTTAGAACAATCAATAGAAAATGCTGTAGGTACCATATCTCTTAACCTCTTAAGTATTTGAAACCACGTGGCTGTGCCATATAACGACGATATCCATACTAATATACATGTCGGAATAAAATTGATCAAAGAGTCCTCGTTAAATATAACAGAAGCAGTAAGTAACATCTATTTAATAATAACAAGCTCATAAAATGGAAAAATTACGTTTCTGAATTTGTGTACCATATTTGCACCGATAAAAATGCAATTAAAGATGACACTGACAACCTGTGCACTTGGCTACTGATAGCGTTTTTTAGGTATAACTTTGACACTCTTGTCCTACTAAATCGAAAATAACTTGAGATACCTTATCAATGTATCATTGGTGACCGATTACTGCTTTTTAAAAGCTTAGATAAGTCACATATTAAATTGCATCGGGTATGTACATTTTTGCATTGCAATAGCTGTCATAAGGTATACATTTCGGGTTCAAATCCATCGATTGTATATCTATGTTCAAATCGTATTATAGTATTCTTAGAAGAGGCTAGGTCTTCAACAATGTTATGAACAAATGTTAATTCTTTTTTAAGTGTTGTTGGAACTATTTAAATCAAATATTGCACTTGTCATCGTCTTGTTCGTGCACCTGTACAAATGTTTACCTGGTTCCGATATTTTGGGTGGGCGAATGCATATTTGCAAATTTTGAACTGGCGAATTAGCACTTTCGGTCACATCAATGGCGATACATTTCCATGTTTATCTTAATTTTTAGCATACTGCACGCGAATCCGAAAATTATAATGATTTATTCGTCTAACCTGTGACCGAAGACATGTGTTTTTAGCTTTAACTATAGTGGTGAAAAGATTTATTACTTTTTCTTTCCAATTGAATTTATTGCTTAATTTGAATGTTGATTCTTTGCTGAATTTTTAAGGATGATTAAATCAGCATATTGGATGTCTTTGTCTGTTCTGGGCGTGGATTTGTGTTAGGTGATGCCATTACAATATTTAGGATTTTGCACACCTATAACATATTTGAACAACGACCGACCTTCAACCCGTAAATCAGCTGCGACGATGATATCATGTCCTTGTATTATTATTGTTTGTTTTGGTTGAATAATTGTTTGGCATACTCGTATCTAGTCATTTTTTTCGGAAATACCTAGCATTAGATTTAATACCTAATATTATTAAAGACATCCTTTTTATGCAATATCTTTTCTGATGTTTTTTTATAGCACAGCTGAGCTGGTCGCAAATTCGTGATTCAGCCTGTGCCATACTCGGACTTTCAGAATTACAAGTATTAGTTCTCGGAAGTTCATTGTACCTATCTGAGTCAACCCTACCATGATTTTTCCTTTTAAGGCATAAAGGACCGTAATTTTCAAACAGTGTTGCCAAAAGTCCAATGTTTGAGTGTTGGCATCCCATAAAAAATATCACGACATTCGTTCCAGTCCCTAACTTATTTTTTTCCTTGTGATTTTATTTCTTTTTGGAGTCAATAAATTAATTGTCGTCGTCACATTTTGATCCTACATCAATCAGCTTGTAAATCTTTTAAAAAACTTTACTTTGCATAAAGATTTCAGATTAGAAGCTTATTTATTTTCTGCATCAAAATATACGTAAACTTCACTTTTATTACTTAAATTATTGGTCTGCTGCCATCATGACCAATTAAGAATGATGTGTAGGTATCGACATTATATTTTGACTAAAATCAAATCGATATGTCCACGACCTTAAAGCAATATGAATAGCTATAATCGTTTCTGCATTCGACTAGTCGAGACTTGTTAGTTGTTTGACTGGGTTTTAAGTCTGTCCAACCCGAGCATCAGCTGTCTCCAAAACCACTAATACGACGTTTATACATTGTCTAACATTCATCATCGATGACACCAATCGTCGGATTTCGTAGGTAATTTATCGACTTGTCTCAGCCTATCCCAGTCTGAAAACGATGCAAGTTTTAGACGATGATTCAATAGTTTAAAATTGGTTATCTTGATAGGATCATTGGCTTTACAGTCGATGAATTCTTTATTAGATTTAATGGTTAATTTTTAATAGCGTCTGAAGGAAATAGGATACTGCAAACTGCTATCAAGATTTATATGTGCCTGTAAAAACTTTACTGACACCAGTTTTGCAGTAAGCTTGTATTGTGCAAGTGGTTTATTGCAAGTCAGATAACTGTACAAACGCTCTCCGTGTTCATGTGGCTTAGGTGAATGCAGTTTGAAAGTAGGTTGAACGCCCGGGCTTAGACAAGCACCAGAATTCTACTATGTACCAAGCTAGACTATGCCTGTAGCTAGAAAATGTTAACTTCACCGTATATTATTAAACTAACAAGAAACATGCTTCGTGTTTGCACGGTTTACTTAGCGGTTTACTAATGGAGGCTCTTATTCTAGCATCTTGGCGACATAACAAAATTCCGCGCTCCTACACCTGAGCATTTAGGAAAATAAACATGGCCTATGTTGCTCTGTTTGTTCACTTATACCAATAATACTGGCCTCATTGAGGTGCCTGCGGGCAGTAGTCAACTACCATTGAAACAACGAGGAGGGCAAAAACTGTATTGAACAGAAGCTGACCAGTCAGATCAGATACATTTAAATTTAGTGTGATGAGCGGGTAACCGGCTGTAGTTTTCATTGACAGGGATAACAAATGGTTCTCTTCACAAATATTGTCAGCGACTGGTTATTTTTTGTTGAGAAACGGTTGAGGATTGTTATATAGATGTCCTGCTCTCGTATGTAACTCGATCGTGATAGCAGTTGACAATGTAGTCGTATGCTGTCACACGGCATTACAAAAATCTCGCATGATTAATGCCCCAGTGTCAACATGTATTGTTTCTCTCAATGTAATTGCTACAGTTTTTTATCCTTTGTCTCCATTCTAAACACCTGAGAGTCGCATAAATCAGTTGTCAAGTGTTGAATTCAGGCTGAATGGCGAATAACGTTAACGTTGGGTTGGGTGATCAATAGATGTCCGTGGTATTCCGTCTGACATCATGCTCCTTGACGTGTTAAAGCATCATCATATCTAATTTATACATACTTACTGCGAGATATGTATTTGCCATTCGTGTAGTGTTGGCCATTTTTAATATTGATTTTTCAAGTTGATTATAATCGCTGTCGGTGCTCGGCAAAAACGTCAACACATTCTATTAGTTTTGTGTAAATAATTTCACAAAAACCTCTTGAATTGCAAAAAGCAGGATCCGCTCACGACCCTGGCTAGTGTTAAGTAATGAACCACGTTTTTGGTTCAATGCACTCACGAATCTTCATTTTACTGGATATCTAATGCCGTGACGGTGAATTCATTTGTATAAAAGCTTGGTTGCTTGCATCGTGTGCACGAATTGTGATCTATAGTCCAGCATTAGCTACTTAATTTGTTTTGTTGATTACATAGTGCAGATTCAATCTCGAATTTCAAATGTTTTGTTTCTGTTTTTGTAATAGAATATGCAAATACAGCATGGGCGTTTCTATATGAGTCATTAAGTCAAACAATTGCGTGTTGCTATGCGTGGTTCAACGCACTGCTTTTAGTACACCTCAAATTTTCCGTTTTCCACGGTGCGTCGTCGCGCTACTGTTCAATTATTCCATACACTTTATTACACTGTAAACCTATTCAAAATTGAACACAATAATTACCATCACGGTCATGTTGGATTTAACTTTTCCGCAGGTTAAAAAATATCACCGTTCTCTACTCGGAAAGTAAAATAATTTAAAAGTAAAGGTTTAAAGAAAATGTTTGCCTCGCAAACTACACGCGATAAACTCTGGTAAATTTACAGGCAAAACAAAGTCTGTATACATTGCATGGGCCACTAAATAATTGACTATGGTAGGTACCACTGTAAATTGGATACTTTAGTCGCTTTAGTTGGTTAGTTGTAATTCACATAACTCTTCAGAAAAGCCATATATTGCTAGGTTTCCTTTCAGTTAATTAAAAAGTAAGAATTTTAAAAAGAGAGGACGACGATCGTTTTATAGATGACTTTGTTTCAAGGTAATTTTAGGACAAAGCCTTACTGTTAGCCAAGTGAGTCAGAAAGTCAAAGAATATTGTTCAAAAGCACCGTAAACATGCTTGCAATAACATAGATTAAACAATGGCCCGGTCACCCGATAAGGTGAAAAGGTACGATAACCGATGCATTATGAAAGCACTACTACCACAAAACAAG
Organism: Eupithecia abbreviata; assembly: GCA_943735965.1. NCBI lineage: Eukaryota > Metazoa > Arthropoda > Insecta > Lepidoptera > Geometridae > Eupithecia > Eupithecia abbreviata. Next base: position 12,137,278 of record OX030976.1, read on the forward strand.
TCTACTGTTGAAGATAAATCCTCTATAGTATATTTCTTTGTTTGATGCACTCGGGCCCTATGAGATAATGCTTCTAAGGTTAAAGAACCCGTTCCCGAGTAGTTGCACACAGGCGCAAGATGCAATAGAGCTGCTTGAGATGCGCTCGCTGCCTTTAGTACCGTTATTGACCTGGCACTAGCGTCTACCTATAGGTTTCATAGGGTATCGACTCCGGAACATTCTAGTCTAACCAATCCCTGCGGCCGTGCTATCATTGCAAATTGCATTTGCGAGGAACCACTTAGTTGAATCTTGCTTCGAGAGGATTTGCAAATCTATATTTTTGTATGGACAGTTGATGTTTCTGCTGCGTTAGGCTGAAAATAGAAAGTCGTTCATTTTCCTTTTGTAATATGTAATGTTTGTACGCCACGTATAGTTTCTATGTTTGATTATGTGCTATTGTTGGTTATAACTAATGTAGGCACAGTACAGTGCTATCTAGGTCATGCTATCGAGTTTATACCTGCACCTGCCACTTGCTGCGATTAGTTTTGGTTGATTACAGAACAGGCGTACAGGTCATGTTGTCTGGCTTGCATTTGATTTTAAGACGTCTAAAATAGAATCTATTTTGGGTTATTCAGAGGGCTTGCGAGTATGCCGAACAGGATATCATGACTTGTCGTGTATTTAGTAGGAAACCAACAAATATCTACTTACACAATCCGAATATTATATGTATTGGGTGAATTTCAGTAACGTACAACTTACGTAGATACACCGAGCTCAAACTACCGTCATTTACTGATTTGCATATCTGTTTTCCTCAGTGACTCAAAACAGGACATTTTCAAAGTTGGTTTGTTCACCTGTTTGCTAGAATTGGATAGACTACGTGACACACTTTCATTTAAATTCTTCTGATTATTTGATATCTATGCACTCGGTGTATCTGACTCCATTTTTTTAACGGTGCTATTCACCTGTTTGCCGTTCCTTGAAAACATTTTATCTTTTTTGCTTTAACTGCTATCTCTTTTATTTGCCTTACCATTACCGTCTTATCATTCATGGTGTTCAAGTAGAAGCACTGACTCAACTCGAAAACACAATGGTATACTATGGTTTATCCTATTGAAAAAGCTGATTCAAAGGATCGACTAACAGAAATTCGGGCCAATTTGCTTCTATTATCTACGTCCAGAATTGGCTGTGGGTAGATCATGTAGGAGGAGACCTTGCAAAAGACGGTTAGACTTAGACAATTAGTACAGTTTACTTCACTAGAAAATAGACTCTACATCTTTGAGATTCAGCACAGTTTCGCATCAGCCAGGACGCTGCCGAATTTGGCGACAGCCTGAATTAATTATGCCGGTGTCACGTACCTGACCAAATACAGCGGTGAGTGGTGCCCACACGCCATTTACGGGGGCCCTAAGGAAGGAAGGAGTGTGCTTGAACCCCGCGTGTTAGACAATTGTTTGATACACTATCGGAATCGTAATGCAATTTGTGTTACGGACTTCCGATGTCCGTTCTGAAAGCACAATGACCTGAATCAGCTAATACCCCATACATAGTTGGATTTTTTAAGTTAGAGACGCGAGCAGCGTAACTAATTAAAATTTGAATGGACAATTGACCACTCGTGAGTATCGTAAATTCGGCAACACATATGTCTTTGCAATGATATGTCATGAGTTTGTACCTTTTATTGAGTACCTATTGAAAAAGTGCATTGATCGGACAGGAAACCATAACGATTAACTTATTCAAACACTATTGTTTCTGCACATCTAAATTCTTTTTGTATTTCTTGATGCAGGCTGGCTTATCATATTAATGATTCGAATCAGCAGTATCGGAGGTTATACCTCTCCATATACGGAGAATCGATACCTATCATCGAAGCTCCTATAGATCTAAGTCTGATCAGCAACAGTAACTAATGCTGTTATTATCTTGCTGTTCAGATTTAATATGCATCGATATTGCGATCGAATGCATATAAATGTTTATTAAACTCTGAATCATATTGAACTCTACTATGCAAATTCACGCTCTATGAATCACGGATAATTTTTAAAGGTGTAGCTAAGCGGGGTGCTAAGAAGAATTCTGAGATATTTTTGGCCACGTCTCCCAGGTTGATGCAAAATTGTCGCTGTCTGGTTGGACCAGCGTTTTTGTATGACAAAATCTCATTAATCACATTAGGGTCATTATACGCGTAATATGTCGGAAGCAGGGCATTTCTTTTATTAGAACGTTTACTGTGAACCTTTATCTGTTCAGTCATTATCTAACTCTTGTCAGTGGTTATTGAACTTGACTCATTCTTTGTTATTTTTGTACAACAATTTACTTTGCTATTGTTATGTCATAAACAGCGACAGTCATAACGCGATAATAGAGAAATTCCAGCTAAAATTGAACAATTCGACATAGACGGCAATCAAAGTAATAGTAGAAATAAAATTTACAAGTTTTGGTAATATTAGATTGTAAAAGGATATATTAAAAACCATTTGTATACAATTAATATCAGCGAATCGAAACTACATTAATCTTAAGCACGAAGCGCGTTTGGATATTTTTTTTTCTTGCTTGAGTCATGGCACGCGCCACATTTAACCTGCCATATGGTTTTTTTTGACGCGTGCTTTTTAAGCATTTGAGAGATACATACATTTACATTAATTTTTAATTATGGTACGAGCTAGACTCGTTTTACTAGAAATTAGTCCACACCAGTACAAGAATTTGATGTGTGGAAGGTTATGACCCGATCAAAATAATAATAATATAGAATAATTATTGTCGTGTCACTTATCTACAGCTCCTAATAGATTATCAGCTTAACCTGTTTGTATAGTGATTATTTGCATATTAACCGAAAATGGTCTTTATTAACACAAAAAAAAAAACAATCAAAGAATAGAAACAAATTAGAACTAGTCTTTAAAATTGAGTTAACTGAAGACTGTTGCAAACAATCTAGAGTTAGCTCTACCGAACAAATCATGGAGTTGGTCAAGCTGTTTAGATAATTTATTTATAGATACTTATGATATGATCCTGAGGATATTGTAAGGGCAGCCGGCTCAAACTGGAAACAGACCGCACAGGACAGAGACACATGGGCATCTTTGGAGGAGGCCTTCACCCAATAAGGGGTTCCTACAGATATTATTGTATGAAACTAAATTACACGTTAGATTAATTAAATTATATAAACAACTAGTTTAAAAAGAACTCTAAAAAACAATGTACTTAAACTTAATAATTCGTTGGAAATAAAAGGCTTTTTTATTTTTTTATTTATTATGATATGATCCATACTAAGTATTTATCGAAATACGTCAAAATGCCGTCAAAACAACAATATGAAATCAACGTGATATTTATTTAATTTAAGGACAAAGTATTTGGTACTTTGTCCTTAATTTAAATAAATATCACCATATTTTACACTGCATTGGTTTTTAATACATTAGGTAGGTATCTAAAACACTCAACTTCAATAATTCCCTATTGAAATTTGACTTTGATATCCTATTTTTCCTGCAAAATGTCTGACCTTGCTAATTTCCTTTTGAAAGGTATCAAATATCCCTATTCTAGAGAATTCAAATAACCCCATTTTTATCATATTTAATTTACGTGACCACCTGTAGTTATGTTCCTAAAAATAATCTTATAATGGCCTATAAGGTGACTGTTTGATGGTTAATAAATTGTAATGGTCCAAGTGGCGCGTTGAATATTTTGAGCTCGTAATATCTGGACTTAAATATTATAATAAGTAAAGTTAGTATCATTATTTGTAAGGACTTATCTCGGTTATTATGGTTGCATTATGGTAACTCACAATTCATGCACTAGTAGGTAAGTTGCATTATTCTTGAGTCTACATCTACAGCTCTACATCTACAGCAGAAGGCCTGCGTTCAGGCCTGTACTTGATAAACGCCTTATTGACTTTTATAAGTGGGGGTAGTGCCCATAATAAAGACCTGGGTATGCCGGTTGGGGATCGCAGTTTGGTGGTAAAATTATGCTAGAGTACTGCCCGACTCGCTGTGAATATAATAATAATAATGTTGTCAATCCACACAGCATCATCTAGAAATAGAAATAGAAAATATTTATTTGCGTTTCATATAAAATAATACAAATTAAGAACTCATAAAGATAACAAATTAGGAACTAATAAAAATAATTTAAATGCTAGAACGCAAAAAGGTTACCGGCTGAGCATTAAATGCTACATTGACACGGGTGCCAATGCAGCGCTGGTTTTCAGCGGCGCCATCTAGCTCCAAACTAAACAGAGTTTGTGTTATGGGTACTAGATGACTGATATACTGATTGCAATATATTACATAGATGATATTTTTTATTATACATAGATACCTAATATCACTTAGTGCAAATTCAAACCCGCACTATACGGCCAATCCCTGAGCATATAGGCGTTTTAACTATTATCCGTCATTGCATAAATATACATAGTTTATTTCCAACCATGAACATAATATATCAAAAGAAGCCTGTATGTATTAACTAAACTTAATAAATGTATTTTCTTTCACAGCCATAAACAGAGGCACTGAGAACCAACCAGCAAAGAAAGCCCGCGGGGACAGCGGAGATGGCAGCGCCAGCGGCGGCCGTGACCAGCATGCCTACTCCTGCCTCCTTCAGAATGAGCTCCTCGGAGCTCAGAACGAGGAGGTCAGGGGTCCCTCCGTCACGTGTGCTGATAACAAGATGGGGACCACGCCGACAGCGTCCGCTGCCAAGAACAGCTTGCCGGTCTACAGCTTTAAACGGAGAAAAGCGGCGGTAAGTCATTTTAATTTTATTATTTATCTAGCTACCCATTCAGCCATTGTAACCACGCACCTATACAGCTCTATAGACAGTAGACACTCTCTTTATCGTGCCTCTGATCCACGGCTTCGTACCCGTTGTTTCTATGAAAACGTTATTCTATGGAACGTGGCTCATATAATTGAAACAATCATCAAGTAAAAATTAAGTTAATAATATGCAAATGGACACAGAAGGGCAATGAAATAATTAATATGATGTGAAATATGTCATGTACATTTTAAGAACTACGTTACGGAAAATTCTTTTAATAGAGATGTGAAATAAGTTGGGCAGTGTGATTGTTTTGTAATCTCGCAATCGAAATGTAAACAACACAAACCTGTACAACTTTGTAATATAAAATAAATAATAATAAATAATGCTGGACAATTCACACAGCATTATCTATCCCCAAGCTAAGCAGAAGCTTGTGTTATGGGTACCAGATAATTGATATACATAATACAATACATTACATAGATAGTTTTTTTTATTATACATAGAAAACGACCAGAACACCCGGAACAAATATCTGCAGATCGTGCACACAATTGTTCCGAGGCGGGAATCTAACCCTCAACCTTCTGCGTCGCAGGCGGACCTTCGCCCACCGCGACACATCGGTCGTCAATATATGTGTTGGTTTAGAACCTTGTAAAACAAAATACTATTATTTCCCATAGGAAATATTTTGGGTATACTAAGAATAATGCCGCCCTTTCTTGTCGATATAATAGCATTATTTTTAGTGCTTAAATGTTTGTGCCATCTGGCTGAACTGAACATTGTTAAATAATAACACATGTTTGCTTTTCCTTAATTACACATACACTATCAGTACCTACCTATTATATATTTAATTTGTTTTCGTAACAAGTTTAAGATGAAATTAGTAGATAACATGAGATAAATTCTGGAATTCTGTTTCACTTACCACCATAAATGTTAAGTATGTTGATGTTGGTTTATGGAAAGGTCTGTAAATTAACATTTTGTATTTTGTATTTTTGTATTTATTCAAAGCATTACAACTATTTTCACAGGTATCACCTAATACAATCGTGTAGTCAACTTAATTAATCATTGTTTTGTATGCCTAAGCAGTGTCCTATATTTAAATTTTAAACAAAATATTTTATTCAAATTTCAAACAGTTCAAACCGCGGCGCGGTACTGTTACCAAGAAGCGTGATTGTTACACATGAGACAAGTCCACGTATGCAGTTCTTTGTTTCACTTGAAATACATTATTTTGTTGAAGCTTCTTGCTTTTGTAGTTTACTCAACTAGTTTCTGTCCGCGGCTTCGCACGCGTTCCTTCTATGGAAATATTCCTTTTACCTATAATTAAACGTTATTTCTATGCCATGGGAACTGATTTATAGGATAAAAGTAATCTTTGTAGTATTCCAGGTATTTATTTCATTACATTTCAGCCCGATTTAATCAGTTGTTTAGGCGTGAAGAACACATCCACCTAAACTTACGCATTTATAATAATAACGCAAGCCTTCCAAAGGACCGGGTCACTTTATGACCCGAGATCATGGTAAATGAGAGACATAATAATAATAATGTGACAAATTCAACCGATAATATCACCGGTGTTAAAATGTAACGTGTCATACGTCGAGCGTTCGAAAGTTTAGGTAAAGATGCGAAAATAGAGTTTGGGCCACCAAGGGCAACTTCATATGTATAAGCCTGTTTACTATACAAAATAAAACTATTACAGAAGCATTTAAAAAAAGCTTATAATAGATATTGCATGATCCCCAATGAAATGTTTTCATATTTCTTGTTAAACGTAATAATAAGATAAAATAGGTGGCGGCGCTAGTGTGCCTCAGGGGTACCCCCTTAAGGGGCAACGTTACACTGAATTCTAATTCGTGTATTAAAGGTTATCTTTACGTTACGATCTTAAATATTTTATCGGCAAATTACGCAAAAACCCCAATATCAATTAATGATTTAACGTATCATCTCACAATATAACCTCAATAAACTCCGAGCATTGAATAAAAGAATAAAACGCTCGCTAAATAAAAGTTTTTCAAATTAGCATGTGGCATCGGCGACGTTGAATTGGAAACAACAAAAGTTTACGTATTATCAAGAATCTAATTGCATATAAAAGTTTTTTCGATGCTAATAAAACTGATTTGACGAAGGATAAATGTTATTGGTAATTCGCGAGGTTTTTTTCTGGTTTAATTTACATCAGTCCGTCCGTATGCAGATATGATTGTACGAATGACCGGGAATCAAGCCAGGGGGACCTTTAGTGTCGCAAAGATATTTATGGTCGCATCAACTTGACGTATTTGTTGAATGTCTTTTTACTCTCTTGATGAGTTATTTAGAAGCGACCGGTGTATTGTCAGGACGCAGTTTTTTTGCTTTCGTCGATAATAAGTTTACTCGATGTGGGTATTTTAGTGATAAGTAATTTTTATTGTCAAATTACAACGAATACTGCACTTTACTGAGTCTCCCCAAACAAACACAATGTCAATCAAGATTGGGGAAAGGCGTTAAGCTACTTTACATATTAATATTATCTATTAGTATTGATAATGTAATCTTTATTGCCAAATTGCACAATAAACACTGCACTTTACTATTTTCTCCAAACAAACAGCCGTATCATGATTGAGGAAAGGCGTTATGCTACTTTACATATTAATATTATCTATTGGTATTGATAATGTAATCTTTATTGCCAAATTGCACAATAGACCCTGTACTTTACAAATTTTCCCCAAACAAACACTCCGTATTAAGATAGAGGAAAAGTGTTAATCTACTTTACATATTATTATTTCCATTGGTATGTTACCGATTGAATTTCATTTGCAATTAATAAGTCTATAATGATTATAAGCTACTTTAAATTTCAAAGCTTAGTTGGTACAAGTATTCAAATATAAATTCTAGGTAATTTTTCAGAGTGGATATTGGTACGCTATTAGTTATACAGTATGATCATCAAATATACCTAAATCTATGACATCGACATGATAGCGTTTTAATTTTTATTATTGCTTATATTTCATTAGTGCTTATATTATCAATACACGTTTTTTATGACTTGCTTAATTGCAGGTCATTGGTATTTCAGTTTTGACTGGTTTCGGCTTGAAATGTGAGTTGAATATTTGCCAATCAAAGTGCCTGTAAAATTGCAAATATTAAACAGGAATTTAATATTTGCACCTAATGGTGTTTTGATGCGCTTGGGTGGGTGCGTAGTATCAAATGGCACTTTAATTTTCCCGACCCGACCATTTAACCCTCATTCGAGTCGATCCCAAATTGAATTTGCCAATTTCTGGTCATAATGTCAAGTAAAGCGGTCTAATCTCGCACTGTTTTGACAGTTCTTTCGTAAAGTACCTACGTTTTTATTATTTTTAGATGGTGACATGTTTTTAGAGGGGTCATTTTGTAAATTATTTGGAATCGATACTTCGGGTCGCATTATTTTATGATAATGTTTGTAATAATATTATGTAAATCGTCGAATAAATTTGTGAAATATGGACTCGATAGCTGGTTGCATTATTTTTCACTTTAGTAGGTATCTAAGATAGAAACTGGCTTAGTTAAAGTATTGAGTGTAAAATTTTAAAACGTGTTTTATACTTTCAAAGTGATTAAAGTGGTTGTGTAAATGGGATTTAAAGTCCCAATTTACACACCTATTGTATCCATCAGGATGTTGAATTTGACACTAGATGGCGAATTGGCGATGAAAGCGGTAACATTTTCGTACTCTCGTCAACACGTGCAAAGACAATCCTTCCGATAAACCGACACAAATGCTGACAAAGTCTACCGCCATTGTAACACGAGAGCTATTGTTGATTAAAAGTCGCGTGTTGAATGTCACACCATTTCTGTCTCCGTGATCCCATCCATCATACAATATCGCAGAACCAATCGCTACCCAGTAGCCGGACGCAAAACAGTAACATTTTATTCTCTTGTTCCACCATCTTGGTTGTATATGCAAATTTATCTTAATTAATATGCGCAAATTTGACGAACTGACGATTTTATAGACATTGGACATCATTTAGTGCAACTAATCGGCTTTTTTAGTGACGCTGTTTTATAGACCACGTCCAAATTAATTTTCAAGTTGATGCATGACCGGTTAGCTTATCCTGGTGCTGATGTCAAAATACTAATAATCCGAGCAAAAAATCTAGAATTAGAGATAGTTGGTAATATATGAGCATGTATCTCGGTGGCTGATTTCTTTTGTGTGTCAATTAGTACAATTTTCGTGGTTGGCAACATTTAGCGTATAAGCGAGGATATGCTAATTAAACGATGTTTTTGCACAGTTTAGCTGTCTTTCTTTTAAATGCAAATAACGAAATATGTGAAATTATTTCAACACTGACTGACAGTCGACAGATTAAAAAAAACTTCAGTAAGAGGTTATTTTAATGATAAGCTTCTATTTGGTCAAAGGCACAGGCTTTTTTACTAGCTTAGCTAGTGTATAAAAGATTTATGATATTTATTAGCATGCACAGTTTTTTCGTGCTGTCCATCACATTAGCAATACAATGCTGTTGTTTTTTACTTGCAATTTTTGTCAAGTCATTTATATTTGTCTGTCTCCATGTCTATCACTCAAAGGTGACAACGACCGAAAATAAATTATTATCTAATTTTACGTCCTGTTTTAGATTTCTGTGTTGTTTTATCATTTTTTATTTCGGTTGTGCAGTTTGGCGCGCTCGATTCTATTTTACGACTGCAATCAAGTTTCAATCGGTCTATAATTTTGAATTTTTAAAAATTAGTGTCAGACAGGTGTCACAATATTGGTTTTATTTTTATAAATTGTATTGTTGTTTATTATCAGCATTGAATTGCATTGTTATTTTATTTATTTGTACATCTTGCATCTAATACCATACAAATGTACCTGCTAAAAACTAAACGTTAAAATTCAATTCTGGTACCTAATAACTAATAAGTGGACAAAAGTGGTGTCTACAGACAGTAAATGTGAAAACGTGAAAGTTTCTTGTCACTTTTCATTGGCGTAGATTTCTCTTTAAACTTGCTATAGAGGCTCTTTCAAATTACTGAAGTAACCAATCAATAACATAGTTTTTTTTATCGAAAACATTTTTTATTAGCCTAGCATCCATTTAATGCATTAGCAACCTGTCAGTTGTTTTTGATGAGAGTTCCGTGCCAGCTTTTTCAGTAACAACGCTTTCAACAGGTTAATAAAAACTGTGCTCAAAAACTAACCACTTGTAGGGGTTATAGGTCATCGAATTGGTTTGCTATAGCAGCTGTATTTAAATTCATGTAATTCTGAGGCACCACCCACTCTATTACTTCCACATAATGCGTGGAATACAAATTTCTTACATTAAAATAAAAAATGCATTATGTGATTCCATTCTCGATGCGACTCCATATAAATCTGTTTCGGATACACATTGAATTGCTGAACATTTAATGCTATATAGAAAATTAATAGTTACATTTTGGTAATATTGCGTCTCGGTGTCAAATTTTATTGCGTGCGCTATCCCATTTTAATTAATCCCAGGGTAAGAATTCGATATAGATAAATCTTCTTGATCCTGAACGAATCAAAAGCGATTCGCAACATCAAGATCCAGCCAAGAATGCTGCGAAATTTAGCGTGGGTAATTGCTACAATTGCGATGATGGTACTGAATTCGACAAAAATAATTAATTTGAAATTCAATTCATTACAACAGAATTCAAAGTATCTGATCTTTATCAAGAGGGACTTCCAGAGCGCGATTAGTTAATAAAATAATTTTGCTAAACTTATCGGCTGCATTTTGATTATGATCACGAATGAAAAACAAAAGAAAATAAACCAATGAGCGGCGAAAATTGTATGTCATATACAATCACGAATACATCTAGACCAGCTATTCTTAAAACCTTGCAAAATTACAATCACTTGTGTTAAGATACCGAGCAGCCGCAACAAATCCTACGACACGGAACTTGCCTGAGAAATTTTGCATTTGAAGTAAACGTGTAAGTCTAGACACTTTGCAATTTACAAATTTTGCGCTTGCGCATTCAAATGATGCGTGCGATCTTGGAGTTCATTGGTCCGCCTCACGACTGTTGCAGATTTTTTCCATCACCAGCATGAGCTCAGACGCCGTGATTGAAATTTTCAACGCACGAAACAAACATTTCTATTTCTATCCGGTCATATTTTTGCACCGATGCAAAAAGTAGTTGTGAGCCCAAATCACTATTAAATGCTAATTCCTTTTTTAGATGCCCATTACACACACATAAAAAAGTAAAAATGTTTCTATTTCTGATTCTAATTCTATTCCGTTCACGCTCTAAAAGATCGATTTTACCTTTTACAATACCTAGATTGCTTTTAGTCACGAGAGTTTACAATTTAATTAGAATTTTTGAGATCAAATGAAGTAATTATAGCACTCCTGCCACCAATAAAATAGTCGTCTCTAGTCTCTGCTCTGAGTCGTAAAAACGTATGTAATATCAATTAGCTAGAATCAAATTACTGTTGCAGGCCTGTAATTATTTCGCACATAAGTGGATCGAGCTTCTAGCTTTTGCAAAGTAATAGTTTCAAATGACCAGTCATAAAAAGTTCCTCTACTTAATAATTCGAATCGTGGCGCATTTGCTCATCCAATAGCTATTATATTTTTTGGCAGAGACAAAACATGGGATAGAGTCGATAGAGATAAGGTTTGGTCTAGACTAGTCGGTCATTGGCAGGGGATGATTCGTAACTTTTACGATCGAACGATGCATTTTTTTTCTTTTTACCTTCTAGCCTGAAATAGATTTCTTTGTAGTTGTTCGCGGACACACGTCTGTCGGCTGCCGTAGAGCTTTGCAATCTAGATCATGTCTTAGATTGTCCCATTGCTGCAGAGTCACGTTTCCTGGCCATTGTGTGGGTGCTCATTTAATTTCAGAGACATCTCGATACGAATTTCTAGTTAATTACAAACGATAATGCTTTTTGCTACCGAGCTGTTCAACCTTGAACGGTTAATCGAACGGCAACACCTACATGCCTATTTAGATAATTTCTATGTCCGACTGATAGGAACGCATTGATTGACAAGTACAGCATGTAAGCTAATCATTACGCAGATGTCGACTCGTTATCTGATGCCTGAAACTGGACGTAGTTTTCGTGCATGACAACCATCATCATGACTGACACAACGCGGCACAAGCTTGTATATCATATCACAATAGAATTCCACATTTCCATTATTGGCGCGGCGCGCTAGGTATTGTGTATTATGCACGGTCTGTGCCTAGATTTGGCATTTGCTATGGTGCTCGTTTGATGCTATTGTTAGTCTCTACGTGGTACTATAACGTCATAGATCGACGATAGATTAAAATTGCAATCGGGATATAAAAATTTAATAACTCTTTGGCTGGATTGATATTTCATAGGTATCTGTAAAAAATATCTTCAATTTGCATGTTTTATTATTATCGTTTTGAAGGACCACGTGTTTTGTAATATGAAAATATACGCCTTTGTTAGCATTGAACTGGTCACCAGAAGTGGTCATCCGTGTTCGTACGGTGGTATGTTTGCTGATACAACAAGGTCTACTGCTGCTTCGATGGAATTTAGCAAGGCCTTATTTTTAATGTTTGTTTGCTTGTTTGCTAAGACTTTTTGGTAACGAGGCCCGGTAGGGTTCACTGTTAAGTCAATTGATTCAACAATTGAGTTTATTGTGTTCATGTTCATTTTCTTTTATCAACAAGCTTCAGTACATGTTTGCTCAAGGATGAAAAAATGCATTGTTTTTACATTTCCAACGAGATAATGAGCGTTTCCCAAGCGGTTCATGATGGTGCTGCAACAGCGTCGTGCTTCGATGACTTTTCCGCTGCGCTGCATTTTTAAAGCTCAGATTGTGCAACTCCGGTAAACGACCTCTTTTATACAAGAGCACGTGCAACTGCAAAATTTTGATAGTTGTTTATATTCTTCACACATACACAATGCCTCATACATTCTCTATGTTCGCTGAAAAGTGACAATGTCGCTCTGGGAACGTCTGCAGTTGATTAATTTTATTGCAATCGAGGAGACGTGACCCGATTACGGATGCGCGGACAGGTCACTAGTTTGTCGCTCATTTATAGTACCAATCAATCTCCTATCTGCGATCTCGTCACTACCTGCTAGATTTCTAGCTTTTTATGCGTCTGATGTCTGAGGTTAACAAACTGACATTCAGATTGCTCATTCGTCTTACATCATTGCGGTTTTAGTGAGATTGAAATTTTTCTTCGTGCTTCCCCATTACCGCCGCCATGTTTAATCCGAGTAACTTTTTCAAGTTCATGTTTTCAATTAGAACTCCAGGATCTTTTTGTTGCTTCAATTTGTGTAATGTGCTGGGGGTCCTTTGTAGTCTAGAGCTAGATCGAAGTTTTATTGTGGACAATCAATTCTATTGTGCGGAGCTTTTTGTCTATTTCGATTTGAATAAGGCAATTGTGGGTCGAGGAAGTTGCCAATTTGGCTTCATCTATCGGTACTACCGCAAATGCTGTTAGTACGCTTCATAGCAAACTGTTTCTGTAGCTGTTATAGATAATACATGGGCATTATGAGTCACATTATGGCCATTTCCGTGATCTACCAGTTTTATGATCTTTTTCATTATAATGTCTCTATTATAAAATATTTTTGTAAGCTGTAGATTATTCGTTCTGACATAAAACGACCAAATTATTCTATGACGTGACTGGCAGATTTGCTTACATTACCCATTTAGTCTAGAAGACTAAATGGGTAAAAAATGTAATTTTGTGTAATCAAAATAGCATTAGTGTAACCCGAGTTGTTAGAATGATCGTTTCTTACGCTAGCGGCATCTAATTTTTGATATCCGGCTTATTCGGTCAAGCACTATCTGTAACCATAATGTGATTATGTTCATTATGCGTAGCAACCTGAGGAGTTATGAGTCAAATTAGTTACCCCTTTAAGTGTCTAAATTCGGCACAACGTCTAACTTAGACACACTCAGAGCGACTGTTTTACCTATTAGAATCGGGCTGTATATTTTATATCTAGATTTTTTTTATTCCCTTCTGATGGTGGGCCAGTTTTACGCATATCATACTCATTCCATTCGATCTGACTCTGACAGTTTGATTCAAAATAGGAATCTATTTACTACGCAAAAAGGTAAAAATTTTATCGATAGAATATATGTAATAAATAAAGTAGTTATTAAGTTTAAATTAAAAAATATATAATATGATAATTGATATTTCATCGATAGTCTGGGATTATCAGCGTAATTATTTTCTTTGTGATATGCTCTGACAGTCTCCTCTTTATTTGACCTGTATTCAAACTGTGTCAAAAACGTAATGAAATTGGCAACAATGCAATCTGTTAAACGTGTTAGCTGACTGCGTTGGCGGGGTCGTTGAAATGCTATCATCTAAATCATAAGCACTGTATCTAGTCTAGACTTGGAACAACCGTAATACGTACAAAATCTTTGTATGCCACATGTAGCATCATATGTGACTGCTACTTCCTTGCGCCTTATCCTGCCAAATCTTTACACACCTGTTTGTTTATAGGTAAATTTGGGAACGAAAAAGTGTTAAGCGATTTTAGACTCACTATGTATAGAAATATGCATCTGTTTTCTACCATCAAAATGGACACTCGCCATCGACCACTCAGGGGCGGGGCTGTGTTGAGTCAATAACTCCATAAGTGGCAGTTGTAAACTCGTAAATATATCATCGTGCATGCTGAATGCACTTTCAATCTTGTTAAGCTTTCATTCATAACTTATCGTGCAAAAGACAAAGCTTTAGCTCCGATGTTTGTATTGATTGAAACGGGACCGAACAACGGTGTTGTACCAGATATATTTGTCTTGTATTACATGTAAATCTTCACTTTATCAGTGATATTTATTGTGAGCGCGCTTGACTTAAAAATTCATGTTATTCGAAATTGTAGTGGTCCTTATATATCGGATTGACGTAGGCGTCACGGGTCAGTGGTGTTCCATTTGGGCAAAATAAAACAACCGGTCGCACCATCGCGACTGCTCCTTTTATTGCAGTTTCCTTTAAACGCAACTTTACCATAACTACCAATATTTTTCACCCACGCACCCGAATTCTATGCTTCATAAAAAGATTATGTTCCGATTTAGAACCGAGCGTGCATAAACTACCGAATGTCTTCCCACATTGTCTCGCGAAACTCGCTTTATCAAGGTGTTTATTCTTCTAGATTACACAGGTAAGCGATAAACTCGGGTTCATGGATGTCAAGTGGCCATGGATTCACAAAAATTCTGCACTTTTTGCAGCAAATTACTTAGAATTTCACGGCGACTTTTGCTGTGCCAAATTAACATTAAAAGTCCCGACTTTGTGTCATTTCTGACGGCAATAAAGAAGGTAAACGCATGGTCTTGTGTGTTTAAATAATAATTGTTGATCTCTTAAACGGTCTTTTGACGAAAAGCCCCGCTCTGCTATTAACTGTCTGCATAATTATAATTATACAGTTCTCTTTTCACTACCGCATTTATTCTTAATGATCATGGTATTTCAAAAACATTATTCAAAGAATCATTATTATTTGTACGGTTCTCGGCACTGCTTGTCAATAAGACTAATCAAAAGTGTTGTATATTTGATTAATTGAAAACCGTGAGTAAAAAAATTGCTGACAAATCGAGCTGCTATCAAATGTACGTTGCGTTTTTTAAGCATCTTTCGCACAAAAGAATTCGGGTAGCCGAACTTTCAAGGACTAATTTTGTTACGCTTCAGGTGCTTTGCAATTTGTTTCCTGGTTAAAGACATTAGGTTCTCATGAACTAGCTATGGGTAACATCTTTTTATTGTTCCTCCCATTCTTTTGTTACCAAAGTTTGTACCTAATCTACATTTTTACATTTCCAATGTCGCAAGTTTTTTTCGTGCCGTATTTATATGAGCGGTTGCTTCTTGCCATAGTTTTCTTTACAGTTTTACAAATATATTATAATACTTATTTTTTCTGCTTGTCTATTTTTCCACTTGCATGAGTATCTCTCTTCATCTTTTGCTAATGGCCTAGAGTTTATCTATTTTTGAGTTGTAATAATGCCCATTAGTTATTTTAACGCTATTATGGTACTTATTTTTTTCCGGGAAAATATTACTGCTTACATTTTATTATTCTTGATTTGTATAAATTCACAAAGTTTTTGAACTGAGCTTCTAAGAAACGGATTTATTATGCAATCTTAAGATGGCGGCATTAAATTACTTATCCTGACATATTCAAGCCCTTTCACGGCGATTTATCTGAAGAAATTAATTGCAAGAAACTGGTAATTAGAAATTTTACGATTTTTTTATTCTGTGTAGCTTCGTCTAGCATTTAGCTGTCTCAGCTGTCTGTACACATTTTACGTATGTGCGAAAACTTTTAAATAATTAAATTTTAATAACAGTTTGTTCACCTTCTTGGCACGGTCATAACACGACAACAGAGCTTTATTCCTAAACAATTTTGTCGGTCGGCTCATGTACTTCCACTTACATTGTTGGTATTACAGTAATTTCATTTTCCAAGCTTCTTAAAAATAGTTTTTAATCTTTATAACAATTGCTTGTTGTTAGTTCATATTGATGTATTAGATGACCGCGTGAATTTCATATCACGTAGAACTTTTTCCCTATTTTTTCGTATAAACAACCCCTGTTAGAGCATACAAATGAAAAAAAATCAGTCTAGTCGTTTTTTTCTAAGTTTTATCGAAACGAACACTAATTGATTTTAATAAATACGCATAATTCTCGGTTTTTGTTTCAATCCTAGTTTAATTTGGATAATTCATGTTAACATAAAAACACGAGACTTAAGCAATCAAATGCATGTTAATGTTTTTTCAAATAAAAGTTACTGTTTTTGCACGTTATAGAAGTACTGAACCAGCGTAATGGGTCAGTCACATTTGAGCTTGAACTTTGGCATTTGCGTATTATTAAAGTGTTCTGCGTAATTTTCTTTATGTTTGAGATTTATTTATTTTATGAACAGAGCTATTGATGTCATGTGTGGGTTGGTTTCATAGCTCTCGTAGTTTGCTGCACCCACATAACAGGATATTGTGACTTGTGATCCTATGCAACAAGATAATAGATTCAGTCTATAATGATACGCCCTATCCTATTAGACTTTATAGTCTTCAGTGGTTTAAGCCACTTTACTATCTTGGCAACTGCTTGCTTTCGTTTAAAGTTTGAGCGTTAGGTGATATTGAAATTGGTTTTTTGATAGAAATTTCAAGAATTTTCAAGACAACACATCCAGGAATCTAAAGCTCTAATTTTGACAATGATTACAATATTTGACCTATAGTATCAAAGAGTCAGTTTAATGTCAAATCCTCTAACCTCTTACCTTAACATCCTCGTAGAATCACCTAATATGTATATTTAAGAACCTTAGATTTAAGCATAATAATTATACTTCGGCTATTGCCCCTCTACAGCAAAATTGTTTATCTATATCGTGTTTTGACTAATCATAGCCTCAGCATTGAATTTAAGTAACATTATTGTGATTTGTTTATTATTATGAAGTATGACGGATAAATAATCTGAATCTAAATCTCTATTGTTGCAGGAGAACATAGACCCTTCACCGTTCAGCCTGTCCCCCATATCAGCGAAATCGGAGAAGCTCCTCCGATCCCCGCGTAAAGCAACTCGCAAGATCTCGCGGATTCCATTCAAGGTTCTGGATGCGCCGGAGTTGCAGGACGACTTCTACCTGAACCTGGTGGACTGGTCCGCGCAGAATGTGCTCAGTGTTGGGCTCGGCAGCTGTGTCTATCTCTGGAGTGCTTGCACCAGCCAGGTTAGTGTCTTAAACCGCGGAACCATCTCTTAGCTCTATGGTGCCGTGTGCTCGCAAGGATGAGTCCTGGCAAGCCTGGAGTACTTGCCAGGTTAATGACTAAAATTGCAGAGACATCCCTTAGGTACTTTGCGTGGTGTAGTCTCGACAGACTTACTTGAGTCCACTTCAAGGTTTAGTATGCGCCGCAGGAGTACTTCTACCTTAACCTTGTGGACTGGCCCGCGCAGAAATTGTCCAGTGTGGGGTAGAGCCATCCCTTAGCTTCGATAAAGAACTTTGAAAGGGAACTAGCCCATACACCCTCCCAACATCTAACCTTAAGAAAGATATTATTATTATCTAGTCCCAAACTAAGCAGAGATTGTATTATGGGATAAGTGATTACGGATTTAAAAACTAAGCTGTCATGTAAATGTGCTGTAGCTTACTTTTGATCTGCTGGTTGTTATGTCATGTTTTAATCATTCACTTTCCTTTAGGTGACCCGCCTCTGCGATCTATCCAACGAAGGCAACGCCGTCACATCTGTGGCGT
This sequence comes from Eupithecia abbreviata, assembly GCA_943735965.1. NCBI lineage: Eukaryota > Metazoa > Arthropoda > Insecta > Lepidoptera > Geometridae > Eupithecia > Eupithecia abbreviata. The sequence continues at coordinate 12,155,636 of OX030976.1, forward strand.
GGAGCGAGCGAGGTAACCTGGTGGCTGTGGGCACCCAGAAAGGACACATCAGCGTTTGGGACGTCGCTTCTAATAAAGAGGTTCGTCTTTGCCGTACCTTGCCATCATAATCATACGCAGCCGGATTTTACCCGCTGCTAAGTATTGACCTTCAGCAGTTTGTGCGTCTATCCTCAATTGACGTCCCCCTAACTTGCGTCTATATACATACTTAAATAGTTATTTACACACTCTGTTTTGTAATGCCTTTAAAACTATGAAACTTTCTGTTCCCCTCGTGGTGCGGTAAACTTTCGATATTATTTCAGTGTCCTAAAATGTTGCATGAGTGTTTGTAAAGTAAGGGTTAATAGAAAAAGGTTAGAGCGATTTGGCTCCCTGAAAGAGATATTTAAAAAAATACTACCTTTTAGGTCGCCCTTTTTTTTTTTGTTAGTAATGCTTAATTGTGGAAGAGCGAAATCACCTAGCACAAGTATTTCCATAATACTTAAAAGGTGGCTTCTAATATAATACTTAATGGTGGGCGAAGGTCCGCCTGCGACGCATGAGGTTGCGGGTTCGATTCCCGCCTCGGAACAAATGTGTGTACGATCTGCAGATATTTGTTTCGGGTGTTCTGGTCGTTTTCTATGTATAATACAAAATATCTATCTATGTAATGTATTGTATTATGTATATCAGTTATCTAGTACCCATAACACAAGCTCTGCTTACCTTGGGGCTAGATAATGATGTGTGAATTGTCCAGCATTATAAAAATAATAATAATAAAATATGATTAAGACTTTGTATCCTTTATTAATGATTAAAACTTTTGTATTTGTATTTGATTAGGATAGGAATGAAAAGCTTTTTAAAGATTTTTTTAATACGTTTTTCTGTACAGGTGTTGAAGCTCCAAGGGCATATAGCTCGCGTGGGCGCCCTAGCTTGGAACGGAGATGTTCTGAGCTCAGGATCACGCGACCGGCATATACGACAGCGGGACATTAGAGTACCACGTAAGTAGACGGACATTTTCAATTCCTCAATCTCACGTACGACCATGGTATTACCATGATGTTACTTCAATATGGATTTTAGCAAAACATAGGAACTTGATTGATTTAAACATCATTCCAACTTGATGGAATGATGTTTAAATGTAAGTTAAGGAAATGGCTAGTTGATAAAACTCACTATAATTTAAAGGAGTTTTTTGATAATTAGATTATGCCTAGATTAAGATTAATATAGGTTAAGATAACTATGCTGCTATAATATTTTGGTATAACTTTGAACCTATGTTAATATTATTTTAAAAATATTGTATGTCCGAATAGGATTAAATTGTTGATACTATATTTGAATTATAAGACCTTCATGTAACTATGATTCACACAATTTTACAATAAAAAAAATCTTATTCTTATTCTAATGAAATTACGTAGGAGACCATTTTGAAAATATTTGTAACAAAAAATCTAAAATATTCCTTTTAATTGTCGCCAAACAATTACACTTGGTCCCACTTACCCAATCTTAACCCGCGGCACAAATTCTATCGGACGCCCTGTATTCCTTTCAATTTGAAATATCTATTTGTTAAATCACTAAAACAATATTTGACGACCGATGTGGCGCGGTGGGTGAAGGTCCGCCTGCGACGCAGGAGGTTGCGGGTTCGATTCCCGCCTCGGAACTATTGTGTGTACGATCTGCAGATATTTGTTCCGGGTGTTCTGGTCGTTTTCTATATATAATAAAAATATCTATCTATGTAATATATAGTATTATGTATATCAGTTATCTAGTACCATAACACAAGCTCTGCTTACCATGGGGCTAGATAATGCTGTGTGAATTGTCCAGCATTATTTATTATTTATTTATTCGCTAATATTATTCTTAAATGTGACTCATAATGACAACATGACTTAAACAATCCAACTTACAAGTCCAAACATGAACAAGAATTGAAAATCTAGATTTCCCCAAATGATTCACGCTGCATTAATAATAATGGCTATGCGCTAAATATTCATATAGATTAAGCTATATAATAATTCAGTCGCAGTACAAACAAACACATAATCTATCATCATTATCATCAGCCTATAAGCAGTACACTGCTGGACATAGGCCTTCCCCAATGAGCGCCATAGCGCCCTGTCTTCAGCTTGCCGCATCCAGCATTTACCTGCAGTATTTCGCAGGTCTTCATCCCACCTCGGTCGGAGGGCGTCCTACACTACATTTACCGAGTCGTGGTCTCCACTCAAGATCACGTTTGCCCCAGCGGCTGTCGGTTCTTCGCGAGATATGGCCGGCCCACTGCCACTTCAGCTTGCTAATTCTCAGAGCTATGTCGATAACTTTGGTTCTCTGTCGGATGTATTCGTTACGAATCCTATCCTTCAGAGAAACTCCGAGCACAGCTCTTTCCATTATATTATTCCGTACATAATCTATGCAAAAACATAAATCTATAGAGACAGATACAGATTTGAATATTCACATAAATTATATGACATGTCCATTTCGCTAGACAATGTCTATACAATGGATTTAGTGACTATTCTCGAGAGTGGGTAATATGCAATTTTATTATTATGTAACAATCAGTTTATCAATTCATTTATTTCCACCGTAGGTGCACATGTTACACTTGATGTCGTTAAATACTATACATTTTAAAAGATAAATAACATTTTTACACACACTAACTTTTGACAAAGGAAACATTGGCATTGTGCAAAGAAAAGCAGACAGACATGCCTTCTTAAAAAAAAAAAAAAAAAATTCTAATAATTTGTCACAATGTTTATTCTTGTAATTTTGTTTATAATAATTAGTGTAATTGGTTGTTCAAATCGAGTTGCATATTTAGGATTTATGCACACAATTAAATACTACTTTTCCTGGCAAACTGCAAAATGTATTCACATCACAAAATATCTGAAGCTTTTTTTGGACCTTAGTATATTATTTTGTGACCAAAAATTATGTTTTTATCGCTTTCCAATCCAATTTTTATATGCAATTAATTAACATATAACCCGATATTGTGCTCTTTTAAATATTCAAAAGATGTCGATGCAAAATAAGTTCAACGACTCAAAGAGGCCATAATAGTATTTATATAGCCTTGGATGTCACAAAATTAGTAAACTAAACATAAAGGTGTCATTTTGAATCAATAATAGAAAACATTAAAGTCAAGTGGTGTAGATTTTTTCATTATTTATATTTTTAGTCGATATTTAAATAACGACGCGTCTGGTATCTGTCTGGGGCTAGATGAACAGTTTTAACTGTTATTAGTTTTTTTTTCTTTATGAGGAATCAATAACGAACCGACGCTGTCAATATTACAAACAATAAATGTCGATTTTAGAATCACCTGGGAGTTTTTCACACGGTGTCATCTAGCAGTCCCGAAGAAAGCAGAGCTTGTTTTATATGAGAACCGGATGAGTGATTTAGACAGGTTGCCACAAAACATGTGTACTAAGCCTGAAGGGGGTGAACCTGGAACCCGAGGAGATTATTTTAGGATTTGTTTCATTACGCGCAATTTTTTTTTAAACAAAACTCTGGTTTTCCTAAAACAAGTGAAATGTTTTATAATGATAGAATATAGCACGATTAAGGAAAAAATACATATTAAAAAGATATTCTAAAATCGTAGATTTTTTTTTTATCACTCCATCAGGATTAGTACACATGTTAAGTGGGACCCTGTGTACAACGATTGTTTTTTGTAAATAAATACAAATAACATAAAATCACCCAGACACGAAACAAATATTTGCAGATCATATACAAAATTTATGTGTCCAACATGTATCTCGCGAAGGAATCGAACCCGCTTCTACGTCTGAGGCGGACCTTCGCCTACTGCACAACAGGCCTCTCAATACCTAAACCACAGTCAATACGATGGATATAATCTACAGATATGTATGGAAAGGGTGTCCCAATAAGAGTGCACGATTTAATTTTAAAATAAAACGCATGTTTTTTTAAGCGAGTGATTATATTTTTATTGCATTATAAAGAAGACATGTTCCGATTATGTATGGTATGAAATATCCGGCATATGGCCCCCCCGGGTCTGAAAACAGTTATTTGTTCAGGGTGTTCTGTAGGATGTCAAGTCGATAGCGTTCTCTATGTAAAAAAAACTATCTATGGAGTATATTCTGTCCACGATCCTATCCATCCATGGTTGTCTGGTAGAGATCGCTCTTGAGCGATAAAACCGCCAATTGTAATTTTTAAGTTTTTTCTGTACATAGTTTTCTATTTAAAGCGCAATAAAGAATTTTTTATCTATCTGTCTATATTTAATGTAATAACTTATTAAGTATATCAGTCATCTAGTACCTATAACACAAGCTTTCCTCAGCTTCGGGCGAGATGAAACTGTGTGATTTGTCCAGCATTTTTAATTTATTTAATAATCTAACAGACGAAACATAATCTTCCGAGCCAAAGTCAATAAAAACTGAGTTGGCAACAGGAATTTCGGTAGCAAACTTTTTGTTTTTTGCCTCGTGTTATTATTTATTGCGTTATTATTTTAATGAGTTGCAATATTTACGATTATGATGGTTTTAAATCATAGATTTAACACTAGCTGATAAAACTTAACTATCTTACTCTAAACACTAAAACTAAAACTCAATAGACGCGTCAAATAAAACTCAATAAAGCAAAATAACATCTGTTAACATTGTGTCTATCTCCATAATCAGCCCGTGAGTAACTTCACTACATACATAGTATAAAACAAAGTCGCTTCCCGCTGTCTGTCTGTCCCTATGTATGCTTAGGTCTTTAAAACTACGCAACGGATTCCGATACGATTTTTTTTAAAGATAGCGTGATTCAAGAGGAAGGTTTATAAACTATTTGACAGACAGATTTCCACGCGGGCGAAGACACGGGGCGCAACTAGTAATATATAACCAGCAATTATTATTTAAAATTATCTCTATTGCACTGCACCATTCTGTTAATTCGACTACGTCGCTGCAAAAAAAAAAGAGTAAAAGAGAAAAAGAGTTTTTGAATGCAGCAAGTAGTGTAATTATGGTCAAACAATTTATACGCTTTTTTTGATGCTAGGTTCATTAATCTTTTTTTTTTTTTTTTTTTTTTTTTTTTTTTTTTACCCCTTTTTTATTTGGCCTTTGCCCACTGCTGGGCAAAGGCCTCCCCCAAATCTTTCCACTCAGTGCGGTCACGTCATTAATCTTACTATTTCATATTTATGTAAGCTGCGCTTAAAGAAAATAAAATAAATAATAAACTTCTCTTATGGTAGCACAATACAATACAATACAAATACGCTTTATTACACACCAAACACAGAAAAAAAAGTAAAGAAAAAAAGAGAAGAAAACAAATAAAGATACAGATGCCAATGGGCGGTAGTTTGGTAAACCTTCAATTTTTCTAAATTTTAACAATAATCTCATTCATGCTTTTATTATCTATCCTTATCATTACGATTGGACACTTAGTAGCCTCCTACGGCATGATCTGCAGGCTAAGTTCTTAAATAGAAATAGAAATAGAAAGACATTTATTCATAACAACTTAAATTAACATAAAAAAAAGACACACTTATAGAATAGGTACATTTAGAGAGTTGTTACAAAAGGGCTCCAACTCAGCATAATGCTGGCTAAGCTCCGTGAGAGACTTAGCCAGCGCTGGTCTTCCGTTAGAGCCCGTACAGGTGACGTCACGAACAGGCCTACGCAATGAAATAAAATAATAATAATAATAATTGTAGTAATAAGAACACTTAAAAAGCCATTGACAAAAAAATAAAACATAATAATAGGCTAATACCTATATTATCACTTTAAGCCAACACCATGCGAATAAAAAGTAAATAAAAAGAATAAAAATAATAAAAAACCATGGTACGATACTATAAATATATATATACATAAAATGCAAACAAAAAACATAAACTATAAACATTTTATTACATACTTCCCGCTATAAATTGTGCTTAGTTTACTGGTCAAGTAAAAAAAAAAAAAAATATATATATATATATATAAATCTGTTTAAGTAAAAAATACACTGATGGAGTGTGTTTAAGTGTGTGTATGCGTGAGTGTTTGTGTGTGTGTTTTGTAAGGTACTCCTGAGGACACCGTTCTCATAAGAGTCCGGGCAACAGGAGCTACCAAGGGGAGTTTGTGAAGTTTCTCAATATGTAGAGTAGACTTATGAGTGTGTGTGTGTGAGCGATTATAATGTGTGTGCGTGAATACGTGTGTGTTGTAAGGTACTCCTGAGGACACCGGTCTCATAAGAGTCCGGGCAACAGGAGCTACCAAGGGGAGTTTGTGATGTTTCTAAATATGTAGAGTAGACTTATGAGTGTGTGTGTGAGCGATTATAATGTGCGTGAATACGTGTGTGTTGTAAGGTATTCCTGAGGACACCGGTCTCATAAGAGTCCGGGCAACAGGAGCTACCCAGGCGTGTTGGTGTTGCAAGTGTATGAGTGTATGTGCGTTGTGTAGTGTTCGGTGTTCGCGTATTAATGCTTAGTCAGATTTTTGCTTTTCCATCAGTATAGTTTTAAGCTTAGATTTAAAATTGTTGATGTTATTGAGTATTCTAATCGGGGGGGGTAGATTATTCCAGCATTTGGTAGCACTATAGCGGAAGCTTCCATGAAACGCTGCAGTTCCATGCAGAGGAGTTCGGAGTAAACATTTAGGGGCTCTGATTGGGTAGGGATTATTATTTTGAGTCCAGTTCAGCTTATCAAAAAGATACTTGGGGATTTGCGTTTTGACCACGCCAAATAAGAGACAAGCTAAATGAAGTTCCCTCCTATAGACCATTTTGAGCATACCGAACTTGTTGAAAAAGGGTGTAACATGACTGCGTGGCGGAACATCAAAACAGAAACGAGCGCAAGCATTTTGCACTCTTTGTATGAGATTTGAGGTTTTTTGAAACAGGCGTGGGCCATATACGCAGTCAACATAATTAAATTTTGACAAAACTAAGGAGTCCACCAATTGAATTCTTAGATCCGTGTTTAGATAATTTCGAATTTTGTATAGTACTTTAAGCCTGTAAAAACAACTATTTACTGTGTCACATACATATTTCTCATAACGCTGAGCCTCATCTATAACCAATCCCAGATTACGGACTTCAGATACTCGCTCAATAACATCTCCATCAATTGTTATTACCGGTGCTTCGTTTAGTACTTTAAAAATGTGTGTTTTAGAACCTAAAATCATAAACTTCGTTTTTCCGGAATTCAGAAGTAGAGAGTTATGTTTAGCCCATTGGTATATTCTATCTAGATCCTCATTTAGCCTCTTCAACTTAGCCTGCTTTAGAATCTGCACCTTCGTGCAGATTCTAAGGCGACCGCCACGCAATAAATATAAATAAATAATACCTAATAATTTGTTCATATTATTTCAGCGGTACAATCCAACCGGGTGCTTCAAGGTCACAGACAAGAGGTGTGCGGCCTGAAGTGGTCTCCGGACGGACAGTCACTGGCATCTGGGGGGAATGATAACAAACTCTTCGTGTGGTCTATGGTAAGATTGAATACTAAGATTGAAAGAACAATATAGACGGTGGCACTTTAATAAATAATTAGTAACAAAAAAGAAAACAAATACTTACATAGACATACAATTGCTACAAAATGGCGTCTACTCAGCATTATGTTGTGATAGCCATTGTGCATAGCTATCACAACGTTGATTGATAGCGTTATTTCCGTTACCTAATGTTTCCGTATTCAGCTTACAATTAACACCACCCAACTCTTCCTGCGGGTGTTATATAAAGGGATATCCAACGAAGGGTGCAAAAACTTCCAAACATTGGACCTTTGGGGGAGGCCTATATGCAGCAGTGGACGTCTTCAGCTGAGATGATTCCAAAAGCAATACTAACAGACTAATTGCTAAGCCTATTTATTCATTCGGTCTTAGATTTGAGTGGTTATTTGTTTAGGTGGATATAACAATTAATAATGACCCCCGCACTAGGCTAGGTCTGTTTCGCAGGGTATCAAATATATAGTTTGTTTGTCATGATTATTGAAAAAAGGTAGTACACTAACAAAACACTAACAAAATGCGCAAGAAATAAAGCTAATTAAACAAAGTAAGTTGCATGAAAGGGGTCGATTAAACCAAACTATGCGTAGGTATCTTCAAGTTTCAAACTTAAATGAAACTTAATCCCTGAAATGCATCCAATGTTGTGTGACATATTCTCAATGTTGCGGTTTCTACTGGAGAGAATTAGTGATACTGATAAGCTTGCGGTGACCCACATTTCAACCATATCCGGGCTCCCATGGGAATCTATTATCTATATTATACTTTAATATGAATATCTCTGCGGTTTTGTCATCATTTGTCACATCTACTATAGAATAGTCTAGAAAAGACGAAATTTAATTCACGCTAAAAATTTGACGGATAATACTAACTTGTTAAATTCAAATTTTTTGCGTGAATTAAGTTTCGTCTTTTCTAGACTATTCTATAGTATTCTATAGTAGATGTGAAGCTTGTTGCTATTAACAATGACTTAGTTAACGAATGCTCACTGTTGGACAACAGCCCCCTTGGTCTGTTCCTAAGGTACCTTCTAAGGTGTAGGTGGACCCACGCTCGATGGTGTCTTGATAATGTCGAGACGTCTTCGATGCGTTCTATTTTTGTATGGGATCCGGTACTGCGCCTCTACTGTGCGGATATAGAACTACGTAAATTCCGTACATAAAGCGAAACTTTCGATTATCGATCGATACGATTCAAGTAACAAAACCTAGGGCTTTGATCATCACGCTATCACTATCTTAGTGTACGGCGACGCGTCTCTTTACTGGGTAATCTTGACCTACTATTTTTCAGGCATGCGACAGACAACCATGTAGCCAAAACTTTTGTATTAAACAAACTCATTCTTGTTCCAGCATTCAACCTCGCCCGCACAAACCTACTCGTCCCACGTCGCAGCTGTCAAAGCCATAGCGTGGTCGCCTCACCAGCACGGCCTGCTAGCGTCTGGCGGAGGCACCGCGGATCGCTGCATTCGCTTCTGGAACACTCTCACGTCGCAGCCAATGCAGTGCGTTGATACAGGTCCGTACAATCTATACTAATATTATAAAGAGGAAATGTTTGATTTTTTGTTTATTTGTTTGTTTGTATTGAATGGGCTCCAAAACTACTGGACCGATTTGAAAAATTCTTTCACCATTGGGAAGCTACACAATCCCCGGTGAACATACTATATTTTCAAAAAAGGGATCCTTACTAAAACTCCAATAGCGTAAAAAAACCACCTAATAAAGTGAAATTTGAGTTAAACGCGGGTGAAACTGCGGGGAATAGCTAGTATGATATATGATAGTATCCATAGGGCTCTATTCCGGTATTGAGCTGTTAAGCCTTAGCGTGGTCGCTTCACCAGCACGGCCTATCAGCAGGTGTTGATGCAGGTCCTTACTCATATTATATGAGTATCATGATGGATGAAGACGGCCCAAAAAGAGAGCCCATATATTTAGGTCCATAATTAACCTTAAAATAAGTATACCTCACAGAAATAATAGCAATTTGAAATTAATGACATGTCCAAGAGTCCTAAGGTCTAAAGGACAAAAATCAGTTTGAAGTTTGATAACGCACTGGGAATAAGTCTCTATTTAAAGTTTTAAGGCTCACATGCCTCTAATGGTATATACTTGGTGGTACGAATACTGGTCTCTAATTTCACTAAATTAAACGCTTCACAATAACAATGGTATTGTCTCAAAATAACACTTTTTACACAAGGAAACTATAGATAGAGTAACACAGGTCAAAAGTGTCCATTTTGAAACCATTCTATCTCTCCGTGCAAATAGAACTGCACGCACTATGCAGAGTTTCTTTCATTTTGGTCAATTCTGCGACAATCGATACTATTGTGTTAGCTAAATTTGGGCTCCACACACAAAGAACTAATTCCATTGAAAGAAAATATCTTTCAATGTAATGTTTTCTTAACTATGTTAATTTGTTGCCAACGCGATCTAACTGCAGACTAACTCTTGGTTATCACACATTCTGCCCTTTAGACATTATTCAGAAAGTTATTGCAGGAGAAATTAATCAATATAAATTTCTCTCCACAGGATCCCAAGTCTGCAACCTGGCATGGTCGAAGCACTCCAGCGAACTGGTCTCAACACACGGCTATTCGCAGAACCAGATATTGGTCTGGAAGTACCCGTCTCTGACGCAGGTTAGTTCGACTTTCCTTCCTCTAATACTAATAATATGTTTTGGGTTTTTCCTTTATCTATTTCTTCACATTGCTGGATTATACAGAGCGTCATGAGTAAAACTAATAGCAACGGAGGCTTGTCCGAGCAAATGATTTTTGTTCAAATATGATTAAATAGTTGCTTTATGTGGCAGACCGATCGATACGTTCCGATTTGTCTCTGGTGTCGTAAAAATTCTTCTCCGCTTCTTTTTTTTTATTTAGCCTGATTCGTTACACTGCTGGGCAAAGGCCTCCCCCAAATCTTTCCACTCAGTGCGGTCACGCGCTATCTCCCACCAATCTCTGAGAAGGCGTTAAGGTCGTTTCGCCAGCGCTTTCTTGGCCGACCTGGCCCGCGGCCTCCTTCTTAGCTTTTATCGAATATTTTATAAATCGTGTTCTTGCTCCTGTTTGTACAAAAGCTAAATTAATTTGACAGAACATAAAATGTTTCCGTCCCTTTCATTGCAATCGAAATAAATAAAAAAAAAGTTAAGTTCTGCTAAATTCGTTAGTTTTACTTTTTTTGTACGAACAGACACAAATGCAATTTCTTTGGGCGTGTGGATTCTTTACTGCCTGGCTTAATGAGCATTTTGTATAAGGAAGTAAGTTTATTGTGTCTTCCCTTACTAATGCATAACACTACCATACTAACTTCGCTCGATTATCTATACTAATATAATAATAAATATTATAAAGAGGAAATGTTTCATTTTTTGTTTGTGAATAGGCTCCGAAACTACCGGACCGATTTGAAAAATTATTTCACTGTTGGGAAGCTACACTATCCCCTGTGAACATAGGCTATAAATAGGATCCGTACAACCGTGCGAAGCCGGGAAGGTCCGCTAGTTATATAATTCGTTCCTAGAATTGTAGGTTTGACAAACTTTTATTTCAAAAATCACTTATAACGGGGAATATTTACCATCATTTATGTTATTATATGTTTTGTCTACATTTCGGCACTATTGCATACGACATACCTGAAGTTATTCCGTGAAATTCATGGCGCTTACAACTGTGTCACTTGTGAGAATGTTATTTACTCTTTAATAAAAGTCTTCACTACATAGTATAAAACAAAGTCGCTTCCCGCTGTCTGTCTGTCCCTGTGTATGCTTAGATCTTTAAAACTACGCAAATTATTTCTATGCTGTTTTTTAATAGATGGAGTGATTCAAGAGGAATGTTTATACCTCTTTAGGTGTACCTATATAATAATTGCATTTGCACCCGTGCGAGGACGGAGCGGGTCAATTTTTTTTATAAATCTCGGTTCCGGTAGCTGCTAAATCTAAACGTGTTTGTTCCAGGTGGCAAAACTAACCGGACATTCATATCGAGTGCTTTACTTAGCGCTCTCACCGGACGGCGAAGCCATAGTCACGGGTGCTGGCGATGAAACACTACGGTTTTGGAACGTATTCTCCAAGACCCCTTCGCACAAAGAGAACAAGAGCGTTCTCAATCTCTACACGACACTCAGATAGATGTCTGACAGTGACAGTGACATTTAACATCAGTTATGCCAACATAAAAAAACTTAAGCATTAAAAACTTTAGTGCTGGCTAGAGTGAAAATCCGTCGTTTCGCGTGAAGCTTTCGGTGTTGTGTGTCTTGTGCAAAAGTGTGTTGCCAATGCGATAAGCCTGATTTGACTGTGTTGCTAGCAATATAAAGTTTGTAACGTCAGTAGATTAATGAAAATAATATATTTTTTACATTTATAATAAAATCAAAGTGGATTGGTTTTGGTTTTGTTGATAAATCGATGTTACTATTTATAATCTGTATTATATTAACTTTTAGTTAATTTTGTTTTTGTAAATATTAGTTTATTTATTTTAAAAGTTATCCGCAATATATAATATTTAGCTTGGTGCGATTAAAACTTTATTTTGCTACTATTTTCTAACTGACTATTGCATAAGAATGTAAACATTACTTATAAAAGCGCAGCAAAATCAACAAAGTGCAAAGTTTCGGTGATAGATTTAAAAATAATGAGAAGATTTATGTATCATTACAATTATATTCTAAAACAAATTTATTATCGCCTAAATTTACAAGCACCAAGTCTAGTTACTTATTTTAGATAAATATATACACTGATTTGTGTATTAAATTTACATAACCTTTAGATTCGAGTTGACTTTATTACTTATCAACTTTTAATAGGGCTTATTGTAAAATTTGGTTTACATTTTCCTTAAATTTGTTTTCATTTTGCATGAGTCGAGACATTCGAGAAAAATTCGGTATCTTTCCTCTTTTTAATAAACAATGTTAACAAATTTAAACAAAATGAAAATTTTGCTTTAAGCTCCTTTTGGTTTGTATAATAATGACCAATGACCACCAAATTCATGCATTTTAAACTTAGCAATACATATATCTTATAATTAGGTATATCATTAATAAGCGGTCGTAGCATTGTTCTAATTTTGAACTCTGTACACAACTGTAATAAGCTCTGAATTCCTGCCTAAGTTATTTAGTTATTTATTACCAACATAAGTAACTAATAATCGTTGGTATAGGCTATTGCTATTGTTTAAATTACAGTTTGTATATTGCTATTGTTAATGTTTGACCAATAAACGGTTACATGATTAATTTTGAGTACTTACATAGTACGTCACTTTATTGTGTTTGACTAACTAATAAATTTTTAATGTTTTTTTCTGTTTCAGCTAGATTTAGGCGTAGTTGTACGTTTGTGAGAGCGAGATAGACGATCTATCTCACTCTCGCAAATGCTCTATGAATTTCCTAAACGATGGTGTTATTTTTAAGCTGATGGCTGATAAGCCGACGGTCAGGAAAGTATATGAATTATGTCTTATCTATGTGTAGGGAAGATTCAAATTTGAACTAGCTAGTAGCAGCATTTAAGTCTTAAAGGCATTTATAGACTAAATTAAATAAGTTTCTAAACAAATTGAATAATTATGTAATTTGCTTATGAATATCGCGCTAATGCCAATGCCTATTTGTCTAAAATTGTAAGTATCATCAAAAAGGAGAGCAAAACTCTTTATGATCTCAAATTTGGAAAGCTGCATTAATATATTTATTTCTCTTAATAACTAAGGTTTTGTAAGACACTTGTCGTGTTAAATTCCGCTTTAGATTTTAAATTTAATCTTTTTCTTGTAATATCTCGTAAATAAATCTTAAGGCGTAAGACTAGCACGAAGTTTTAAAATATTTCTGTACAAAATTAAAATAATTTAATTTACTTAAATAATGGGTGTATTTTTCTAAATTGTATGGAATTGTGCAATGTAGAATAAGATTTGCTATTAAGATAGGTTCGTTCTGTTGTCAGAGACTGTGTATATTTTCTAATATAAAGAAATTTCTAGTATAACGCCCGAATACTCAAACGCATCTCAGATTTAAGCACATCTTAAGTAGCCATTTTTTTACAGTTTTCAATGAAAATCGTCATTTGAGACCGGCTTAAATCTGAGATGCGTTTAAGTATTTCGGGTGAAACACCTTTTAAAAATGCCAATTAAAAGAAATCTAGTAGGGTGTCATATAAATACCAGAATAAGAAAATAATTGGAAATATCTGACCCGTTTTCTAATGACATCTTATTACGATCTCTGAATAAAAATTCGTAATTATTATGACTTCAGGTCTTTTCTTGGAAAATGTCCATTGATTTCTACGACACCAAATATTCAAAATTAAATTATTACGGTGTGTTGAATTGTGATTATTATAAATAGTGATGTACTTAGTTGATAAATTTCGAGGAATTATGGTTTTACGAACAGATTTTGGTGTCCTATATTGGTTGTTGTAATTTATTGTGTTTTTTCATAACTTATTTCAATATAATTCATCGTAGTAACAAATTGTCTAGTTGCGGTTTAAGAAAACTTTCGTAAATATTTTCATAAATTTCTTAAATTTTTTTATCATCCTTGGAATTTCGTCAGAAAATATGAACTGAATTTCACACATAATACAAATATAAAACCTTTTGCCATGAAATAGTGTCGTCACTCTCTAACTTTCAATCTTAAATTTACTACTTTTCTATATAAAGTTTTCTTAGACAGAATCTACACAATTTAAATACCAATAGTATGATTTTGATGTGTTTAAATTTCGAAATATATTTTTGTAAAATAACTTTACTAATAGTTTCGTGAAATTTACTTAAAAATCTTTAGCCATCTTTTTCAGTGATTTACTAACTTTCTACTCTTTCTTAGTCTTTCGAATGAGTTTTTCTACCATTAGTTTGGGTATTTAGTTTGTAATTTATGTCTTTACGGAGAAAATGCTATTTATTACAGAGTTCTATAATATATTTAACTTTTAGTATAGACTGATGTCATTTTGAGTGTTTCTTAGTACCCTAGTTTAAGTAGATGATTATAGAAATAAAGGTTTTGTGTGACATAATCTGTTCTTTGTAATCAACTCACCCTAAAATCCTTGAAGGACGTTAAAAGTCGTTGAATTTTATCTGTGATTTAAACTTTAACATTGATTTTTATAAATAATACAGTAGATCGCCCGGAAATATTAATGTAGTGTGTTTATTATGTAATAATGAATAATTTAAAACGATTTCCAAAATTTGTCAAATAGCCTATTATTCACCGAAAGTATTTTAAAAATAAATTACTTACCTACTAGGGTAGCTCCCATTTTGTTCTATGGAACATGACGTCATCGAACTAAAAGACACATTTTCTTCCCTATTTTTTCCATGGAACTACATACTAGCTTTTCACCCGAGTTTCATGCCACAGAACAAAATGAGAATCAGATTTTCCCAAAATCGAGAAACAAAATATCAAATTATCATTTGAACACGCAATTTATTAGGTAGGTTCTTCAAAAACGGTGAACTGGTAATACAATCAGTTGTCATCTTGGTGGTTATTGTTACGAAGAGAGTCCAAGCCGTTATCCAAACGGTTAAGACGGCGCCTCTTGTTATTGTTGCTACGCAGCAGCGGTAACAGTTTGATTTTGAGGCCAATCTTCCTGGCTTCAGCGCCAGCCAACACCAACGGATGGATGTGATCTTCAGCTTTCATCAGGAATTGGGTTGCGCCATGGTCATTTGCTACCTGTATAATAAAATAAATAAATAATGCTGGACAATCCACACAGCATCATCCAGCCCCAAGCTAAGCAGAGCTTGTGTTATGGGTACTAGATGACGGATATACATAATACAGTATATTACATAGATAGTTAATTTTTAATATACATAGAAGCCAGAACATCCGGAACAAATATCTGCAGATCGTACACACAATTGTTCCGAGGCGGAAATCGTACCCGCAACCTCCAGCGTCACAGGCGGATCTTCGCCCACCGTGCCACAGAGATCGTCAAGGATATCAAATATCATTTCAATCTTTTTAAGGTCGGTAATGTAAAGAAGTGTACCATAAACCTGTACCATACATTATACTAACAACCTCACAAGGTAGGTACCTACAGACCTTTTGAGGTTTTTATAATAGTATAATTATTGTATCGACCCTTTATTCACAAAATAATCTCTAGAACAGCTGTTTTGTTATTATAGTATAAATTAGTATATTAACAAAACAGCAATATTTTTTGCCTACTTGGTTTTGGTTTTGTGGCCAACCGAAGCGACGACACGATGAGTCACAATGACACAAACTACATTATTGAAAATAATCAGTAGGCCAAGTATGGGTTCTCTAGGGAGAGATAATAGATAATACAGATACAGACATCGCATCGTCATACATTGCGTAGGTACCTACATTATTAAAGTTGAAGGAATGAACTTCAAGTGTTGTAATTTTTATCTGTTATACCCTAGACAACAATCCCCGTACTTGTCCTACAGGTATTGAACACGATCTACCTACTAATTGGAATATTACCTAGAGGTACATAATCATTCTTGATTCTAGAATTCTTGTTATTTTTTGTGAACAAAGCGACTTTGTTCTATACTATGTGTGATACTATGCTTTACTATGTAGTGATTTGATCGATGGTTGATGTACAAGATTTACCTGTGCAATTTCTAATAAGTAGTCCTTACTGAAGAGTTCCATGCTCTCTGCCAAGGCTACAAGGAAGCTAGCTTGAGTCTGCAACTTCGCGTTTCCGCTTTCGTCCAGGGCATGATCGATGATCTTATCGCATTCAGCTGATATTGGCTCAGTGCATTCTGACATCTTGTGATTGATAAAGTCCATGATCTGAAAGGAGGGTGGTATGAATGGCAGTACCCTTGTATTGTAAGAGAATAAGTATATTATTATTTAGTTATTTATTTTATTTTAAGCCATTATAGTCCCATTGCTGGGCAAAGGCCTCCATTTTCTCCTTCTACTCCTCGCGATCCAACACTGCAACAGGCCATGATGGAAGATGTACCTCGAGCTCGTCGCGCCATCTCATCCTGGGCCTTCCACGTCGCCTCTTAGCGTTGTAATAAGTATATATGTAGTTCTAAAAAAAATCTAAAAAACCTTGGGAAGAATAAGTACCTATCTAAGTACTTCGATAGCCTTAAAAGGTATTCAAGAGAAAGATGAAGAATAGAGGATACAAAGGATCTCGAATATTGCTATGTAGAGTTTCAACATTTTAAGCACAATGCCATAACAATTTTCTTTTTCAAAGAAAGAACATGTTTCTTGAAAAATTTGTGAAAGTTTCTTTGAGACGAAAAATATCTTGTAGCGCCATCTAGTTCCAGCAACGCAAAGCTAAAAAAATAGGAAGTTCTTACCTCAGCTAATTGGCTTTTCACTACACTTATTCTGTTCCTGATTGATGAAGCGGAAGCCAGTGGGTTCTTCTCGACCTTAGCAATAGCGTCTTCGACGACGGTTTTGTACCTCGAAGGGTACCTGAAATTTTACAATAAAATATGGGTTTTATCAGTGGTTTGTCTATATAATAAATTAATTATTTGGAACTAATTATTACCTCAAATTATATCATCATCATCATCAGCCCTTGTTAGTCCACGGCTGGACATAGGCCTCCGTCAAAGAGCGTCAATGTTGTCAGATGTTGTCAGATTTGCGAAAATGAGTATTAGGAAGACTCGGCAATAAAAGCTATTGGCGATACATAGGATGATACATTTTATGTCTACCACGACTAATCTAGCCTATTTTTTTTTTTTATTTGCTTTGGAGTGGCTTTCGTATCACGGCGGCCATGATAGGCCTATTGTGATCGCCACTTTTACATTTTCAGCCCCGAAGCCGTGGCGTTCATAGTTCGCCACTAACCCTTGCAGCTGCTAGGAACTGTAGGATTTTCTTCGGGGTGATGTCTTTCAGCTCGTCTGGGCTATGCAAATGCTTGCCCAGATGGATGCTGCGTTTGTGCATCAGTGCTCCACACTCACTTAGCATATGGAGGGGCGTTTCATCCGCCTCCTCACAAAATCTGCAGGATTGTGTGTCGCTTAGCCCTAGTTTGAACATGTGCTTGTTAAGGCGACAGTGTCCAGTTAGGGCTCTTGTCATGATGCGAAGGTTACCTCTGCTTAGCGCGGCTAATCTAGCCTAAGTATTTTTGCTAAACAATAGCATCGGCTAACAAAAAGCATTTTGAAAAAGTTTCAATTTGACCCGAATGGTTGGCTATCACTACAGACTCGTAGTATAAAACAAAGTCGCTTCCCGCTGTCTGTCTGTCCCTACATATGCTTTGATCTTTAAAACTACGAAACGTATTTTGATGCGGTTTTTATTTAATAGATAGAGTGATTCAAGAGCAAGGTTTATAAACCATTTGAAACATAGATTTCCACGCGAGCGAAGCTGCGGGGCGCAGCTAATATAAAATAAATAAGACAACTTACGTTTCTGTTCCCATATGGATCATATCGTCAACAAGATCGTTAATAGCCGTCAGCACCATCATGTACTGGATCTGAGCGGCTGTGAGTTCCCCTTGCTTGTTCAAGGAGCTGAAATAAATAGATAGATAGAGTCTGGGTAAAAAGAGAAGTCTTAGCAATAGAGGGCGCGCGTGTGCCAATCTACTACTTTTGTTGCGTTATTATAGTTCACCGTTGAGTTGATGAGACTTCTCTTTCTGCAGACGCTAGAAAATAATTTATTGTACATAGGCGAACATTCTCTACCTGCTAACCTTTGGGTAGTGTGGACAACAATTTAGTAGGTCTAAATTAGGCACAGAACTTACTTATACATAATAAAATACTTATAATACAAAATATACACTGATAAATTATTTTATACTAACACAGTAATAGTTATATGAGTATATATAATAGTTATACAGTAACTAGCTTTATTATAGTACAATATAAATGGTAGAATATAGGCTTTTTGTTATAGGCCTTTGTGAGAATTGTATATTTCTGAAAAAAAAAACTGAATCAAACCCTATATAGAGAATACAGGGTGTCTGGTCATTGGGTCTGATACTTTGAGGGGATGAAAAACGGTCGATTTCACCCTAAACCAACCATTCAACCATTTCAACCATCTGCGTTCTATAGATTGTAAAAACCGACGTTCAATCAATGAAATAGATATTCAGAAAAACTAACTTACACATGTTTTGCCATAGACTCGCCAGCCTCATTCAAATGCTTTAGAACGGTCGTATACTTCGGATACTGGGTACCAACCGCCCGGACGTAATGGGAAGGAGGGCCGTACGGAGAAAACCCAGGCAGTCCAAATTTATTTATCGGAGGTCGTGATTGGGTGATGACGTAGTTAGAATGGCTATTGTGGTTCGGGTGAGGGTACTGAAGAGAAGTCGCGTCTTCCTGCCACTGGTTCAGGAGCTGTGAGTCTTGCCACTGCGCTTTATGGCCGGGAGGCCCTTGTTCTTGCTCAACGACTTGGTTCGCCCAGGGATTCTCTGGCTGCAGATGCCATGCTGGACTACCCCAGCTGCGTGCGATTTTTTGATTCGCGAACGCAAGCACGAAGAGGTTTGTTAAGGTGATTATGGAAATCATCTGAAAATATATAAATGAAATATGTTGCAAAAACTTGAAGACGTTTGAGACGTTTGGTCCCGCAGCGCTCAAAATTTTTATGTTTGAAAATTCTGAGCTCAAGCAATTTAGCAGACATGTAGTTTTACAACCATTGAAAGCCATTTGCAATGAACCTGTGCTTAAATAAACTGCTAATCAACTGTCGTTAAGAAGTATATTGACAAGTGTTCGATTAATTATTATTAATATGAACACACGGGTTCATAACGTAAAATAAAGTGGCCGTAAAACTTAGAAGTCTGAACTACTTGTATTAGGAAATACAAAAAACTTCTTTTTTAGAGTAATTACGCGTGTCACGTAACTATGGTTTTATGCAATCAAAATGATAATAGGTAATATGGCAAAGTTCATAGCGATGAAGTTACGATATTTTGAGAAACTTGGTGGTATCTCAGCTTCTCTATTCCTCCAGTCCTAAGCCTACTATACTAAAATAAATAAATTACACCAGTTTATACAAATTTATATAAAAACTATATAGGTATCTTAAAACTTACTGTTCTTCCTGCAAGCCGGGCTGCCTAATAAATAACTTTGAAAAACATTTATTTATATATATTTTTCTATATTATTACAATGTTTGGAGCGTGTAACAACGGAGTTAACAATTTTAACCCTTATAGCGTCGTTTGGTGTCTCAGAGACTCCCTTGCAAATTGATAGCGATTAAAATGAAACATTTATGCGTGGTAGGAATATTAAATGGTGATTATTATTTAAGGTTGGAGTGCCGTGTATTGCGATGTTTCTCCAATGCAATGCAATAGTCATATGAATAGCTGATACGATTGTGATAGTGATGTGGTTCAGTTATACTAGATGAGTATGTGTTTTTAGAAGATTTGCCGTGCCTTACATTTGATTCAAACGTGCATTGTATGTTGCAACTATGTACAACGCTGTAACTCAGATTGTATTCTTTAGTTTACTTTATTTAATCAATGCGTATAGATGGAGTTTATCCATATTAATTTAACCTAAGTATAGAAGATGGTAGTGAAATACTAACATTCCATATTACTGGCCCCTAATGTCTACCGATTTATCATCTTGAGGAGTCAAGCAGACGAATCAAGGGTTAAAAGTATAATTAAAAACATAACAAAGATGTTCGATTATAAAAAGTTGGCGTGACTCAATTGAAACATTATTGCAATAAGTATGAAATGTGCAATTGAATGACAAAAATACCCTAAAAGTCATTATTAAAACCTATTACTAAGATTTGAAATCAATAACAAAAACATATTCAGAACTGTGGCCAATCAATTGGGCGTACTAGGTAACATACCTTTCAAGTACCTACATAATCGTATACCAAGACAAAATTGCTGCCTATTAATTCTCAAGGGGTTTTCTTAATTGCTGGGTCCTTTTTGTGCTATCCTTAATTGGAGTCATGTATCTCAGGATTGAAGTCTCCCAGACTACTTTAAAAAACAGGAACAAAGTATCTTTTATATATTTTTAAACGTACGCGATCAACATATAGTTATAAGTATTCAGTCTTAATACCTACGTGTTGTCGAATAAAACCACGAAGATATTGAACATTCCGTTAAAATTCCGTGGAAAACGGGAAAAATAGGTAAATAAACGCGATAAATACCCGTTGTAACTAAATATAACAGAGTATTTTATTAGTATTTTTAGAAATATTGATTGTTGTCTAGGTTTTAGACCTTAGAAAATGAAACAAAAATTATGCTTCAATGAACTTTATTAGCTGTCTTAAACAGCTTTATTGTCACATCTCAGTTAAGCTACTGTTGCCTATCCTCAGCATTGTCCTGAATGCGCAAGGAACCGCATTTACCACAACGGAGCAACGGGACTTTCCCGAAAGGCATTGCATTCCTTGCACGCAGGCCAGAAATAACCAACGGTTTCAGGCGTTCTTCACTGTTGCGCAAGTAAGAAGCGGCGTTGTGGCTTGCTGCGACCTGAAGAAATAAATACAATAATATATATAAATAATAATGGACAATCCACACATCATCATATAGCCCCAAGCTAAGCAGAGCTTGTGTTATGGGTACTAGATGATGCTGTGTGAATTGTCCTGTTTTATTTATTTATTTAACGATATCCTGGGACCGCTCCGATTCTACATACTACTTATGAATTACCTGCTCGAATTCGGCCGCATATTCCTCATCGAACAACTTCGACTCCGCACCAAAAGTGATCATGAAGTGCGCCTCGCCCTTTAGCAGAGGATCAGCTGTGACCTCCAGCTGTTGCTCGATCATGGCGTCGCATTCTTGTGAGATGGGTATCTTGCATTCGGTTTCTTGCTTTAGGGCGATGAGATCTTTCATCTGCAACATTAACGATGGCTTTTATATAGAAGTAAAATGAGCTTAATGAGAAGAAACTAATTTTCTTCTGGCCGGTTATGACAACTCAGTGCTGCAAATTTTCATATCTTTAATTTGCGAAATTGAAGCAAAATAAATGAATAAAAAGTATTCTTTTGCAAGTGGGTGATCTCCCATCGTTCATGTTAATTATGTCATATGTATTAAGACATGATTAGGTGTGCTAGAGAACTTACCAATGCAATCTGTGAGGCCATTTTGTCTGTTCTGACTCGAATTAAGTTTTGTCCCCCTAATGGGTTCCTCGACATTTGCATAAGAACATCTTCTACGACCGTCTTGTAGACACGGTGGTACCTGAAAAATACCGTCATTCAGATTTTCTTTCAAGGACTTTTTTTTAATTTGAATTCCTGTTCCTCTAACATAATCAGAGATCTTTGCTAACCTTATTTTAATTAACATTATGGTGTTTTTCTTAGGTATATTGTTTATATCTACTTATTCTTGTCTAACTACTTTATATATTATATGTATGCTATATTATATATTTTAATATATATATATATATATTAAAATATATAAGATAGATATATAAGATATTATATATATATATATACATAATATCTTATCTATCTATTTCTTATAATTACTTGCTTAACTATCTTTACACAATATTTTAGAAACTTAAGGCGTAGATACTTGTCACTAATTACCAGGTATACATTTTCGCATTTGATTTGTATGTCCAGTTCATTTTCTATATCAAATCTTTCGCGACCGTAAACCGGTCAGTCGAAAAGGATATGTGGCACGGTTTCTTCTATGTCGGGTTCACAGATGCACGAAAGGTTTTCTTTACACTAAAACCGGGTAAGATATTCGGAAAACCCACTGTCGTACTCCAAAGTCAAACACGTCATAATTTGTGTCAGCACATTTTGAAGCTTATTTTTCTGTCAGTTTTATAAGCCTCAACCGCGTCCGGAAAGAATAGTTTGGCCACAGCAGCCTTATTTTCAATCTTGTATCTCCGGTTCCATACGTCAAGCGACTCGTCGCGGATTTGTCGCTTGACGTATGAGGCCGAACACAAGTCATAGTCTGGTTTTATTTTGGAGTTCAGAGCCGCCTCTTTAGCAAGCATGTCGGCCCTTTCATTTCCATCCATCCCTGCATGAGCTTTGATCCAAAACAAGGAAATATCTTTGCTTTGGAGTACGATAGTTCGAAGGTTTTCGCGTATTTCTATTGCGAGTGGATGGATGGAGCCCATATTCGTGATGGTCTCTAGAGCCGAACGATCGCTATAGATGCCGAAACTGGTCTCTCGGCATTTCATAATCTCACGCGTGGCTTTACATACGGCGAAGCGTTCTGCCTGGTACACTGTTCAGTGGGATGATAGCTTAAGCTTGAGGGTTTTGATTTCGGCTTTGCAGTTCCACAGGGATAGCGCCGACCTTGCTACCATCGGTGAATATGCGGACTGCCTGGTTGTTGTGTTCCTTAACATCTTGTTGGTTTCCCAGGCTCATGAACTCCAAGTCCATATGGTTTGCCGGGTGCGGAGTCAGATTGTATGATGCCATAATTTCGAAATCTCTATCTCCCAACATCAGCTGGGGGACCCCACGCTCGGTCTCATAGAGGGCAGCCGCCTCCTGGATCCTGAGATCCAATGGAAGAAAACCAGCTAGCAGTAAAGCTGAGTTTAGTGACACTGTGCGGTACTATTTTGTTAGCTTCAGACAGACACAAACACATTGTGGTCCGAGCTAATCATGCCAACTTCTACCTTCCAATCCTCGATCAAATGAATCATCTCCGTCGTGCAGGCCGTTACATCTACAAAGCTGGTGAATTGTTTATCGCCTCTGATTGTATCAAAGGTTGGAGTATCACCTTCATTTAGTACCTGCAGCTCAATTTCCTCCATTGTTCCGGCCATTTCCTCCTCGCCTATCGTAAATTTTCAGGCTACTCCAGATTGAGTGTTTTGCATTTGCATCACCCCCTATTACGATTTTCTGGCCTCCCATTTGCTGCATTATCCTCCTCAACTGTGCCAAGTATGGCTGTATTGGTTCTGAGGGCTCGAAGTAATACGAGATTGCCACGATTTTCCAGGCGCGTGTTCGGAGTTTTACCGTTGTTATATTGTTCGTAGTAAATTCTGGACAAATTATGGCGTCTATGTCGCTGTCAAACACAACTACCGATGCTTTGACAACTCCATCTCCTTGATTGGCGCTCTGGAAGATCCTGGCGCTCCCGTAGTTTTTCATCCGATGTTCCCAACGTTTCATAAGGACTTAGTGTCTAATGCCAAATACAGCTGTGCTACTACAACCTGCTTTCTAAACGCGTACGTAACGTAAAAGCTGGCATAAATTTCACCAGTCGGGTTGGTAAATACGAGCTTCATCTTTGTATTCCAGTGCGGAACATTGAACTTGTCATACGTAATATCCCGCAATTGTGTACTTTATTCTGCAACCTCTAAAGTAAGAGGATTCGCAAAGATCATAAGATTTAGCCTTACCGAAAACCAGCCTATGCTCGATATCAGCTGCAATGTGGCCATAAGTAACTTGGTAAGAGTAATTACTGATTACCAATCGTGGAGGGTTATTTCGATGGCTTATACAAATAAGATAATATTCTGCGGGACACTAAACGGACGAAACCATTAGCAGTATAATCTCAATGTATTATGAGCTTTGTCTTAATCTACTAGTGCCATTCTGCTTGAATGAAAGCTTCTGCAGTATGTTGCAAAGTGTGTTATAGAACTCTTGATAACTTAGAAAGTGGAGATTACTTACACATCCTCACCGTTGTTCACAAGTTCGTCGACCAGGGTCGTGATGGTGACGAGAATCGTTATGAATTCGGTATGCGCATCAGATACCTCTGGGTCTTTCAATAAATTTACTGTAGGGAAAGGCCTGAAAATACACACATGATGAAGAATTTTGTGGCATTTATTATGCTGAGTTGCCGTTTAGATCCAGTTCAGATAACTGTTGTTCGTGTCCATAATGAAATAGGGCCCAATGTTTCAGTAGTTATAAGTTGAATTGACAGTGTAGAGCCTAGTCTACGAAGGACTCTCGTATAAAGGTCTAACGAAACAAAAGGCACTAGTGCTAAATAAATTAGGCCTAGACTGGGTTAATATTGATATAATAGCTATCCTTGGCTTTTGAATTTTTGGTTATCTGCGTCCAGAATCTTAAGGAAATGCTGCATACCTAAAGCATTCACCGCGAGTTCATTAAAGCTGTGGGTTCCAATCCCAACAAATTCGTGACTCAAATATATATACTTACAGGTGACTTTTAATTCCACGTATCGACTCCTCGATATCCTTGCTGAGGGCAGTGTAAGGTGGGGACTGCGGCGGCTCAGTTCTCCCAATGTAGAGGTAACTGCTGTATCCAGCATAGGGAGAGAGGGTTTGGCTTTGCGTATTCATATAGGGGTGGTAGGCAGGGCGGTATCGATTCGACGGTACTTGGAAGTTGTTGTAGTTAAGATACTGACTGGAAGCTGCGACAACGCATAGAGCTAACACGAAGATCTGAAGGCAAGACATCTTTGCGCTGTGAATAAAAAATAAAGCAAAAGCTTTATCCAGGTCCGTTGTGCATACAATAGATCAGCTTAGAAACATTGAGGGAAACCTAACTGCTGAGCTAATTTAACATATTTGTGAGCAACTCGAAAACCTTGTTTATCTACCTATTAGTCAGTTCAAAGTACCGGATATGATCATGGTTTCCGTAATATGGCGTCTGTAACGGAAGGCTCAAATAGATCGTTGGCCTTTTTATTTAAATCAAACACACATAATTTATTTTGTTAGTTTTTCGTTCTTCTGGTCGCATCAAAGGGTTTGCTGATCTGATCTGCAAAGGGTTTGTAGCAAAGTTTTCGCTGCCTTTTTGACAGGCAGCACACATAATTTTTACAAATCTGTAGGTACTTTTTAAGTTGTTATCATTAATTATTGTTTTTTATTTATACTATTACTTTCTGTTCTCAATTTTTGTTCCATCAAAACTTATAAATTTTCTCTGTGTTATGTTTAGATGTGATATCATGTGCTGTAGTGCCGAATACATTTCTTATTATTTCAAATAGTATGAAGGGTTTTACAGATGATAAAATCGATTAAATCATTTTGACTATCATAATAATTTTCCCTTTCCCTTTCAGGTTGGGTTTGCAAAACACAGAACTTTTACAAATGTCGACTACCGGGATAATAACAATGATAATTTCGTACGCAAAATGCGGACGATAAAATTTATGAAGTTGCGGGAAAAAAAACACGAAGTTCGCGATTCGATTCAAGCGTAACCTTCGAGCCGTCACAAAAGGTTTTTGTTTGCTCTACTATGATGAGAAAAGGGTTCTGTAAAAGGCTAAGGTTCTGTGAAGCTAAAAAGGTAAAACGCACTTACATATTTCGGCTGCCACTCAACGGAAAGTATCGTTAGTTCTAAATCAATATTTCTTTTATAGGCTTTATTGATTGCAATGAACAAAATTAATGACTGCATAATCAATCAAAGACGAACAAATTCATAAATTTAAAGCTTGTAAAAAAATAATTGAATTGTATATTCGTTAATTTGTGAGAAATTAAACATGAAAATGCATAGGCACTTAATCAAAAAATAATAAGTCATTTAGCAAATTTGTTTGCAGTTAGGTACAAAACCTGCATTATAAATACGAGAACGCCCGTGAAGATGGTCCCTAAGGGTACCCTTTAGGGACCATCTTCATGGGCGAGTCATGCGCCAACGATTAGAAACGATTAGATAAGTATCGAACACCTCTGGGATGATCTCAAACGTCGAGTGCGAGTACGTGAACTTGCTCCTACCACTCTTCAAGAGCTCAAAGCTACCGTATCATTGCGGAATGCGAAAACATTCCTCAAGAACGCGTGATAACATTGGTTGGAAGCCGTTTTGAAGGCCAGGGGGGAAAAACTAGATTTTAAGATTTTCGTTAAATTTTTATAAGAAAATCACTTGAATAGAAATCGTGTTTTTTCTTGCCTTACAGAAAATTAGATTTTTTTATCACATTAAAAAAAGCACTTACTGTTATTTTATCTAAAAGTGGGATAAATTACCTTTCTAATGATACCCATTATCTATTCCTTATAATAACTAAATATGATTAAAAGAATTTTAAGTAGACTTTTTAAGAAGTGCGATTTTTGTAATGTCGTTTTTATAGCTATTAACACTTTGACTGCGATTTTTTTTCGACGACTGCGATCTTTTTTTTAACCTAAAAAATTCGTGCTGTCGCTCTACACAGCGTTTGTGTTGCGCCGCACATGCGTTTCGTTCGAAAAATATTACAGCTCTGCTGAGTCACAAAGATCTGTATTTTCTCAGCCGCTGCTCTAGTGTGGATTTACGCATATTAGTCACTTGTAGAAAACACATACCGTGTGATTTCAGCAGTCAAAGTGTTAAGAGTTGCTCAGTTAGGTACAAATTATAATTAAATATTAAGAGGTCTGTTTTCATATCTTATTTGTAATAAAAACCTTTATAAATTTGATCTGCTCTACTTTATTCTACTCAAATATACAATGTTTCAACTCCCCTCGACCCCTGTTTCAACTCAAGAAGAAGCAAGCAAGAATGATTCGGTACGTAATTATAATTATATATTAATTATTTACATAGGTATATATATTACTGTTTAAGTATAATATAAGTAGCTTAGTATCATTATGAGTAGTATATTTGATTATCTCTATTATATACCTACCAAACTGTTGTCCACATTACCCAAAGGTTAGCAGGTAGAGAATGCTATCTAGCATTATGCTCGCCTATGTACAAATTTTTTGTGCAATAAAGTATATTCTATCTATCTCACCTCAGTATGAGGGGAGTTGAAACAAAATTTCTTATTACGAGTTTTTGCCACAGAGTTTACATTTACACTTTTTTTGATTAAATTAATTGAAAGTATATGAAATGTAGTATCGATTAACACTTAGTTAATTCGGTTAATGTTGATAGAATTTTTTGAACGAAGCAAAACGCTAAAATTGTTTCAACTCCCCTCGGTCTCCCCTACTCGTTTGAACTCCCGGTGTGTTCTTAGCTACATTTTCTAGGCCTTTGCGAAAATAAAATCGAATCTAGGTATAAAAGTTAAAATACCGTCCGGTATTTGAAAGTTGTCAGTGAATAACTCGTTTCTGTCAATTTTTACCTACGACCTATTTTATGTTTTTTCTTGAGTCTAGTCTATATACCATTTCCTACAACCTTAATCTTTTATGTTTTTTTTTTAACTCTAGTCTATATACCATTTGAAAGTTTTCAGTTAATTACTTGCTTGCGTTGCTATAGTTTGACCGAAACCGCTGTACCGCGCCTGAGGTATGCGAGCGGCGAGACGGGGGGGAAGTATCGGCCGCTCCAATCCATCAGTCTGCCGTCAACGCTCACGGCGGTAGGTAGCTTTTCTACCGGACGGTCTATGTCAGACGCACATGAGATAAATATCCAAAGATGGGTCGAGCGCTATCTCGTGATGTGAAGACCGACATTTTTAAAGTGGCCGATAGTTTAAGAAAAGAAAATCAGACAGAGAAAGCTTATACATATAGGCTACTTTTTATCGTGGTACCACGCGAGCGAAGCCACGGGCGAAAGCTAGTAAAAAATATAAACATATCGTTTACGATATCGTAAGATCTATCCGACAATACGTATCTCATGTGTACTCTTGCTCTTCTTTCCTCGGCTCCCACCTCGCCACACTTTCTTAGGGAGCGGTACAGCGGTTACGGTCAAACTATACCAATTATTTAACTACAACCTAAATCTTTTATGTGTTAAGGAAAACCAATGATACACCAAACAATTCTTTATTTCGTAAACACTGACTCTATACACATTTTAACACCTAATGCGCGCTAGCAGTGCGTCTGATTTGTGATTTGTAAATATATGAGTTTGATGACTCACTTATGATTAAGGTTATCTGTGATTAAGGTAAGCCACGGGTTCACTGGTTTTTGGTCCATTTTGGGCTGAAAAAACATTAATTTTTCAAGGTTGTGACTTTACGCGCAACTTTTAATATATTATTCGTTACCAAGTAATGTATACCAACGGCTGCTGGGGCAAACGTGTTCTTGAGTGGAGAACACGACTCGGTAAACCAGGTGTAGGACGCCCTCCGACCAGGTGGGGTGATGACCTCCGAAAGACTGCAGGTAGATGGTTTATCTATCTATCTATCTGGATGCTGGATGCGTCAAGCTGAAGACAGGGCGCTATGGCTCATTGGGGGAGGCCTATGTCCAGCTGTGGACTATCACATAAGTTGATGATGATGAATGTATAAGAATAAAAAAAAATTAAATATATTTATTTCAGTAACTTAAGTAGGTCAATAACACTTATGCACTAAAACTTAAATTAAGAACTTAAAAAAACGGTACTAAAAGGTATTTTTTATATTTTATTAGAACCGTTTATAAAATTGGCTCTGACTCAACATGAGTTGAATTACTATCAGGCTAACGTTTATCTTCCGCCTGACTCACATGTTGGTAACATCTATTTATGACCTTTGTCCAATACCCTTACTTTGATTCCTTTAAACGGGCATCCAGTTCCGTGAGTTTCGTCTCGTAAATAATCCTGAAGTTATAAACGCAGACAAAGGCGACCATAGCTTTATATATAAGCAATTCACAAAAATGCCTTCAGCAAATCTACTCACAAATGCTGTTTAGCCATATAGTAAACGAAGTCGATCTTGTTTACGAACTCAGGCCTTTTCGGAACATCTGGAACACCTTTTGTTATAGGAAGAAGGTTAACTGTTGAGTTGCTTCTCGCCTTGTCAGCTGACATGTCAATGGGGTTCTGATATTTCCCATTGTAAGGCTTTTCATCTGGGTGGAATTGAAATAGCGATGCCTCTTTAGACAGGTCGCTAGAGTCATCATCGTTCCAAAAGACAAATATGTCTCCCATGTCATTCGTGTCTAAAAAATCAGCTATATTATTTAAGTATGGGAAAATATGTGTATTTGCAATTTTTTCTTTAATTTTACTATCGGTGTTGGATTATAGATGGTGAATAAACGTCCTCCTTTATTCACTTTACTTTACTCAGCAAGCTTGGCTCTCCTGAGCCAAGCTTGCTGAGTTGCTTTGGATAGGCTTGGAATAGACCGCTTGATGCTGCACACAGGGATATCAGCCCAATGATGGCCATGTTTACCTGAAACTGACACAAAGTTACATTACACTCCAGGTTCGGCGACGGTCACGGGTACCCTACTCGTCACGCACACAGGTTGAGAGCTGTGCCGCGGCGTCTCACGAGATCCTCGAAGCTGGTTCATAATCTTTAGGGAAGGGAATATTGGACGCGCGGGCGTGTCACACGGAACTCGCACTATAGCTCGTACCGCTCGTTTCTGCATTCTGAACACTTGCTGCCAGTCCGCGGCTCTGCCGTACAGCTCTACGCCATACTGAAGAAGCGAGTGCACAAATGCGAAATAGCAGCTCCTCATCATAGTGGTCTCCAGTGTCTCCGGCAACCTCCACAGGGCGAAATACGCTCGACCTATTCTCTCGCACAGTTGGTCAATGTGAAATTCCCACGTTAGCCCTTGGTCTATCGTAAAACCCAAAAAGGGGGTGGTTTTGACCTGGGTCACGACTTTACCCCCTAAAGTCACCGATATGGGTTGGTTGGTACGGCCGGCTAGATTGAAGTGGACAAAAATAATTTGATATAATAAGAACTAAAATGAAACTTCGTCAGCCTAATAACAAAGTAGGAACCGACCTATTCGTTACAATACCTAATCGAGACAAATATATTCGTCTTCCATTTTATAACTTTTGCATGTTTTTTCAAAATTGCTTAACAACACGTTTTATTACTTACATTAGATTTATTGCAAAAATGTCAAACAAATTGAGAAAATTTTACAGCTCCGTCTAAGACACAGAATACAATATAGTACAATAGGCTTAAAGGACAGTGGAGGAAGGCAGATGCAAAAATATCTTTAAAAAAACTATCCAGCTCTTCATACAGGGTGCCACGTAACATGTGTACTAAGTCGAAAGGAAGTCATTCTAAACCTAGATAAATTTTGTTCTACGATTTTTTTTAAGTTCGCACAACTTTTAACAACATTTTTTTTTTTTTTTTTTATCTTTATTAACAAAGAAAGTTACAATAAAATAATAGACTTCAAAACAAGCGTTCTGTGTTCCATTGTATGTATTTTCGTCGATTACTTCGTCAATTGTGGATTTTGATGAAAAGTTAAATTAATCTATTAAAAACAGTCTATTAATAGCGGCCCTTCCCGGCTTCGCCCGGGTGGTCATTTGTTTCAGGCATTTTTTATTTTTCTCTCCGTAAGAACCATCCTCTTACTTCAAGGAATATTCTAAAAAAAGAATTAGCGAAATCGGTTCAGCTGCTCTCGAGATTTGCTATTATTTTACTATGAATATTGAGCATTCTGTCAATGTTATGTCAAACGCCATAAGGTTACATCAAAAAAGTTTGAATTATAAAAGCTATGGTTACATTAGAAATAATTTAATATGGTGTTTAATTATTATTCTAATTTTCCGCGTCATTTTCTTAATTTTTTCTATCATAAGAACCTTCTCCTGACAAACACAACAAAAAGAATTAGCGAAATCGGTCCAGCCGTTCACGCGTGATGCCGTGACCAAGGGAAATAGGGATTCATTTGTATATATATACATCCTGTCCTGAACCAGGAAGGTATTCAGGGTCTACCTGACGTTTATCGGACAACGTAGATTAAGGCTTTAGCAGTCGGTTTTTCAAATTTTATTATTATTCACACACACAGATCCCCTGGTACTGTCCACGATCCTATCCATCCATGGTTGTCTGGTAGAGATCGCTCTTGAGCGATAAGACCGCCAATTGTACTTAATTTTTAAGTTATTACTGTACATAGTTTATAGTTCAAGTGCAATAAAGAATTTTCTATCTATCTATCTATCTATTATTTTGATTTCTTAATGCTATTTTGCTAATTATTTCCCTTCAAGATACGAGGACTAATCATTATGAAACATCATTATAGTCTTATTAACGGTTATTGCATTATGTTATTTCTGGCCACGGTTTCGCGCGCCTTGTTTCAATCGATACATTTAAGTGTTTTTTTGTTTCACTTTTCCCATTGATACCCACTGACTTAAGGGATAAAAAGGACTCTCACATAATGTGTTATTTCCGACTTAGTATTTTTACGATCATTAATGTTAATGAGTGAAAGAAGGGGAGGGAGGCCTTTGCCCTGCAGTGGGACACCCCGGGCTAATATAATAATAATAATAATAAGCCTGATATTGTACTGATAGATCGGTTAGAACGGAGGGCGGTGCTCGCTGATGTCACCATACCGCATGATGCTAACCTCGTTAGAGCTGAGAAAGATAAACTTAGCAAATATCTTGACTTGGCTAACGAGGTTGTCAGCATGTGGGATGTAGATTCAGCGACCATAGTCCCGATAGTCGTTACGGTTAACGGCGTAATAGCGAAGAGCCTCGATCAACACCTGAAGAGACTCTCGCTAGGAAGTTGGATCAAGGGCCAGATCCAGAAGGCGGTACTCTTGGACTCGGCACGTATCGTCAGGAAGTTCCTTTCTCTGCAGCCCTAGTCACCGGCCGCTTGAGCCTAGCTTCGCGGTCGGTGATTTACCGTTTTGATATATTTTTTACTGTAGAATAGTTTTTTACAATTTTTGTATTTTCTATAGTAAAAAATGTATTTTATACGAGAATTTTAATAAATGAGTGTATAATAATAATAAGCCCGCAGGGCAGCTTGTGGCGAGCTGTTGGTGAGTAGCGACACCACGGGTACCGAGTGCTCCCGGGGAAGTTGGTTGGTTCTCGTCTCCGCTAGCGGAGTGGCATCCCAAGAGAACCAGACCCCCACCTCTTGCTTGCCTTCATTGGCCGGTCTGAGTGGAGTCGCGAGAGATGCATCTTAGGATGTAGACTCGGGGGTGGAAGTGTCTAATGGCGTAATAGCGAGGAAACCCGCTCACGAGCAGTCTTCGTGATGGTGAAATCGGGGCCGCACCTCTCGACACCCCTCAGTCGTTTGCGCCGATGTTGTTCCTCTTCGGTAATTTACTCCGGCTTTTTAAGGAACCCATCCAGCATTCGGCAAGCCACCGTCTGCCACTCTTCTTAACATTATGATTGACTTGTTTATGGCAGACGTCCGCAATCTCCCCTATAGCCCGATTACCCAGTCCATCCATCCATCACAATAGCCTGGTTTTATTTCTTTCATTTTTTTTGCAATAGTCTCTACACCTGGCGGATACCATCTTTGGGTGTATCATATTGTGCACCCGAGGATGATACCCGCTATGTGTATCCATCGCCTTTAGATTAACTTCTCAAAGGGCCTCTGTGCTGTTGGCTTCGGCCCCACGCAAGCCTTCCAAAGGACCGGGTCACTTTATGGCCCGAGATCATGGTAAATGAGAGACATAATAATAATAATCCATCACAATAACCTGGTTTTATTCCTTTCATTTTTCTTTGCAATAGTCTCTACACCTGGTGGATACCATCTTTGGATGTATCATATTGTGCACCCGAGGATAATACCCGCTATGTGTAGCCATCGCCTTTAGATTAACTTCTCAAAGGGCCTCTGTGCTGTTGGCTTCGGCCCCACGCAAGCCTTCCAAAGGACCGGGTCACTTTATGGCCTGAGATCATGGTAAATGAGAGACATAATAATAATAATGTTAATGATTAATTAACTCGTTATTGATAGCACATTATCAAACCATCCGAATTCAAGAGGTTAGGTTTAAAATATTAAGAATCGAATAAAGCGGAATAATATTCAAGGTAGTACGTAGCCTAGCTAAATAAAATGTTAATACTTAATAAAGAGTTAAAGAATAAACATCTATACTTAAATGAGATGGAATTGCTTATTTTAAATATTTGATTAAAATAGTCGTATCGATTTGTTACGGTAGGTTATCAAATTTTATTTGTGGTCAAGTTATTGGAATGACGAAATGAGAAATCGAAAATCGAATGAAAACTAGTCTCTATGAATATTTATAGAGACTAGTTTTCTTTCGATTTTCTAAACTAAACTAGACGAAAACCTCGTAAAGGTCAATTCCATCAATCAACTGTTTCATTCATGGGGTTTCAGGGACATAGAAATACAACCCGAATGACATTTGCGTGTGTGGATATTATCATAGATATAGGTGGTTTACTCTAGTCACACAAGCCCGAGTGATGACGTAGCAGACTCTTACAAAAGAGTTCAACGCGCACTCTTATACAGGAAACTAAGTTTAAGAATCTCTTCCTGCTGATATAAAAGTCGAGTATAGAAATAATCACTATATTGTACTAGCTGCGCCCCGCGGTATCACCCGCGTGGTGATAGATATTTTGGATAATATACAATATATCTTTATGAATTGTAGCCTATGTGTTATTCTGATGTATAAGCTATATTATTGTAAAGTTTCATTAAAATCCATTCAGTAGTTTTTACGTCACCTTCTCGAAACTGTTTCCGAGTACACTTACCTTAGGCAGATTCTGCAGTTGGGTAAAAACAGTTTCGAGAAGGAGGCCAAAAGGAGGATCCAGCTGGGCTGGGCAGCATTTGGGAAACTACGTCGAGTCTTCACGTCATCCATACCGCAATGCTCCGACCAGGTGGGATGACGACCTGCGAAAGACTGCAGGTAGATGCTGGATGCGTCAAGCTGAAGACAGGGCGCTATGGCGCTCATTGGGGGAGGCCTATGTCCAGCAGTGGACTAATATAGGCTGATGATGATGATGATGATGAGTTTTTACGTGAGTAACAAACATCCATCCATACTTACAAACTTTCGCGTTTATAATATTAGTAGGATATACAACTACGACTAATAATTATGGACCTTTGTAGGCGCCCGGTCCACATTCGCGACACGAGTAACCTTTTTTCAAATTCAAAGGTCAAAAAAAAGGTCAAATTGCTAATGCTGCTAATATACCTCCGTGATCCATTTGTCGAACACTAAAATTATCATATTTCTGAAACAAGTAGATATACATGAATTTGGTGTACATTTAAAAAAAGGAAATATCTTTGTTTTTACTTCTAAAGTACCACCCGTTCACAATATCTGTGCACCTCGCGCCGAACATTTTGTATGGTTATATTGTGACCCTAAAAAGATGGTCAGATGAAATAATAAAATATGGAAAAACACAAAATTGGACAAGCGTCGCAGAAGACCGCAAATACTGGACAGAACTGGAGGAGGCCTTTACCCGAGAGGGGTCCTAACTACTTATTAAATATATGCATTAAATTCAATCAAAATAAACAACTTTTCAAATACATTATTAAATAAACTAATAAACATTAATCATGAAATCTACATACTGACATTTTCTATAATATTTGACATACTTACATTAGATTTAACAAATTTTTCATAAGCACGATTGATCAATGTTATTTAAGGTTAAGGAATAAAAGGCTTTTTTATTTTTATTTTATTTTATTTATTATACTGTGACCAGGCTATATATTTACTTTTTCCTACACTACCTACTCTTTTATTACGAGTATATATTGATTTACCTACGCGGTAGACCTTCGTAGCGCATGTAGCTATACAATGCATAGAGCCTAACAAATACAGAATAAACAGTTTTTAAGTTTCACTGTATTTTTTGTTTACTACTAATTTAACTAACGGTGAATAGCTTTTAATTGAAAATATGCAAATGTCAAGAAAGGCAAAGAAATAATTAATATGATTCCATCTGCTATCTCTGTACTAAATAACTGTAAAAGTTGCAAACAAACTGAAATACAAAATATTTTTTTATTTTATTAGGTACACAAAACAATAATAGAAATAAAACCAAAAATATTAAATATGATCTGGCTTAAAACGTAAACTTAGTCACACAACAAAAAAATAAAGTCACTGATGACAAAAAAATAGAGTCACTGATGACAAAATAATAGAGTCACTGATGACAAAATAATAGAGTCACTGATGACAAAATAATAGAGTCACTGAAAATTTAAAGAAGTTATATAAAGTATCTTTACTATATAATTATTAGAACAATGAATTCTGTACACATTCTTGTAAGCTACCATTTAAAAGGCTTATATTAAGTTCGATTCAGATACTTCCTGATCATATTCACGGTAACGCCTGCTGTGACCAACGGTTCCAGGTCACTAGAATCAACATTGAAGACGTATTCGAAAGCTCTCTGTTCTTTGGCCGCCTGCTCGAAGTTCTCAGCGTGGTGGTTGATAAAGATGTCTGATAGCTTGATGGTTGCTTGGAGAAGGATTGCTTGCAGCTTGAGCCGCAGGTTCGAGGTTTGGATAAGCGCGTGTTCGATGATTGTGTCGCATTCGAGAGCGTTGAAGCAGATTTCGGATTTAATAACTTTGTTGATGAAGCGTAGTATCTGGAAGTTAATTCATTCATTTATTAATTAGAACGACGAAATCACCAATTACACTTATTAATTAAATAAATAAATAATGTTGGACAATCCAAAAAGCATCATCTAGCCCCAAGCTAAGCAGACCTTGTGTTATGTCACCTCTCAAGATATACCAGTTATTTTAACAGTCTTTAGTTGTTGTTGAACTCAAAATATACTTACAGGTGTAATAGAATCGGAGTTTTTATCGATCCTGAGCTAATCTAAAATCTGGTATTTTCTTCTTAAGTATCAAAAACGAAAAACAGTATGACAACCTTTACCAACCTTTAACAGGTTTCAGTTGCCGTCAAAATATACTTACAGGTGCAATATAATCGGAGGTTCTATCGATCCTGAGCTTAATATCCTCTGCTACTGCTTGAGGATTGGCTATCACCTTATTGACGGATTCAATGATGTTTGGCTCGAAGTCCAGTTCGTACCTGCAAAGATATAGTATCGGATATTAATGAGACGGCTCTAAGAATTAGCAAGCTGAAGTGGCAGTGGGCCGGCCATATTTCGCGAAGAACCGACGGCCGCTGGGGTAAACGTGTTCCTTAGTGAAGACCACGACTCGGTTAACTTAGTGTTGGACGCCCTCCGACCAGGTAGGATGACGACCTGCGAAAGACTGCAGGTAGATGCTGAGGTGTGCATTCAGCACTAAGGTTTTAGGAGATACACCCTAAAACCTTAGTGCTGAAAATGCATCGACTCCTCGCTCTAACTAAGTAAAACTTGTGTGACGCGATGTGATTGCTAATTCTTCTGCCGTACGGTAGTGGTAAATCTAAGTCCTTTATCCTATCAATACTTACGCCTCTTCTCCTTTAGCAACTATGTCTTTGATCAGCTCTATGCAAACGGTGATGAGCAAGGTGTAGTGGACCCAGGGTGGATACTGCTGCATCATCGCAAATTGGAGTTGGACGTTAGAAGATGTAATTTCCCTGAAAAAAGAATTCAAATTCTCATTACTCATACTTTAAAACGGATAAAAATCATACTTATTTGTTTATTACGTACCCACTAATATACTACACCTAAAAACTATTACCTGTATGTATAAAATCAGAATAAATGATACGAATGGATATTATGTTGATTAAATGTTAAACTAAAATAATGCATAAAACTAAAATAATGTAATTGTAAGTTAAAAGGGATTTTTTTTTAACAAAAACACTAGAACTGTGGATGGCCTGGATTTTTAACGGGAGCTAGGTTGACAATGGGATGTCATCCTACGTACGCAGTACGGTCTTTAGTCACTTTAATTTGGCAGCCTCACGTATAAACTCGCTCTCTTTTGCTATTGCATAGATTTATTATTCCGAGATATTTTCATAACAAAATACTCCCAATAGAATTAATATTATTCCCAACGTTTTAAGTTTTTTCAAAACAATCAAATTATTACTTCATATCGTTCAAAGCAACCATACATTGTCAAAACCACAAAGCCTAACCCTGTGTTTAAACTTACAAAGTCAGTACCACTTACATGTTTTTCTTCAGGACTCTGATGATGTACTCTATCTTTTCTGGGAATAAAGACCACTGTGGCACCACCTTACTCGCATTGCTCAGACTTGGCTCTCCCATGGGCAAGTATGTCATGTCAATAGCATTCCGGTAATTCATATAAGGCATTTGTTTTCGAGCTTCGTACTGCGAGAAAGTTGATGGAACGCTAGGGCTTATACTGTCAATTTCATGATGGGTAGATACTTTATAATTTGCAGAATATATTGGAATTGATGCTAAGTGTTTTATGTGGTAAGGCATTGAAGCTTCATTCAAAGTGTACTTAGGGTATTCGTAAGCATCTACCAAAGCGTCCATTCCTCTAGGCTTGTACGTGTGCTGTTCAAAATCGTTAGATACATCAGAAAATTTATCAGAGATGGGTTGGAGTCCATAGGGATAGGTTTTATCTGGTCGTTTAGAGTCTGTGAGCAATACAAGTACCATGTCATCTTTTTCTTCAGGGTTTGGATACACGTCTACAAGACTAGGTCTTTTGTAAGGGCTCGAAGATGAAAACCTGGCATCTTTATGGCTGTGGCCTCCTCTGCCAGGGAGCAAGGAATGTGCAGCTGAGTGATGGTGCTTAGAACAGCTCGCTGCAGCGCATAAGGTGATTAGTATGATGAACGAAACCATGCTTGGCTGGAAAAAAGTTCAATTATAATAATTATTATTATTATACCTAAGGTTTTTTTTGGTAATAAAACTCTTTGTTAGGGTTCAGCTCGCCTATGTACCTACATATATTTTTTAGTTAAGTTAGTTTTAACACTTTGACTGCTGAAATCACACGGTATGTGTTTTCTACAAGTGACTAATATGCGTAAATCCACACTAGCCCAGCAGCTGAGAAAATACACATCTTTGTGACTCAGCACAGCCGTAATACTTTTCGAACGAAACGCATGTGCGGCGCAACACAACCGCTGTGTAGAGCAGCAGCACGAATTTTTTAGGTTAAGAAAAAGATCGCAGTCGTCGAAAAAAAATCGCAGTCAAAGTGTTAAGTTTTGTTGTGTACAATAAAGAATACAGAATGATGTAAGTAGTGTACTAGCTGAGTTTCTTTTTTGTGGTCCCTGGATAACCTATAGCTATTAAGACTTTATAAGCCCCTATGGATTATGTAGGTATTATGTTTTTAGCAGAAGTGTAGTATCGTATACATATTTATTTAAAAAAATTAAAGTTCTTACTTATTTTCAACTCATAATATATGAAATAGTATTTAAGAAGAAAACATGATATACGACTCTAACACGAATCTGCTAAGGTTTAGATATATTGAAAAAAAATGCGCTATCCCAAAATATTTAAAAACAATATTTCACACACAAAAATAATACAAAAAATTACCAGCGTTAAAGAAATACCTACCACGTTTTTCGAAGGAGCTACTAATAATTACATATACATATGTCTGCTACTTAATAACGAGGAAATAATTATTTTATACTACTTTTCCATTTAAAAATAAATTGAAATTTAATACCTAAATAATCCTTGTAAGTTTTCAAATGGAAAACGTGGCCTCGTGTATAAATAATTGATGCATAAAGCATTTAGAAGTACTAGTAATTTACTCCCACGTCATTTAATTTTTTTTAGCTTTACTTGCATATATTTAATCTTTTCAACATTACTTATAATTACATCTATCGACATTCTATGTATAATAATAAAAAGAGAAGTGTACCTAGTTACAAACAGTAGTCACTTACATCAAGTTTTCCATGGAACTGAAAAATTTATACGAGTTTTTTCGGTGATTTCTCGCATTTTTATAGGTATATTTTTTATTAATAATGAATTCCTAATTTATTACCAAAATTACTACATTATTATTATAGCGATTTATAACGGCTATATAATTTTATCGAATTCAAACACATTAATTGATCAAACAAAAGCGAATTAAATCTTCGAATCGTATGTATAAAAAAGTCTTGATACACGTGTCTCAAACCCATCATCAGCCTATGTTAGTCCACTGCTGGACGTAGGCCTCCCCTAATGAGCGCCATAGCGCCCTGTCTTCAGCTTGACGTATTCAGTATCTCCCTGCAGTCTTTCGGAGGCCGTATTCCCACCTGGCCGGAAGGCGTCCTACTCTACGTTTACCGAGTTTCAACGAGAGTAGGAATCAGTTTTTCAAGACTTAATTTAATGACTTCACAATTTATCACAACGCAGAACGTAGCTTCTGCTACGTCGTAGAATCTGCTACGTCGTAGAAACTGCTATGTCGTAGAATCTGCTACGCCGTAGAATCTGCTACGTCGTAGAATCTGCTACGTCGTAGAATCTGCTATTTCGTAGCATCTGCTACATCGTTGCTACGTCGTAGGATATGCTACGTCGTAGCTCCACCCTGTGACCATAGTCGTAGACCTGCTACTTAAAGGCGGTCAGCAGGTAGACATAAACTGTGGTCGAACAACGATATCTTTCTTTCCTGATGGTCCGATGGAACGACGCACATCCGTACCGCGGGGGTAGATTCGCCACTTGACTCTTTACTGGTCGTGGCTGTAATTTGTGTTTGCTGTTACATTAAGCTACGACCATATACCCCATTTATAAAAATCGGTAAACTTTAAGCAGTGTCTTCTCTTATTCTGACCACATGACTAAATTCAACGAATCTTTTCTTTTCCAAGCGTTTATTTAGTTTTACCTAGATTCGGGTTCGATTTCTGCCACAAAAGTTTCTACGATCTGCAGACATTTGTCTCGGGTGTTCTGGCTATTTTCTATGTATAATAAAAAATATCTATCTATGTAATCTATCGTTTTAAGTATATCAGTCATCTAATACCTGTTAACACAAGCTCTGCTTAGCTCGGGGCTGATGTGTGAACTGTCCTGTAACATTATTCATTTATATATTTTGGGCCGGATTTGAACCCAGCCCTCACTATCGGCGGTTAAACTTGCAACCGCTAGAGTAACGAGGTCATCTTGATATATACTTTAGTTCTAGAAGATCCAGGCGTTGCGGAACCAGAATGTAGCCCTGGAAGGCTATGAGAACTCTGTAAAAATTACGAAACCCTAGACCAAGGTTTGCGCTTGTAGTTTTTATTAACAAAAAACTTTTTTTTTAATATAAGTGATTTATTGGATTCAATAACGACAGTAGTTCTTACTGAATTAATGTACAGGGTAGCAATCGATTTCGAATATTTTTTGACAGCAGTCTAGTTAGAAGGTCTAAGGGAATAATCGATTGTTATCAAATAAAAACTTGATATTTCATTATTTAATTTATATCATTTTCTTATTCTGATAAGGTATTCAGTTTTCTTTAGGCGTATTCAAAGGGAACTTGAGATTTTAGTAGATCCTCGTAGCGGTTTTTGTCATTCTCGATTCCTTGTACACCGAGTCGATGGTGGCGCCGCCGCCCTATCCTGTAACGTTAAATAAATAAATTGTTTTTTTTTTACTATAATAAGGGAACTAAGAAAGCTTCATGAAGATCGTTTCACATTAACAATAGAAAGGTTTAATGTCTCAGTCTGTTTGCAATTACAGTTCACCAGTGAATACAGAATTTAGTAGTTTGTTCCAAAACTTGAGACCCAAGCTTATTAAACAAATCTTCTGAGGTTATAGTTCGTAAGTGAGTAGGTAAAACTGGTTTAAAAAAGTATTTTCGTAATATTATGTGCTACTTACAGCTGTTTTTTAAAGTTCTTTAAAACGAAACCTGCCTTCTTGATAAAATCGGTCCACTGAGAAGTGTTATTCTGTTCTTCTGGTTTAGACATCACAATCACATCTGCTTTGCTGGCTGCGTCACCCTCACCGGATACGTCAGTCGCATTGTCCTCGATTAAGCTCTGTTGATTTTCTAGATTAGTGCTTGCGTGGATACTTGGCATTTCTTTATTGTCACTAGGTTTTGGAGTGTTTTGATCTAGTGTTTCATCACAGGGGTCCCAACATTCCTGCTGTTTGTTATAACGCTACCTGACATTGGTACTTTAAGATTATTAACATTGGGATATCCGGGTCCTGTCTTTATTTAGTCTTTACAGGGAAGACTTGATGAAGACAGGACACAGATCACCGATTAATATGCTTTAGTGACGCATCTTGTGAATTTACATGTTGCCATCATTTAATTAGGAACCTTGTTTATAGCAAGTGAACTTACCATATTATCAATTGCAGAAAGTCTGTGGTAGGAATCCGGTGCATAATTATTCATATCATAACTTTTGTAAGCATTCACGATAGACTCTTCGTCATAACCAAGTTCTTGCTCTATTTCGTCTTCATCTTCCTCCGGAAAATGTTCTACATTCGGATTCAGAGTAGAACTGGTCATATCATCTGTTTTCACAGGGACTTGGTTATCAATAAATGAATTTGCTATGTCATTATTCACAAGAATATTCTGGGGAGAACTATATGGATTCGTCGTGCCTTCATCGAACGAAGTATTCTGATTGAGACCAACTGATTTTTGTATAGGATCTTTTGTTGGAATGGTTTGGTAATCTTGGGGATTTACAACATTATTCTGGATATAAGGTTTTCCATTTAAAACAAAACCTTTATTATCAGGGTTTTGATTAATTTCAAATGCATTTGGCAAGTTATCTTTAAAATTATTTTGGTTGGAGTAGAAAGCATATGGGTTTGCCATACCGTTGTTATTATTAGTGTCGAGTGGATTGGACAAGTAATTTAATTCGGGGTTTGCGTAAAAACCTAAAGAATTTTCCATGCCATTATTTACATTAAAGTTCTGGGGAGAAATATATGGGTTCGTCGTGCCTTCATCGAACGAAGTATTCTGATTGAGACCAACTGAATTTTGTCTAGGATCTTTTATTGGAAAGGTTTGGTAATCTTGGGGATTTACAACATTGTTCTGGATATAAGGGTTCCCATTTAAACCAAAACCTTTATTATCAGGGTTTTGAATAATGTCAAATACATTTGACAAGTTATCTTTGAAATTATTTTGGTTGGAATAGAAAGCATATGGGTTTGCCATGCCGTTGTTATTATTAGTGTCGAGTGGATTGGCCAAGTAATTTAATTCGGGGTTTGCGTAAAAACCTAAAGAATTTTCCATGCCATTATTTACATTAAAGTTCTGGGGAGAAATATATGGATTCTTCGTGCCTTCATCGAACGAAGTATTCTGATTGAGACCAACTGAATTTTGTCTAGGATCTTTTATTGGAAAGGTTTGGTAATCTTGGGGATTTACAACATTGTTCTGGATATAAGGGTTCCCATTTAAACCAAAACCTTTATTATCAGGGTTTTGAATAATGTCAAATACATTTAACAAGTTATCTTTGAAATTATTTTGGTTGGAGTAGAAAGCATATGGGATTGCCATGCCGTTG
This sequence comes from Eupithecia abbreviata, assembly GCA_943735965.1. Taxonomy (NCBI): domain Eukaryota; kingdom Metazoa; phylum Arthropoda; class Insecta; order Lepidoptera; family Geometridae; genus Eupithecia; species Eupithecia abbreviata. Next base: position 12,198,824 of record OX030976.1, read on the forward strand.
TTATTATTAGTGTCGAGTGGATTGGCCAAGTAATTGAATTCGGGGTTTGCGTAAAAACCTAAAGAATTTTCCATGCCATTATTTACGTTAAAGTTCTGGGGAGAAATATATGGATTCTTCGTGCCTTCATCGAACGAAGTATTCTGATTGAGACCAAATGAATTTTGTCTAGGATCTTTTATTGGAAAGGTTTGGTAATCTTGGGGATTTACAACATTGTTCTGGATATAAGGGTTCCCATTTAAACCAAAACCTTTATTATCAGGGTTTTGAAAAATGTCAAATGTATTTGACAAGTTATCTTTGAAATTATTTTGGTTGGAGTAGAAAGCATATGGGTTTGCCATACCGTTGTTACTATTAGTGTCGAGTGGATTGGCCAAGTAATTTAATGCGGGGTTTGCGTAAAAACCTAAAGAATTTTCCATGCCATTATTTACATTAAAGTTCTGGGGAGAAATATATGGATTCGTCGTGCCTTCATCGAACGAAATATTCTGATTGAGACCAACTGAATTTTGTCTAGGATCTTTTATTGGAAAGGTTTGGTAATCTTGGGGATTTACAACATTGTTCTGGATATAAGGGTTCCCATTTAAACCAAAACCTTTATTATCAGGATTTTGAATAATGTCAAATGCATTTGACAAGTTATCTTTGAAATTATTTTGGTTGGAGTAGAAAGCATATGGGTTTGCCATGCCGTTGTTATTATTAGTGTCGAGTGGATTGGCTAAGTAATTTAATTCCGGGTTTGCGTAAAAACCCAAAGAATTTTCCATGCCATTATTTACATTAATGTTTGAGAAACCTGCATTTGATAAATCATCACTTACAGGAGCGTTCTGGTACAGTTTGAGTGCCATAGCGTCTTTTTTAGCATCGGCCTGGTAATAAGCGAAAAACTTTGCTATTTTGTCTTTCATGTCAGGGTTCTCAAAGTTACATAATTCTTGGTCCATGCTATCTTTTACATCAGAGCTTGAATATAGTCCATGTAAATTTGACACGTGGTCTTTAATATCATGGTTTAGATAGACACCGAGCTGGTTTGTGATGCTATACTTTTTAATATTCCCGAGAATGTTTAATAGCTTACATATAAGCTTTTCCAAGTCCTCCACTGTTTGAGATTTTGGGTACAAATCAAGTAATTTTACAAAGTCATCCTTGATATCTGGATATAAATCAAATGGTTTTTCTTCGTAACCAACTATTCTCGTATTCTTGTAGGTACTAGGTGAATTTGCAAAAGTATCTTTCGTAGCTGCATTTTGATTCAAACCAAGGATATTCAAATCACTGTTGATAGCAGGTCTAGGGTACGAATGTAGTAAGTATGCATTGTCGTTGTTTTTGTACAACCTCGGATAGCTGAATGAATGTATATAATCTCGTTTTATGGGGTTCCACAAACCTTTAGTAATAGGCTTTTGCTGGTATTTATAGAGAGTAAATGGAGAGTGTTGTACTATTGTAGGTCCCCAAAAATCCTTCGGAATGAAGTTTCTAAATATGGCACCCCTGGCTGCAGTACACAAGGAGATCAGCATGAAAAGAAGGTCCATTTTTGTCTGGAATAAACATGGTTAGGTGCATTTTAATAAAACATCAGAAGTTTTTTTTATTCGGACTGTGCAAAATCTTGCTTAAAGATTAACAAGAAAAAGTCGGTGATTCATGAAGAAAACCTTTATTTTAGCATTCTACACAACACTAGCTAAAATGTTGGCAGCTCAATTATTTTCTTTTGTTTATAATGAAATTAGTAAGTCAAGTGGTAATCAGTGCATTCAGTATCCTTATGAAAATCCACTAAAATATTTGTATATCCTATGATGTTTGTAAATAAATATTTGCAGATACTTACGAGTACACCAAGCCGAACAATATACTAAAGAACTGAACAATGTCCTGATAATTTCAAATCCATTTTGCGGTTGTTATCAAAAATGACTATATATAATAGTAGTAACAATTTAAAACGGTGATAAAATTCATGATTCAAATTAGCAGGATATCGTCAAATTGACTGCTTTACATCAGCTAGTGCTTATTGAATTATTTTATTTTAGAAGCACTAGATTACTAAGCAGACTTGTGTGCATTAAAAACAAGCATTTATTAATAAAAATAGCATTTTACACGTCCATTGTAAATCATAATTATCTTTCTATATGCAAATAAAGAGGCTCTGTTGTCACTGTTTTAAGTACTTATTCGAATATTTGCTCGTCGACACTGACCCTAATTTGGTTTAGTTCTACACCTGATGTTGAGGAGTTGAGCCTATAGAAAATGATGTTGTCAATAATGAGTCATCATCATCATCATCAACCTACTAGTTAGTCCACTACTGGACATAGGCCTCCCCCAATGAGCGCACTGTCTTCAGCTTGACACATCCAGCATCTACCTGCAGTCTTTCGCAGGTTGTCATCCCACCTGGTCGGAGGGCATCCTACACTACGTTTACCAAGTCGTGGTCTCCACTCAAGAACACGTTTGAACACGTCAATTCTTCGCGAGATATGGCCGGCCCAGTGCCACTTTGGCTTGCTAATTCTTAGAGCTATGTCGATAACTTTGGTAATAATAATGAGTATCAAGAATAAGACCCTTACCTTGTTGCAATTAAGGTCCAATTTGCAACTGTTTAAAGTCCTACGTCATAGCGGTTGGACAAAATTATTATTTGATTCGATTTTAGTATAGTATATATGTAGATACCACACCATACCTGAATTACAAAAGGGAGCAGCAATTTAAAGATCAGCCGGCAGTTTTTTAAATGAAATGAAATGAATGTTTATTTCTTTATGCTTACAAATAAGCACTTAGACAAGTCATATTTTATACTATTCATTATTATATTGATGTTCACTTCAATTTTTTGTCCACCAGTGGAAGAAGTGAGAAGAAACCACTAGTATGTTCATAACTTATGTGTCTAGTATCTGTAAGTTGTTAGATTTTGAGCTGGATCAAAACTCGTTCCAAGCTTTTTTATCTTCTAGATAATCTGATATTTTGTAATAAGCCTTTTTACAAAGAATATGCTTCACAATTTTTTTTAATTTATATATTGATAATTTTTGCAACTCAATTGGAGTTTTGCTGTAGAAGCGTATACATTGCCCTTTAAAAGATGCACTTATCTTATGTATTCTAGTTGTGGGAACAGCGAGTTTATTCTTATTTCTAGTATTTACATTATATATATCGCTTTTTTTAGAAATATTTATTTTAAACCTGCAATTATTAGCAAAGAAAGGAACAGACGAGAAGAGGAGCACAAAAACATTATACAGTGTGTCCCTGGATAAAGTGCAAAAAGGGGGTGTGAAATATCTCTGAGCCATGGCCTATTTGTTGTACAGCAGCACACACATATTTACCCACAGGACTTTTTGTTACCTTTATACATGTTTTAATTGTTAAACCTAGTTAAACCTAGTACACTACATATTATGTATATATCCTGGCGTCGTGTAACGCACACAGATCCCCTTTTTCAATCCAACGATCCTATCCATCCACGGTTGTCTGGTAGAGATCGCTCTTGAGCGATAAGACCGCCAAATTGTCACATATCTTGTATTATAATTGTTTACCTTGTTTGTTTTATTTTTAAGTGTGCAATAAAAGTATTGTCTATCTATCTATCTATCGTCGCTGAAAACCAGCGCTGCACTGGCTTATGTAGCATTTAATGCTGAGCCGGTAGCCTTTCTGTGTTCTCGTATTTTAATTCTTTTATTCGTTCCTAATTTGTTATCTTTATTATTATTAGTTCTTAAGTTGTATTATTTTATATGAAAGACAAATAAAAATTTTCTATTTCTATTTCTATCCCTATATTAATTGTATGTGTGTTTTATTAATACCAAATAAATATTTTATCTATCTATCTATCTATCAAAAAGGGGGTGAAACAAGATCTAAAATTAAAGACAAAAAAATTGAAAAAAAAAAAATTTGGTATGTACTTTATTGATGAATTAAAATATTGATTACTCACTATAAAGGACATGTTTGATAATCTATGATTACTGAGAACTTATATATGGCATATATATAATAATAATAATAATAAGCGTGGCACGGCCAGTTCTTGAAAATGGCCGTGCCACGCTCTATTGGGACCGATCTATCATTACGGACAGGACTATTCTTGCGAATAAGCCTGATATTGTACTGATAGATCGGTTAGAACGGAGGGCGGTGCTCGCTGATGTCACCATACCACATGATGCTAACCTCGTCAGAGCTGAGAAAGATAAACTTAGCAAATATCTTGACTTGGCTAACGAGGTTGTCAGCATGTGGGATGTAGATTCAGCGACCATAGTCCCGATAGTCGTTTCGGTTAACGGCGTAATAGCGAAGAGCCTCGATCAACACCTGAAGAGACTCTCGCTAGGAAGTTGGATCAAGGGCCAGATCCAGAAGGCGGTACTCTTGGACTCGGCACGTATCGTCAGGAAGTTCCTTTCTCTGCAGCCCTAGTCACCGGCCGCTTGAGCCTAGCTTCGCGGTCGGTGATCTACCGTTTTGATATATTTTTTACTGTAGAATAGTTTTATAATATTTTATTGTATTTTCTATAGTAAAAAATGTATTTTATACGAGAATTTAAATAAATGAGTGTATAATAATAATAATGCTGGACAATCCACACAGCATTATCTAGCCCCAAGCTAAGCAGAGCTTGTGTTATGGGTACTAGATAACTGATTTACATAATACAATACATTACATAGATAGATATTTTTTTATTATACATAGAAAACGACCAGGACACCGGAACAAATATCTGCAGATCGTACACACAATTGTTCCGAGGCGGGAATCGAACCCGCAACCTCCTGCGTCGCAGGCGGACCTTCGCCCACCGCGCCACATCGGTCGTCAAATAGAAAATCATATAGAAAATCAAAATATGGCAATTCATTACAAAAAGTTTAAAGACTGACTTGAGGCTAGATAATGCTGTGTGAATTGTCCAGCATTATTTATTATTATTTATTAATTACCTACCTACAATTGAACTAAACTGCCGCCAGCCCACCAATCTGCATAACTGAAATAACTGGTTTCCGTTATATATAAAAGCCAACCGAATAATTCTTACACATTCCAATTAGCAAGAAAGTCTCATAATCATTTTGTATGGTTAGGTGCCTAACTAATAGAATTTGCCACGGTCGTGTAAGTATTCATAAATTGTTGTGTTTTTATGGAAACACAAAGTCACTTTTGATTAGAGAGATAAGAACAAATCTCCCTAAATACTCTATGTGAATATAAACACCATCTTTGAGCACTCTATTTGACTGCGGTTTTTTTCGACGACTGCGATCTTTTTTTTTACCTAAAAAATTCGTGCTGCCGCTCTACACAGCGGTTGTGTTGCGCCGCACATGCGTTTCGTTCGAAAAATATTACAGCTCTGCTGAGTCACAAAGATCTGTATTTTCTCAGCCGCTGCGCTAGTGTGGATTTACGAATATTAGTCACTTGTAGAAAACTCATACCGTGCGTTTTCAGCACTCAAAGTGTTAAGGAACTCTGTAACCCTGTATTCGGAGGAGGGCGTTAATGCACGCGACACAGTTATATAACCACTGCGTGTATTATCGTTTTCTAACCAGCTATCTATTTCCCTTGTATTTATGTTCCAAATACATAAATAAAAAATAATAATAATAAGCCCGCAGGGCAGCTTGTGGCGAGTAGCGACACCACGGGTACCGAGTGCTCCCGGGGAAGTTCCTGGTTCTCGTCTCCGCTAGCGGAGTGGCATCCCAAGAGAACCAGACCCCCACCTCTTGCTTGCCTTCATTGGACGGTCTGAGTGGAGTCGCGAGAGATGCATCTTAGGATGTAGACTCGGGGGTGGAAGTGTCTCATGGCGTAATAGCGAGGAAACCCGCTCACGAGCAGTCTTCGTGATGGTGAAATCGGGGCCGCACCTCTCGACACCCTTCAGTCGTTTGCGCCGATGTTGTTCCTCTCCGGTAATTTACTCCGGCTTTTTAAGGAACCCATCCAGCATTCGGCAAGCCACCGTCTGCCACTCTTCTTAACATTATGATTGACTTGTTTATGGCAGACGTCCGCAATCTCCCCTATAGCCCGATTACCCAGTCCATCCATCCATCACAATAGCCTGTTTTTATTTCTTTCATTTTTCTTTGCAATAGTCTCTACACCTGGCGGATACCATCTTTGGGTGTATCATTTAAGTCATTTTGTCAGTCGTTTTACACGTGTCAACTTTGGACGAACTATACCATAAGATCGCATAATGGTATCAGGGTGGCATACAATAACATCTTCCGGCATCTCATGGGCCTGAAACGCTACTGTAGCGCTTCAGAGATGTTTACAGAAGCCCGTGTAGACTCTTTCAATGCCATCCAAAGAAAGAGAGTTGCCTCATTCATGTCCAGAGTTGACATGTGTAAAAACGACATTATTGTAAGCCTGTCTGACCGTCTGATGTTATCAGACACCTATAGACGGTGGGTGAATATTGCCACCTGCCTGACGTAGTACTGTGTACTTAAACCTAGTACCTTACATTTTATTTTTATAATTTTGTTAATGCAATTTTTTAATATGCCCTAATTTTAATTTATAGTTGAAAATGGATCTCGTGTCTGAATAAAGAATATTATTATTATATTATTATTATATTGTGCACCCGAGGATGATACCCGCTATGTGTAGCCATCGCCTTTAGATTAACTTCTCAAAGGGCCTCTGTGCTGCTTCGGCTTCGGCCTTCTGGCTTCGGCCCCACGCAAGCCTTCCAAAGGACCGGGTCACTTTATGGCCCGAGATCATGGTAAATGAGAGACATAATAATAAATAATGGATATTGGTACCTACTATTTATTTATTTATGTATTTAAGTAGTGTATTATTTTACTTTGTTATTTGTAACATTTATTATTTGTTTTTTTAGTATTCTTGTTATGTTCATATTTAGATTACCTGTGGTACACCCCTGCCTTTTCTTAAATTCATATAATTATTTCCATCCCAAGGTGACCTGGAAGAGATCGCTTCTAAGCGATAAGGCCGCCCATTGTACTTGTCGCATATAATGTATTTTTGTAATGATTTGATTATATTGTACAATATAGAATTTTTGTATTGTATTGTATTTTATATAGATCGTACGAAACGTGCCTCCCAATAAAGGGGGGGAGGGGTTAGCCATAATTACCATGAAATGCGGAAAATAAATTGAAAGGCGGAAAGATGATCGCAGTAGAGGTGTTAAAAACATATATAAGGAAGTCGCTGTCGCTGCCCCCTCCTGGTAGGTTCCCTCAATCGGCTATTCCGACATTCATGGGCTTGCAGGGGTCTATTCCTTTACCGCCATGGCCACCTTTGTACATCTGGTAGTCTATACGGGACCTAAGCTATATATAGACAGAAAGACGTCCTAGCTCATCATAACCAAAGTCCACTGCTGGTCATGGCCTCCTAATGAGCGCCATAGCAGCTTGCCGCATCCACGTTTGCCGAGTCGTGATAGGTCGTAATATACATATGTACTCTATCGGTCGGAGCTTAACTGAAGGTCGAGAAGAATTCTTATGAATCTTTGAAGCAATGGAAGAAATAAAATCAATAAAAAAAGCATAATATAATACAATCAAAGGCAAGGTGATATAAAATATTATTACTGTGCTTGAATCTGCCCGTTAAGGTGAAATACGTCCCAAAACGCACGTTTTGACTTAACGGAAAATCTATTTTAATGGAACAAAACACCTATTTTTCGAATATATTTTTATGAGGATCAAAAGTTTAGGATATTAGTAAGTATGTTATGGGAGTCGAAACACGATTGACTAAACTTGACTGGATAGAAAAATATGGCAAAGTTTCCTCGAATCTTCATTTTTACAAAGATATTTACCCCGTTTTATTTGCTAGTTATATTATTGTAAAAAAATTCTTCACCGTGTTCCCTAATAAATGCTTTAGACGATTGTGGTATTCGTTTTTTTTTACAAATTAAAAAATATAAACCAGTGAAATTGCGCGCCGCCATTCCGCCGCTCTCGCCTTCCCCGCGCTCGAGTTCGCTTTTTCGAGACAAGTCTCGAAAAAGCGAACTCACTTCGCCTTAACCCAACAAGTGCTCAGACAATAGATTGTCTTGGAATGGGATCTTAGCTGTCCCTCGTCATTCGGATCGTTTGAGGTTTAGGGCATTACCATTTTAATGGCCTGCTGGGCTCCACTTCAGATAAACTTAATACTTACATCGATTGGGGATGTTCAGACCCTATTATAAACATAACTAACTAGTAGCTCGCCTTGAACCTTTATCTTAGGAACCTCATCATCATCATCAGCCTATAGCAGTCCGATCCTCGACATAGGCCAAAGAGCGCCATAGCGGCCTGTCTTACGAACCTATATCGAATATAATGAATATTAAAGAGTATCGGGGATTTATCGCGTACCTTTTGTTTTATTTTCCCCTAATGTTAACAAATCGCGAAAGTTTGAAAAGTTCTACTTTATGAATGATTAGATTTTGAGGAAATTTTAAAGTTTATAAAAAAATTACAAACAAATAATACTAATTAGAACTTGTATTTGCAATTGAAACAATTGAGCTTACTGCCGACTGTTGCGAACAAGCAACAGGTAGCTCAATTGATCCATGTCAAATCCAGGCTGCATTGATATGGCAACACCTTGCACCCAATCGAAGACATCATCATCATCAGCCTATGGTAGTCCACTGCTGGACATAGGCCTGCCCCAATGAGCGCCAGCATCTACCTGCAGTCTTTCGCAGGTCATCATCCCAGCGGAGCGCGTCCTACACTACGTTTACCGAGTCGTGGTCTCCACGCAAGAACACGTTTGCCTCAGCGGCCGTCGGTTCTTTGCGCGATATGGTCAGCCCACTGCCACTTTAGCTTGCTAATTCTAACGAAGACAAAAAATGTGATTTGGCTGTAGACTGCCGAATTTAGAGTTTGAGGTCGATTGCGCCATATTTTTTCTAAGCCTGGGGCGGACTCAAGACGAATAAGCGGTTATGTCTGTGGTTATGTCTTCTCTGAATACTCTATATTTTTCACAGTAGAATGCGAATTACTTTTTCACGACTTCTAAAGAAAATAAATTCCATTGATTCCTAAAATCTTTCCCAATTGGGCGATAATAAGGTTTTCCTAAGAGCGGGTAACAATGTTACAGACGCTGAAGATCTAATCAATGCTCTTATCTATAAGTACCTTACAAAAGAGATGCAAAAGAGCTAAGGCACTTTTTAGATGGTAGCATAGCATTTAGGTGAATTTTAATGCTTTACCTAAATGTTATGAGTTAAATACATGGTGCTGCGTGGAAGCAGTGATCCACACAGCACCATGTATTTAACTCATCATCATCAGCCTTTAAGGGTCCGGTGACCCTCGCTTGCAAAAATCGCTCCGAATATCGCTGTCCCTGTTTAACCCTTGCGCCGCGCCCTATGCGTGCGCGATAGCAATATTAGCCGTTTAAAATTTGGTTTGTTCCGTAATACCAAAAATTATGACTGAAAACTTTTTGTATTCTTCACAAAGTATTGTTTTTCTGTAACTAGACAATATAAGCTATGTTCCTTAATAAATAAAACGTAAGGTATTGATGTTTTTAATACGAAACAAATAGCAAGAAAACTTGTCCATTTTCGCATAAAAATGTGCAAAATGAGATTGGCTTTCATTTCATTTTAGGTAAGTATTTCGAAAAAAAAACTATTTGGGAACCTAGATAAATACTATTTTAATACAAATAATGTAATATTATAGTGGAAATATGCTTGAATTAGAAATAATTTTGGTATTACGTTTGTATGAAGTATTCGTCGCTCCGGAGGCCCCTTAACAATCCACTGCTGGACATGGGCCTCCCCTAATGAGCGCCATAGTGCTCTGTCTTCAGCTTGACGCATCAAGCATCCCCTGCAATCGTTCGTAGGTCGGAGAGTGTCCTACACAACGTTTACCGAGTAGTAGTAAAATGGTGGTACCTATTTAGCTAATTAGTGAAGGAATAGCGAAGACGTACGGTTCTCTTACTTACTGATAAATTTAAAAGCTATGGCTCGTTTAATTCATAAGTGCTGAATTGTAGAGAAGAAAAGAGCCACGGTTTTATCCAATTGAGGTAAGTACTTGGCAATTTTTCCCATCGATAAGTTGTTAGGCCGAGTGCTTGGTAACTTTAGTAGGTAATTATAATTACCGATAGTAACAGTACATAGGTGTTGGGAAGTAAAACATTGTAATAAGTCAGTGTCAAAGTATGAAAGTGTCACTGTTAGAATATGGTTAGAATATTACACGCAGTTGACAACGCCCCGAGATTGTCAATTGATAATGACGTTAGTTTTACCGATACGAAAGGTAGTCGAGTCGTAGCGAAAAGCAAGCGGCGCCAAAACAAAAAGAAGTTGAAGTTAATCTATCTCTCTCTTCTGTGTAGAGCAAAGACTCGTATAGGCTGCTAAAATGAAAAAAGAAGGCTTATATATAATAATAGTAGACATAAACGAGGTGTTGCCACCAAAATATGACATATTAGTCTCAATTTCCTATATATTGTGTGAGTCAAAGCACTGAAGTCAAACATATAGATTACATTTTGGTTAAAAAAATCAACAAAATTGTTGAATGAAATTATCCCTCTGATCTGTCTCATCTGCTGCTGTATCCCGTAGTTACCCAATAAAGTCCCTACCAACTAAAAAACGTGCGTTTTATTAGTTGGTACCTACTATATGCATAAAAATAAACCTGTCTGCAGAGTTGCACCTAGTGACACTCCAGTGCCTGCGGATTTTCCACAAGGCTGCGTCAAAGCTGCAAAAATAGATTTTTTTGCTCTCTCCTTATCAATAATACAAAAATCGAGTAGAACGATATGAAAAATTCCAAAGAAATTGGAGAATAGGAAGCTAGGTGTGTTTGTAGGAATCAATAAAACTTTTTTTGTATTGATGGTGCAATACAAAATATTGTATTGTAAAAAAACAGATAAGCAATAAAACATAACCATAATATAGAAATGAAATGTGCTCGTCGTTGGAACGCGAGGAGTGGAAGGACAAAAGGGAGGCCTTTGCCTAGCAGTGGGACAATAACGGCCTAAAATAAATAATATATTCAACAAGTCAAAGGGGATCATTTTCTATTTTTAATAAGGCGTCTTTTTCTCGCGAAGTGTTACCAGCAGAAGTTCTTGCATATGCGTAGGTGATGGAAGAACTGGGCATCGGTCTTTCGTAGGTGTTATCCAAGCAGTCTTCGGCCTCAGAAATAACAGTAAAAACCTGTCTTTTCACCTTCTTCTGCAGCCATAAAGGGAATTGCTTCGTAGTCTCGCACATACTTTCAAAAAACGAGTCTAAAGGATGTCTATTTTTAGTAGTTTCTCTTTTCACAGCTTCTCCCTCTGTCGTCGCTTGTTCGTAGGTATAGTTATCCCTCAACAGTTCAAAAGAGATGAGATCTTCCTTCCTTCTTCTTTTAGTAGTGTCTTCGGCAGCATTATCGATGCTTCCAGAATGTTCTGAATCGTGGCTTTCTTCTAGGTTCATGATGTGGCTGGCAACGGCTGAAGATTCAGAATTGTCCTCAGTGTCTGATTCTTGGTTGGGTGGGAGGATGACGAAAGGTCTCTTGCGTAGTTTCATATGGGGCACCAGGAACTCCATTTGTTCAGCGTACTTCCACGTGTTGATACGTTCTACGCTAAGCCCACTGCTTCCGGCTTTGTTTCGTTTCAGTGAATCTCTGTGATTATCTCGTAATTTTTTCCATTCTGCTTTAGCTGTTGGAACTGTAACAAAAAGTTTGTTATTTTTATAATATGAGCCAGGAAGGCAATTTGATTTTTTACTTTTATGTAGTTAGGTTAAAACCCCGTTACTTTTTTTTTTTTTATTATACAAACTATCGATGTGTGATGAATTCATTTCATTACGGATATAAGTGGGTTAACTACGAAGCTTACTTGTGTTGGAAGAACTCCAACGTTACCTAGGTACTACCCAGTGCCCAGTTGGTTTGGTACTTATTGGGGTAATCATAACATAACTGAATGGTGATGAAATTTTAATTATAATTTGAAGTCAAATCTCTGAATTAGGTACTGCTGGTTCGATTCTAAATGCTTATTCTAAAATGTTGAATTATTGAGATATGCACAACTACATTGATATTTCGAGTATTACTGCGCTTTCGAGGAAGAGCGGGAGCATGGGCGGATTATTGACTGTTTTAGCGTTAGTAGTATAGCGTATTAGTAGTATATATATTTTATGTACCTATACGTAATTTTTTTATTATTTTTCCAATTTCTAGTGTGTTATTTCATTGTATCTTGTAGTTTTTAAGATGGTAAAATGTACTTAGGCCTAACGATTTGGAGAAATAATTTGAATTTCATTCATCGCGCTTGTTCTACTGAAAACTGTAAAAAAACTGCTGCCGCTGACGCTCCCACTGTGTACTCCATACACCCCCTAAAGGCGGGTACTGACCGGGGTGTTACAGGCGTAATGTTGTGTGTGTGTTTATGTTTAACATCGAGCGTTCGTGCAGACGGTACGGGGAAAGAAAGCGCTCGTAACGAGCAACGTGATGATGGATGGATGCACACGGGCGACGAGACGGGCGGCGTAAGATGCGTGACGCTTGCTGCGAGTGGTACATTATGCGTACCCTGTAGCACCGATCAGTATCTAGTATAAAAAGCGCGTTGTCGTTACTTTGCATCGATTTTGTCATGTTTTAGATAGATAGATTGATAAAGACTTTATTTTCATTAATCAATCTCCCCTAATGAGTGCCCTGTCTTCGGCTTGACGCATCGAGCATCTCTCTGCAGTCTTTCGCAGTTCGTCATCCCACCTGGCCGGAGGGCGTCCTACACTACGTTTACCGAGTCGTGGTCTCCACCAAGAACACATTTACCCCAGCGGTTGTCGGTTCTCCGCGAGATATGGCCGGCCCACTGCTACTTCAGCTTGTTCTTAGAGCTATGTCGATAACTTTGATGTATGAATATAGATAATAGATAATTATGTAAAAGTAAGTAAGTATGTATGTATGTATACCTAATGTGAAAGTACTTACTATCCGGGACATACGGACTCTTCAGCTTTTTGACTATAATTCTCCACGCTTCCTCCTTAACGGCCATGTCTCGATATGACTTATGCAATGGGTTCCATAGACAAGGGATTTCTCTCACATAGTTTATGAATAAATCCATACTGTCTGTATTATTTAATCCTCAAATAGGAAGCTCTAGGCATGCACTCTAACAGAGACAACAAAGAGCGCGACACACGTCCGTCGCGCACAAAAGCTTCGACGCCACTGGCGGGCGGTTGGTATGCGAATGAGACGCGAGACGGGTGAGGTGAGGCGCGGGGCAGGAGAGATCGACCGCTACCGGAACGGAGCCATTAATGACTCGGTTCGCGTAGCAACACGGGATTCCACCGACGGCGACGCTTCTAGAAGCGAGAGAGCGTCTGTTGCGAGTCGAGGTCCGGACAGTGTAACGGACTCGTTCACGCATTCCGCATGCCAGTTAGGTAGGTATACCAACCATTTATCGATTGTGTTGCGTTACGAATGATTTGAATTGGTAGAGTAGTTGGTAGTTTAATAGTTTTAGAAGGATAAACAAAAATGTGTCCTTAGAATAAATTACTTTTTTACATTAAAATAATTTCTTTTATTTATCACTCTTATCCATAATTTGAATTATAAAAAAAAATATTTTCTACTTTTTAGTTCGGTTTATTTATAAAAGCATGGTTTTTAGTTTATTTAACTATTATTTTTCTAAATGCTTAACTACTATTAAAACTCTATAAAAACTCAAAACTAGGAATAATTGTATTTGGTTTACGAGTCCTTGCTAATTTCGCATAACGGTATGTACTTGCTCCAGTACTCGCACGCAGCACTGCCCCGTGTAAACGCTCCCCAGAACCAACTCAATCCGACGAGCAGCTGGGAGGCGGGGGGGTCAATGACCCGCGCGCTGAATGTCAAAGTTTGCAGAAAGATTTCACAATGGGAGCACGCATTCGCAGTTTACATAAACACAGCCTTATTATACTTGTAGTTGGGTAAAGTAGAGTGTAAATGAATTATTTAAGGGTTTGTCTTATTTAATGAGTTCGCTTGGTGTTGTAAATTGTTTTGCTGAAATAATACAATGGTAGAGAATCATCATCATCAAGTAACCGCCCGAAACTTTTTATTACAGGGTTTTTTTGATTGTATTCCATCCAAAGGTTTTCTGGAAGAGATCACTTCGAAGTGATAAGGCCGCCCATTTTACTTGTCGCGTGAAAAGTACACATATATGCACAGTTAGGAAAGCGTTCGGTGACGCTGATGCGACTCGAGTTCTATGATTTTTGTTCACCCAAAAAGTGCTCAACGCGGCTAAAGAAGTTTTCACTGCAAAAAGTGTTTTTTTCGAGGTTTTGCAGGCTGTCTCAAACCTCCATCCAGTTCTTAAGTTTACAAAGTAAGAGAACAGAAAGAGAGAGCGAGAAATTAGTAGGTAATAGGTACATAAAAAAAAACTTCAAATAGGTATGTCAGGCTCTATCTTCAGGCTCGTCGAGAGAGCGTAACTACAAAGTCAAGGAATTTCTCGGCAGAAAATTGTGAATTTATTATTGTGAATTATTATTTATTATATTACTACTACTAGGTACTACAATTTTACTATAGTTATTTTAAAAAAAAGATTTTATTTCAGATAACTTAAATGATCCATAATTTGTTAGTAAAATGAAACATTAAGAACTTATTACTAGGGTTAGTTATACCTAATACTAGAAATTAAAACTAAATTAAATTAAATCACTCTCCCCATAAAACATTTCCACAGGGGAGAGGTGATTCTACCTGCTATAGTGTTTAGGATGGTGTTAGGGCTGTCGCGCACCCTGCGCATCAGGGATGCGGTCTTTTTACGGAGGATGGCAGCAAAGCCATCCGTCTTATTGCTGATTATAATTTTACTGCACATATAATTAATTCTTAGTATGTTATGCACCTTAATTTTTAAGTAAGCGACTTGTAAATTGTTTTACCAATAAAATTACTATCTGACTATCTATCTGACTACCATATTCTTAGGAGTTTAGGGGGTAGTAAACTAGATTGGTAATTGCTTTATATGTTAACCTTATTTTAGCGTTTTTCTCCCGGGGGCTATTTGAAACAACTTATGGGGCTATTAGGAATGTAAGAAAAAGCGTTGGCTTTTTCGCAGGGAAACATTTTTTATTTTCAAGGCCTTCATGATTTTAACATACAGGTGGAAGTATTGCAATAATCGAAATGAAAAAAAAAACAATTAAAGTTTTAATCTTATTAATTGTGTCGTTCAAATGAGTCAATCACAGTTAATCGCTAATAATTTATTTCGTAGATTTTATGAATAAAACGTAACATATCATGTACTTTATTTAAAAAAAAATGTAAAGCCTTATTTTAATTAAAACTTTTTATGAAAGTTGATAAACTGTTGATTACTTGTAACAGTATATATGAAAAACAGTCAATATGGAATTTTTATTTGCTCAAAGTAATTGTACTCCGTCATTTCAAACAGTCAGAAGTGTGTTATCATCAGTACCAAATATCAGTACCTCTGAAGTTTGACAATCCACACAGCATCATCTAGCCCCAAGCTGAGCTTTGTTATGGGTAGGTAAGGTACTAGAATACTGATATATTTAATAGAATACATTACATAGATATATATTTTTTATTATACATAGTAATACCTCAAATACCCTGAATAAATACCTGCAGTTTGTACAAACATTTGCCTCAAGGCGGGAACCGTACCCGCATCTTCCTAGATCGCGTCGCAGGCCATCCACTACGGCACATCGCATCGGTCAAACAATAATATTCGTGTATCAAAATATCATCCATTTCAAATATCTGTATAATGTCGAAGGAAGAGGGAGAGAGAGGTAAAATTACCAAGTCATTGGAGCGTCATTGAATATAAAAGTTCATCTCTATCTTGGGGTGTCATGCACTAGTCACACACGGGTGGGACTGAAATTTGAAGGCCCCGCGTGCTCTAGTCACACACGGGTGGGACTGAGATTTCTGACACTTTGGTAGCATATTTTTTCGAAGACCGGCTTGTCTTATTGCCCATTGGCACAAATGTCAACTGTCATTCAATTCGCTATTTTATTTATTTTGCGGTATTGT
Source organism: Eupithecia abbreviata (assembly GCA_943735965.1). Taxonomy (NCBI): domain Eukaryota; kingdom Metazoa; phylum Arthropoda; class Insecta; order Lepidoptera; family Geometridae; genus Eupithecia; species Eupithecia abbreviata. The sequence goes on from OX030976.1 coordinate 12,215,131, forward strand.
GCATTGGACGGGTTAATTGTATTGCTTACGCGTTCACAGCTTGCTATCGCATTACGGGTATTAGGATTTCAGGAGTTACTTGCTGGTCGGAGACTCAATAAGGTACTTTAATTTATTTGACATCATTATTTAAATCAGGCGAAAAACACGACATATGGCATACCGCACTATTTAAAAGCAAAGTACTATCCCTAAATTATTTGAAACTTGTTTATGATGTAATGTATCCCCCCTAATAAGACAGGAACAGCATGGTTTTGTAGATAGAAAATCCAGTGAGTCAAACTTTACAAAACTATATAACTGTTGACTTTAAGAATATTGTAAACTGTGTGCTTTATAAACGAAAAATAAATAACCGTTATAAAGTTGTGCGTCCACTGGATGGGTATTAGAGCGTACGGAATCGGCATGTATCTGCCGATACCGAATATGTCAGAGACCAGTATTTCTACTGATGGCACAATATCCTCCCCACTCATCATCATCATCAGCCTATAGCAGTCCACTGCTGGATATAGGCCTCCCCCAATGAGCGCCATAGCGCCCTGTCTTCAGCTTGCCGCATCCAGCATCTACCTGCAGTCTTTCGCAGGTCGTCATCCCACCTGGTCGGAGGGCGTCCTACACTACGTTTACCGAGTCCCTCCCCACTACTAGGACATTAGTACGGATGAAATCTTCAGCAGAAATATCTTGTCACTTCGAGGATATTATTGCGAATGTCATGTTGTGTACATAGGCGAGCTTAACCCTGAGTAAGAGTTTTGTTCCAGCAAACCTAAGGATAATTAGGAGAGATGATGGAACAGATAGAGGGATTTATTCACATTATTAAATTAAAAAAATGGACTCCATTCGTGAATTTCACAAAATGATGAGGCAGCATTTAACTGCACGAGCTCGTAGAATTGAGCAGCGAGCCAAGTTATTAGTTTTCAACGTGGAGTCAATTATTTTGGCTTTAATAGCGAAGGGAGTCTGCGAGTCGGAATATGATCTCACTAGTTTCTGCCCGCGGCTTCGCACGCGTTGTCTTTGGCAATGTAAAAAGGTTATTTCTATCCCATGGGAATTCCCATTTTATGGGATAAAAAGTAGCCAATGTTTCATTCAAGGCTTAGAGCTATAACTTTGCAGTTTCAAAGATATAGCTTTAGGCAAAAGATATAGCATAATAAAATATGACTTGTCTAAGTGCTTATTTTGTAACTTGATTTGAATTTCCATTTGATATAAACATCCAAACTTTCGCATTTACTTATTATATAATGTGTGATGTGATTACTGCCTTTAGTCCCATCTCGTAGCCAGATTTAGTAGCTAGCTACGAAATGGGAAATGTACTTTCCCATCTTGTAGCTGGCTACTAAATGGGAACGATTTTCCCATCTCGTACCCGGATTTGGTAGCTGGCTTCTAAATGGGAAATATGCTTTCCCGTCTGGTAGCTGGCTTCTAAATGGGAACGATTTTCCCATCTCGTAGCCGGATTTGGTAGCTGGCTTCTAAATGGGAAATATGCTTTCCCGTCTGGTAGCTGGCTTCTAAATGGGAACGATTTTCGCATCTCGTACCCGGATTTGGTAGCTGGCTTCTAAATGGGAAATATGCTTTCCCGTCTGGTAGCTGGCTTCTAAATGGGAACGATTTTCCCATCTAGTAGCCGGATTTGGTAGCTGGCTTCTAAATGGGAAATATGCTTTCCCGTCTGGTAGCTGGCTTCTAAATGGGAACGATTTTCCCATCTCGTACCCGGATTTGGTAGCTGGCTTCTAAATGGGAAATATGCTTTCCCGTCTGGTAGCTGGCTTCTAAATGGGAACGATTTTCCCATCTCGTACCCGGATTTGGTAGCTGGCTTCTAAATGGGAAATATGCTTTCCCGTCTGGTAGCTGGCTTCTAAATGGGAACGATTTTCCCATCTCGTACCCGGATTTGGTAGCTGGCTTCTAAATGGGAAATATGCTTTCCCGTCTGGTAGCTGGCTTCTAAATGGGAACGATTTTCCCATCTCGTAGCCGGATTTGGTAGCTGGCTTCTAAATGGGAAATATGCTTTCCCGTCTGGTAGCTGGCTTCTAAATGGGAACGATTTTCCCATCTCGTACCCGGATTTGGTAGCTGGCTTCTAAATGGGAAATATGCTTTCCCGTCTGGTAACTGGCTTCTAAATGGGAACGATTTTCCCATCTCGTAGCCGGATTTGGTAGCTGGCTTCTAAATGGGAACGATTTTCCCATCTCGTAGCCGGATTTGGTAGCTGGCTTCTAAATGGGAAATATGCTTTCCCGTCTGGTAGCTGGCTTCTAAATGGGAAATATGCTTTCCCGTCTGGTAGCTGGCTTCTAAATGGGAAATGTGCTCCTTGATTGGACTCTTTAAATGACAGGGTGTTTTTTGGTAAGTTTATAGGTTTTCTACTTCTTTGTTGAACAGTATCGCTTACTTTTTACTCGATAGAATTTGTTAATCGTTTTTAATTTTCTAGTATATTGTTTTCTTTATATTTTATCGTGCAAGAATAATAAATAAATAGAAAGTATGCAGCCTTTTTTTCTCATAAAATAGACCCATGACTCCTTTTTTTTTAATTCTTTTTTATTTATTTATCTAACTCTTACGATTACGGAATTGGCTATACAAGAATGAATGAATGAATGAATTGAATGAATTAACACTTTATTGCACTTAAAACTATAAAATAACACCTTCTATCTAAATGTAACACATAAAAAGTACAATAGGCGGCCTTATCGCTGACAGCGATTTCTCCCAGGCAACCTAGAGACAAGATACGCTTATCTCGAACTAACTAGGTAAGATATAACAAAAAATAAATAATGCCGGTCAAATAACACAGCATCATCTAGCCCCAAAGTAAGCAAATACATTTTTCCATGTATTACGCAGCTTACGACTAAAACTAATTTTGTAAATAGTTTTTCTCCGTAGCCTAGAAGCCAATGAATTCTAGCTGCAATTCATTCATTTAGCCACGCGACGTCTCCACACCCTTCGAAGTAGGGCGGCTCTCGCAGGGATTGGCAATCGAGTTAATTTACAAATTCAATACAGCTTGTTTCATTTGCCCCCAACCCAATCTTGGAGGCCGCTAACTGGCAAGACAGGGCTGTGCTGCTTTATTTATATCCAATGGCAACGATGCAATGATTTATGGGATGAAAGTAACCTATGTTTTATTCCGGGCCTGGAAAAACCTGTATGCAAAATTTCAGCCCGATCCGTTCAGTACATACAAACTTTCGCTTTTATAATACGCATGTATTATTAAGATTCCGTATCTGCTGATGAGACCGTAGGGAAAGACGACAGAAAAAATAGGTAAAATTGGAAGGTGCCTCGGTCACTCGCCAACTCGCGGGTGCCCGAGAGTTTCACGCCCGCGAGTTGACGAATAAGTCGCTGGTTGCGGCGGCTTCGCTGTTACTCACATTTCATTGAAATAAGTTACAAGTACTAAGTTTTCGGTAGGATCTAGAATGGTTAATATATAGTGAATAAAGCCGCAGACAGAAGCCATTCAATGAAATTCAATATTGCAGACCTACTGACTGATACGCCGGCACACGCCAACGAACGAGCGTTGGCGTTAGCAAGGACCAACAAGACCTATTCGTTGGCGTTCGTTTGGCCAATGTGAAAGCAGCTATACTGAAATAACATCAAATTCCCTTATCGTTCGTGTACTAGGTTTATTGTATTCGATGAATCTGCCCATCACTGATAAAATCTTTATAAACGATTTCTTTGAGAGTGCAAAAGTAACCCTCAAGTATTTCCCGTCCACGACCCGATCGGGCCATCTCGAATGTGGCTTGATCCGGATCCCCAGGGAGGATATTTCTAATTGCATCTATTTCATCAATTATTTTCCAATTTGTTACGTCACTAGAATCATGTTTTATGCTGTGCACAATTTTGTGGCGTTTGTTGACTGCATCATGGTAGTAATTTTTGCTGGATTTAATTAAACTTTAGTCCGAAATATCCGGGTATATTCTTGTGGGCTATAAAATACCGGCCTAACTCAAATCCCAATAATTTTATTACCTTATGATGTTGGTGATGATGACCTTATGTACTTAGGTAAAATACAGTCAGAGTCACAGCTAAATATAGCCTTAAATTTATTTTCATAGAGCCATAGGCTTCTCCGACAGGCCAGTTGGAAACACTGACAAGTTGCAGCCATACTCGTTGAGGAGTCAAAGGAAAAGTTCGACAATGGTTACGCAGAAAGTTCCTAACTATGTTAGGTACGCCTTTGAGGAAAATTCTGAAGGACTCTTTTAGAGAAGGATCTATTCTGAGGGCCGTATTTTTTTCGTTTCGTTTTTAATTTTTTTTTGTTTCAAACTCTGCTGTTTATGTTAACTCCGTTTCCAAATGCGCCGGTAAAGTTTCGAATAAACCGATCTCAAGACAAATATAAGATTATGAAAATTTAATCATAATTTATTAGATTTAGGTGAACGAATTTTAGCCCGTAGAGAAATTATGAAGAGTTCCGTATTCGTCCCACTGAATTTTGGCCAAAGTAGCCCGAAGACGGAAAAGAAAATTTAACCCAGAATTAATTCCTCTTTCGTAAGACTTCTAACAGAAAAATAGCCGAAGATTTATCAAGTAATATAAATATAAGTTGTTATTGATTTTCACATCAATTCAATTTCTTTTCAACTAGTGAAAGAAGGTCAAGGTTGGTATCTACTTTACCTACTACTAGTAAGTAAGTATGTTTCCAACCGTTTCTAACTTTAAAAAACATTTCTAAATTTAAAACAATACCTTTAGCATCCCATAACACAATTATACCACCGTGAGCCGAAGGTCCTTCTGAATTATTTATGGTAAACGCCGCCATTCGTATAAAACTGAAATAAACCGAATCGATTTCAACTCTACGTATACAAACTTACAGGGACGGGGTAAGGCATGGAGACAGGGATAGATAGATAGATAGATGAAACGTTTATTTGGTACTAATAAACAGGGGTAATACAGAATCAATATGCTGAGAATCGCAGAAGTACAAATGGCGGTATATGCTTATATCAGGTATCTCTTCTTGGCCTGAGAACACTGACATAAAATAACGATATAGATGGTGGTGTTTGAATTTTAATGGTATCGCAATATGCCTCACTTCATTCCCACGTTTGGTAATATATATTACTATTTGACACTTTATATTTTTTATTTTAATCAATTTATTATGAATTTATATGATATACCCTAATTATCTACCGATCATTGAAAAATTAATTAGAATTAAGAAAATGACATGTAACATAGTATAAACGTTATTAATAAATAATACTGAAACTGAACTTAAACTGATATAGAGTTTATTTCAGTGTATATCATATGTTATTTATTATAGTGCGCAAGCCCTTGCATTTGGGGTAATATCTGAGAAAAAAAAGAAAAAAAAAAAGAAATTAAGTCACGGGTCAGAAATTAAGTCAAGTCCGGCCGAAATCGATTTTTTTGGAAATATTAAGTAATAATTTTTTTTTATGTGTGTGTATGTCATATGTAGATAACATGATGAGACATCGACATCTAGGTCCAGAGGTATGACGGAGTTTGGTAATTTTCTCGCTCGTGTCTAATATACCAAACTCGTACAGAAGCGAGTGGATATGGGTCTCCTACTCAACTATACTATATATATACATTTACGTATATTTTTTTATTCTTAATCAAAACAAGTCCAAGCTAGAGATTCAAATTTATGAGAAAGTTCGTTATGTTCCCATGAAATTTCTATATATATCAAATTCGAATCGCCTTACCCACACTGAACTAAATAAATGTTTTTCTAATAACCCCCAAACAAACCCCTGAATACGTCCCTCTAAAAAGCCTCCCGTCAGCTATTTCCCAGTTTAAATTGTCTCTGTACAAACGGAACCGTACAAACTTACACCGCATATCCGTATACGGATCCCGAGCCGTATTCTGCCGTATTGATTTTGCTCGGACATAACCTATCGTGTTGACCGGAAAACATCGGAACGAGAATTCATGACCTGAATCCATTATTAATTTTAGGATTTGACTATTGAACGGATTTGAAGCAATTATTGTCATTCGGCTTGAAAAGCATTTATTCAGCTTTATTTTATTTATTTTTATTAATTTGGAAGACAGACAGTACTCCGTCTACGACCCAGGAGGTTGCGGGTTAGATTCCTGCCTTGGAACAAATATTTGTACGATCTGCATATATTTTTGTCCGGGTGTTCTGGGTATTTCTATGTATAATTAAAACGATCTATGCAATGTATTATATTAAGCATATCAGTCACCCATAACACAAGCTCTGCTTAGCTTGGGGCTAAATGATTCTGTGTGGATTGTCCAGCATTGTCCAGCAACAAACGAGGCGCGGGCCGAGGAGCCGATAAATCAATATACCTACTAGAAATATTGATTTATTTTAAACTAGCTGCGCTCCGTCCCTTCGCCTGTGGAAATCTATGTGTCAAATGATTTATAAACCTTCCTTTTGAATCACTCTATCTGTTATTTTTTTTTATTTAAAATTATATTCCGTGGCGTAGTTTTAAAGACCTAAGCATACACAGGGACAGACAGACAGCGGGTAGCGACTTTGTTTTATACTATGTAGTGATTTTCACATAGGCTCGCGCGATTCAACTGTTTGCTGAAGCGAGACCAGGAGCAAGTGTACCTAACCTAGTTAATTTGGGAAAAGGCTTCCTTCCAAAGCTTTGAATAATAAAACATATTTTTTATCAATATTCATTATTATTGGATAAAATGCATTCTGATCGTCTGACCATAAATTACAAAGTGTTTATCTAACACAATTATAATTAATTTAGAAATTATCGGTATGATTCTAAGCTTACAAAGCCAAACAAACGCTTTGATGTAGATACATAAATATTTTACTGGAATTGGAGCATCGTTATTAGGTCACTGAACTTGATAGGTTCAAGTACAACATTTATTGCCAATTCTACATAGCTACATATCTACACATTCATCCAGATAAGTAAAGGTACACATACTTCAGCCAATAACATGTTGAACTTCATTTAATGTATTACTATCTTCTCTTCTTTCATTGGCATAAAAAGTAGCCTAGGTTTGTGTTATTTCATGTCTAGATCTAGATCTTTATGTGTGCTATACGTCAGCACGATCCATTCAGTAGTTTTTGCGTTGTCTTTGCTAATGTCAGAACGGCACAAACTTTCGCCTTTATAAAATTACTAGGATATAGCCTTTTTGACCATAAAAACTATACTTAGTTTGAAGAATTCATCATGGCTGTAAGCGGTTTAACTACGAATCTAGAGGCCAAATTCTGCTGAGATCACTTTACTATGTCTTATCGTCGCAGAATTATCCGTAGATGAAAGAAACTCAAGAGTGTAATATATAAGCTACATGGACTTATTTTGCGTACCATTATAAATGTGTATAAGCAGTGTGTAACCAAAAGATAGAGATATATATTAGAATGATTTCACCTTTGAAACTTTTGACGCGCATGCATCTATCCATCTGTAATTTCTTTCATCAAAGGTAAGTGTAATTCTGAGACGATATGATTATTATTGTGCAGCGGGACCTGAAGAAGTCCCTCGTTAAGTGATGAAACGTTAGTGTTCTTCTAACACAAACTAGGTTAGTGGTTAACCCGCTTACATTCTTTATAAACATAAGTCTTTTGAAAAACAAAGCCAAAACATTTAAATTCCTTATCGCATTAGTGAAAAATTGGCCAGTGTCAAACTTCTACAGGCGCATGATATACATTTATCAATCATCAAATTCCATAATAAATAAAACTAAGACCCGTTTTACTGTGCAATTAAAGTCTAAAATTGCTTATCTAGACGGTATCGATTCCCCATCGCTATGAGTTACGACGTCCCCAGAGCTCCGAAGGTACCTATTAACCTTGGCAGGTCATTATTTACTTCAGACTTTTAAAATGTTCGTAACAAAATCTGATTGGATATTATTTTCTGAAGTAGCAGAAATAAATAAAAGTAATTTTCCAGTTTTGAAGTTCCTCTTGCAGGAAGCGAAATGAGAAGAATACAGAAGACAAAATCTATATTGTAGTAATCTCTCCTTATAACTTGGTAGGTTAGTTACCTGAGTACATGACATTCAACTTTCGACAACTATCTAAAGGTTGCGATCGAAGCCCAAAGAGGAAAGGGTAGAGAACCCATTTAGATATCTGTACTGCATTCTTCGATTCCCTTTTACTAGATGAATCTAGAAATACAGAGTAATGTCTAAAGATAGGTAACTTTAAAAGCAATAAACTACACCGATAAGATCAATTTAACACAGATCAATAAGATGAATCACAATATAAGCATAGACTATCACTATACAACTAAACTCTAACACTTAGAAAATCTACATAATTACAAACTGCTAAGAATCGAGACTCTTAGAATTCTTGAGAGATCTAGCGCTTTGGGGCTTGTTCTTTTTGGGTTTGTTCTCCACTATACTGTTTTCACTGAACACAGAGTTTTTGGAACTAGGTGCACTGTTGCCAGGCGAGACGCCGCTGTCGGTGCTTACCGAAGCAGGACTGGGGCTGTCACTGACGTTGTTGCACACGGTTAGTTCCTGACCTGGCAGCGACACTATCTGACCTATAGGCTTCTGCCTGACTAGATTTATGCTTTGGCACATCTTCTCTTCCCCTTCCTTCTTGTACCTCGTCAGCGTACCCGCGGAGCCGGCGGAGTGGGGCCGGTACATCGGCATGAACTGCGACTGAGGGTAGTACTGCATGTCGGGCACTTGCCCGGGAACCCACGGTCCCATGTGGGGCGGAGGCACTTGAGTCCACATCGGCATTTGCACCATGTGTGCGCCGTCCGAGTAACCTGGCGCTACCGGTATCTGTCTCCCCCCCGGTGCACTTAACGGCCTCATAATCGGATGGCTGTATTGGACATAATCTTCGTTCTCGTACATTCTGGGTTGATTTGCGTATTCTACGTTCGGAAACACGGTGTGTGGACCTCTCTGAATGAACGTAAACATCTGTTGTTGAGCTTGCTTCATTGCCACGTATTGCTGCAGGTGTATCGCGGTCTGCTGCCGTTGCTGAGCCAGATCCGGGTTGATATTGGTAGTAGTGTTCCCGTGAATATAGTAAATCGATTGTGCATTGCCCTGCGGCGGTTGTCTTTGTGTTTGCTTAGGATCTACGATATTGTTCTGAGGGTCCTGGTACTCCTCTGGTGGAGCTATGTATTTCGGCGGCGATGGCGGAGTTACTTGCTGCGACATGGGGTAGCTCAGTATTTGGGCTATGTACGGCTGTTGTTTCGCAGAGTGAGCTGGACTGTGCGTTTGGAATGTAGGGTTGAATGTTATCTGCGACATGTCTTGACCTGAACCCGTCATATCGGGTCGATCTGATTCTCTCTTAGGTTTGGGGTACGGAGCTACTTTTGGATTGTTCTTCCAGTTGGCTCCGGCGTTTTGTGGTCGTTTGACGGGGGATTTGGTGGGGTCGTGCCAGTTGTCTCCGTTGATATGTCTTTGGTCTGGATGGTGGGATTGTGCGCTGTTGGACCTGCGCGGGGGCGGGGACATGCCCTCGGCGATGTGTTGGGAGCGGTAGCCAGGCCCGCAGCGGCGGCCGGCGCCGGGGCTGCCGTGCCGCTCCGGGGGCAGTGGCCGGGGCATGCGGCGCCGCGCTGGTGTCGGTGGACTTGGCTGCGACTGAGAAGACGACCGCGACGCCTGCCGCCATTGCTCTATAAGACACATTCGCCGCTCCTGCTCTATTTTCACTTCAGTCTCACTGGTCGAGTCGTAGTCTTTTCCCTGGGAAGAAAAAAAAGTGTATGTATATTAGTACCTACTTATAGAAATTACCATAAGTGACCAACTAAGCATTTGAACTTGTAATATAATCTTATATTGTGGCTTTTAGGTTTACCTTATCAATTTTATCATCGAGCAGCTTGAAAAAATCTTGTTGACTAGCGGACACCTCCCTGAAAAAGGAACCAAGGTCATTATTTTTATTTCATTCATATTCATCTGCTTTAAATTTGATCAAATAAAACGCAATTATTCTCTGTCGTTCTGTCTATACAAGGTGTAACAAAAGTTGGTTACACCTTGTATAGACAGACAAGGTTCAGCTTCAATCTTAGGTGTACCAAAATGTTTCCTTACATTTTATTCACCACCCTGTATATCGGCTACTTACACAATAGGCTGGTGCGACACCAGTGGCAGGATATGTTTCCGTGGCTCCTCCTCCTCGGTCTCGTCTGCCTGCGTGCCTGCCGACCCTTCTTCTTCATCAGCCTCCTTGTCTGTGGCGCCTGTGGACAATAAAAAATAAATAAGTTTTATTCAATATTACAACAATCTCTCGACGGCCTCCGACCAGGTGGGATGACGACCTGCAAAAGACCGCAGGTAGATGCTGGATGCGTCAAGCTGAAGACAGGGCGCTGTGGCGCTCAGGAGGCCTATATCCAGAAGTGGACTAACATAGCCCGATGATGAATTACAATAATCTTGGTTAAAAATATAATGAATAAACCTAATATACACTTGCGAGCTATAAACTGGAATCACTTCATCGCTGGTTTCTGCAGACCATATTTTACAGTTTCCATGGAATAAACTGTAGGTTGTGGTATATTATTTTAAAGATAATTTTATTAGCTTTCAAACTCTTTCGATATCATAGCGAAAAAAAATTTCATCATATGTCATGGAACGTGAAAACAATAGACATAAATTTTTGGAACGAAACATCAATTTTTTAAAACTCCTGAATCCCTATAAAAACTGGGAATTTATACAATTTTGTCATCAGTCCAATATATCACGTCACTCAAAATACTGGAATTACAAGAAAATGGAAACCACACCAATAGAAGCCGCTCAAATCGTCACCCTAATCCAGCAAGGGTTCTCTCAGCGTACTATCGCTCGACAGCTTCATCTGAGCCAGTCCTGTGTCTCCAAAGTATACAAGAGGTTTAAAGAGACTGGAAACTTAGTCCAAAGACCAGGATCTGGACGACAGCGCACTTCGGCGAGAGATGACCGATTTATTGTCAGCACTTCTCTCCGAAATCGACATCTAACCGGCGTTGACGTCCAGCGGGAGCTCGGAGAAGTTCGAGGGAGAACTGTCAGCGAGTGGACAGTGAGGCGAAGACTCAAAGAAGCTAACTTGACCCCAAAAAGGCCAGCAACGGGACCCAAATTGTCTACAGCCCACCGACAAGCCCGACTTCAGTTTGCTCGTGATCACTTAGATTGGGATATACAGCAATGGAGCCGAGTTTTGTTCGCGGACGAGACTAGGATGTGCCTGCATGGCAGCGACCGTCGACGGAGAGTCTACAGGAGACCGGGCGAGCGATACGCACAATGCTGTATAGCGGAAACAGTGGCATATGGGGGTGGGTGGCTAACAAAATTTCTTTTCAAATGGTATACACCAATCTGCAGTTTATTCCATGGAAACTGTAAAATATGGTCTGCAGAAACCAGCGATGAAGTGATTCCAGTTTATAGCTTGTATATATAAAAAAGAATAACGCATTCATTTTGTGTTATGATGCAGGATGTTTGTTATTGGGATCGACATGATTTTTTGGGAGTTGAACATGACTACGCCCCTAGTAATATATATTTTTATAATTATTTATTGGCAAACTAAAAGCAAGCTTCTAGTACGCATTCTACGAAAACGTACATTGAAAAATACAAGACAAGTTATTTAGTAACATTACAACCACAAACAAAAAGATAATATCTTTTTGTGTTTCTGATTTTTTATGTGTTCAAATTATTTCGCTATTTTATAGAGAACGATCCTGATGTGGTTCCATTATGAGATATATTCTCGTGATTATTTGTCCTGAAAACCTAAAAAACAGATTATCATTTGTTTTATGGTCGGCTTTAATAAAAAAATCTAATTAGAATACAAAATTTTGCTGTCATGTGGTTCATTAATAACGAAAACAATCATTATTTTTCGGAGCTCAGTGTGTACGAGTCTCATTTTAGAGAAAGCTTTACTAAAGCACATAAGCTGTTAAAATATCCAAGAAAGCTTACAGAATTGTAAAGCGAGTAGGGTGAAATCGTATATGTTTTTGATACATCTGTGGATGACAGGGCGCTTCGAGACCATTTGTCTTGATATATTTGACTGTTTCGTTATTTATTAGTTAACGTTCAATTTGGGGAACCGACGACGGTATTATTTCAATGGGTTGGAAACTTTCCTCGACTGGTTTATGGGAAATTATTTAGCGCTTTATTTCCTATAATTTCTGTTAATTTCTTGTAAGTAGACTAGTAACGGTTACTTTGGCCAAAGAGAATACAATAACTAGTACGTAAGATTTTGGTGATGAACGGCAGTAGGTAGGTACACTGGATTATTTAACTTTTGTCAGATGAACGCCATTGAGGTTACTTAATAACAGGTAAATTAAAACTGTGTTAGGTTCCTTATTAACAGGTAAGTGAATTAAAACTGAGTTACAGAATGAAACATTTCATAGGCAAAGATAGTGTTGCAAATCTGTAGAATCGAAAAATAATGGTATTTACGAGACCTTTGATATTAACGTGAATTATTCGATGATAACTTCCTACTTCGTTGCTTTTCAGACGAGTTGAAATCAAATAGTTTGAAAAACAAATGATCAGAGGTACCTATTGTAATATAACTTTTAAAATGTATAGAACTTAACGACATGGAGTTTTAACATGTGTACCTACGGTGAAAAGAAATAAACAAACGAACAATATGTAATCACCTCCGGTATGTGCTCGCTGTCGCCGCCACTTTCAAGAACATATACAACCTTTATTCCACAAGTGAACAAAACAAGATTTTTTTTTAGCAGCAAAGTCAACGTTTTCGAACGCAAAGAAATCAGTCGTTGTTCCATGGATGGACTCAGATTTGTCAATACTGCAGCCACATCTGTCCGCACAGGTCTTAAAAGTGATCTACGTAAGTTCCAACGAACCAAACGAACAATACGAAAAACAAAACATTTACTCACGAGCTACACGCGCAAGTTTTCATCTCAAGTTATTGTATTCTCTTTGTCTCAACTTAGGAGGAAATATGTCGTAAATTATAAAAGAGGTCGAATGTCAAAAACTAATTTTGGTCAGTAACCATGGAGGGTAAGAATGCTATAAACCTCTTTCAAACCGCGAACGAACGAAATAATTTTCTATGAAGGTTGAACACTGTTTAACCTCCTTCCTTTCCGCTAGCTGTGCAACTCACAGAAGTGCAACTCCCATAATACAGTCCAAACCAGTTGTTGCTAGAAGAATGGTCTTCACAATCCAAGTTGTCACTTAAAAATGGCGCTGCCTTCAGTGAGAAAGTTGACTTCCCCTGGTGTAGATCGCGTAGTTTTTTCTTTTTTTCGGCACCGACCAGAGTATCAATAACTTATTACAACATCGAAAACGAAAACATTCTGAACTCATATTACTTTTTTCAACAAGTTCAATAACATCCTTTATTCCACATATGAACAAACCCCGAATTTTCTCACTATTTGAGCAGCTAAGTCAATATTTCGACCGGGAGCGGTAAAAACTAAATCTACCGTAGGTATAAATGTAGAAATCATTATCATAAGTAACTTAAACAAGTAGGTACAAACCTTATTTTCACAGATGCAGCATAAAATAAACCTAAGCCGGTCCTCGATCGAGATTTCCATATATAAGCTTGTTTTTCCGTAGTTGGATTATCCCCTTTCATCGGAAGTTTAAACTTGGTACGAGGATTTTCTCGGATGAAACCTTAGATCGAAATGAACCAGGGATACTACTCTGTGAAACTCGCGAAAACACAGGTGTGTCTCTATTCCCTGACTCCCTTATATCGAATTAAAAAAATATGTCATTTATGCAGATCTCCTTACTTTAAAAAGTCACACATACTATTTTAATATCCCTAATTCAATCTCATTATTACATTCCCTTGGGAGTAATGTTCATTATCTCCAAGAGAGTCATGAGTTTTAAATTTGGAACCATAAAATGTGTATGAAAATGTTGACCAAGGACACTCGCGAGATTTTATTCGATTTGATAGAATTCAGTAAAACCTTTACTTTTTTTATCCAAAAGGTCTATAAATCACTAGATTTCGATTACATGACGATATACCTACCTTGAGACCATGCAGGTAGTGTGAAAAAAAAACCTTGAAGTTTTGAATTTTACCTTTTCCATGAAAACCATAAAGGTTGGTTGGTAGGTAATACCCCTTTCCAGTCCGCATACAAAAAAGTTTGTAGCCCCGGACGAAGGAAATCACGTTCTAGGTTTCAGCTAAAGCATTAACAAATAAAATTAAAAAATATCTGAAAAAACATTATCGAATTAAAAACATTGCATTCTGTGTGGTGTTGTTTCGTTTTCAAGATGAAAATAGTTAGGTATGTTTAACTAAAACATGCGGGGCAGTCTTTGGGTACCTACCTACTGCCGATAAAAATTAAAACTAAATAATTTTATATTTTATTTCTACTGGGAAATGACGATGACGCGTGTTTCACGCTTTTTGTTCACCCAAAAAGTGCCAAACGCGCCTATGCAAGTTTTCTCTTCAAAAATCGACTTCGCCAAAAAATAAGCTAACAAAATAAGAATCGACCCTTCCAACTACATGGTTGTCGTAAAAGACGAAGAATTGAATCAATCAGAGGTCGGGGAGCTTTCTTTTGTATTTAGCACCTCCACTGCCAATCCACCTGGCGTGGTGACCATGGCGAAACCCCCCATGACCTTGGAAGGCATGGTCAAAAGAGCTCGTAATGTCAAAAAATAAAATAAATAAAAATAAATAATGTCCATTTGCTTTATTATCCTATTTTTCGCTAAATAACATTTTCAATTATGCCACTTTCACCAGAAGTTGAAAGGACATTTTATTTAAAACCTAATAGAAATTCGGCTTTTAAATTTGGCAAAACCACATTTAAAAATCGAATAGAAATTCAATGTATTTGTTACTACGCGCAACGCATAGTACCTACGCATTCTACCAAGGAGGTAGAATCACTCTGCCAGAGTGATTCTACCTCCTTGGTATATTGACTTCATAATAAAATACACAGAGGTATACTGAGTCAGTTACCGGCATTGTCAATAAGGCTTTGAGGCAATTATTTGCTCCTCAAACAAAACCTATTGATTTATATTGACCTAGAAAACAACTTATGACAGCTTATTTTCTTTACCGTGTTTTAACAGTGTTCCGTTCAAAGAAATATCTATTATAGACTTTAAATTCATCGGTATTATTTGCTTCCTACTCTTTTATGAAAGAACTTGTGATTGCCTATTTTCTATACTGTGTTTTTACAGTGTTCGTTTCCTACAAATATCGATTATTGACTTTAAATACATCGGTATTATTAGCTTCCTACTATTTTATTTAAAAACTTATTATACCTTATTTTCTTTGCTGTGTCATGTCAATCAATACAATTTTTCGACTTTAAGATGAAGCTAGGACGAGTAAAAATATAAAAAATCTCACTCTACCCCTATCTCGTAACAAGGAAAATATTGTAGTTTCACACAAAGGCGTCTGACGGCCTGCTACTTTCAGTGTTACCATATTGGCTTTTGTCCGGTCCGGTCCATTCCACCAACATAATAAACCAACGTTTACAAATAAATCGTTTTTTTTAAGTTATTTATAATAACCAATATTAAAAAGAGGAATAGTTTGTGAGGTTGTAGATCTCTGGATCTACAGAACTGATTTTGAAAATTCGTTTACCGATAGAAAGCCACGTTATTCGTGACTATCATATTATTATGCTACAAATATTAACCCGAAAAATTAAATTAATTTTTCGCCCACAAAGATACATTTACTCCACGTTCATCGCACAATGTTTATGAAACAAAATGTCCACCCGGGCGAAGCCGGGACGGGTCGATAGTAGCTTTATAAATGAGTCGAGTATATTTTACTAATAGCTATCATGATTGGCGACCCACTATAATTGCAAGAGTTTGGAGAGATTGACGACCTCTGTGGCGCAATGGGAAGTTTTACCTGCGACACAGGAGGTCGCCGCGCGCCGGTTTGATTTTCGCCTCGGGACAAATATGTTTTTGTACGATCTGACGATATTTTGTTTGTGTTTTATGGGTATCTATGTAATTAGAATAAAAAATATAATCTATTTATCAAACCTTTATCAGTTGTCTAGTACAACACAAGCTCTTCTTAGCTCTTTTGGGGCTCGAAGATACATAGTGATAGGATAGACTTGAATTGAGTAGCATTTTTTTAAATTTATAATATTCGTAAGTTGATATTTTCTTAAATGTGAACCATAAACAAAAATCCTTTCACCTAAACGCATTTCAAATTCCTTCGATGTCAAAATAAGTCAATACTCGACTGAATAGATTGGAGATTGTGAATTTATAATAGTTTTCCAGTTTAGGATTCGCCATTATTATTTCAGCGCGATTTTGTATTCAACGATGAGGTCGATGTACCTAAAATACGCGCACATTTCAGCGCCATGCTCTTTGCAGTTCTATTTTTGAAAATCCAATTTGTACATTTTGAAAGTGTAAGGAGCGGATTGATTGCACTTTTTAATCAAAAAAATAACTGAAAATTTAAACTGAAACTGAAATAAGTCCAATAATAAATATATATACCTACAGTGAATATTATAAACAATTAATAATTAGAATCATTGTTCAGAACTAATTTGTTCAGAAACTTTCTGTCAAGATTAGGTACAAAACATTAGATTTACTAAAATGAAGTAAGCGAATAAAAACTACTAGTAAAGAGTTTTTATTCACTGCTGTTACACAGAATAGTGATAACTGATTTCAGTGAAAGCAAAACTGGTCTATAATCCAACAAAGGGGTCAAAATCTCGGTTATGTCTTGATTGACCAAAGTTATTTCATGTTATATTAGATCAATCACCTTAACCTATATAATTTGATATGCTACAGCTACCTATATTACGTCACTTCCCGGACTTCCAAAAATAACTTCTTTGATCCGTACGGATTCCAAGATTCCAGGTACAATATTAATTGGTAATTATTTGAGGTCACTGAAGCCGTTGGAAACCATTAAACTGATGTATTTTTGAAATTCGAATGCGTTGGAATTAATCAATCAGGAATCAGAATGTTCGTAATGAAATTGTTACAATTTTGCATTAATTGGATCGTGATTGATATGATGATTTAATGTTTGTATTCTCAGATTTTAGATTTCATTTTTTTACCATAACTTTTTCCTGCTTTCTACAAATTTATAAACGCGAAAGCAGGGACCAGTAAAAACTTAACTCGTCCTTGCGCGAAAGTTTGGATGTGTGTTTTTTATTTTTTATTTATTGTTCTTATTCCTCTAACATTATCAGAGTCTTTATGTATCTAGTTTTAAATTAAAATTATTATATTTTACTTAGGTATATTGTTTATATCTACTTATTCTTATCTAACTATTTATCTATTATATGTATGCTATATTATATATTTTAATATATATATTATACATCATATCTTATCTACTTATTTCTAAAAATTACTTGCTTCACTATTTTTACACAATATTTTAGATACTTAGGGCGTAGATACTTGTCATTAATTACTAGATGTAAGTTGTTGCTATTTATTTGAATGTCTAGTTCGTTTTCTATGTCGAATCTTTCGCGGCCGAAAACAGGACAGTGGAAAAGGATATGTGGCACGGTTTCTTCTGTGTCAGGTTCACAGATGCACGAAGGGTTTTCTTTACACTTAAACCGGGTAAGGTATTCGGAAAACCCACCGTGGCCCGTCATAATTTGTGTCAGCACATTGTTGAAGCTTATTTTTCTGACAGTTTTATAAGCCTCAACCGCGTCCGGGAAGAATAGCTTGGTCACCGCAGCCTTATTCTCAGTCTTGTATCTCCGGTTCCATACGTCAAGCGATTCGTCTCTGACTTGTCGCTTGACGTATGAAGCCGGACACAGGTCATAGTCTGGCTTTCTTTTGGAGTTCAGAGCTGCCTCTTTAGCAAGCATGTCGGCCCTCTCATTTCCATCCATCCCTGCATGAGCTTTGATCCAAAACAAGGAAATATCTTTGTTTTGGAGTACGATAGTTCGCAAGTTTTCGCGTATTTCTATTGCAAGTGGATGGATGGAGCCGACATTCGTAATAGTCTCTAGAGCCGAACGCGAATCGCTATAGATGCCGAAACTGGTCTCACGGCGTTTCATAATCTCACGCGTGGCTTTACATATGGCGAAGAGTTCCGCCTGGTATACCGTGCAGTAGGATGATAGCTTAAGTTTGAGGGTTTTGATTTCGGCTTCACTGTTCCACAGGGATAGTGCCGCCCCAACCTTACCCTCAATCTTGCTACCATCGGTGAATATGCGGACTGCCTGGTTGTTGTGTTGCTCAACATCTTGTTGGTTTCCCAGGCTCATGAACTCCAAGTCCATATGCTTTGCCGGGTGCGGTGTCACATCGTATGATGCCATAATTTCGACATCTCTGTCTCCCAACATTAGCTGCGGAACCCCACGCTTGGTCTCATAGAGGGCGGCCGCCTCCTGGATCCTGAGATCCATTGGAAGTAAACCAGCTAACACTAAGGCTGAGTTTAAGGACACGGTGCGGTACGCTTTTGTTAGCTTCAGGGCAAAATATCTTTGAACCGCGTTGAGATGTTTGCGCACATTGAGCTTTTTGGTAGCAGGTGCCCAAACGCTAGCCGCATAGGTCATTACCGGTTCCACTGCTGCCATGTATATGACTCGAATCACTTCCGGATGGAGACCCCAGCTGCTTCTGGCTGCCCTCGACAGCTGCTTGTATATGTTCAATGCCTTTCTGCATGTATTTGCAGTATGGGCATTGAAGGTTAGCTTGCTGTCGATGGTCAGTCCCAGAAGCCGGACTTCGGTTGACATGCCAATGTCGATCCCGCCCATCTTCAGGAGTGGAGTATCGTACTTTAGTTTTCTTGTTATGATCATCGCGCAGGTTTTATGCGGAGCAAATTTTAGTTTGTTTCCGATTCCCCACTCCCGAACATAAGCGAGAGCGGCATTGGCCTGTCTTTGGACCTCTAATGCTGTGTCTCCATCAAACAGCATCACCACATCGTCTGCGAAAGCCTGGCTGTAGTGTCCACGCTGGTCTAGACCTTTGAGGAGGGGGTCTAGAAGGAGATTCCAAAGCATCGGTCCACCAATGGACCCCTGGACACACCCTTTGTTAGTCTCTTTGTAATATTCGCAGCCAGCGTATCGCACCTTGACACAGCGGTTCTGCAGGTAGCTATCGATGAGCCTTCGGAGGTTGATCGGACAACCCGATTCAGCTAGCCTTACCCGGATAGCTGGCCACCAGGCGCTATCGAAGGCTCCCTCTATGTCCAATGATATTAACGTAATAAGTTTCTTCTGGTCTAGTTTACTTTGAATTTGTTGCATTAGGTCATAGAGGGCGTCCTCGGTGCTCCTGCGTGGCATGAATCCATACTGGCGTATGCTGATTTTCGGAATAAGGTGCCATTTCAACCTCCCGATCGCTATTTTCTCTAGGATTTTTCCCATGACTGGCAGCAGTCCTATGGGCCGGTACGATTTTGGTACTCTGTAGTTGTCCTTTCCTGGCTTCCTTAGGACCACCACCGTTGCTTCCTTCCAAAGGAGCGGAAAGTGACCAAGAGCAAGACATTTATTAGACAAGGTAAGAAACAGTTCCAGATCGTGGTGTATCGCTTGGTTGCAAATGTCAGCCGTCAGTCCATCTGAGCCCGGAGCCTTCTTTGGGTTGAAGCTTTTGAGTGCGAGTGTCAACTCTTTCTTGTTAAACGGTGGGTCATGGTGTTCATCATGCACCAACACGTTTACTTGTTCAGCTGCTGCTCTAATTTGTCTTTGTTCTAAGCTGTCATCCCTTTCAAGGTCTTCGGAGTAAAAAGTGTCAGCCAGAAACTTAGCAGACTCTATACCGTCAAGATCTCTTCCGTTGTCTAACAGGGGTAGATCTTCCTGTCTCTTCGAAGTCCTGCCTATAACTCTGTAAATACCTTCCCATACTCCTTCCCTGTTCTGTTTCCCGCAGAAGTCCTTCCAGCTCTCTATTTGGGATTTCTTTACTTCCTGTTCGTAGGTTTCTTTTGTTTTCAGGTATTCGTCGATCACCATTTGCCTACGGACTGGCGCTGCACACCGGATTCGTCGTTTCATCGTGGTGACTTCTCTCTTCAGCTCAGCGAGGCTCTCTGACCACCAGGGCGAGGTAAGTGTACTTTTTGGTTTCTTTTTGGGGATACTGTCGTTGCATGCTTCTATAATTATGTTTGTGTATGTTTGCGTTATTCTGTCTAGATTTGTTATATCTTGTATTTTATCGATCTCCATTTTGTTTATTTGGTTTGACTCGAGTAATTGAGTCAGTTTCTCATGAAACTGAACCCAATTTGCTTTTTTAGTATTATATATTCTAGTAGTTCTGCTAATGCTTATTCCCTTTGATTTTGTTAAAAGAATTTTAAAAGTAATCACATTGTGGTCCGAGCTAATCATGCCAACTTCTACCTTCCAGTCCTCGATCAACTGAATCATCTCCGTCGTGCAGGCCGTTACATCTATAAAGCTGGTGAATTGTTTATCGCCTCTTATTGTATCAAAGGTTGGAGTATCACCTTCATTTAGCACTTGTAACTCAATTTCCTCCAATGTTCCGGCCATTTCTTCCCCCCTGTCGTCAATTTTCAGGCTACCCCAGATCGAGTGTTTTGCATTTGCATCACCCCCTATTACGATTTTCTGGCCTCCCATTTGCTGCATTATGCTCCTCAACTTTTCCAGGTATGGCTGTATTGGTTCTGAAGGCTCGAAGTAATACGAGATCGCCACGATTTCCCAGGCACGTATTCGGAGTTTCACCGTTGTTATGTTATTCGTAGTAAATTCTGGACAAATTATAGCGTCTATGTCGCTGTCGAACACAACTACTGAAGCTTTCACAACTCCGTCTCCTTGATTAGCGCTCTGGAATATCCTGGCGCTCCCGTAGTTTTTCATCGATCCAACGTTCCCAACGTACGGCTCCTGGAGGAGCGCAAAGGCTATGTTCCTTCGGCCCGCTTCAATCATTATTTCGTGCGTCGCTAAAGCCTTCCGCTGTAAGTTAGCCTGTGCTACCTTGTAGGCCTTTGCACTAGTTGAGGTGTCGGAGCCTGGGGCCACTTTAGCAATAGGCTATTGTCGCCCGAGCCAGTGCATCCCACTTTCGACGGATCGGGCACTCGCCACTAAACGCGTTGTGCTCAGTCCTTTCAAGCCCGGCATGCACGCAATTCCGACAAGATGGAGCAACATCTGCCAGCCAATCTGCGCATTTGGATTTCATGTGGTCTCCCCCACAATGACTACATTTTTCTACTGTCTCCTTGCAGAATCGTCTCCCGTGGCCGTAACCCAAGCAGAGCGAGCACTGCACAAGGGGTGATTGGTCAGCTACTTTAACTCGTTGGAGATCGATTTGGACAGATCCTGCATCGATCAAATGCTGCCATATTGTTGGGGAAACCCTCATGACAATGTGATGCGTATGGGGGTTTCTGGTTTGTTTCTTGAAAGCAATTTCCATTTTCTGTCCGCTTGTATCCTTGAGGATCCCCTTATTTTGATTTTTTAGCGCAATCACGACCTCTTCGTCAGTGTTGTACTTCATGACATCTCTAAAGATCACCAGGGGGTCTTTGTTTTTTATCTCTTCCACATTTAACTCTTTTGTGCCTTTTAGTTTTTCTTTTACCCTTTGTCTTTCCTCGTCTGTCCTACATCCTACTATAATTTTTCGATCTTTCGCCTTTCTTATCTTTTCCACAGCTATACCACTCTCTTTTGCATTCACAGCCTTCCTTATCCTGTCAAGAACTTCTTCTCCTGTTTCTTTTTCGTCTACCGCTGTTACAACAACAGAGTGCAGTGCCGTCTGTTCTGTCCTCTTTGGTGCAGCAGCTATAATAATAATAATAATAATAATAAAAAATATTTATTTCCTCTTCACAATAGGTTTACTTAAAATTAAATTAATTCGGACACAAGTGGTTAGGAACTATGTTAAACCTGTATTGTGAGAGGCTGGAGCTTGCTATAGGTTTTAGAAAAAACCTGTACTACAAGTCTCCAGTACCCCACTCCACGGATTAAATTAAGAAAAAAAAGAGAAATAACTATTGGGTGGATATTGTGCGTTGTTCGGAAAAAATAAAATAAAAAGAAAGATAATAATAATAACAAATTCTACTTAGTCTAATCTAAATGTATCTAATCATACTACAACAAAGAGCTATGAAAACATTGAAAAAAAATAAAAAAAAGATAGTAAGATAGTAAATGTAAGTACCTACAGACAGACGACAGACAGTATGACCTAGAAGTGTGTGTGTGTTTATGTGTGCGCGTGTGTGTGCGTAGTGAGTGTTGTATGCAAGTGAGTGGTATGTGCGATAATTTAGTGGGGTACTCCTGGGGACACCGATCTCTTAGGAGTCCGGGCGACAGGAGTAACCCGTGTGAGTGTGTGAATGGGTGTGTGCACGTGGTGTGTTGGGGGTTTTCTTAAGGTTTGGGTTATGAAAGTATGGTGAGGAGGTTTTCAGACTCTTGGTAAGTAAGTGTTTTTAACCATTTAGCCACTTCTGACTTGCACTTATTGCGGTGTAGTGGAAAGATGTTGAGAATGGCATTAACCTTGTTGTAGATGTAGGGTAGCAGCTGTTACGTTCTCATATGTTTGTCTAATTTGTATATCTTGTTGCTTGTCTAGACTTTCCTGTAATTTTTCCATTCTTTCATTGTTTTCTTGGAGCAGTCTGGTGTTCTCTTCAAGCTTTATAAGAAGTTCTTGTTCTGTTCCTTGGTGTCCTTTGTCTGGTGCTGCAATCATGCTTCTTTTACTGCTTTCCCCTTCTTTAACTAGTTGATACAGGCGATTTAGGGCAAAGGCGACTTCCTTTCTTATCTCTGTTCGGATGTTTCGTTGAACGCCAAGGTGGTCTATGGCTACATCTCGACAATTTTTCGCCTCAGCCAACCGGTCTGCGTACTTTTGACTGCTTTTTTCCAGTGATGGAAGAGGTATTGTTATCTCTATTGGCGGCTTTTGAGCCTGTGACATCATATTCTTCGGTTTTGGTTTTAGGGGATCGGTAGGCTTGTTGCTCTTCGAAGAAACTGGGGTTTTCGGAATGGTGTGCATTTTTTGTTCCAACTCTCCGATACTCTTTCGTACGTTCGAAGTGTGAGCGACCGGAGTAGGGCTCCTTTTATTAGTCAACTGAGGGTCTTTAGGTATTTCTTCTGACACTTTTTTCGCTTTTACAGGTGTTCTGTCTACAGCAAACATTTTAAAATTGCAGAAGCAAAGTCGACTTCCGTGTTTGTTAGAGGAACTCGTTGTATTCAGTATTATTGGTATATATTTTAATATGTATAATTTTAATTTTAAAAGTTTAAAAAAAAATAAAAAATAAATAAATTTTTATTGCACTATGTTTAACAAAGTTATTAAGTTTCAGGTACGCCGCAATTCGCGTCTGAAACGAGTCTATGAAGTGGTTAACAAAAGGTTTGTATAAGTTATAAATGAAGGTAGTTTGACTAAGTCTGTCGACCATAAGGTCGACAGACTTAGTCAAACTTGCCTTAATATGTCAAACTTTCATTAATATGTAGTCTAAAAATACTACTAGTACTAGTCAAAAAATCTATGTGCAAGATAAGTTTGCAAACATCATGATAAAATTGTCAAGCTTTGCTTAGTGTTAATCTTAGATAATCCAAAATATAATTAAGCCTATATGGCAACCTAAAACGGAGCCGTAGATAGCGAATAATTTAAAGTAGCAGTTTGGTAACACTTGATGATGATGATTATGATACTAGAAGCCAATTGTCAATTAATGTCTTAAAACTAAACAGGTGGGTACATTTCAGGTGTAAAATTTAAAATGTGCAATACAATGTCATATAAGTATTTTACAGGAGCAGACGGAGAGGGGGGGGGGGGGGGGTTAAAATGTACCGAAGCTAAATTGTGATTATAATATTGATTAATATTATGATTTTAAGAGACTCAATAGTTAGGATAAGGGAAGAGAGGTTTGTAGTTTTTATATTAAGGAGAAAGGAAGGGGGAAGGTTATTAAAGTTATTTTTAACTTAATTTTAATTTAATTATCCGCCGCCGCTCCTTTGTAATCTCCGCCGCTCCTCTGCAGACACTCGTCCAGAAAAGAAACGTAGTTTGTGGGGGTGTATGGACAGGCCCGTTTTGGAGTTTATCGGTTTGTCGTGCTTTGTTTGTAAACGGTTCTCCTTATTATTATATTATAGAATCCTTCTAAATTAGGTAGTTCCTCCACACTTCACGTTCTATTATAGCTGCCCTCTAGTGACGGATAGTTCGTATTTGTTTGGAACGGCAGCGCCTGCGGCGCTTATGTGTGTCGCTCGGGTTTTCGCTGGCGATGGTCTAAAGGCCAGTACTTCCGCTACTCTTCCCTAGATGGCGCTTTTTCACAAGGTTTTTGATCTGTGATTGACTAGTCCAAGCTGAGTCCAAGTTTCTTTTGAGGTTATAATAATGTAAACAAAAGCAGGGATTTGTTTTCTGCAGCTAACTGTATTATATTCTAGCTGACTGACCTTCTGTGTTTGTGGTTTGGCTGGTTTCCCCGTGGAATTATCTTCTGATTTTGTCAAAACACTCACTAATGGCATCCGTTTCCAAAGGTATTTTTTGGACGTTTTCACTAGAGAAACTGTGAGGAAATAGGTTGTGCAGGTGTTTTTCTGTTTTCTATTTAGTGTTTTTACTATTTCGAGACAAATTACGACGTATTTGTATTTTTAATTTAGAAAATTTTACGGAACCGATGTTACGGACTTAAGGAGCCTTGGATGTGTGTTACTTACACTTACACAATAATAAATTAGTAATAAATAAATAATGCTGGACAATTCACACAGCATCTAGCACACATTATCTAGCCCCATGGTAAGCAGAGCTTGTGTTATGGGTACTAGATAACTGATATACATAATACAATACATTACATAGATAGATATTTTATATTATACATAGAAAACGACCAGAACACCCGGAACAAATATCTGCAGATCGTACACACAATTGTTCCGAGGCGGGAATCGAACCCGCAACCTCCTGCGTCGCAGGCGGACCTTCGCCCACCGCGCCACATCGGTCGTCAATAATAAAATAAATTGATGTACCTACTCGTATGTATATATCTAGTCTCTTTCGCACATAGGGCTTACTGTTCAAAAGGGCACCATATCACAGATAATAATACATACACCATATACATTTCATAGGTAATTTTCGGCTTTATATCCAACCATCTAAAATAAATAAAATACTAATAATAAACGCATTTATAATATTAACTTAAGGTAAATGCAAAGGTTATAAGGTGCTAGGGAAATAAAAATTAGATGACTGAATACTCTGTTCTAAAAAGATATATAATGTAAACAAAGAGTAGGAATAAGCACCACGTACCATACCAGATGCAAACCCTCACTTCCGCACAACCATTCGCCAGCTGATCCAACCTGACCCAGTGCGTTGGAAACAATAAAACGGTTTGTCTGTCTGTCCGCGTTTATAGCGCCCCGTTTGATTGATGACCATCTGCATAGTGTTGTGCGGAGTAATGTGGCATGAGTAGGCAGTAGGCACTGGTATGGTTAAATCGAAGGTAAGGTATCTTTTATCTGTTTGTGTAATAACAATCTTTATTTTACTGAAATTTCAACTGTAGTAACTTTAATCCGAACAAAATATTAAAATTTCCTGGAAGAGATCACTCTTAGCGATAACGCCGCCCATTATACTTCTTTTAGTCAATTTTTTATATCTGTATTGTTTTCTGTTTTGTGTGGCATAATAAAATGTTTTCTATCTATCTATATTTTAAAAGTCTCGTATTACTTCCGCCAAGTGGACATATGCCTCCCCTAATGAGCGCCATAGCGCCCTGTCTTCGGAATGAAACTAATTAAGTATGTCTGTCTGTCAGTTACCTTTTCATACTACAGTACTTTTATTCCGAAAAACAGCGTGCAAAACCGCAAGCAAGTTATTTTAATTATATTCACGTGCATTATATTATTCTTACTCCAATCTATTGTGGAAACTGCTTTATTCAGGCACCACGTGGGTGGCGCCGCGCGGTAAGGACTTTACGAGATATGGCGCGAATTGTTTAGCTATTTATGTTGTGCGGATGAGCTTTTTACTTACTTATCTAGCAAACTTACTTAAATAGCAATACTTTGCCAGTTCAGGGTAGAAAAAATCAATAGACCCTGAAGGGAAACCACTATAAATCCTTAAGATAGATTATTTTACCCACAGGTAACATTAAAGAAACAAAACTGTCTTCAACGATTTTTATATATTCGCTTGTCTCACCCGGGAGTCGGAGCAAAGAGCGAGTGAAGCCGCGGGTAGGCTATTATATTTATTATCACGTGCATCATTCTTATTATTATTCTTACTCCAATCTATTGGGTACTGCTTTATTCAGGCAACACGTGGGTGGCGCCGCGCGGTAAGGACTTTACCAGTTGTAGCGCGACTTGTTTAGCTGTTTATGTTGTCTGGATGAACTTTTTACTTAATTAACTAGCAAACTAACTTAAATAGCAATACTTTAGGTTAACAGGGTGGAAAAATTAATGGGCCCTGAGGGGAAACCACTATAAATCCTTTACCCACAGGAAACATTAAATAAACAATACTGTCTTCAACGATTTTTATATATTCGCTTGTCTCACCCAGGAGTCGGAGCAAAGAGCGACTGAAGCCGCGGGCAGGCTATTATATTTATTATCACGTGCATCATTCTTATTATTATTCTGACTCCAATCTATTGGGTACTGCTTTATTCAGGCACCACGTGGGTGGCGCCGCGCGGTAAGGACTTTACCAGTTGTAGCGCGACTTGTTTAGTTATTTATGTTGTCTGGATGAATTTTTACTTAATTAACTAGCAAACTAACTTAAATAGCAATACTTTAGGTATATAGGGTGGAAAAATTAATGGGCCCTGAGGGGAAACCACTATAAATCCTTTACCCACAGGAAACATTAAAGAAACAATACTGTCTTCAACGATTTTTATATATTCGCTGTTCTCACCCAGGAGTCGGAGCAAAGAGCGAGTGAAGCCGCGAACAGGTTATTATAATTACTATCACGTGCATTTTATTCTTAGTCTAATCTATTGTGTAAACTGCTTTATTCAGGCACCACGTGGGTGGCGCCGCGCGGTAAGGACTTTACGAGTTGTGGCGCGAATTGTTTAGCTATTTATGTTGTGCGGATGAGCTTTTATCCGATTTATAAATAAATGTGTGATTTTATAAACCATGAAGCAGGTAATACGGTCGATGCATAAATTACGTGAATGTCGAGGTGATCCAGCTCCTCGACAACACGGACATAGTGAGAAGGCTTAAAAGGACAAAACCCTTTGAGTTAGTGTAGTGATAATAATAGTGTATGTGCAGAAGTGCTATTTTAAAGAACACATGAACAAATTGTCTTCACCTTAAGTATAGAGACAATAAGAAAAGTGCCAATGGACACGTTCTTAG
Organism: Eupithecia abbreviata; assembly: GCA_943735965.1. NCBI lineage: Eukaryota > Metazoa > Arthropoda > Insecta > Lepidoptera > Geometridae > Eupithecia > Eupithecia abbreviata. The sequence continues at coordinate 12,242,907 of OX030976.1, forward strand.
TAATATGTTGATATAAAAATAAGTTAAAACTAAATTACCCATTAACCAATTCTATGGCTAGATTGTAATTATACTGTATATTAACATTTGTTTTAAATATGTATACTAGAAAAAAAAATTTAAAAAAAAATTACCTAATTGAGACTATGAGACTATGTATAATGAGGCTTACGGATAAACGGAATAACCGTTTAATTTAGCTTTTAGATTAATAAATACTTACTGTAAAACAAATAAACGAAAAAAAACTAAGTTTGTAAAGAATCAGATAAAGATCGGATCGGTTTTGAATTTTTTACCGACGAAACGAAAAATATGAGAGGAGGACAGACGAGGTTATGTGTTCGGCTATATGTAAATTTTTACTATGTTTGTTCAGTTCTCCTTCAAATTATAAACGGTTTAGGAAAATTCATTTGCTATTCTGACGACCTCTGTGGCGCGGTAGGTGAAGGTACACGTACGGTACGGTACGTAAGAACATGTGTCCCGAGGCCGGACTCAAACCCGCAACCTGCACCTAGCTAACCTGGACCTTCACCCGCCACGCCACATTGGTTATTGAAATATTTCTACGTTTAGATACTCTGTAGGTACCATAATACTCTATACTACTAATATTATATACGCGAAAGTTTGTGAGGATGTTTGTTGCTCTTTCTCGCAAAAACTACTAAATGGATTTTGATGAAACTTCACCAATAACTTACATATCAGAATAACACAAAGGCTACAATTCATCACGCGGGTAAAACCGCGGGACGCAGCTAGTAATATATAATATATAATATATAATACAGTTTACCATAATAATAATAGGTCTTTATTTCAAAAGCAAAAATATCTATAATTTAAGTTAAAAAATAAACAACAAACAAATATTGTACATAGAGTATACTTAGCTTTTTTTTTTTTTCACACAGCATTATCTAGCCTCATGGTAAGCAGAGCTTGTGTTATGGGTACTAGATAACTGATATACATAATACACAATATATTACATAGATAGATATTTTTTAATATACATAGAAAACGACCAGAACACCCGGAACAAATATCTGCAGATCGTACACACAATTGTTCCGAGGCGGGAATCGAACCCGCAACCTCCTGCGTCGCAGGCGGACCTTCGCCCACCGCGCCACATCGGTCGCTTTACTATCTTAGCTTACCCATCGTCTAAAATAAAATCTATTCTTATGTTTCTACATTATAACAACCACAGACAAACGCCAGTAACAGAATAAACTTTTAATTAAATATTAGGTGTCCGTAGTTCGCTTTTATTTGTATTTTACGAGCTATATAAGCTATATATCACTATTAGGGCTAGAGCTTAGTCCACTAATAGGCTATAGTTCTGTCGTGAACTCTAAATGGGAGTTTTGACCCGACCTTAGATACACCATTATTTTATTTACGAATGTATTTAGTAGCGTCGTCTTATTGCTGCTACAACCCTAACAGATTGGATTTTTAGAACATAAACTCAGTTTGGACAAACAGTTTATATATTACTCGGGCTTGCTAACTATTTAAACTTCTTAAATAAGAACCTTAACACTTTGAGTGCTGAAAACACACGGTATGAGTTTTCTACAAGTGACTAATCTGCGAAAATCCACACTAGCGCAGCGGCTAAGAAAATACAGATCTTTGTGACTCAGCAGAGCTGTAATATTTTTCGAACGAAACGCATGTGCGGCGCAACACAACCGCTGTGTAGAGCGGCAGCACGAATTTTTTAGGTAAAAAAAAAGATCGCAGTCGTCGAAAAAAAACCGCAGTCAAAGTGTTAAGAAGCTACCCTGGGTGATGCAGCCAGCGTCTTGGGGACGCTTCCGACTGGTAAATATAATTTAGTTGAGCATCCTGTAGATTGTTTCAAAAAACTCATCAGAACGGACTGCATCTTTGCATAAAAAAAGATACAACCAGAACACCTGGAACACATATCTGTATGTACAAACGACCTCTGTGGCGCGGTGGGCGAATGTCCGCCTGCGAAGCAGGAGGTTGTGGGTTCGATTCCCGCCCCGGGAAAATTGTGTATACGATCTGCAGTTTGTTCCTGGTCGTTATCTATGTATAATAAACAATATCTATCAATGTATTAAGTATTGTATTAAGTACATATATCCATCATCAAGTACCCATAACACAAGCTCTGTTTAGCTTGGGGGTAGGTGATGCTGTGTGGATTTTTCAGCATTATTGCTATGAAACATTTGTCCGGGGCGGGAAACGAATCCACAAACTACTGCATAGCAGTCGGACCTTCGCCTGCTACGCCCCATTGTTGTTGGAAATGTGCCTTAGCCAAAATATGTTTTAATTGTTCCACAGTGATAAACTTACTTAAATCTTAGACCTAAAAGCATGGAAGAATACCCTAGAAAGTTGTAAACACTAAGTCCTAGACCTAAAAGCATAGAAGGCCCTAGAAAGTTATAAACACTAAGTCTTAGACCTAAAAGCATTCCCTAGAACATCGTAAACACTAACTTGTTGTCGGTCTAAATTCTTGAGTGACTTAGCACTTTGCCAACAGCCAGGCTCGACCCGTCCGTCTCTATTACGTCATTTGGGTCGGGACATGCTTGTTTCATTTAAACCCTTTTTATTCACGACTAGCGGACCTTCCCGGCTTCGCACGGTTTTAGTACGGATCCCTAACTTTTTTGAAAATATAATATATGTAGTTTCTCAGTAGTTTCGGAGCCTATTCATTACAAACGAACAATAAATCAAACATTTCCTCTTTATAATATTATAATAATAATAATAATGCTGGACAATTCACACAGCATCATCTAGCCCCATGGTAAGCAGAGCTTGTGTTATGATAATATGTGTTATAATATTACTCGTATATTATTACTATTATTAGTATAGTACATCTCATGTAGCAACGATGACGTTTATTCTACACCCGAGGAAAGCAAACACAGTTTTTGTTCGCCTAATTCAATATACATATTAGGAATTATTTTCTCGTATTTTTACATTGGTTTTTATACCAGTCAAAAACCAGCGCACGTTACGTCCAAAGATAACACAATAACTAACATAGATATAGAAAACTACGTCTAACGTAGTATCTCCGTGTCTACGTAAGAGTCATGTCGTTGACGCTTGTTTATGGCTCGTTCGTTCACGAAGTAGGTTCGCTCGCCCACCAAGAAGTTTCGCGTCCATAACAGACTCCTTCGCCAGTAACAAATCTAAGTATTAAAAACTTTTTTCTATAGAAAAGTCCCAGCCATAGATGAATAACAAACGGGCTCCCAGCCATTATAAGGTACATAATACTGGAACAAACATATTACTTAATTTTTCAGTTTTTTTCCAGTTATAATATCCCGTGACTTTTACGTAGTTATTGTATTCTACTACTTTCTTCCTCGTGACTACGACAGGGTGTAAACCTGTTGAAATATCGGGAAAATAGGTAAAAAACGCTATAAATACCCGTTGAAATAGCACTTGTACTGATGGGTTCTGATCGCGTAAGTTTAAAAACATATTACTCTTATTATTATGTACTAGCTGCAGTTTCACCCGCGTGGTGATTGATATTTTGGATAATATACAATATATCTTTATGAATTGTAGCCTATGTGTTATTCTGATATGTAACCTATTATGTGAACTATATTCTGAAGTTTCATCAAACTCCATTCAGTAGTTTTTGCGTGAAAGAGCAACAACCTGGCAACAACCATCTTCACAAAATTTCGCGTTTATAATATTATTAGGATTGGTATATTTATGTACACTGTAGCAAGCTAGTGTTGTCATCCGATAATTGAATCTTATCTCGTCGCATGCAGCTCGCATTATGCGGGACCGGGAGTGGTCGTATCGCGTGGCTAATGGGATTAAATCCGGCTTGGATTATTGTCCAGTCTATTTATAGCGATATTTCATTACAACAATGCAGTTAGGCTCCTGTAATGGAGTCTGCTCCTACAGGGTTATTCAGAAACTCCGTTGCCGAGTCGAGTCTATTGTACGACAAGGAATCATGACTTTTATTTACGATAATTTGTTGTAATGTATTGTAGTTAACTAGTTGAATTGGTTCTTATATACGAGTAATCCCAAATATATTCTTGACGGGATGAAATAAGGGATGGAAGTTTAGCAAAGAAGCAGCTTACAGACGCTAGTCTATAGGTAAGCCTATAAATCGATATCTCGAGAGTTCGACTCGATTATTATTCGTCCGGCGCAACGGAGCAATTGACTGAACAATCTCGATAGATCTCGAATAATCGCGATTCAATGAATTGAAACCCGGATGTTTGTAGATCGACTGATTGCTTATCCAGATCAGTTTGTTAGCTTTTGTGAGAGATTCCGAGAAGTGTTGGGGATGTGTGGGTGATTGTTTTGTGGTATTTGTTAACCGTTGTTATAGTACATGATTTATTGTTATAGTCTTGATTGTTTTGCGCCTTGTCACTTTTGTTATCATCAGCGACGTCACCAAACGGCTCTATCGGAAGACCAGCGTTGTAACATGTTTACAACTAACGCTGAGACAGAGACCGTTTTGTGACTCAATTACAGAAATTGTTGTGGCTTGTCAAGCATAAAAAGTCCTTTATGATATGTCTTGGCCTATCTACGGTTATAGATAGGCCTAGACATATAAGACATATATCATAAAGAACTTTTTATGCTATCTTAAAGGACTAGTCCTATAAGAGGGTTATCTTATAGGACTAGTCCTATAAGGTAGCAACTCTCGGACACACGGATCGGTATCGCGGGCCCTCGGAACTAGGCCTTTAGTGCCCCATTGGTAATGCAATGTGATTGTTGTGCATTTCCCGGATACATAAATATAAATATTAAATATAAATATTGCTGGACAATTCACACAGCATTATCTAGCCCCATGGTAAGCAGAGCTTGTGTTATGGGTACTAGATAACTGATATACATAATACAATACATTACATAGATAGATATTTTTGATGATATATAGAAAACGACTAGAACACCCGGAACAAATATCTGCAGATCGTACACACAATTGTTCCGAGGCGGGAATCGAACCCGCAACCTCCTGCGTCGCAAGCGGACCTTCGCCCATTGCGCCACATCGGTCGTCATAAAAACTCTAGAAAGGGTCGCTAATTGCTACGCCACTCTCAGACGAAAATTTTAAGCTGGTTCAGTAGCAAAAATATTACTCACAATATTGTCACACGAAAATAAAGATATGCCTAGGCCTATCTATAGCTACCTTATAGTCCATTTACACTTTCAAAAAATTACTCAAAAAAGTACTGCTTGAGTCTCAACACATACATCCAGTTCAAATAAGCCGTTCTCTGCATTCATTTAAAAAAAAAATGATAACATTACATATTAACAATCTCATTGTAGTTTTAACAGGTTTATTTTATTTTAAATGTACAAAGATCATTCTAAAATGTATATAAGTATTTTATTTTAAATAATATTGTTTACAGTACATACAGTTTTAGTTTCTGTTGATTAATTAATATTTTAGTTTGGTTCCTTACTATATTAGGCCAGCTTGCGCACCACGGTCTCCACGGAAGACCAGCGCTATGGTACGATCTGCTCTACCATAGCACATGCTGAGTGGAGATCGATTTTTGTCAGTCTCTGTCGTCTGTTAATCTAAGTTTAGTTTATAAGAGTCTCTGTTCTGACAAAATGAAAATCTTTTTACTTTTTTTTTACTTTTTTATAGGACTAGTCCTATACGGTAGCAACTCTCCGACACACGGCTCGGTGTAGGCCCTCGAGTAATATTGGTCTGCGGGCCCTCAGCTCGGCCAAGGCTCTGGGATCCTAATTACTTTTATCTGAGCCAGATAATCGCACGCGATTTTTGCCTTTGTTCATTATAGGGTTGGCAAGTTGGACGATGTTATAGGTAATAGAAAAACCTATAGAAAGTAAAAGACCTTTGATTCTATTGAAATTAATCGAATAATCATTCTCAAATAATCGTGACTATTAACTTTTATCTGAGCTAGAAACGTACGCGATTTTTTTTTTGACAAATTGTAAGGTGATAGGTAATTAGATATGGGAAATAAAAAGAAACCTTTAGAACGTAAAATACATTAGTTCTATTGAAAATGCTACATTCCATTCATTTGTTCGAATCATTTTCATGAATCTGATTTTCTTTATGATTTTGATTATTCCATCTGTCCTTTCAGCAGTTCTCACAAAGGGCCAAGCTCTCTATTAAAAAAAACTAATCGACGAGGGAGTTCCGTTCGGGGTAAAGAAAACATCATAAAAAAAATTAGGAACATCTTTTATTTTAAACGGTTTAAACTGAAAATATGTTTTGTATACTCAATTTGTAACTAAATCCGTCTTAGCAGTAGACACATCATCATCATCAGCCTATATTAGTCCACAGCTGGACATATGCCTCCCCTAATGAGCGCCATAGCGCCCTGTATTCAGCTTGACGCATCCAGCATCTACCTGCAGTCTTTCGCAGGTCGTCATCCAACCTGTTCGGAGGGCGTCCTACACTACGTTTACCGAGTCGTGGTCTCCACTCAAGAACACGTTTGCCCCAGCAGTCATCAGTAGACTCAGCTAACCCTAATGCCGAAATAAGCGCGTTATTCGTAGAAACTACGTAAACAAGCACCCTCATCAATCAATTGCTCGTAACGCGAGACAACCCTATCATTTTCCTAACGGTTGTTCTTTTCGAGTAGGATTTGCGGGGAAATTAATTTTCTTTAGATTCCTCTCGTAAAAGAACATTTCTTGTAAAAGGTTTCCTTGGTAAATAGAGATCAGGGGCTGTGTATTAATAAGTTATGATGCTGAAAAGCCATGAAAGGTTTTAGAGAGTTATTATCTTTGATACTTTGGTTAGAATACCGATGTGGCGCGGTGGGCGAAGGTCCGCCTGCGACGCAGGAGGTTGCGGGTTCGATTCCCACCTTGGAACAATTGTGTGTACGATCTGCAGATATTTGTTCCGGATGTTCTGGTCAAAATATCTATCTATGTAATGTATTGTATTATGGATATCAGACCCATAACACAAGCTCTGCTTAGCTTGGGGCTAGATGATGCTGTGTGAATTTTCCAGCATTATTTATTTATTATTAATTATACTTTTTACAAGAATGAATGTAAAATCTTGCACCAAAGACAACATTTACTGAATTTAAATGAAGGATCAATTGGTCAGATGAGAGATTTCAGGAACTAAGCTTGGAATCAATTTCAGTAGGTAACAGATTTCAGAAAGAGGGCTAATTAACAAAATTCAATGTTATGTTACCTTACAGGCCACAGATGAATAAAAAATATGAATTATTCCTTCTCCCCGATCAGGTCGCCCCACTGGTGGGACAAAGTAGAATGGCTTTAAGTTTGCCGCGTAATCTGCCCCACTAACTCGCTTTAGTGGAGCAGGTTACACTAGCCTAAAATGTCGATGGAATCTGCCCTAATTAGGGTTGGCACCTTATAATAAGAGTACCTAGGTAGTTTAGATACAAAATAAAAAAAGAACTGTGACGATAAAGACTGTGTGGCGCTCATTGGGGGAGGCCTATGTCCAGCAGTGGACTATGCTGATGATAAATACAAAATAAATAAATATGAAACGTGTGTTGTGTATTGGACGTTGGATTACACCTAAATATTATAATACCTACATCAAGTACATCTAAAGTGCGTGCGAAGCCGCGGTCAGGAACTAGTATCAGTAGTCCGATGATGCTGATCAATCCAGATCATCCGACTACTGGGCCTTTTAGTCCGATATTACACATTTCGACTTTCCAAAAAAGGAAATGCAACTTCAGTTTATTTTTTGACGACCGATGTGGCGCGGTGGGCGATGGTCCGCCTGCGACGCAGGAGGTTGCGGATTCGATTCCCGCCTCGGAACAATTGTGTGTACGATCTGCAGATATTTGTTCCGGTTGTTCTGGTCGTTTTCTATGTATAATAAAAAATATCTATCAATGTAATGTATTTTATTATGTATATCAGTTATCTAGTACCCATAACACAAGCTTTGCTTACCATGGGGCTAGATAACGCTGCGTGGATTGTCCAGCATTATTTATTATTATTATTTCTTCCACTAAAAAAATGTGAGCCTACAGAAATAAATAGTTGAGTCGACACAATAACTCTACATAATCAGAAAATAAAAATATTGAAATCGAAGTGATATGAAACCCTAGTCTGGGATGGAATCCGCCTTCAATACGATACGATGGATAGGTAAAGTACAATCAAGTCAGTGAGTGCCCCCGTAACAACGGGTTTATGTACATTTTACAACGCTCTTATCTTGGATTGGCTTTATCCTGTATTTGCATACTTACCTACTCGTATCAGCAAGAAAACGACTATATAGGGTGGTAACTATAAGACCTTTGGGTCATCATCATCATCAGCCTATAGCAGTCCACTGCTGGACATAGGCCTCCCCCAATGAGCGCCATAGCGCCCTGTCTCCAGCTTGCCGCATCCAGCATCTGCCTGCAGTCTTTCGCAGGTCGTCATCCCACCTGGTCGGAGGGCGTCCTACACTACGTTTACCGAGTCGTGGTCTCCACTCAAGAACACGTTTGCCCCATCGGCCGTCGGTTCTTCGCGAGATATGGCCGGCCCACTGCCACTTCAGCTTGCTAATTCTTTGAGCTATGTCGATAACCTTGGTTCTCTGTCGGATGTATTCGTTACGAATCCTATCCTTCGGAAAAACTCCGAGCATAGCTCGTTCCATAGCTCGCTGAGCGACTTTGAACTGGTGGACCAGCCCTATCGTGAGTGTCCACGTCTCAGCTCCGTAGGTCAGACCTTTGGGTAGGTTAAGTTTATTCATTACTAGCGGTTTCCCACGTTAAGCTTGAATTTCACTTTATTAGGAGATTTTTTTACACCTTGGATTATATTATTGGAGTTTTAGTAAGGATCCCTAAACTTTTTGAAAATATAATATAGCCTATGTGCACCGGGGATAGCTGCGTAGCTTCCCAACAATGAAATAATTTTGCAAATCGGATCTGTAGTTTCTTCTTTAGTTTTAGGAGACTATTCATTACAAACATACAAGCAAAAAATCAAAACTTTCATCTTTATAATATTAGTATAGACAAATAAATACACAACAATCACATTAATTAAAATTATTCTTATTATTGGTTTCCTATCTTAATATTAATAATAAAGGTTGCCTGGAAGAGATCGCTTCTAAGCGATAAAGCCGCCCATTGTACCTGTCGCATATAATGTATTTTTGTAATGATTAATTTGATTATGGTGTACAATAAAGAATTTTTGTATTGTATTGTATTATATTGTAATAAAACATTAATTGCGTATAAATTTCTAAACCTAAGTTAAAAAAATATATTAATGACAAAGGCAAAGAGAGTATATCCAGCATTCTGCTGCTTATATCTTCAAATATATTAACAGTTCCGGCACTCTACATCTATGAAATGGCTGTTTTTGTTAAAAACAACAATAATCTGTTTGAAAAGCCAATCAATACACACAGTAGACGCGACCAGACCCGCCTGTGTCCTACTTGGGGTAAAACCGCATTACTAAAAAAAAGTTTTTGGGGCATGGCGCCAAAAATTTATAATAAACTGCCCAAAACCATAAAGTTGCTACCAATGACATTATTTAAGAACAAACTTTATAAAGTACTGACATCAAAATGTTATTATAACATAAATGACTTTTTATTAGATAAGAACATAAATATTGATGAATGAGTGAATTGAATGTACTAATTAATTATTATTTTACTAATTTAATTATTAATATATTTGTAATTTAATATTCTCAATGCATAAATATGTAACTTAATTTGTTCTTAACTAGACTCTTGTACTGACTATATTTGCATGCCCTATATTTAGGCAAAACATGTATGGTGCTTACTATTACTACTCTTCCATCTTTGTGACCCATGTTTACAAATAAAGACTTTGAACTTTGAACTTTGAACTTGCCAAGACATGCGGCGCTGATTTTAAAGATACTTTCATCTTTAAATATATTATCGACACAATTTGCACTGAAATTTGTATTTTCATTGTTTTTCTTAAAATCTGGGTGTACAGATTACACGAAATATAATATTATTAGATACACGGGAAAAAGGGCGAACAGACCGAGATCATAAGGGTTTCGACACCGATGTACATAAAGACATTATTATTTATTACTCCCATTTTCAAATATATATTTTTTTATTGACTCTGTACTTATTTCATTGTATAATTGTATTTATGTTTAGTTCCCTGACAATGCCCCTATACAGCAGCATTAATCTAAATCATGATTTAAATATAAATTTAAAATGTCTTCTTCCTGTAGGTAATGACTAAAGATATGGGGGTTACCCCCATATCTTTAGTCATTACCTCAAATAATTCTCCACTTAAACTTGTTCAAGGGCGTTTCGAGTATTCCTCCAAAACATGCTCGAGTTCAGTATGCTTAGTCGTTAATTTGGTTATATGTATATCAACCTCACTCGAACATGGTTGAGTCGAGTCAGTGCGTCACCGTTACCGTTACCGTTACCGTTACCGTTGTAGGTTTCATCGTCGTAAATGTACCTAATTGAGATAGTCTCCAAAATCCATTGTATCATAACAACAAACTATTTCGAGGAGCATTCAAGGTAGGTAGCGACGTACCTTGAGATGACAGTTCGTTATTCCACTCGTATGAGAAAATTCTCGAAGGCTGTTTCGAGTGAAGGATTTTTTTACGACCAAGCTTACCGAAACGCATTTGGAGGTTGAGTAGAGTTTGAATTTTTTGTATTGTATTTGTATTTGTTTTGTAATTATAAAATGACAATGTAAAATAAAAACTTAAAAAACTAGATACAATTGGCGGTCTTATCGCTCAAGAGCGATCTCTACCAGACAACCAAAGATTATTAACTTCATTTAACTTATACCATTATTTAATATCTGTTTTATTGTGACAAATTATTTAAGAAGGCATGTTTGTCTGCTTTTCTTTGCACAATGCCCTATGTGTTTCCTTTGTCATAAGTTAGTGTGTGTTATAATAAAAATGTAATTTATCTTTTAAAATAGTATTTAATGACATCAAGTGTAACATTGTGTACCTACGGTGGAAATAAATAAACTAGTAAACTGATCTTGAAAAATAATACGTTTGACGACCGATGTGGCGCGGTGGGCGAAGGTCCGCCTGCGACGCAGTAGGTTGCGGGTTCGATTCCCGCCTCGGAACAATTGTGTGTACGATCTGTAGATATTTGTTCCGGGTGTTCTGGTCGTTTTCTATGTATAATAAAAAAAATATCTATATATGTAATGTATTGTATTATGTATATCAGTTATCTAGTACCCATAACACAAGCTCTGCTTACCATGGGGCTAGATAATGCTGTGTGAATTGTCCAGCATTATTTATTTATTTACTAAGTAATTAGAAACCCTACAAAATACTTAAATTGTATACTTAGTCTGTAAGATACCGATAAAATTACAACCGTCGCTAGCTTTTAGCCGCATCACTAACTTTTACATTATGATACTCAAAAAAAAAAAAAAAAGTACTTAGAACACCTACCAGTAGTCGATGCCTACCAGCAAAGCCCGGTTTTAAGCTTTTTGCACTAAAATAACAAATTTAAGCACTAAACCGGTTTAATAGCACTTTCAGCCGGGGATAACGGGATGAAGTAGAAAATTAAAACTATTACAGCGCTGTAAACCATAGTTTAATCCCAGTTTATCCAGTATTTAATCGGGTTAGGGGAATTATAATTTTTGTCTGGAAGTTTTTACTGCTATAATTTCATTTATGGCGACCGATGTAGCGCGATATCCGCCACAATATCTGCAGATCGTATACACAATTGTTCCGAGGCGGGAATCGAACCCGCAACCTCCTGCGTCGCAAGCAGACCTTCGCCCACCGCGCCACAGTGGTCGTCAAAGCTTCCTGTCTGCATATTTTTTCTCGATATCTTCAACTGGCATCGTCATTCTTTCATTACCAATTTTAATTTGTTTCATATTTTTTATCCTATTCGTTTTTTTTAAATAATATTATTTTGTAAACTTACCGTCAGATCTCTTACAACCCGTATGGTGATTATGTAACTCGCGATCGGTTTGCGACAGGCAATTAGTGCTGTCAAACGTCAATTTTGACTAATTTGACGTTGTAGCTGGTGTCAAACTAATACAAAATTGACGTTTGACAGCACTGATTGCTTAATTTACGCCTGTCGCAAACCGGTCGCGAGTTACATAATCACCCGCTCGATTTCGCCAAAAAAAGTGCCATAAGTATTAGCTAATTGGTTAATCAAAAATTACGGCAATTTCAATGTTTTCTGTTTGGTTAAATCGGCCTAAACCTTATCCTGAGTTTGAGCGCTGGGAGGTGCGACACAGTTTTATAATTATGCGCTTTCCAGTGTTCCGTTGTATTTTAGTACCTAATCATTCTTTGTTCATTCTAAATAAATAAATTGAAATTGAAATATTTCAGCCACTTTACGCAAAACCTCTATGTATATATTAAAAGTGTTAAAACGTTGATTAATGAAAGGTAGGTACGTAGGTAGATGTTGATATCAGGTTCAATATTCTTATTTTAATCCCTCCTCCCTCCCCGTCTGGCTGTCTGAACTGAGGCGATAAACTCTGAAACTTTTGAGCGGGGTTTCATAAGGTTATCGTGAATAGACATAGTGATTCATGAAGTAGGTTTTAATGTATGCATAGAGGTTTTGCGTAAATAGGCTGTAATATGACGATGCCTGTTGAAGATGTCGGGAAAAATCATGCAGACTACACTGACAATAAATAAATAAATGAAAATAAATAATTTTGGACAATTCAGACAGCATCATAGCGCGGCGACCTCTGTGGCGCGGTGGGCGAAGGTCGGCTTGCGACACGGAGGTTGCGGGTTCGATTCCCGCCTCGGGACAAATGTTTGTACGATCTGGAGATATTTATCCAGGGTGTTCTGGTCGTTTTCTATGTATAATTATTATATCTACGTAATATATTATATTATGTATATCAGCTATCTAGTACCCATAACACTAGCTCTGCTTATATGTAGCTTGCTATAAATTGCTGTTTGATTTGTCCGGTTTTTTTTGCTGGGGTGCGCCACGTACCTATACCAATAAATAAATAAATAAAAATAAATAACGTTGGACAATTCACACAGCATCATCTAGCCCCAAGTAGCAGCAACCCTAAGCAGAGCTTGTGTTAAGGGTACTAGATAACTGATATAGGTATGCAATACAAAACAAGGTTTCATGAAAACAATGTAATGGACTTATTCCACGAAAAAGATCTATTACAAGTTTGCAAACCCCTTTGTTTTTGACGAAGGCACAAAGGAGGGTTCCTAGTAAATAAATAAATTAAAGGTATTTTATCCGACACGACAAATATAGAAACATAAAGAAACGCTACTTTTTTATACTGTGTTTTACTGCTTTAATTGTACTATTGTACTTAAACCTGTTTTTTTGGCCAAATAATTTTTTTCTTATCTTATCTTACTTCATCATCATCATCATCATCAGCCTATAGCAGTCCACTGCTGGACATAGGCCTCCCCCAATGAGCGCCATAGCGCCCTGTCTTCAGCTTGCCGCATCCAGCATCTACCTGCAGTATTTCGCAGGTCGTCATCCCACCTGGTCGGAGGGTGTCCTACACTACGTTTACTGAGTCGTGGTCTCCACTCAAGAACACGTTTGCCCCAGCGGCTGTCGGTTCTTCGCGAAATATGGCTGGCCCACTGCCACTTCAGCTTGCTAATTCTTTGAGCTATGTCGATAACCTTGGTTCTCTGTCGGATGTATTCGTTACGAATCCTATCCTTCAGAGAAACCTCGAGCATAGCTCTTTCCATAGCTCGCTGAGCGACTTTGAACTGGTGGACCAGCCCTATCGTGAGTGTCCACGTCTCAGCTCCGCAGGTCATAACGCGTAGGACGCACTGGTTGAAAACTTTCGTTTTCAAGCATTGCGGTATGGATGACGTGAAGACGTACGTAGTTTCCCAACCTAGCTGGATCCTCCTTATATCTTACTTATAAGATTCTTAATATCAATAGAAACATTATTTTTATTATAATAAAATGAAATGAAATCTTGTAAATCAGTTTAGTCTCAACCAATCAAAAAGTCCCTCGTTTTCCAAAATGTCCTTTTCCTGTTTTCGATTAAATTAAAACGTCCGTCCAACTCATTAGTCCAAATATATTCACTTATTAATATTTAGGTCACGTCGTCTGTCGTTCCGTTTCTTTCTAGAGCAAATGGACTATCAAATAATTATTTATTTGGGTTATACGTTATCGATAACACTCACTCCGACCAGGTGGGATGACGACCTGCGAAAGACTGCAGGTAGATGCTGGATGCGGCAAGCTGAAGACAGGGCGCTATGGCGCTCATTGGGGGAGGCCTATGTTGAGCAGTGGACTAGGCTGATGATGAAGATAACACTCACGTTTTGCAGAAGGAAATTGCGGTTTCTTAAAGCCATTAGCTGAGGAATGATCTTGATTATGTCTACAAAATCACAAAGGCGACCTATGGCGCAACGGGCAACGACGACGACCACGACGGTCCGCCTGCGACGCAGGAGGTTGCGGGTTCGACAACATTTGCCGCCTTGGGGCTATTTATAAATACCTACACGGTTCTGAATACATAAGTCCAGGGTTTTTGTACTGTCTATATTTGTCTAGTATACAGTGTTTTCTAACTAAATTTTCGATGTTGTGTCTCACCTGATTTCTTGGCACTATTTCCTTTTCCATTCTTGTTCTTCCTCGGGTACAGGTTGATCTTGCTCTGCCCACAACCCATCTCTACTCCTCCTTCATCACTATTTATAAATACCTACACGAGTCTGAATACATAAGTCCAGGGGTTTTCTACTGTCCTATGGGATATTCACTTCCATTTCATAGTTTTTTGCTTTTTCTGCTTTATTTGCTGGTGGCACGGCGTGTAAGGTGGAGTCCATGTTTCTTGGTCTGGAACAGAAAGAAGATATTATTTTGTTACTTGCCAGCCTTTAGCTAGAGTGAAAATGGGGGCAAGTGTAAACTACCCACTGAAGTAATGAATACCGGACTCTTGAATTTAACCGTAGCACGGGAAAAACGGCCTTTTACTTTTCAATTCCAATAAAAAAATTGGAAATAAATAATACTCTACCATTCATACAGCATTATCTAACCAAGCTAAACAGACCTTGTGTTTAGGCTACTTAATAACTGATATACATAATACAATACATTACATTGATAGATTTTTTATTATAAGTACATAGAGTACGACCAGAACATTCTAAACAAATATCGGCAGATTGTACCATCATTTGTCCCGAGGTAGGAAACGAACCTGTAACCTCCTGCGTCGCAGGCGGTCCTTCGCTCACCGCGCCAGAGAGGTCGTCAATGTGCATTTTATTTTTATTTCGCGGTTGGATAACAAAAGTACGAAATGAAATCTAAAATTTGGTCAGTGTACTTAGTAAGACGGACTATCAACAATGTAAACTGAATCTAAACAAACAACAGTAATATAGAAACAATAGTTACCAACAAAAGCTCATCACAGCAAAACAAACAAACAAATAAAGCCAGTGTTGACACTTCATGAGTACTTTTTGTCAGTAATAAATATATGAACACAGTAGCAGGTGTTTTTCTTCAACGCCACCATTTTTACAACATTACAAAAAAGCAAACAATCATCGCCGTAGTTTGTTTTGTTAACATTC
The DNA here is from genome assembly GCA_943735965.1 of Eupithecia abbreviata. Lineage (NCBI taxonomy): Eukaryota > Metazoa > Arthropoda > Insecta > Lepidoptera > Geometridae > Eupithecia > Eupithecia abbreviata. The sequence goes on from OX030976.1 coordinate 12,258,735, forward strand.
TGTTTGTTTTATGTTGTATCAAGAATATTTATCGAGTTTTATTCCAATCAGCTGGCAACCCTGAAAATATACTACGATAACCTAAAATTAATTCTATTGCCGCGTTTAGGTATACGCAATTTACGTAACTTGTAGAAGATATCTTCTTCAATAAATATTACTTATAATTAGGTATAATATATGAAAGTTAAAGCCAACCAAGTCAATTTTAATTTATTTGCGTCGTGGTTTGTTCGCAGACATTCATTGCTCAAAGAATTAGCAAGCTGCATTGGCCGTGGGCCGGCCATAATTATAAGACCGACAACCGCTAGGGTAAACGTGCTCTTAAGAGTGTACCTTATGTAATTTTATAAATAAATAAAAATAAATAAAATGATTTTATTTCAGATGACATAATGATCCATAATTTGTTAGTAAAATTAAACATTAAGAACTTATTACTAGGGTTAGTTATACCTAATACTAGAAATTAAAACTAAAATTAAATTAAATCACTCTCCCCACGAAACATTTCCACAGGGGAGAGGTGATTCTACCTGCTATAGTGTTTAGGATGGTGTTGGGGCTGTCGCGCACCCTGCGCATCAGGGATGCGGTCTTTTTACGGAGGATGGCAGCAAAGCCATCCGTCTGGTATTCCGCAAACATTCCCGATGCACTGCAAAATCGAGGCAGTCCCAACATCATCCTAAACACATTGTTATACTGTACACGTAGGGTCTCCAGCGCCTGTTTGGTGTAGCTGATCCATAGGTTCCCAGTGTAGAAACCCTGGCAGTAGGCTTTAAAAAGCGTTAACTTTACTTCCTCTGAACACCGGGAAAACCTACGTATCAACATATTACCTCTCACCGCTAGAGCCCTACGTTCACGTTCAATGTCTACATTGTCCTTAAGGTCGTCGGTGATATAATGCCCAAGATATTTGAAAGATGTGACTTTATTTATGTTCATGCCATTTAGGGTTATTTCTGGGAAGTCTTTGAGATTATTTCCGGCGGCCTTAAAGACAATGTATTCACACTTTTTGATGTTATAGCGGAGACCATGGGAAGCAGCGTAGTCAGCACATACCTTCAGCATCTCTTCGACTGATCTCGCCGTCGGGCCCAACAGCACCATGTCGTCCGCGTAGCTGATGTTGTTTATAGAAACACCATCAACACGACAGCCGACACGCATGCCGCTGAGCCCCACAATGAGATCATTGACGTACAGGTTGAAGAGCGAGGGAGAGCTTACCCCCCCCTGCCTTACCCCACACTCCAACCCGTACGCGTCAGAGAAGGCATTGGACCACTTGACGACATTACTTTGGTGCCCGTACCAATACTGGAATATTTTAAGCATATCCGGTGGTACGCCCCTGTCCCTCAACTTCTTCCAAAGCACGTCATAACTGACAAGATCAAATGCCTTGGATAGGTCGAGAAAGCAGGCGTACACCGGCGTCCTGCGACTTGTGTAGTATTGGACAGTATGCTTGAGTGCTAAAATTGCGCTTTCTGTGGATAGTCCGGGTCTAAACCCGAACTGTGCGTCATGTAGGTTTAGGTATTTTTGTAGTTAGAAATCGTTATTTATCTCAGAATCTGTGAAAGCTACCACCTTCATATTTAGGTAAATGATAATTCGAACTTTTATCTTGGATTCCGTCTTTTCGAAAACACGATTGGTGAAAATTTTCTCGATACTTTTATTTTTGAAAAATACATGTTTTGCACACATTTTGCTATTTATCTCAGGAACCACCTAATTTTTTTGTTGGATTTTTGTTTTGTCGAGAAACGTAGTAGAATTTCTTCGTTTTCGTCTTTTAAATTTTTAGATTAGTTGTGTAAATAACTTGTAATTATGCATTAGGCAGTTTTGGCGCTTACAACGATAAAAAATACGGAGCACGTCTATCGCTCTGTGCTTCTCACTCACAAGAAAATCATATCTTGTCATTCTGCTCTGAACTGAAGCGAAATTCGAATTTTGGCTGAGGTATGGCACGCTCTTAAGTGGAGAACGCGACTCGGCAAACGTATTCTAGGACGCCCTCCGGCCAGGTGGGGTGACGACCTGCGAAAGACTGCAGGCAGATACTGGGTGCGACGCAGCACTGGCTTATTCCATTTTGCTCCCACTCTCGTGATCCCAGTGGGATCATAGGTACAATACTTTTGAGTACGGGAGTTCTATGTCCAGCCGTGGCCTGATATAGTCTGATGCTGGTGATGATGATAAATTAGTGGGACGGAATAAGCTAAGAATAAAAAAAACATTTATTTTACATTGTTTTTTTGGTTTGTCTTTGTTTTATTACTGAATAATCAAATAACCGTTTGTATGGGAGACGACATGGAGACGACGCACCCTAGACCATAACACAATATAGTCAATATACGAGACCATAAGTTGTTTTGGCTTTTTGTAAGGGATTAAGGTGGGAATAATGATGATTTCAGTTTGGCAAGTGTGTTTAAAGATTCTTTATTTTCTCAAAGAACATCAAAACAAAAGAAAAAAACTACCTATAGTAGAAAAAACAACCTAATCTAATAAAATAAAGTAACATTAGGAAGGTAGGAACACAGCGGTCTGCCTTCGTTTTATAAATAAATAAAATAAATATTGCTGGACAATTCACACAGCATTATCTAGCCCCGTGGTAAGCAGAGCTTGTGTTATGGGTAGGTACCTACTAGATAACTGATATACATAATATAATACATAACATAGATAGATATTTTTTATTATATATAGAAAACGACCAGAAAACCCGAAACAAATATCTGAAGATCGTACACACAATTGTTCCGAGGCGGGAATCGAACCCGCAACCTCCTGCATCGCAAGCGGACCTTCGCCCACCGCGCCACATCGGTCGTCAAAAGACTTTTTTTTAGACAACCTAGCATTATTATTACTGTTTCTAGTTCGAACATTCCAGAATTATGACTGAGCTTAGACGCGCACAAAGGACGCAGTTGTTGGTACCGGAAACCTTAAGGGCACTAGTCTGAACCCTTGGCGGCGTCTATGTGGTACGAGGGCTCTTAGAACCCTCTGGCCTCGTACCCCTATCGAGGGGATGGATCTCGGGGTTGCTAATAAAAATATATTTGATATTTAATTTTTATTAGCTGACTGTACAACGTAAAAATTAAGGAGAAAGTAACTAGCAACAAACTAGCTTCGCGCGCGTCGAAATCTATGTTTCAAATAATTAATAAACCTTCTTCATATCATTAATCACTCTATTATTAAAAAAAAATAGCATCAAAATCCGTTGCGTAGTTTTAAAGATCTAAGCATACATGGGGACAGACAGACAGCGGGAAGCGACTTTGTTTTATACTATGTATGTATGTAGCGATACTGTTTTGATAAAGATGGATGGTAGAAGCTGAGGTACAAGTTTTGTTAGAGCATTGTCTGTCTCTCTCTTCATTAGTACACTGGTGAACATTCCTCCCCCAAATAAGGAGAGATTTGCCATAATCATTACAAGTGGCAAGTGAATTAGTGCGCACTGAAAGTGTTAAAAAATACTCAATATAAATAAATACTTAACACTTTGACTGCGATTTTTTTCGACGACTGCGATCTTTTTTTAACCTAAAAAATTCGTGCTGCCGCTCTACACAGCGGTTGTGTTGCGCCGCACATGCGTTTCGTTCGAAAAATATTACGGCTGTGCTGAGTCACAAAGACCTGTATTTTCTCAGCCGCTGCGCTAGTGTGGATTTACGCACTTGTAGAAAACACATACCGTGTGATTTTAGCACTCAAAATCTTAATGCTGGACAGCCCACACAGAGTTCTCTGCTAAGCAGCCGCAAGCTAAGCAGAGCTTGTGTTATTTGTATCTACGAGATGACTGATATATCTATACATAATACAATACATATGTACATCAGATAGATAGACAGAAAACACTTTATTGAACCACACAAAACAGAAAACAAAAGAGAAATAAATACTTAGAATAGAAGAAGTATATAGGGCGGCCTTATCGCTGAAAGCGATCTCTTCCAGGCATAAAACATACATTGCTACATATTTTTTTTATACATTGAAAACGACCAGAACTCTGGGAACAGATCGTACAAACGTTTATCCCGAGGCGGGAATCGAAGCCGCAACCTCCTGTGTCCCAGGCGGATATTCGCCCACCGTGCCACAGACCACGTCGTCGGCGACGACGTGGGCAAAAGTCTTCGGCAAGTCTGTGGCCAAGTCCAACAAGCCGAATCTACTCGACGACACAAATAAACACGCCATTAACCATCAACAAAACAACCAACGTAACGATGGCTGTAAATCGAATAGCACTCGGAATTACAGCGATAACGGGCTGTAAAGATACGCGGTTTTTATACAACCTGGATGTTTAGGTTGGATATTAAAATGATTCATCATTTATGGTGAAATGAAATGAAATGAAATGAAAATATATTTATTCTGATAGAGCAAAAAACTTAATTATTTAACTATAGTAAACAAATACAGCACACGACTTAAAAAGACTAAAGTATAAATAAATAAATAATGCTGGACAATTCACACAGCATTATCTAGCCCCATGGTAAGCAGAGCTTGTGTTATGGGTACTAGATAACTGATATACATAATACAATATATTACATAGATAGATATTTTTTATTATACATTGAAAACGACCAGAACACCCGGAACAAATATCTGCAGATCGTACACACAATTGTTCCGAGGCGGGAATCGAACCCGCAACCTCCTGCGTCGCAGGCGGACCTTCGCCCACCGCGCCACATCGGTCGTCAAATATAATTGATATAATTGTTAATATGCATTGATTTATATATATATATTATTAATAGACATATCTAAATTAATGTAGTGTAGATCAAGCCGTTTGTGATGTGATGGTCAGTGCCGTGTTCCTGCGCTATCAGAACAGCTTCATGCTCAGCTGAATGTTGCGAGTAGCCCCACAACGCTGATTTTCAGCATGTACCGTATGTGGTGTAGGGCAAGGTAAGTATTAAAATAAGTACCTCGAAGTATTAAAATAGTTCATCGACTTAAATTACTGTGGATTGTCCAGCATTGTTTATTTATTTTTAATCGGCTTGTTGGATATGGAGTGACATTTTATTTACTTTAGAAAAAGGCAACCCATTGCCTTGCAATTGCGCATTGTAGGTAAGCCTACCCTCCCATTTTTTTCTCGGCTTGTCTTACGTGGCTGAAGATTTCTCAAGGCCGAAATACGAAGTTTTGGGTGACGGAGCGCACGACAACCTTACCATGAACTTGCTTCGAACGTGTTACCAACTACCACCTTCTTTACGTATCTCTTAAAGCAATTGTCTCACCGGGAACGATGAACGAGTAGCGAGCAGAGCTAGAATGTAGAAACGAGTCGGCGTGAAGCGGGGAGCGAGTACGTAGTTCCGTAGTTGTGTAGCTCGGCTATCACTCGCTCGCGGCGGCCGGGTCAAACGACAGTCCGCATTGTAGAGAAATGGCCGCTCAGCGTGAGTTTTCTGATCGCTGAGCGAGTGTTATTTTCCTGGCTCTTGTCGCCCAGCGACAAACTAGTAAAGCGAGTTCTCGCCGGCGTGAACAGTCAGCGATCAACTATTTGTATATGCATCTCTTTTGTTAACACGCAATGTATATCTAACTGTACGTTTCTTGAGCGAGAAAATAGCTGATAGTTAGTAGTTCTCTCGCCGGCGGTGAGACAACTGCCTAAAACCGGGTAATGACCGGTGCTACGTAAGGAACGTAACGTAAATTTCAGCTAACATACGAAGTAAAAAATCTGTTTCGTTGCCCGTTGCCCGTTCCAAGTACTGACTACACGAAAGCTCGCTGTGTGACTCGTTACATTACGCCCCGTAACGCCCCCGTCAGTTTTCCGCTATACAATATAATAACTTTTTATTGCACACCGAATACAACACATACACAGGAAAAAACAAATACAGATTATGCGCGATATAATGAGCGACCTTATCGCAATAATAAATAATAGTCACATCATCTTCAAAGGTGTTCGAAAAAACCGATCGGCTATCCGTATTTTCGTGCGATCCGTCAACTTCGTAATCCTATTTTAAAGGTAGTCCTCCTGGACTCGAGAATAATTACTAGCTGGTATGTCTGGTACGCTTGCTGAATAGCATAGCTCTGTATAATATCCGCAATCAGGTCAACATAGTTAAGGAGCTCATAGATTGATTTTTGTTATAGATCTGTCTTGTGTTATCTTCCGTGACGTCACCAAACGGCTCTATCGGAAGACCAGCGTTGGTTGTAACATGCTTACAATTAACTCATGCTGAGATAGAGTCCGTTTTGTGACTCATGTACAAAAATTTGTTTTGTCCTTTATTATTTTATAATCATGTTTGTTTTATATATGTTTGTGTATTGAGTTACAAATAAACTTATTCTATTCTAGATATATATTCTAGACCTACCTATGACTGTGTGGTGTGTAGTGTACATAATTTGGTTACTAATCGGTGACGTTGTTTGCGGGAAACTAAGGCATGTTCCAATTGTTACCAACTTTTATTTGAGAGTAGGTCTTGAATTATCCCTTTGATGATTTAATGATTTGACGACCTCTATGGCGAGGTGGGCGAAGTCCCGCCTGCGACGCAGGAGGTTGCGGGTTCGATTCATGCCTCGGGACAAATGTGTGTACGATCTACAGATATTTGTTCCGGATTTTCTGATCGTAATCTATGTATGTATAATTAAAAAAAAAACTATCTACATATGCATTCTATCGTATTAAATATATCCGTCATCTAGTACCCATAACACAAGCTCTGCTTAGCTTAGGACTAGATGATGCTGTGTAGATTGTCCAGCATTATTTATTTATTTTTAAATAATGATCTAATGTCTATGATGATATACACTTTTAATACTGACATGTCTTAAAAGCCTAAATGTCATGTTGAATCTTTCAAATCTGTTGCTGTTTATTTTCTATGGTTGAAAAGTTATTCACTATTCGGACCCTATCTCCTTTCTATTACGTCACAACTTTTCCTAAATCAACTATGTCCACAAAACTATAAATCGAAGGTCGAACGCCTATATCGACAGTTTACCGATAACACATATTATAGACCCTGAACACGGTGACCAACTAGATAACACGTGTTCCGGCACACCCTGTCCACGACCGCCCAGTATCTCAGTTCCGGCGACAGGAAGGTCAGGCGGGGCATCAGATAGGTGGTCACGAGGTACGTAAGTACTAATTTCGTGTCACCTTATCTTCACGACTATCTACACAGATTACCTAAGTATGTAGCTCACATGTATTTACTATGTAAATGATTTTAGCGTTGACTTAGTACTTCTATTATTTACTTAAAACAATATGATTGAATTATAATTTTCTGCTCTCTCTCTCTCTCTCATCTAACAAAAAAAAAAAAAAAAAACTCACATCACAAGCTCTGCTTAACTTGGTAGCCCCAATGATGATGATGTGTGGATTTTCCAGCGTTATTACGTATTATTATTATAATACCGTATTCGACCTCAATGTCGCATTCGACCTCAATGTCGCATTCGACCTCAATGTCGCATTCGACCTCAATGTCGCATTCGACCTCAATGTCGCATTCTCTCAAAATCGGGCAGAATATGCCATACACAACGTCGGAATGGCGGCAAGAATCGCTGGCATTTTCAAGCGAGCTACAAAGGATTATGTATAATCTTTTGCCGCGTGCCAACGTAATCACACGGCGTAATTATATTACACACCCTTTTGAACGTCGGCTGAAATAATAAACAAGCCAAGCGTGAGTCGAATTCGCGCAGTGACGGTACCGCATTAACACTTTGACTGCGGTTTTTTTTCGACGACTGCGATCTTTCTTTTAACCTAAAAAATTCATGCTGCCGCTCTACACAACGGTTGTGTTGCGCTGCACATGCGTTTCGTTCGAAAAATATTACGGCTGTGCTGAGTCACACAGATCTGTATTTTCTCAGCCGCTGCGCTAGTGTGGATTTACGCATATTAGTCACTTGTAGAAAACACATACCGTGTGATTTCAGCAGTCAAAGTGTTAAAAAGTATTTACGGTTTCTTGTATGGGAAATGAAATACTGTTAGTAGGTAGGTCCGGAACCTAGTTTCTGTTAATACCTACCTATTTATAAACACGGTTTTTATGTGTCATTTATAACGCTTTAGATTTAGTAATGTTAAAAGATACAGTTTTATCACATAAAAGCAATAAAACAATGTTTAAAAACGTGTTTAGTTAAACAGTGTCTAAAGCTGAACGCGTAACTGCCGCAAGAGCCGCCGCAGTCTTTGCATTATCTAAATCTACATATAAAATAGTATGTAATATCGCGTACCTAACAGCGGCGCAAGGGATACACTGAATAAACAAGACGTGTTTAAAACTTCTGTCCACGAAAACATAATATATTCGTTTAGTCAGCAAAATACTGCTTAAATTGATGTATCAAGCATATCGGAAACTTTTAACTTGCAACCCTGCATAAACATTCCGTTTTAATTAGATTTAATTTGTTAAGCCTTTCTTTTTTCCTACCAATTCCTTTTTTTTGGTTAGTACGGTTAGTTGGTTAGGTTAGTATGTTGGAAAATTCTAAATAGTGTCATCATCATAATCAGCCTATATTAGTCCACTGCTGGACATATGCCTCCCCCAATGAGCGCCATAGCGCCCTGTATTCAGCTTGACGCATCCAGCATCTACCTGCAGTCTTTCGCCGGTCGTCATCCCACCTGGTCGGAGGGCGTCCTACACTACGTTCACCGAGTCGTTGTCTCCACTCAAGAACACGTTTGCCCCAGCGGCCGTCAGTGACTGACTAAATAGTGTATGTATGTAATAAACTGAAATAAAAAATCAGCATAGAAATAACCTTACAAATTCGTGATGTAGGTAAGACGTTTATTATTTATACCATTGCACCAGATCTAGCTTTTATATTTAATGAATCCATTGATTGTGGCGTATTTCCTGATCTAATGAAACATAGTAAAATAATCCCATTGTTTAAATCGGGTAGTAAGTCTGACCCCACTAACTTTAGACCAATATCAGTACTGCCTACATTCAGTAAAGTTTTTGAAAAACTTATATTACACCAATTGCTTAGACATTTTAATGGCAATGACCTGCTACATTGTAAGCAATTTGGGTTTACTCGTGGCAGGTCAACTACTGATGCCGGTGTAGAGTTGGTATCGCATATTTTTGATGCTTGGGAGAAGTCGCAAGATGCTTTAGGCGTTTTTTGCGAATTGTCAAAAGCATTCGATTGCGTTCATCACGAAACATTAATCAGGAAACTACATCATTATGGAATTAGGGACAGCTCTTTGGATCTTCTTACATCTTACTTGAGTGATAGGATACAAAGAGTTGACATTAATGGGAAACGATCTAAAGGGTCTGTTGTTACAATGGGTGTACCGCAGGGTTCTATCTTGGGTCCTTTCCTATTTTTAGTTTATATTAATGACCTGCCTCATCTTGTAAAGAATGATCATGAGATTGTATTGTTTGCTGATGATACTTCATTAATTTTTAAAATGAAACGACAAAACACAAATTTCGACGATGTAAATACTGCAATCTCAAAGGTAGTCCATTGGTTTAGTATTAATAATCTTTTGCTTAATGAAACCAAAACAAAATGTTTAAGATTTATTCTACCTAATGTAAAACAAGTTAAGGCCGATATAAACGTAAAAGGAGAAACGCTAGAAATTGTAAATAATACCGTATTTTTGGGAATAACCTTAGATAGTAAACTTCAATGGGGCCCACACATAGATAAACTATCGAAGAGACTTAGTTCTGAAGCATATGCAGTTAAAAAAATCCGTCACCTTACAGACGTTGATACTTCTAGACTAGTCTATTTCAGCTACTTCCATAGTATTATGTCTTATGGCATACTACTGTGGGGGAACGCTGCAGATATAAACACCGTATTTGTGTTGCAGAAAAGGGCTGTTCGTGCGATCTATAATATGGGTCCCAGAGAATCCCTGCGTAAAAAATTCAAAGAAATAAACATAATGACAGTACCGTGTCAATATATTTATGAAAACTTGTTGTACACTCATAAAAATATCAATCGGTTCACTAAAAAAAGTGATATACATAATGTAAATACTAGAAATAAGAATAAACTCGCTGTGCCCACAACTAGGCTACACAAGATAAATGTATCTTTTAAAGGGCAATGTATACGCTTCTACAACAAAACTCCAAGTGAGTTGCAAAAATTATCAATAAATAAATTTAAAAAAATTGTTAAACACATTCTTTGTAAAAAAGCTTATTACAAAATATCAGATTACTTAGAAGATAAAAAAGCTTGGAACGAGTTTTGCTCCAACTCAAAATCTACCAACTTACAGATAAGCAAATCAAATGTACTAGACACATAAGTTATGAATATACTAGTGGTTTCTTCTCACTTCTTCCATTGGTGGAAAAAAAATTGAAGTGAACTATAAAATATGACCTGTCTAAGTGCTTATTTGTAAGCTTAAAGAAATAAAAAACTTTTCATTTTCAGAAAGAATACCATGTTGAGTAAATTCAAATTCACTTCCAAGAGAACAAATATTACACGACTATAAATTGCGGCAAAGAAATAGTTGATAAATTTTTCTTTGCCGCAATAAGCGCTAAATTTTGGTAGGAACGTGTCGGGAAATAGACACAAAAGCAAATAGTTCAGTCACGAGGAGAGTCAACGCGCGACGCATTAACAAATCAACAATTTACAGCAGCGCCATCTAGTTTACTGCGAGTCGCAGTCTGCGACTCGTTGTACAAAACCTGATAATTTTGAACCTTATGCCCTATAGATAAGAGCTGCCTTTGGGCCCTAGGCCATGGGCGTACTCAGGCTCTGGTCCAGAGGGGCGAATCAAACATTTCTGGGCGATCCGCACTTACTTTGTCCTACAAAACACGAAGACACCTTACACTTAGCATTCCCAACATTAGTAGGTTCTATCTTATATACAACTCTATACTAGTAAGGCCGTAATCAAGAGCCAAAGCCTCGAAAAATTACATGAATTTTTCGCGATAATAAAAAAATGAATTGAAAAAGTTTATGTAGTACATCGCGTCGTGGGTGTAGTACATCGCGTCGTGGGTGTACTACATCATCATCATCAACCTATAGCAGTCCACTGCTGGACATAGGCCTCCCCTAAGGAGCGCCATAGCGCTCTGTCTTCAGCTTGCCGCATCCAGAATCTGCACGCAGTCCTTCGCAGGTCATCATCCCACCTGGCTGGAGGACGTTACACTACGTTTGCCGAGTCGCGGTTTTCACTCAACATCAACAACATTTGGTACATACGAAACCCAAAACCAGGGAGGGGGAGCAGCCCACCCTGCCCCCTCCCTGAATACGACCTAGCTCTAGCACTAGCAGACAACGCGAGAAAAATTTAATCTTGAACCTTATTACTCACATAATAAAGTTACTCTAAAGAAGCCAGAAATCCGCAAGAAACGACGTAATCTGAACATGATGTTCCTTAAATTATTTTGAACTTTATGCTACCACGCATAAAGTTCAAAATAATATGAGTACGTTACATAATTTTGATTATAAGTATCGTCTGGCAAAAGTTGTAAGAGTCCTAGGGGTGTTATAAGGCTTTAAGGTTGTCGCAGATCTGGCCTGCACCACTGACGCACAGCACAAATATGTGCATTCAAAGGGCTTTTCTTTGTATCGTTTAGATTTATTTTATACTAGCGGACCTTCCCGGCTTCGCACGGGCTTAGTATGGATCCCTATATTTAAAAAAATATAATATAGCCTATGTTCACCGGGGATAGTGTAGCTTCCCAACGGTGAAAGAATTTTTCAAAGCGGTCCAGTAGTTCGGAGCCTATTCATTACAAATAAACAAAAAATCAAACCTTTCCTCTTTATATTAGTATATGTAGATTGATGGCACCAGATAGGTGCCACATACAGATACTCGAGTGAAGATTGCTGTGGTAACATTTGTCACAGTAAAATGATTCTTTAATTTACGAAATTAAGCCTATATTGGTACTACAATGGTGTATGAAAATCATTACTAATTTTCATACACCAGATTAAAATTTTATGTGCAAACCTATTTTACGAATAAGTACTTAATAAATAAACGGGCGAAAAGTTAAAAATATAAAGAAATAAGGTACCAAATACCTATAATATAAATATATAGGAAATATTATTAGTTATAAGTAATAAGTAACTTAAAAATGGTTAGCATTTTAAGGTTACTTATTTGTAACATTGAGGACAGATACAAATACAGATAAATATTAAAGAATTTATTAATAGCCACACACACACAGTATCAGAGTTGCAAAAAAAGGAAAACACACAGAATTACAGAACAACATAAGTCGTAGGGATTTCAACTTTAAGATAATGTAGCATGTAGTAAAGTAAAGTAAAGTAAAAAATCATTTATTTCTTTAGGCTTACAAAATAAGCACATTATTTTACTGTTCACTTCAATTTTTTGTCCACTAGTGGAAGAAGTGAAAAGAAACCACTATCCGTTTATTTATTAACCACACAGTAGAGTCCCAAGAGTAAGAAAAACTGGTCTTTCCCTATGTGCGCGGCTAATAAGGCAGATATACTGATGACGACCGATGTGGCGCGGTGGGCGAAGGGTTCGATTCCCGCCTCGGAATAAATACGTGTACGATCTGCAGATAATTGTTTCGGGTGTTCTGGTTGTTTACGATGTATAATAAAAAAACTTAATGTAATGTATTGTATTACGTATATCAGTTATCTAGTACCCATAACACAAGCTCTGCTTACCATGGGGCTAGATAATGCTGTGTGACTTGTTGTCCAGCATTATACTTTGTACTGTCCAACGACCCTATCCATCCATGGTTGTCTGGTAGAGACCGCTCCTAAGCGATAAGACTGACCAATTGTTTCCTATTTTTTATGTTTTTACTGAACATTGTTTCCAATATAAGTCTGCAATAAAGAATTTTCTATCGAGCTATCTTAACATAGAATGCTTATTTCTGTGTTGTGCGGCAGTTGGGTTAGACATGTGAGCGCCTACCTTAAGTTTTAGTAGTAGGGTAAATTTTACGTAACGTGAGGTTTTCGAGCAAAATTATTGGTTTAAAGTTCTTGGGGCTTCTGTTGTTAATTTTAAGTTTACGATACGTTATTAATTAAGTAAATAGTTGAGAAGTTTTTGAGGTGGATCGTTTCCTATACAAAATGTCCGAAGTCACATACAGGGAACGTATCTTAAATATTGTATATAGAACATTTTATTGAGAGAAGACTTCGAGAGAAATGTTTTGACAATTTGTTTTAATGTAATAAAATAACAAATTAGATGGGCGACGGGCGCCCCCCATCAGTCGGGGTCTCGACTCGACAAATCTCACGTATTTTTTTTTGTATTGAATTTTATTAGTTCCTATTTAAGTAATACTTAGTTTTATACAAACAACACAATCAAGCACAGATTAATTATAACATTAAATATATGTATTTTCAAAAATCGAGACGAATGGATGGAGCTGGGGCAAATCTCACGACATCTCACCAAGGGGGTATCGAAAATCGCCAAAATTACCTCACGTTATTAATGGATGCCCCCTTAGTAGAATAGGGCTCCTCTTTGATAGTTTATTGTAGAGATAGGTATAGGAAAACCATCGTATCTTAATCAAACGACCTGTTATTGTATGATATGATTTCACAGGTGAATGAGTGGTCGATTAGATATCGACTATCTACTCATAGACATTATCTAGGTCCGGTTTCATCAAACTCTCTAAACGCTTCTTAAACGCTGTTAGTGCGTTAGAAGCATTTGGCCGCGTAAAAATGGAAAAAAAACGTTATATTAGTACATAGTATAAAACAAAGTCGCTTCCCACTGTCTGTCTGTCCCTATGTATACTTAGATATTGAAAACTACGCAACAGATTTTGATGCGGTTTTTTTTAAATAGATTCGTTTATAAACCATTTCACACGTAGATTTTCACTTTCTATTTCACAGCTAGTATCCTACTAATATTATAAACGTCAAAGTTTGTAAGTATGGATGGATGGATGGATGTTTGTTACTCTTTCACGTAAAAACTACTGAGTGGATTATATAGCTAATATAGCTTACATATCAGAATAACACATAGGCTTATAGTATATTATCCAAAATATCTATCAACACGCGGGTGAAACCACGGGGCGCAGCTAGTGAGTTATAAATAGTAGACCTAAAATATTAAAAGTTAAGGTGGTCGCATATCAGAGGTACATTGCTACTAGGCAGCATACAATTTGCATTCAAATTTGAGCTTTAGCTCGCATCATTTAGATGTATTTTATATTGACTGCATCAGATGACATCAGGTGATGTTCACGGACCACGAGTTTGGCTTGTGGGAAGTCAATTTGTCACTGGAAAATGTATTAACAGATAACGAGCCCATATTTTAATGCACAGGTATTGGATTAATGTGTGCATTTTTTTTTAATATTTTATAGTAAATTTTTGAAATAAAGATTGTAAATTGTTGAAGTTAAGGATGCCTGTCCAATTGCTTTCAACTTGTGCAGTCGAGATCGTTTCTAGTTATAATTATAAGTTATAAGACCGCCTATTGTAGGTACTAGTATGAAATAAAGCGTATTTTAACTGTAGTGCATTATCTATCACTGTCCATATTAAAGTGTTTTATACCTATTGTACTCGTTTATGCTTAATTTAGTTTTGTGCTCGTTTTGTATTTCGTGAAAGCGGCCCTCGCCTGATTGACAGATTATAGCGGTATAATGGAGGTACTTAGCGGCAGTAATCGATACTTATCAATATATATCGTAAAACGAGGGAAAAATATCAAATTTTGCTTAATTTACGATTTAAAAAATCATTATGTCAATTATTTTTTTAAAAATCATTATGTGTATTTTTTATGTTCATTTAGTTATTATTAGTTACAATACATAACTATATATGTATCATCATCATCATCATCATCATCAGCCTATATATCAGTCCACTGCTGGACATAGGCCTCCCCCAATGAGCGCCATAGCGCTTTGTTATATATGTATACTGTTACTATTATATATATATGTATAAACTACGTCGAGTCTTCTCTTCATCCATACCGCAATGCTTGAAAACGAAAGTTTTCAACCAGTGCGTCCTACCCGTTATGACCTACGGAGCTGAGACGTGGACACTCACGATAGGGCTGGTCCACCAGTTCAAAGTCGCTCAGCGAGCTATGGAAAGAGCTATGCTCGGAGTTTCTCTGAAGGATAGGATTCGTAACGAATACATCCGACAGAGAACCAAGGTTATCGACATAGCTCTGAGAATTAGCAAGCTGAAGTGGCAGTGGGCCGGCCATATCTCGCGAAGAACCGACGGCCGCTGGGGCAAACGTGTTCTTGAGTGGAGACCACGACTCGGTAAACGTAGTGTAGGACGCCCTCCGACCAGGTGGGATGACGACCTGCGAAAGACTGCAGGTAGATGCTGGATGCGTCAAGCCGAAGACAGGGCGCTATGGCGCTCATTGGGGGAGGCCTATGTCCAGCAGTGGACTAGTATAGGCTGATGATGATGATGATGATGATATATGTATACAAACAATTTAATACATAACTATCATATTATAATTATTGTACACCACAAAATAAATACTAAACATATTTGGACATTAACAAGAAACACAAGCAGTACAATGGCTATACAGTACATACATATAACGTAAATATCATCATCATCAGCCCATAGCAGTCCACTGCTGGACATAGGCCTCCCCCAATGAGCGCCATAGCGCATTGTTTTTGTCGTAGTCCAGGAAAGGTTAGAAAACATGAAAAAATTGCCCAGAAATTTCCACGCGGGCGAAGCCGCGGGGCGCAGCTAGTTATAACATAAACATAACGGATTTTAATCGCGTTTTATTTACCTACCTATCCAATTTGTGCGTAAACCTGTTGAAACGTCTAGAACATTTCTAAATAAACGCGATAAATAGTTTATCCTTTTTTTGACGACCGATGTGGCGCGGTGGACGAAGGTCCGCCTGCGACCAGGAGGTTGCGGGTTCGATTCCCGCCTCGGAACAATTGTGTGTACTATCTGCAGATATTTGTTCCGGGTGTTCTGGTCGTTTTCTATGTATAATAAAATAATCTATGTAATGTATTGTATTATGTATATCAGTCATCTAGTACCCATAACACAAGCTCTGCTTAGCTTGGGGCTAGATGATGCTGTGTGGATTGTCCAGCATTATTTATTTATTTATTTATCCTAAAAATCCTATCAAATATAATACTTACTAGCGGACCGTCCCGGCTCCGCACGGGTATTAGAATTTTTAGGGTAATTTTTTCACACCTTGGGTTACATTATTGAAGTTTTAGTAAGGACCCCTAATTTGTTTTAAAATATAATATATGTATACTATATTCACCGCGGATATTGTAACTTTCCAAGGGTGAAAGAATTTTTCAAATCGGTCCAGTAGTTTCGGAGCCTATTCATTACAAACAAACAAACAAAAAACCAAACCTTTCCTCTTTAAAATAATAGTATAGATAATACTTATAACATCCAAGAACAAAGTCTCCTATATCGTCGCCATTCTAGCAAAACCCACAATCTGAAAGATCACAAAAATGAAAGTTGTAAGTACGCACAATAAGCGCGGATATGCGTTCCGAATCAAAAGTACCCAGCCTCCCTTCGCTCCCTCGTATCGACCGGAGGGTGGTAGCAAACTAACTTAGGGCTCCTTAAGGGTGCCAGAGATGTACTACGCAACTTAACGTTACCTACAACATTATCAGTTTCGTTGATGGATCAGTTGTGATACCTGTAGATTGTTTGCAACAGTATGCTGTTTATTTTTATTTATTTTATTTATTTAAATAAAATAATATGAGTATATAACAGTGCAGCACCAAAACGACAAAAGAAACAAAAAAAGTTAAATACAAGACGACCGATGTGGCGCGGTGGGCGAAGGTCCGCCTGCGACGCAGGAGGTTGCGGGTTCGATTCCCGCCTCGGAACAAAATTTGTTCCGAGGCGGGAAAAACAAATATCTGCAGATCGTACACACATTTAATGTGTGTACGATCTGCAGATATTTGTTTCGGGTGTTCTGGTCGTTTTCTATGTATAATAAAAATATCTATCTATGTAATGTATTGTATTATGTATATCAGTTATCTAGTACCCATAACACAAGCTGTGCTTACCGTGGGGCTAGATAATGCTGTGTGAATTGTCCAGCAATATTCATATTTATTTATATTTAATTATAACTTAATACTAAGCTAAAATAATCAATTTTTACGTATTTCTATGTGTCCTTACCCAACATTTTAAGATCCCTGAAGTTAATTCCTTTTCCAAAACCTTTGGATTTCGTTATCCGAAACAGGCGTGACAACCATAAAGTCTGTTTCATCATCAGCCTATAGCAGTCCACGGCTGGACATAGGCCTCCCCCAATGAGCGCCATAGCGCCCTGTCTTCAGCTTGCCGCATCCAGCATCTACCTGCAGTCTTCGCAGGTCGTCATCCCACCTGGTCGGAGGGCGTCCTACACTACGTTTACCGAGTCGTGGTCTCCACTCAAGAACACGTTTGCCCCATCGGCCGTCGGTTCTTCGCGAGATATGGCCGGCCCACTGCCACTTCAGCTTGCTAATTCTTTGAGCTATGTCGATAACCTTGGTTCTCTGTCGGATGTATTCGTTACGAATCCTATCCTTCAGAGATACTCCGAGCATAGCTCTTTCCATAGCTCGCTGAGCGATTTTGAACTGGTGGACCAGCCCTAAAGTCTGTTTACCTAATAGAAATACCACAATGATGTAAAAGTAAAAGTAAAAGTATATTTTATTGCATGAAATACATGTGTAGTGTATACAGGTTAATCACAAATTGTAAATCTGACTTGATTGCACACTTAACTGTAGAAATACATTGAATCACAATTATATTGTACCTTTATACACATGTATTTCATGCAATAAATATACTTTACTTTACTTAATCCCTGTTAGCGCAATTGGTTTAATTATAAATAGTAATTTATTTTTATTATTATATTGTTCTTTGTTCACCGATTATGAATGATGATGATTGGTTGAAAAACCGAAAACCGCTGGGATAAACGTGTTCTTGGGTGGAGACCGCGACTCGGGAAACGTAGTATAGGACGCTTTCCGGCCAGGTGGAATGACGACCTGCGAAGGACTGCAGCTAGATGTTGGATGCGTCAAGCTGAAGACAGGGCGCTATGGCGCTCATTGGGGGAGGCCTATGTCCAGCAGTGGACTATTATAGGTTGATGATGAACCGAATATGAGCTAGCGGTGCCATATTATTGTAGACGGGACCAAAAGCGTGCCCAATACTGGTTCGTGTAAAGAATCACTGCTATTGCGTCGCCAGTCTCTTTCCGACCTTGGCTGGTCGCTCTTTTGCGCGTCTCAATATGATAGCCTAGTTTTTGCGTGTTTTAGAGTTATTTCTATCCCATGGCAACTGATTTATGGGATAAAAGTTTTATGGTTACTTTTGTAACCATAAAACTTTTGAAACTATCATGGTTATTAATACTAAAGTCATTTAAAACGTGATATTTACCATGATTTCATGTTTGACACAGGAGGTTTGGTACAGGAGGCTATTGAGATTACGAAACATAGGAACTTCAACCGAGAAGATGGCTTCCAATTATCGGGAACCTGGAACCCTGTTGTGAGAATGTGCAAAAACCGAAGAAGTGATGTACCAACCGCGTCGCGTTCTGATACCGTCAGTGTTGTGTGTCGTGATCGAGCTGCGTTCGATAATAATGAAACCGGTGGTAGTGGTAACGTTCGTAGCAAAAGACAAAAAATAAGGATAGATCGGTATGTCTGCCCATAAAAACTTACTCGCAGTCGCAGTGCCTTCAGTTACTCCGTGATCATGGCGCATGAAACTGTGCCGAAATATTGGATAACTCAAAAATCAAATCATGGTAAAAAGTAACCAATTTTATTTCGGGCCTGGAACTACCTGCAAAATTTCAGCCCGATCCGATACAGCATCCGAGAACCATACCAACCCTATGCTATTTAGCTTGGGGCTAGTTGAAGCTGTGTAATCCACACAGCATTTTTTTTATTGGTAATTTGGTTTTATTCACGCCAAAACTTCTGAACGGATCGGGCAGATACAAACTTTCTTTACATCAAACGGACATCCATAAAGTAAAACATATATACATAAAGTGTTTTTTTTTCCTTTATTCCTTACAGAACTTTGAAATAATGCTGGACAATTCACACAGCATTATCTAGCCCCATGGTAAGCAGAGCTTGTGTTATGGGTACTAGATAAGTTTAGATAACTGATATGCATAATACTCTTGCCGCGTCTTTTTACTAGCAATTTACAATTATTTGTCGATTTCAGATCCTTCCTATAAATATTGCTTACAATTATATCTGAAACTCGGAGCCGATATTATTGTGTCGAGATTTGTTTACAAACATTTCACATCGAGTTTGACCAGTATACCTACCTAGTAAGATATTTTATCAAAAGGTTATAACGCCATTATCTGCCCTTTACTGTCAAAGTGACTTTAAATCAATTCCTAGACATCTAAAAGCAGGTCTTCCAGAAAATTGACCTATCAGATGTGACGAGATAAAGTTGGCCTCTGGTAATTCTTTTTATTTCACGAGCGATTTGAAAGGGACGGACTCAGGACGGAAACAGGGTGTGAAACCACGTCTCTGACGGAGGGGCACAAAGAAGGGCTATGTCACCGACGTGACCTATAGACCTCGAGTTGATTATCTTACCTTGTGGATATTCATTATTTCTAAACGGTTCTCCTAGTCCTAGAGTATAATAACCTGATATTAATATTAAAATCTTGATTGGATCTAGTATACTAGACGTAAGATAAAGAAAAAATATTAAGCAAATGCAGAACACCTTTTTGCAATTACAATCAATAAATAATAAAAATAAATAATGCTAGACTATCCACACAGCATAACCTAACCCCAAGCTAAGCAGAGCTTGTGTAATGGGTACTAGATGACTGATATACATAATACAATACATTACATAGATAGATATATATAATAAATTACACAAGCATTAGTCCCTAGGTGGGATAAGAGCCTCCTGCGTTACAAGCGGAACTTCACCTGATACACGAAACAAAAAAAAATATACAGACAGAAAATGGTAGGTACCTACATAGTAGGATGCCTAAGTCAGGAGAGAAAAAAAAGAATGATACCTCCAAGTTTACCACCCCGACGTCCTGAGTCCGTCCACCTCTCGAATCAATAAATCGACCGGCCTTTCGTCGAGGCTGGCTGGAAACCAGTTATCTATCTCCCATCAATCAGGGAGGCTGCGAGCGGTCGACATGTCGCACCGACTTGTCTAGAAAATAGTTAGCTAACTTTCAGTTAGGGGAAAGCAATTTACTGGATATGTAGCTTCTGTTTTATATTGATACAAGTAAAAGGGTCACCGACAACCGCTGGGGCAATCGTGTTCTTGAGTGGAGACCACAACTCGGTAAACGTAGTGTAGGACGCCCTCCGACCAGGTGGGATGACGACCTGCGACAGACTGCAGGTAGATGCTGGATGCGTCAAGCTGAAGACAGGGCGCTATGGCGCTCATTAGAGGAGGCCTATGACATAGGCTGATGATAATGATGATGGTGAAAAACATTGTTTTATCAAATTATGAATGTGTGATCCAAAACATCATCTTTGTAGATAAAACTGCGATATTTTACCCGAAACTCCGTTTATCGTTCGTCCAAGTAGTCCTTGAGTTGGCATGAAAAGGTTTTTGAAGGAACGTTCTGTTTTGACGTTGAATAAACGTTCTACATTTAGACGATTGGGTGAATATTACCACCTAAACCTAGATTTAGCTCAGAAGATATTATATTAATAATAATAATAATAAGCCCGCAGGGCAGCTTGTGGCGAGCTGTTAGTGAGTAGCGACACCACGGGTACCGAGTGCTCCCGGGGAAGTTCCTGGTTCTCGTCTCCGCTTGCGGAGTGGCATCCCAAGAGAACCAGATCCCCACCTCTTGCTTGCCTTCATTGGCCGGTCTGAGTGGAGTCGCGAGAGATGCATCTTAGGATGTAGACTCGGGGGTGGAAGTGTCTAATGGCGTAATAACGAGGAAACCCGCTCACGAGCAGTCTTCGTGATGGTGAAATCGGGGCTGCACCTCTCGACACCCCTCGGTCGTTTGCGCCAATGTTGTTCCTCTCTGGTAATTTACTCCGGCTTTTTAAGGAACCCATCCAGCATTCGGCAAGCCACCGTCTGCCACTCTTCTTAACATTATGATTGACTTGTTTATGGCAGACGTCCGCAATCTCCCCTATAGCCCGATTACCCAGTCCACCAATCCATCACAATAGCCTGTTTTTATTTCTTTAATTTTTCTTTGCAATAGTCTCTACACCTGGCGGATACCATCTTTGGGTGTATCATATTGTGCACCCGAGGATGATACCCGCTATGTGTAGCGATCGCCTTTAGATTAACTTCTCAAAGGGCCTCTGTGCTGTTGGCTTCGGCCCCACGCAAGCCTTCCAAAGGACCGGGTCACTTTATGGCCCGAGATCGTGGTATATGAGAGACATAATAATAATAATCATTTATTTCAGACCATAGACAAGTAACAGATCTTAACCAACTTATTCTACGGTCCATAGTAAATATATTAGAAGTATACTCTATGTACAATATTTGATAATTATTTTTAACTTAAATTATGGATTGCAGCTGAAATAAAGACCTATTATTATTATATTCAATTTGTTATTTTGCAAACCCTTCTAAAAGTCTTGTAAAAGACCTAAACAACTTGGTCGGCACCAGACCCATCTGTTGACCTCATCATAACTGCTCCAAACTTCCAAATGAATTAGTTATGTTTCCAAGCGAAAACAACACAGAGTTCCCAAGTCCGCAAGTTCCCAACAAAATATAATTTCTTGGCAATTTGAAATTTGTGAAATTAAGTAGCAAATGCGACTAATGCCAGTTAAAGTGTGTCGGGTGGGGGAAATTGGATTCTGGAAGGTTCTTGACCTTGCTTTATATGGGGTCTTACTTGAGATACTCACACTTTACCGCATTTTCGCTGTTTAATGTTTGTCAAACCCATCCAGCGATTTTCGTGTGTTACTATGGTTATGGTATGTGTACCTACTCTTTTGTCCGAATACATCCGACAGAGAACCAAAGTTTTCGACATAGCTCTGAGAATTAGCAAGCTGAAGTGACAGTGGGCCGGCCATATCTCGCGAAGAACCGACGGCCGCTGGGGCAAACGCGTTCTTGAGTGGAGACCACGACTCAGTAAACGTAGTGTAGGACGCCCTCCGACCAGGTGGGATGACGACCTGTGAAAGACTGTAGGTAGATGCTGGATGCGGCAAGCTGAAAACAGGGCGCAATGGCGCTCATTGGGGGGAGGCCTATGTCCTGCAGTGGACTGCTATAATTATGCTGATGATGATGATGATGATGATTCCAGGACTATGTGGACAGCTAAGTCTTCGGTGTGTTACTGTTACTATAAAAGCTTTGGTAGTTTCACGAATTTATATGAATGTAAAAGGAGTAAAACGGAAGCGGAAAGGCCGTGATGCGAACTGCACTCACCCTGGGGAAGTCCCTCGTTAAGAGAAGAAATGTTGGTGTTCTTTCAACACAAACTAGGTTCGAAGATAGCCCGCTTATATTCATAATGGATTAAGGTGTGGTTTTACTTATCCGCCAAAAACAAAACACCCAGTGCTTTATTTCCTTTTTCTTACAGTATTCTTTTCTTATTCTTGCGTTACAAAATACATATTACATAATTAAGTAAAACTAGGATATATAGTGATCACTTTGATTTTTAATTCACTTCAAGTCGGTGACAGTTACAATCGCAATCATTAGATCTCTCTATTGTGTTTTGTCGTTGGGGTAATTTTCAATATGAAAGAATAAATTCTACCCTGAAAACCCTGTAAAAAACGAATGGAATGAGTATGCGACATATTTACTTTTTAGTTATTAAAAAAGAAAGAGGCTTGTGACCCCCAAAATGAATTTCACGGTAACGCCAAAGCAAAGGTACAAGTAAGATTCCGAACTCTAACAGTTTAAGTAAAGTACTACGTTCAGTTCTCTAAGGATATGTGGGGTCCAACCTTAACAACCTACTTCAAAGGAATGAGTACTTAACGCTACTACTCCTCTGTAGCCAGTTGTAGCGTAATTGAAGTAATAAAACCACAGAAAAAAGTGTTCATTCAAGACGAAACTG
This sequence comes from Eupithecia abbreviata, assembly GCA_943735965.1. Lineage (NCBI taxonomy): Eukaryota > Metazoa > Arthropoda > Insecta > Lepidoptera > Geometridae > Eupithecia > Eupithecia abbreviata. The sequence continues at coordinate 12,282,172 of OX030976.1, forward strand.
CTTGACCTTTCAATCAATATCACAGAATAACTATATACATAGTACTTAGCCAATAAAGAGTTTTACATTACCAATATTATGTATGAAGAGTGTTTATTTTGTTACTTTTCTGATAAATTGATTGCCCCGATGATGTGGCGCGGCGGGCGAAAGTCCCACTGCGATACAGGAGGTTACGGGTTCGATTCCCACCTTAGGATAAATGTTTGTACGATCTGCAAATAAATATAGAAAATATACCCAGAACACCCGGGGATCTGGGTATATTCTATGTACCCATAATAAAAAAATATCGATCTATGTAATATATTGTATTAAGTATATCAGTCTTCCAGTACCCATAACACAAGCTCTGCATAGCTTGGGGCTAGATGACGCTGTGTGGATTGTCCAGCATTATTTATTTATTACACAAATTAAAATAGCCTTTTTTCTTAATATCACCTGTTTGTGTCACTTAACCCCCATGATAAACTACTTTATTTGCCGTTTGTTATTCTACGCCTGTATTTTGTACTTGTGTCCAAACAAATGTTTTTCTATTCTATTCTATTAAAAATAAACTACCGTTCCCTGACCCGTTATTAAGCGCACCAACAAAAATTACTACGCATCAAGAAAGGACCCAACTTCCAGCCTCATTACCCGGTTTAATTATAACTGGACCGGCTCAACCAAAGAGCAGTTTTCACTTAACATTTAGATGACATAAATTTCAGACGCGATTTTTTGTCGTCATCGTTGTCGCAAAGCATGTTTTTGAACTGAAAACATCTAAGCCTCTTTTCCTAGAAGATTAATTACAATTTCGGAGTTTATAGTGAATAAGTCCCTTCTGGGAAAGCGTGTTAGATTTTAGACCACATAATTCATTCTTCAATTACCCAAAAGAGATGGAGACCAATGCTTTACTTTACCGTAAATCTTCCCATCGGTGGTGGTGCAATACTGTATCGGCTAATACTCGGCCCGTGTCGGCCACTTTAAAAGTCAAGGTTAAGCTACCTTGACATTTAAAGTGGCCGACCGAGTTTTAGCTTTGAAGATTAACTTATTAATAGGATATCCAGCGTATATAAAATAAAAACTGGCTATAAGATGTATGACGTAGGTACAGCGTAGCCCTCGTAGAGCCTCTACGGTTCTCGTAGCAGTGCTACGGGTGTTTTGTAACGTAGCGATTCTACATATATCGAATTGATATTATTAATTCTAAGTATGTATGAAATAATGAAAACTAAAGCGACTAAAAGTCGCATCTTAAACTTTTTTCCTAGTTAAATGCGTTGAAAGGGAACACTACATAGCCACACTTTGCGAGCTTTCAGCTCAGTTAGAAATAATTCCTTTGAGCAGGAGTTAGGTATGGCTGCAATTTGCAACTTTTGTGGTAGCATAAATAATAGTATATGGGCCGAGGTCTCGGTGACCGCTTTCAATTAAAATTATGAGTATTTTATTTTAACTGTGTAATTTGATATTCCTATGACCATTGAGACCTGCCTGGAAAAATATTTTATTTCATTTAAAATCGGATGAGAGTGTGATCGAACGATGGCGGTACGTGATTCTAAAGGCTAACTAACGAAGGAATGCCTTAAAAAGGTAATCTATAGTCTATTTCGAAAACTAACGCACAATCTTCTTTGTAGAGTTTTTATTATTATTCCAGTGAAATAATTTTACAAATAAGTAAAAAAGTTTGCGACCTCGATGTTGGATTAAGATAAAATTTAAATGCAAAAGTTTAAAATTTTGATCTGTTCGATCATTAAAATAATGACTAATTTATTCATTAATTGAAATGTATAATTTAATTGAAATATTGTAATTTATTATTTGAATTGTAGTATATAATCTATTATATATACAGGGTGGAATTTTGTAATGCCACCTGGAGGGAAAGTACTCTTAATACTGTAGATAGAAAATTGTACTCAAAGATAACATTCCTTTAATTTTGAAGAGAAAGAAAACTGCATTCAAACATTTTCGAAAATTCGCTTGCCACACCCTGGAATCGAACCCACTAAAATCTGTAAAAATTACAGCCTGTACTTTTATTACATAGATAGTTATAAATAAATAAAAAAAAAAAAAAAAATTATTTACAATAAAAAGTCAACTAACTAATTAGTTGCTCGAAATGGGCTCCATTTTCTTGGATACACAAATTTATTCTTCTAACGAATTCATCTCTAGTAACTTTTAATAACGTGTTGTGGTGAATATTATAAATCGTATTCTGAACTTCAACTCTCAGCTCGTTTACATTCGCATAGAATACATGTATCTTATGCGAATCTAAACGAGTTGAGAATTAGATTTTTTACATATCCCCACAAAAAATATCTGAAGGGATGAGATCTGGTGATCTCGCAGGCCATCTGATTGTGCCGTTGGTACCAATCCAGGTATTAAAATGGTTATTAATGTAGGCAGTAGTGATTCTGCTGTTATGGGCTGGAGCACCATCTTGCTGTCGAATTATTTGGTTTCGCTCTGCCTCGGGGAAACTATTTAACTCGTGGTTTTCCTTTCATTTAATTTATTAAGTTTGTTAGAGAGATTTCATCCTTATTATTGAACCTAACGATCTATGTAATAAAAGTACAGGGTGTAATTTTTACAGATTTTAGTCGGTTCGATTCCCGGGTGTGGCAAGCGAATTTTCGAAAATCTTTGAATGCAGTTTTCTTTCTTTTCAAAATTAAAGGAATGTTTTCTTTGAGTACAATTTTCTATCTACAGTATTAAGAGTACTTTCCCTCCAGGTGGCATTACAAAATTCCACCCTGTATATATTTCATGAAATGCGCGACCATTTCATGAAGTTCTCGAGCATTTCATGAAGTGAGCATATCTACGATATGGCCACGACATATATACTTAAGTATATTTTAAGGTAAACTATGTACTATTTGACGTGTAATGCCATGAACCATGTTGTAGAATAGATGTATTGCCAACATCCGATGTGGCGCGGTGGGCGAAGGTCCGCTTGCGGCGCAGGAGGTTGCGGATTCGATTCCCGCCTCGGAATAATTGTGTGTACGATCTGCAGATATTTGTTCCGGGTGTTCTGGTCGTTTTCTATGTATAATAAAAAATATCGATCTATGTAATATATTGTATTATGTATATCAGTTATGTAGTAGCCATAACATAAGCTCTGCTTACCATGGGGCTAGGTAATGCTGTGTGAATTATCCAGCATTATTTATTTATTTATCCACATCGTGCTTGAGTTACCTCGTGAAATCCGTGTGTCGTATGAATCCAATCCGATTTTCGGACATTCCAACACATTCGCAGTGGCAGCTACCAATTTTCGTTTGCTTTTCGCGTCCTCAAATTGAAGTCGCTGACACTTTAAAAAACCCTATTCGACCGGTGTGCTGGCAACCCCAAATGAAATAAAAGCAGGTGTAAACACACACAGCTATGTTTTAATGCAATTATAACATAGTGATAAGCTTAATATACGAACGTTACCTGCCGAATTTTCCAAAAAACACAAAAGTTTGTACGTACCTACCTATATATTTTTTTATAGAACTAGTTACTTACGTAGCTTCTGCCCTTCTGCGCATAGTCTGAAACCATCGATCTAGTGTACCCAATCTCTCAAAAAATTATATACCTAATGCATGCTTTACTTCACTCCAGGGATACTGTTATAAATACAACTTTTTCTGACTTTTTTTAATGTATAATTCGCATCATCATAATGACGTCACTGACTTATTCAGGAATCCAATTAAAGTCAAGCTGGCATCACCACGGCAATTGGGGTAAAAGCAGCCGTGTGTTCCGGGCACAGCGTAATTAGCGAAAAACGCGTTAACGGACGTTACCTGTCGAAATATGTTAACGACAAAAGTCGTCGGAAAATGAAAAATGAAAATGAAAAGTTTTTTATTTCTTTAGGCTTACGAATAAGCACTTAGACAGGTCATATTTTATACTATTCATTATTATCAAATAACATTATTTTAATGTTCACTTCAACTTTTTGTCAACCAGTGGAAGAAGTGTAAAGAAACTAGTGGTTACTGGTGGTGGTAGTGGTAGTAGTTTTACCACTACTTTCTTTCGAAGGTCGTCATCCTACCTGGTCGGAGGGCGTCCTACACTACATTTACCGAGTCGTGGTCTCCACTCAAGAACACGTTTGCCCCAGCGGCAGTCGGTTCTTCGCGAGATATGTATGCTTAGATTTTTAAAACTACGCAACGGATTTTGATGCAGTTTTTTTTATATATAGAGTTATTCAAGAGGACTGTTTATAAACCATTTGAAACATATGTAGATTTCCACGGGCGAAGCCGCGGGGCCCATTTAGTTTTATATATTGTACCTATCTACCAACCGAGTCTACCTACATTATTATTAAACTGTGATACTGGAACAGAAACTCAGTCGTTACCCAGACAATGGCCATCGAAATAAATCATCAGAATGACTTAGAGATAACAAATACCTTCTAGAATACTCTACCTTTCTTCAGATTAATGGCTGTAGGGCGCTTTGTTACTTGATCGTCTAGTTACTGTATAGTAATTTACTGGAATAATTGAATGAATAATTTAGGAATACGTATCTTAATGAATCGAATAATATAATTTTTTTTTTTTTATAATTTTTTTTTTTTTTTTTTAAGAATACTGTACAATTCACCCATCATTATCTAGCCCCAAGGTAAGCAGAGCTTGTGTTATGGGTACAAGATAACTGATATACATAATACAATACATTACATAGATAGATATTTTTTATTATACATAGAAAACGACCAGAACACCTGAAACAAATATCTGCAGATCGTACACACAATTGTTCCGAGGCGGGAATCGAAATCGACCTCCTGCGTCGCAGGCGGACCTTCACCCACCGCGCCACATCGGTCGTCATATGATCTGCATTTCATTTTTTACTTTTAAAACCATCTATTATTTTTATGATATCAACTTCAACTTCTTTTTTGTTTGGGCGCCGCGCCGCTTGCTTTTTTTATGATGTCAATTGGTGTAATGGATCTAAGTGAAAAACTGGTAATAGTTGGCGGAGTATACTTAGACAAAAGCTCCACAGCTTTGCTTTCGTTCTTTGTTCAGGGTATTCTGGTCGTTTCGTATGTATAATAAAAAATACTATGTAATGTATTGTATTCTATATATTAGTTATCTAGTACCCATAACACAAGCTCTGTGGATTGTCCGGCATATTTATTTATTTACTTTACGAGTATGTATAACTTTCGTGCTTGACGGCTGTGGCATAGTAAACAGAAGATTAGATACCCGGATGGATATTGATTCGATTGCCGCCCCAAGATAACGGATAATATTTTTGAAATATTGGTGCTGGTTCAGTTTTAGTAATTAAAAACATTATAATGAGGTATTAATGATACATCGTAAAATCATTTTCGTTAAAGAATTCGTCAACTTTATATAAGGGCTTGCTCGATAAGCCAGTTCTTCAACTTGTTTTGAATAGATAGATAGATAATGCTGGACAATTCACACAGCATTATCTAGCCCCATGGTAAGCAGAGCTTGTGTTATGGGTACTAGATAACTGATATACATAATACAATACATTACATAGATAGATATTTTTTATTATACATAGAAAACGACCAGAACACCCGAAACAAATATCTGCAGATCGTACACACATTTGTTCCGAGGCGGGAATCGAACCCGCAACCTCCTGCGTCGCAGGCGGACCTTCGCTCACCGCGCCACATCGTTCGTTTTAAAAGGGTTACGTTGATCGAGCAATAACAATCTTCAGTAGGCGTTTGAAACTTAATACCTCAGGTTAAAATAGGACGGTTACCTAGATAACTCAATAAATCATAGATAACCTCAATCTTATGATAATATTTACGAAAACTCACCTGTTAGTTATAAAACTCCAAATATTTTCATTACATAAACAATTTATGGTTTTCGGCGGTTGGCTATTTTCTTCGGTTTGTTGATAGAGATGAAAATAATGCTGCTATTAAATATAAGTAGCACTGATTGTGGCTTTGGAAGCTTTATACTCTACTACCGCTTACTACTACGAGGCATACACCGCCGAAGGCGGTCCATATCAGGACATGACACAAAAATATCTGACATAATTAATTCTAAATTCAATTTAATTCTAAAATTATAATGTACCTACACAACTATTAACTCTTTATTATTATTGTTTTAAAATTGTACATACTAATAACTATTGGGATATGGAATAAAGCTGTTTTTATTTTTTATTTTTACCGCTTACTACTTTACAGCTATGCTCGGAGTTTCTCCAAAAAGCTATCCAAGATTCGTAACGAATACATCCGACAGAGAACCAAAGACATCGACATAGCTCTAAGAATTAGCAAGCTGAAGTGGCAGTAGGCCGGCCATATCTCGCGAAGAACTGGCAACCGCTGGGGTAAAAGTGTTCGTGGAGACCGCCACTCGGCAAACGTAGTGTAGGATGCCCTGCGAAAGAATGCTGGGAGATGCTGGAAGCTGAAGACAGGGCGCTATGACGCTCATTGGGGGAGGCCTATGTCCAGCAGTGGACTAACATAGACTGAGATGAAACATTGATGATGATGAAACATTTCACTTGAATTAATTTTTGAAAATGGAACTGAAAGCGCCTTCTCTGTGATTGTAGGACGAAGAAGGTTTATTCTTCCTCCATTATAGACGCATTCTATAATGGAGGAAGAATAAACCTTCTTCTACTTTACATAAATCAATAAAAAAAAACATTTTATTTCAGATAACTGTGATCCATAATTTGTTAGTAAATATAATGAGAGCTTTTTACTAGGATTAGTTATACCTAATACTAGAAATTAAAACTAAATTATATAGTAAAATAAATCGCTCTCCCCATAGGTAGGTAAGGTAGAAACCATTGCTTTTCACGAAGACGCAAATCTTTTGCGTCGCAGACCTTCGTTTGCTGCGCCACCAATGGTCATCAACATCTGCATCTAAATTCAATTCTATTGACTACATTATAAGAACTATTATAACTTTATCCTATTGAGTCTATTGAACATTATTCCTCGAACAATAACCAATACTTAGTGAGTAGGTACTTTTCTTTTACCATTTAACACGTGTTCCGTACCTACAATGGTCCAAAAGGCCCTTTTCAATGCATTTTAAGTTCTTCCATTCATATTTCTATAGGCCTTTCAATTAGCCGACGACGTCAGTAATTCATCTCAATAGTTTCTATACAATGGCGATACGTGGAAGTAGTCAGGACTTTTTATTTGGGGCAATATTTTGTAGTTTGGCATTTTCTTACACCGAATAAACAAAGTTTTTGGTACAACAACGTTCGGTGGCCTATGCAGCACAAAACCGAAAGAAGGGCATTGATTTAAAACCTTAGACACGCTATAATAATAATAAGCATTTTAAAATGCGGTTAAGTATACCTTTCTAAGAGAAGCAAAAGTTTGATTGCATAGCAGCATTTTGTTTTGTTGTAGTGAAGGTTGTAGGTTATGAACAACATTTTTTTTAATAGACTATCTCTATTTGAATTAAAACTAAGCAAACTTACGACTATTATTTGACGATATTGTCTTAGGATAGCTTGAATGATGATAAGCTACATGGGTTGCTAAGTGTACCAGAGCACGACCTGAAGCATTTACGTATCTATTTGAATGTAGATATCTACTTTCTTTTGCAGTTCGCATGAATTGACGACTCAAACCTGGCCTCAAACGAGACTGACCGCGCCCCGCGCCGCCCCGGCCGTTATTAATTACCGGCACTAGACCCCTAACGGCCTTATCCTCATTACGTCCACTGCACAGTTCAGCCTATAGTTACAATACAAAGCCTTTGTGCAGCTACTAGCTACCGGTAAATTACTGATGCTCTCTGATTTCACAGCTTCTGTTGCATGATGTTGTATGTGTGTTACTGAAAATATCAACACCGACTAAACTCTGACAAACAAACAAACAAAGCAGAGCCATATTTAAGAGATAAAAGTTTAAAATGAACGGTTTATAAATATCCCGTTAAAAGTTACTTTTGAATTATATCTGGGGTCTTGTGTGTCATGACGTCGTGAGATTTCCGTTACTTCCTGAAATGGACCGCCTTCGGCGGTGTATGCCTCCTCCAAGGAAGGCATTAAAGGTTACTTTGCCTTATTCTACCAAAGAAACCCCAAAAATATTTACCAGTAATTTTCCTGGATCGCAAACCGAATGAAATCATGATTAATCCGCAAGTGTCCATAATTTTTCCATTTCTACACCTACACAATTCAATTTAGGGAAACCTTGGGTAGAGGGCAAACGAATAAAATTCTAAAACAAAATTAATTGGACTGTTACTAACTAATAAGCTAATGAGATTAGTCTATTCAAGCCTGCGGCCCGCGGCTTCACGGGACCCGATTTACATCCTACGATACGACAAAAATACTTAAAGGCTGTAAGAAGCCTTTACAGTAAGATTGCATTTTACTGCCATCGTGCATTTGTCACCACGCATTCTATTTTCGCCGTTAATTGGCTGCATTCTGAATATGAAAAAAAAAACTAAAGAAAGAAGATTCTTTCTTTGGTTGTTTTTCGTCGTGCAGCAAAACGAGTGAGTGATTTGGAAAACACGTTACTGAACGAACTGAATATTTCCATTTAAATTTCTCTTCAAATCTTGAAAATCTTTGACTTGAAACATAAAATACTTATCACAACTACTTATCATCATCATCATTAATCTATATGAGTTGGCCATATCTCTCAACCCATTAACCTTTAACTGCTGGACATTAGGCTTCCACTAATATAAATAAAAATAAATAAATAAATAATGAGTGCCATAGCGGCCTGTCTTCAGCTTGCTGCTATTCAGCAATCAACAAATAATTGTTGATGTTTATATAACAAACTAGCGGACCTTCCCGGCTTCGCACGGTTTTAGTAAGGATCCCTAACTTATTTGAAAATATAATATAGCCTATGTTTACCGGGGATAGTGTAGCTTCCCAAAAGTGAAAGAATTTTTCACGTCGGTCCAGTATTTTCGGAGTCTATTCATTACAAACAAACAAAACAGCAAACCTTTCCTCTTTATAATATTAGTATAGATAAAACATTTTTTTTTCATTTATTCATCAGCAGTGGGTAAACCTGAGCTACAGATGATGATGAAATCAAACGTGAGTTTGCTAAATAAAAGTCGTCGTGTCGGATCGTGTAAAGTACGCAAAGAGTGGTAGTAATTATGCAAGGCTAGCTGTTTCTAATTAGATTAAGTACATGGTGCTGAAAATTAACTTGTCTTACCCCGAGTCTTACCCTATTTTGGTAAACAAACACCCCTGTTTACCCAAATAGGGTACGAGTAGGTACGAGTTACATAGTTGTACCTAAAATTTCAAGTCTCTGTCCTTCCGAGAAATATGATATTGCTATTGTTGTGTACCTACGCGGAAACAAACATATAGGGACATAAACTAAAAAGGTTTAAATGTTGATGTATCGTGAATACATATGTATATCTAATGTTAATTAACTCAATGCCTTTGTAGATTGCTTGCAACAAACTACAGTTAGCTCAATTGTTTCATTTCAGTTAGCTGCATACTGATGACCTATTGACGACCTCTGTGGCGCGGCGGGTGAAGGTCCGCCTGGCACGCAGGAGGTTCCGGGTTCGATTCCCGCCTTGGGACAAATGTTTGTACGAACTGGAAATATTTGTTCCGGATATTCTGGATATTTTCTATGTTAATAAAAAAATATATCTATGTACCGTCATCTAGTACACACAAGCTCTGCTTAGCCCATAGCGAGGTGTATGGAAGAAGATATTTTTTCCCAACAGTGGGATTGAATCCCTTGGGGCGTTCTAGATTTTTATTATTTATTTAAGAAAGGGATCCATTGGTTCCCACGCCCAACAGTGGTAACCAATGGACTCTAGGTTAATTATTGACGACCGTAGTGGCGCGGTGGGCGAAGGTCCGCCTGCGACGCAGGAGGTTGCGGGTTCTATTCCCGCCTCGGAACAATTGTGTGTACGATCTGCAGATATATTTGTTCCGGGTGTTCTGGTCGTTTTCTATGTATAATAAAAAGTATCTATCTATGTAATATGTATGTCAGTTATCTAGTACCCATAACACAAGCTCTGCTTACCATGGGGCTAGATAATGCTGTGTGAATTGTCCAGCATTATTTATAATTTATTATAGATAAGATATTGATTGCTTCCAATAATAGCTATAACTCTAGGTAAATATTAGAGTAGGTATTGATTGCTTCCAATAATAGCTATCAACGAAGGACTACCAATTACCAAATCCATATTAATGGCCGTCTTATCCGTAGGTAATTGGGTATGTATAACCAGGTCATAGGGCATCCGTCAGTGTCTATGTCTAATCTATATCCACACACGATACACAACTTAAGGTTAAACTCTTTAATTAAACGTTAAGTTGGGATTAGTCTTTTATTATTTCGACGACCGATGTGGCGTAGTGGGCGAAGGTCCACCTGCGACGCAGAAGGTTGCGGGTTCGATTCCCGCCTCGGAACAATTGTGTGTACGATCTGCAGACATTTGTTCCGGGTGTTCTGGTCGTTTTCTATGAATAATAAAAAATATCCATCTATGTAATGTATTGTATTATATAAATCAGTTATCTAGTACCCATAACACAAGCTCTGCTTACCATGGGGCTAGATAATGCTGTGTATATTGTCCAGCATTAATTATATAATTATTATATTATATTATTATAATTATATTAGGTTTTTGCCTATTAAAGATTATTCGGGTATTTATCGCGTACGAAATATAAAAAATATACCTAATATGCAATAAATAATTATTTATTGCATATTAGGTATATTTTTTATATTTCGCGAGTTATTATTAAATACTTATTACAGTTATTACTCAGCAAGTTAATATCCATAACTCGCTGAGCGACTTTGAACTGGTGGACCAGCCCTACCGTGGAGACCACGACTTGGTAAACGTATATTTAGTGTAGGACGCCCTCCGACCAGGTGGGATGACGACCTGCGAAAGACTGCAGGTAGATGCTGGATGCGGCAAGCTGAAGACAGGGCACTATGGCGCTCATTGGGGGAGGGGGAGGCCTGTGTTCAGCAATGGACTAGCATAGGCTGATGATGATGATGAACTTACATTTTGTTTATACTCACTCACTATCACTATTAGTTTTTTTTTGTTGCTAGGTTAAGATAACTTATTTCGCATGTATTTAAGCTGTAGGCCTTCCTTAAAATAAATATGTTCATGCAAAAGAGCCTCGTTTCACCTAAAAACGGCAGCCCGGATGACCTACATTATATTTTATATTCGCAACAATGCCATCTATTGTTGCATTCAATGTTATTTAAACCCATGCTTTTGTACTCAGATTATAGGAGAATCCTTCCTCCAATACCTTATAAATCGGGAATAATATTCACTCGGGCAACACTCAAGGGGCTTATGGGGCATAGAGCAACTCTATGCGCTTAGGTATACTATCTCAGGAGTGCGATGAAAAGCTCCTGAGATAGCTTAGAATCCGACAGATCTCTTTAGTACCTACCTACATTCTACTGAGAACCGTGAGAACCAAATACCTTCGTCCACCAGCTTCCATCTGAAGCAACTGAGCTCGTATTCGTAAATTATAAATTACATAAAACTAAATCTCATTAAGAAGGCTTTCTACTCCATAAATGATTATCTCAATGATGTTAATGCTTGGCCAGATGTCGCTCAGTTTCGCACCGACAATAGTAGTAAGTAATTTGTTGTTGTGCATAGCTTTACTTAAATATTGACATGTATCGAATCATATTATATTTAGACTTAAATAGGCAAATAACCATATATTAGACATATAAGAGATGAACATGCTAGTGGTTTCTTTTAACTTCCACTAGTGGACAAAAAATTGAAGTGAACAGTAAAATATTTTTATTTGATAATAATTTATATATAAAATATGACTTGTCTAAGTGCTTATTTTGTAAGCCTAAAGTAATAAATGATTTTTTACTTTTACTTTACGTCTTTGAGAACTTTAAAAGTTATTTCGATGCCATGGGAACTGTTTCATCTGATACGTCCCGCGGCTTCGCCCGCGTGGAAATCTATGTATCAAATCCTCTTGAATCACTCTATCTATAAAAAAAACCGCATCAAAATCCGTTGCGTAGTTTTAAAGATCTAAGCATACATAGGGACAGACAGAAAGCGGGAAGCGACTTTGTTATATACTAAGTAGTGATAGTAATTGATTTCAGGCTTTTTTACGCTTGGCTAGCTTGTTGTAGGATTTCACGTTAACTACAGTAGATTATAATCAATTTATGTAAATTAAGTGAGAACCAAGTGCCTAGAAAGGCACTGTTAACTAAGTTATGTAACCTACTTGCAATGAATAAGTGATCTATCTATCTAAATATTAAGAAATTCGAAGTCGGTTTTTTCTTTTTCAAATCATGTTTTTCTGTGGTTGGTCGGTACAATAAAGAGTTATATGTATATATATTTATGTGTGAAGCTTGCTTCCTAGTCTTCCACTTTGGTATAGTCATCGTGGTCTGCAAGAGGCAGTGAACGGCAAGAGGTAATTACTGGATCGCTCAGCAACCTAGCTATTTTCTAGAACTCGCGACTTTTATAGAAAATAAATGTATATTTCCATCAATTTGCAGCAGTTTCTAAAAGTCTTAGACATGGGAGTAACGTGAGATCGTTGCCCTCTCTCGTCACTTTGAGCTTACTAACGACGTTGTGATGGGAAAATTGCGTTTTGAGAAATTGCAAGGTTAATAACCTCAAACTCTACCTATATTGTACTACAGATAAAATCCAAGATATTTTATGTCAACAAAGATATCTGCTTTACCTACATATATGATGGCTTAGCTTAGATTTTATAAACTACCTACTCAACGGATTTTAATGCAGTTTTCAGCCATAGATAGATATTCAAGAGAAAATTTATATATTATAAAATGAATCACATATTATTTATTTATATTTTTCACACGGGCAAAACAGCGAAGCGCCGCTAGTTTATGAATAAAAACTTAACAATAACAGAAAACAACATAGGTATCATTAAAAATTAATACATAAACTTCAACAATGCATAACATGTGGAGCGAATTTTTTTAATTTTACTTTCGAAAACGAACGAGAAATCAACTATAATTATGATGAATTAAAGCTTTCAAAACCAAAAATTGATTCGAGCTTCTGTGCTTTGCTTCGATGATACCAATGTGATTAAATATTTTGCACCAATATTCCTTGGGTTTTGTAACCCCTTTGTAAATAAAAAATATCCAGTTTTCTTAATTGGAGTATAAGTAAATTAATAAAACCGGCCAAGTGCGTGCCACGCGCAGAGTAGGGTTCCCAGTAGCACGGTTCATTATCTTTTACAAACTTAATTAGGTACCTGTTTTTCACAACTAAAAACTTTATCTCAGTAGTCTTGAAGTTTGTACGAAATTAATTTTTTTATCAATTAAAGTACCAAGTTTTTTTCATATTACAGTCAACTAATTTTCATAACATTTTTTTCTTTGTGAAAGTTAAAGTAGAAAGTCAATTATTTTCAAATACATAAATAGTTCATTAAATAGGTATACTTAGCATGATTTAATAAATGAAAAAAGCTAAAACTAGAATTCCAATTCTTAAAACTCTACCTTATCTTCGTGCTAGGTACAATTTTACCAATTTTAAAGTTACCTTTTTAACTTAATCTTGTTAACCTTTTTAAAGTTAGAGTCTCAACCCTCAACGTAATTTTAATACAAGTGATGTTAAAGTTACGACAGTGACAAAAAGGTCCTATTATTTTCCTTCTACGGTGTTACGGAATCCTACGGGGCTACGATCACGTAGACAATATAAGAAAACACGGCCCTTTGGCGCTAAGGGTAACTTAAATAACTAACTTAGAACACAATGGTGTATCTTCAGACTTAGGTGTCTTTCAGTACATGCTTATCCGTGAATAAATATTGAGAAGAATCGTTCAATATGATGCATGAATGTATGGCATCTGTATGGTGTAGCGATGTATGATTTTTTTATAGTAATAATAAATAAATACATTCATCCCCTCGTGCAATTCAAACCTTAATTCAAAGAAAAGAATTTACCATAAACGCCGATGCAGCATCCAATCCAATTCCACACACAGTGAGCATTCTCACACCCATAGCTCGGCATCACTTAACACTAGCACATCACACAAAACCAAACCATATTCCTTAGCTTTTAAAATCCATTTTTACAGGAACATTTCATTGATTACAATGTTTTTAGATATTTTTTCTAGGAGCGTGTGTTTCCACGTCAGTGACGCTTGCGCGATGAAGGCACACTGGGGTACTCTGTGCATAGGGTTCCTAATCCCGTACCTGTTACGTATTTCGGCGCGTGCGTACCAAAAGGCAGTAGCATTCATTATTAAGTTTCCATAATTATTTCGCTATTGATGCAGCAGTGCCCACGTGGTTGGTTTTTGTGCTGAATAGATAGAGTACCACAATAATGAACTTTTGTTTGAAGAACTTAGTTGGCAGAGCGGCGTTATGCTGAAATACGAAGAGCCGATTACGTAATATAATCCTGTTGAAATGTAGATGCAGGTTCGAATCTTCACTTAGATGTTCCTTGCCGTATTGTTTTCTATTTGAATATTTTATATATACTTTCCTATAACGGTATTGAAATACAAAGGCGGAGAAAAAAAAACGAAAGACACACATACCTAGCCTTTATTTTCGGCAGGAAGTCAAATTACGTAGGTAATTTATATAATACTTAGGTACCTACGTTATTATTATTACTGTTTCTTTTTGCGGATGACCAGAATCCAGAATCGAACCTGTGACCACTTAAACTCCGTTCACGCGTTTGTTTTCTTAAAGAATGCATTCACACTATCACACTTCTTTACCTTCATAGTATAGTACCTATGTATACCTACTCGTAACATGAAGTGGCTTCCGCTGTCTGTTCGCTTAGATCTTTTAAACTTCTCAACAGATTTTAATACAATTTTAGCAATAGATAGTGATTCAAGAGAACGGTTCATAAACCATTTGACACATAGATTTCCACACGTGCGAAGCCGTGGGGCGCAACTAGTACATTATAAATGCGAAAGTTTAGATGGATGGATATTTTAAGCTTAATTTTTCACACGGTTCAGGCGAAATTTTGCATAGATGTACCTAGCTCTTAAGCCTCGAATCAAATTTAGGCTACTTTTTATCGCTTAAATCAGTTCCGATGGGATATAAATTAATAACGTTTAAACGTCTTCATATTAAACTGTTATTTCATAAAAGATAGGTAATAGCATTTCGTCCATGGTAATAGCTAGCTCTAACCGCTTTTACACGCAGTTGCTTTTAGCGCTGTCTAGCGACTGCTTGTTAAATCATCTTGATATCGCTCGTAGTTTGATGGTGCACTGGTAGATGGCGCTGGCTACAATAAGTAATATAACTTATGTACGTTGCGATGCGACCAACGACCACAGGAATAATTGTACCCCAACTGATTCTTCTTTTGTAGGCAGACATTTTAATGGTCTGTACATATCCGACGGAAAATGCGTCGAGCGTATCATCGGTCGCATCTATTCGATCAAATTAGACCTGCCCTTCCACATTAGGCGTTTGTTCATTTCGAACGCCCTGTACACAAACCTTCTCCGCTGTTATCTTCTCCTGTTCGTTCTGTTGAGTGAATGCATGATACAAAATACACGTTTGCGACACGTTACGTAGATATTATATTTGCCCGTTCTAGCGTAATGCAACCGATAATAAACAAGACTTTTTTATATGTATATGTACCGACCCAAGGCCAAGAATTATTGCCCTACCCTACCGCTTTTTCTTCAGGTTAGAATTGTATTATCCATGAACTTAGTTTCTACCAAAGATGTGTTGTGTGTCAAAATATGACCATCAGAACATACAATTCGAGATTCTACTAAGATTTTGCGATCTTTGCTCCTTTCTCTTTGTTAGAAACTGGCACCTCATTCTATGGATTCTTTCTTTTCACAGAGCAGCTGAATTCTGATAAAATGGTGACTGACACCATCATCAAGAAGCCGAAGATGAGAGACAGAAAAAAAAATGAAACAACAGAAATAAACCTTACAATTTATTGGCCTAGCCCTGTTTTTGCGCTATCTCACGCGCCTTCGCCTTCTCAAGCTTAGCGATACGCGCGTTTGATTTGTTTCCGAGCACGCCGCCGCCCCAGTGTTTCCTGAGCTCTTCGTAACGTTCGTTGAAGTTGGTCTTGACAGCTTCTACCACCTTGCCGAATGCTGCGCGGTCAGTCTGTTCCACCTGAAGGAAAAAGTTTAAGTTAGGACATGTTTTGAAGTCTTTTCGTGACTAAAAATCTTGATTTTGTTCATAGAGAAGGGATTAATTAGAATTTTGAACTTTGTTTGTGGAGTTTTGTAATGGAACTTAAGTTATTCATCAAATTCTTCATAATAACAAAACTAAACAGGCCCCCCCCCCCTCCCACGGTGGGGGCTTTAGCATGTTACTCTGGATAGCATACTAAATTTATTTATGATCCTGGTATAGCAGGTTATAATCATTACATTTTGGTGTACAATTTAGTTTTGTCAGTGATGGTGTGCTCAGAAACATCTGTATTGGTGGTAGATGGGTTTTCACCATGGCATTCTGATAGCAAATAAATCATCATAACACACACATCTGACTTTGTATCTAGCGAAATACGCGACATTTTTGGTCAAATAGAGGTTTGGAGAGGAGAGAATTTGTATTCTTTGGTATTTCTAAACTACATCTAAGGGCTCATGTACTTTTTTAGTGGCAAATTTCAATAAATAAAGTATGATTACTTACTCCAGTGAGGGTCAAGCATGTGCAGGTCTTGCGGTGAACAAGGGCTCCTAGACGAGACTTGCCCTTGACGATACAGTATGGGATACCCATCTTACGGCAGAGGGCAGGCAGGAAGAGAACCAGCTGAAAAGAAATAACAAACAATCACAATATTGTCAAAGAGAGAATCAAATGTTGTCCATGGGAGGTGTTTGGGCTCAGAGTCAAATAGCATCATGCAGCTAAAGAATAAAACATGATGAGATCATGAATTCTAAAGCCTCAGGTGAAGAAATTCTTACATCATTGCCAGCCACTGCATAGATACTTGTTTTTGTAGTCTTTTGTATTTTTCCCTGCAGATTCTTTTCTGGACAAGATGATAAAAGTCTAACCATGTTATAACAGGTCAATTACATCTACCTATGCTAAATTTCGTTACAATCAGCTAATAGTTTTAGCGTGAAGTGGTAACAAACACATCTAAGATTGAACTTTTGCATTAAAAATAAGTGTGTATACAAATTATAGCTTATTATAATCTGGGTGTTTGGTATTGGAATGACCATGATCTTTTGGCGAGTCGCGGGGGTCATGATTTAAATTTCTCCAGTAGACTCAAAACTCCTCTAAGTGTCACAGTTGCTGAGATAAGTTTATTTAAAGTTTTTTTGAAAATTACCTAATACCTCTCTTGTGTTTGAGGTTGTAATGCCACAAAATAACTTGTACTGTATTTTTCTTAGTATAATTCGAAATAAATTTGTACTTGATACAATTTCATTCATTATCAACAACATTTCACAATTATCAACCCTTTGAAAAAAAAGAAAGCATTCAAAGTCAAAAAATTGTGTAAATATTGACAAATTCTAAATCAATCATTATTATTTTTCAGGCCAAAACTACTAAACAATTAAGGCTAGCATGTAGTTCTCAAAATGGAATATTATGATATTCCTGGTCGAGTTTTATGCTTCTTTTCCTAGAAAAACGCGTGTGCAGCCACCAAAGGCAGAATAAAGTAATCAGATAAATAAAACAAACCTCAATAGGGTCAACATCGTGAGCGATGACAACCAGTTGTGCCTTCTTCTTCTCAATCAGCTTGGTAACTGTGTTGGTTCCCGAGCGGATGGTCAACGGCCTCTTCGCTGGAGGCTCATCCTTCTTGGCCACCTGTAAGAATAGATTACTTGAGAGATCTGGTGGACGATCCTACTCTGAAGAGTTGGGAGGTAGGTTTGTCATCAGAGATCTTGGTGGAAAGTGTCCGCATGGCGTTCAGTTGTAAGTTGTTATGCATCATAAACAATTTTATAAATTTAACTAATATTTGAATCTCCTAGATTATATATTAATTTACAAAAAAAAACTTAGAAATATATAGAAACTATAATATTTTTCCTGACTTAAGTGCTATAAAGAACAGACTATTTATTTATGTAAGACTCTCGAGATGGCTTGAGAGTAAAATTAAGTAACTAAATAAGTTAACTAATAATATACATAGGTACAAATTTATAAAAAATTATATTATTAATACTACATATCGTGGCTTAAAGAAATAATACCTTGGCTTCAGCAGCCTTCTTTAGGCGGTCTTTCCTGGCGGCTTCAGTCTCTGGCCTGTATTTCTCCAAGATCTTGAAAAGACCCTTAGCTGTAATGTAAACAACATTTGGTTAGATCAAATTCAAGAACCTGGCAGGTGATTTTTGTTTCATAATTAATATCAGAGTTAAAAAGCTCGTATATTGTTTTGATAATCATAGTGATTCATCGTTGCATTTGGGGATCATCATAAAGGTTTGTCTTACTTAAAACAACACAGAAAATAAGGCTCAGATGTTTTGGATAGTGATAGCCGACATTTGACATGATAGCAGATGGGAGGTAAAATCTAAATATTATTAAATGAAAGGAACAGTAGATAGTTTTACTGCAGTCTTCATTCCCTTGCTAATTTGCAATCTCTGTGGAGCAGTGGTCAAAGATCCACCCACGATACAGGAGGTTGCAGGTTAGATTCACTCTGGACAAATGTTTGTATGATCTGCATATTTGTTCAAGTTGTATATGACAAGATATGTATACATATCTATGAAATGTATTCTATTATGTGTATCAGTTATTTAGTACCCATAAGACAAGCTTTACTTAACTTGGGGGCAGATAATGCTGTGCGACTTGTCCAGCATTACTTTATTTATTGATTCCCTTTTCTTCAAAATACTAATCGTAATTATAATGTCAGCTTTAGCTAGTCCCTGGGTGCTATATAATATTGCCTTTTGACACTCACTGAGATAATACTAATACTCAAATTTTTTACTACAAGTAAAAAACTATCCCAAACTATAAGATTTTCTCACCTGTGGTCTTGTCAACAGTCTGGGTGAACTGGTTGATTGGTGGCGGCACCTTGAGTCTGCGCTGCAGAACTGCCTTCTGGCGCTGGATGCGGATGTACTTGGGCCATTTCACAAACCGGGACAGGTCACGGACCGGCTGGATGTCCTGACCTAAGCAATTATATTTGTTACGCAATTGAAAATAAAGGTAGTTAAATTAAGATTCTTAGTATTGGTAGGATTTCTGGTAGCGCAATTAATAGTTAATGAGGTAAGTTGTATGTCCAAGAAATAGACAACTTAATCAGTTTGTAACCTTGTAAATAGTGAGTTGTTTACTTTTGAGGTTATATTTTTATAACAAAAATGTAAAACATAGGACATTGCTGTATTAAAATTGACAAGTATTGTGATCATGAACAGCTTAGAATATTGAACAAAGCATACCAGAAATCTATGGCAAGTATTGGACTAATATCAGTGTTAAAAAGCTCGTGTATTTGCAACCACATGGTTCTTCAGTTGATAGGTTTTGCATCATTTTTAGCCCAATACATAACAGACATTAGGAAATAATATGGACAGTAAGACAGACATAGCCACGGCAGTCCATAGGCTTATCAAAATTAAATTAACTGACTTCTTCATTGAGAGAGTATCAAAACATGTCTGATTCGAGAACTAGGTACTAGTTTAGTACATTTATAAGTTCCTTATCAAATACATGACTTTGTATTTGTATCAAGTACAAAAATCAAGGCGAAATAAGGAAGATGAAACTTACCAATGGCAAAGTTCTTTTGCCTTTTCTCGAAGAGGGGGTTTACAACCTTCTTAACCTCAACTTTCTTCACGACCAGAGGGGCGGCCGCTACTCTCTTCCCTACCTTCTTCTTAGGCTGAAAGAGTAACAAAATTTTACTAAGGCCGCCATGGACAATACATGAGTAGTTAGGTATCTAAAAACACGTTTCAATAGACGATCTTGGTAATGGTTGAAGAGAAATCAGAAAGGTTGCTAAGTCAACATGGGTATTTAAGAGGTTATGATGTAAACACTAAACAAATTACGTGTAAACTTTTCATAATTTACGCGACACTACATGTGTGGTTGTAAATAAAGTCACAGAATCGTTATACATCACTCAAAACTGCGTAAATACAACGATATATGCACCCAAAACACCGAACACTCCTACGACATGTTACCTTCAATGTATCACTTTTTTCACACTTTTAGTTATTAAAATACAGTATTCTGCTAAACGCACATGGATTTTACCTTCTTCTGCACCATTTTCTATGGTTTTTAACTCAGTGATCTAGTGGCCACGGATGGATACGCGGCCCAAAAGGAACACCAAACTTTCGGCAAAAATGGCCGAAATGAAAAGAACTTGACAGACCCGATAAACGTCAAAGTATTTTTTTTACTCCTCGCACCAGCGACAATTCTCTACTATTTCTTATCTATGGTGTCAAGCCAGCCATCAAGCCGCTTCCTCACTAGTGCCATCTTGTAAAGATTTTAGTAGTTATTATATTACTGATACTGAACTACTTACTTAATTACGACCATTGCCACAAGATGTCGAAACATGTACAAAAATCCACCGGGGTAATATTTAAAATCCTTTTTTTTTGTCTTCTGCTACCAACAACGTTACTAACCTAGCCTACTAACTTCATCAGATGAGTCTTGCGCAGGTCGTCATCCTACCTGGTTGGAGGGCGTCCGGCGTCCTACACTACAATATAATAATAATAATAATAACCCGCAGGGCAGCTTGTGGCGAGCTGTTGGTGAGTAGCGACACCACGGGTACCGAGTGCTCCCGGGGAAGTTCCTGGTTCTCGTCTCCGCTTGCGGAGTGGCATCCCAAGAGAACCAGATCCCCACCTCTTGCTTGCCTTCATTGGCCGGTCTGAGTGGAGTCGCGAGAGATGCATCTTAGGATGTAGACTCGGGGGTGGAAGTGTCTAATGGCGTAATAGCGAGGAAACCCGCTCACGAGCAGTCTTCGTGATGGTGAAATCGGGGCCGCACCTCTCGACACCCTCAGTCGTTTGCGCCGATGTTGTTCCTCTCCGGTAATTTACTCCGGCTTTTTAAGGAACCCATCCAGCATTCGGCAAGCCACCGTCTGCCGCTCTTCTTAACATTATGATTGACTTGTTTATGGCAGACGTCCGCAATCTCCCCTATAGCCCGATTACCCAGTCCATCCATCCATCACAATAGCCTGGTTTTATTTCTTTCATTTTTCTTTGCAACAGTCTCTACACCTGGCGGATACCATCTTTGGGTGTATCATATTGTGCACCCGAGGATGATACCCGCTATGTGTAGCCATCGCCTTTAGATTAACTTCTCAAAGGGCCTCTGTGCTGTTGGCTTCGGCCCCACGCAAGCCTTCCAAAGGACCGGGTCACTTTATGGCCCGAGATCATGGTAAATGAGAGACATAATAATAATACTTGACAATTCACACAACATACATTATCGACGGTTACTAGCTAACTGATAATAATTATAGGTAAGTACAATAAATTACATAAGACAGATTGTTTTTTATTGTAGGTACATAGAAAACAACCAGGTTACCCGGAACCAATATCCGCAGATCGTACAAACATTTGTCTCAAGGCGGGAATCCAACCGGCGGACCTTCGCCCACCGCGCCACAGAGGTTGTCGAATAAATAGGTTACAAAGATACAAAATAAGAACACTACATAATGATAACCGAAGTACCTACTAACATTTACATTATTACCTATTTATTAAAAACTTTATAGCACTGAGGTACAAAGGGTGGGCTTAATGCCGAGGCATTTTCTACCTGCCGACCAAAAACACAATACGATACTAATAAGCTTTATTGCACATCAAACTCAGAAAAAAACAGTAAAGAACAAACAAACAAACATCACAATGGGCGGCCTTATCGCTAAAAGCGATTTCTTCCAGGCAACCTTTGGATGGACACATAGTATAGGTATAGACGGAAAACACATGTTTTTATACAGATGGTTGGCGTGCATGAATTCAATAGACAAAATAAACTGCAAGTGGCCACGTCTACGGACTGGAATGAAAATGAAAAACATTGCAACGAGGCCGTTTGCTTGAATATCGTCAGCGAAAAAATGTATGTTGGTTTTCGCTATTTGATGGAATCCCACTATGTACAACATACCTACCTGTATATACCTAGTTATTCTGTATGTTTTTTAAACCTAGGATAGTGTATTAACACTATACTAGTCTGCCCCCAACTACGCTCGCTGTTAATGTTAATATAATATTATTTTAGTGTCCCACTGCTGGGCCTACGTTTACACTCACGAATTCGCGATATAACGAGACAATTGGCTAAGACGGCAGTTGTTTACTTTGTCAAGTCGTTGTCCACTCTTTAGCTTTGTCGCACACCTAAAAACACCGATGCAGTACAGCACAAACATGTGCATTGAAATATGGTCTTTAACTAGTAAAGTTTAAGGTGGTTTAAGGGTCCGGCGACCCGCGCTTGCAAAAATCGCTCCGAATATCGCTGTCCCTGTTTAATCCTTGCGCCGCGCCCCATGCGTGCGCGATAGCAATAATACCGTTCAAAATTTGGTTTGTTCCGTAATACCAAAAATTATGACTGAAAACTTTTTGTATTCTTCAGAAAGTATTGTTATTCTGTAACTAGACAATATA
Source organism: Eupithecia abbreviata (assembly GCA_943735965.1). Taxonomy (NCBI): domain Eukaryota; kingdom Metazoa; phylum Arthropoda; class Insecta; order Lepidoptera; family Geometridae; genus Eupithecia; species Eupithecia abbreviata. The sequence goes on from OX030976.1 coordinate 12,305,167, forward strand.
AGCTATATTCCTCAATAAATAACACGTAAGATATTTTTGTTATTAATACAAAACAAATAGGAAGAAAACTTGTCCATTTTCGCATAAAAATGTGCAAAATGAGATTGGCTTTTATTTAATTTTAGGTAAGTATTTTGAAAAAAAAAAACTATTTAGGAACCTAGATAAATACTATTCCAATACAAATAATACAATATTATAGTGGAAATATGTTTGAAATAGAAATCATTTTGGTATTACGTTTGTATGGCAAATTCGTCCCTCCGCGGCCCCTTAAGTTTATTATATATAGATGGTATCAGATGACAGGCGGCTGATGGACCACTCGTTTGAAGCTTGCGGAAAACCATTTTGTCGCTATACCTACTCTAAAAAAATATCAGTTCACACAAAAGTCATTTATAACGGGACATATACCATAATTTGATCTTTGAGTTTTCCAATATTTCGGCACATTTTTATGCGCCAAGATCATGGAATGGCAAATATAGTAAATTAGTTTCAAAACTTAAAATGAGTTAAGCCCAATATATGAATGAACGTTTTTGTGTTCGGTGGTAGCGGTATCGGATTAATGTGCCAAGAGTTTTTTATACCCTGTGCACGTTTTTTTATATTAGGTATATGCACGATTAAGATGGTTTTTTATACTTTACGATAAAAATAACATGCTTTAATCAGGAACTAAAGGAATGCCATGAAGCCGAACTCAACTGCAACGTAGAACTACGTAAATGCACGTACCTAGTTGCGGAATTAATTTCGCACTACACGTAACATGAGCACTGAGCAATTAGGCTTTTGTAGCGCCCTTTGCAAAGCAGCAAGTGTAAATCAAACTCTGTCGTGCATTCGACTGACATTTTAATTAAAAATCTGAGTTGGTAAAAATGAGAGATAATCTTATCTGTTGCTGAAATATGTACTTTTATTATTAAGCTGAAGTGGACGTATTGAACTGAATTGATGACAATGTGGTAAACATCATTATCATCATCCTATGGCAGCAGAGGCTGGACATAGGCCTCCCCCAATGAGCGCCATAGCGCCCTGTCTTCAGCTTACCGCATACAGCATCTACCGCTTCGCAGGTCGTCATCCCACCTGGTCGGAGGGTGTCCTACACTACGTTTACCGAGTCGCGGTCTCCACTCAAGAACACATTTGCCCCAGCGCAGCGGCCGTCGGTTCTTCGCGAGATATGGCCGGCCCACATGTTTACCATACTATTAGTGATATTCTGCCCTCGATAACTAAGCTTGTTATTATTTTTATTAGGTTACCAGTTAGCCGAGCTACGGGTTATTATCAGGGAAGCCAGCGTCCAGCAGTGGACTAGTAATAGGAAAAGAAGGCAACTTGTAATTTTGTGACACAGATTAAATACTTTTTACATAAACTTTACTATAGGTACTTAGGTGGAAAAAAAACTTGTATATTTTATTGTAATTTGGACATGGGGTAGATATCCACCATCGACATATCCACCCTAACTTCAGGTAACCTAATTAGCCATGTGCCATAAAGCTGATGTAATAGCCCTTTTAATTTAATGTAATAATATTTCCAATATTAATTTGGTAACTACATACATACCCTTGTAGGTATTTTTTATATTGTGTAGTTGCCCTCACGAAGTCCTCAAAGTTAACACATGTTATGGCTACGGCGTACGGCAGTGTACAATAAACTACCAGACTCCGTCACAGCTGATGGCAGTCTACATTGCCTCTAAAGTCAGGTTGAACGTTGGCTTGTCGAGCAGAATTTCTACTCAGTGAACGAACTACTAGAAAAGTAAATTTAATATGACTATATTTCCGTATAATTTTTTTTTATATCAACTTTTTAATGTATTTATTTGTTATTAAGTTATCAATTTTTTTTATATCAACTTTTTAATGTATTTATTTGTTATAAGTTATTATTAGCTGGGGCAAACGTGTTCTTGAGTGGAGACCACGACTCGGTAAACGTAGTGTAGGACGCCCTCCGACCAGGTGGGATGACGACCTGCGAAAGACTGCAGGTAGATGCTGGATGCGTCAAGCCGAAGACAGGGCGCTATGGCGCTCATTGGGGGAGGCCTATGTCCAGCAGTGGACTAATATAGGCTGATGATGATGATGATGATGAAGTTATTATATATGTTTTAATTTTAAATTATGCTGAGTGATGATAAAATACAATTTGTATTATAGTTATAAATATGCTTATGAAAAAATTACATGTAAATTAATTTTACCAATAAATTGTATTTCTGTCAACAACTACCGACAAAAAGTTAGATGAATTGGATGGTAGATTAGATATAGCTACCAATGTCGGTAGTGCTGGCTCCGAAACTTCGTATGAAAACCGAACGTGACCAAAATGTTCGAATACTGCACGTCCAACTTTTCAATACACAGTAGGGTCTGCATCATTCACTATTTCGTAGGATTTTTATGCTTTATACAGTTAATACCATCCTGCTTTGCTTTGCATGAGACAAAGTTAAGAAAATAAAAGCGACGTGGTGACACATCGTGAGGCAAATCACATCAGCCCCTCAGCAGAATCTGACGGATGACCACGACAGGACCAACTCACGAGCTAATGTTTTATTTAAGACCATTGACTAGAGTTACGAGAATTAGGTATTATAATGCTTACTTGAGGATGCTTGCTCTACTGGCGAAAATAAAACCCTGGCATGCTAAATCTTTGAACCCACTTCAACATCTGTTGAAAATAACCCCCGTGAACAACGATATGAGTTGTGCTATAGTTATGTAGGTAATCATAATCACGATGAATGGATTCTGTATTTTATTTCCTGAGCATAGAGTCATAATTTACCTGCAGCACCAAGTCGAAGTAGGAATGTGTCATGTTACTAAGCCAATATTGTCTAGTCCAAAAAAAAAAATATATTTTATTCATGGTAACCCTACGTACACACGGAAAACGTTGAATAGGGCTCTTTAGGCGCACTCCGACACACGCTGAAATTTTCATTTGATTGCACTCGGACTGGTTAATGCGGTTTTAAATTCGGTTCGCATAGCTCCACATGTTGAGTGCTGCATAATATTTTAACGGAGCTCTCTGGTCGTGCGGACTTGTTCGCTGGATGGACTAGACTAGACCTAACGTACCCAGTCATACAATAGTTACTTAGTTCAATGTACGTTTCGTCAAAGAAGTTGGATGACATTCTATTTCTTTCACATGGACACCGAAATTGTATACATTTTTAAAAAGAAGCCTATGTTTTATTCCAGGCAGAACAGTTTTCAACAGTCAAAGCAGATACAGCAATAGGCATCAAATGTATCTAGAGTCAACTGCTCATAGACTCAGATACATGTCTAAAAAGCAACCAGAAGTAATTGGTCCTAAACTTTTTAATAAACTTCCATTGTGTATTAGACTCATAACATGTGAAAAATCATTTTTATGTAATGTGAAACTTCTTCTATTAGATAAAACCATATACTCTGTAAGCGAATTTCTTGACAATGATTGAATGACAAAATTTGCAATTCCTCAAAGACGAACCTTTCCTGATCTCTACATGCCTATCAAATTAACTTATGTAATTATAATTAATTTAATTGACGAGAAACTGATAACACCTGACTTTAGCTTAACATAGAGTTAACCATTGTTATTGTGTATTTCTTTTTTAATAAATATTTTCATTTCATTTCATTTCATTTCAGGTCATGAGCTACACCTATGTATAGTTTCAGCCCGATCTGAGAATTTTGGTCTGAATAAATAACAAAAATCCATTTATCTATACTTTAGCATTGTTAATATGCTGACGTGATTTCATTTGATTAAAGGTAACTACGCAAATTACAAGGAATCTTGGACAGAAAAGATATTTGACGAGTGGAATGGAATGGGTCCCTTAGGTACGTGAAATCTGGGTCTACCTTATAAGTTCCTATTGTTATTTGTTTTTGAGTCTCAGTGTGATAAATAAAATAATACTAGACAATTCACACAACAGTCAACGCCATGCCCCAAACTAAGTAAAGCTTGTGTTATGGGTACCTACTATAAGAGACTATAATGTCCTTGGTATACTTACTTGGTAGACTATAACGTCCATTGTACATTATTTTCGCAATGGACACCCCATTGCGAAAATAATGTACAATAGTTAACAGTAGCTTCTTTTGTCTAAAGAAAATTATTTGAGCATTAATTTTAGTCAATGATTGGTTAGCAATAGAATCCGATGCAAAGCGACGATGACGGAGACAGACAGTGCATTCTAGACTGTAGGTACTTATCATTAGTCTTAATTTATCATATTGTAGCAGGTAAGTTTAGAGGATCATAGAGATTAAAAAAGATTTGCACTTTATTTCTCAGGATCAACAGTAACCTCCAAAAACACTCGAACCTCATTCACGAGCTTTGTAACCAGCTCATCTGACTCCAGGGCGAGAGTGTTACCTATATCTTTCATGAGCTGACGCACAGGCGAAGAGAATTTGCCGCCTTCTTTTGTCCATCGGTGATATTTATCCAAGAACCTTTTAAAAGGTTCAGTACCGTGCTGGCTGTAGAAGTGATCAATGTCAGATAGGATTATGTTGACTAGCTTGACGTCCCGTGCGGTGGTGTTATCTGTTTTGGACTCGAGGGTAAACAGCCTGGTCTTTACAGTCTTCTGCACGGCTCGAAAGACATTCTTCGTATGTATGTTTTCCGCAAACGCCATGTCTGTTAGTATTGCTTGGAACTCTGTAGCTGTGGTCTCAGAAATCCTGTAGAATAAACTTGTATCTGGTAAAGCATCTTGGAAGAAGCGAATGAAAAGTCTTATTTTTTCATCGGGCAAATTTACCAGACTTTCCAGGAAGTCATCGAGGGCTTTTGTCACTTCGTAGCTTTGGATACAGATGTGGTAATCGATGCACAACTTTAGAGCATAATCTAACTCCACTGCTGTACTATCTATGATGATTTTGTGAGTCAATTTCTGTTTAACATCGCTTATTTCTTGTAGGTTTCCTTGAAGTCTATCAGCAGCGAATACCATAGCCTTCTCTTGGAACATAGCGTTGATCCTCTTTGTCAAGTCAGTCCAGACGAAACACTGGTCTTCGTTTGTTATAACCTTATCGGCGTGGTTCAAAAGCTTTTTGAGGACAATAAGACTGTTTTTAAGTCCGACTTCAAAAATTAAATGGTTTATATCGGTTTGAGTTTCATCGGTTTGGATAAGTCCTTCGAATATGGACTCTATAGCATTGGCTAGCATGATGACGTATTCATTGACGAATTTGTTCATGGTACCTTGGCATACATGGATGTCCCGACACAGGAACGCAGAGTTCACAAGAAGTTCTATGGTGTCTGCCGCCCGTTCATTGAGGCCGATCATTCGACGACCGCTGAAATCGTATTTAGTTCTCAGATATTGTGAGATTGTTTCCATAACGTCTTTTCCGAGACTCAAGGATCCTTGCAGGTTGACTTTCACGGCATCAGGTGTCAGTGGAGATCCTAGAACAACACGAATAATTAATATACATATAAATCTTGGTACATTGGTAAAATGTTTGCAGGATTATACAAATATTTCTACTATAATATATGTAGACCACGTACCTATTACTCTACTATGTACCCCAATAGGTTAAGACAATGATCGTAATTATTATTTACTAAGAATTATTAGCTACCGTACCTACCTTACCTGAAATATAAGTCTAGCTACTTTACAAAAATATTGTTTCTCTGCCAGGAATGTTTCTTACCGAAAAAAAGTACGAAATATATTAATAAGTTCATTTCCTTCAATCCAATACCGACAATAAATAATTTTACATTTTATGGGTTGTAAAATGTGAAAACCTCGTAATTTATATTGCTCTGAAATAACTATATTATTTACGGTTTCTTACAAACCCGCCAACCTAAATATTCCTACTTAAATGAAATATGACTTCCATTTCATAGTATAGAATGAAGAAAGTTTTCATTTTATAAAATGTCTGTACCTATGTATATATCTCATCATCATCATCATCAGCCTATAGCAGTCCACTGCTGGACATAGGCCTCCCCCAATGAGCGCCATAGCGCCCTGTCTTCAGCTTGCCGCATCCAGCATCTACCTGCAGTCTTTCGCAGGTCGTCATCCCACCTGGTCGGAGGGCGTCCTACACTACGTTTACCGAGTCGTGGTCTCCACTCAAGAACACGTTTGCCAATTGCGTAATCCAATACCGACAATAAATAATTTTACATTTTATGGGTTGTAAAATGTGAAAACCTCGTAATTTATATTGCTCTGAAATAACTATATTATTTACGGTTTCTTACAAACCCGCCAACCTAAATATTCCTACTTAAATGAAATATGACTTCCATTTCATAGTATAGAATGAAGAAAGTTTTCATTTTATAAAATGTCTGTACCTATGTATATATCTCATCATCATCATCATCAGCCTATAGCAGTCCACTGCTGGACATAGGCCTCCCCCAATGAGCGCCATAGCGCCCTGTCTTCAGCTTGCCGCATCCAGCATCTACCTGCAGTCTTTCGCAGGTCGTCATCCCACCTGGTCGGAGGGCGTCCTACACTACGTTTACCGAGTCGTGGTCTCCACTCAAGAACACGTTTGCCCCATCGGCCGTCGGTTCTTCGCGAGATATGGCCGGCCCACTGCCACTTCAGCTTGCTAATTCTTTGAGCTACGAGTATGTCGATAACCTTGGTTCTCTGTCGGATGTATTCGTTACGAATCCTATCTTTCAGAGAAACTCCGAGCATAGCTCTTTCCATAGCTCGCTGAGCGACTATATATCTCTGACTGTATATGTATATATCTATCGTGTATTTAATGATGGAACTAAGTTTTGCTATTCACCTGAACTTGAAGGCTATGTCCAGCAGTGGACTAACATAGGGTGATGATGGTGACGATGATTATTAATATTATTATTTATTTATATTCGAGAATCGATCCCGTTATCTCCGTTAGATTGCTGACTGACTTTCGCCCGTTGTTCCACAGAGGTCGTCAATTACTTATCTTGCCTGTATGAATTTATGAATTTTAACAAATGAATTATCCAACAGCAATTATAACCGACAATTTAATTAAGTTAACTCGAAATAAACAAATTACAGCTAAACTTGTTATTCTGTTCCCTTCCCGGAGTCAGGCACTGGAAAACGAAAAGTTTTATCCCGTTTCATTTTCACGTCCAATCCTCAAATAAGCCGTCTGAATATTTAACGGTGGGACCCGTTAATATTTAACGGGAGTTCACTCGTGGATTATTGGAATTGGCTTACGTTGTGGTCACATCAACTAACGAGCTGAAAGTGTTATCTTGTTTTGCACAGAGCTTTAGCAAATTACTTTTGTGTCTCATGAAAATATCTGAGCAAACTGTTGAATGTTGTATGAGAACATTAGACACTACAATTTGAAGTTGCTGTTCTAGTATCTGTGTAAGAACTTGACGTATGAAAATATCTTAGCAAACATGTTGAATGTTGTATAAGAACATTAGACACTACAATTTGAAGTTGCTGTTCTAGTATATGTGTAAGAACTTGACGTATGAAAATATCTTAGCAAACATGTTGAATGTTGTAGAAGAACATTATACACTACAATTTGAAGTTGCTGTTCTAGTATCTGTGTAAGAACTTGACGTATGAAAATATCTTAGCAAACATGTTGAATGTTGTATAAGAACATTAGACACTACAATTTGAAGTTGCTGTTCTAGTATATGTGTAAGAACTTGACGTATGAAAATATCTTAGCAAACATGTTGAATGTTGTATAAGAACATTATACACTACAATTTGAAGTTGCTGTTCTAGTATCTGTGTAAGAACTTGACGTATGAAAATATCTTAGCAAACATGTTGAATGTTGTATAAGAACATTATACACTACAATTTGAAGTTGCTGTTCTAGTATCTGTGTAAGAACTTGACGTATGAAAATATCTTAGCAAACATGTTGAATGTTGTATAAGAACATTATACACTACAATTTGAAGTTGCTGTTCTAGTATCTGTGTAAGAACTTGACGTATGAAAATATCTTAGCAAACATGTTGAATGTTGTATAAGAACATTATACACTACAATTTGAAGTTGCTGTTCTAGTATCTGTGTAAGAACTTGACGTATGAAAATATCTTAGCAAACATGTTGAATGTTGTATAAGAACATTAGACACTACAATTTGAAGTTGCTGTTCTAGTATATGTGTAAGAACTTGACGTATGAAAATATCTTAGCAAACATGTTGAATGTTGTATAAGAACATTAGACACTACAATTTGAAGTTGCTGTTCTAGTATCTGTGTAAGAACTTGACGTATGAAAATATCTTAGCAAACATGTTGAATGTTGTATAAGAACATTAGACACTACAATTTGAAGTTGCTGTTCTAGTATCTGTGTAAGAACTTGACGTATGAAAATATCTTAGCAAACATGTTGAATGTTGTAGAAGAACATTATACACTACAATTTGAAGTTGCTGTTCTAGTATATGTGTAAGAACTTGACGTATGAAAATATCTTAGCAAACATGTTGAATGTTGTATAAGAACATTATAAACTACAATTTGAAGTTGCTGTTCTAGTATCTGTGTAAGAACTTGACGTATGAAAATATCTTAGCAAACATGTTGAATGTTGTATAAGAACATTATACACTACAATTTGAAGTTGCTGTTCTAGTATCTGTGTAAGAACTTGACGTATGAAAATATCTTAGCAAACATGTTGAATGTTGTATAAGAACATTATACACTACAATTTGAAGTTGCTGTTCTAGTATCTGTGTAAGAACTTGACGTATGAAAATATCTTAGCAAACATGTTGAATGTTGTATAAGAACATTAGACACTACAATTTGAAGTTGCTGTTCTAGTATATGTGTAAGAACTTGACGTATGAAAATATCTTAGCAAACATGTTGAATGTTGTATAAGAACATTATACACTACAATTTGAAGTTGCTGTTCTAGTATCTGTGTAAGAACTTGACGTATGAAAATATCTTAGCAAACATGTTGAATGTTGTATAAGAACATTAGACACTACGATTTGAAGTTGCTGTTCTAGTATATGTGTAAGAACTTGACGTATGAAAATATCTTAGCAAACATGTTGAATGTTGTATAAGAACATTATATATTACAATTTGAAGTTGCTGTTCTAGTATCTGTGTAAGAACTTGACGTATGAAAATATCTTAGCAAACATGTTGAATGTTGTATAAGAACATTATACACTACAATTTGAAGTTGCTGTTCTAGTATATGTGTAAGAACTTGACGTATGAAAATATCTTAGCAAACATGTTGAATGTTGTATAAGAACATTATACACTACAATTTGAAGTTGCTGTTCTAGTATCTGTGTAAGAACTTGACGTATGAAAATATCTTAGCAAACATGTTGAATGTTGTATAAGAACATTATACACTACAATTTGAAGTTGCTGTTCTAGTATCTGTGTAAGAACTTGACGTATGAAAATATCTTAGCAAACATGTTGAATGTTGTATAAGAACATTATACACTACAATTTGAAGTTGCTGTTCTAGTATCTGTGTAAGAACTTGACGTATGAAAATATCTTAGCAAACATGTTGAATGTTGTATAAGAACATTAGACACTACAATTTGAAGTTGCTGTTCTAGTATATGTGTAAGAACTTGACGTATGAAAATATCTTAGCAAACATGTTGAATGTTGTATAAGAACATTATATACTACAATTTGAAGTTGCTGTTCTAGTATCTGTGTAAGAACTTGACGTATGAAAATATCTTAGCAAACATGTTGAATGTTGTATAAGAACATTATACACTACAATTTGAAGTTGCTGTTCTAGTATCTGTGTAAGAACTTGACGTATGAAAATATCTTAGCAAACATGTTGAATGTTGTATAAGAACATTATACACTACAATTTGAAGTTGCTGTTCTAGTATCTGTGTAAGAACTTGACGTATGAAAATATCTTAGCAAACATGTTGAATGTTGTATAAGAACATTATACACTACAATTTGAAGTTGCTGTTCTAGTATATGTGTAAGAACTTGACGTATGAAAATATCTTAGCAAACATGTTGAATGTTGTATAAGAACATTATACACTACAATTTGAAGTTGCTGTTCTAGTATCTGTGTAAGAACTTGACGTATGAAAATATCTTAGCAAACATGTTGAATGTTGTATAAGAACATTATACACTACAATTTGAAGTTGCTGTTCTAGTATCTGTGTAAGAACTTGACGTATGAAAATATCTTAGCAAACATGTTGAATGTTGTATAAGAACATTATACACTACAATTTGAAGTTGCTGTTCTAGTATCTGTGTAAGAACTTGACGTATGAAAATATCTTAGCAAACATGTTGAATGTTGTATAAGAACATTATACACTACAATTTGAAGTTGCTGTTCTAGTATATGTGTAAGAACTTGACGTATGAAAATATCTTAGCAAACATGTTGAATGTTGTATAAGAACATTATACACTACAATTTGAAGTTGCTGTTCTAGTATCTGTGTAAGAACTTGACGTATGAAAATATCTTAGCAAACATGTTGAATGTTGTAGAAGAACATTATACACTACAATTTGAAGTTGCTGTTCTAGTATCTGTGTAAGAACTTGACGTATGAAAATATCTTAGCAAACATGTTGAATGTTGTAGAAGAACATTATACACTACAATTTGAAGTTGCTGTTCTAGTATCTGTGTAAGAACTTGACGTATGAAAATATCTTAGCAAACATGTTGAATGTTGTAGAAGAACATTATACACTACAATTTGAAGTTGCTGTTCTAGTATCTGTGTAAGAACTTGACGTATGAAAATATCTTAGCAAACATGTTGAATGTTGTAGAAGAACATTATACACTACAATTTGAAGTTGCTGTTCTAGTATCTGTGTAAGAACTTGACGTATGAAAATATCTTAGCAAACATGTTGAATGTTGTATAAGAACATTATACACTACAATTTGAAGTTGCTGTTCTAGTATCTGTGTAAGAACTTGACGTATGAAAATATCTTAGCAAACATGTTGAATGTTGTAGAAGAACATTATACACTACAATTTGAAGTTGCTGTTCTAGTATCTGTGTAAGAACTTGACGTATGAAAATATCTTAGCAAACATGTTGAATGTTGTATAAGAACATTATACACTACAATTTGAAGTTGCTGTTCTAGTATCTGTGTAAGAACTTGACGTATGAAAATATCTTAGCAAACATGTTGAATGTTGTATAAGAACATTATACACTACAATTTGAAGTTGCTGTTCTAGTATCTGTGTAAGAACTTGACGTATGAAAATATCTTAGCAAACATGTTGAATGTTGTAGAAGAACATTATACACTACAATTTGAAGTTGCTGTTCTAGTATCTGTGTAAGAACTTGACGTATGAAAATATCTTAGCAAACATGTTGAATGTTGTATAAGAACATTATACACTACAATTTGAAGTTGCTGTTCTAGTATCTGTGTAAGAACTTGACGTATGAAAATATCTTAGCAAACATGTTGAATGTTGTATAAGAACATTATACACTACAATTTGAAGTTGCTGTTCTAGTATCTGTGTAAGAACTTGACGTATGAAAATATCTTAGCAAACATGTTGAATGTTGTATAAGAACATTATACACTACAATTTGAAGTTGCTGTTCTAGTATCTGTGTAAGAACTTGACGTATGATAATATCTTAGCAAACATGTTGAATGTTGTATAAGAACATTATACACTACAATTTGAAGTTGCTGTTCTAGTATATGTGTAAATTCAAATTTTCAAGTTATACTTACCTACGAATAAGCAATAAAATAATATCCCAAAAAAATTGGTTTCGACGTGACTTGAACCTGCCTCCTTCTCCTCAGTAACGCTCTAACCAACTAAGTCACGAAATATATCTACGAATTCTAATAAATCAGAAACAGACTCTTGAGTGGAGACTGCGACTCCTCAAATGTAGTGTAGGACGCCCTCCGGCCAGGTGGAATGACGACCTGCGGTAGACTGCTGGCAGATGCTGAAGTCAGGGCGCTATGGCACACATTAGGGGCGGCCATGTCCAGTTGTGGACTAATATAGGCTAATGATGAGACAGAGCCATATGTACAGCGTACGTACCTATCATTCGTACATATCCTAGGGATGTCTATTTCACATAGGTATGTAATGATTTGTTAGACTTCCAAGTCTTATCATGGGTACCTAAAAATAGTATATATAATGTACCTACATCCCAATCTATAACCATAATATATGGGGATTTAGTGACATCCCCCTATACCCATGATTATAATTTTCTGGAGAGTCCACAAATTACTCCCATGCTGAGGCAGGGGGTAACCTACTTACACGCTGCGATGATGGTGATGAATGCCCCTAACTAAGAACATATCTATCTCTGTAGGTGCCGATATCTACGTATATAGATAGACATGGTGTTTATTTATTTAACAAAACAAAATCCACAGCCCTTGATTATTATTACAAACATGCTTAAAATCTAAACTTATGGCCAAAAACTGTGTTTCCTAATTTCTATTGAAGATCTTAGACAGTGTTGAAAAATGCGTCCCTTAGTAAAAAGTAGGCGTGAGTTAATGTGCCCAAAATAGTATTTTTACGTAGGCGTTGGTACTATTTTGGGTAGGTAGGTACTATTTCCACAGCGTCGTCCCAAGTCAACACGACCCATCAATATTAAAGGTTACCCTGAAGGTAAGCGCCACAGCACCTGTCGCCAACCGCATCGTTAAATATTATAATTAAATTAAAAGCAAATATCACAGAAATTAATCCCAGGCTTAACACTTTGACTGCGGTTTTTTTTCGACGACTGCGATCTTTTTTTTTACCTAAAAAATTCGTGCTGCCGCTCTACACAGCGGTTGTGTTGCGCCGCACATGCGTTTCGTTCGAAAAATATTACAGCTCTGCTGAGTCACAAAGATCTTTATTTTCTCAGCCGCTGCGCTAGTGTGGATTTACGCATATTAGTCACTTGTAGAAAACTCATACCGTGCGTTTTCAGCACTCAAAGTGTTAAGATGTATATTAATGTTGTCAAAGATTTATGAAGGCCTCTTATGTTATGCTTGCCTCTTCAGTAATTTCATTAAAAAATCGTTTCTTTCTCTGCGAATTGAACATTGGGGTAAATATTATCTAATACAGGGTTATCTTATCAGGTAAACATAACACAACCCTAGGCGTCAATTCTAAGTGTTGTAATTATAAATAAATAAAATAAATAATGCTGAACAATTCACACAGGATTATCTAGCCCCATGGTAAGCAGAGCTTGTGTTATGGGTACTAGATAACTGATATACATAATACAATATATAGATAGATATTTTTTATTATAAATAGAAAATGACCAGAACACCCGGAACAAATATCTGCAGATCGTACACAAAATTGTTCCGAGGCGGGAATCGAACCCGCAACCTTCAGCGTCGCAGGCGGACCTTCGCCCACCGCGCCACATCGGTCGTCAAATATTAATTATGTTTTTTTTATTTGGGGCTTAGTCCTATCCTCCCATGGTTGTCTGGTAGACATCTCTCTTGAGCGATGAGACCGCAAATGTTTTTACATAGTTTCCTATATAAAAGTGCAATAGAGTATTTTCTATCTTTTCAGTGAAGTTGTAAGTTGAACCTACCAAGAAGGTACATAAAACCACAAATACAACTTTCGAAAAACTTATATCATTATATTTCAAGACTTACAAAATCCAACAAGAGCTATAATAGAACGGCATTATCTCCACCACCGTCGATGGATATTCCACCTCAGGGAAGTAGATGAAAGTCTTCTCGTCACAACTCTTGCACCCACAATCAGCTTTACGCAGAGTCTTCAAGCAGGAGCAAACTGGTGAAGGTTCAGGGTCGACTATGCAGACATTGGAAGTGTCTAAGTAGCAGGGGGGGATAGCACAGCAGTTTTTGCAGGTGATGGCTCCGCAAATGTCAATGTCTGGACAGGTCCCACATGGTAGAGTCCAGGCGTCACGGAAACAGCAGTAGGCGATGGTGTCCTTAAAATTATAAATGAAGGTTATAATAAACCTACTAATATTAAAAACGCGAAAGTTTGTGAGGATGTATGTAAGCATGTTTGTTGCTCTGCAACATGCAACTGCTGAATGGATTTTGATGAAACTTCACAATAATGCAGCTTACAAATCAGAATAAAACATAGGCTACAATTCATAAAGATATATTTTATATCATCCAAAATATCTATCACCACGCGGGTGTAACCGCGGGGCAGAGCTAGTGATAAATAATTCAATGTATTTATTGAGATAATTAAATAAGCCATTGTGTTATCATCATCATCATCTAGTTCATGACATAGACCTCCCCCAATAAGCAGCCCTATCTTCAGCTTGACGCATCCAGCATCTACCTGCAGTCTTTCGCAGGTCGTCATCCCACCTGGTCGGAGGGCGTCCTGCACTACGTTTACCGAGTCGTAGTCTCCACTCAAGAAAACGTTTAAATCCATTGTTAGTTTGCTTATAACTAGATGTTAGTACTTAGAATTAATTACAGATTTGATCCTTTGGACCAATTTGTGCATTACAGGACAGTTAAATCTTTCAGCAATCGCTTTATTTATTATCGCAAATTTATAAAGACGTGGTAATTTCAAGCCTAAATTTCATAGTTACATTAATAGAAGGTAATTTTACACAGGTTGATCCATTCGGTAGCACGTACGTTTCAGAGAATCGATTGAAATATATGCACAATACTAAAACAGGTACCTATAGAATATTATAATCTACATATATAGGTACTAGCAGAACGCCAATCTTTCATATTCATATTTATTTTATTGCTTTGTGTACATTTGTATGTCTTAGTATTGACGAGTCTACAGTATTGACGAGTATGTGCGAAAAATTATATAATATCTTGAGTATTATTACTTAGTTATAATACATTTATTATAATCTAATTATCAGTTATTTGTTTATTGTCTAATTATTTAATTAACTTTAATTTATAATTATTATGTGACCTGCAATATTCGTTTTTTGCCAATAAATTGATTGTTCTGTTTTTTTTTTTTTTTGACAATTCACACATCATTATCTAGCCCCATGGTAAGCAGAGCTTGTGTTATGGGTACTAGATAACTGATATACATAATACAATACATTACATAGATAGATATTTTTTTTTTTATTATACATAGAAAACGACCAGAACACCCGGAACAAATATCTGCAGATCGTACACACAATTGTTCCGAGGCGGGAATCGAACCCGCAACCTCCTGCTTCGCAAGCGGACCTTCGCCCACCGCGCCACATCGGTCGTCAAAATAAGATTAGTATCTAGGTAATGTAGGTACATATAAGAAACACAATGGTACCCAAACAGGGTGTGGCAATATGTACTGTGAATGTCTTGAGCTGGGATGTGGTGGATGGATTCTTGTATCTCCTACTAATGGAATCTATTCATATGACGACCGATGTGGCGCGGTGGGCGAAGGTCCGCCTGCGACGCAGGAGGTTGCGGGTTCGATTCCCGCCTCGGAACAATTGTGTGTACGATCTGCAGATATTTGTTCCGGGTGTTCTGGTCGTTTTCTATGTATAATAAAAAATATCTATCTATGTAATATATTGTATTATGTATATCAGTTATCTAGTACCCATAACACAAGCTCTGCTTACCATGGGGCTAGATAATGCTGTGTGAATTGTCCAGCATTATTTATTATTAAGAATAATTCAAATGAAAAATGAAAAATATAGTAGAGACTGAACTTCTATGGTAATATAATAAGATAAAATGGTCAAAGAAGTGACGAGATATTACAAAAAAAAAACATGTTATTTTAAATTATTAATTTATTACGTAAATAAATGAATAATTTAGATTTTGAGTGGTATAGGGGGCCGTCTGCCGGCACGGTTTCTGAACGAACCCTAGTATGTTGCGTCGCCCGGCCGCTTTTCCTTAGCGGGGGCGCTAGTTGCCTTTTTCACGAGTAATGGTTCGTTGAGTTTTCCGGCCGGCTTTGTAAAATATTTGTTATCTTCTTCCATATTGCCTTTACAGTAATTTTAAACAGTGATTTTAAACTTGGAATTAAAGATTTCATAAAGTACAAACAAAATATTCTTTTCGTGACCTCCCAACTGAGTTGCCGACCGCGAAAGTGTCTAAATACCATTATAATCTGCTTGCCCTATACGATAAAAATGGCTATCATAATAATTTACAGATGGGTACTAAAAGGGTTTACAAGTGACGCAAATACCGGGTAACCGAATCTGCTTGGTTTTTATTTAATTTTTCACGCGTTGTCTTTTTGCGAGACCCTCCTAAATTTCAATTATCTTATCACAACGGTACTAATTCTACAGGCTTTATAAAAGTATACCTAATATATAAATACTAAGCTGTAATAAATAAATAATGCTGGACAATCCACACAGCATCATCTAGCCCCAAGCTAAGTAGAGCTTGTGTTATGGGTACTAGATGACTGATATAGTTAATACAATACATTACATAGAATAGATATTTTTTATTATACATACATAACCCGGAACAAATATCTGCAGATCGTGCACACAATTGTCCCGAGGCGGGAATCGAACCCGCAACCTCCCGCGTCGCAGGCAGACCGCCCACCGCGCCACAGAGGTCGTCACTCATACTTTTTACTTACTAATAGATTAGTAAAATTGAATTCCTAGGAGTAAATAAGGTGTCTCATTTTAATTTCTATTATCCCCTTGAAAATTTATCATATCAATCGTATTATGTATATCAGTTATCTAGTACCCATAACACAAGCTCTGCTTACCATGGGGCTAGATAATGCTGTGTGAATTGTCCAGCATTATTTTTTTATTTATTTTATACTAGCTGCGCCCCGTGGCTTCACCCGCGTGGAAATTTCTGCGCAATTTTACCAAGTTTTCTCACCGTTTAAACCTTCCCTGGACTACGACAAATATTTCAAAACCAAAATCAGCTAAATCGGCCCGGCCGTTCTCGAGTTTTAGCGAGACTAACGAACAGCAATAGATTTTTATATTTATTTTATATTATCTATTATTTTTATACCAGTTGTTGTTTCCAGTCTAGTATTATACAAAAAAGCACCTATTAGAAACTTAAGTAATTTATGTAGGTAAATATATAAATACCTGAAACAGACACAGAACGACAACCACGGCGATTACTTTGAACATTTTGTATGTGACCTGTTTTTTTTTGTATAAACAAGAAGAACCAGTTAATTGCTTATATACCGTGCTATTATATATTTCGAAAGACCTTGATAGTGAAAACTAGGTAAATATTAAGAAAGAGTAGGTGTTTTCTTTCGCAAGTCGTTCAGTAGGATTGAAGGACGCTTGATAAACAGAAATGAAATGAGCACGTACGGAATGCCTTCATTCATAGGTTTAGTTCAATAAGCTAGTAATTTCGCAAGCTTGAATAAATACTGTGAATTCATCATCATCAGCCTATAGCAGTCCACTGCTGGACTTAGGCCTCCACCAATGAGCGCTATAGCGCCCTGTATTCAGCTTGCCGCATCCAGCATCTACCTGCAGTCTTTCGCAGGTCGTCATCCCACTTGGTCGGAGGGCGTCCTACACTACGTTTACCGAGTCGTGGTCTCCACTCAAGAACACGTAAGTGTGAATTAACTCTGTGTATTTGTGTTTTTTTTTTTAATTTTAAGTCTACCATAATATTGCATCCTAGAAAAAGTCTAGTGTGTGTTTCCAATATGACTTATATTTTACTACTAGGTATAGGTACTCATATTTTATCGATTTTATAACAAGCAGTTTTCTAATGACCCTGTATCTTTCTGAATAGGGAGTAAAATAAAACATTGAATAGTTTATTATTCATTTATTTTTGATATTTTGACTATTATGAAAATATTATCATACTGTAGGGTTAAATTTTGCCAAGCTATCTTTACAGCTGAATGATATGCAAATCGATACAGGATGTTTTAAAATATTCAAAAAAATTAGGCCAATCTTTGTGAGATTTTGTTATGATCTAACTATAGAAAGACGTACTGATTACATTTAGAAAAACGATATCGCTGTATTGATAAATAGTTTTAAAACATCCTGTATTTACAATAAAAAGGGGACGAACTTCTAATTAATTGAAAATTTCACTACTTGTGTTTATATATAATTAATTATTTTTTATATTGTTTACATTTCAAATTTCAAAAGCCTGTGATAATTTGCTACTAGAACGTAATAGAATATCTAATTAGCCGTGCAGAAAGTTTCCAACAATGTTACTTCTAAGTTATTTATTTTTTAATATAATAATTGGCACCAGAGATATAAATACATCAATAGTTACATATGAATGTTTTATAAAGACGTTTATTGCTAAAGTTCTACAATCAGTAATTCCATTTTAGCAATTTAATATTATTTATATTATATTTTTTTAGAAAAATATTTGTTTTAGCTTTTAACACTTTGACTACGATCATTTTTTTAACCTAAAAAATTCGTGCTGTCGCTCTACACAGCGGTTGTGTTGCGCCGCACATGCGTTTCGTTCGAAAAATATTACGGCTGTGCTGAGTCACAAAGATCTGTATTTTCTCAGCCGCTGCGCTAGTGTGGATATACGCATATTAGTCACTTGTAGAAAACACATACCGTGTGATTTCAGCACTCAAAGTGTTAATAACAACAACCAGAGTTTAAAATTGCTTGACAAGCCCAAGAGCTACCATCTAAATGAGATCATTCATACAACTTTGACATTTTCTTGAAACTGTACCTACCTACTCAAACTTATACATTAACTTTAAAATGTTATACA
The DNA here is from genome assembly GCA_943735965.1 of Eupithecia abbreviata. NCBI lineage: Eukaryota > Metazoa > Arthropoda > Insecta > Lepidoptera > Geometridae > Eupithecia > Eupithecia abbreviata. The sequence continues at coordinate 12,324,103 of OX030976.1, forward strand.
TACGAAATACGTTTAATATATTTTTTTATTAATGATATATATTAATTGTCCTACATAAATAAAATGATAGATATGAAAAATATTACTTAAAATCAGTCGTGCTCAAATATCTTCAACAATATCATAGTTTCCTACGACTTAGTTAATACGCTGTATAGGAAAATATCTCCACTTAGACCAACATTTAAAATAGGTAGGTATTTTATATGTTTATTATTAATAAATACTTTTTAAATTTAACCTTTGTATCTAATAAGAAGCGTTTAACAAAAGCAGACGGTGTATACTTTCCTTATTAAATTATTGTAACGTTGCACAAAACATTAATATATAGAAGTTATTATTTACAATAGTTCAAGTATCAAGAATATAATCTGCTTCAGTAAAGCTGGGAATTACAACCTTAAATTAACAAGGGTCGTTGACCCAAAGGTACGTAAACTCAACAAATCTTCTAGTATTATTTTGAGTAATGTTCGTTCAAGGAACTATGTGATCGTTCAGGCGTAGCTTTGCGCATGCTCCAACGGTATACTTCCAAGCTTGTTTCCCTTATCCACCCAATTCTTTAACCTGCCCCGCAGTTCTTCCAAACTCTTTGATTTAGCTTTGTTGATCCTCTTGTACTTGACGTCTTTAGGCTTCGTCACGTTCCTATGGTTAGACATGACTCGGTTATATGTTACTACGTGGGTGGACCGTGGCTCCGGGTCTTCCTCGCTCTCAGGGTTCGATGTGGCCTCCTCATCGGAATCATGAGCGGCAATTTTTGGCACGTAACTGTATGACCAGACCTTCTCGGTCTTTGGTTTCGCTTCTTTATCGTCTATGCTTTTCACTTCAGCGGTTAAGACTAGGCTCCGCATGCGGAAGTTATCTCTGCGTTGCGAGAGGAGCGTCTTTTCCTCATCTGTTTTGTTCGCTTCTTTGATTTCTTTCTCCGTGCTGTTCTGTGCGCTTAGGCCTTTGGTGGAGTCACCGTCCGCTTCCTCCTCAACGCTGTAAACTGTTTCTAGTATCTCCGGTCGTCGGAGGAAGCCGTTCGAGCGCCGGACGACGCTATACTTGACGTTAGTATCTATAGCATCAGAGATCGACCTGACTATGGTCACGCTATCAGGATTCCCCCTGAATTTAGGGATGTTTGAATCGTAATCAGCATCTTCCATGATGACAGCTGAGTCTGAATCGTTAAGCGAGTCAAAGTCGCCCAAAATATGTGAGTCTTGAAGCATGTCTCTGAAATCTGGGATACTCGGGCAGGTTTCCACTCCGTGTTCCAGTAGTTTTGCTTGTAGTGATTCAATTACCTTCTGCTGTTTCATGATGATGGTTTCGCGGACCGCTAGCATGGTGGAGATCTCCTTCTGCTTGCGGACTAGGCGCGACTCAAAGAGGAGGAGTTGACTGGAGAGGGACTTGAGTTGTTCTGCCTTCTCTCGCTGGAGACGGGAGACGAGCTCCTCCTGGGTGCGGTGAGCGCGCCGCCAGGTCAGCAACTGGTGGGCTTGCGCACGATACTTCATCCGAAGGTCTCTGGAAAAGGAAACAACGTAATTAGAAACAGAAGGTTAAGTCTACAATAGTTAATTACTACAAAATGTAAGTCGTACGTTGGAGGATATCAAGGAAGCTTATGAAAATATAATCATCATCAATCTTTCCGATATCAAAAGGTAGGTTGGAAATGCAAATAACACAGGGTTATCTGTCTGTAGCTATATTACGGAATTTAGTAAAATAATCAATAATTCTATAATTATGTAAAGTTAGTTGAATAGTCGTTATAGTTTTCTATACAAAAACCTAATCTTTTAAGCACCATCACCACCAAGAAGTAAAGTAAACAAGGTATGAACTAACATTCCACAATACCTGATGGTCCTCCTGGCCTCATCCAAGGTGGTGGCCTCCAGTGGATCCGTCAGCGAGGCCGCCAACGACACATCCGGTTCCGTCGGACTGTTCAACGCCGACTCGCTTCGGCTGGAACAAAAGAACAAACTTACAGACGAAGAACAAGTTTCAAAAGTTTCGAACAAAAAACAAAAGAGTATCGTGAATTTGTAAGTGCTTATGGTTTGAGATAAAAAGGTACGACACAAACTTTAGCACGTCATAAATAAGTGGCTGTTAAGGAGCCTATTGAGAAAGACATTCTGGGCTGTATAGTTACGCCACAACTTAGGCGCTATGCAGACATTAAAGAAACTGTCAACTTTTAAAAACATTTTGCGCATTAAAGGCACAGTTAAAAATGAAGTTCATAATGTAAACTGCTAGTTGTTATTTGCCTGTTGCCGCAATAGTTGCTCTGTCAGCTTAACGCCTTAGTAACCCTAAAGTTTGCTTGCTAAAAGGGGACTAGTAAGTGAGGCTATATTGCCACAAATGAAAATTCCCGACACCATAAGGAATATTTCATTTTAACTTTAAGGTTTCAGCATATTTTCGTAACAATTTATTAGAATGATATGTTAACATTTTATCCCAGAGTTTATACTTGAAGTTCATTACCCATTTTTTATTTATTGCCAGTAACTTTACGCTGGTAAACAGGCCCTTAGCAATACATTCTCGCTGTGAGGGTGTAATTTAACGAAATATTTGTCAAAGTAACGTAAAGTAAAATCTTGATTATGTCCGAGCCACCGGGCAAATGGTCGATCAAAATTCCGATGAAATGTCCTTTACAAAATGTCGACGTAAAATCAGATTGAAAAGCTCATAATAGCTTTGATATAACGTAGATAAAGTATCATTAAATTTAATTAAAAGGTTTCGCAAGATGAAATGAGTGGGGTTGATAATTGTTTCTTTGTTGAAAAGTAGAAATATTGGTAACAATATTTGTGCTATTTCGAGAGAAATTACAATAATTTGACAATTCCAACGAATATTATTAGTCCTAGAGACCCAAAATGGGGGACTTTATCCAAAAGATCTACATAGGTCAGTCTTTTAGGCTCTATCGAGGCATGAAGCTTACATAAAGCGTCTCTATAATAGAAGAAATTAGAGACTAAAAGTTACCCATCAACCTTCTAGAATTACGTAAAGAGCTACTAAGTTCGTAGGTACAGTGATACTGAACAACCACCTAATGTGAAACCTGATTAACGCTAGAATTACCTACGCTCTACAGTAAAACTACCTCGAGGACAAACTTCGCACTACGTAACAATATAGTTCTAGGTTACGCCAAACAGAATATACACTCGAGGGCGATTCCCCTTTCCTTCCGAGGAAATTAGGGAGTCTATTTTATTTGAAGAAAGCACATCACCCGTATTCTTCGGGGTAAAAATCTAGACACGCGGTAGCGTGTCAGACCAAGTTCAAGCTAACAGAACCGGCAGCGGCGAGCAGCACTGTGTGTAATATACACCAACCTTTTGAGCCACATTTTTTTCACTTTTTTTCTCGTAACTCAAAAACTATTTAACAGAAACATGTTGAATTTGGCTCATATATTGAAACTTGCGAGATTATATATATATGTATGTATATGTTCCATCAATTTCCTAAACACACCTCAAACGGTTACTTAGTTATATTAACGTTCAAAAATCGTAATTTTTATAACTGACTGACTTATAGATCAAAACACTAACCCGCAGTAGCGGTAGCTTCATACAAGCCCAAAAGCCGGGCTTGCCCTACCTCGAATTTCATACCGACCGAAAACATTTACTTCAATATTTCAATTTTCGTGCGCCAATACATTCATTTGTTTCTTTTTAATCTATGGCTAGATGACTATCTAGCTTTGCTATCTAGTAAGTATCCGAACGCGCCGGCAGCGCCGCGGCGGCGGCTGCGGCGGCCGCGCGCGGCCTCAGGTTAGCTCTCAGCCATGCATCTCGCTCACACTCATGGGCTTGCAACGGGGCTTTGCAGCCGCCTATATCTGTCCCGTTCTATCCTATGACAAAGTGCTACGCCTATAGATATAACTAGGTTAGTTTTCTATAGCGTTTGGTATGGAAAATGAAGCCCGGCTTTCACTGTGAAGTTCGTTTCAAACTACGGTCAACTCACGAAGTTCGTACAAGAAAATTTTCGTATTCATTCATTCGAATCACTTTTGTTTGTTTTGTTTATTGAGTGAGCGACAATTAGCATATTTATTTATCGTCCTAACTTTCGAGATTTTTGTATGATTTAGAGTTTAAAATGAGTGTAACAGGTGATATTGTTACTTGTGAAGATTTGAAGTGTGTGAAAGTTTTAATAGGCGAGGAGAGGATGAAATCTTTATCTTTCACGGAGAAAAAAGACCTGTGGCCTTCCGCAAAACCTACACTACACTGGTTTTGTGTATTTCGCAAACAAGTAAGTCTCATTATCATAAGAGAATTTAATAGATCAGTGTACAAAACTCATTGGTTGCTCCCATTCCAACAAATTGTATTGCTGGAGTTGCATATTTTCTAACGAGATAACGGTTTGGAATACGTCAGGTTTTGATAATTTAAATTGACACATGAATGTAATTTCATTTTGTAATTTCGATAACCAACGCATAGAGACATCATTATCTCGTCAATTATCTGAAGAAATTTCAAATCACAATACGCGTGTTGTATTTGCTCTCCAAATACGACCTTTTTTTAGAAAAAACATATGCAATAACAAGATAGCGGCAAACCGGTGCCTAGTTATTTAGCGAATCGTATCTCGGGCTTGCCCTGTTCTCAAGCCCTAGGCACGCCACTGCTAACCCGGTTCCAAATAATCTAGAAAGTTCAAATTTGGCATACAGATAATTAGTTCGGTGAATACAAAGGAATAAATCAGAAATAATGATATCTGCGACCGCTACATATCGTCGGTCGGTCCATAGATCACCGTTTTGGATTACCTATGTATATCCCGGTCAAATAAGACACACTAGTGAACTAGCTAGATGTATGGATATTCCAAAAACCGGTATATTCGTTATGAAGTCCAGAATATCCTTAAGGCTTCATTGCGAACACTATGCCTGATGACTCTGATTAGTGACCCTTCTGGTAGAGCTATCTCTGTACTGTGCTTCAGGGGTGTCCGTGCGAGCGAATACCTACAAATTAGATAGTTACGTGCAACCCTAACCGTAAAAGTTAAGTAGAAACTCTTTGTATAGTTTGCTCTGTGAAACTCGAGCGCTAAAACGCTACAAGTGTTGTTAGATAGAATTTTGTTAGAGTATGGAAATTCTTGATTTAAACCGACTAAGGAGGATGTTATTATGTAGACTATAATGTTATGTTATTATGTAGTATGTGTAGCAGTTATGGAGATATTATCATGTAGTATTTATGTTTTTTGCCGCTGATTTTCTACACAAGTAGACCGATTTTGATGATTATTTTGGTTTTGTACTTGTAAAGAATGATTCTGAGTTTGCAGACCCGAGGGTACTATTTTTACCGCAAAACTTACACATTCTATGGGAATCCAGTGTATCATTCAAATTCAGACGATTTGTTCGCCGCTGGTGTGTAGACTCCATTAAATTCGCCCTAATATGCTTTCTCACTTCGGCGCGTTCGATTCAAAAAGGTATGTGTTCAACTTTACGTTTCTAAACGTTTTGCTAAGAGGATTTAAAAATGCATACGTACAGCGTACTCTAGGCCTAGCTATAAGTTCTTACTCTATAAGCCTGTATAAGCCTAAGGTCCAGACTCCACCAAAGGGCAGATGTGCGGAGATGACAATGTACGTTTTACAGCTAGGGTGTCTCCACCGATGCTGTGCGGAGATGTGTGCTGGTTAGAGCGGCTGAGCTGCGTGCGGCGATCGTCAGATGTTTGTTGATAAATGCACTAGCGAGGCACAACTCACATCTCCGCTCATCTCTTCTCGTCTCCGCTGGGTGACGTTGCCAGCTTGCGAGGCACAGCTCACATCTCCGCTCATATCTTCTCGTCTCCGATGCGCGACGTTGCCAGCATGCGCGGCACAGCTCACATCTCTGCTTTGATCTTTCTTTGTTTCTTTGCATACAAATATGATACATCTTCGCTTGAAGATGAGTGGAGATAAAATGTGTGAAAAACGACGTTCTAAAAACATCTCGTCTCCGCTCAGCTCAGCTTTGGTGAAGTCTGGCCCTAAGCTCCAAGTAACGTAACATTGCGAATCCAGCCTAAGCCCTGCAAACGAAGAGGCTGTATTTGTATCTTAATGCTTGGCTAAGAGCTAGGTACTTAGTATGGCAGTACCTCTAGCTAGACCATCGAAGTAACATTATCTATTAAAATACGAAAGTTTAGATGGATGGATGTATGGATGGGTGTTTATTATTTCTTCACGACATAACTACGGAACAGATCGGGCTGAATTATCATTTATCAGCCCGTTTGTAATTTTCATTCAAAATTTTCAGTTGAATTAAATTACTATTAAAAATTTTAACTTCTTATCAACGACGACGTGCAAAAAATGTATAAATAACTTGCTCAGAACGTACAAAAATCATAGATGTGTCTTCGCTGCTGTAGCTAAAATCATAGATGTGTCTGCAATATAATCATCACTTAAGTTAGCCCAGTGTAACCAAGTCCTTAGATAAGGTCTTGAGTTACTGATATGAGGTTAAACTTGTCCAAGATTACCGAGCATCTGATCACAGCCTCAGCCAACGGTTCGATGCCGTAAGTACTGCTGTGTGCATTTTAAATTAAAATGGCGCAAGGCAAAAGATACTTCGAAATTATTAGAGTAAAGTAAAGTAATATTTTTATAGCATCAAATACATAATAATATAAGTAAGGTAAACGCTTCTACAATAAATCTCCAAGTGAGTTGCAAAAATAATCCTACTAATATTATAAACATTAAATATTATCTGCAGATATTTGTTCCGGGTGTTCTGGTCGTTTTGTATGTATAATAAAAAATATCTATCTATGTAATGTATTGTATTATGTATATCAGTTATCTAGTACCCATAACACAAGCTCTGCTTACCATGGGGCTAGATAATGCTGTGTGAATTGTCCAGCATTATATTATATTTATTTATTTATATTTATTAAAGTTTGTATGTATGGATGGATGTTTCACTTTCACGCAAAAACTACTGAACGGATCGGGCTGAAATTTTGCATACAGGTAGTTCGAGGCCCAGAATAAAACATTCCTTATTATCCCATAAATCATTTGCCATAGGATATAAATAATCTTAAACGTTGGAAACGTTTAAGATTATTTCTAGAAACAACGCGTGCGAAGCCGCGGACAGAAACTAGTTAATAAATAAATTCAAATAAAATAGTCAGACGTATCCTTTGTAAAAAGGCTTATTACAAAATATCAGATTATCTCTAGATGATAAAAAAGCTTGGAGCTTTGCTCCAACTCGAAATCTAAAACCCTAATGGTGGCACTTCACATGGCTATTTGTGTTCGCTATTGGGTGTTTGTTGTATTTGGCAAAATATATGACGTTCAGACGAACATGCAAAAAGAGGCAAATACGACCATCCACACATGGCACTCGAATAACAAACACACAAACATTTGGCAGCAGACTGAGCAGAGCGCAAGGTGCCAATATGGCCATTGTGTGTACGGCTTATTGCGTATTTGCCTATTTGACTGCTTTGATGTGCCTCGAGAAACCGACAAGCGCACGGTAACGCGTATTTGGTATTGGCTTCATTTGTCAAATAGGCAAATAAGGCGAACACTTTATCAAATAAACAGTCCACACATGGTAATTGTTTGCCAAATATGCCAAATACACAAATACATATAACCATGTGAAGTGCCACCATAACAAGGTCAGGTTTCTTATTCGCTTCTTTACCTACTTTACCTTAGAAAAAGATTGAAGTGAACAAAAATAATATATAATAAAACAAAGTGATCTCTTTATTTCCTAGTTTCACTTATGTAATTTGAATTCTGTGACGTGTTCAAGAGTCCTGTAAAGTCTAAAGCAAATAAAACACTTTGATATTTGATACTACGGTTCAGCCTTGAAAAGGGAAGAATCTTCACCCGCTACAGCTCATGACATGACCCACGGGCGTTGTATCCAGCGTATATGCAATCCCCGTTATCCAGAGCCCCGGGCTATAATTTCACGCCGTCTAGCCGATACCTGGATGTATTGTAACATTGTAAGCTCTGTAGGGTTACTTATGTACATAGGGAAAGACCAGTTATTCTTATACTTGGGACTCTACTACCACGCTACATTATGTAAAGTTTGAATCTCTACTACTTAAGTTGTTTTGTATTTTTATGTGTTTTCCTTTTTTTGTAACTGTTTATTATTGTGTGTATATATATAAATAAATATATATATATTTTTTTATATACGTTTACAGTACACACTATTATAAATAAACGACGTATGTATACCGAGCAGTTTTTAAGATTTCTAAAATTCGCAGCGATTAATTTACATATTTCTGTCTAATATCTTATACATATTATAATGATTAACACATCTAGTCGACATGACGATTTTTGAACCACCTGCTTGTGCAGCGGTACGCTGCCGCTGTATAAAGAGGGCGGATAGCGTCCTACACTACGTTTGCCGATTCGTGGTCTCAACTCAAGAACACGTTTACCCCAGCTGTTGTCGGTAGACGTTATTCTTATGAAATTCTATTCCCGAAAACTTTGAGAATGGATATAATAATGTAGGTCGTGGTCAGGTATGCTCAATGGTAGTTAAGGTACACATGTACCTAAGACTGTAGGTACATGTACATACCTACAGTCTCCCGGGAATACTCGGATTTAATTAGCATGCCTAGGTATGAATTGCTCTGCCTACACTATGGAACAATCAAAATCTAATTGGGTAGATACCAGGAATGCGACATAGTTACTATAACAGGCCTCGTAACCAATTAGAACTATTTGACTAGGTGTCGAATAAAAACAAATACGCCGTGTGACCAATATTATGTACTGTTAAAAAACTAAGACGTGACTTATAAGAACTAAATTTACATAATATTATGACTAAATAAAACAAATTTCAATATAATTGGCAGTGCGGACCCAAATAGCGCCGCCCCAAAGAAACTGGCATTGCGGCAAAGCGGAGATTTGCGAGACCTGTAAAATACTTGATAGTTTGATATCAAAACAGCGTCACAGGAACTTCACAAAATGTACTTTTTTTGTTTTTAACATTCCCTTATTAATTCCTCCATTTCCTCTTACACACTTGGTGAACACCGGGCATTAGTGTCACGCTCTGTCAGCCAAGCCAACGCCATCCTTAATACCTACGTCATCATCACCAGTCATCATCCATCCCTGTCTATCCCACACAAAAGAAAGGGACGAGCAGCGGTCACGCTCTGTCGTACAACACAGCAGGTGTTCAACCGTCAGTTGTAACGGATATGGACTGGGCCAGCTGATGTCAGAACTTCCGTGGAATATGATAGCATCTTCTGCTGTCTTTAAGAGTCCTGGAATTACTTGCAACATCCTGCAGGTTTCTGAAGCCTTTGGAACTAAGAGGTTAAGAATTTGTTGCTTATTAATCGAACACATGTCATGACAAAAATCAATCATCCAATTTCGTTTTTGAATAACTTTTTGCTAAAATAAAATGATTTTTAGTAATGAATATTTGAACCTCTAAATGTTTTTCTGTTACTTATGATTATGACTCATGTTCTCATAAAAAAAAACATTTTAAAAGCCCCGATACGATTGTTGTTATCAAAGCTCTATACAGGTAAGTAGAATAGTTATTTTACGAGTATAATACGAAATCTTTCAAATCTTCCGTGAGGTTAAACCTAACGAAAACTTTAAAAGTAAACTGAACAAGTTTTGACAGTAAAACTTTTGAAACTAACATGGTTATTAACACTAAAGTCATTTAAAACGGGATATTTACCATGATTTGATTTTTGAGTTTTCCAATATCTCGGCACAGTTTCATGCGCCATGATCACGGAATAACAAAAATCAAATCATGGTAAAGATACGGGATCTTTGACAGGATATAATGATGTGAGAGCAGAGCAACCCTGAGTTCCCTAGATCGTTTATTTCCCCTCGTTATCCCTAAGAAGTCCTGTGTAATAGTAGGAGGTTATCTCAGCCTATTATACCAGCAAGGCCAGTCCTCGTCAAGTTTTCCATCTAATTGCATTCAACTGTCAATCTTCAGCATACAATTTGAAGCATCATATTACGCTATGTAATTGGAAGAGATCCCATGCAGACTATTCCAAACGCAAAACGGTGAAGCATATCCATAGACAATCTAAGAGTCTTATCTAGTCTATGGGCTTATCAAAAAAGTTGTGTTTGTTTATTTCCTCCATAGACAATATAGAAGTCTTATCTAGTCTATGGACTTATCAAAAAAGTTGTGTTTCTTCATTTCTGGCGACAAAACCGAAAAATTCCGATTAAACATCGCCAAATAATAATTTTAATTTTTTATTGATTTCTTTGTTTTGATTTTTGTAGATTTATGTGACTTTTTAATTACTATTATTATGTACTATTTGAGTACTAGTACCCATAACACAAGCTCCGCTTAGCTTGGGACTAGATGCTGCTATGTGGATTTTCCAGCATTATTTCGTTATTATATTATTTAAAGTTTCAATAAGTTGATTCCCCAAACAGCCTTGCGAAAGGTCCCGGAATTTCCTGATAATTTGCCGTCAAAGTGTCTGAAAGGAAATTGGAGAGAAAATGGGATGGATAATAAAGTCACCAGACGTCTTGGATTCTCTCAGGCTTTAAGGCAATCAGAACTTTTCCCTGAGTTCTGTTGATTGCATTGATAAAATTAAATTAGTTTGGGAACAAGCGACAGGTAGAGGTTTGTTCTTTCTTTTTACTTTATTGACGAAGGAGGTTTACCTAAAATAAAATAAGAACTACTTAATTGAACGGGTATTTATCGCGTTTATTTACCTAGTTTTGCCGCTGTTGTGTACTAATTTTTGTTTCTAATTTAATCTTTATTATATATTTTTATTTTTTTTCTAATTTAACGGGTATTGTATGATATACATCATACAATACCCGTTAAATTAGTTCCTACTTATAAAGTTATAACTATGTTTTCAGATCGCGTAGGTGATACTTACAATGAAAATGTTTTCGCCTTTTTAATATTAATTATATTATTTATTCCTACTCATGGGCAGGCCCTCAATTATTTTCCGTCACTTCTTTTATCTCCTTTATAGTATCGGTCCAAATCATTAAGTAATCATTGTCAGCCTACCTTTAAAATGGGACGAAAAAGGAATGAAATCAGCATACAATTTGATTTTCCGTGCTCGGACCACTCTTGGTCGATATGAGTGGCACATGTCCATGTCTAGGCGGGCAGTACGTGTCAATGAGATACATTATTAGTTATTGCAATATATTGTAAGGGATTAAAAATGAAATATAAATACCGATATTTTAACCCTTACATCTAGAGACACCATAATTACCTTCATTAGTACCCATGGCGTGTACGATCCCACCGGAAACCATAATGACAGAGTTTCCATATGCCTTTTCCCATCGAAAGCGGTTTAGTCGATAAGAGGGTTTCTGTTTCTACAAGTTCAATGATGTCATACTATTAGAAAATGAAAACAAAATTAATTTGCTGTACAGAATATTTGCAGATCGTTTATACATTTGTTCTAAGCCGAGAATCGAACCCGCGCCACATCTTACGTATTGTACAGTACACATACAATAGCCGTTAGCCGTTTTGGGCTAATGTCCAAAACGGCTGCACCGATTTTGATGTAACATACACTGACAAATAGCAGATGTCCAAGTGTGATAGTGGGAAACGTAGACTATATCGCAGATTCTTTTATACTTAGTACTTTTATTAAATGTAAACTATACTTAGGAGAAGCTAGGGAAGAATTAAAAAAATAGGGTTCCATCAAAAAAAATCGTAAAAACCGTGAAATTGAAGATTCTCCGAGAACGAAGCCGTGGGCAACGGCATAGCTAGTAATAAATAATGTATGCTGTAATAAGGTATGTCCCAAAACGAATAAAGGTTTATCCATATAAACAAACTCCACACGAAAACAAAGCAATATAAGTTTCACAGTACATAATAAATCTCTCTCGCTATAAAGAAACAAAATGAAATATCACTGTTCCTCCTGAACTAACAGTCAGGGGTTATTCTGAGCTATGTACATATATCGAATACGACTTGCAAGTCATACGGGTGATATTTAGCAACCTTGGAGTACAAAGGTCAACAACTAAAAAGGTCCACATAATGGGGTAAAAAGGTCCAACCTGGCCAAGACTAACCCTGGACCAAAGGGTTATGTTATGTTATATATTTACAAGAACTTAGCTTAGAGGCTTATAACAAGCGCGATAGGTGAAGATATGATGCTTCATCATCATCTACAACATTATACAACCTGTCTTCACTCACCGCTAGTTCAACCTCATCCGCAAGAAACTGTGACGATTCGAAGTATTTTTGGGAGGCTTTGCTAGCTTTTGAGTGCTAGGCTCAAGTAAAAAACTTCAATCTATCAGCTTATCTATTCGACACTCGTTCTACATAATATCGATATCACACACAGACAGACCTAACAGTCACACTTAACTTATAACACCCCAGTTTCTAATATAACTCATAATAATTATCCGCTTTTCTAAGCATTCACTAGACCGAAACAAATCCCGAGAAATTGTAAGTAAAGTATAAATCACGAGGTAATCGATATATATTTACACAGGCAATCTCGCGTTCGACATTTTTCCGGGAATCGTTCCTAAGAGCCACTAAGTCACTAAGCTAAAGCAAACAGAGCGGAATTCACATAATATTTTTGTATTTCGATCCACCCTTTGAGCACATTTATGTCTGAAGCTGGTGGAAGTCGAGAATAACTTACTTTTAGAATCCGTACGCACTCGCGTATCTATATACATTAACTGTTGCATTTAAATTAAAAAACTGCGACGGCTACGGTAAAAATTGCCCATCTTTTAAAAGAATCTTTTAGAAGAAAGAGAATAGCCTCGTTTATGTCCAGAGTTGAAATGCGTAAAAACTCAATCATAAGGAGTATGGCAGATCGTTTGATCTTGTCTGATATGTACAAACGGTGGGCTATTGCCACCTAGAATATTTATTAATTGTATTTTTTATTCTGATTAAGACTATACCTCTTTCTGTCTGTATTTTTGTTTGTTTCATGTTTCAGTTATATTATTATATAACTAAATATATATTATATATTTAGTTATATAACTATTTTAAGTAGAATAATATTGTATGTGTATGGATCTCGTGCCTGTAATAAAGAATTTATTATTATTATTATTTTCGATAAACAAAAGTGGACTCGGGTAGAGAAAGCAACGCCTGTCTGTCAACTGCCTGATAATGACGGTCAGCAATGCGTTGGGGGCAATCTTAAATTGAATGAATCATTCAATTTAACATTGCCCTCATTTTCTTCAATATAATTTTTTCATTTAACATAGATTTATATGAAAGTATGCTTGCTTCACTCGCGTTAGGATCTATCTGGGTAAATGCACCCAGATAGATCCTAACGCGAGTGAAGCAAGCATGATAAACCAGAAAAACCTGGCTGTAACAAAGAAGACAGCCACTTCTATAACCCATTCTCATTCAGTAGACAATCGGCTTTCCACGTAAATGCTTCCACATACAACGGAAAGGCTCTTGAAATAATGATGTTTGAACTGTTTATCCCTGTATTATTTCGATTCAGTAAGCACATAAACGTGAAAATCACGAGCGCGCGAATATAATATTAATAAAAACAAATGTCATGTGTTTGGGATGATGAAAAAAATGGCAGATCTTGCAACTTTGCCCACCCGTGGTCTAAACTGACTGACGCAAAATATATCGGGTTTGATTTCCACATTAAGGCACGTGTTTATCTACAAATATTTAATAGATTACATTACTTGTCCATTATTTATTTCAATCTAATGATAAAATAAATATAAATCCTGAGTTTAAACACTTTATACGACATGCTACGTAATAAATATGATCGACTTTTACTATCCATTCGTATCAATCATGCTCACACGTCTAAAGACAGTTTATCCAACAGGTATAAAACCATTAATCAGAATTCTGTCACATAAAATGATAGACACGCAATTTATCCTGTGCCGAACATTTCCGTATTCAGAGTCCTTAGGGTTGTGCATGAATTTACGATACCTAAAAAGTTTTCGTTTCCTTCCACACAGTTGGTGCCTTTGGAGTAAGAAAAGTAGTCCCTTTATATCTAATATCACTACATAGTATAAAACAAAGTCGCTTCCCGCTGTCTGTCTGTCCCTGTGTATGCTTAGATCTTTAAAAGTACGCAAAGAATTTTGATGCGTTTTTTTAATAAGACTGATTCAAGACGAAGGTTTATAAACCGTTTGACACATAGATTTACAAGCGGGCGAAACCGCAGGGCGCAGCTAGTTAGATATAAAGGAAATACATTTCGTTATTTGACAACGATTGCATAGTTTCATACGATCTCGATTATAGTTTTAGAAAGGTATCGATAGATTTGTAAGAGGCTAGTTTTATCAAATATATTTTTGTTTCATTCTTTATTGTATGTGTAAGCGAGATTTTACACTATTACATAGATATTTTTATTATACATAGGTAACGACCAGAACAATCTGAAAAATTATCTGCAGATCGTACACACAATTGTCCCGTGGCGAGAATCGAACCCACAACCTCCTGCGTCGCAGGCGGACCTTCGCCCACCGCGCCACAGAGGTCGTCAACCAAATGCCGCACAATATTGGTTACTCAAGAGCTTTTAGGTTCTCAACAACCCTACCGTTTTAAGGTAAGTGCAGGTCGCTCAGTATACATAATTTAGTAGATAGCGCCACCTGTGCACGCAAAATGACTCAGTTTGATGACTACATTACTATTTGGGACGAACTACGTCACTTACCCTTATGCATAATACAACTTGAAGGTAGGGTAGCATGATTACAAAGATCTCTTAAATATAATCATAAATAAACAAAGGTTTACGCACATGGTTTATTAATATATCTTTCAAGTAGCTTTAAACATTAAAAAACATTGAAATAATATATAAAAATCCCTAATGTTTATCGGGAATAAAATCAATTAAAATAATTCTTTGACAAAATCTCGTCTAATGTGGTCTTGTACCATATTAAATACAGCAAATGGTTAATACAAATTCTTCAGTCTCACAAGCTTGGGATTTATATTTATTTACTTATTTAATCTTATTTTTATTTACAAGGAATACGTTAGTTACAGTACAAGCTTCCAAAAGTTTTAATTAGGTCATTATTTATATATGCCGGGATAGTAAACTACATAATTACAGAAATACAAACAAACGTGGTTGAAAGTTTCATGCAAAGCAATTAATGTTGGTAATGGTAAAGTTGGCAAAGTTGCAGCTACAAGTGGGTGGGTTGAATAAAGAGTTAAATTAGATAGGGCAAAGTTGGATTGAAATGGAATCTGCAATATTCTAGGTTTCATTTTAAATTTATTAATAACTAGCTGTTCCCTGCGGTTACACCGGCGTAAAAATTCGAACATCACATTTCTAGGGGGATAAAGATAATTTAATATAGCCGATGTCACACGGGGATAGTGTAGATTCCCAACGGTGAAATAATTTTTAAAATCAGTCCAGTAGTTTCGGAGCCTATTTAAAAACAAACAAACAAAAAATCTAATCTTTCCTCTTTATAATATTAGTATAGTATAGACTATATGTACCTTAATTGGATTATCGCTTATCGGATTAATTATATTCGATTAATATTTCAAAATTACCCTTCTTGATACGAGTATTTATTTTTATGGTCACGGTAACAATGAATTTTGCGTGTTCATCCAAGAATCTTTAAAAGAAAGTTATAAGTAAATTAAACAGATTTTATTTCTCACACTTAAATACTAAACTACAAATTATCTCTATCTATACATATGTGAGTACCGCTTTCAGCGGTGAAAGCCTCCTCCAGCTCCTTCCATCTTCCTCGATCTCTGGCTACTCTACTCCATGTCTTCCCTGCTATTTTTACGATGTCATCGTCCCATCGTTTTACAGGTCTTACTTTTCTTCGTTTCTTGTTTATTGGGTACCAATTTCATTATAGCTTTGGACCATCTCTCGTTTTGCATTCTCTGGAAAGTTACTACTCACAAAAGAAAGTTACTATAAAATAAAATAAACACATTAGACCCAGCATTAACGACCTTGTGGCGCGGTGGGCGAAGGCCGACTCCGACGCAGGTTCGATTCCCGCCTCGGGACAAATATTTGTACGATCTGCAGATATTTCCGGGTGTTCTGGTCGTTTTCTATGTATATTAAAAATATATATCCATGCAATGTATTGTTTTATAGTATATATCAGTCATCTAGTACCCATAACACAACCTCTTAGCTTAGAATTAGATTATGCTCTGCGGATTGTCCAGCATTATTTATTTATTTATTTACAACAATTGAGCTAACTGCAGACTATTGCAAACAAAATACAGGTAGCTCAACTGATCCTTATCAATACCAGTCGGAAGCGGAACCGTACTTAGCACTTTGACTGCGGTTTTTTTTCGACGATTGCGATCATTATTTTTACCTAAAAAATTCGTGCTGCCGCTCTACACAGCGGTTGTGTTGCGCCGCACATGCGTTTCGTTCGAAAAATATTACGGCTGTGCTGAGTCACAAAGATCTGTATTTTCTCAGCCGCTGCGCTAGTGTGGATTTACGCATATTAGTCACTTGTAGAAAACTCATACCGTGCGTTTTCAGCACTCAAAGTGTTAAGAAGCTTGCTACAAGAAAAGAACTAACATTATATTTCATAGTTCCAATAGTAGAAGAGAATTTTCCAAGGTAGTAACCTAATCCATTCGGTAGCTCGTCTCTTTTACTAATGGAATCTATTTGTATAATAGCGAAAACTAAATAACTTAACTTCACTTGTTAAGTTATTTTTTCCCCTATTTTTACTGCAATTCTGTAAAACAGACCATATGACCTGTACTCCGAACAAAGGTATTCAAAAAGCATCTACAATACAATATCATCAAAACATTTCTGAACAAAGTATTTATCTTACAAGTTTACTAAAGGGAAACCACAACAAATATGTACGTTTCCAACAGAAGATTGTATTCGATCCATTCAAGCGAACAAAATAATCTGAAATACAGACTTTGTGTTACTTATAAACGAGCTAAACCTAGGTTTTAGTTTCTGATTATTTATAGGACATCTGCTTTTGTAAAACTTTTGAAACTATCATGGTTATCAACACTAAAGTCATTTAAAACGGGATATTTACCATGATTTGATTTTTGAGTTATCCAATATTTCAAAATCAAATCATGGTAAATATCTCGTTTTAAATGACTTTAGTATCTGCTTTTGTGTTACGAAAAAGGAGACACTACCAACAAAGCTTCCCACTGTCTGTCTGTTCCTATGTATGCTTAGATCTTTAAAACTACGAAACGGATTTTGATGCGGTTAAATAGATTGTTTTAAATAGATAGAGTGATTCAAGAGGAAGATTTATAATCAATTTTTCACATAAATTTCCACCCGGGCGATCCGCGGGGCGCAGCTAGTTAATACTAATTGCCATCTTGAAGAGAATTGGCTACACTATGCCTATATGAGCGCTCGCCCACGAGGACTTTTTGTAGCGATGCTGTCGCGCGTTTTGTATACGACACCATAGCTACAAAAAGTCGCCGTGGGCGAGCGTTCTAAAAAGTAATAAAACTCATTTATCATTGCAGGCTACTACTCGTAGTTTTATTCATTTATTCTAGTTTTGCAATGTTGTGGTATCGTCATATATAATCAAGGCTAGTTCAATCTAGTATAACTTTTTATTACTAACCAGGCGTGTGTTTCAGGCATTGAATAATACAGTACAATTTAGTGCTTCGATAGAGATAGCTGTTCGCTTCCACTCGTGTAATGGATGCCTTTAGCTGCCATGTGATATGGTAGCGCAGGAAGACCTCATGGCGGACCCGAATTTATGAATGAATTTAGCCTGTTTCGTCCCACTGTTGGGCAAAAGCCTCCCCCAAATCTTTCCACTCAGTGCGGTCACGTGCGATCTCCCACCAATCTCCGAGGAAGGCGTTAAGGTCGTCTCGCCAGCGCTTTCTTGGCCGACCTCGCCCGCGGCTTCCTTCCGGGACCCAGGGTGTTGCAGCATTAGCCCACCTCTCGGGGTGCATTCAATTAACACTTTATTGCACTTAAAATAATTAAATAACACTTTATATCTAAATATTACATTACAGTACGAGGCGGCTTTATCGCTGACAGCGATTTCTCCCAGGCAACCTAATATGCACTGAGGTCGTCGAATATATCAATGATAGCTTTATATTAAACTAGCTGCGTCCCGCGGCTTCGGAATTATATGTATCAAATGGTTTATAAAAACCTTGATCTTGAATCACTCATCTATAAAAAAAACCGCATCAAAATCCGTTGCGTAGTTTAAAAGACATAGAAAAGCATGCATAGGGACAGTCAGACAGCGGGAAGCGACTTTGTTTTATACTATGTAGTGAAGTCGAAGCCCCGGTTCTGGACCCCGAGGGGAGATTTTTTTTAATATTGAGTATTTCTTTTTCATTTTCGTGTTCTTTTACATGCACTCTTGCATTATTTTATTTAACATTATAAAATATTTCTCAAATAGTTTTTGCTTGATTTTTCAGCAAAATCGATATTTTGTAATAAAATAATTTCAAAAAATCATGTGAAATTTTAAAATAATCTTAGTAATGACACGTTACATGAATATGCAAAAAAAGGTTACCGAGAAATTTAAAATGGCGTAGAACAAAAGTTGATCCCTTGGCTTAGCACTCATGTTTTGTGGCACCCACCCTGTATATTTTCCAAAAACTCAAACTACGAGTTTATTTATTTACGATCCCAATGTGACTTTAGACGACCGATGTGGCGCGGTGGGCGAAGGTCCGCCTGCGACGCAGGTGGTTGCGGGTTCGATTCCCGCCTTGGAACAATTGTGTGCACGATCTGCAGATATTTGTTCCGGGTGTTCTGGTCGTTTTCTATGTATTATGTATATCAGTTATTTAGTACTCATAACATAAGCTTTGCTTACCATGGGGCTAGGCTAGATGATGCTGTGTGAATTGTCCAGCATTATTTATATTATTATTTATTTACTAGTGGTTTCTTTTTCACTTCTTCCACTGGTGGGCAAAAAATTGAAGTGAACATTAAAATAATGTTATTTGATAATAATGAATAGTATAAAATATGACCTGTCTAATTGCTTATTTGTAAGCCTAAAGAAATAAAAACTTTTCATATTAATTTTTGATGTGGTTTTGAAATCAAAGTTATTTATATATAAACCCAAATCTACGAATGCCTTGAACACCTAAAACAGCTCATTGATGACGTTAGTCACCCGGATTCAAACCAGTCTACCTGTAGGGCAGTCTAATTACCAATTCAAATGGCTATCGGCTTCGTACGATACAGATTAAATAAAAATCAGACGTAAACAAGGATGACACAACAGCGCATACTTTCTTGTGGCGCCTGCGCTTGCCGACCTGCCGAGATATTACTTCACAGCAGGGTGACCATGATTGAGTAGTTGATGGAAGCCGTGGGAAAGTTTTCCCCGTGTTGATAAATGGTGAAGTTTTTTTAAATTCTTTTAAATGAAAGAAAACAAATGACATTTGTTTTTTGTGGCGCAGGTTTTCAAAAATGAAAATCCCCCAGAATCAATTTAAGAATGTATGGCGTCGATTTTTAACGTTGAGTAGAGATATTCGAGTACCATTTATAACCTATTTTAGAATATATGGCGTGGAATTTTAACGTAGAGATATTTGAGAGCTACTGATGATAACAAACTTGTTTGTGAGAGAAACAGTTATCAGTTTCTGCCACCAGCAAGTCAACTTATGACATTTAGGCATTTAACTGACCGTCGTTAAAGAGACCATTTTCAAATACGTGCACAAAAATTGACTTGCAGGTGACAGCTGTAGATGACTGCATTTTTCTATTCCACAATTTCCTACATAATGTATGGTGAGCGTAGCGTCGCGTCAACCGGTAGCAGCGGCGCACGTCACCCGGCGCACGCGCAGCGAAAGTAATTATCATTCCATTACGTTATGTAAGCCTATCAATATGTACTCGATACACAATGCGGTCAGGTGCCGGCACTTGGCTTGATCTGGTTTTATCTGTCACTGTAACTGGATCTAGGTGATCTAGGTAAGGCGATACCGATATGTTTTGACTCTCTCATTGGTTTAGGGATCTTGTGTTCAATCGCTGATAATGAGGGTTCAAATCCCAGGTTTGGATAAAATTGTAATTTAGATTTTTCTTGCACTAGTAATTCATAGGAGTAGCTCGGAGTTAGGAAGTAAGTCAGGAAGTCACGGAGAGTACCTTCGGTTTAAAGATGTTATATATAAAGTTAAACCTTTGCTTCTGCGCCTGACTTTGAATTTTGATTTTGAATTTTAAGAAAGACAAGACAAAATGTGGTATCACCATAAAAGGCTTAGAACGATAGTAGACTCAAACGAGATGTTGCCAAAAAAATCGACAAATAAGTCTTCTACGACGAGTCAGTATCGACGAATAAGTTTCTTATTCGTATACATGCACGTGTGTGTCAAAGCACTGTAGTTATATGCTTGTCAACTCACACATACATATATTAGTGTTTTTAGTTTCAAAATCAAGATGTGTGACACTATCCCTCTGCTGTATAGGACGCTCTCCGACCAGGTGGGATGACGACCTGCGAAGGATTGCAGGTAGATGCTGGATGCGGCAAGCTGAAGACAGGGCGCTATGGCGCTCATTGGGGGAGGCCTATGTCCAGCAGTTAACTGATATAGGCTGATGATGATCCCTTTGCTGTGACAGCAGCGTGTTTTCCTGTATGGGTATCACAATAGCTGTAGTAGGTACCTGCCTACTTTATGTAAATCGTCTAAATTTCACATTCACCTCCCACTTATCTCTAAAAGCTTTGCGTTGCGATAAATGATTAAATATTCAACAGATCAAAAGTTCACATACATATGTACAATGTTTCAAGTATTTCATGATGGAGATCGAAAGACAAAGTAATATGAGCTCATTGTGAAGGTCTTAGCGTGCGTTTTGTTAGCTAGAGTATTTTTCACATGCGGCGCAGGAGGCAGCGGGTTCGAATCCCGCCTCAGGGCAATTGTGTGTAGGTACTATCTGCAAATATTTGTCCTGGGTGTTCCGGGTAGGTACTTCTTACTATGTACCATAAAAATTATCTATCAATGATATGCCCATACCCATAACTACTGTAACTCTGCAGGGCTAGATGACGCTGTGTGGATTATTTATTTCATTTATTTAAATATGCAGGTCTCGGAATCAATTGTAAATACTAGTTCTAATTTGTTTCTATTATTTGATAGTAACTTTCTTTGTTAACTAAATTATTTAATAGTAACTTTCTTTGTTAACTAAATTATTTAATAGTAACTTTCTTTGTTAACTAAATTATTTAATAGTAACTTTCTTTGTTAACTAAATTATTTGATAGTAACTTTCTTTGTTAACTAAACTGTTTATAGCCCATTTATGTGCCCTCACTATTAGCCAATATAGTCCCATATATACCAAGCCGCAAGGTTCCCACGAATCTCATTAGAAACTTCGCTTACTTTTCAGTATCTTTGCCAAGGTCCAGGAAAGTTGGCGTTCTTCCAGAATATACGTGTTTACGACGAAATAACTTCCCCCATATGTCGGTCATGGCTTCATGATATCTATCTGACAAGAAAAGATAGGATGCGATGCTCATAAATAACGAATTAGGTGTAGGAAAGCTATAAACTTTGCTCTGGTGGAAAGACCGCCTGAGAATTTCAAGCTTTACAATAAAACTCTATATTGTTACCAAGTAACGAAAATATAAAATAGGAAAGGCAAGTACAGAACAGACAGACACTGTTGTGAAATAGGCGGCCTTATCGCTGATATCGGTGTCTTCAGGCAATCTGGAACCTTCAATATTTTACGCGATCGATCATCATATTATATCATCCATATTACATTTTGAAATAATAAAACGAATTGCATGTAATTTTGGAACAGCAATATTCAGTAAATAAAATAACAAACTAAAATAAAATAACAAAACCGCCGAGCCAACCAAAAAGCCAACATAGCAAAATAACATTGAATTGTTATCAAAAATATAACACGCAAGTGGAAATACACTAAAATAACAAAATTATACTCTCAAATAACGAAACTGCAAACCAACGCCGGAAAGTGTTAGAATTTATTTCAAAAAGTTTTCTGCCAACGAAAGCTATTCGCATCAAAACAATAATATTTTAGAAAGCAATATTTGGTTGGTTTGTAAAAGTCACCGTGTAACCTCAAGTGAAGCTAGAGCCACTTGCTTAACACTTTGACTGCGGTTTTTTTTCGACGACTGCAATCTTTTTTTTTACCTAAAAAATTCGTGCTGCCGCTCTACACAGCGGTTGTGTTGCGCCACACATGCGTGTCGTTCGAAAAATATTACAGCTCTGCTGAGTCACAAAGATCTGTATTTTCTTAGCCGCTGCGCTAGTGTGGATTTTCGCAGATTAGTCACTTGTAGAAAACTCATACCGTGCGTTTTCAGCACTCAAAGTGTTAAAGAAAATAAAGTTATCTATAAAATAAAATAAATCCATCTAGTCTTTAGCTCCTAAGCACTTTTCTATTTTTAACCGACTGCGAAAAATGGAGGCTTTTTTATGTACCTATGTTCATCGATTTTTCCTAAAAAACAAACATATTTCTGAGGGATGAGTAATAGTTTTTACCGAACAACTTTAAAAAAAAAATAACTAAGGCATTCGAAGTAGGTTTTTAGCTTTATCAAAACTTCAAATCATCTATGTTATTATTATTAATACTCAATATTCAATGTTTTATTGCAAACAACAATAAATTTCTTTCCGGCCCTGGTGGTGGCACAGAGAGGGGCCTCGAGGCTTGGCCTCATTACCCCGGCGTTAACTCGAGGGGTGACGTGACGACCCCTCGGTCCTTGGGTTTTGTGGGAATATCTTTTTTCCCCCTTCTCAATGTTTTCTTTTTTTTTGGCTGCATTTGGTTTGTATATATATTTTTCCTTCTATTCTTTCTATTTTTTGTGCTTTTTGTGTTTTTTTCCTTTGTTTTATTGCTTACATGTGTACAGAAATGAATGTACCTATGCCTATGTATTTTTTTGCTAAATATATGAATTATTTGTATTCTATAATTTTTTATATGTACAGAAAAGAAGAAGGTGCCAAAATAACCTCTATCTACTTAAACGAATCTACGCAGTCTCTTGGAACTATAATGTTGAGTATATTTTAAATTGGCGCCACTTTACCAAGAGAGAGCCGGATACTTTTAAGCGAAGCGAAGTTCAAGGTAATCTATATCGAAACTAGTTCATATAATCTATTGTGATTTTATTCTATAAGGTAAGACATTTAAAAAACCTTATTTTATGGTTTTAGATTTACCTGTCAACTATTCACATTTCAAACATGCAAAATTAATCTGCAAAATATTAAATAATTTATTAATTAGTTTCGGATCCAAGGCTTCTGACGGCGTTGTTTCTATGGAAACGTTTAAAGGTTATTTATATTCCATGGGAACTGATTTATGGGATAAAAATTACCTACCCTATGTTTTATTCCTAGTCTAAAAATAACCTACATAAAAACCTACCTATAAATAAATATTAGCCCGATCTGTTCAGTAGTCTACCCATCTGAACATCCCAACATTAGCATCACTCCATAGTATATAACAAAGTCGCTTCCCGCTGTCTGTCTGTCCCGTGTTATAAACGAGCTAAACCTAGGTTTTAGTTTCGGGTTATTTATAGGACATCTGCTTTTGTATTACGAAAAAGGAGACTGTTCCAATTCCTAGCAGTTTTATTTCTACTACTTAATTACTACTAATCACTACCAACAAAGTCGCTTCCCACTGTCTGCCTGTTCCTATGTATGCGTAGATCTTTAAACTGTGCAACGGATTTTGATGCAGTTTTTTTAATAGATGGAATGATTCAAGAGGAAGGTTTATAAACCATTTAACACATAGATTTCCACGCAGGCGAAGACGTGGTACGCATCTAGTTTACGATAGTAGTGTGATTAGTTCCCTTCTTCCCGCGACGTTAGCACGTGGGCGAATTTATGCAAAAAAATTAGCATCAAATTATCGAATTGTTAAACTCTTCTTGAAATTCAATTTCGAATGCCAATACTTCCTTGATATTAAGGCTCAGGCGTATAAAATGAAGAATGAAAGAAAAACTTTTAACTTTATGAGACGATTTTCAGATATTTAATTAAGTGAGTATAACTAATTTTCTTTTACGAAGAATCGGCCACCTAATTTTAATGGATCAAAGTAATTAAATTTAAAAATTACTTTCTCGTTCTTTTCTTCTCTCTCTCTTCTTTCTTAAAAATACTGTTTTGAAAAGTTCAGCCAATTTAGCTCCATCTCGTCGCTTCGCTGTATAGCGTCCAATATCGGCTGGTATACAGGGTGTTCAATAAGTCAGTCTAACAATTTGGAATATTTCTGTCCAAACAGTTAGATAATCGAACTACTAGTAGGACTGGATGGAATAAACGGTCCCATGGCCACCATGCTACATAGGAGGCAAGCACTTAACATTTTGAAGATAGATACATATATTCCTAAGGATTGGCTCTATTGATGTGTTGCCGCCAGCTCGTAGAATCAGCCCGTTTGTAGAATAGCTAGGCTGGCCCTCCGTCATCAACATCATTGGATCCCGGAATCAACATCCACGTTTATTTTTATCCCATGGTATCTGTTTTATGGGATCAAGTGGCATATTTCATAATTCGAGACTTAGAACTGTGCAAAATTTCACCTACACGAATCAGGTGTGCAGTTTTGGCGTAAAGTAACAAACATCCATCCATCTAAACATGCAAACTTTCGCAGTTTTAGTGTGATTTCAGCGTCGTCCAATGCTTAACACTTTGAGTGCTGAAAACGCACGGTATGAGTTTTCTACAAGTGACTAATATCCGTAAATCCACACTAGCGAAGCGGCTGAGAAAATACAGATCTTTGTGACTCAGCAGAGCTGTAATATTTTTCGAACGAAACGCATGTGCGGCGCAACACAACCGCTGTGTAGAGCGGCAGCACTAATTTTTTAGGTAAAAAAAAAGATCGCAGTCATCGAAAAAAAACCGCAGTCAAAGTGTTAACTCTGGGCTAGATGATACTGTGTAAATTATCAAGCATTATTTATTTATATCGGACAACCGTGGGTCCCCCTGTATAGCATCGCCGCTGACAAAATGGAGGTAAACAAGTTTAATCCATCATGGGCTGGTAAAAGCCAACCGATGTTCGCTGAAACCAACTAAAATAGAGTTTGAGTTTGATAACTTTTCGTTTGCGCAATTTTGAAAGCATTTTGTCGTCAATAGTTATTTCTGTGCCCATTTCATAATCACGTGATGATGATTCTTTGAACTCTTTGACGGCGGTTTTTTTTTCGACGACTGCGATCTTTTTTTTACCTAAAAAATTCGTGCTGCCGCTCTACACAGCGGTTGTGTTGCGCCGCACATGCGTTTCGTTCGAAAAATATTACGGCTGTGCTGAGTCACAAAGATCTTATTTTCTCAGCCGCTGCGCTAGTGTGGATTTACGCATATTAGTCACTTGTAGAAAACACATACCGTGTGATTTCAGCAGTCAAAGTGTTAAGGACAATATTTTGTTCTATATTGCTTGCCTCATTATTATTACTACGTTTGACTTGTAACTTGGCGTTATAAATAAAGAATTGTATTGTATTATGTATGTATTTAATTGTATGTAATGGAGTAACTTGGAGGAGGCTTTCACCGCTCTAGGCGGTCCTAACACTACCTAAGTATATACATAAGTTAGTATATAAGTAATTAAGGAAAGTTCTTTTTATATAAACAAATAGTATACTTACTTAAGCCTTTATTAGTTAATATTGTTAACATTAGTGTTTTTGGAACAATAAAGCTCTTTTTATTTTTCTTTGACGACCGATGTGGCGCGGTAGGCGATGGTCCGCCTGCGACGCAGGAGTTTGCGGGTTCGATTCCCGCCTCGGAACAATTATGTGTACGATCTGCAGATATTTGTTCCGGGTGTTCTGGTCGTTATCTATGTATAATAAAAAATATCTATCTATGAGGGATGAAGTATTGTATTATGTATATCAGTTATCTAGTACCCATAACACAAGCTTTGCTTACCATGGGGCTAGATAATGCTGTGTGGATTGTCCAGCATTTTTTTTTTTTTTTTTTTTTTATTATTGTATTGTAATGAGTTATCAAATTATGAAGATGGATTTAGATTTTCACCAGAGCCTAGTTCGTTCTAGCAGGATGTACCACGTGCAGGTTAGGTTGGCTTGGAGAGTTGGACTCCCCCTAACCTGCCCATAGTCACGCGAGTTAAAAGTTTCTAATTTAGTTACTAGGTGAGCGAAATTTCGCTTTATTCAATACAAACAGTATTGAATAAATTTTAATTTCGCTGCGTAGAAAAAAAGTAAATAATGTTACATAAATTTAATTTCCAAAAAAGGACTAATGCTTATTCATCATTAGGTAAATTAATGATTACATATTTGATTTGAATTGATCGCCCTTTACCAAATTCAACCATACCGAAATATGTGGCTGGTAGAAATTCATTGTATTTAATTGATGGATCGGTCAAATACTTTGATCCATAATCCTAATAAAAGCGAAAATCTGTATGTATAGATATTTGTTACTCTTTCATGCCAAAACTACTGAACGGATCGGCCTGAATTTAGCATACAGGTAGTTCCAGGTCCGGAATAAAACTTACGGTACTTTTTATCCCATAAATCAGTTCCCATGGGAAAGAAATAACTTTAAAACGTTCCCATAGATAAAACGCGTGCGCAACTGCGGGCAGAAACTATTCATATTATAAAAGCGAAAGTAACTCTGTTTGTCTGCTACCTTTTCAGGTCTAAACAGCTAAGCGAATCCTAATGAAATTGGGCAGGGAGATAAGACATCCCTGGGACGGACATAGGCTACTGAAAAAGCGCGTGAGAAGCCGCGGGCCGCAGCTAGTTATTTATATATCCTCCGAAAAAAACTCGATGTCTCTACTTCCTCAAAAATATAAAGGAACAAAACTCACCTCTCGGAATCCATTTTTCTTTCTCCAGCGCTAACCGGTTCTGCGATCTGAAACAAAGAGCCCATTGATACTTCTGTTAATTAAAAGCAAACAGTATGGCTATGCCCAATCACGGGTAGGCATTGAGTTGGGATCTTTTTAGGGTTCCGTAATAAGGAAATGAAAGGTTTTATGTAAAGCGTTTTCTAGAGGAAACCTTTACTCGAATAGAGATCACAGAATAATAAAAATGATTACTTTCATATTTTTATAATGTTCAAAAATATAGAGCGTTTTCTATATATTCATAATGGTGGCGGTATATGAATACGGAGGTGACGTTTAATAAGAAGGTGGTACAAAATATTATCATGAAGTGCTGTGCTGACGACCTTACCTGACATAAGCTTATTGTAAGTAATCATAATCATAGATTATAGCAATTTACAGCTAAGTCGTACATAATAGTTAATTAAGGAGATGCTATTAGATTACTAAAGTCATTTAAAACGGGATATTTACCATGATTTGATTTTTGAGTTATCCAATATTTCGGCACAGTTGCATGCGCCATGATCACGGAGTAACTTACTACCCAACTACTTAACTACTACTTAACTTGTTACTCCGTGATCATGGCGCATGCAACTGTGCCGAAATATTGGATAACTCAAAAATCAAATCATGGTAAATATCCCGTTTTAAATGACTTTAGTATTAATAACCATGATAGTTTCAAAAGTGCTATTAGATTATATTCCATTCCAGGTGAGGTCGGCACAACATATGTATTCTTCACAAGAACTAGAAGAGTCTGTTCCTCCGTCGCCGTCGTCTACATAATGAAGATCCCATATCTACACATATGCCTGTGCACTTCACAGTTTGACATAATTATTTTTAATCGACCATAGCCTTGTTCTCATATTTATTGCTGCATATTATTGACGACCGATGTGGCCCGGTGGGCGAAGGTCCGCTTGCGACGCAGGAGGTTGCGGCTTCGATTCCCGCCTCGGAACAAATGTTTGTACGATCTGCAGATATTTGTTCCGGGTGTTCTGGTTGTTTTCTATGTATAATAAAAAATATCTATCTATGTAATGTATTGTATTATGTATATCAGTTATCTAGTACCCATAACACAAGCTCTGCTTACCATGGGGCTAGATAATGCTGTGTGAATTGTCCAGCATTATTTATTTATTCGTTTTTTGTACTTGTTATTCATATAGATGAATAACGAGTACAAATATGCATCAGCTGATCAGCACTTTCGACTACAGTTTATGAAATAGTTATTAGTAGATATTTTATATGCTACGGAACACTGTGAAAAGCTTTTGATGCTTTTTTGTTTTTCTATTTGTTCGTGTTCGTTCCCTTTGTTATTTTTGGTGGGTTATCTAGTTTTCCAACATTGTGAAATATTTTTGACTCGTGATATTCTGATGATATTTGATGGAGTGATCAGAATTTGGCTGGGCTAGTCAGCTTCGATGCGTATATTCCACATAATATATTTTAAGTCCAGTAAAATCTATGAATTTCTCCTCGCAAATGACACCGCACGAACTATCTACTGCTTTATTTCAAGAGTGGGAGGGAACGCCATAAGTGCAGCCGAATGTAAGCAGCATGCCCCACAGAATTGCTGCTGTGATCAATGCAAAGGGTGCCCACCCTTTGCATTGATCACAGCAGCAATTCTGTTAGTAAGCAACTAAATATTAGTAATTTGGAAAACAAATTAGTTTTATTTTCCACCTTAAACACGAAAAAATCAGTAAATTTTAGAGTGCTTTATACTTTTGGCCAAGGGATTTTTTTCATCTATTTTATCTGCGACGATACCATTGTAATGGTAAAGCGATAGTAGAATTTGGCCCTTGGCAACTAGTAAACAAAAAAGTTTAGTCGCCAGTGTAAATTTTTTTTGCTGCAATCTCACTCTGTGTATGTAACACGTCGTCACGATCCCGACGGTGTATCAATGGTCTAAACACCTATTCACTCTTGTCTTGAAAAGACGGAAGCCAATTAAGAAAACCCTCTCATTCTGTAGAACCACAGCTTAATTCATCTACATTCTTACAATGCAAATCTAGTTAGGTTAACAAATGCAATGCAATTTACTAAACAAGCCAGGTATCCTCGGGAAAGAGCAAGCTCGTTTCTATGGGAAAAACCATTTCGCTGTCTTCCGTGACCTAGATTACATGCTGTAGCGATTTACCGTACCCAATGGTTTTATACCAGATTTTTCTAGAAACTTGTTTTTCTTCCAAGATAGGATCAACAGCTTACAAAATCCATCTTAAACATGAGCGGACATTATTAATTATGTAAGATAATTTTGGCTATTTTTCGAACATTAAAATTCGATACACAAAATGTACATGATATTTATTGAGAACCACCCTCTCCCCCACGTGAGATTCGGTGAGGTTTGTGTTGACCTCCTCCCCCATAAACGCCTCACGTAATTAATGGACGCCCCCTTTAATACTCTATCTCTATCTGTGCTTGGTCTACTAAACTTTAAGTACGTCGTCAGCGTAGATAATTGTATGAAAAAATAAAAGCGAAAATAAAAGCTTTTAAAGATGTATCCAACAATGATCGTCTTTTGTTACTTTGTATATTAATAGGTACGCACCGCAGTAAAGATCTTTAACATAACAAAACCTTAAGTTTCATAGAATTTTTAATAGTTTCGTGTATCAATTTAACATTTGGTCTACCAGAAGCACGAAGCACTGTCCTGACACCCAGCAGCCTTCAGGGTCGTAAGGTTACAAGGGATATCTTGTGCTTATGGATTGTACCACAGTAACCTGTAGATAAGAACGCTTGAGACGGAACTGCAGCAACCGGCAGCAACAAGCGGCGGCAACCGGCAGCAACAAGCGGATAACTGGATAATGTTTGTTTATAGTCGTGGTACACGATTAGGTATTAAAGTTTTAGATGGAAGGGAGCGTTCATAGAATGCAGCATAAGCGTTAGCGGTTGAATATTCTTCAATGGAACGTTTGCTCGTGGCGATGTTATAATCCGCCCGCGTACCTAAATACTGCATCTATATAATTATTTTTGTTAAGTTTGTGTTGTCTTGTGCTGTTTTGTGGGAACCTATAATAATATAATTCTATCTATTACTATTTATTTACTGGCGGTGTATCCGGCTCCGCCAGGGTGGACATTTGTTTCAGAAATATTTTGCGATGAACGTTGACTAAAATCTATCTTATGCACGAAAACGAATTTTAATTTTTCGAGTTATTATGCCATAATAACACTCACAAATAACGTGGCTTTCACACACCTCCACCGATAAAGAATTCCCAAAGAAAGTTTGGAAATTCTATATCCATGGAGGCAGTGCGGTTGTGGCATTAAAATTTCTCATAAAACTGTCAAAATTGGTTGGGAACTCTTTTGCTTTGAAATAGATGTACCCTAACTTACCATTGGATGTTATCAAAAATCAGGCAACGCTAAAACTTTTGAAACTATCATGGTTATTAATACTAAAGTAATTTTAACGTTCGTAGCAAAAGACAAAAAATGAGGGTAGATCGTTATGTCTGCCCATAAAAACTCGCAGTGCCTTCAGTTACTCCGTGATCATGGCGCATGCAACTGTGCCGAAATATTGGATAGGTAACTCAAAAATCAAATCATGGTAAATATCCCGTTTTAAATGACTTTAGTAATCAGGCAACGCTGTCTTGGTTATTGTAGGTATTCTCTTTGACGTTGGCCACCAAAGAGATACAACTTTCTGTCCACAGAAAATGTATCTGAAGAATATCATCATCATCATCATCAGCCTATATTAGTCCACTGCTGGACATAGGCCTCCCCCAATGAGCGCCATAGCGCCCTGTCTTCGGCTTGACGCATCCAGCATCTACCTGCAGTCTTTCGCAGGTCGTCATCCCACCTGGTTGGAGGGCGTCCTACACTACGTTTACCGAGTCGTGGTCTCCACTCAAGAACACGTTTGCCCCAGCGGCCGTCGGTTCTTCGCGAGATATGGCCGGCCCACTGCCACTTCAGCTTGCTAATTCTCAGAGCTATGTCGATAACGTTGTAGTAAGGTAAATCAATTTACAGGTAAGGAAGTAAAAACTGCGTCGCATTGAATTATAACTTTCCCTTTCAAGGGAAATTTGCAAGTCATTATCGAATCCCCGAATCCCTATCCCAAAACAGTATACAAAACGCTACCAACTTCGGCCGTACGAAATGAGAAACATTAGGAGCGAACCCAAAACTTTCAGAATAGGGAATCAACTTCCATTAGACTGTAATTACTAATTAGAAAGAATTGCCAGAATAAAGTATCGCAATACGGTATTTACAAAGTTTTAGGTAGCTTTTAAGAAAGTATTGGGTTTTATTGAAATTCATAAACAATTTATTTCTAAAGAATCTTTTGTATTTCCCTGTATATTCGATTAAAATCGACGACAAAGTGAGAATCAAACAACTTTGAGTCAAACAAAGCGAAACTTTGTTTCGGCTTCCGCTTTGGTAGCAACTTATATCTTCATCATCATCATCCTATAGCAGTCCACAGCTGGCCTCCCCCAATGAGCGCCATAGCGCCCTGTCTTCAGCTTGCCGCATCCAGCATCTACCTTCAGTCTTTCGCAGGTCGTCATCCCACCTGGTCAGAAGGCGTTTTACACTACGTTTACCGAGTCGTGGTCTCCACTCAAGATCACGTTTGCCCCAGCAGCCTTAACAGCTGGTAACACCCACTACTAAGTATGAGCCTTATCTCGCAACCCGAGGCTACTGACCCAAGACCGCCAGGGTCTTGTGCCAGTTGGATCCACTGCCGTACAACCCCCACAATGTCTTCTGACCACCGGGCAGGTGGTCTGCCTCAAAGCTGCCGGATCTCTAGGCTACTAATCGGTTACCGTAAATCATTTTCTTGGAACCCATGTTTAAACATTTTTCAATTTGCTGCTAATTTCGGAGCATTTTTAATAATACAATACAATATATCTTAATAATAAACCTATTACGGCTAGGCCTATGTCCAGCAGTGGACTAACATAGGTTGATGGTGATGATATAATATTATAAGGATAATACGAGGTTTATTATTAAAATTCAACATATTATTACCAAAAGCTTCATTATATTATCATATAACGTGTAGGAGGGCTTAGGTCTCTAGGGTCGCCGTCATCGAAATCGATGAGGAGGCCTATATATATATACATATATATGTATATACATACATCACAGTTGTAATATTAAAAATATACCAAAAGAAGCTCATGTGATACACGCGTTATGAAATTATATCGCCATAAGGCAAGCGACGCAAAAGTTAATTACATTTTTGCTCGGTTGTTGCATCTAATTATAACGATTAAATTTTCCTGCCTAATTAGGTTTTAATAACATTGTTCATGTAATTTGGTACGACGACTTAACACAATGTAACGTTTTAATCTTTTGTTGTGGTGTCCAGAGTTGACTACTCCTCATCATCAGCATATAGCAGTCCACAGCTGGACATAGGCAATGAGCACCATAGCGCCCTGTCTTCAGCTTGCCGCATCCAGCATCTAGTTAGTTAATCGTTCACTAAATTTATGGTGACTGCTCAGTGAGCAAGAATTTTAGTTA
Organism: Eupithecia abbreviata; assembly: GCA_943735965.1. NCBI lineage: Eukaryota > Metazoa > Arthropoda > Insecta > Lepidoptera > Geometridae > Eupithecia > Eupithecia abbreviata. Next base: position 12,357,051 of record OX030976.1, read on the forward strand.
ACATGTATCCACCGGTTGTTCATTCAATTACAGTCAAAAGCAGGGTTCAGACCATGCTTTTGACTGTAATTGCATGAACTACCGGTGGATACATGTTAACGAGATTTAAATTTGGAACCTTACCTCCTTAGAAACGACCGATGTGGCGCGGTGGGCGAAGGTCCGCTTGCGACGCAGAAGTTTGCGGGTTCGATTCCCGCCTCGGAACAATTGTGTGTACGATCTGCAGATATTTGTTCCGGGTGTTCTGGTCGTTTTCTATATATAATAAAAAATATCTATCTATGTAATGTATTGTATTATGTATATCAGTTATCTAGTTCCCATAACACAAGCTTTGCTTACCATGGGGCTAGATAATGCTGTGTGAATTGTCCAGCAATATTTATTTATTTATTTAGAAAACCCACGCACTGTTCAGTACTTATGCTGAAGTTTGAGTATGAACTAAGTAACACTTTTCGATATCATTGTACGTCTTATCGATATCAAGTCAATCTGATAACAGGTCGTATGCATATAGTCAGATAGCTATTTCATCCTAACGCGATGTGGTCATATCGATATTTAGTCAGAAAGCGATTAAGTCCTAACTGCTATCTAGTCAAATCAATATGTAGTCCTAAAGCTTCTAGCCCAATCGAATATGTACTGAAAGTATGTATTCGTATGTCGCTCTACAATAACCGATAAATCAAGTTCAGGCACTAATTGCCAAGTAATTACCCTTTATTTTCCCAGCTATAAGCCATAAAGCGACATGGCAATACCATGACAATAGTCTGGGAAATAGGGCATATTTATTAGTACTATACGGATTGTAATAGAGTATAGAAGACCAGAAGGTGGCCGTTGAAGTTTAGAACTAGTAGGAAAGTCTCTGATATAGACAAATGGGGCATGTAAGAATTCTTTGAAGTTAGTGTGCGCTTTGAATATACTTTTTTCATCATATAAATCAGTTCCCATGGGATAGAAATAACCTTAAAATGTTTGGTTTAATTTATTTATAATGTGTATAATGTCTTTATTTATTTATACTCAAAAAAGAATAAAATGAGTAGGCATATATTTGTACGTTTGTCTTCATATAAACAAGGCGTGCGAAGCCGCGTGCAGAAACTGGCTTGATACAATTTATGTATAACATTGTTTCTATCATTTGAGGACATACATGTCAAATCACTACACAGAATAAAACAAAGACGATTCCCGCTGTCTGTCCCAATGATCTTTAAAACTACGCAAAGCAACGGATTTTAATGTGGGTTTTTTAATAGATAGAGTGGTTCAAGAGAAAGGTTTATAAATTATTTGAAACAGATGTCCACGAAGGTGAACTCGCGGGGCGCAGCTAGTATCAAATATCAGTGCTTTTTTTCTTATAGACCTTACAGGACTCTTGAACACGTCACATATTCAGCAGTATGTATCAGCAATGTGTGCATGCAATATGTGAGGTATAACATCTGTTCGCACTTGCTTCATATATCCTGGTCTACATGTCTCCAGGGTTCAAATTGGCAGCCTACACCTGCTAAGTGATATGAGAGCCCATTGTGTAGGTTTTTACGAACTGTTACAATTAGGTACGAGTACTATCCGAATGTGGAGAAAAGGTGATTTCTCGGCGGTTAGGGTCGGTACATATCTGACAGAAAATGCGTCGCGTATTATCGGTCTCGTTACGTCAGAACACGCAAATGATTGCCTGTTCTGGCTAATAATAAAACATTCAACCTTTTACACTCAACCGATGATGCAACGTAACAAACGCTTTACGCTCGACGCACTAACGAGTCGAGCGTACAGCGTTTGTTACGTTCCCGTCAACGCATTTTCGGTCGATGTAATGTATCGCGCTACGTGTATTTTGATTGATGCATTCAGACTAGGCGTATCATCGGCGGAGAACTACAGGCCGTTCGAACTGACTAGACGCGTTGTGTGGCAGGTCTGGGGCTTTATTATCTATTGGCTTTCGAAGCGTGTTACACACCTACGACAAGCCCGCGGGCGTGGAATCTGTTAATACCGTATTCCCTATGTCATTAAGTCATTCCCCGCCGCGACACGACGCGATTTGGCCACGGTTTGAACTGTCAAAGAAACGCGCTAGCTTCTAGCGTGTTTTGGGCACAGATTGGTGTGGTTTCGCATAGTTACTATGGCTCGTTTGTTTTGGTTTTGATCGAGCATCTTTCGAGGTTATGTTATGTATAAATAAAAAAATAAAGATCGATAAGATATAATCACGGGGCATAGACAACTCGTCTTGTGGCAAACAGAATACTATTTGTCGATTCCGCGCCAAGGCTTGTTTCGATCACGTTTGTGTATCGAACGCGATTTGACTTCACACGATTTGGGCACGAAATCTCCTATGTCATACAGAATCATAGCCCTGATTTGACCGAATAGACGCGACCGATGATACCTACGCTCGACGCATCTTCCGTCAGATGTGGATCGACCCTTACTGAAAGGCGGCCTACTCTCGCTTATATCTGATAATAATACAAAGAGAGAATACACAAAAGATTTTACTTGAGTCAGATGTTTTTGTTGGCTAGTGATTTTTGTAAAAGCTGTATTATATAATACCTGCTTATTCTGTTACTGACACTTCGTAAAGATATGTAATCCTATTTACGTTGCTTATCCTATTTTCGTTATTAGCAAGCTGAAGTGGCAGTGGGCCGGCCATATCTCGCGAAGAACCGACGGCCGCTGGGGCAAACGTGTTCTGGAGTGGAGACCACGGCTCGGTAAACGTAGTGTAGGACGCCCTCCGACCAGGTGGGATGACGATCTGCGAAAGACTGCAGGTAGATGCTGGATGCGTCAAGCCGAAGACAGAGCGCTATGGCGCTCATTGGGGGAGGCCTATGTCCAGCAGTGGACTAATATAGGCTGATGATGATGATGATGATGATGATGATGACGTTGCTTAGGTAAGTATTTTTCTCTTGTTTTCAGTTACACGATGACTTCTTCGACGACCGATGTGGCACGGTGGGCGAAGGTCCGCGACGCAGGATTTTTCGGGTTCGATTCCCGCCGTTTCATTCCGGAACAATTGTGTGTACGATCTGCAGATATTTGTTCCGGGTGTTCTGGTCGTTTTCTATGTATAATAAAAATATCTATCTATGTAATGTATTATATTATGTATATCAGTTATCTTATCTAGTCTATAACACAAGCTCTGCTTACCATGGGGCTAGATAATGCTGTGTGAATTGTCCAGCACTATTTATTTATTTATTCCTAGCCGAATTCAGGCCATGGCGGCCTCAAGAGGAACTAGCTAAGTGAGCAGGATATTATTATAGTGCACAAGTGTGTGCGGAAACCGTAAACACTGGTGCAGTATCTATTCCCTCAGTCTCATAATCCGATTGGACGACAGACAGACACTACAGAATTAAAACCTACATTTCAGATTAAAGAGGAAATAATTGTACCGCGAGTGAGTGGAGACCGCGACTCGTTAAACGTAGTGTAGGACACCCTCCGACCAGGTGGGATGACGACCTGCGAAAGACTGCAGGTAGATGCTGGATGCGTCAAGCTGAAGACAGGGCGCTATGGCGCTCACTGTGGGAGGCCTATGTCCTGCAGTGTACCTAGTAACATAGGTTGATAATGATGATGCCATGCTCTCTCCCTCGATTCCCATCTGCAGAGTGCAGTCTGATGATCAAAGCTTTGTTTGCAAACAGGCTCCTGGGATTATTTGATATAGGCTGATGATGATGATGATGATGAATTGTACCGCATACATCCGCAATGTGAAATAATATTAAGTTCTGAATACTGTAAACCAGTAATGTTTACGATAATGAATACAGTTTCCGCGAACTGAAAATGGTTAACCAATATTTAACGAGTTGTTTCAAGAGCAATTAAACGTATTTTATTAAAATAATAATAAATAATGCTGGACAATTCACACAGCATTATCCTAGCCCCATGGTAAGCAGAGCTTGTGTTATGGGTACTAGATAACTGATAAACATAATACAATACATTACATAGATAGATATTTTTTATTATACATAGAAAACGACCAAATATTACGTTTCAAATAACTGTTAAAATGCAATATTATATAGTTATCTAGTACCCATGGGGCTAGATAATGCTGTGTGGATTGTCCGCATTATTTATTTATTTATTATTTATTTATATATGATTGCGTGTGGTCTCAGGTAGTTTTGGGCCTGGAATGAAACAAAGGCTACTTGTTTTCCTATAAATCAGTTAATCTAATAGTTCCCATGGGATATAAATAATCTTAAAATATTTCCATAGAAACAACGCATGCGAAGCCGCGGGCAGAAACTAGTATATTATTATAAATGCTAAAGTTATGACGTTTGGTTGTTTGACTTCTGAGCGGGTTGAGCTGGAGTTTTGTTTTCGGCTACCTGAAAAGATGGAACCTGGAATAATACCTAGGCTCCTTTTATCCATCATCATCAGCATATAGCAGTCATAGGACATAGGCCTCCCCCAATGAGCGCCATAGCGCCCTGTCTTCAGCTTGACGCATCCAGCATCCACTTGCAGTCTTTCGCAGGTCGTCTTCCCATCTGGTCGGAGGGCGTCCTACACTACGTTTACCGAGGTGATCGTGGTCTCCACTCAAGAACACGGTTGCCCCAGCCAGCGGTCATACGGTTATACAAGGTAAATGTTACTAATTAGATCAACAGTTTACGCAAAATAAGCTTCTTTAGCTTTGGGCATCTGGGTCTCCTTTTATCCAATGAATTATAACCTTAAAACATTTTCAAAGAACTAAATAGCGCGAAGCAGCGTGCAGAAACTAGTTATCAAATAAATGAACCAGTTGGAAGTGAACACGTAGAAACGTGGGTACAGCTCGTGCCTGGGCCACTGATCGGTAAATTCTAAGGAGTGCTTAGCACTCGAATGACGGACAAGCACAATAGTCAGATTATATCGCTAACGGCCATTGTAGTTTAAGTAGAGTGCTAGTAACTTATCTGTTCTATTGGCAGCCGCGCGGGACCACCTCTGTCAGCCAAAGCATTAATTAATTTGATGTGTTGAATTATTTTTCTTGAGGACATTTGTGATTGTATTTTAGTTTATTTTGCTTATTGACATGTATATTGGATTGTTTTTGCTCATTGACATGTGTAATGTGTATACAGGGTGTTTGGTGGAGGGTTAGACAAACTCGGTGGGTGTGTAGGTGGACCTATTTGTAAAATACAAATTGTAGTAGAAGACAACGGGCTTGCCCTAAAGATCACAATAGCGAACCTGCGCTGCCCACATCTAGTGGTTTAGATTAGGTTCGTAGTTTATCCGCTCACATCGGTAATGACCACTTGCAGGTATACCCAACCAACTTCTCGTTCCTTTCCTCTAAAATAGACTAGCTAGGCTACAGAAGACTATAAAGTTTTCTAAGACTGACAGCTATGTTCCGCAAAAATACCGCCGAAATACACATGCCAATTCAGCTGCAGAGGTAAATAGAAACATTTGAGGTTTCATTTCTTATTGATAGGTGTACGGCGTACAGATAAGTTGGTGGTACTGTAACATTATCTAGTGCCAAGAGGTGCCATTCAGTATAATATCAGATGGAGTGACCTTTGTCTGACCGTTACGTTTGCTATAAGGTGTATTGTACATTGAATGATCAGCTCAGGTTTTTGTATGCTCTAAAACATTTTACAGAGGCCCTAACGAGACGGTTGGATGATTGAGCCCCGTAGGCGGACCCTAAGCTGCAGCGGAGGGTTTCAACTCCTGACCAGCACACTTACCTCGACCTCGGAGGGTTTTACCATAATCTGGTGATTAAGGATAAGAGCCCCCTATCTATGTTCCTCACGCCGGCACCAACTACCGACAAAATTCCTTCATGTGGCGCTCGAGCAAAAATTTTAACAACCTTTATTAGTTAGCAATATGACGTTCTAAGTAAGCAATATGAGTTTGATTTATTATGCACAAGTGTTAGCCCGGCCAGGGGCAGCGCGCGGCGGCTCAGGAGATAATTTTTTGGCACCAATAATGATAATGTTGATTATAGGTGTTTAGAGTAAACATTCTTGTAAAATAATTTTGTAACCTTAAGATAATTTATCTAATTTAACTTTATAGATGCTATATGTACCTAAAACATTCACTTTATGTTCACAGTCTTTCATTATTCTGTTATTTATCCGTGAAAACCTTCAATAAGCTTTCTAGTATTAAGGAACTTTTTATTGTGTTATATGTATATAACTTAACTTCTGGTTTTCCTTGAAATAAATATAAATATAAACGAGTGGTCTCTTGGACACTACGACTCGGCAAACGTTGTTTGACGCCCTCCAGCCAGGTGAATTACGAACTGAGATGGACTGCAGGCAGATGCTGGATGCGCCAAGCTGAATGCAAGCGAAAGCTATGGAGTAGTTCGTGTCCTTATCCATACCAGACCAAGTTACGTGACTGCGGTTTTTTTTCGAGGACTGCGATCTTTTTTTTCAACCTAAAAAATTCGTGCTGCCGCTCTACACAGCGGTTGTGTTGCGCCGCACATGCGTTTCGTTCGAAAAATATTACGGCTGTGCTGAGTCACACAGATCTGTATTTTCTCAGCTGCTGCGCTAGTGTGGATTTAAGCATATTAGTCACTTGTAGAAAACACATACCGTGTGATTTCAGCAGTCAAAGTGTTAAATACTTGTTATTTTTTATTCTTTATAGTTATTTTTTCTTTGATACTAAAGATCAATAAATATATATATGTATTTCCAGGGCTTGTAACTTACACCAGCACCACAATCGTCATCGTGACTCGCCCTATCGGGTATCGGTCACGGAACCGTGGGTAGCCGGTTCGATTCCCGGCGGAAACCGCCACTTTAAGGGCTTTAAACATCAATTTATTGTTATTTACTGTAGCATCGCCGTTTATGTTGTTTTATAGCCTTTCTGGATTGAAACGCTTTGAAAATTCTTTATTGAATCTTCTTTGGAGATCTTATAGGGTTATTTTATTTGTGGGTTATTCCCAACGTCTCACGTTAGCGTTCCTATTCCCACCCCTTCACGAAATTAATTCCCCACGTCTCTCGTGAGACGTTCCTATTACTATCATCTCACGAATCAATCCAACGTCTCACGTGAAACGTTCCTATTCCCAACGTCTTACGAAAATTATACCCAGCAGCTTACAAAAACTAGTCCCAACGACTCACGTATAAGGTTCGTTTTCCAAAAGTCAGACGAAAAATATTCCCAACGTCTCACATAAGGCGTTCCTATTCCCAACGTCTCACGAAAAATATTCCTATCTGTTCACGAAAAGTATAACCGACGTCTCACGTGAGATGTTGCCTATTCCCAGCGTCTCGCGAAAAGTCAAAGAGGTTCTTATTACAATCTACAACATCTAATGATCATGTTTTTCGAGAAAGGACAATAAAAATAAATCAGTTGAGCTGCCTACTGCTAGTTATTTCTATTCTTTGATTGTAATTTTCTTTGTTAATACAGATTACCTACCTTAATCATCATCATCATCAGCCTATAGCAGTCCACTGCTGGACATAGGCCTCCCCCAATGAGTGCCATAGCGCCCTGTCTCCAGCTTGCCGCATCCAGCATCTACCTGCAGTCTTTCGCAGGTCGTCATCCCACCTGGTCGGAGGGCGTCCTACACTACGTTTACCGACCGGCCCACTGCCACTTCAGCTTGCTAATTCTTTGAGCTATGTCGATAACCTTGGTTCTCTGTCGGATGTATTCGTTACGAATCCTATCCTTCAGAGAAACTCCGAGCATAGCTCTTTACATAGCTCGCTGAGCGACTTTGAACTGGTGGACCAGCCCTATCGTGAGTGTCCACGTCTCAGCTCCGTAGGTCATAACGGGTAGGACGCACTGATTGAAAACTTTCGTTTTCAAGCATACCTACCTTAATAGACTACCTTACTAGTCTACCTTAATAGACTTATTGTATTTCGTTCAAATTTTAACTTGTATCTGTGCATATTTTGTAAGCCTTAAGAAATAATTATACATAGACATAACTCTTAGAGTTAGCAAGCTGAAGTGGCAGTGGGCCGGCCATATCTTGCGAAGAACCGATAACCACTGGGGCAAACGTGTTCTTGTGTGGAGATCGGTTAACGTAACGTAGGACGCCCTCCTACCAGGTGGGATGACGACCTGCGAAGAAGGATTGCGGGCAGATGCTGGATGCGTCAAGCTGAAGACAGGGCGCTATGGCGCTCATTGGGGAGGCCTATGTCCACCAGTGGACTAACATAGGCTGATGATAATGAAGAACTAATCGCTAATATTCGTGAGCAAAGCGACAAGACCGAAGCTAGTGATGTTATTTCTATTCAGCGTTGGCGTTTACGATGAAGACGATTCAAAACAACAAATACAAACCTACGCATTCAAACAATATGGTCTAATGAATACTTTGTTAACGATGGCATTAATCGTGGGAAATCACAATGGCTGCGCATTGCGAGATCTCCGTTCTCTATGGCAATGGTTGCAAGATCTTAGGATTAGTCTATGGCATAGACTAATTCTACGATCTTCCTTCCCTAGGGTTCATCTCACAGGGGCGAGAACTCTTTGTATGTTTATCTTCTCAAAGGCCTATCATCATAATCATCATCATCATCATCAGCCTATAGCAGTCCACTGCTGGACATAGGCCTTCCCAATGAGCGCCATAGGGCCCTGTCTTCGGCTTGACGTATCCAGCATCTACCTGCAGTCTTTCGCAGATCGTCATCCCACCTAGTCGGAGGGCGTCCTACACTACGTTTACCTAGTCGTGGTCTCCATTCAAGAACACGTTTGCCCCAGCGTTAGTTGGTTCTTCGCGAGATATGGCCGGCCCACTGCCACTTCAAAGGCCTACGTTGGTCTACAAAGGCCACTGCTGAACGCAGTCCTCCCCCTGATAAGCGCCTTACACAGGACAGGACATCTTTACTTCAGTTCTTTCACGAAGACAAGCGTTATAGAAACAGGAAATTGAGACTGATTTGTCGCATTTTTTTTGCTAGGTGTGTGTTTCTATAATCTTTCTAAGCCTTCTTCTTCTTCAATGCTTAATCCTTAATCTTTATATTTATTACCTCAGAACTTTCGACTGGGTGAACCGATTTTGATGATTCTTTTTTCATTTGTAAGCTATTGCTTCCCAATTTTGGTCCAGTTCTGACAATGGCATCCATGAGAAACCATATAAGTCTTAAATATGCATTAGGTATGTGCGCGACAAATGGACAAATAACTCAATATAACGCCAACCGATTCCTTTGATTCTTTTTTTAAAACTAAGATTTAAATCCTTTTTCATTATTTAGACACTTATAAAAGGGGTATAGTTTTTTGAAACACGCCTAATTAGTAATTACATTATTGTGTTTCCGAATAAGAATTATAAGTAAACGCAATTGCAAGAAGTGTAATTCATTAGTATTCATGCTGCATCTTGAAAAAGCTGTAGAGGGACTGCTTTGTTAAGAAACGGTTTTGCTCAACAAGTGGTCGATTTCCTCTCAAGCTGTTGGCTTAATAGTTTTTACAGAGTATAACGAGGCGCGGAACATTGGACTTGGAAAATAATGCTTTTTCAGGTTCACCCGACTGACCTTAATATGACATAAATCTACGTCGCTGCTTACAAAACGCAAGCAATGTAGAGGAAAATAGCGCCTATTTTAGTAGGCTTCTGGGTGTCCTCTCGGGGAATAACGAGAGGTTGAGTTGGTTTTGATAGTTTTATACAATGATGTTATATAAAATCTCATTGGTTTTATATGATTTTTAACCGATATTTTCTGAAGTGTCACAATAAATTCGCTCCTTGTTACTAATTTAAATTTTACATGTATTCTAGCATATTAATAAGGTAATAAAAAAAACTACAAAATTTATAACTGGTACTTAAAAACGAAGTTATACACGATTTATCTTAGTAAGAGCGAGGATTCGAGAACTTACTCTACATCAAGATGTCTGTATAAATTAAAATTAATACATAGAAGTGTCTTTATTTTGTAAATGAACACAATTTTTGTTTGTTTGTTGTGCTTACTGTCGATAGATTTTGTCATCGAAAACGCAGACGCTGGAATTTACACATCTCTGCACAATAATAATTCAGTGAGTTGAACATTCACAGTCAGGTTAAACAGTGTAAGTGCGGTCGCATCGGGGACTGATTGGCAGGTCCAATTAACTTTCAAAAGGTGCATGCGGGTGGGTCGAGTGTGACGCGCTAGACAAGCAACATTTCAACAACTAAATTCAGTGCTATTGATGTCATGAAACCAAATTTTTAACAGCTAATATTGCTATCGCGCACGCATGTGGCGCGGCGCAAGGGTTAAACAGGGACTGCGACATTCGGAGCGATTTTTGCAAGCGAGGGTCGCCGGACCCTTAACAAGCCCTGAAATCCTACCGTCAATTTTCCTCGTAGACTCTAGCTATATCAAATTTCCCAAGAGCCGGTTCCAAAACAGAGCTTTGATTGATCAGAGTGTAGATCGGAATCGAGATTCTGTGTGTGAAACTAAACAGTGGATGGAACTGCGAAAAATCAGAAAATGCGTTACAAAAATCAACATGAAAAAGACTGAAAATCCATCAAATCTAGTCTAGAATATATTCCAGTATAGTAATATAAAGTTCTAATATAGTAGTAGTATATTCTAGGTATATTAACTACCGCTATATAAACCAAGTCTACCTACTCTTGATTTATTTTATATGTACCTATACCTACATGATGTTATCAAGCTTTGTGCCACCACACCAGGACCTGTCTGAAAATCAGCGCCGCTACTTACTTAGGCTTGTAGCGGCATAATGCTGAGACAGGGACCTTTTTGGCCCCTTATGTAACACGTATTTGTTCTATTTTGTATGTCTTGTCTATTCCTTGTAATTAATTTTTCTTGTTTTTATTATTTTCTTACCATGTAATGTGTTATATATAGTGTCAAATAAATGTATTTTCTTTCTTTCTTTCTTCTTTCAAGTCTGGTTTGTTCGATCACTTATAATTATCACTCGAGAACATGGTTTTTGTTGTTTTGGCATAAATAGCAAAATAACTATATAAACATTGGAATATTCACGAAAAAATGTTATAAAAGAAAATACATTTTCCCATACAAAATGTTCATGGGTTTCGTAACTGCCAAACATTCACTGTTAGTTGTATGTTCTTATTTATAACTGATTCCAATGTTAGAAAGTGCTAGTTAAAGTCTCTTACCACTTGGTTAATTAAAACTTCAACTTGCCGGTGGTCGTACAAAAATGAAATAAAAATCTCGAAGAAAAACTTAAAGAACGATGACAAGCTAGGAAATACGAAAAACAAGAATTTATTTTCCGAGAAATGCCACGTTCCATAAAAACCTGCAAGTTTTCCTTCATTTAGCAAAATAAAGAATCTTCATTTCTAATCAGGCGGGCTGGAGGAAATGCTGTGCTGAAATTGCAGTGGAAATGGATGAGAAAAATGAGGACTCCGCGAAATTAACCCTCATTCGTGTAAAGCTCCATTATCCACACTATTATAGGGAACATAGAGTTTTCTGCACGATTTTCATAGGGAATACTGCAATGGAGGCAATAAAGGTGCAAACGTTTAAGTTTAAAATTACTTTTACGACGCCATAGTGCCTCTCGTTAAACTAGACTTCTAAAGTATTTAAGTCTAAAGAGGCAAATACAAATAATCTTATCTGCCACATTCGACTAGGTATCAGACCTATTTGGAGTTTTGAAGTTCTTAATAACGATGATTTCAGACAACTTATTTGTCTCTCTCTAATCTTATTTTGTTAATGGCCGACATTAAAACTGGAGGAGGGTTATTTAAGTTTCTTTACTGTTTACTTAGCAATATTTGAAATAGAGTTTAATGTGTGGGGAGGCCCTACGATGTTTTACTTTTATTTTGCAGAGAATACCCCTGAGTCGGGGCTATCTATCTAGAACTAGGTTGTATATTGAAAATTCCTTTACTAAATGAAAGCTCAGTGCGTGCCTACAGCCTTGGTCTCTTGATCGTAACGCAGTACTACCGTTCTGCGTACTTCACCGCCGGGTCCCGCTTGATCTTTTTTTTTATTTTGGAACTTTTTGAACTTTTCTAGCGAAAGGAAACTAGTTTCAAAATAAAAAAAAAAGTTTTAACTTCCATGACAACCCGACGCACATGGACTAGTCTTGACGGAACAACTCTAATAGCCCATTTTTTTTTCTTTTTGAGACGGAACAATAAATCCGTGGAGCGTGGAGTCCGTTTATCCTCGTCTAAAGCAGTGGATCAAATATCCCAAGAGCCCGGAGGTTGCAAACAGAGCCTTGATTAATCAGCGCGGGATAGGTGGTGAGGTTTCTTTCATCTTTTATTTTCAGCTTTTCAGCATTTCTTTCCGTGAACACTTTACGGATAAACAAAGGAAATGAAATGTCGTCTGCGTCAGCGGCCGCCATGTTTGATTTTTTAGACATTTCTTGAAGACGTTTCGGAAATCAAGGAGAAATAAGTATATTTCGGAAATTAGTTTTCGAAACTGGTTTTAAAACTTTTCTTTCACAACACACTAAGTTAGGCTATTACAGTATCATCAATATTCTCAATAACGCTTGTTAGGAAGATGACAGTTAAAATTTTAAAAAAATTGTATCACTTAAATTCTCTCTGATAAGGGTATACATGACCTATACCTACCAAATAAATAATGATAAGCGACGATGTAGCCGACAATGTATCACGGAAGCCTTAACCTAGCCTGACTGCGGTTTTTTTCGACGACTGCGATCTTTTTTTTAACCTAAAAAATTCGTGCTGCCGCTCTACACAGCGGTTGTGTTGCGCCGCACATGCGTTTCGTTCGAAAAATATTACGGCTGTGCTGAGTCACACAGATCTGTATTTTCTCAACCGCTGCGCTAGTGTGGATTTACGCATATTAGTCACTTGTAGAAAACACATACCGTGTGATTTCAGCAGTCAAAGTGTTAAAACACCAATTCAGTCTTATTTGCAAAATTCTGCAGTAAGCTCAATCGTTTCAACTGTAAATAACAGTTCAAATTTGTTTCTATTATTTGATTATACCTTTCTTAACCCTTAAGGTAGCAGATAACTTTTTGGTTAATTTAAACGAAAATTCTATTAAACCTAGTTTAGCTAGTTTAGCTGCCAATACTAGTGACATCTTTTTTTTATCAGCGAGAAGGTGAGTTTATAAACCAATTTTAAAAATCAGAAATGATGCAACAAACCTGGTGTGGATGTCAGATTTTTTTAAATTTTATGTATAGTATACTCATCAAAACTACCTTAAGGGTTAATACACTCCGTCTTGTCTTGAAGTAAGTGTTGAACAACTGTACATTTCCATTATTGACCGTCAGAACGCCAGTGCATTGATTACACAAATCACGGCCGCAAACAGACGGCACCAAAGACCCGACAATGTTCAAACATCGCTAGAACGTGTTAAACATACGTGAGAAAACAAACTTATTTGATTAGTTCGATAAACAAAGCGAGAGCTTTTATAAATGGACGCGTCCGATCGATTAGATACAGGCTGTTTTAAAAATAAAATAACTGGAACAAATCAAGTCAGAAAAATTATTTATATCCATAAATACGATAAATGTACACTTAACACTTTGACTGCGGTTTTTTTTCGACGACTGCGATCTTTTTTTTTACCAAAAAATTCGTGCTGCCGCTCTACACAGCGGTTGTGTTGCGCCGCACATGCGTTTCGTTCGAAAAATATTACAGCTCTGCTGAGTCACAAAGATCTGTATTTTCTCAGCCGCTGCGCTAGTGTGGATTTACGCATATTAGTCACTTGTAGAAAACACATACCGTGCGTTTTCAGCACTCAAAGTGTTAAACGTATTGTGGAACTCTATCCCCCATGATATTCGAGCCAGTCCATCGCTTAACATATTTAAAATCAAATTGAAAGAGCACTTCCTATCATCATAAAATTATCTATCTAGAGTTATTTATATATATATTTAATAAGCTATATATATTATTATTTATATTATATTGAACTATTATTTTTTAATTTATGTATGTATATTATAATCTCATTCCGTATTGTACTATTAGTCTAATTTGTCTCTTGTACACTTCCTCTATCTATTCCATCGCCACTCCTGTAAACCTAAGGTTTGCTGGAAGAAAACTCTAACTCAGGGTTAAGCTCGCCTATGTTATGTACATAGGCGAGCTCTTTTTATAAGTTATTTTTAAGTTTTGTATGTGTAGAATAAAGAATTAAAGAATTAAATACAATACAAAAATACTTTATTGTACACCAGTTACAGATCATTGTAAAACACATCACATGATACAAGTACAATGGGCGGCCTTATCGCTTAGAAGCGATCTCTTCCAGGCAACCTTAAAATTAAATCCTTTCAATTATCACTTACACGGAAATAAAAAACAATGATATCTTCGGTACCTATGTATGTAGACTATAAAGTAAACAGATAAAAACAAAAAAAAATGCTTGACAATTCACACAGCATTATCTAGCCCCATGGTAAACAGAGCTTGTGTTATGGGTACTAGATAACTGATATACATAATACAATACATTACATAGATCGTTTTTTTTATTATACATAGAAAACGACCAGAACACCCGGAACAAATATCTGCAGATCGTACACACAATTGTTCCGAGGCGGGAATCGAACCCGCAACCTCCTGCGTCGCAGGCGGACCTTCGCCCACAGCGCCACAGAGGTCGTCAAAGAAAAGATGAAGAACTTATGGAGAGCTATAATAAAGCTGGAAGACTATTGGCTAAAACGTAATCGACATAGACTTTATTTTTGACATTTGAAACCTAGCCTGGATTTCGATTGTCACTTTCGTATTGTGTAAGTAGCTGAAACATGTAACACCATTATGGAATCCCGAATACGTAATAAAGTGTTCATCATCATCATCAGCCTATATCTATTATAGTCTATTTAAGTACATATCTGCGGAAACTTTTTAATTGGCCTTCAGCACACCTGCGCTGGTATTTACCGGCATGTACTAAGAAAGTAACTAATTTTAAGACCTAGCTAAAAATATTAGTCCACTGCTGGACATAGGCCTCCCCCAATGAACGCCATAAAGGAAATGAAATGAAAGTTTATTTGTTTAGGCTTACAAATAAGCACTTAGACAAGTCATATTTTATACTATTCATTATTATATTGATGTTCACTGCCCTGTCTTCAGCTTGACGCATCCAGCATCTACCTGCAGTCTTTCGCAGGTCGTCATCCCACCTGGTCGGAGGGCGTCCTACACTACGTATACCGACCGAGTCGTGGTGCGACTTTGAAACGCAACTACTACTCCCATATGCATCGACTACGTACCCTATGATACCTACATCTCCGAACGCGCTCACTCCAACGGCGCTGCCGAAACGCGTAAAAATAATACCAGCATCATCTGTATATCTATCTGATCTATAATTTTTATAAAATACGCGTAGATAACGGATTTAAAACTTACTCTTCCGTAAAATGTAGTAAATGATCAAGCTAGATAACCGAGCGATGCGGGCCCTCGTTGTTTACTTAGGCGGGACAAACCGGCCGTTTATGTAAACGACTGCACGAGATGAAGATAACCTTCGAACGGTTCTTCCGAGCCTGTTTGCATCCGACTATCCCGAACTCCTTTTTAGGCGGACGAGGAATATGTCCTAACTAGTGTTAACGGACAGTTTTTGGTTTAAGCGATAGCGTTTATAGATTACGTAAGTTATTCGGTGTAAATTGAACTGCTGTGATGTTTTGCTATGAATTATCGCTGTTTAGGGAAATCTACCAGGGATTTAAGATGTGTGACGAAAGTTATATGAGAATGTATAAAATAGGTGTAAGTACCTATTTATTACAAGACATTCTCATATATACATAGTGGA
Source organism: Eupithecia abbreviata (assembly GCA_943735965.1). Taxonomy (NCBI): domain Eukaryota; kingdom Metazoa; phylum Arthropoda; class Insecta; order Lepidoptera; family Geometridae; genus Eupithecia; species Eupithecia abbreviata. Next base: position 12,373,061 of record OX030976.1, read on the forward strand.
AATTTTATCAAACATAAACTAAATAGGTAATAACAGTAAAAAAAAATAACAAGCTTAAATAGATTTTCACGTGACCGCACTGAGTGGAAAGATTTGGGGGAGGCCTTTGCCCAGCAGTGGGACGAAACAGGCTAAATAAGAAAAAAAAAGATTTTCAAATATTTATATACGTACATTACGAGATAATGAGTAGTAGATATTGAGTATATTGAGTATTCGGGATCAACATCTATAAAACTTTTCATATATATCATTCTTTTACTTGATATTTGTTTTAGTTTAATTTTTTTTTAACTATGGTAAGACTAGACTAAAATATAAGGTTGCATTGAGTGTGCCCGTTATGATAAATGTAAATATTATAAATAAATACTAAATGCTCATGCTCTATATAAAATCAAAATTATTTCCGACCAGATGGGATGACGATCTGCGAAAGACTGCAGGTAGATGCTGGATGCGGCAAGCTGAAGACAGGGCGCTATGGCGCTCATTGGGGAGGCATATGTCCAGCAGTGGACTGCTGTAGGCTGATGATGGTGATGATCAAATTGAAAGAGCACTTCCTATCATCATAAAATTATCTATCTAGAGATATTTATATATATATTTAATTAGCTATATACATATATTATTATTTTTATTATATTGAACTAAATGTATTTATTAGATTTATTGAACTATTATTTTTTTAATTTATGTATGTATATTATAATCTCATTCCGTATTGTAATATTAGTCTAATTTGTCTCTTGTACACTTCCTCTATCTATTCCATCGCCACTCCTGTAAACCTAAGGTTTGTTGGAAGAAAACTCTAACTCAGGGTTAAGCTCGCCTATGTACATATATTTTTATATAAGTTATTTTTAAGTTTTGTATGTGTACAATAAAGAATAAAAGAATGATTATTATTATTAAAAAGTTGCTAATTCTGGTATATCTTTTAACACTTCGACTGCTGAAAACGCCCGGTATGAGTTTTCTACAAGTGACTAAATATGCGTAAATCCACACTAGCGCAGCGGCTGAGAAAATACAGATCTTTGTGACTCAGCAGAGCTGTAATATTTTTCGAACGAAACGCATGTGCGGCGCAACACAACCGCTGTGTAGAGCAGCAGCACGAATTTTTTAGGTAAAAAAAAAAGATCGCAGTCGACGAAAAAAACCGCAGTCAAAGTGTTAAAAATACTTTTCAGCTCTTTTACAGAAGGTGCAAAGTTGCAAAGCTACACCGCACTGACCTTGTGAGTATCTGAATATCTAGCGAGGTCAGCGTGTCAGATGGTCAAGACCTCATGCAATATTAATCCCTAGGTCACTATTTCGGGTGCTAAAATCGACGTATTAAATTTTAGGTTTGCAAATAGCCTAGAATAGAAGACCACCAATTAGTAGTCTGATTTGACCCGAATCTCATTCGGTTTTTATTACCAGTTTTATCAAAAGACAAAAATATATTTTATTAAAATGGAAATTGAATTTATTGAGAGCTGAGAGGAACACCAGCAACCAAACAATAAGAACAACAACAAACAAATTCGTATCAATTTTGGCCATTGTTTTTTCAGAAAATTGTTACCTGTTTGTTGCCCCATGTTACCTTTAAGTTGTACCCCATGTTACAAGTATAAATAAATAATGCTGGACAATCCACACAGCATCATCTAGCCCCAAGCGTAGCAGAGCTTGTGAGGGCACCAGATAACTGCTATACATAAGGTACATTACATAACATAGATAGATATTTTTTACTATACATAGAAAACGACCAGAACACCCGAAATAAATATCTGTAGATCGTACACACGTTTGTCCCGAGCAGGGAATCGATCCCGCGACTTTCTGCGTCGCAGGCGGACCTTCGCCTACCGCGCCACAGAGGTTGTTGTTTAGTTAATTACGTAAAGTACTTACAACTTACATATTTTTAACGTGGGCTGAGGGTGGATCGAAATAGCCAAACAAAGACAGAAAAATATGTACTTTTAAATCATTAAGTAATTACCAACTTTTTTACTTAAGGGGCCTCCGAGGGACGAATTCTTCATACAAACGTTATACCAAATTTTTTTCTAATTCAAGCATATTTCCACTATAATATTTGTATTAAAATAGTATTTATCTAGGTTCCCAAATAGTTTTTTTTTTTTTCAAAATACTTACCTAAAATGAAATTAAAGCCAATCTCATTTTGCACATTTTTATGCGAAAATGAACAAGTTTTCTTGCTATTTGTTTCGTATTAAAAACATCAATATCTTACGTTTTATTTATTAAGGAACATAGCTTATATTGTCTAGTTACAGAATAACAATACTTTGTGAAGAATACAAAAAGTTTTCAGTCACATAATTTTTGGTATTACGGAACAAACCAAATTTTGAACGGCTAATATTGCTATCGCGCACGCATGTGGCGCGGCGCAAGGGTTAAACAGGGACAGCTATATTCGGAGCGATTTTTTCAAGCGAGGGTCGCCGGACCCTTAAGGGCACAAAAATCAGAACCCACTTTGGCTTCGTTTGTGAATAGTCACATTTGGTACAAGGTGATTAAACCATTACGGGTCTCGGGAGAAAAGTAAATGCGTGGCTTGTGTGATTTGATTAGGTATTAGACGAAGCGCGTGATCCGATTATGATTTTCTTCGGAGTCTTCGGAGTCTTCGGAGTTATGTATGAGTCTTCAAAGACTAAAGCAGAAATATATGAAGCAAAGGATTTATGTAATATTTGAGTATAATGTAGATATTACGTAATAATATACATAGGTACATATTAGGTAATATGTGACGTCTGCTGGTTTTATTCAACCATCCACCACCGTTGGGATAATTGCTAGTATACCTACCGTAGGCCACCTTTACTTCAAAACTACTAAAAGATAAACTTGGATCAATAAAACACTTTCCTATAAAGTTGGCAAGTTATTTTTAAAGATCAAGCGTTTGTTTCAATGCTCCTTGCATCACCCTGTATGTGGGTACAAAAAATACACAAGTGTTATTTTCCTGAACCTTTTTTGCGAGTATTTATCAAATAAATGATCAGTTTATCGCGAAACAGGTACAGTCACAGTCACAAAGTACACATATCCAACAAAACATTATTTCTTCATAACTGTACCGAAAATCAATGAACTAGTCAACAGGTGCGTGAACGCAGGTCAACGAACTTCCAAGCAGCATAATCAACCTTATTATTTCAGCGATAGAGTTGATATTTTTTAGCACATATTACATTGTTGCATGTAATCCTAGTGAATAGATTCTCGACCTTATTCCAATGTAATAAAGATGCTGATTTTATGAGTTTCCGGCGTATGCAAAAAAGTTTGTTTGGAGGCGGAACATTTTGTTGAATAAACGGCCATTTAGTAGAGATGTGTTATAATAAAGTTTGAAGCCGGATTTGATATGGACACTTTTTTGTATATTTTCTTATCTTTTCCATAAATGTAGGTACCTATTAAACCTAGCTTTGTGCGAGTCCGACAGACCATTTACATTTTCGTTAAAATTATTGATTTGGGTGCTTTATTAAGTAACAATCAAATAATAGAAACCACGAAGTTACAATCACATAATAGAACAAGTATTTACAATTGAAACGGTTGAGCTAACTGGAGACTGTTGCAAACAATCTAGAGGTATCTCAACTGCCTGGTCCCCATGTGTTATGGCATGGGTACTTATGTTTGTTAGTTACGTACGGAGTACATTTACGAAACTAGGTCGAGTCTTCTCGTCATCCATACTGCAATAAGTACTTGAAAACGAAAGTCCTATCCAACCTACTTGTTACGACCTACGGAGCTGATAAGTGGATACTCACGGTCCAGCCCCTGGTCCAGCAGTTCAAAGACGCTCAACGAGCTATGGAAATAGCCATGCTCAGAGTTTCTCTGAAGGATAGGACAGAGAACCAAAGTTATCGACATACCTCAGAGAATTAGCAAGCTGAAGTGGCAATGGGCCGGCCATATTTCGCGAAGAACCGACAACGTGCTGGGGTTTTTACCCCAGCGCGTTGTCGGTCGAGTCGCGGTCTCCGCTCAAGAATAGTTTGGTATTCTAGAGAAGAGACCGCGACTCGGCAAACGTAGAGTAGGACGCCCTCCGGCCAGTTGGGAAGAGGTTCTTCGAAAGACTGCAGGCAGATGAGTCTTTCCGCAGCTAAGACTGAAGACAGAAGACAGGGCGCTCATTAGGGGAGGCCTATGTCACAACAATTTATTCAAGAAATTCAATAAGTGCTATTTATGTCCCTAATTTGATTAAACACAATAGCTTGGCACTTTGACGACCGATGTGGCGCGGTGGGCGAAGGTCCGCCTGCGACGCAGGAGGTTGCGGGTTCGATTCCCGCCTCGGAACAATTGTGTGTACGATCTGCAAATATTTGTTCCGGGTGTTCTGATCGTTTTCTATGTATAATAAAAAAATATCTATCTATGTTATGTATTGTATTATGTATATCAGTTATCTAGTACCCATAACACAAGCTCTGCTTACCATGGGGCTAGATAATGCTGTGTGGATTGTCCAGCATTATTTATTTATTTATTTATTTACTTCGGAAAATCCCAATTGTTTCACCCATTAAAACGTCTACTTCGCCGTTCACGGTCAATCAAGCCCTGGAGCATTTAGTTTTATTGCTGTATCCATATTTCATCCACGCCAATAATTATAATAGCCCACGTAGCCACACAATACATACTAATAGCCTACGGATTAATGGCCTTCGCCGTGAGAACCTCGGTTGGACTCTACTTGTAAACACGCTGAAGACTTAAACGTACCATCATCATCATCATCAGCCTATATCAGTCCACTGCTGGACATAGGCCTCCCCCAATGAGCGCCATAGCGCCCTGTCTTCAGCTTGCCGCATCCAGCATCTACCTGCAGTCTTTCGCAAGTCGTCATCCCACCTGGTCGGAGGGCGTCCTACACTACGTTTACCGAGTCGCGGTCTCCACTAAACGTACCGTAAGTCCCTAATTCAGGGACTTACGTTCTGCCAGCTCTAACTCAACAAATGGTAAATCAAAAATCTCTCTTTTTACGTACGAATGTACCTATCATATATTTGATAAATGATAGCTAGATAAATGGCACTGGAGTAATAGATGAAAAACGGGAATGATATTAAATAAATAAATAATGAATAATGGTGGACAATCCACACAGCATTATCTAGCCCCATGGTAAGCAAAGCTTGTGTTATGGGTACTAGATAACTGATATACATAATACACAATATATTACATAGATATATATTTTTTATTATACATAGAAAACGACCAGAACACCCGGAACAAATATCTGCAGATCGTACACACAATTGTTCCGAGGCGGGAATCGAACCCGCAACCTCCTGCGTCGCAGGCGGACCTTCGCCCACCGCGCCACATCATCGGTCGTCGATTAAGAAGATCTATTGTACCGACATTCCTGCATAAATAAATGATTTGATTTGAATGGAAACTAAAATAATCGTTACCTCATTGTTTCGTATTTATTTTATTCACATAGGCAGGTACACTGTTGATTCAACTGTGCTGATAAATAGTGTTCATCCCTTTGCGTCCTCTCGGTAATTACTTTATCCCAACTAACAAAGGATGGGTTCTGCATCAGCCTTTCTTGTACCTACTTACCTACCAAATCTGGTAGGTACTTGTATCTCACACAAGCTCCGACAAATTCGAAACTAATCAAACAACTCTGAAAATCAGCCACACTACAAGAACACTCCGCTAGTACTATATATTTATTCTGTCGCAGAACAATCAACTCTTATATAGAGCATATAGAGCTGTAATTAGCACGCAGCCTCTCAAGGTCACCAGGGGTGTCAGAAGCGTATTTCACTAAATATTCATAAAGCCAGGGCTGCCGAATTATTTGACAGCAGACGTCAATCTGACGTTAAGTGCCTTTTATAAGGGTCAGGAGATTGTGACACGTTTTAGAAGTTGGATTTGTTTTTATTAGCTGACATTGACTTGTTTACGATCAAATAAGTTTGATGAAGTTGTTGTTTGATGTTTGGGGGATGGTCCGGAGTTTTGAAGGGATTAGGTAAGTTTGTTTAAGGATCTAAGTATGTATCTTCTCAGATTTTCTTTCGGAATTTCATTAAGAAACTTTGTTTTTATTTAGTTAGTTCTCTGACACTCGGATTGTTTTTAAAGAGTTTACGCTTATCTAATTGTTTCTACTTTTTAAACCTTTACTAACCTTAATTACGAATATTAGAGAAAAAAAAATATGATTATGATTACTTGCTGTAGATCTTTTTCTCTATTCTTACTTTATTTTTCTGGTGGAACAGGATATCACGGGCTATTGCAGTGGCAACCCTACACAAGAACCTTTATTCACGATCGTACAATAAAACTTCATATATCGCAGGGAAAAAGCGGGCGTTTCTTTAATATTTTATCAAGAGCGCACTCCGGGGAACAACAGTACCTTCAAATAATTCACCAAATTATCCTCGAAATGTGCTGTGGTAAAATTGATAGGTCATTTCTTTTTTATGAGGATTCGAAATATCTAGACTAGACTAAAAAATAGCCTGAGTTGAATAATAGCCGGCCGCTTTATATTACTTGCGCAATTCAGTTTATGCAGTTATGGCTATGCAAAACGACTGAACACGGTACAGTGGCCATACGTGCGTGAAAGTAAGATCGTGCAAACTGGACTGCGCAAGGACTGTAAACTGTCAGTACGGAGAGATTATAATAATAATGTTTTTATTTCTCTATTTTCGGTGTCACAATGACGCCAACAAAAATATTTATTAGGACCTTTCTTTTAATGTTTGCTGATAGCAACATACAAACAAGCGAAGCGTCGAAAACACTTTGCCGGACTCAAACGCGGCTTGAATGATCGCCCACCTGCTCAAGTAAACATGTACAAACTACATATATTTGCGCCGTTAGAATCTTCAGTATTTCAACAATTACACAAGCCGCGCTTCTGGGCTTGCACGAGTCACGGACTTGCCGTCCACACCCTTCGTCTTAACTGCGTAAACTGGTTTTTGCATGCAAGTAAAACGGATTTTATGGCCAGACTATTAACACTTTGACTGCGATTTTTTTTCGACGACTGCGATCTTTTTTTTAAACTAATAAATTCGTGCTGCCGCTCTACACAGCGGTCGTGTTTCGCCGCACATGCGTTTCTTTCGAAAAATATTAGGTCTGTGCTGAGTCACAAAGATCTGTATTTTCTCAGCCGCTGCGCTAGTGTGGATTTACGCATATTAGTCACTTGTAGAAAACACATACCGTGTGATTTCAACAATCAAAGTTAAAGAAATTAGTGAGTTGTGAAACCATACAAAGAATTTATTTAAACGTGTTTGAATATTTAAAAACCCTTGTGCAAGCGTGGCGTAGTTAAACACTTATAACAGCAATATCGCTTTTTGATTGTTTCACAAAATAGCCTTTGTATATATTTGGAGACATTTAAAACGCTTGATAAATACCCATTCTTACTTTAACAATGTAGCCACGAAAGTTGAGGGTTGCCAGCAGAATATTACAATTTAATATAGCCGTAACTTGCAGTTTGCAAAGCAGTAAAACCATTAGAATTCCTTCAATAAAACACAGTCTGAAATACGAAACACAGCTGAAATTCTCTTCATTAAAGTAATTAAATTTCGCGCGCAAACATTTTACGGACAAGGTTAAGTGGAGAGTTAACCTGGAAAAGCCTTTTCAGGGAAATAATAACCTAAATAAACACTTCAATTGCTGAAAACACAAGCTTCGGTGGCATTCTAGCTGATGTAAGACATGCCAGAAAGGGAAAGGCACATAAAGCTCAAGTATTTACTTTGGGTGTAAATGAAATGAATTTATTTGTTAACACTTTGAGTGCTGAAATCACACGGTATGTGTTTTCTACAAGTGACTAATATGCGTAAATCCACACTAGCGCAGCGGCTGAGAAAATACAGATCTTTGTGACTCAGCACAGCCGTAATATTTTTCCAACGAAACGCATGTGCGGCGTAACACAACCGCTGTGTAGAGCGGCAGCACGAATATTTTAGGTAAAAAAAAAGATCGCAGTCGTCGAAAAAAAACCGCAGTCAAAGTGCTATAAGACTTACACAGAACATAATAAACTTAAACTTAAAGGTAAACCATGTGTGTGAATGTACTTGCTGTATAAGGTATCATAATATAAAGAACGGTAAAAAATTTAACTGCGCGTTCGGGGCGGACCGTCATACTTTTATGTTCTGTGTAAGTCTTATAGCACTTTGACTGCGGTTTTTTTTCGACGACTGCGATCTTTTTTTTTACATAAAAAATTCGTGCTGCCGCTCTACACAGCGGTTGTGTTACGCCGCACATGCGTTTCGTTCGAAAAATATTACGGCTGTGCTGAGTCACAAAGATCTGTATTTTCTCAGCCGCTGCGCTAGTGTGGATTTACGCATATTAGTCACTTGTAGAAAACTCATACCGTGCGTTTTCAGCACTCAAAGTGTTAACCGAGTTAGCAGCGGTAAATACAATTAATATGTCATGGTTAAGTAATGGCGGTTTAAAATAATTTGATTGTTTTGAAAAAACTAAAAACCTAACTCATCCTAAGGTTGCCTGGAGAAGATCGCTCTAAGCGATAAGGCCGCCCTTTATACCTTAATCTAAGTTTTTTTATTTCTGTATTGTTTTCTGTTTTGTGTGGAAACAAAGGGTTTTCTATCTATCTATCTACTTCAAATTCCTTAGTACTCACGCTGTTTTTTTTAGTTTTTGGGACAATTACTTATCCCTCGGGACTAATATTTTGATGGGTTTTTTGTATTTATATATATTTAAAATCATATAACTCTATTTTAAATAGTGTTGTTTGAATGAGATATGTAGATTTATGGGAGTGACAATATTCACACAAAGGATATACATTATGTATAACGTAGCTTTCATCATCAATGGTCTTCAACAGTTCGTCTTTCGAGCGAAATGCGGTTAGAATCGAACTAAGGTTCCTTCTACTAGCTTCAACGTCGAGCGAGACGTCACTCGAGTCTTGAGTTACAGCAATGAGAGTCCTGCCGGCCTCTCAACGTAGCTTTCGTTTTCGTCCCTCCCGAAATGCCGACGTGATATGACAGATCAAAAATGTACGTAATCGATTTGGTTCAACGAATATTGTTTTCTTTTCGATCGAACAAGCGCCGTACGTCACGTATTTGATTTATGCGTATGAAACGCTTTTCAATCAAAATAGCCCCACTAACATGTTCGTGGAAAAATTGAGAAACGAGCAAAAAAACCCCGTTTCCATTTTTCTACGGCTCAGCGTGGCGTGTAGCGTTGACAAGTGACAAATGGCTACTGACAAACATAGAAAAATTAACCACAGGTACCTACTCTTTTATATAAGGTCATCATCATCATCAGCCTATGATAGCCCACAGCTGGACATAGGCATCCCCCAATGAGCGCCATAGCGCCCTGTCTTCAGCTTGACGCATCCAGCATCTACCTGCAGTCTTTCGCAGATCGTCATCCCACCTGGTCGGAGGGCGTCCTACACTACGTTTACCGAGTCGTGGACTCTCAAGAACACGTTTGCCCCAGCGGCCATACGGTTATACAAGGTAAATGTTACTAATTAGATCAACAGTTCACGCAAAATAAGCTTCTTTAGGTTTAGGCATCTGGGGTTAAAAGCGACTTCAATTTCTAAATATAACTGTCACCTAGGAAATGTTTTCTAATTTGGCATCAAATCTCAAAACTCAGAGACGTTTTCACAATTTGCTTAATAAGTCTGTAAAATAAAAGAAAAACTTTTAAACAAATTAGATAATATGAAAAGAATTTCATATTTAGACGGACAAAAGAAGTTTAACCGTGGAGACAATTTTGGACAATTTTATACAGTTCATCAAAGGATGAAAACGAGGGAGATTTTCGACGACACGACCCTACAAAACATGGAGCTAAGAAATGTATTAAATTCTCTTTTTTCTACTACCAAAATGTAAAAAGTAACTTATAGTATTTTTGTTAAATTCTGGCTGATGTAACAGTAACCAAGGAAGAGCGAAGCGCAGTACAAGTATATATGATTCAAAATATTGTGTAAGATAATCATGTACATTGCGAACGAAATAAATAGATTTTTATTTGTTTTGTATTTGTAAGAAACAAGTACGTACAACACCCGGTAAAAACTCCTACGTGCATGAGATAAAATTTGTCATCACCGCACATCACGGACGCACCACGGCCTCCACGGAAGACCAGCGCTATGGTACGATCTGCTCTACCATAGCACATGCTGAGTGGAGACCGATTTTTGTCAGTCTGTCGTCTGTTAATCTAAGTTTAGTTTATAAGAGTCTCTGTTCTGTTCTGACAAAATATAAATCTTTTTTTTTTTTACTTTTTACATCACCACCTGTGAATACCTATTAGTGTTGAAACGCAAAATGTCAGAGACTGGCAAAACCTGCGATGCAGCCGCCAAATCGAAGGATCCATTTTTATGTACTTAGAACATTAGCCTTTAATTTATTGTTATTGTAGGTATTCATTGTTGTAATTAGTACCTATACTATTTACAACAAAACGACAAATTACAATGAGTATTTACACCTATATATAAATGTTCTATAAATCGAAACAGACACAGAAGGCCGAGTGCCCAGAATGCTGGCAGCATTGCCACGCTGAATGGCAATGCTGTGGACTCTATGGGAAGTTTAGTAAGATCCTTACAAATTGCGTGTGCCCCAGGGCCTCAAGGACCAAGTGTTTCTACCCCAAACGACTCAAATTATACTTTCATTATCATCATCAGCCTATAGCAGTCCACTGCTGGACATAGGCCTCCCCCAATGAGCGCCATAGCGCCCTTTGTCTTCAGCTTGCCGCATCCAGCATCAACATGCAGTCTTTTGCAGGTCGTCATCCCACCTGGTCGGAGGGCGTCCTACGCTACGTTTACCGAGTCGTGGTCTCCACTCAAAAACACGTTTGCCCCATCAAAATTATACTTTAGATTTAGATTATATTTTTTTGTCGGCACTAACATGTGGAACCTATACATATTAACTTATACAAAATAATTGATAATTTAACTGTTTTCCAAAAATTTTAAAATAACCGGGTACTGCGTTGAATCGAGAGGAGTTTACGAAGAGGGTTTTTTATACAGAAATGATACAGGAAAATCAAAACAGACCCGTATTTTATCAACAACGCTAATATACCAGCTTTAAGAGGATTTTCCAGACTCTGTGGCTTTGCAGAAGGGTTGCGGACAACCGCAAGGTCGGTGATTATGGACTTGTTTTAAATTCTTTTGTAGCGTTTAGATTGGTCGTATCCGGGATTTTGTTTCCTTAGCATTTGTTAAAATTCAAAATTCAAATATATTTGTTGCGCCAAACATGGTATACAGGTTGTTTAGTTATAAGTAATGCACTCATGTCTCACTATATTCTAGCATGCAAGAACTATGATAACTAATTAAATTAGGTATAATATTCATTATCTAACATTGAAAAACTCATTGATATCAAAAAATTCATGTCAGTCAGCCATCTAAGCAATTTGATTTTATATAAATAATTATTTAATAATTTGATTTCATTCGATAATTTATTGTATATTTTTACGCAGAGTCAAACACACGCCCTGCGACTTGCGGACAGGGGATCTTTTCGACGTTTGGACTACATAAGTATTACTCCACTCCAGCTTATATTCGATTTAACATACGATGTGAAATATTTGTAAATAAACCGCTCATACAAATTTTACCTAAAATGCAAAAATACATCCGACAGAGAACCAAAGTTATTGACAGCCAATGGACATAGCTCAAAGAATTAGCAAGGGCCGGCCATATCTCGCGAAGAACCGACAACCGTTGTGTAAACGTGTTCTTGAGTGGAGACCGAGACTCGGCAAAGTACACTACGAAAGGACAGCCTCCGGCCAGGTGGAATGACGGCCTGCAAAGGACTGCTGGCAGATGCAGGATGCGTCAAGCTGAAGACAGGGCGCTATGGCTCTCATTAGGGGAGGCCTATGTCCTGCAGTGGACTAGCATAGGTTGATGATGATGATGATGACTTTACCTAAAATGCACTTTGTTGCCGTGTATTATTGGATACGCAACTTACATTCCTCGTCCATTTTAGATCTTTACCTCAATAATAATAAGTCTAAAACTAAAGCAAACATTTCAAATAGTTTTCGCAAATTTTAATTTTAGACATGTTTTTCAACAACTCGCTATACAAAAACTATAAATCCACGTTTTGTCGTCAAGTTGTAATATAAATGCCAGCACTAAACATTGTAGGGTTTCGGATCGGACGTAGTGCGAAACCGCTCTAACGCAGACCAGGGTGTCAGCGTGCGCAGGGGAAGCTGAACGGGCGAGAGTCGCGTTCACCCTGATGGAGTGTTCTTCCAACACAAACAGGTTCGTAGGTAACCCGCTTACATTAATAATGAGTTTGTCAAACTACGAAAGTTTTTATAGTAAAAATAGTAAAATTAGGCTGAAGATGATGATGATAGCTTCAGTTACCACCATATCAGCTACCTGCTCCGCATTTCTGATGAAATGCACGTTTCGCATACACAAGAAGGCAATTACATTTTCAATTTCAACTGAAAAATCTCCCTGCGTTCACGTCCTACTCGGTTCTTTGATTAAAATGTTGCAACGGGAAAACTTTTTAAATTCACATGATCTTTTTGCATTTAAATTCTGCTGTGGAAATTGTCTGCGTGTTAATATTTACGTGAAGCAAATAGCAAGAACCCAACTCTTGCGTTATTATTTTTGGCCGACCCCAAAGTGCCTCAATGTGGGGGTTTCCTGTTTTTTCTTTTTTAAAGAAACAATGTTTTGTACCAACACTTAGACTTATATCTTTTTTCCATCTCTAAGTTGCCTGGGAGAAACGTATCGCTGTTAGCGCTAAGGCCGCTTATTGTACTGTTAATATTTAGATGTATAGTTTTATTTCGTAATGTTTTTAATGGCAATAAAGTATTAATTCAATGTTTTATCCAAATTACAAAATCTTCGAACTATCACTCTGTTAAGCACATTCATCAATTAATTACTTTAACAAGAGTACGACATATTCATGAGCCTATTTTCAACCTTCGTGGACATCTGCTGAAGCCATCAAGTAGAGCTAAAAGTACTCACACAAATTGATAGACGGCCACAATGCCTGAGTGTGTTGTGTTTGTGTAGTGCACCTGACTGGCAAAGGGAGGACAAGCTGTTTTAGCATATTAGCTATTGAAAAGCAATTAGGCTGGTACTTTAGGTAGGTACTCGATTGGTTACTTACAAACAATTTTGGTTAAGGATTGTAGCACTATCGATGTTTTTTACTATGTTGATGTTGTTTCCGCGGATTTGCACGCGTTAGGGTTATTTATATACCGGGGGGGGGAACTGTTTTAGAGGATAGAAAGTAGCCTACTTTTGATTCTAGGCTTAAAGCTACATCTGTGTAAAGCTACATAGTTCATTTTCATCAGCATGAACAGTTCAGTAGTTTTGGCGTGAGGAAATAACAAACATCCAAATTTTCACATTCATATAATAATATTAGTTTGATTGGCTCGCTAAAAGTCACTGCCACTGTATAAGTAAGACTCTGATGGTTATTTTAATGTTAAAGATTTGTATTTGTATTGTAAGATTTTTTTTTAAATTTCTTCTTCCGATTGCTATTGCAAATTCACCAAAAGGATGAAGATCGATCGATACCTAATTATAATCATCAATACATAGTATAAAACAAAGTCGCTTCCCGCTGTCTGTCCCTATGTACGCTTAGATCACTTTGACTGCGGTTTTTTTTCGACGACTGCGATCTTTTTTTTACCTAAAAAATTCGTGCTGCCGCTCTACACAGCGGTTGTGTTGCGCCGCACATGCGTTTCGTTCGAAAAATATTACAACTCTGCTGAGTCACAAAGATCTGTATTTTCTCAGCCGCTGCGCTAGTGTGGATTTACGCATATTAGTCACTTGTAGAAAACTCATACCGTGCGTTTTCAGCAGTCAAAGTGTCTACGGAACGGATTTTGATGCGGTGTTTTTTATTAGATAGAGTGATTCAAGAGGAAGGTTTATAAACCATTTGATACATATATTTTTACGCGGGGCGCAGTTAGTTGTATAAAATTTGAATCAAATTTGTGTGTGGAAGCAACAAATTAGAATTTAGGACTGTAATAGAACAATCATAAAACTGTTTACCAAAGCATATGTGGCATATGCATGCGGTGGTCCATCTATTTCGCCGCACAAACCGCATGTGATGAGATTCTAACTATGTAGATTCTCGGGCAAACAAACCTGTCAAGCGCAGTTGAAATGCAATGTCAGACAGCGCAGAGGGATTTCAATGTTGTTACAGAAATGTAGAAGTATCTTTCAATTTCAATACTGTGGAAACTTGTAGCATTATAGAGTAACACAAAAAATAAATATATCGCATTTGAATTGTCTGGGTAGAGTAGAATAGAGTCTAAAAATTACGTCAATTTGTCATCGAATGCGTAATTTATTTGAAATCATTCCTTCAACTTCAATAATCTACGCAATATGAGTGGTACATACAGTAATGTACCTATAATATATAATATAATAATCTATATTTCGGCCAATCTTACTATCCAATGTTTGTTGAGGATACAGGCGACTGGGCCCACTACAAAACTGGGACCGCGGTCCCAGTTACCTGATTAGTTTTTTCTTGTTTATTTCGTTGGGCGAGTGGGACCACTCGTAATTTTAACCACAAATCTATTGTTTAAAGTACAGTTGGCATTATGTCTTATTGTCTTATTGTGCAAAAAATATAATAAATAACCTTGAGTTCTAACACAAGTTAACAGAATTTGCACTATATGGCAATTTGATCTCTGCCCTACAATGCACAAAGGCGAAATTAATTACAACTCGACGCCAACAAATGACAACAAAATTTAATTTTTTTGTGTAGCGAGTTTGAACAAACATTGTACCTAATGGCTTAAGTTCAGGTTCAGGTGGCTTCCAATGATGATGATGTGAGGGCTACATATCTACTTACATTTACGACCAGCTTCGGTGTCGCATATTTCAAAATGTTTGTTGTTTTACCTGTAAACAAAATATTGTAATAATTAGTTAGGCATTAAGGACAGAAAGTAGGCGTTAGTCGTTATCGAGGTTAAAATGTGCCTAGAATCACTACATAGTATAAAACAAAGTCGGTTTCTGCTGTCTGTCTGTCCCTACAAATGCTTAGATCTTTAAAACTACGCAACGTATTTTGATGCGGTTTTTTTAATAGATAAAATGATTCAAGAGGAAGGTTTATGAAACCGCGGGATGCAGCTTGAAAGATACAAAATCCGAACTGCAACGACTCCAACAAGAATCATGCAAAAATTTTAAAACCTTTCCCGAGTAAAAGAATACTTACTGAAAATCCTTTTCTACGAAAGATATTCTGATGGCGCATCTCCATTTCAAAGTCGCAAAATGTTTCCGCTCAGCTTTAGAAACAGCCTTAGGGTTGAACTTAACTGAGAGCTTGTACGCTCAAGCGGTTTTGCCGCGCGGTAATCCATGGCGGCTGCAGCTGTTTAACCGTTCAAGAAGCAGATTGCCAGAAAACCTGCAGTTGTATAAATATTAAAAAAGAAACGGTTTAACAGCTAATGCGTTAGTGGACTCTTGTGTTATCTGCAGGTCGCGGGCGATGACGTCGTTCCTGACGTAAACCGCGACCTGCAGATCCAATCCGTGGAGGAATTCGTCGTGCAGACGGCGCGTCGAATGTTCGATCGCGTCGACAACGGACACTACGAGCACCTCCACAACATCGCGCCTCCCCAGCCCCGGCCCCAGGAAGACGACCGCCCGTGGCGACCCCTTCCGCGGGACCTAATCCCTGCGGAACCACCATAGAGTCCTTGGGTTTATTAAAAAAAACACAAAAAAAACACAGAAAAAATATACAAATCAAATGAAGCCAAAAAAAAACATTAAGAAGCGGGAAAAAAAAATATTCCCACTAAACCCAAGGACCGAGGGGTCGTCACCCCTCGAGTTGACGCCGGGGTAATGAGGCTAAGCCTCTCTGAGCCCCCACCAGGGCCGGAAAGAAATTTATTATTGTGTTATCTGGCCAAATCCATGTCTCGTTATGCACTTCAAAACTTTTTTACCAACATACCTACTTATAAACTACTTTTTGTTCTACGTTTTTAACATTGTTGGCTTCCTGGCTTCGACGAAATCAGGCGGCACAGAAGATATGACTGAATGAGGTACAAGATCGAGAAGGGAAGAGACATATGTCCAAGATTGAATCAAGACGAAGCCACCATTATTATGATAAAATAAAATATCGAATGTATATTATGAACCTAGTGGTTCGGTGCTGATAGCTAAAGCTCAACCCTTCAGTCGGCACACGCATTTTGCTATTACGTGCGGCATAAAGCTCGGCATTATGCCTGGCCGCACTCTATGCCTCTATGCCGGCACAATTTTACCGTGGCAGACTGCGCTCATTTCGTTTCTCGTGCTTGTAATGTTCGTTGAGAAGCCCACGCTTAGGGATCTAATTTGTGAGCGGCAAAATTTTTACGTTTGTTTGTTGAAAATTATCAATAATGCATAAAGCAATTTTGTGCTACCTACACTTACGTCAGTCTTTTGCGATTTGGCTACTCTACATTAAAAAAATATATAAATAAAGTCAAGGATAATTCATAATCTTGGTAGGAACCGCAATTTGTAAGTTTAATTTTGTTGTTTGTTGATTTAGATCATGTTTTACAGAAATTGCATAGGACCATTATACCATAGACAATATGTCGGAATAAAGATTTATTTCTCGATATAGATTTGGCAATATGTACCCTAAACTATAATAATTAATAATGTATTTTTTCTTTTGTTTTTGTGCTATTTAGATTTAAGGCTAAGATTTTTCGTAATTCAAGGGTGCCTCTCTTCGTTTTTCCTTTTCTATCTGGCTTTTTTTATGTTACCTACTCTTGTCTTCTTTTATGTACCTACCTAATGTTTTCATCCTGAATCTGTCTGAAAATCAGCGCCGCTACTAACTCCTGCTTGTAGCGGCATAATGCTGAGACATGGACCTTTTTGGCCCCTTATGTAACACGTATTTGTACCTATCTGTATGTTTTATCTATTTCCTTATAACTTTTTCTTGTTTGTATACTTTCCTATTATGTAATATGTCGTGCTATGAGTTATGTATGGTGTCAAATAAATGTATTTTCTTTCTTTCTTTCTTTGAAGGATTTACCTACGGAAAGAACAATAAAGTGAATTTACCTACGTGGAGATGTACATTAATTCAAAAGGGGAAGATTCGGGAACCTAAGGGTATACATTTTCGATTTGACAACTCAACTACATAAAATAATAGGTATAAATGAGTTACGAAAACTACGATCATTGTTGATCGAAGTACCAGAGGAACATAGATGCACATAACTAATAATTTGCTTGCCATTGCATTAACCAACCCGCATTTCCGAACCGTATTTTATGACACATAAAATTCCTATAAACAGCGGACCAATACAAACAGATTTATTCAGAACTATTGAATATTTAACATTCGATTCACGCAGAGTATTTTCTTCTCCAAAAACTTAACTCGAATCCTCCCGAGGGTGCCAAAGTGCCAAGGGCCAGCGGATTATACTTGCAGGGTTAATATTTAACCACGCTTAAATTATTTAATCCAATAAAGCTTTATTCGGCCTCTTTAAACAGATTATATTTAAGTTGGAACGTAGAACCTATTTTAGGTTTGTGCTGTCTGGGAGAAAACTGAAGCCTCTTACAAACAAAATTGTTTTTAATGTCAGCATTATTACGTGAAGATGAAATCGGCCGCTTCTAAAACTTCTATAAAGTATGATGCGGAATTTTATTTTACCGCAGGCGGCAAACTTTACCACAGGCGGCAAACTTTACCGCATCTGAGCTGCCAATGCCGCTCTTAGCTAATTATAATGAAGGTAAGCACTGTCGGTCGCTTCTTATCTAGAATCCAGTCCCTACAGGCAATTTCAAAATGAAATCCTAAACCACAAACTCAGCTGTAAGTGCTAATTTACCGTAAAACAACTAGAAGCCTTACCCTCTTTCCTAGAACAAAACCGCAGTAGCTATTTTATTCCCAGCAGGTATTTAACACGTTTGCGGTAAGATTTTAAGTACAACCTTTTTCGCTTAACTAAACACCCTACACCCTCGAGATACCCTTGAGCGTTTGCAAAGTGTTTTCAAATTCACAAAATGTTTTCGTAGGCCCAAGTCCAACTTCATCGGAAAGTTGTGCGAACATTATAAAAGTTTGCCGCTTGTCTTGAGCCAGGGATTTATTGTACAGTACTTACTGGAGGGCCCTAGCATGATCAAGCTATCAAAACGTTCGGCTTAGGTGAAATTGGTTGATCCCAAGCTGATAGAATAGAATAGAATAGAATTATCTTTATTTGTAGCAAACAACTTTGATTTGTAGTTAACAAATTTACTAAACTAATACCTTAACTACCCAACACCATAAATACTACATAACTACTAACTAATTGAAAAAAAATAAAACTTATGTGAATGCTACAAAATGGCGTCCGACTCAGCATTGTGTTGTGATAGCCATTGTGCATAGCTATCACAACGCTGATCTTCCGTCGGAACCAAACCCACGCGTCACGTCACGTATACCAACACAATACATTAAATAATACTAAAGCATAAAATAATGAAAACACTTATACCTATAGAGCACTTTTGCCATTCAATTACCTAGACACAATAAATACATTAAATAATAAATAAAAGAACAAATTCATTAAAAAAAAATATAAAAAAAATTATAATAATAAAAGCAGTAAGTTTAAAAAATCATCATCATGACATAGCAAGAGAGAGAGAGAGAGAGAGAGAGATGGTAAGAGAGTAAGAGGAACAGCAGCGGAGGTAGAGCTCAGAGTGAAGAAAATTATAGTAAATCTATTTCGTTTCTGAGATCTTCAGTGGTTTTCTGGTGGTCCAGAATATACTTTTTTAATTTAGACCTAAATGTATAGAAACTCTGAAGATCTCGTATAGGTGGTGGGATGTTGATAATATTAGCGCGCACACAAATGGAGCTGAGTGAGGAGCTGAAAAATTAAAGGCGGCCGAAACGACAGCGCGGACAATTGAAAAGTGTTATGTTATGCACGATCGCCTCACATCGCATCACACTAACAAAATTATTACATCACACAATCACACTTATCACATCACACAATCACACTTATCACATCACACAATCACACTTATCACATCACACAATCACACTTATCACATCACACAATCACACTTATCACATCACACAATCACACTTATCACATCACACAATCACACTTATCACATCACACAATCACACTTATCATATCACACAATCACACTTATCACATCACACAGTCACACTTATCACATCACACAATCACACTTACAACAACAAACAATCACACTCATCACATCACACTAATTATAAATGCGAATGTTTGCTAAACTGAACAGAACGCGCTGAAATTGTGGATACGGGTGATCAGTTCATGGGATATAGACCATATAAAAAAACGTGCGAATCCTCGGGCAGAAACTAGTAATTGATATAGGGCTGAAATTGATGTTTCATTTACTGAATTTTGTGACAATAGCTTATAAGTAGCCCTTTTATATGGCTCCTTCGGTATTCATAAATATATTCGTAACGTTCCAATATTTCATGCTAGGGCTACAAAGTTCGAGGGAAGTTGATACTTATCAATAACAAAATGGCTGACTTAGGAGTGAATAATGAGGTACTTGCACGGGTTGCTAGTTGCTACTCGCTCGTGATTTGTAGGACTTCATACAGGGCCTTACAGAAACTTAACTCAAGCATCCAATCTCTTATCTATACCTGAAAAAGGCTTTCAGTGCCTTTACCCAATGATGTTATATATACGTAGATACGTTGTACCGAGGTCTGCCTAACAAGACGAAAATCAGGTACGTGCCTGAATTGAACTCAGTCCGTCTTGCTCCTGGCCGCGACGCGGACGTACGTTGAAGCGGGATTTTGGAGTATGAAAAATATTAAAATGCCATGTTGCGCGTTTAGAAAGTGCAATACTTACTATGGAACGGTTGTGAAAAGCAAGAAGGATGTGTCTTTTTATGTCTTCTATTTGTTTAGTACTGTTTAAAATGGAAAATCATAAAATAAATTTAATTTTACTCAAAAATCAATGCCGCGCTGTTGCGCTTTGCCACCAACACGAACGATACAAGCAATGCGTTACGTTTATGAGTGACAGAGATAATGTCATGCGGCGTTGTATGTTCGAACGTCGACGCTAGGTATGTAGCTATAGTAAAATATCGCAATGTTTTTATTTCTTTACAATGAGTATGACGTCTCTATATGTAAAATCTATTTGCCTTTACTTACCAATTTAGCGCCGCTAACGGCGATAAATAAATAATAATACCGAACTACTAACATAATAATAAGCTTATTTTGTTTCTCACCAGTGATTATTAATCTTTTGCGAAGTAAATAAATATCTTAAACCTCAAAAAATTAATTAAATTTTAAATTTAGAAGATACAGTAGGTAATGAAATGAAAACCTAGGTATTTATTTTGGTACAGCCAAAGGAAAATATGAAAGAAAACTTAAGTACCTATCTAACGAGCTAGAGTAACAAACACAACACAAGACTTAAAAATATTTATAAGATATACTTATATGTATGTATGTATAATAATAATTGACGACCGATGTGGCGCGGTGGGCGAAGGTCCGCCTGCGACGCAGGAGGTTGCGGGTTCGATTCCCGCCTCGGAACAATTGTGTGCACGATCTGCAGATTTGTTCCGGGTGTTCTGGTCGTTTTCTATGTATAATAAAAAATATCTATCTATATAATGTATTGTATTATGTATATCAGTTATCTAGTACCCATAATACAAGCTCTGCTTACCATGGGGCTAGATAATGCTGTGTGAATTGTCCAGCATTATTTATTTATTAATAGTGTTTCGTTCTTCTGGTCGCCTCAAAGGGCAATACTGAAATACAGTGTTTTGCTCATCGAGCAAATCTTTTCGCTGAGTTATCGCCTTTTTAACGGGCTACAGCACACCCACAATTTTTAAATCTCTTCTTTTTTTTTTTAATTGTTTATATGTACTTTTACTTATTGTATACTACTAGGTACTTTAACTCATTGTTCTCTAATTTATCTGTGTTATTCTATAATGTGCCTTTTCTATTGTGACCTTTGTAACATGTGCTGCAGTTATCAAATAAATGTGTTATCTATCTATCTAATATTATTTATTATTTTATGCTTGTCGGTATGCATTTGTTTTCATTTAAATTGTGTTCTTAATTTGTTTGTTTCAAAACGACTCCTTCGATTTCGTTCTCATAGCGTTTCGCTCATTAGGATCATGCAAAGGCTTATTCTAATCTACCTATAATGAGTGGAATACCTATTGGAAATCATTCAGGGATCCATTGACCGTGCTTATTACCTAGGGATTAATATCTCATTAGTTACGGATAGTGCAGGGTTCATCCACTGTGAATGCTATGCGGGATACAAATTACGCTATTGTCTTCATCAGCCTACAGCAGTCCGCTGGACATAGGTCTCCACCAATGAGCACCATAGCGCCCTGTCTTCAGCTTGCCGCATCCAGCATCTACCTGCAGTCTTTCGCAAGTCGTCATCCCACCTGGTCGGAGGGCGTCCTAAACTACATTTGCCGAGTCGTGGTCTCCACTCAAGAAAACGTTTGCCCCAGCGGCCGTCGGTTCTTCGCGAGATATGGCCGGCACACAGCCACTTCAGCTTGCTATGTCGATAACCTTGGTTCTCTGTCGGATGTATTCGTTACGAATCCTATACTTCAGAGAAACTCTGAGTGAGTGAAAAAATGAGTGGATGGAATACCTATTGGAAATCATTCAGAGATCCATTGACCGTGCTTCTACCTAACCTACTCGCGACAGAGATACCGTAAACACATATGTTAGGTAAGTACTTTTTTTTATTTAAGTAAGAACTAAGTGCTTAGACAAACCCAACATAGGCTTTAAAGCCTATTTGTGTAATATCCTATTTGTATTAGTAAATGGTCGATATATTTAAATTCTAAATACTATACTTTTGTATTCAAAACTGTGCTCCGTCGGAACGCATAAAAATAGCAAACTTTTGTTCGATAGTGATCTTTATACTGCAAACTTTCAAGAAGAGATGAAATTGAAGATGCCTTGTCTAAGAGTGCTTTAGAATTCCTATTAAAGACAAGGCATCTTTAATTTCATCCAGAAATTAAGATTTTACCGCAGTATTCATTAATATATTTAAATTAATGAGACAACATTAATTAATTATGATAGCTGTCAAAGGCAGACCGCTTTTCTTTACAGAAAGTAATGAGGGGAACACTTCTAAAATCACTTCAATTAGATAAGCGCGTGTTTAGAAATAATTTATTGTATCTAGCTGCTAGATGATCTTCTAAGTAGCTTCCGTCTAGCACTTTGAGTGCTGAAAACGCACGGTATGAGTTTTCTACAAGTGACTAATATGCGTAAATCCACACTAGCGCAGCGGCTGAGAAAATACAGATCTTTGTGACTCAGCAGAGCTGTAATATTTTTCGAACAAAACGCATGTGCGGCGCAACACAACCGCTGTGTAGAGTGGCAGCACGAATTTTTTAGGTAAAAAAAAGATCGCTGTCGTCGAAAAAAAACCGCAGTCAAAGTGCTAGGGTTTACTTCCATGAAATTACAGTCGCGATAATAACTAGACACGCGCTTAAATCTATCTATGTATAATATAATGATGAATGAATCGCTGAATGTTTTGCTAAGCTCAAATCTCGAGAGCAGCTGAACCGATTTCACTAATTCTGTTTTTAGAATATCTATTCCTTGAAGTAGGTACGAGGATGGTTCTTACGGAGAAAAAAAAAAGAGTTTTTTTTTTTAAATTGCCTGAAACAAATGACCATCCGAAGGCGAAAGCCGGGAGGGGCCGCTAGTTTCTAATGAAATTAAGATGGGGCCCAATTCTGCTAACCAATCGCTATGACATTGTTATCGTCGCAGCATCGTCACGTGGAATCTTTAGATGAATGAAACTATTAGGTATAATAGTGCGTGTTTTAACCGTGAATTTTTCTTTAGGATTGGAGGTAAAAGAAAAGAACAACGCCATGACATAAATCTTTGTTAACAAGACAACATACACTAGCTAGTGCTAGATTAAGACCTTTCGGCCGAAATTAGGGCCTTATTTGTGAGGGTAGATCGCTATAAATTCCAACAACAATGTGTTTGCTACAAATAAATAGTCCGAGGACGGTGCGGACTTGCTTATGGTGATACTCTATGGTCGTTTTGGCTTGTGTAATGTATTTTACGCACAAAAGTGCCTTTTTTGGGTTTGGATCAAAAAAACATTGTTGTGATGTCTGTATTCTGTATGATTTCCGACTGATTGTGATGATTCTTTGAATGGCAACTGTGTTTGGTTGGACACTTTTCTGCCAGTGTCAAGTAATGGAAAATAATTGTAAAATTAATGTGTTATCAAATTAGGAAGATGGTATGATATCGATTTCGACCGATGTGGCGCGGTGGGCGATGGTCCGCCTGCAACGAAGGAAGTTGCGGGTTCGATTCCCGCCTCGGAACAATTGTGTGTACGATCTGCAGATGTTTGTTCCGGGTGTTCTGGTCGTTTTCTATGTATAATAAAAAATATCTATATATATAATGTATTGTATTATGTATATCAGTTATCTAGTACCCATAACACAAGCTTTGCTTACCATGGGGCTAGATAATGCTGTGTGAATTGTCCAGCATTATTTATTAAAAAAAAATAAAAAATTCACCAGAGCCTAGTTCGTTATCTAGCAGGCAGTACCACGTGCTTAGGTTGGCTTAGGAGACGAGATGTAGGAGTCCCCCTTACACCGCCTACCGATTATCACAGCAACGTCGAAAGTTGAATTGACTTCTTTTATTTGGCAATATGGTTCTGGTTTGCTACTTTTCTGCCAGTGTCCAGTTCATAGAAATTGTTAGAAAACAAATGATAAAAAATTTCGTGCCTGCAGTTTTCATTGCAAATGTTGGATACTTGGATATTTGCCATGTAGAAACAACAACAGATTATAAAGGTAGTGAAATTACCTAATGGAATTTTTATACGTACTAAATTTGTATCTTACCTATAGAGTAATCATGCTTACTGTAGATTTACTCTAGGTATAGTAAATCTAGAGTAAGCATGCCCACACCTTCATGATATACATATGTTGTGATGATGATTGAAGGCCACTAATACCACAGCCGACGGCCGCTGGCCGCTGGGGCAAACGTGTTCTTGAGTGGAGACCACGACTCGGTAAACGTAATGTAGGACGCCCTCCGACCAGGTGGGATGACGACCTGCGAAAGACTGCAGGTAGAAGCTGAATGCGTCAAGCTGAAGACAGGGCGCTCATTGGGGGAGGCCTATGTCCAGCAGTGGACTAATATAGGCTGATGATGATGATGATGAATACCACAGACCAGTACACAGAATAACTATAATATAGTACTTTAGTACTACGAGTATAATCTTTATCATCAGCCTATAGCAGTCCACTGCTGGACATAGGCCTCCCCGAATGAGCGCCATAGCGCCCTGTCTTCAGCTTGCCGCATCCAGCATCTGCCTGCAGTCTTTCGCAGGTCGTCATCCCACCTGGTCGGAGGGAGTAGAGTCACCTATCTGTGGTTATATCGCAAAAAAAAAAACAAAACATCTTCCACCAAAAATCTAAATATCTGAAAATACAGTTTATTTTTAACCGACAACGATAAATAATAAAATATTTATTATTTCGGCGAGTTCCATTTTTGTACAATACAATATAGCTTTATTGCACCATCAAATACAAAAAAAATAATAACAATAAAGGATCTTAATACTAACGAAATCTAGTGGCAAAATCGGCGGCCTTATCGCTAAAAGCGATTTCTTCCAGGCAACCTTTGGATGGATAGGATCGGTACGTATTAAAGCAAGTTGTAATTTGTAAGTAACAAGAAATAATTTATTATGCCATATTATAAAAACCATGTATACACAATAGCTATGAGAAATGCAATAAGAAATAAATAAATAAATAATGCTGGACAATTCACACAGCATCATCTAGCCCCAAGCTAAGCAGACCTTGTGTTATGGGTACTAGATGACTGATATACATAATACAATACATTACATACATAGATATTTTTTATTATACATAGAAAACGACCAGAACACCCGGAACAAATATCTGCAGATCGTACACACAATTGTTCCGAGGCGGGAATCGAACCCGCAACCTCCTGCGTCGCAAGCGGGCCTTCGCCCACCGCGCCACAGAGGTCGTCAAGTAAGAAACAAAACTTTACAGAAACATTTCAAGTATGTATATGTCGGTGCGAAGACGTTATTTCTACACTACGATCTAATTTTAAGAGTTGATTTGAGTGTCTTTACACACTTTACACAAAACATAGTTTAAGATGCTTCCCACAATAGTTGTAAAGCACAGTTAAACAGCATCAGCAAGCAACAACCCAACCTCCTTGTTTATATGTTTAACTTCCAGCTTGTGCGAGCATAGATTGTAACACCCTGTAGTTTGTTTGTGTCGTAAATCTACGGGCAAGTATACAACTAGTTCTGCCCGCAGCTTCGCACGGGTTTTAAGGTTATTTATATCCCATGGGAACTGGTTTATGGGATAAAAGTAGCCTATGTTTGGATTCCAGGCTTAGAGCTACATCTATGCATAAATTTCAGCCTGACAAGTTCAGTAATTTTGGCGTGAAGAAGTAACAAATATCCATCCATCTAAACATCCAAACTATCTAATTTAAAATACTAGTTTCTCTTCGCGGCTTCGCACGCGATGTTTATATGGTAAAGTTTTCAGGTTATTACTATCCCATCGGATGATGGGAACTGACTATGTAAAAATTAAGCCGGATTCGTTCAGTAGTTTTAGCGTGAAGAGGTAACAAACATCCAAACTTTCATATTTATAATATTATTGTGATTTGGCTCATGTTGTGCCTATGTAGTAACTATAAAAACTCGTTTTTGATATTTATATTCTTGTAGAATTTACACCATGTAAGAAAAAACTGTTTTTGAAAATGACGCGATCAGAAACTCTAGCTGGAGGTATAATATCCAAATCTTTGGTATCCAATGTGTGTTATTCCTGCCAAAATCAATTTAGTGAAAAGCTTCTTGAGGGGCTGTTCCTTTAATTATTGTGTCCACTTATTAACAAAACGTGTTATTATATCAATACAAAGAAAATAACAGAATTGAAACCAGAGCAAACCTTCAAAAGACCCAAGATCTATCAAAGACAAATTGTTCATTGTAATTCCTAAATTGTACAAAACGTATAAACCATTGTTCTGCAAAGCAATTTAAAAGCTCTTACAACCGGTTCAAACTGGAAAATATAAAGACAAATGGAGGGTACCCTTGAGCCGCTAACACAGAAACCTTGTGTTTTGAGAAAGCTACGGCTGATTTATAAACATTTTTGCTACGGGAGGTAATATCCTATTTCCCGTTTCCATACGAAATTTAAGCATCAAATAACAGGAATTATCTTCCAAGCAATACCATAAATCTATAAAAAAAAACACACGGGACAGTCTTTGGGGACTGTCGATAGAAGTGGAAACTAAGTAATTTTATATTTTATTTATACTGGGTATTCTA